>JAZGQO010000001.1:34320000-36820000 GCA_036850965.1 Patella caerulea | reverse complement strand
ATCTTTGATGTCCAGAATATAGTATTTCTTTAATACCATATGAATCTGGTTGAGCTGGAATATGGTTTGATTTGTTATTATCATTTCTTCGATATTCCATTCATAAACACGGTCTGTTCTCTTGATGCTTAAGTCTTTCTAACATTATGTCTTACAGATTAAGATCCAAAGTATGTATGTGAAAAGAGCAATGCTGGAAAACAAACACACTACCTTCGGTGTGGAAGACATAGCACTATATCCTGCAGCCATATGACAAGACCCACCTCTAGCCAGTAACTATACAACATTATGCAGCTAAACTCCCCCAATCTGAGGAAGAGTCAGAAATTTGGATTTACAGCCCCTGGACAAAATCTAGATCTTATTTGGACTAACAATTTCAAAATTCACATGTGCGGATTATCGCCCTCCTTGTTGAAATTGTTTGACGTTCTAACACCTGACGTCAACTGGCAGACTATCAACATTGAGAGACGACCACTGATTTGTAAATCATTTTTAGTGAAGCCTCTACCATTACAGAACCGGGACTGTACAGCGCGCAGTGGACGCTTGCGTCTGGCTACCGGATCCATTCACTTGATTTGATATCTGTTTATTTTTTGCAATGTCTATTTTCTGTCTTGTCTGCAGGTTTAGATTTTTTTTTTTTGCGTTTGCATGTAGTGCGGTCCTACACTTACTATTATGGATTTTTAGCATTGGTAGTAAACTGGAGGACGCTGGAGAAAACTCTTAACGTTGGGGAGGCAACATTAAAGGATAGAAACCACAACATTTGACTCAATAATCAATGACAAACCTGTTGATCTAAAGTGAACATCCCCTGTTGCCCACCACCTCCACACATACACACTCATTCAGAGGAAACTAATTTATAAATGTCGTTCATGTACTTACCATAGCAAAACTGTAACCTATCCACATTGATATCCAGTTTCGTGGACATTCAGGTATCTGTAATGTTTGACTGTGTACGGCGATAATATTGGTTGGAGCATCACAGACTACACATCTACTAATATATGGTTGAATTTCACGCTCTACTAAAGGCATCATGGGTATAGGAGCATTTGTAGACAACCAATAGGAACGATCATTTCTACTAGCATAATTACATACTTCGTTAGTATTACAGAAAAGGAATGGCATGGTGCTAAATCTTTGCATACACGAACCAGCCCAACCTGTTAAAAAATATTCATATTACAATAAAAAGAAATTAAATAAAATGTCTGAACACTGCAACATTTTGTTTCTAACTTGTTATCTCCGTAGAAATGAATATAAAAATCTCCAGTGTGTAACCATTAACAGACCAAATGAGAAAATTTAGGAAGATAAAGAAAACAAAAATGCTGATCTATGAAATTCGAAAACTGCATTCAAATAGACACCAAAGTGCATCATACTTAACACTGAATTTATAGATAAATCTGGATTGGATTTTATTTGGTTTTAAGAGACATGTTTGATGAATCATTGAACTACCTTAAAGGAAGATTATCTATTTATTATATTCCTTACCTAAATCTTGGTGATGTGATTTTTCATTTCCTTCAATATAAAGCAAACTGTAACCATTCCATAACTGATTCTGATTATTAGGACATCTTGGTATATCTGTAGATTGACTGTGACGTACATATAAATATCCTGTTGGTGGTGTTACACCTGGTAAACCACGCTCTCCGGGTAATCCATCATTACCACGACGACCTTAAATAACACATAAACAATATCATTAACCAAAATATAGCATTAATTACCTATTCCCAAAAGTAATAATAATCTATAAGAGTAAATAGAAACGCTTAACGAAAGTAATGAAACTTTCATCAACTGCATAATCCTTGTGCCCTTACTTAACCCTAAAAGGAATAAAACTTTGCAGTAAGACAAGTGGTGTTAATCCATCACTAGGTATATGTGGTCATTGGAATACAATTCATATACACCACTGACATTATACAATATGTAGCTTCAACAATAAGCTGTTGGTTATTTTCTCCTACAAAAATATTAGATCTTTTTTGGTTTTGCCTCTACAGCTTTAAAACACCTTTAGTTATTAGTAAAGCAATAAAGGGCTTACCTGGTGCTCCATCTAAACCTGGTAAACCATCATTACCACGATCTCCCATATCACCCTTCTCACCTGGGAAACCAGGTAAACCATTTTCACCTGTTGGACCATCTAATCCAGGTAATCCTAGACAAAAAAAAATATCAGAACTAAATATAGGTTGGTAAGCAACAAAACACACACCCATAGCATCTAAGTTGTCCAAGCAGTCGACAAACTGAAGTTGAAGTGGGGTTTAACATTCTACTTTTCAGCACCAATGCCAAGCAGTATGTCACGGTGATTCTTTTCCATGCACATCAACATCTAGAAATGGTTCCACTACTGATGCCTTCCGTCATACTTCAGGCACAGTAGTGGCTTTTCCTACAGAGTTCCTTTGCGCAAGTTTTGTAGTCAAATGACTACAAAAAGTTTACTGGCCTATAGCTCCCTTAATTTACACAGACACTAACCCAAAACTGTACTGCACATAGCTTAACATATAATAAATCAATTCCCCATTGAAATAAAGGTGAAGCCTTACCGCATAAATAAATAATTTGATAAAATCAAATCCCTTCATGAAAATTCTCAAGTTCTGAAATTATAATGGCCGCCCAGTCAAATAGAGCATGCGCAATCCAACTCACGTGATCATACGCCCCTTCCATATATGGCATATGACCGTAATTATATGCTAATGACCTTAGCGTGGGAAAATATGTCAGAAACAATAATAGACTGCATGTTGGGGAGGTTGGGCATAAATTTGTCGCTCAAACCTGGACAAAAACTGATAATAGATTTTATTGTTCAAAAAAAGGATGTAATTGGCGTCTTTGACATTTCAGCCGAGATTCTCTTATAGTATCTGTGCTGGGTCAGCGTATCGTAGGCATTGCCTTATATGGAAAAAGATGGGCGGAGTTAAGGCGTCGCGGTATTTGGCGAAATTTCAACTGGCCTGTGTCATGGCTGCCCGCACATTACAAGAACACCGCTAAGAAAATGTAAAACGCATAACCACAAAGAAAAACTGTTCGGTAACTCTTTTAGTTGTTAAGACTTCATTATGTATGATGTGATTACTTATTTTAATACAAACTGTAATGACAATTGTGCGTTTTAACCTATTTGAACTTGCGTCAACGGTCTTAGACTGTACCACTTGTAACGATAACCAGCTATAGTTATCGTTACATTATAGTAACTAATCAACATCTACATGGTTCCTCTTTGTTTTGATCCTTCTGTACAACACCCCTTGCCTAGCTCTTTCTCCTGCACTACTGACAAATGGAAACCACTGCAGAAAATCCTTTGGATTTTTTTCTGTGTAATGTGATAAATTAGAATTGATCAAATTGACAGACTTCTTCCCAGCGCTAACATAAACAATATATTATGTCATCATATGACAACTTTTCGCACAACATCATTAACAACATTTATCAAAGTGATCGAGGGCATTTGGTCAGAAATTGTTGAAAATCATGAGGATTGTTTTTGTTGTGAGCAGAAACACTGACAATAAATTTTTAGCTGATCAGATGATCATTTTCACTTGTAGATCGAACACAATAACTCTTGAATAACGGATGATAACTTTTGACTTTAGAACTTGTGTAACTTGTGGATATAACCAATGGTGAAAGTATTGTTCTTCTTCATACAACATTGTTTACATTGTTGCAGAGTTGGGATTTCAAAATTTTTCGTGTCGGACATTTTACCGAAAATAAAGGGGCATAACTCTTATCGTTATATAACCAGACGAATTCGTACCACAATTATTAAAAGTCACATGTCAAAATATTCAAATCACGTACATAACAAAATTAGGTGAACCTCGCTATTTTTTCATATTTAATTCCCGTACGGTATTCAATTCATGCCACAATTAAAAATCACATGTCAACAAAATATTCAAATCACGTACGTAATAAAAATTGGTGAACCTCGCTATTTTTCACACCTAATTCCCGTACGGCATTCAAATTTATGTCAGTAAATGTCGTACAAAATTAAGCATTTTCGTAATACATTGAATGAAAGCTTGCCGATCCTGCTTCGGCATAAAATTCACAACCGTAATATTCCTTTAGATTTACGTGGCAGCAAATGAATACCGAACTTCCGAAATAAGAATAGTTTCTGATGCCAGAACATCGTTTTTTCTTTATAAAATGTCAACAAAATATTCAAATCCGTGCGTAATAGAAATAAGAACACGAGAGCAAATGAAAGAAAAGCGTTCGAAATAATACTTGTGGTGATGACAAGATATAGCTGACTTCAGCGTACATGACTTACAGCACACAGCTTCATTGTAAACACTACCTAACATGTTAAGCAATATTCGTGCGGCGCTCGAGATCACGGGAAAGTGCCACTGTGGATGAGAATTTATATATGGATTCTTAAAAGACATAAAGGATATCGTAGACAAAATGAATTAGCTTGTTGTAAAATAATATACTCTTACTATATGTGACATCTATGATTAGTTGATAGATGCTGTCGGCCCACATCAATGCGATTAAAATGCCCGACAATTGAAGACCACGAGGTAAACAGGTGAATTAAAATTATAATCACCCTTATTGGATTGATGAATAGACCGACAAAGGGAAAGCAATGACTTCTGTTTAAGATTAGATTGATGAATTGTCCGACAAAGGATTAAGTCAATCAATCAGGGCAGATTAAGTAGTTAATCAAGGTAGGTTTATTGACGGTATAACACGATAAATACGTTGAACACTTAATTACCTAATCAATCCTGCCTATTGTCAACGATAATCGGGTTGAGTGGTAGTTATACTCTCAGTGAACTATATTAATTTTGGAATTTTGAATATTATTCACTATGTCTTGATGTCCGATTGGGCATATTTCCGGTCGGACAATATTTTGCGTTTGGAAAAGAAATTCGGACAAGTCCGGAATATACGGACGAAATCCCAACTCTGCATTGTTGATAGCCTTGTTTGTCACACAATTAGTTTTCCTACAATATTCTGCTATACACAGGTTTATTGGGCATAATAAAATCATGAGTCATGACGTAACTTTATGTAAACATATTTGGTCCAATTTGAAACTTTGTTTCAAATTTAACGATTTTGTTACGCAGTAAGCCATTGGTTGTTAATGGGACTGTTGACCAATAATAATTTAGAACAAGAATTTTCTCTATTTACAGCAATGAGTAGTGGGATTAGCTCTGATCAAACGAAACACTGCGAGGAGTATGACGAATCTGATGTAGAAATTCTCCTTTATGATTACATACCTGGTAATCCTGGTTCTCCCTTTGGTCCATCTCGTCCCATCAAACCAGGTGAACCAGGCAGACCATCAAGACCAGGATCTCCCTTAGGCAACTGTATAATCTGGACACTGGCAGGCTGACCACGTTCTCCTTTTGGACCATCTAAACCAGGGAAACCTGCAATACATCAGTTTTTCACTATACTGTTAAGAAATAATGTATCACTGCTGATTTTTCTTTCAAATGATATATATGCAAATTGATTCAAGAAAATCTATTTGGAGAGAATAAAACATAGTATCAGATGACATATATGTGCATAAATCAAGGAAAATATACAATGACGAAAGTGCATCATTAATGGGTATTGGGTGTTTAGGTGGTCAAATGTTTGCATATACACTGTAGATCAAAAGATCTTTCATATATCCAAGAGTAATAAGTTTGATCCTATATTTGTTCATGACAAGAAATTGCCACCTTTACCACTTGGGTTATCTCTAGGTTTTCTGCAGGCAAGCAAATTAATAGAAATATTCTACATGTTTGTCCAGAAGTGACCTATATAGTATTGAATAGATGTTAATATCTCACTAAATGGTATCTCTGAAATAAACTCTATAATTAGTACGAACCTCTGTCTCCTTTAATTCCTGGTAATCCATCTAATCCAGGTAATCCTGGGTTTCCATCACGTCCTGGTTGTCCAGGGAAGCCACTGTCTCCTTTATTACCTGGTAAACCAAACTGTCCAGGTTGACCAGGTTGTCCTGCAACAAAGAATTCAAAATGTATGCCACTATACCACTATATTATACTCAAAACGTATACCACTATATTATACTCAATGCCACTGTATACTCAAAATGTAAGCTACACTAATCCTAATCAGGCATGTCACATTATATTCAAAATGTATGTCACTGTATAATTAAAATGTGTGACATTGAAATGCATACCAATATATACCCTGAACATACATAACATTATCCTCAAAATGTATGCAACATTATACACCACAATCTATATAACTAAATCTAAATTTAAACACAGTATTACATATTTCTTCATCTAAATACAGCATACTCTGTCCTATTTTGACACTAGTTACACTAAATTCCTTCTAGTATATCAACTGTTATACATTTACACACCTTTAGGTCCCTGTATACCAGGTAGTCCACTGCGTCCAGGCTCACCAGGTAAACCACTATCACCTCGATCACCTTTAAGACCTGGTAATCCTGGTAAACCATCTTCTCCAGGTACACCTCGTTGACCTTGTAGACCTATAATTAACAATGATCATAAAATCATGTGTGAGTTTTATATTCTGTAAATAATGTAAATGACAGATTGTTACTAGTGTATTCTGCCCTCAATATACACTGTTATAATTTGAAGAAGTTTAATGTTCTTACCTGGTCGGCCTGGTAAACCACTTTCTCCTTTGGGACCATCTCGACCAATACCAGGTAAACCATCATCTCCCTTCATACCGGGCAAACCATCCAAACCAGGTAGACCTATAATAAGATATTATACATGATATAAAACTAAATAAACCAAATCTTCATCATTCTAGTGAAAGGCTGAATGAAATAAACATCATTTTCTGTTAGTAATATTTTAATATCTATTGTATTCTGATACATGTACATATTAACTACCTTGGTTCTCTCAAATAACAAGCCAATAGTGAGGTTGATGTTCCCCATCACAATCCCAAAATAAAAACATATTAATTAATTGCACATTTATCTTTTTGAAAAAGATTAAAGAATCAAACTGATTATCCATATTTAGTCTAAGGAGAAAGTGTTCACGTTCAAACTCAGCCAGTTTTGAAGTACCTGGTGGTGAAACTCTACACTAACTCTACACACTCCATAAGTTAAAATCATTTGTCCTGTCCCAAGAGCAATGAAATTACTCAGCTCTGCTTAGGACAAAATTAATTATTAAACTCTTTCAAGACATTCACCTAATGAACATCTCCACCAGGTCTAAACGTTATGTTCTAAACTCTTGACAAATCAAATCGGTCATTGCTACTTAGCCTAAGCAGAAAAGTTTCATCATTGAAATTGGTGTAGCTATTGATGTAATGAATATATACTCAAGACTTTCATCGCTCTCACCTAATTAGAACCAAAGTGATCATGTTCTAATGTCTCAACCAAGCATATTGCTAACCTCTGCTAGTAGAAAATGTTCATGATCCCAACTTAATTAGAAGGAGAGTTTTTGTGTTCCAAAGTCTCAATGAATCAGATGAAAGTCCCTTTTCTGCCTAAGCATCGAATTTTGTTAAGGTATTGATGAAATGAAACCACTATCACTCAATTAGAATCAAAGGCATTGAGCTCCAAAGACTTGACCAATCAAATTGCTTATTGCTAAACTTAGCCTGAGCAGAATATGCTCATTAATGAACTTAGTCAAGGTATTTATGTAATGAAATTATATACCAAGTATCATCCCTGACAATTAATTGGAACCAAAGTTATCATGTCCCTAAACATCAGACGGCCAGACCATTTATTAGTCCCCTGCTTTCTTCCATAGGACGATAACAATTAGTGAAAACATAACATACCAGCATTTCCTTTCTGTCCTGGTAAACCATCTAAACCTTGACGTCCAGGTAAACCAGGTTCTCCTTTAGGTCCAATACTTGCTCTTCCTGGGACACCGGGAAGTCCATCTTGACCGGGAAGACCTTAAAATATAAATAGAAAACTATATAACTCACAGTATTGTAAACATCATTTATCTAAAAGAACTATTCCATCCCATTCATGTTTGTGATATATGCTAACATTTCATTTTATTTAGAAGTGTACATATTATTACACCTTTTTACTAACTGTTACCATATAAATATGTTTTCCATTAAATTTATACCTCGATCTCCTTTAGGACCAGCAGGACCAGGTAAACCATCTAAACCCGGTAATCCAGGATTACCTTTCTCTCCTATAGGAAAAACAAAATGACATCATATTACTTTTATAAGTATAGTATATTAAACTATAATTCCTATCTAAATATACATTTTTGGAGATATAAACATCTCACATTAACACAGATATGAGAAGTAGACCCTAACAACAGCATAATAATGAAATCTGATTTTATAATGACCCATTGAAAATATTGTTTATATAGTTCACAAATTCTGATTGAATCCATCATCTAATTGTTTTTATATCTTGTCTAGTAGTGTAAATTAACATTTAGTTGGGGTTTTAATCAAGCTTACCAGATAAACCAGGTTGTCCAGGTAAACCACTTTCTCCTTTAAGACCAGGTAAACCTTGCAGACCAGGCTGTCCATCATTACCTCTCTCGCCAGGTAAGCCAGGTCGTCCTATAAAACACAAATGATAGATAAAATACTATATATTAATCACATCAACCAAAGAAATGAACTCTCGTGGTAATTAACACATATTTTTTAGCAGTTCATGTTTCTTGATTTCTGGTCTTAATCAATGCATCTTGGGGATATATATCACTTATTATAATTAGCATAAAGTATAAATATTTCAAGTGACCTCAAGTTGGAGATTACCAATGCCAATGTATAACCCTAGTCCAGTATGTGTATGTGTAAGACTTCAGACCTTGGGTCTGAGTAGATAACTTGATTCAAAATTTTCAACAATGGCGTACAAGACACCACCACAGATTCATCAAGACCAGATACTTGTTGATGGTCTATTTGATGCCGTTATTCTTTTAATGACTTGTCGAGATCCTTTACTTTTTCTCTCATAAGTATACAAGTACACACATTTTTAGCCCATGTCGTTAAAACTTGATGAAAATATACAATTGTATTTGCTATATTCTAACAAAAAAGTTAACAATTTAATGACACAAATTAATCTCTGTCAATTTTTTAAACTTACCAGGTTCTCCATCTAATCCAGGTAATCCAGGAGAACCTTTAGGTCCAGATAAACCAGGTAAACCTGGTCTACCATCGAGTCCAGTGTCACCCTTTTGACCAGGTAGACCATCTAAACCAGGTAAACCAGACTGACCCTTGGGACCAGGGGCACCAGGTAATCCAGGTAAGCCAGCATTTCCTTTAGATCCTGATAATCCATCTAAACCAGGTAGACCAGGTGATCCAGGTAAACCAGAATTACCCTGCAATCAAATAGGAAAACATTTTGTCAACATCTAAAATATTGTTTATCAACATTAAAGATTACATTCTGCTGACAAATTTCTTTCCTCAAGCCACTATAGCGTAGTTTAGTTCTGTTGTAAACTATTCAACCATAAGTGAGAATGTTTTCTTGTTTATTACAAATTTAACGTACATGATATTATGGACAGCTTGATTTAAATATAATCATTTATATGAGAATATGTGGCATGGTGTCTGTTCAGGTGATTCAATTATTTTATTTGTCTCACTGATGTTATCAACACACATTCATTTTGATAAATTTAGCCTTTGGGTAAAGTGATTACATGAAATTGTGAACAACAAACAGACTGATGGACAGACACATTCCTTGTGGATGTATGAAAATCCTTTTCTCTTTTTAATTTCAAATGGTATTTAGTAATACACTTATTTATCTTTTTTATGTTCATGTTCTTTTGTGTTGTCATATTGGCTGAGTTTGAAAGCAAAGCTTTACCTTTGGTCCTTGTAGACCAGGGAAGCCTGGTAAACCAGCATTTCCTTTAGGCCCTTGTAAACCAGGTCGACCAGGTTCTCCATCTCGTCCTGGTACTCCAGGCATACCTTCAGCACCTGGTGTTCCATAGCCATCATTACCTCTGTCCCCTTTAGGACCTTGTAATCCAGGTAGTCCTATAAATAGGGAAAACAAATGGTGTATAAAATAATGCAGAATAAATTTCTAAGATCAGTGGCCTTTCTGAACTATATAAAGAATGCAGCTTTTTCACTGACTCAGAGCTAATATAGGTGCTAGGATTTTAATACCAAGTCAATGAAATGGCTGCAGTATTAACATTTCTCACTATAAATTTTCATGTGTTCTTGTGTTATGGTGCCATAACCTATTATCTTTTGTCATAGACAATGCCATTTAAGCTTCTTTAACAGAAATATAAACTGAAATGATTGAATTTTGTAACTTCATTTGATAACTTTAAATGATTCTATTTTAAGATGGGTTTTCTTGATTTCAAAGAACTTTTGTACAAGATCTGTAACTTACCTGGCAATCCTGGTTCTCCACTTAATCCTGGTAATCCAGCATCACCACGATCACCTTTCAATCCTGGTAGACCAGGTAATCCACTCTCTCCTTTCAAGCCAGGTAATCCGGGTAAACCATCATCACCGGGAACACCTGAAAGAATATATATAAGTGTTCATTAATCTATTTTTCCCCTTTTCAAATGGATATATATTCTACAAACAATGACAGCATTTTGTAAATCTAATAAAAAATTGAACATGCTGACTGAATTCTAATATTTGGGCTGATAAAGGGGAAACCATGATTTAGACATGGATTGTTTTTGGAAATGGTTGTTGTCATCTATTTTCTGTCTTGTTAGCAAGGTCATTTCCATGTGGAAAATTCATATACGTATAATAGGAATTTTCAACCATCCCAAGCGTTATGAAAATAAACTATCCAGTGACTGTTACACATGACAATGAATTTGTGGATTATTTTAAATATAACTAATCGATTATTGAATAATTCAAAACCATATTTGTTACTAACACAAACTTTGACATACCTTGTCGACCAGGTAAACCACTGTCTCCTGGTAAGCCTGGTAAACCTTGATCTCCCTTCAAACCTGGTAAACCTTGTAGACCTGGTAGACCATCTCGTCCAGGCTCTCCATTAAATCCCATAACTCCCTGTTCTCCCTTAATACCTGCATAATCAAGTATAAAGGACTTTATTTAACATATAAATAACATATCCTGTATTCTTTGAGTCTTCATAAATATCAGAATATAATCACTCAATCGCCCTAACTTAATGTAGATATTGGGTACAAAGATAGTAATAATTTGGTTTTGTTTAATCCTTTATCCAATCAATGATATCTAGTAATTGAACTACTAGATAAATATTACATAATACTGGTAAACATCACAGTATGATAAAGAGTAATCGTATTTTATAGAGAGATGTGAAGTGGTTACAATGTGTTTCACATAGCGAAGACTAGACATGACTGGTTTATATTAACCTGGTAATCCTGGAAGACCATCTTGTCCTGGTAATCCGTTTTGACCACGAGGTCCATCAAGTCCTGGTAGACCAGGTTGTCCATCAAGACCAGGTAATCCAGAGTCTCCTTTTTGTCCATCTAATCCTGGTAGTCCAGGTAATCCTGCCTCTCCTTTCAATCCAGCTTCACCTGGTAATAAAATATTTTTATTTTATAGAAAAAAGTCCCTTGTTGATAAAAATTTGAAAATCAATACTATGGTAAATTTGTAAAACACAAAAATTCAAACTAACATTTTATTTTAGGTTCATTCTCATTCTCCACACAGTTATATAATACTTCAAGCTTATATACTGAACCCAACGACATCTATAATAATCTATGTTTGTATAATACTATATGTTTATATACTACACCAGCATCACCACCAATTACAGTAAAGTGGCAACTGAGGATTTGCATGAATTTGAAGAAAAAAAAATAGTTTTACCAGGTATTCCAGGTAGACCAGGCTGTCCATCAAGACCAGGTAATCCTGTAGGCCCTTCAGGGCCAAGATTTCCTTTCATACCACGTAATCCATCGAAACCAGGTTGTCCAGGTATTCCAGAGTCTCCCTTTGGACCAGGTAAGCCGGGTAATCCAGAGGGTCCTACATAAAATTAAAAAATTATAGTATAAAGCATGTTGAATGATGAAACATATAGTCTATTCATAGCTTATTCATAGAAACATAAAAAAACTTTAATGTTAGAAAAGCATAGTATCAAACCTACCTTCAGGTCCAGGTAAACCAGGTAGACCACGATCACCAGGTAGACCAGGTAATCCAGCCTGTCCTTTTGGTCCAACCAAAGCTTCACCAGGTAGACCACTATCTCCTTTCAGTCCTGTAAAAAGAAAGATAGATTGTTAGCCAACAAAAGAAATGTCCACAGTAGAAAATTACCTCTGCAAGTTCATAATTGTTGTAGCCGTATGGCTCTCTATTATAGCTTATGTTTGAGCATTTACTTACTAAAGAGTTACCATGGGCAACAACCTATGAAGCAATTATTGCAAATCATTAAAATTTAATAGATGTCTTCCAGACACATTTCTAGGTGAAGCTTATCATTTGGTTGTAAATAATGATGGAGGTATTTTCCTAATGGTAACAATTAAAATCTCAAACTTTACAGCAAAATTTGTGTGCTTCAATCCTGTGTTAGTCAATTATTCACAGATTTTATGACTAACTAGTATGTTATACTTACCAGGAAGACCAGGTAAACCAGGAAGACCACTTTCTCCCTTTGGCCCAGATAAACCATCATTACCAGGTAATCCAGGTAAACCTTCATTACCTCTCTCTCCAGGTAATCCTATAATAATAATAATAATGACGATGATGAGCTTGATCCCCTTATATATATATATATATCACATCTTTAATTAAAAAAATTCACAAAATTTTCATAGGTTCCTACAATCAACATAGTATACTCATATATGTGATAATAAATTTGCATTAGGCGGAAAAGTGACTGGCAAAGTGCATCTTTTGGAAATTTATTTTTTGACTGCTGGTGTTTATCTTCCTAAGAAAGGTTTATAATAATACACATTTTTACACATCATTTAAAAAGAAGATATATTTGGAGAACGTTGATGAAGGAGGATTATTTCCCCTCATTCAAAGAGCTCTCTAAAGCTACACAAAAGTCAGTAGAGATAGGTTTGAAAAGCTCATTACTTAAAAGCTATACAAAACAGTAGAGATAGATTTGACATGTTCATTTAAGAAGAGAAAAACATGATCTGGCAAGAAAATGTAAGTGTGTGGCAATGAATGAATGAATAAATGAAATGGAGTTTTACATCCAACTTTTCTGCTTCAAACTGGGTGTAAGTCAGCCGCAGACTAGTACTTATAAAATTATAACTGTTCAATTTAAATATTAATAGGAGTGACCTGACCACCTAAACATCACATCCCCAATTATGTTTGTTTATTCATTTCTGGAGTTTAACGTCCACATCCGCCACTCCCACGTCAGGGGTGATATCGTAGACAATCCCAAGTATGTAATTTTGATTACCTCTTGGGCCTGGCATACCAGGTAAACCATTCTCCCCAGGTATTCCCTTTAGTCCAGGTAAACCAGGTAATCCATCTCGACCAGGATTTCCTGAAAAAAAAAAATTCAACATAAGTACAAAATCTATCATAAAGAGACATACTTAATCTGAAGTGCATTTTATTTTACTTCTTAAAGTGCTAAGTCACAATGAACAATACAAAATCAAAAATATTGTACCAAAACAGGTTGATCCAAAAATTATTCAAATTAACAAATTGTAATGGCCCTTTATATTAAGATTGGAAAGATTGTTAAAGGAGGTAAATCTGTATTCTTTGGCACCTGGAAGTGGACACAAATGGGTAACAATGCATATAATAATGTAATATGAATGTATATAAACAGATTTATATTCAATCTTTTTGGTTTTTACTCTAATTTCTAATTTGTTATGTTCGAGTCCAAATTTAATGGCAAGGGTTGCACCTGGTTATTCCAATCGACACCAGTTGCATATGTTTTTCTTCTCATTCATCAAATCTCTTCATTACAAATGATGCTAGAAAGCCTTCTGCATGTGATTTGCGAGCCAATTTTTAAATTTTCATTTTGTCTTTAATATTGTATATTAGAAACCTAATTTTTCACCACAAAATAACAACATCAATGTTGATTCAAATTGACCAATAAGTGGTGTTTGCAATGGATGATATTGAGTAAGAGTCTTGCCTCCTTTAAAATGTCTTAATATCTAGAGGAACCTTGGGAAGTCTGAACTGAAGTTACAGCATTTTGACGTTATTAGTTTCTATTGATATCAAAAATAATGTCTACAATTATCTATATCATATTTGAACCCATGTTTGTCTTGAATTTAAACCATGCAAACATTTTGTGGCTGTCATATTGTCCATTTAATTCTTACACTTCATGATCATAGCTGTTTCTTATTTCTGCCATTTAAGAACTGAACTATTTGCAAATCATTGCTTTAATTTATTCTTTCTTGATAAAGTGAATTGAATAATTGACTGTATCAGTTGTCATTCATCCAAGTAACATTTAGGATTTTTTACCTTTTACTCCATCAAGACCTGGTAAACCACTTTCTCCAGGGAAACCAGGAATACCAGCAGGACCAGGTTCTCCGCGTTCTCCTTTCAATTTAGTAATATCAATTGGCACAATACCTGAAAGTTAATTTATATTTAGCAACTTTATTTAAAAAATAGAACAACTGAATGATAAAAAAACCTGCATGAAAATAATAAAAAAGTAAATTTTTTTATGTATCTAAATCAAGCATATTTTCCTCTTTATTTGCTGATCAATGCAGGTGTCATTTTACTTTCTCCATAAACAATTATCAAATCATAACATCCAAAGAAGTTACTTACCCGGTTCTCCCTTTCCACCCATAAGACCAGGTAAACCAGGTAAACCGTTCATACCAGGATCACCTCTCTCACCAGGAGCACCCGGAATACCAATACCAGGATCACCCCTTAAACCAGGAATACCAGGTTCACCAGGACGACCTGGTAAACCGTCTAAACCAGGCAAACTCTTTTCACCCTAAAATTTTTATTTAACATTTTTGTTATCATTGAAGTGAAAGGCTGAAAAATGTATAATAACTTCTTCATACAAAAGTATTCCACCTTTCTACAAGAATTTGATTCAGAATAAAAATCACACCAATGCATTTTTAAAATTTATTGTTCAATGTTAATTCAGTATAATTAAATATTATATTGCAATGTTAATTCAGTATATCTTTTAATAATAAGAAAAAAATAGGTTGCCAGGCAACAAAACATACGCCCACACAGCAGCCAAATCGTCCGGGCAGTCAACAAGAGTTGTCGCATATTAAGGAATTATCAGAAAATCATTAGAATTTGTTTGGTTTTTATAATCAAACATTTTTTTTTTAAATCAGATAATAATTGTGACCTCCAGAGGCACAACAAGCTAAAAAGGGTGATTTTTCATACAATCAGGGGACATAATTCAGGAAGTGATGACCCGATGGGCGCAAATATCGAAAGGAACCAAGATCTGTTATAAACATACATGTCAAGTTTCATCAAAATCGATTCAAAATTGTGACCTCTATAGGGTCCACAACCTTGATATAACATATTTTCACACTACTCGTGTACAAACGGCGGCCATTTTGTCCGTCAATCTAGTCCGATTTTCACGTAATTCAAACTCTCTCTTCATTACCATGTAACGGTGATATAGTCAAACATTTTTTATATCGGATAATAATTTCGACCTCCAGAGGGAATAAAAGGGAACAAAAGCGATTTTTCGGACAATCCGGGGACATAATTCAGGAAGTTATGATCCAATGGGCGCAAATATCGAAAGGAACCAAGATCTTTGGGTTATAAACATACATGTCAAGTTTCATCAAAATCGGTTCAAAATTGTGACCTCTATAAGGTCCACAATCTTTATATAACATATTTTCACACTATTCGTGTACAAACGGCGGCCATTTTGTCCGTCAATTTTGGTCTGATTTTCACGAAATTCGAACTCAACCTTTATAACCATGGAACGGTGATATGATCAAACGTTTTTTTAAATCGGATAACAATTTTGACCTCCAGAGGGACCACAAGCTAAAAAGGGCAATTTTTCGGACAAATGGGGGCCATAATTCAGGAAGTTACGATCCGATGGGCGCAAATATCGAAAGGAACCAAGATCTTTCGGTTATAAACATACATGTCACGTTTCATCCAAATCGGTTCAAAATTGTGACCTCTATAAGGTCCACAACCTTGATATAACATATTTTCACACTATTCACGTACAAATGGCGGCCATTTTGTCCGTCAATTTTGGTCTGATTTTCACGAAATTCGAACTCAACCTTTATAACCATGGAACGGTGATATAATCAAACGTTTTTTTAAATCGGATAACAATTTTGACCTCCAGAGGGACCACAAGCTAAAAAGGGCGATTTTTCGGACAATCAGGGGCCATAATTCAGGAAGTTACGATCCCATTGGCGCAAATATCGAAAGGAACCAAGATCTTTGGGTTATAAACATGCATTTCAAGTTTTATCCAAATCGGTTCAAAATTGTGACTTCTACACTGTTCACAACCTTGATATATTATATTTTCACACTACTCGTGTACAAACGGCGACGACAATATACGTCCACATGAAAATGTGAGCGTATAAAAACATGATTTTTTTAATTGTGGACAGGGACCGAAAAGTTAACAAAGAATATGTTTCTTTTGCATCAATTATAATAATGATTGATTTCAGTGGAATCACATTTTATGGACGTATAAGTGAATTTTGGCTCATCAAAAATATTTTGATTTGCAAACATATGAATTTAAATAGGTTTATACAGTGTAAACATTATAACTAACCTTTTCTCCTTTAAGACCAGGGAGACCAGCCTGTCCAGGAGGACCTTGTGGACCAGGGAGACCACGTCGTCCTCCTTCACCAGTTAATCCATTATCACCTCGATCTCCCTTCAAACCTAGAAAGAGCATATAACATTGTAAACCACTACGCTATGGCTGAATGTCTTATAGAAACATATGGTATGTTCTAGAATATTTCTCCTAACATGTATAACACACTAATAATTAACAGTGTTAATTTCATCATTGAATACTGTATCAAATACAAAATAAACTAATTGTGTCATTTAAGTGTTTGGTTCCCCACAGCAAATATACCTACAAACAAACTGTCTCATTTATAGCCCAATACGATTCTTTATGTTATCTGTGCTCCTGGGTAGCAAACAGGTACAGATTTGTATTTACTGTTTTAGGTTCAATGGACAATCCAGGTTGGTGTCTCAAAGGCCCTGACCCCCACCCCCTAAATGACAGTATACAATATGCAATTTTGATTTTTTTGTGGGTAGGGGTGATGTAGCTGTTATGTTTAGGTCGAGATATGTGCCACACAATTGTAACATCCCAATTTTGAGACTAACATATGGTTAGTTTTAATTCAGTAGTACATATAAATGGCTAAGGGCAAATTTTGAATGGACAGCAGCATTTTCACTAACAGTTTATCATCAAATTCCAACTGTCTAGAATTCTTTTAGGTTCATGTCAATATGAATACTGGCTGACCTTGGTTTTTCCTCCCATCTTAACAATTAGACAACACTGTTAATGTTACCCCATGGCTCGTTTTGTGATTCGAAACGTGAATATTCTTAAGCGTGACTACCATTGCCCCTAGAAACATGGATAATACCAGTTACCTTCTGGTCCTGGAAGCACTTCAGCAGTAGCAGCTTCTCCCTTCTGACCCTTGTCACCAGGGAAACCAGGCAAACCAGACTCACCCTGTAAAATTACACATAATGTAATACCGGTAATCTCTTTATTAATAAATCAGCATGCACATAGACGGTGCTGACAAGGACAAAGTTTCAGAAGAAATTCAAAATTATAGAGCAAGATAGGTATTTTATTTGAATAAAATAATGTGATATTAATAGTGTTTCACTGCAATAAATGAATTAGTTTGAAGAGAAATATGGTTGCAATCAGTGGGTTCTTAATGTTTTAATATCCCCCAGCTATTGATTCTTGAAATACTAAAGAAATTTTTGTTTTTATAACTCAATCCCTGTTTTTATTAGCTTATAGAGTAGGACAGTTGGTAGTAATGCATATAATAATGTAATATGGATGTATATAAACTGATCTACATTCAATTGTTTCTGTTTTAACTCTAATTTCTAATCAGTTATGTCCGGCAAAAAATGGCATAAGTCTCAATCAAATGGCAATCTCTCGTGTCTGGTTAGTCCAGTCTACATCGATAGTATTTATTGCACATGCTCTCCAGACAACAATATGTTATCCCCCTTTGACATGACTTAAATTGACAAATAATTCATGTTTCATTGTCGAAGATTATGGATGATATTGAGTTAGAGACTTAGCTCATTTATCGTATTGTCACGAGAGAAAAGTGGAGATGAATATCCATTCAACACAAACAAAACACTCTTATAACCCTTTCATATGAAACCAGAAAATATAAAGATATTTGTTGACTTGAGGAGCAATTGATTTTTTTTTACTTACAGACGGACCGGGAATACCAGGTAAACCAGTAGGACCATCTTCACCAGGCTCACCCTTAAATCCTGCTGGACCATCTAGTCCTCGCTGTCCTGGTAGTCCTGGTAATCCATCTAATCCACTTGAACCCTTCTCTCCTTTAACACCAGGTCGACATGATTCACATGATCCTCCTCTATCACCTAGTAAAACATTATTAATAGAAGTACAGGGTTTGGGTATTTTGAATTTTTGCAGTAGTGTCCCTTATTCCAAGTCAGTCTACTATATTATAGGATACAGACCACTACTGGTTAGCCATAAATGTTGTTCTTCCAATTTTTGTCTTTCCATCTGGTTCCTGTTTCCTTCAATTTGGATAACACTTTTATTAACTTTATAGAATCTGGCAGGTTTTGGTTAAAATTACCAGTATGCTAATGTACTTCCAATTTGTGTGGTCAACCTCATAGTCCTACATGCATTTGAGGGAAATTTAATGCAGGTCAAAGAAATGAGAATTAACATCAAAGTCTACAAAAATTATCTTTGATGATCTGTGGCCATATGTACAAGCTATGGGAATATGTTCATTCTTATCACTGCGACACCCTGAACTGCTGCAGCCAAAATTCATTGTTTGTGCATCTGAAAAATGCTTCACAATAAATCCCAAATACTGTTATATAAATATGACATTTACCATAACAAAATGATTCGACATGCAAAACTTGCGTTTATTATTCTATAATAAACCTACCCTTGTCTCCTGGAAAACCTGGTGTTCCGTCACGACCAGGACGACCATCAAAACCTGCTGGACCAGGTTCTCCTTTAGGACCAGATGGACCAGGTAAACCTTTAGTTGAATTTCCAGCTGGACCAGGTAAACCTTTCAGACCCATTTCTCCTTTTATACCAGGTAAACCATCTAAACCAGGCAAACCATTGTCACCCCGTGGTCCAGGAATGGATAAACCTGGCTCTCCCTTGGGACCCATTTCACCTTTGTTCCCAGGGCGTCCAGGCAAACCAGCCCTACCATCAAGACCCTCAATACCTGCAAACATTATGGATAAACATAGACACATGACATTTAAAAAAAATTATTGTATATTACTGCTGTAATGAAAAGTCACTGAAATATATTATTATTTTTATTCCACCGAGGAAAAGACTTAACTTTATTTTTAACCTTATTAAGATGTGCAAAATTGCCTATGTTCCAAATAAGTAATAACATAAAAAAAGATGTTATAATATTTTGTAATTAAATAAACAATTTTTCATAAAAGGAATGAGTTGAGGTCTTGTCAACAAAATACTTCTGACAATTTGAGACTTAAATATGTTATTTCTATAGCTATGTGAGTCATCTAAGGAGAAATTTGCATGGAGGACAGCTCTTTTGGCTCATGTTTATATTATTTCAAATGCAGATGGAATCTCACCTGTGCACTACCAATTCTGCTCCATCTAAAGGACTAGATATACTTATCTTGTATATTCTGTTGGCACCACCCCGAACAAGGACCAGGATTAAAAAATCCCATAGATATTTCTTTGTCCACCGCCTGGATTGGAGAACAGACAGAAGCCTATAGACCCCCCTCTCCATTCTGGTGATGGCACACTAAACAATTATCAGATTTTCATTGACTTACCTGGGGGACCAAAGTCACCCTTTTCACCCTTTGGACCATCTAAACCTTGTCTACCAGGAGCACCAGGTAACCCAGGACCACCGGGCAAACCATTAGGACCACGAGGACCTTGTGGACCAGGTAAACCATCATTACCAGGGAATCCATCTCTACCAGGAAGTCCAGGAAGGCCAGGTGGTCCAGGAGGACCGTCACCACCTTTACCCTAAAAATATTCATAATCAATACAGAACATTCTTATATGGCACCTATTAATATATTACTCCAAATAATCATATATGTCATATATGAAGCAGGTTATATATGCTTTCAACCACTCTGAAAGGTTCTGGCTGTGGCTGTGGCATTTACTCATTCTAGACTCACCAATTATCAAATTTGCCAACAAGTAAACATAAAAGCCTAAGATGAAAACTTTACAAAAGTCAATTAACTTACGCCAGCAGGACCGGGTGGACCACGAACACCAGTTAAACCATCTAAACCAGGTAAACCACGATCACCTTTCATACCAAATAAACCAGGTAAACCAGGAACACCATCCATACCTGTATCTCCTTTAGGTCCTGGTTGACCAGGCAACCCAGGGAAACCTTGTTTACCCTTAATAAAAAAAAAACCAGGTTACCAGTTAAATCATCAGGCCATTCAGCAAGGGTGGTTGCACATTTTTTATCATGTCGGTAATGAAACAATTACAATTCACTAAAATTTAAGTAACTACTCATTGAGTAATTATCCAAATGGTTAAATCTGTTTGGAACATAACTCTGCCCTATGCTAACTTTTAGCATACAAAACAGTTAGTGTGTTTTTGACTATGACTTCATTATTTTGAAACAAGTATACTACTTGTTTCATACATGATTTAAATGAGACTTTGGTTTAAGAAGATAATTCAACGCTTCGTCGTCCAGATATGACTGAGCTTAATATGAAGGATTATTACCTCTTCCTTGTCAACTCTTCCTATAAACAAAGTATCAAAATGGAGCAGGTTACCTTAACTATTTGAAATATTTGTTATGCATAGACAAATAAAACAAACATATTACTTACTCTTGGACCAGCAATTCCAGGTACACCCTTTTCTCCTTTCATACCAGATGGACCAGGTAATCCCTACATAAAATAACAAATATAACGATAAGATGCTATAATCACTTCTCAGTAACAGTATTCAGATACCAGCATGAGGACTGTATTCAAGGTATTGAACTATTATAATAAGGGTTTCACCATGTCTTGTATTCAGTAAATAAACAGAAAAGCACTCGACAGATCACCTCTAGCATTCTTGCGAAAAACATTGGTATTATGAGGGTGTTTGATTTGATCTAAAATTGGAGGTCTCTCCCTTTCCAACTTGATTATCTCATCCAAGTGTATGACATCTTGAAAATAAAATTTACACTTAATCTGTCAATCCATTCTCAGAGCATCTGGTTGAATTTGATCAATTTTCAGATATGTTTTTCTGTAAATATTTGGTTTTAGAATTTGTGATATTTAACAAAGAGCAATTGGATATCATCGTTTTAAGACAAGATGTACAGTCAGGTTAAGCTACGCTATCCATCAACCCCTAATTAAATGAAGGTGCCGGCACATTTAACAATGATAACTTATTATTAATATGCTTCTGATTTTTGAGTAGTAGATATGATGGTTAATACCAACAATGGATACAAGGGGATAATGTTTTTCAGATTTATGTGTCATACTATTTTGCATTTATGAAATATGTAATAAATTTATTCTCACACAATCAAAATTGATGGAGAAAATTCTTGTGAGAATTGTCAAAATATTACATTATTCACATTTCGTGACAAATAGCAAAAATATTTTCATTCATATTTTTTATCCTAATATGTTCAACTATAGACAATCCTCAAATTTATTACCACTTGACTTGAAAGAATACACCGAATATGTTGACCATTGACCTAATTTTAGACTGACCAAGTGACCCCATTCCATTATACTGACATACTTCCTTCTCTTGAGGAACTAAACATACTGGTACTATTTAATTTATGTGTGAGTGTTTAATAATTTATAGATGTTTCTAGTTGTTACAATATATAAATCATAAACTGTATAAAATTCTTAACTCTTGCATTTATACACAAAATAATTTTCAGGCAATACCAAAAAATTCTTTGGAAAGCGAACTCTTTAGGCCATTAACCAGTTCTTGTAATTACATTACATACGGCCACAGTGGCCACACTTAGAAAATATTAAAATGTTTTTAACTTTTTCATCCAAATTTAAAATAAATACTTGAGGTTGAATGAACGTTTCAATAGAAGGTAGGAGTTAAATGTTTGAGACATAAGGAGGTTTACTGTATCATAAGAGATAAGCTAAAATGTATATATAGAATGTCAAGGAAGAGAAATATTTATCTGAACCTCAGACATAAACCTTTTTTTGTGCGATAAATCTGGGGAAACAAGGAAGATAAAGTGATATTTTGTGTGGCTGGAATAGAGATGTTTCTATATGATGATAAGATAGCCAACCCATAAACTATTCACTAACCCAATTCACAGAGATCTCATTTACAAAAATTAAGAATTTTCGAGAATGAAAAATAATATGTTCTTGTTGATTTTTTGGGCATGTTGGTTTGTGTTTTATACGGAAGTATGCAGATGATAAAAACATGTGGTTTTAAAGTGGTCTATAATACGCATTATGTCTACATCATTCATGTTTTGAGCATGATCAGTGGATGATGATTGCACTAAAAAAATATATGGTCGTAGCGAATCCTCCAGTTTCCATGTTTGACCTTGGATTGTTATACACGTTTGGAAAACGGTTGCTTTCTATTCAATAAATGGTCAATGATTTTTATTCAGAAGCTTGACAATAACACTAAAGACATGGTTATCCAGGCACCTTTGCAGCTGATATATTGAAAATTTGTTGCCAATGAATGACAATAAATATAACTGTATATCTTTTAAAACTGTCACAGAGTTTTATGTAGTGCACATACACATTTTCGAATTAACTAGTTTTATTCAACCCTACAATAACACAATTTGGAGTACAAAGTAAGTTTAATATTATATCAGATGAGACAACAGTTTGGATATTTCAACGCTTAATGTAGTTGCCTTAGTTTATTTATTTTATTATATACAATGTGAAATTAGGCAGACTATGTGTAGCTAACTAAAACCACATGCCAAATGCCAGTAGCCATTTGTGAATCACAAAAACTATTTATATCGCTAGGGCAATGTACTGGATTCATAAACTGTCTGTAAAACTACCTTACATATTCTTGATAAATATTAGCATTATTCCCAGTTTTGACTTAATTATTAACAATAATAATATACATAAATTTAAACACACTTTCCTAGCACAACATATTGCAAGTCAACCCATGTTTTAACTGAAATCATATTTCATATTCAGAGAACATATTTGTTTGATTACAAATTTAATTTCAAAATTCATTCTATAACTTCTATATAGGGTAGAATTTATATTTATACTTGATTCATTAATACAGCCATCAGGGTCAGGTAATAGTGGCATATGTAATCAATATCTTGTCTTGCCACTATATACCTTCTGTATATTTCAAGCCTTATAAAAAACTAAATTCTTGTTCTTACCTGTAAGCCAGGAGGACCATCATAACCAGGTGGACCATCAGGTCCAGGTTCACCCTAAATAAATAAAGATCAACAATATATTTTTTTGAGAACAGGATCCATATCCACTTGCGATCTTTGTTCACAGTAGACATTTGAACACTATACATTACCAAGACCAATTAGAGAAGAATATTATTGTTTTTAGAATGTAGAAGGTATTTGTGACCATGTCATTCAGATGATAACTTTAGTCTCCAGTAAGACGATAGAACTAATTTCTTATAATGATTCAATCACATTTAACATGCTGAAGTATTACATCTTATCATTTCAAAATTTGTCAATGGAAGCAAAAGTGGACCACTGCTCAGTCTGAACTATGATGGTTTAATAAAATAAAGTAATCAAAAACTAATTCACTACCTACCTTCATACCCTTCATACCACGGTCTCCTTTGGGTCCAGTAGTTGAGCCTGGTGGTAAAACAAAAGGTCGTACAGCATTAGGACCCGGTGGACCAGGAGGACCTTTCTCACCTCTGTCTCCCTTTGGACCAGTAAACCCAACACCCATATTACCCTTCTCCCCCTTTTCTCCGTACAAACCAGGTGGACCCTAAAATACAGTAACAGAATTATAAACTTCAAACCCAAGACTACATTTGTTTAATATCCTCAAAGCATCTTTTCGTTAGAATATTGAGAGATAATTAGTTGGTAATTTTCTGCATTTTACCTCATACAAAACCATGGTCACACATATAATATGTTATGCAGTAAAATGTCAATGTTGCTAACTGATTGATTCATTATGGGTAACCTATGTACATTTATCTTCCAACGCACAAATCCTTATGATGGGCATTCTTTTCGGTCCAAACCCAGATTCTAAGCAAACATGAGTAACCACAAGGAAAACCTTCTTGTACTTGTTCTCTGGAAGCAATATTGACATATTCTAAAAATAATTTTTTTCTTACCCTTGGTCCAATATCACCTTTCATTCCAGGTGGACCAACTGGGCCATCAGCTCCTGGTGATCCCTAATAATATAAATATAGTACATATTATAAACAAGACATTCCTAGACCATTAATGACAACACATGCACTAGTGTCAAGACCAAAGACGAATTAGATTAGCTTGAGAGTGAGGGAGGCATGGTATCTTTTTATCATGTTATTTGTGTAATGCAAAGGAAGAGAATCTTGCCTGTCAGAAGCATTTTCACATACTTTTCTTCCAAATTTCAATTGCCAAACACATTCAGTTGTTCTATTAACATGAGAAGTACCTATTGTTAAAATATTGTTAAATTACTTACAGAAATACCAGGTAATCCATTTACTCCAGGCTGTCCCTATTTATAAAAATAGTGAAACCAATTAATATAACCCTTTCTGAAGACAACAGATTTCATGAAATCAAAATCAAATGGCTAAATAACCAAATTAATTTAGTTTTGAAATCAAGTGCACAATTTAATTTAATCATTAAATTTATATTATTTATTTCAGAGAAAATTTAGGACCATTCAATCAAATTAAACAATTCTTAAATGAATACAAGTCACAATTATTCCTTTGCTGGTTACCCTCAAAACAAGGGCCAAAATTATTTGAATTTGGGGAAAAGTAAGAGTCGGTCTAAGAGGAAATCATGGGGAAATCATTGGTGATATGTGGCCAAATAACGATACAAAACATTGGATTATTGCCCTTACCTTTTGTCCTTTTATAGCAATACCATCACGAGCAGATTCACCTTTCTGACCTTTAGGACCAGGGATACCAGGTGGACCTTCTAAACCAGGTAAACCAGCATTACCAGGAAAACCAGGTTCTCCCTACAAATCACAAATTTAAGGTTTATGAAAAATTGGTGTATATGTCAATGAATGAATGATATATTATTTTATGGCAAGTCAGCGCCAACTGGGCTATATTGCACCAAGCATATGTTGATAAACATATGAACATGTAATTTTCAAAATCTTGTATAAATGTAGCACATTAACATGTATGTTTCATTGGGATCTTCAAAAGTGTAACATTCTGTTTTAGTTTTAATCAAGTTAAGCACAATTTTGTCCTTTTTCTTCTAGTTTTATAAAAATGGTGGCTACACGATAGGGATGGGGCTTGATACATGAAAAAAAAGTAAATATTCATGTAATATGTACTTTTCGTTCAAAGCTAGCCACATTCATTTAACATATTTTGTTCTATTGTCATTATCAGATGGTAACGTTTCATCGCATCAACAGAAGTCTGTAGGTTTCCGTTTCTTATCAAGCTAAGCACTGTGTTGGAATTTCAGACGATCAGCAGACAACTTTAGCCTCTAGGCACCGACAACCAGTTGTGGATGATGGATTGACAGTGATTACAATAATATACAATTATATTTCTGATGCAATGTGCCCCCACCTCCATGTGCCCCAACCCCCAATTTAAGAAATTTTAAGCCTGTCCAGTTGAACATTTTGTGGTCATTACTAATCAGTGATAATTCTGTTATAAGTTCCAGTTGTCCAAAAAACAAGGAGATAGGCAAGGTTAAGTTATCTTGGTGTGTTTAATAAAGGTAAAGGTAGTCTACTATATCACCATGTGATGAATGGTTGGCATCTGTTCTACTCATTAAAACAACCCATAACATCCCCTTCATCTTCTATTTATTTCTATACCAGTTTCAGCTTGGATGAACTCAAGCATCCAAAGAAATTTTAAAGCAAGCCTACACAGGATCTCTCGAGTGCAATGTAAAAGTATGTTATCCTATTATTTTGGTTTGTGTTGCATGTAAATTTAAAATAGTTATAAATTTGATTTTTTACTTGCTTCAAATTGCCCTTCAAATATTGGTTTTTTTTTTATTTACTTCAAATACTGCTTTTCTATATAAATAACTTAGAATCGTTTAACATAAAAATTCCATAAACAGCCACAATTCATTCTTTTCCCCAAGGCCTTATTAGACTACATTTAATAGGGTATTACATATGCTTACTGTAGAGCATAGCATACCAAAGGAATCAGACCAATCCATTTTAATTTGAAGTTTCCTGACAGACTTTCCATATAAATTACTGTTTGCAAAATATTTCCTTGCCAATTTAATTCTTTGATGATAGAATATAAAGATTAATTATGAAATCATAATGTTATTAGAGTTTTAGAATTCACAAAATCAAAAAAAGCCTAGATTGCCTTGACATCACAACTATTAGATGCATGGAGAAGTCATTTAGCTTGGCCTGGAATTTGGTAAAATTAGTTCTCCACTGACCCAGGTGGCATCCTGCAGAGGTCACAAGGGTCATTTGTCTAAAAATGCTGGAAATTCAAGTTAAACTGTCTCAAATATCCCACACATTTCATCCTCTTTGAAATTCTTTTCATTTACACATTAGCTTCCTGTTACAGGCAACATGTTGAACTGATTAGTTAATGACAGTTGTATATAATAATGTGCCATGTCTGTCTCTGTCAAGTAACCATAATATGTAATAGCCAGGATGTAAGTAAACACCCAAATCCTTAATCTACATTTAATTTCAAAGCAACAATATTGAATTTATATTAATCTTCATTGAAGGGGTAAATTTGGTTAAAGCATGGTATCTTAAATCTGAATTCATATTTTACCAATGTTCATGATTTAAAGACACTTTTGAGCTGTTATTTGTCTTGAGTAAAACAAAGAAAAAGTTTTATTGGCCACATCTCATATTTCTTCTTTATCTTGGGAAATATATTGGTAAATTATATGAGAATGTGTAGTATGTATAACCTCTGCTATTTATTCAATTATCAAGAAAACTACATTATAAATAACTACATCTAATTAAATTCCTATCTGTGCTGAGAAAATGTTTTAGTTAAAAGCAATTCTCAAGGACCTCATAAATAAAATAAATTTGCCATTAGCCTGATAAAGTAACTGCTGATGTGGTTTTTTTTATGTTTAAGTTAGAAAGAGTGTAGAGATCAACAGGTGCTTTCCTCTCTACCAGACATCAAGTCAACTGATCATTCATTTATAATTACATCCGACTCATAAATCTCGGAATACTTTTTCAATGTATTTTCAAATGCCCAACATCTACATTCATTAAGCATATGTGTAAAGTTACTTTTGATTGGAGATGAAAACAAGTTGATTTTAGTTTGTTACTTGATGTTGTGTAACAGTTGGCGTAAGGCCAGTTACGGTTTAGATGGTTTCGTCATCTCCGATGGTCAGAAATTGTATTTTTAAGCTGTTATGTATCTGTAAAACTTTTCACACCAGATTCTTATTGTAATCATAATGCCCACAATGTATACACATGACACTAGATACTTGCCAAAATTTTTGTACACTTACCTGTGTTCCGTTACAACCATCTAAACCAGTCATGCCTCGTGGACCAGCAGGACCAGGAATACCCTAAAATTAATAAACCAAAATATTCATACATTTGTCATTATATGTACTGAACTAAAAGTCGAATTTTGTTCCTTTTGAAGAACTAGTCAACACATTATTTGCTATTTGTTATATGTCATCTTAAAACAAAAACACTTTGTCTGCCAACCATTTCTCTGAGCAGTGCCATAACATGTTCTCTGCTTTAATGATGTCAAAGATCCAGGGAAGCCACCAGCAGATCATGGTTTCATACCTTAACTTTTGGAAATAATCTTACTACAGTTTAATTCTGCATAATATACTCTTTGCAAATGTTAACACAGTGTGACAGATTTTTATATATAATAGCTTATATATGAGTAATACTTACAGGAATGCCATTGATACCAGGGAATCCAGGGGATCCCATTTTACCCTGAAATAAACAATACATCAATATGCATTACATCCTGATGGCTTGGGGTAGAATTAAGATTTTTATTTTACATTATACATTATATAATTTATGGTAGATCAGATTTTCAGCCACAGATGTTAAAGATCACAAAGGTTTTTTTTAACCCTAACCCTACATCTATAATCTAGACGTACCGGTATGCATGTAAGTTTGGTAATAGAGTTGAGACACAGCTCTACCATGTACCACATTTGCTATATTTTATGGTCAGAAGTGAAGGAAAGGCTAATATATCTTTGGTCAGATTTATAAAGCCTGGGAATTCAATGGAAAACACATTCTGCTACAAAGATCACAAAAGGTTCCCATTTTAGTTCAGAGAACGAAAAACATAATCCATGTGGTGAATAGGGTGAGGCCTAGCATTGAGTCTTCCCTTCTAATTAATCAAGTAAAACAATTTTATTTTATACCTTTATGTAATTGCAATTAATTACTGAGCAGAAGAGAACATCCCAAGAACTGTAAATTTTTTCAGTAGTTTAGCACTTTTGTCAAAAAATTGTAGGAGGGGAATTGTGAGTTAATAGGTTTGTGAATTAGGACAAGTTAGTAAGAATAGTAAAGCCTACATGTAATTGGAGGTCTGCCCAAGTAACAGTAACTATGGTTTTAACAGCTGCTTCTATTGTAACCTGATACCATGATGGTACCATGGTCTGTTTAGGTTAATACCCCTTTTCCTCATGGTTTACAATCCCAGAGTCCTTTTACTCTTATCTTTAACTAGAAGCTGTGTTTTCTTTGCCCATCATATCATATAGTTTAGTGATAAAATTTGATAATTTACAACTTTTTCTCTCCATAACAGTACAAAGAGGATTTGTTCATCACCACCATTTTATTTAAATGCATTCTAAACCAAACAAGTTTGTAGTTCAGACGATAATGAGTTTACTGATTTCATTCATGAAGGAATGGGAGAGAAGTGAATGGATATCTAGCTTATCTTTATATTTCTAGCCAAGATTTTAACCTACTGTGGCGGTAAGGGTAGAAACTCATGTATAGCATCATTATTCTGTTTAGATAGCTTTTACAGATCAAGGAAGCCAAAAAATGTTGATTCCTGTTTAACCTAATGCTAAGGTTAAATTTTAGCCATTATTCATTCTGGATAAAATAATATCCTGATTTATTTTTTACACAATAAAATGTTTCTTTCAAATGGCCTTGACTCACGACAATTAGAAAATTATGTTATTTATATTGTTCTCAAGTACAAGAATGGAAGCCATTTACATGTACACTTCCTTGCTTATTCTGAATTCATGGCAATTACAAGCAGTGGAAAAATTAGTTTAAAAATTATGTCAAACATGTTCACTAAAGTATTTTCATATTGTACAAAATTGTTTACATTGAGCATAACCCTTCCTGAAGAGGGGACTGAATAAATCTCTGTTAAAATAGTGGGATTGGTTCTAATTAAACAAATTTCTGCAAGGAGTATGAAATCTCACCAAATCAAAAATAATTTTCCAGATCAGCTTTCTAGATTGTTTTAAATTTGAATAAATCATTTCAAAGAGAAATATATAGAAATTGTGGAAATTATATCTCTCTTTGTTACTTACTTTGTATTTGAATAATGCATATAACTCAAAAACAGATTGGGTGATAAACTTTTGTCATTAGAGCATTCACAAAATTAAATACCGGTAAAGGAATCAAGGGCAATAGCATTGGGTGTTATTATCTGGCATTTCTGTAATGCACAAGGCTTCTAGATCTTACTAATTTTAACAACATATATGCATCTTAAAAAGGAATTGCGGATGACATATGAAAGCATAATGACTGTTTTTCACTTTTATATCATATAGAATCTAACATAAAGCCTCTGATAAAGATAGAAAATGACAGGGTTACATCTGGCATAACGTAAGGTGTGGCAAGATAAAACGTGTTTATATTTATTTGATTAGACACTTCTACTACCGCAAGTTATGGCAAGTACATATCATTGTGTTATACTACACTGTCTGAGAAAACATAACTTATAGGTCAGTTCCTGTTTCTAGAACACACTATCTCACATGTCTATGTCAAAACTATTTCTGCAATTGAGGATACCATCATCAAGTGGTTGTTTTTTTGTATTTTGATATTTCCTTTTTCATCCATTGGGAATTGGGGGTGTTTTAGTTCTCTAATATAAGTGTGTCCATGTTTATTGTACAAATTGGTATCTAAATTTCAAATTCTTCTACATTAACAAGATTTATTTAACAACCTCATTCAAAATTTGTTTCTTAGCTTAATTCTGATATGCTTAGATTAATAACACATTCTTGAAACCAAAATTCTTGCCTTTTTTTTCTTAATTTTAAACAGAACCGACACTAAATATCTTAAAAAAACCTGAATGGGGCCAAATCGCAATTCAACTGTGTAAGTTCACTTTAAACTATGTCAGTCTACCAGGGGCATTTAATTTCAACTCATGAAATAATTGGACTTTACTCAAATTTCAGCATCCTGCTTTGAAATTTCTGAAAATCTCTTAGTAATACTAAGGCATTTATGTTTTCATCTAAATATTTTTATTGTCAAGGAAGTAGAATATATTTCAGTGAAATTCATGAAATATAGAAATAAATATCTACAGCATAGGCCTAATTTGGTAATTTTGTAGAAAAGACCCTTGAATTTGTATATACAGTAATATATATATATATATGTTGTGTAAGTATGATAAATAAAGTTAAGAACTTACCCGAGCTCCCTTTTCACCTCGACCACCTACAGGTCCAGTTTCACCTGGTTCTCCTTTAGGACCTAATAATCCCTCTGGACCTTGAAAGCCTTGTTTACCCGGAGGACCTGGGGGACCCACTGGGCCAAAACTACCCTGAAAAGATCAGATATGACAAAATGATAATACAGATTAATGAAGATTAACAACAAATTAATATTTTAATTTTTGAAGCAGTCCATAATTTTATAAAATGTAGCAAAAGGTTCTGATTCCCTTTTACATTTTGTTTTACTATATTTCATACATATCATTTTCACATGAAACTGTATAGATGTTCGGTTTTACCATTTATAGTATTTAATCTTATTTTTATGTAGATGATTATATTATTGTTTATTATTTTCTGTATCCCCGGGAAAGAACTTATATAAGCTTTGCCTGTTGTTCATTCCTTTTCAAATGAATAAAATATTGTTTAAACTAAACTAAATGTTTCTCTAGAAAATAACACAATTGATCAAGGCAATTCAATTTTTTGTTGTTATCTAAATCTATGGGGTTTAACTCCCTTACCCCTAATATGGTAATCAAACAATTACAAACGGATTGTATAAACTCTTTGAGTCTAGTCATTTAGTAATCAAGATAAAAATATTTTATGTATTAATTTAAGTCAAATGATTCTGGCATTATTTTATTTTTCATTTAGTTATTGAAAGGGTTCACAAAGTAAAATTGAAGTTCTGAGTATCAATGTCAATTACATGTAAGTCAAATGTTTCCTTGGGATTATAACATGGCTGTCATTTGGAGAGTACCAGTTAAATACATGTAGTACCATAAGTAAAATGGTGGAACTTACCCGTGATCCTTTTTCTCCTATACATTTACATCCCCCCTGCCTATTTTGACAATCTACACCACATCTATACGGAACATTATCTTGCTGTAAAAAGAAATTTTAAAATATTTAATTTGATTTTTACAAGCTTTGTAATATGTGCATGCTTAAAATAGATACCTTGTCCAACATATAATCATTCAACTGAACAGGCATGTTTTTTTTTGGTGTATTTATGCACTAAAAAATATGATTTAAAAAAAAAGACAGTTATTTAAAACCTAATGGGAGCAACACGGAATACTGAATGACACAACGACACACAACATTCATGCAACAACACATTTAACTAATTAAAGTTTTGTGTATAAATTTATTGTTTTATCATGCAAGTATATGTTTATACTAGCTTCTGATAAACATATTTTAACTTGTTTAAATATCATTTGTAATTGTTTTAGTAGATCAATGCAATTGTTTGTCAGGAAAACATATAGGACAGGAAAGATACTAGTAATATATACTGTTTCAGACTTTTTTTGAAAACAAATTTGAAATTTCAAAGTTTAAATTTGAATGGCGTGTGGATTGTTGAATAAGGCTTTTATGTAAAACTTCAAAAGGAAATTTGAATTATGCTTCAACATATCCGATGCATGACATTACCTAAATGAAAGTTTCAATATTCTAATGGAAAATATGCACTGGAATATTATGCTTAAGGTTTAACTACAATTTTAAATTTGAATTTGCATGAGTTGTCACTTAATTAGTCACATTGTTCATGCTAAATATATAGAATACTGTGAATTAGGTGTTCAAAAACATGTGTTGTGAATAATAGTGTGTTAAAGCTTTTTGTATATCTTAAAACTATTTAACGGAATAAAGTGAACCACCTATTCCTGGTATATGTCACATCCTATCTCATATATCAAGTTTACCAAATTAAAAGTCACACCCCTAACAGCTGTTCAAAGAATACATTCTTTTTTGTCTGGCCACCACCAACATTTGAAATGTGTTCTACAACATCTCACAGAAAATATTGGTGCAAAACTTCATAACTCTTAGAATTTTGAACTCAATCCACCCACTTATGTATATGGAATGGGTAGGGCTTTAAAACACACATGAAAAAAATTATTGCGCCAACATAGGTTAAATTCCAGTTGTACCTTAATTCTTTGGTGTTATTTCACATGAAAATTTGTCAAAAGTTTTGTTTGTTTTACAACTTTGTTACAGAACAGAAGAAGCAAACTCAACAGTTATCTTTGACTTCATCATGTTTCTTACATCTTTCCAGCAAATATAATAGTTCATATCACTACTTGTTCTTATATTTGTCTAAATATTAAGGGTCTATGTTAGATAAACATTGACATTATCTATACAAAGTGTGCAATACAGGGCTAACATCTTAAATTCTTGTCCTCTTGTGCCACCCAAAATTTTATGCATCCTCAATACCATGAAGAGAGATTTCGTGCAATTGATTATTTTTTCATTCATCATTTTTATACCAGAATATTGGGAGTAACTTGAAAACAAAATAATGTTATTGAAATTTAAAGTAACAGCTACTGAGGGATAAAAAAGAATGTTACTGGCAGTGATGAGATTTCGTCTGTAGGCCTACCTTACTGCTAATTACATCTAGCTAGACTTTATAATATGGCAGGCAGTGCCACTGGTATCAACCAAGCAATATACATTAATATTATTAACTTATCATGGCCTGAAGGATAATGATTATACTACATATCAGTCAGCATTTTTGGAACTTGCACCTAAGGAATTTGTATAACATGATAGAACCAGCAGTGATAAACCCATCCTAGCCCAGTGCCAAGATGGAGCCATGCGATTGTTCTCAGTCATCCTGGTTTGGCTGAGCAAATACTGAAGGCTCCCTCATTCTTTATAAAGATTTTGTTTTTATTTTCACAATGGGAAAAATTGTTTGTCATTTATGACTTTATCTGTTATGGCAAATATTATAAACATTTATTACTGCCACTCCTTGGACAGATTTTTATTTAAAGATTGCGTAATTAAGCACTCCAAGATCAACATCCATGCAATTAGAAGAAAATACCCCAGTCTTGTTTGATATAAACAGGTGCACCTCAAACCAAAAATATGGAATGAACATTTCTTTCACATCCGTATTGGTTGTTTCTAACAAAACAAAGTCGGTCAGTGACCTAATTAGTCATGACAACCACCAGAAAATTTATTAGCAGCACTGGGTAACCAGATCCAGGAATTTGGCCAGTTTATCTGAGGCATCCTGCAGGTTCCTATCTATTACAGATTATCATTCTACTGTCATGTTAATTACTGGTCTTATATATGTACAGAGTTATTGCTTTTACTGATCTATATGTGCTCTGGAAGCCACATTGACTCGGTGAGTATGGCAATGTATCGCTAACCAGGAGGTCCTTGGGACGATCATCGCCTGGTAACGTCAATGTGTATACTTGATTGAAAACTGTGAGGTCCTGTATATCTATTTTGCAGAGCTTTAGAGATACTCGAAATAAGGGTCTTCATTAGGTTGGTTGGAGCTGAAAAGTAGGATGCTAAACTCATTTTGATTATGGTATATTTATTTTACAGAGTTTAACTTCCTTAAAACAGGACTGTCGTGACATGTAAAAAAAGTTCCATTCTCGATCAAAACTATTGATGCACATTATTACTAAAAAGTTTTTTCCATTTAATATGTCAAATAGAATATTATATTGTCAGCATTATAGGAGGTACCGGTACCTAATTTCCTAATTTAGTAGTACGTGTAGCTGACCAAATTCCTAAACTTCATAAAAACATGAGGTAACGGTAAAATAAGTTGACTATAGAAAAACTTACTTCCTACAATTTCCTCTGACTCATAATAACGTGTAAACCACAAACCATGCTTTCATTTTTGAAGGGCCTGTTTCCAAACACACAGACATGTGCCATAAATATTCAGATCATTTGTAAAATTCATCCCCAAAGATGGTTACATGGTACTTAACTTTAAAAAGGAATACTAGATATACATGTATTTCATTGAATAATACTCCTTAATTCTGTGTGAAAAGCCATTAGCACCCTTTAACCTACATCACATGTAGATATTAACATCTACATGAAGCTCTAAGATGTATTTTCAAGGAAATACTAACATCCAGGTTGGTGTGGAAATGGTATCAAGTTGTCACTTTTACTGTCATCAAATGATAAATTTGAGATTTTTGCTTAAAACAGTGACATAATTCCTGTTAAATATTTTTATCAATCATTTTCAGCTGAATCTTTCGGACAATGTATCCTATTTCTGCTGATTTTAGCATGGATTTTATGGTATTTCAAAAAACATTTCAGAGATCATGAAAATTGTGACTTGTCCTTTAAGTTTAATCTAAAAAATGCACATTTGCCTATGGCCCGTTGTATACATGTAGATTAGACATCATAGGATATGAATAACCTGTTTAACGTAATCATCGGCCATTGTTTTTTAAATAATAGGCGTAAGAAATAATGTCACAGACATATCACCCTATGTCTATAAATATATGCATTAAGTCAGTGAAGTCAAGAACTATAGTATATTAGTCGACAAGTACTTTTAAAAAGAATACATGTACCGAAAATTAAAAACAATATGACCACACGTTTTTGGCATTATAATTTCCACCATGTGACTATCAGGTGAATAATTGTGGCTTTGTCACTTCTCCACATGTTGTAACACTATTGCGTACATGTATATTAGTTTGTCATCTGATCATTTTTTACAATGTAGGGAGCAAATCCGGGGCATAATCCGGGCCTGTAGAACATTAAAATAATCACTCCAGGTAGGCTAAACTGACTGCTATCAGTTCATTAAAAGATAGGTTGCCAGGCAACGAAACATACGCCCACAGCAGCTAAATCGTCAGGGCAGTCAACAAGGGTTGTCGCATATTTTTACTTTTTTCGCTCATGAAACATTTGTAATACACTAAACATAACGCTAACGCTACAATATACGTCCACATTCCTGCTTTGATTGATATGGTACTTTGTCAAGAAGGCTAGGCGTTTGGTTTGTTTAGCGTTGAGGGTCGTGCACCAACATTAATAGTTGTCGTCCTTAGAGTATAAGGAATAACTATACCAAGATAATCCATTCAGAATTGTGCCTTCCTAACACTAAAGGCAAAAAGTGGGCGTGGCTCTGCCCCTGGGGGTCGGGACATTCATCAAAATCAATAGTGGGCGCCCTCAGGCTATAAGGAATACATAAACCAAGTACCACGCTGATTTTAAGAAAATCCAGTTAGAATTGTGGCTTCTAGACGACACAGAGACACACAAAAAGAAAATGGGCGTGGCTCTGCCCCTGGGGGTTGGGCATGCACCCCAAACAATAGGGATCATCCTTAGAGTATAAAGAGTAAGTATACAAAGTTTTAAAGAAAATACAATAAGAATTGCGGCCTGTAGGCGACACAAAGACACACGATAAGAAAATGGGTGTGGCTCTGCCCCAGGGGGTTGGGCATGCATCCCAAATGATAGGGATGTTCCTTAGGGTACAAAGAATGTGTATGCTAAGTTTCAAAATTATAAGTTAAGAAATGCAGCCTGTAGACGACAAACAAATACATACTAGAAATGGGCGTGGCTGTCCCTGGGGGTCGGGCATGCACCAAAAACAATAGCGATCTTCCTTAGGGTATAAGGAATACGTATACCAAGTTTGAAGAAAATCCAGTAAGAATTGCGCCCTGTAGGCGACACAAAGACACACGAAAAAAAAAAATGGGCGTGGCTCTGCCCCTGGGGGTGGGGCATACACCCCAAACGATAGGGATGTTCCTTAGGGTACAAAGAATATGTATGCAAACTTTCAAGATTATAAGTTAAGAAATGTGGCCTGTAGACGACAAACAAACAAATACTAGAAATGGGCGTGGCTCGGCCCCTGGGGGTCGGGCATGCCCCAAAAACAATAGGGATCTTCCTTGGGGTATAAGGAATAAGTATACCAAGTTTGAAGAAAATCCATGAAGAATTGCGGCCTGTAGGCGAACCACAGACACACACACACACACACACACACACACACACACACACACAGACAGGGGCGACGGCATAATACGTTCACATTATGAATGTGGACGTATAAAAACTGATTAAGAGTAACAACTCATTATGTAATTATCAGAAAATCATTAGAATTTGATTGCTTTTTATAAAGTTTTACCCCACGCTAACAATTAGTATATACATGAAACATTTAATATCATGGATTTAGCTGTTCAGTTATCAAAATTCATTGCAAATCAAAATACTTGTTCGTTTCAACACCTTAAACTCTGTGTATCAATCTAAAGTCAATCGGATGATAAGTTTGGTCTCTATAGCGTCACAAGATTTTTTAAAGTTATCAAGGGAGATAACTCTGGCAGTAATCATTTGAAATCTCTGAAAATCAATAGGCCTCTAGAGCTTCCACAGGATTTTTTGAAGTGATCAAGGGCCATAACTCTGGCAGTAATTATCGGAAATCGCTGAAAATCAAAACATTTCTTCGTCTCATGACCTTAGACACTGTGTATAGATTTATAGTCAATCGGATATTAACTTTGGCCTCTAGAGCGTCCACAAGATATTTTGAAGTGATCAAGGGCTTTAACTCTGGTAGTTATTATCGGAAATCGCTGAAAATCAATAGGCTTTTTTGTCTCATGACCTTCAACACTGTGCATAAATTTAAAATCAATCGGATATTAACTTTTAATTGGATATTAACTTTGGCCTCTAGAGCGTCCACAAGATTTGTTTAAGTGATCAAGAGCCATAACTCTGGCACTAATTATCGGAAATCGCTGAAAATCAATAGGCTTCTTCGTCTCATGACCTTAAACACTGTGTATAAATTTAAAGTCAATCGGATATTAACTTTGGCCTCTAGAGCGTCCACAAGATTTTTTGAAGTGGTAGTTATTATCGGAAATCGCTGAAAAACAATAGGCTTCTTCGTCTCATGACCTTAAACACTGTGTATAAATTTAAAGTCAATCGGATATTAACTTTAGCCTGTAGAGCGTCCACAATCAATTGTGGACGCCGTCCGACGGACGGACCGACGGACGGACGGGGGCGACGACAATATACGACCACATTTCAATGTGGGCGTATAAAAACGAAACTGAACACGAGACTGTTGTTTTCGTTTTCGATTCATTCAGCACTAAAATCTTGATTTTTTTTGTTCAATATTTTATTGAGAAAGTTTTTCAGACCAATGTGTTTGAACAAACTAACCTCAAATGATGCTAAGACAATGTATCTTTCAACACCTTACGAGTCCAGGGGTAGCCCCCCTCCATCTTCCTTTGCAGAGTTGCTTGTCACAGGGCCCAGAGGTTGCTCTCATGGGTCCTGGCTGAGATACACACTATTTTATTTCTTGGTGCAGGTAAGAAAGGAAACAATCTTACCAAAAGGTATTGTAGTAATCAAAAGTGTTGCTTTGGGGATTACTCAGGTGCGGATCCCCCTGCTCAGACTTGAAAATTTTTTATGCGATTTTATTGGCGATTTTTAGACCTGTAATTTTGGAATTTACCTTCCGGAAATACGTCAGAATGCACCAAATTGAATCTTATTTACCAAATTTTTCTAGGGAAGAGCCCCTAAACCCCCAATTAATTGGTTGAGCGCCTTCGGAGCAATTATCAGACCTAGACCCCCCCCCCCTGCAAAAAATCCTGGATCGGCGCATGTTACTACAAATAATTAATTTATCTTGTACATGTTTTAGTTGAGTGGTAATATATGATAGCCAAGTTTCATACAATTTTCTTTAAAGGGCATTAGATTTATTGATCAAGAGCGCTTAGAACTTTTCAATATGTAAATATTCTAATGGGTGGAGTCTGATGGGTGCCTGCTCAGAAGAAGGAAATTTAATGTCCCTTTAAAGCATTCAGCAGTTTTGCCTTTTAGAACTATTTAACTTATATTACTGAGAAATGATGTAGGTAGGTGATGAGAAGGGCTTCTGTAACTAAGTATTATCTGTAGGTTCAAGTCTGGAACATGTTGATTCAAGAGGCTGCCTTGTAAAATTAGACTACTTATCTTTACCTACAACTGTTTCATTTTCTCACTCAACTCCCAACTCAGATAAACTAATCAACAATTTATAGTTAATTCTGGCATGTTTCTCTGTGATTAAGAAGTATATGAGCCTGTTTTTCATGTATTTCACTATGGTTTTGTGATTTGTAGCCATTTTTGTATCTATTGGTCTTATGTTTTGGATGATTGATAAAGATAATACCACTTACGATAAAAAATACAAGGGAAGGACAAAAATTGCAATTTTTCAAAATTAGGCATGCTTACAGATTTCTTCTAATATACTTAATATGGGAGTATAAAGAAGGAAGTAGAAGATATTTTGTTGTTTTCTAAATGTAATATGTTTAAACCAATTCCGGAGATATATTCTTGTCATAAAGTGTCATAATTAGCATATTGAATACTGACTGGTGTTACATTAATCAAGACATATCCATATTTGAAAGACGAAAATCATACATTTATCTTTATACATGAATGATACATGTATGTAGTAGAGGTTCAAAGAAAGTTATGGTGAAAACCATAAGATTGTTCATTAAAGAAATGTTTATATCTACAAATAAGTAACCCGGGCTAATGGAAGACGGGCATATGCCATACAGTGTGCTATGAGGGAAATTTTGAAGGGCAGCGATGCTATGGCCCACTGCCCAGGGATCTTTTACATGCACGCCAGTGTTTACATGGGACCTAAGTTTTTTGTCCCATCCCAATGACTAGACAGCTGTCCTTGTAAGGCCCTCCGTTCTGCATCACTGACAAGTGGAAACCACGCCTCAAAATCGAGATGAACACTTGGCCAATGCAGGGATCGAACAACTGACCTCTAGACTAGCGAGGCACCGCCTTATCACTTAGCCACGTGATCCAATAGTAAATTCATGTAAAGCATGGAATGTATAGAGTTTCTGAAGAGACCAACTTAAATAAGGTCTATATCACATTAACATATTAACCCCATTATCAATTTACACTACCAGAATTTGACATGGTTATATGTGGAACCAGGGCTCTCATTTGGGCATATTTGTCAGTTACTCAAATTACATGCCATAAAATAACAATTTCAAAGAATTCAAACACATCTACTGAAATCAGATCAAGACTAACTTGGTGAAGTACTGGTCCGGAGTGAATAAAGATTCATTTTTGTACTATTAATGGGGCTGATTATATGAGTTATTTACATATAACTAGAGCGACATGTATAACTTGAGTGCAGAACATTTTTTTAAAAAAATTTTTGTGCTGTGAATGGAATGTTGTTTAAAAACAAACAAGTTTGGCGTATTAATATAATACAGTTTCTCTACAGATATTGTTGTTGCAAACTGCATACATGCGTATAATAATATAGGTCTACACAGATGATTTAATTTCAGGAATTTCATAATGGCATTAACATGTAAATGTATCTGTTTCTGTTCTGTATTTTGCAATTGTAACATATTTCACAAATAACATTTGCGAAATAATTTAGTTTTCATAATTATAACTATTTATTTAAATAATTGATTAAATACATTATACTAGAAACATCTGATATTTTGTCTGTCTTAAAGAGAGTGTTATTCAGACAAATACAGTTTGGTATTCCTGCAATCTGAACCTCTTATTGTTGAGAATATTCAGTCTTACTCGGCTGAATTAAACAAAATGCTTGATCCCTCAACTATATACAGTCTCTTTGGGTGGGTAAAAGTTAATATGTATGGTCAACATGATCTGTCCAATTATCTGATATTAATTGATAAGAAAAATGTATCAATTTAAAATATATGACCAATTATCGAACAGATGTGGCAGCTCCAAGAATAGTTGTGTTTTCCAGTGAGTTTCATCAGGTTGAAGTCATCAACAGGAGATTTACAAGTGGAGAAAGACAAAACTCGGACTGGGGTGCAAATAATTAATTAGTCCTTAATTATAGGAAATCACCAAAAATCATTAGGCTTCTTTGTCTCATGACCTTAAACACTGTGTATAAATTTAAAGTCAATCGGATATTAACTTTAGCCTCTAGAGCGTCCACAAGAATTTTTGAAGTGATCAAGGGCCATAACTCTGGCAGTAATTACCGGAAATTGCTGAAAATCAATAGGTGTCTTCGTCTCATGACCTTAAACACTGTGTATAAATTTAAAGTCAATCGAATATTAACTTTGGCCTTTACAGCGTTCACAAGATTTTTCAAAATCAATAGGGATCTTCGTCTCACCAACTGAAACAATGTGTATAAATTTAAAGTCAATCGGATATCAACTTTAGCCTTTAGTGCGTTCACCAGAAATTGTGACGGACGGACGAGGGCGACGGCAATATACGTCCACATTTCTATGTGGGCGTATAAAAATGAATGATAAAGCGCATTTATTTGGCATTCCCTTTCTATTCATTTTCTGACATAGCCACACACACGTTTTTTTAAAACAATTAAAATATTTTCATAACTACATTTATTTATAATTATTTGCTGCCTACCAATGGTTATAATCATAGATATTGATACAACAGTTGACAGAAGCTTATCTTTAAAGTAATACAGATAAGACACCATGATAATTGTTAACATTTGCTGACACATTGACATTATGTAATATCAACATAACACAAATCAAAATATCCTTTATTACAATTTGTCTGCTACTAGTCATATAACAATTTTCTGCTTCTGGACATATCAAAATTTGTGGTATTGGTTAAATCAAAATTATTTTGCTACTGGTCAAATTAAACTGATCACAAATGAGAAATTGTACAATCTGACAGTACCATATCATAAATCAACTACCAGTAATACTTTCAGAAATGTTTTTAACCAGTGGTTGCCAAGAGATAGACAGAGGACGAGCTAAAAATATGTGACTTTTTGTACAATCTGGATTATAGAGCTATACACATGTGCAGAAGCAAGGTACATGTACCACGATCTTTGGGTGATAAACATACATGTCAGGTTTCAATAAAATCAGATAAAAATTGTGACTTCTAGAGGGGTCACAACCTGGTATTATATACTTTAACACTATTTGAGTACAAGGAATGGGTATTCAAACTCCACCATCATCAAGGTGTATCGGATACAAAATGAGACCACTATAGAGGTTTTTTAATACAATCAGGGGCTATAATCCAGGAAGTTACAGACCAATTTGCATAAATATCAAAAGTATCCAAGAATTTGTGGTATATTAATAAATTTAACGGATCCACAAATTGTTGATGTCCAGACTGACAGGGGCGACAACAATACACATGTAGGTTCACATTTAGTGGTGTATTGTATGAGGAAAACCAATGTATACAAAAGGGTATAGACAATATAAACATTAAGGGCAAAAGTCAAGGACTAAAGGCCTTTCAAAATAAATTCCAATTTTGGATCAAGCCATTTTTAGAGAATAATTCAAGACTGATAAGACTTCTGTTGTTACATATTTTGCACTTCTGTCGGTGGAATGTGATCAGTCATATTGTAACAATGAAGCAATTGTTCTTACCAGTTAGCTGCAAAAGCATAGTTTTTTAGGGTAAAATTGCTGTAGGAGTAAAAATTATGACTAATGAACAACCAGACATTTTTGTGGTCCTTATGATGAAACCCAAGCCTCACCCTACTTAATACAACATCTGTATATCATTGGACAATAAAAACAACAAGGATGAGTGGGTGGGGTCTGAACTAAAACAGACATGGTAACAGTAATTTTGAGAAGCAAACCTAACCACATGAAGATTTTAGAGATGGTTTATGTCTTTTAAAATCTTGCATGCAAAAGTAGACTTTTTCAAGACTGTGGACTTTCAGTCACAGGTACATGGGTACAGGAACTCCCTTTTTACTAAGGCACACGGCACACCAGGCCTATAAATAATAGTCTATATGACTTTCAAAATTTTTGAGTTTCAGTTTTTTTCTGAACATTTTTAATCTTATTTTATCTATATTTGATGCTAAACGATATGTAATTCATATTTTAAAAAAATACCCTCTGATGTATTTATCTTTTATAAATACATCATACATCGGAAGGTATTTTTTTTAAAAATATGAATTACATGTTTGATAGTAAATATTAGCATCAAATATGGATAAAATAAGATTACAAATTTAAAGATAGGTTGCCAGGCAACGAAACATACGCCCACAGCAGCTAAATCGTCCGGGCAGTCAACAAGGGTTGTCGCATATTTTACTTTTTTTGCTAATGAAACATTTGTAATACACTAAAAACTGATTAAGAGTAACGGCTCATTATGTAATTCTCAGAAAATCATTAGAATTTGATTGCTTTTTATAAAGCAATTAGTATATACATGAAACATTTAATATCATGGATTTAGCTGTTCAGTTATCAAAATTCATTGAAAATCAAAATACTTGTTCGTTTCAACACCTTAAACTCTGTGTATCAATCTAAAGTCAATCGGATGATATGTTTGGCCTCTGTAGCGTAACAAGATTTTTTGAAGTTATCAAAAGAGATAACTCTGGCAATAATTATTTGAAATCTCTGAAAATCAATAGGCTTCTTCGTCTCATGACCCTAAACACTGTGTGTTAATTTAAAGTCGATCGGATATTAACTTTGGCCTCTAGAGCTTCCACAGGATTTTTTCGAAGTGATCAAGGGCCATAACTCTGGCAGCAATTATTGAAAATCACTGAAAATCGATAGACGACTTAGTCTCATGACTGTAAACACTATGTATAAATTTGAAGTCAATCGGATATTAACTTTGGCCTCTAGAGCATCTACAAGATTTTTTGAAGTGATCAAGGGCCATAACTCTGGCAGTAATTATCGGAAATCGCTGAAAATCAAAAGGCTTCTTCGTCTCATGACCTTAGACACTGTGTATAAATTTAAAGTCAATCGGATATTAACTTTGGCCCCTAGAGCGTCCGCAGGATTTTTTGAAGTGATCAAGGGACATAATTCTGGCACTAATTATCGGAAATCGCTGAAAATCAATAGGATTCTTCATCTCATGACCTTAAACACTGTGTATAAATATAAAGTCAATCGGATATTAACTTTGGCCTCTAGAGCGTCCACAAGATTTTTTGAAGTGATCAAGGGCCATATTAACCCTGGCACTAATTGTCGGAAATCGCTGAAAATCAATAGGCTTCTTCGTCTCATGACCTTAAACACTGCGTATAAATTTAAAGTCAATTGGATATTAACTTTGGCCTCTAAAGCGTCCACAAGATTTGTTTAAGTGATCAAGGGCCATAACTCTGGCACTAATTATCAGAAATCGCTGAAAATCAATAGGCTTCTTCGTCTCATGACCTTAAACACTGTGTATAAATTTAAAGTCAATTGGATATTAACTTTGGCCTCTAGAGCGTCCACAAGATATTTTGAAGTGATCAAGGGCCATAACTCTGGTAGTTATTATCGGAAATCGCTGAAAAACAATAGGCTTCTTCGTCTCATGACCTTAAACACTGTGTATAAATTTATAGTCAATCGGATATTAACTTTGGCCTCTAGAGCGTCCACAAGATATTTTGAAGTGATCAAGGGCCTTAACTCTGGTAGTTATTATCGGAAATCGCTGAAAATCAATAGACTTCTTTGTCTCATGACCTTAAACACTGTGTATAAATTTAAAGTCAATCGGATATTAACTTTAGCCTGTAGAGCGTCCACAAGCAATTGTGGACGCCGGACTGCAAACGGACAGACGGACGGAAGGACGGACGCGACGACAATATACGACCACATTTCAATGTGGGCGTACAAAAAATGTTCAGAAAAAAACAGGAACTCAAAAAATTTGAAAAATCACATAGTTGGCAGGTGTGCCATAGTCTAATAAGTGCGTTCCTGTCACCATGTACCTGTGCTTTCAGTCAGACTTTCTTTTACTATCACTTTTTAAGATTATCTCTTTAAAAGAAGCCTATCATAAAAGAGATCCCCATTATGTCTTGAAGTTTTTAAAGTGCAGACAAGTTTACTTGCCAAATGAATTCTCATCACACACAATTAATAAGGTCTATGGGTACATGTTCATTTCAATACTGTTGATAAACAAGTTATTCATTACATACTTCTAGAAATATCTTCTGAAAATTAGATGTAAATCTTTGATGACAGTTCTTATTCTTACTTGTTTACACCAACAAACCTAATGAAGACGTGCATAAATCATGCAGTATGCTATGAGGGATATTTATCTACAACCTATTGTTACTTCGATTTCCAAATGTCTGTGAATCTTCAACATGCTGCCAATGGTATACACACTATACACTGTATACAAGACCCCAATTTTCCATCCTGTCATATAAACTACACATGAATTCTTCACTAATGTGCGGAATCTAGGAATGGAAATCGTGTGGAAACATTTCTAGAAACTCTTAGGAACTGTCTGGTTCATTCTTAACCATTTATCCTGCCAAATATTAACATGTACCAAGTGCTAAAGGGTTAACAGAGTGATACCATCTACACTATCACTTGTCAGCCACCATTTCTGCACATTTCTGCATGATTTATAGTAGGCACACAAGTCAACCATACCTACATAGTGTAGTATTATATGCCTTGAATAAATATACAGAGTATTTCCTTTTATTGTGTACAGGTCATCTGTTAATGTGCTTACAGCTGGCCAAGAACTGTGGTCTACTGTTTTTATATTAAACAGGAAACCTACAAAGGTACTGACCACTTACTTACTTATAGTAGTAATACATCTACTGCAGTCTACAATAGGGTTGGTAAAAAAAAAGCTCTTTTCTCCAGTGCCCCCCACCCCCCGATTCCAGAATTTAAATAGGAATTTTTCAGGTCTGTGTTACAGTAGGTTAACATCTCTTGATAGGCAACAGCACAGTTGTCAACTACTATCTACAATATGATTGTGAATTAACAGACTTCGATTTCAAGATGGCTGCAATGACAACACGTCAGTCACACCTTGGAGATTTAACAAAACACCCCAGTCCCACCATGGAGATATAAGGGTTTCTACATATAGATATATCTAAATAGTAAAATCTAAATATGCTGGGTAATCAAAAAGCTGAAAATAGATGTTAAATCAGCTGTCCAGTTAGATGTATGTATAACAGTTTAATGCATCGCAAGGTGGTTGACCTTTGCAGAAATCACATCTACGGAAAATCATTTACTGAGAAAATAACCAGGAAAAGAAAATGGTTTAGCAATGAAATAAATATTTAAGTATTATGGCAGGCAGACTACCCACTTCTATCTCAATATAAACTGATTATATCTCATTGAGGAGACCCATCTTACAAATCTGGCGGCTCAAAGGTCATCCCTAGTCCTCTTAACCTAAAGTTTGAGTGAATAGAGATAGAGTTGATTTAAAGAGAAAAACAGAGGTGGATTCGTCTTAATATGTACAGTACAGATATAAGAAGGAACCAAGAGGCAGGGCTAAATACAAGATAAATAGTCAACCTCAATATAGAACCTAATGGAATTATGCCAAATTTTCATCCCAACTTTTATCATCTGAATCATAGCCGACACCTTTCACTAAATCATACACTGTATCTTTAAAGAAGCAAAGCTAAATATATTTTCCCACAGTGTTATTTGCCTAGCTGAAGAATTTAAGACTGAATCTCATGCAGGACCGGATCATGGTTGCATGGGAGCCATTCCTGCAAATAAATTACTTGCAATTTGGCGTCTTTTAATTTAGCAATTTTTTCTTGTGGAAATACATGTATAATACACCACTTAGCCGTGTATTATATAGCTTACTACACCATTTGATATATACCACCTCCCACTTTAATTGTTTTTTTCCTACCCATTCGAAATGGAAACTATAGCTTTAGAAAAATAATTAACATAATAATGAAAAATTCAAGAAATTTATAAGGATTACTAAATCTATCTTCATTAAAGTGTAACTAACTTTACCCACTTTCATAATGGTATAATCTTTTTTTACTTGACTTTATTTAATTGAATGAGTTTCAAGAGTTTTAAATCATATAATCACAGTTCCTATATATGTAAAAATGTATTCCCAAACAAATACGAATAAGACCAAATATTAGTTAATTACTTCTTCTACACTTACATGAACATATAGAATAGATACAGAATTACTCATATAATTGCAAAACAGGAAAGAGTTTATTCATTCTTTTTATGAAAACGTAATTCCTTGAAATCTGCAAAATGGATGAATCGCCTGCTTAGGAAATTCACAGACTAAATATTTAGAGAAATTGTAGGTGGAAACATGCATTAAAGTTGAGTGTAGAAATAGAATTTGTAGGTGAGCACATGTGGAATAAATTAACTTGTGATGAACAGGTCACAGCCCTAGCAACTGTTACCAGTACATATAATGAAATACTGCACCTATAACTTTCCTGACTGCACTTTTCACTCCCAGACTTATAAAATGATATGTATACATTATGCACACAGATTACTTGAACCAGACTTTAAAAAAGTAACATGTAATTGTAAACTGCATCCATGCTTGATTTTAGCCACATTACAAATTCAAACACAAAATGCCCTTTAATGCGCATTTATTTAACAACCTATTGATAAATGCATTTTATAGTAGATATCTTAATCTTATAATTTGGTTATTGATTCTGTTAGTACTATGCAGCAACAGTAACAAAAACCTGAAACCATTTATTTATATTTCACTTTGGGTTTTTTACTGATGGATAATTTCACTAAAGATGTTATTCTAGCCTATTACATAATTCTTCAACAGCAAATTATCAAAACGTTCTTCAGACTAAATCAGAATTTCACCATATCTTTGAGGTTGTGAAATCCTAAGACCCATATCTCAATATCTGAAGAAAATATATGTAAGATTTCCTCTTTTCATTGGTAGTTACAGTTCCTCTCAGTTTTTAGTTCTAGTTTGACTGGCCTATCCTTAATATGGTAATTTATTTTGATTGGAAGCTTTGAGTGGCTTGAGTAGTAGATATCATATGCTAAAAATCTATCTATCTGTGCAAGTCATGGCCTGGATCTAAATCCAGGCTCTAAGTTGACAAAAGTAGTGTCACCTGTCTAGCTTCATACATTTTCTCTGTCTACACATATTTTCTCCATCCTAAAGACTCATTAAAGTAAGCAACTTGATGAAAAACAATTTTTTTCCACATTTCCTAATAATCCAGTTAACTTGTCCAAGAAGAAGGCAACGAGCATGGGATGGAGTAATGGGGGGAGGGGGTATTTGCTCTGTCACTGCAGCTTTGGATGGGCTGTAAAAATGAACAAATAAATATCTTTGTTCTGCAAGTTTATCACAAAATTTTACAGCTTTTTAATAAACATTGATTAAGATGTATTTGATTGTATCATCGTGAGCACTCAACTTCGCTATCGAGTGCCCAAGATATTTTTTTTTTCATGTCCTAAATCAGCCACCTTACATGCAGGGTGAAAACAGAAAACACAGGGTTTGTCTCTTATGTAACACACTACATGTATGAAGTACATAAAATAAAATGAGGTATAATGTCGAACTTTTGTGTGCCAACTGGGCTAAAGAAGATGAGCATACACCATGCCATATGTTATTGGGGAAAATTTTCCGGACAGCAGAATTGTGGACTACTCTTACTTTAATTAGGAACAGTTGCCAATTGTATACAATTGTCCCATCGGAAAGACAAGATGTTATTCATTACCAGGCCCTTCATCTTACACCTTTGGAACCAGATTGGAAAATTCAGGTGGATTTATCCCTTGAACCTAGTAGCCCTCACTATGTAATAGAAACTGAATGTTAACTGCCCAGGATCCTTTTGGAGCCTTCCATGTCTGGGAAATGACCACTCCTTGGTACATAAATATACATAAAATGTAAGGAATCAAGTCGAAGAATAAGTAGAACCATATTACAAGACAATCTTCAAAAGCCAAACAAGGTTATTATTTATATGTAGAAATTACATACCCTGGCATATATATAAGTACATATATATGTACAGGACTACATAAAATAGAACAAAGTTTACTTTGATAGAAAGAAGAAAATGAAATGTTAGATTGTGTTTATGCTTGAATTCTATCAGACTTGTTGATTCAGCATATATCCTATAACTATTCCTAACATCAAAAGCTATGGTGGTGAGACTGTTATATGTGTATGGAGTCACGGTGTTCTCTTTTGTAGTCTTGATTAATCAGAGTCTTAAAAATCCTTCAAAATTGGAGTAAAAGTAAATGTGTTTCTGTGTCACATCAATAGAACCTTTTGCACATGAAAACCAATTGGCCTAAAATTAATCTACCACTGTTTATATCTTGCTTTTTTCCATTTTATAACCCTTGCAACTTAACAATCAAAACAAGAGTCTGGTTGAACATACCTATCTAATTTGCAGCTGGCTTTTTACCCATCTTTCTACAAGATTCATAGTTTAAGAAACCCAACCTGTTAACATAGTTCCAACATCAATCTATCAAATTGCCATACCTTTTATAATGTTTTTTGTAATGTAGTTTGTTCAATTAAAAAATCAGACCTTTTACGCTTTTCTTAAAATAAATGACACTGTTCAGAATCATCGACAATTTATAAGTTAAAGAGGCGTGGTTCTTGAACTACAGTGTATTTTATTACAAAATTGGGATTTAAATATCTTTAACAAAAAAATGGTGAAATAACATACTATGAAAATGGATTAAGCTGATTGCTAAAATAAATCTGAGGCAGATACATGATTTTTAGAAAATAGGTGGCAGTGGGTTGTTGCACAAATTAATGAGCCCTTTATTCACGCTTTTCTCACAGCAAAGTACAATTTGTTTCAAAATAGTTTATGACATTCATTTTTCCATATCATATATTTGCACAAAGGTTGGTATCACTGATCTAGCTATAATTTCTCACAGATGGTATCAAGAGCAGCTACATTCATTCGCAAAGGTTATTGCATACACATGTACATATATGTATCTATTCTTTAGCAGGTAATAGCCACATTTACAAGCATTGTTAACAAAGATATAATTCAATATCGGTATCATAATTATAGTAATTTTAATTCAACACAATAATAAAAACATAAATCTAAAATACACCAGAAGGTGCCCTGTGCATAAAAAACATTCACAAGGTTCAACAGGGAGAGCAAGAGCCATGATTCTTGAATTAATTAAGGGAAATTGTTGAATTTAATGTTTCTTCATTTCATTAAAGGGACAATCCCAATAAGAACAGGGTCTCACAAATTAAAGTCCAAGTATTTATGAAATTTATGGACCAAAATATAGTGGCATGGTGTATTTATCTTGTCTCAAAATTTCAGCTCAAAATATTGAGTCGTTTGGACATGAACGTCAACACTGCTTATCCGGACACGTAACCCTTTTAAGATTTGGGGTCAATTTTTTCATTGGGTGACCTGATAATCGATTAATGTTTCTTGAGAGGTCTATACAGTGATTGACCCATGCCCTGTATTTGATAACAAAAGGTAAATTTCACCTACATATTATTTTTATAGAAAAAAGTCTGGTTTTATCCAGATACTGTATAATAAAATGTTCTGCATTTCCAGATGAAGACTGTCGGGTTTAAGTTATTTACATGCGTATCACAAATATCGGGTTAGTAGGTGGGCCTTAGGTTATGGATTTTAAAGGATTTTAACACAAAATTAAGCAGTTTTATTCCCCAAAAAGTTATCGGGATTGGCACTTTAAAGATGCATTATGGAAAATTTAGATAAAGAGCTGACAGTTCTCCCTATAATAGTAAAAAATAGATAATGAAGAGGGAATATGTGGACACTTTTAGTCAAATTGCTTAATTCTGAGTGGAGTTATCGTCACTTGCAGAAGAGTATAATTGTCATTTCTACCACTGTTACAATAATAAACAAAGTCTTGGGGGGATCCATTTTTAAATTAAATCATTAAATGTCAATCGCAGAATTTGAATATGTTGATAATCATTCAGAAGATTTTAAAAATCTATATAAACTTCAGATGATAGTTTTGGTTTTTAGAGTGTTCATAAGATTTTACAAACTTTACATAAGAAATTACTCTAGCAATTGTTGAGAGTCAGTGAGTTTCTTTGTTTCACTAATGAACATAAATTGCAAACTGAACCAATTTCTAGTTGTTAGACCGTTCACAAACTTCTACAAAGTGATCAAGGGCAACAACTCTGGATGTTATAGTTAGAAATCACTGAAATTCAATGAGTTTCCTCATCTCACTAATGTAAACAAAATGCATGAATTTGAAAATGTAGTCTATATTTGTTCCAAAGAAATTGTAGACAATGGGCCAACACTGACATATATGTAAACAGAATGAATAGGTTTAAAGTCAATCTGATGATTTCTTTACCTTCTAGAGCATCTAAAAGATTTGTTAAGTTGATCAAGGGCGATATTTCTGACAGTAATTATTGGAAATTGTTGAAAGCAAAAGCAGTTATATTTTTTGTTCCAACCAGCTCATTCTTCGATGCATATACAAATGTACTCACATAAAAAACATATTTTGGTATATTTTGAGTTAATTAAAGTTTTACCATTGAATAGAACTATGTGTGTAAAATTATCTTTAATAAAGGGGAGCTGTTTTAAATTATCTCTCCACACTTAAATGATTTAAGAAATTAATATTATTTCTAGCTTTTGTACCTGTATAATCTGTTTATTACTTGGCAGGACAAACAAGCACAGAGTAATGGACCCAGAGCAATTGTCAGCCACCGACCGCGCCCCCCCCCCCCCCCCCCACCATACACACAGAAACAGGTTAATTACTTTCATGGTGGATATTCTAGAACATGTGACACTAGTTCCTTTAGGAACTAATTATAATGTGACACCAATTGTCCATTTTGTTTGAGAAGTCCACCTCAAAACAGTTTTGCTGCATTTTATGTATTGCAACTGTTATGGGTGTTAAAAGAAACCATAATATTAATAACCACATCTAAGCATGGTAAATCACACCAAAAAATCTCAACTATATAAAATGTTTTTATAGAAAACAACATGCAAGTGACATTAATAGTAGACCCCGCGGTCGAACGGTATCATGGATGTGCGGCTTAACCATAAACAATGACTGCTCCCTAGTTCGCTGGTACTTTTATACTCTGCCAGCCATTACCGGCGTACATTTACATTCCATTCGATGAGATATCTTATTCACTATTAATTATTGTCTGTAATGTACGGTATAAATAAATAAATATACGCTGTATCGAAAAAGCAATATAACCGCACAATTTTGGTATGGGTGGGGGGTACATTACAGGACTAATTGATACAGAATACTTGAATTTTAACGGGAGATATTGATTCCCCGTTTATTGTCAAAATCAATACTTAGCGGGAAATGGAAATTCAAGGTTTTGAATTTTATTTGGGGAATAATTAGTTGCGTTTAAATTATCTTATAAAACATGCCATTTACTCACCGCATACGCGCTCTGTGATAAACTCGAAGCAAGAATCACAAATACACTAAGAATTAACCTGAAATTTTAACAAATAAGAAAAGTTAGTGAAACGAAATTATTGTTAAACGTATTTTACTTGATAAATCATCAATTTTGTACATCCACGGATTAGGAAAATATTGAAATATGTACTTACCATGTGGGCATGGTTCGCGACTTGGAAGTCGATCGTAAACACTTTTGACTACAGTTCTTCTCGGAGCACTGTTCGCTGGCTAAGTTGCCAGTAATAAAATCACTAAAACTCATCTAACAAAATAAAACGGTGAGTCAAAACTCCAACCGTAACTTTCCCTGCTAGGATAGTCCCTAGCAATTATGGAAAATCCCTTTTCTGAGTCTAAATAAATTACAAGGATTCACAAAGCGTTCATCGCTCAGTTCTTTCGCAGGATTCTCCTCTCACCATGGGTAAGAATCTGTAGACCTTACACCAAGATTTGGGATGGTGGGCGGAGCATAGTTCTTCTCCCACGCCAATCAAAGGGTATCGAGAATTTCGCATTACTCAGTTCCTGTAAATTGTGGAAATAACTACACAGCGCATTCCTAAGATAAACACCCAATTTTAATTTTAATCCCAGGCATAATCTTTGCTTTATATACAACCATTATTTATTAATTGGTGCGTTGTCTTAACAAGGGGTCATTCTTTGCGCAAACACTGCAAATACAGTATTTCCTTTTGAGGTGACAATCGTCTTCCCGCTTGTCGTAAGACAACATCATTGATAAGTTTAATTGAAACCATTTGTGTGGATTTGTGTGATTAAACCATTAATTTATTGGGACTCGGTGGAAAAGACAGTCTATTTTTGAAATAAGCAATCTTACAACACTCCTAGATTTATTTTAAAATATATAAGACTGAAAGACAGAATTGGAATATCAGCCACCATTTACCCGCAAAATCCATCTTGATTGACACGTGTTCTGTCAAATTTAGTATGCACGTGGGACGGAGAACTGCTTCAGGGCGGAACTAAGCTTCCGCTGAAGAAAGTTAGTTCATCTGAAATATATTTTTGTATTGGACACTGAACCGAATTCTTTAACTTGAATTTAGAAAGTTTGAATTCCAGGAAATATCTTAGACTTGCCTTCCGACGAAATATTTTCTGGGTGAGTTTTTCCTCGACCCACATATTTCTCGGCTGGAAAATAGTACCTTTGTTTTACCGTCTGCTGTGAAACTTGGAACTATAGGCAAAGTGCTCGTGCTTCGAAATCTCTAAAACAAGATGGTGGATGGTTCTTGTTAGGTACCATCTAGTAGGTTAGAACGAAGCAAAACTTTAACTTTTCCTCAGGAATATGTGGTGATAGTGTTGACAAGAAAGATAGCCGTTTTAAAAACTTTTACCTAATTTATTTGTAACGGCATGAAGCCGCGGGGGAAAAGCCAATACCAATTGGCCGCATTATTAGTGATCTTCATATCGGAATACTTGAATCCAGCTTCTGGAGCCGTAAGTATTTTCTCCTAGACACAACTCTCTCTTTTTATCAAAAAAAATAATTTTTCTAAGGTTCTTTTGCGATAGAACTATTTTGGGTGAGCGTAATGCACCAAAACCTTTCATAGAACTTTTAATACCATAAATTCTGGATACGCGCTGGAAGAGGAAAGTAATTGTGCCCTTCCCGTAAGAAAACTGAGATGAACAGCAAGTATTTACAGAAAAATATTTTATGTTTTATGTTATTATTATGTAAAATTTAACACTCTCTCCATACACTAATTATAAGAAAACCCGAGTTTTATCTATGAAATATCGTTAGACCTACGTTCAAATAATTATTTTAAACATTATTCGACATAATATGATATAGGCCTTCGTTTGAGATATTGATTTTCATACAATTTTATAACGGAATACAAATACGTTAGATTTATAAGAATTATTTTTTTGTTTTGTTTTTTGCGCATGGACCGTTTGTAAATTACATAGATGTCATTAATCACTTCGATTTCGCAGTCGGGATTTACATGTAGCAGATATTTTCAAATGTTTTAAGGGTTAATTTAAGATATGAATTAAGATATATTTTTGTTGTACGGGGCAATGATGAGATTTTCCGCCGTTGTGACAAAAGAAGAATCTAATTGTTAAAACGAAGGTGTATTTAGTATTTAATGTACACGAAGATTGGCTTCATCGTTAACTGCGATTGTGAACAATCAGGGAGCATTCATTATTTTAGGCTAGCGGATAGTGGATGAAGCGTGAATGCCGTCTGCCAGAGATGGTGGTGAAAATTGAGAGTTGCTAACATTTGTCTGGATTTTGATGAATATGTATTTTTGAAAGCAGATTTTTACATTTAGTGAATACTCAAATTATTGTTTCCATACAATTATTTATGGTCTTTAAATATAGTGCTTGGATAGATACACATGTATGTAGGTCCTAGTTGTGTTGGAGCCACGGTGGCTTAGTGAGTAAGACGTGGCTCGATCATTATCCTACATTAGCTGAGAAAGTTCATCAGGATTTTCAGACGAGGTTTTCCTTGGCAGTGGTGCAAAGCGGAGAAGAAAAACTTAGGTACCATGAATACATTGGCGTGCACGTAAAAGATCCTTGGCAGTTGGAATTCGATACGACTAGGCCATAGTGCCGCTGCCCGGGCAAAATTTTCCTCATAGTACACAGTGTATGGTGGATGCTAGCCCAGTCAGAGCAGAACAGTAGGATGTTAAACCCCATTTCATTTTATATCCTAGTTTTGGTAGAATGTCATATGAAAAAAGGGTAGAGCAGGTCAAGATGTAGTTCAGCTCTGAACGGTGGTCTCATTACACTCACCCTGACCGTTCAGGGACTGGCCTATTCAATCAATGTTGAAAATATTTTGAACCCCAGTCAATTTTACTGGGCAACTTTTCACTGCGAAACATCGGAGTGTCAATCCATGTGGACGTCTGTACAATGTAAAGGAACATCTTAGTGACAAAATAAGACCTTGCTTACCTCGCTAGACTCAGTATGAGCGAAACAACACTAATGGGATAGAGTTTTTTTAAAAACAACTGTTTGGTAGGGCATCCTGCTCCATGTACCTAATTAGACTAACATAACTTGATTTTAAAATCCACACTGCTGGTGCCACTCTTACCAAACATCATGTTTGTTTTTTTTTAAAAGATGAATTACCCCACCCGTTTGCACAATCAGCAAGTGGCTACTGAAAATGTCAGAGTAGTTTATGTATGTGACCAGTGGGAACTGGAATACAATAGTAGTTTTTACATTTGATAAAATATATATAAATAGACATACATGTAAATTACATTTGTAATCTAAATATGGAAAATCAGCACACATAGGACATACATGTACATGTAGGCCAGCACAGGGTTAACATGAATATTGTAGACTTTGTAATATGAAGAGGCCCAACAGGTATGACCTAAACTGTGTGCATGTACATTGTATGAATACTGTTTTTTACTGGACAGTTTGATGCAATAAATCTTATCTTATCCTAAAAATATTCAAATAGCCCATGTCTCATTCACTCAGCTAACGTAGTATGTCTTAATTACATGAATAAAGTAATAATAATAACATTCCTGAAACATACAAGTCAGACCATTTTTCATGGAAGTTTTTTTTTAAAGCTTGAATGTGCTAAAATTATATAATAAGAATCTCAGTACTTATTTATGGCTTATAGGATACATAGGAGTGATTTAGCTGATTGTGCCTTAATCTGAAAAGTACATAAAAAAAGATGTGGTAGTGATGAATAGGTGTGGTGGTGAACATACTAAGTAGTGATAGATTATAGAGACAAGGGTTTAAAGGTCAACTTACTTCAGGTAGATTATTGAAATACACAAACAAATATATCTATTATGATGAATTACATAATATTGTACATTTATTATTGTAGGCATGTCCAGGATGTACAACATCACAATGTATATGCAAAGGACAGAAAGGACCTACGGTAAGTCATTTCCAAACATCTTCCCTGGAACAACTTCTTTTCTGTTTTGTATACATGTCACATGTCAACTGTGCTTTGATCAGGTATTAAACAAACAATTACTATCTCGGTGGAATATGGATAATATACCAGCTCAAATGAATTAAATTTAACTGTAATTGTCAAAGATGCAAAACTTATAATTTTATGAAATTTGTAGGGAGAAGGAGGTTTACCTGGCTTAAGAGGACCTGAAGGCCTGCCTGGATTTCCTGGACCTGAGGGACCTCAAGGACCCAGGGGATTCAAAGGAGATTATGGCAAGGAAGGACGTTTAGGATCAAAGGGATACAGAGTAAGTAATCTTTATACAGTTATATTTCCACATGTGAAAGATTTCTACTGGCACTGTGTCAAAGGTAATTATACTGCCTGTCAATGCGTCCCTACTACTGTAGCCAGTATGCCACTTCCATAGACTGGTATTAAAATCAGACTTTCTTTGATAAAGCTAAAAAGTTTAAATGCTTATGAATGCTATGTAATATGGTTGACTGCAATAATTTTAATCACAATTCCTGAATAATTTTTTTCTGGCTGGATATTGCCAAAGCCGGAGTTGTATGTTGGACTCTAGATGTTTTTATAAGAAGCTGATGTTTAACATGGGAGTAAAACATGAAATCTTTATTAAAGACACATATATGTAGGTGCACTTGATAACTTACATTTTACATGTTCTACATCTAACAATAGGAATGCAACTTAGTCTAAAATTTCTCTGGTGTATTTAAGTTTCACACCCGTTGCTTGGTAAGAAAATGCATGTAAATGAACACTTAGAAAATTCTGTATTTTCATGCCATATTGTTATTCTAATATCTATTTATGACAAGAAAGAATTTTATAAGTTACACTACTTGTAGGCCTTTTTATCATAATAAGTAAAAAACGTTTAATTGGAAATTTGGGCCAAATATTGAAAGCGTTACCTACAACTTAGAGATACAGTATTGAGTGTCTCAGTGTACTGTAAATCTAAAATGCATGTCATGAACTTTCAGGTTGAAAAGATCAGCGTACATGTAGGTTTCAAGTATCAAGGAAGCACTTTTTACGAAATATTCTAAGTCCGGTGTGAAGTTGACTGTGAATCAGACAGTATGCATTAAGTGCTTCTAAACTATGGATATTTGAATAACTTGCAGACGGGGAGATAAGTGCTAATTGCAAACATGACATGATTGTCTATTATGCAACTTCCAGGGACGCGATCATTGCCCCATATATGTAGTGTCTTAATGACTTGCATGTACACATATAGTGTTTTTTTTAAAAATATTCCCATATGTTGAAACAAAAAATTATGATGTAATGGACAAGGAAAATTCGTAATAGATTCTGTGTCCCTAAAATTAAACGTAAGACGAACCTTTTGCTAAAAAATAAGAGTTTCTTTTGGAAAAACTCAGGAAATTTTTCAGAGCTGTTTCATTATGAGTCAAATAGAGCTCCACCCACTATCAACAGACATGCTATGTTCACATGGCAGCCTGGGAACTATGTGGGTGTATGTAGTGCATAATATGAGAGAAATGTCTGGGAAATTCTTTGACTTTCCTTAAAAAGATACAATACTAGGAAATAGCATTTTTATGAGTGTACATATTGTATATGATGGATGGCTCTGTTTTAAAAATTATTATTTCCTGAACATTTTAAAGTTATTTCTAAGTATACATCATAATAGATTATATTAAAAAATACTGATTTTGAATAAGCTAAGATGTTTCCTACAGAAATTATATGCCTACAGTGCTCTTTCTAGGGGAACAGGATGGTCAAGGAGTGGATATCAGGCCCCTTGATTGAAATGCTTCAGGTTCAGATTTTTCAATCCTGATTCCCTCTTGTCAGGGGAGTCTTATGCAGGACTTTGGAGGAACATATGTTTTTTGTTTCTATGGATAAAAAGTAAGGCCCACTGGTTTATAAAGTTGATTGCACGGAAAAGAACTCTTGGCAGTTGGAATTTTATGAAGAGTAGACAAAATTCACCACCCTTGCATTACACATGTAGTAATCATTGAAATGAAAATTACCATATGTTAGTTTCAAAATAAGTGACAAGACCTTATTAACTCCTACATTGTACATCATTCCATTCTCTATAGTCAGCAGCTTTTCTTTTCACTGACATTGGTTCACTTCTGGTACTGGAACTCATCTGCTAAACTCATTGATGATATTTACAAGGCCAAGCATAAAACATCAGTAGTTTCAGGTTCTGGAACAAAAGCAAAACTGTTGCTGTCATTTATTCATTTAAAACCTATACTTTTTTAAACTTTAAATTTATCTGTTAGCAACAAAAATAATACATAATATATGGAAATATCTTAAATCAACTTACAAGAATCAGTCATAGTTATTTTATTATTTCACCTCAGCTTGTTCCCTGGATAAAGAAACTTGGGTGCCACAATTAAAGCACTGTTTTTTATACAAAATCTTTTTTAAATTGGGCTGGAGGAACTGTACAATGTTTTAGCCACTAATTCAAACCCAAGCCATAGGCATAGCTCTACAGTAACCAATTTATGCACAGGAGTCATAACTAGACCAGTTAACACATATTTAACCTCTGATCAAGGAGGAGAGAATCAGAAGACAGTAGATCATTGATATTGGCCGGATATCTGTAACAGCATAATATGTGCAATTAAAATCACATTAAAAAACAGGTCATGAAATTTTAAGTAGCATTCTGTTTATTTCTATAAATGATGACTGTCTATTTAAGAAAGACAGTACTTTGTTTATTTAAGACATGAAACATTCCTGTTACCTTTTAAGCCTTGATTATTTCCTGCAGTTTACAATACACTACTGTTTATCTTGAGAGGGGAGGAAATAGTTTACAATTAACTCAGTATAACTTTTCCCCTCAGTTTATTTTATGGCTATCAGTCTGCACATCTTTACTTCACATAAATACCACCCATCCATGCTGTCTTACTATACATTTGTATATGAATGCACACTCAGTATATATCTAAGAACTGTCTTATTTGAATAAGGACTGGTTTGTATAGTTCATTAACAATAGTGACAATGCATTTTGATATATTCTCAAGAAATTCAAAAGAACTGGCTGAACATGCAGTTTTCTTGAAATATTGCCATATCAATTATCAAACATATTTGTGCAACTGCTCTTGCGATATTCTACAGAATAACAGCAAGGTCAAATTGAATAAAGTGTTCCAAGGTTTAATTTAATGCATTCTAAAATTCTTTTTGTTTTCCTCTTTATGGAGAATATGATTTATTCACAAACTGAAACTATTAAACATCAATAGCTACTTAATACTCCCACCTACATGTGTCTACTTCTCATCATTAAATACCAGTTAGATTTAAAGTCACACATGTGTGATGACAGATTTATTTCAGCTACTTTGATAGATGTTTTAGATAAGCATTTACACCATGATACAGTCCTGATTGATGCATAGCATTTACAATGATTTATTAAAACCCTTATAGAAGTATTGCTTCCTGTAGCTAGAATAATAGTAGATTAAAATAAAGGAGAAAAGTTAGCTTCAAATTAGCTTCAAACCCGGCCGGAGTGTAACCGTTAGCTTTCAGAAAATGTAGAAAGGCTGTGTCAGAATCAGATTGGACTTAGTATTGTAATCCTGTTACTGACTGTTTACAGAAGATTACATTGTAATTCCCACTGTTTGTTATTTTTAGGGTGATGATGGATTACCTGGATTTACTGGTGTACCTGGTGTTCCTGTAAGTATTAATATGTGATATATATACAAAATATTTATTTTGTAGAAGATCTATAAGATGTTGTACTACTGTATGACTAATATTAGTTTTGATGGCTTTGTTTAACAACTTATCACTGTACAATTTACACTGTTATATAATGATGTCTTTAATGTTGCCTCTTCATAATATGATTTATTAATGTTTATATTTTAGGGTCAAATTGGATTGGAAGGGCCAGTTGGGCCAAAAGGTTATCCAGGTTGTAATGGAACAAAGGTTAGTGGACATTACAAATGTAACAGTTTCTAACACAAACTATATACTGGAATGTGTCATTAGTAATTAGAGTCAATGATTAAATTCCAAGGGGAGGGCCTGTGGTCATTGACCAGTTACTAATTGGTCTCAGAAATTTGACAGAGTTTATAAGTGATATAGAGTGGATGTTATCCTTATCAGCTGTTGTGGGGGTAATGTGATCTGTGACATTGATGTGTTGTACAGAAACCCTACTGATTTCACAATAATCCTTATCTTATTATCACTCTTAACTAATTTTACATCTACCGATATTTATTACACAATGATGAGCTCTTAAATTAACTTAGTGTTATATTAAAGCCCCATAACTACTGTGTGAGTTTCAAATTCATCTGTTTTTACCTTCTATTGTTTATATGTACGTAAATGTTCATCCAACATACAATTTCAGACTGAAACAATGTACCAAATTTTTATGATATGAAATGAATGAAATTGCCAAGAATTACGGCTATAAAAATGTATATACACGCAAATAATATTTTCTTGTATTCCAGGGAGAAAGGGGTTTTCCTGGACAATCTGGTCTTCCTGGTCAGCCAGGTTTCAGAGGTAGAGGAGGTTTGCCAGGATTGAAGGTAAGTTATACATACTAACTGAGTTAGTTATTAGAATACACATGGATATTGTATTAAGTACCCTTTTCTAATTAGATCGGTGTTATGTAATCATCCTGTTTATTTTAAAATATTACCCATTATAGCTCTCTGTTCTTTATGTTGTGATATTCAAATTTTCCAATGTACATAGATTTATCTATAGATTCTTTCAGGTATATTCTGTGTGTTTGTGTAAGTCTATAATATGTTGAAGTTTATCAACCTGCAATAATTCATTGTTATATTCACAAGCCAATAGAAGATGGTTACTTTCATATTGGTACAATCTGTTTGGTTTTGTTCATCCATACCTCGAAAGGCAGCCAGTTTCAATTTTAGATGTTCAAATTAATGACTTACTAAAGTATTGTCATTTAAAAACCTGTTTGGAAATAAGGCAACTAGCCAGAAAGGTTTTTTTCACCCACTTGATTGCATTTTCTTTCAATGAGCACCTGTGATTTTGTAAAGATATTCATTCAATTACCAGTAAACACAAAGTTTTAAAAGATTGCAATAATTTGTATAATATTTGATCAAGTGTTCAAAATAGTGTATAATAAACACACATTGCATAATTTGTAAAATATTTATTATGGTTTGTTTAGGGTGAACCTGGTCTTATTGGTGGCGTTGGTTTAGGAGGAGAAGGTGAACCTGGAGAACCAGGTTTAGATGGAGTGCCTGTAAGTAATTATATTCTAATCTTACTAAATTATGACATTCCTACTTGTGTTTTATTTTATATCGGTCAAATGAATACAATGACCTGTATCACAGAATAAAGGTTTATTATTTTTATTATTATTAATGAATACGATGTATGGAGCTTGAATGTATATTATATCTTTCAAAGAGAAAGAATGTCAAAAATATGATTACATTGTTAGTTCATGTTGAAAACTGTAATCAATCTAGATTTTTTTACATATTTAATGGTGTTCCCCACCCTGCCTATCTTTTCGATCAGTTTGTCTGACTGTCCACATTTGCTGGGTATGTAGTACAGTCAACATTTTTCATTGTAATAATGAGGTTTTATATGGTTGGCCATATTCTACAGGTCCCATTGCCACATAGTCTGTCAATCCTCTTTAGAGAATCAAAGCCAAAATTTCTACATACATCAAGAACAATCAACTAATAACAATGATTTTTACATCAAGTTTACAAATATTATTACTTTTGTTCTGTAGATCTTGGATTAATTTAATAAATGAGTCTCATCAATATTTTGTTCAATTATTGCCTTGGTATTAACAGTATGAACAACCATCACTCACAAACACATACCTCCTATATATGTGATTTCATCAATTATGCGATTGACTTAAAATAAATCACATTTCTAATCATCTGTACTTCAATGTCATATGGAACTAAGTTGATGGTTGCCATTTGTGTAACCTCTTGATAAGAATATTTAACATGGCAACTGCTTGTTATTTTCTGATGATTATTTATTGTGACATTTTAATTTTATGATTAATCAAGAGTGTGTGAATTAATTGATTTCAATGATTTTTATTTTTTTTGTAGGGACAACCTGGTCTACCTGGCTTCAGAGGAGAAGAGGGTTACCCAGGTCCTACTGGAGATATTGTAAGTAAAGTGCTTCACTTTGAAAACAGAGCTATATTATTTTCTGTCAGAGATTAACCAATAATTTTAAAAGGATGTTTATAGTAATAATTAGCATTGTGGTTACAGTATTTATTTTTACAAGATATCCATTTCATATTTTAGGGTCCAATCGGTGAAAAGGGCAGGATTGGTGACAAAGGTAGCAGAGGAAGTCCAAATATGGGTTCTAGAGGTTCTAAGGTACTAAGGTTTCATTTTAAACTCACAAATTTAGTGTATAGTATTTTTATGGTTAAATTAGAAATTTGTTAAATATTTCCAGTTCAAAAAATTGATTTTGTGATATTCTAGGGAGAAGCTGGGCAAAAAGGAGATGCAGGAAATCAGCAAGTTGTTAGTCAGCCACCAATAGGCATTAGAGAAGGTTTACCAGGAGATAAAGGTATGAAGGGAGAAGGAGGAATGGGTGGAGGAAGAGGAGCTGAAGGTTTCCCAGGAATGCCTGTGAGTATTATAACATGATCATATAACAACTAAACTAAAGTTTAGATTATCGAATCCAAGAGATTTGGGTTTCAGATCTTGACATACCTTTTATTTGCTAACGCTAAATGCGTTAGAATGAAGTGGTTTAGTTTATTTAAAATCTGTAAAATTGTATGACCTCTACCAAAGATGATCAAAGCTTGATCAACTGAAGGTAAAACTATATTCTTGTTATAATTATAAACTTGTTATTTAGGGTATTCGAGGTTTACCTGGTCCTAAAGCTGTGAAAGGAGATGCTGGTAATTCTGGACGACGTGTAAGTTTACATTTTTACGTCCACATTCATAATGTGAACATATTATGCCGTCGACCCTGTCTCTGTGTGTGTGTATATGTATGTATGTTTGTGTGTATGTCTGTGGGTCGCCTACAGGGCGCAATTCTGCATGGATTTTATTCAAACTTTATATACTTATTCCTTATACCCTAAGGAAGATCCCTATTGTTTTTGGTGCATGCCCGACCCCCAAGGGCAGAGCCACGCCCATTTCTAGTATTTGTTTGTTTGTCATCTACAGGCCACATTTCTTAACTTATAACCTTGAAACTTTGCATACATATTCTTTGTACCCAAAGGAACATCTCTATTGTTTGGGGTGCATGCCCAACCCTCAGGGGCAGAGCCACGTCCATTTCCGTACTGGATTTTCTTAAAACTTTATATATTGACTCTTTACACCCTAAGAATGATCCCTATCGTTTGGGGTGCATGCCCAACTCCCAGGGGCAGAGTCACGCCCATTTTCGTTTTGTTTACCCGTGTGTTGCCTACAGGGGGCAATTCTTACTGGATTTTCTTAAAACTTTGTATACTTATACTTATTCCTTATACCCTATGGCTGGCCACTATTATTTTTGGTGCATGCCCAATGTTTTTGTGTCTTGTGTTTGCCTACAGGATGCAATTCTGAATAGATCCTTTTAAAACTTTGAATACCTATTCCTTATACCCTAAGGATGACCCCTATTGTTTTTGGTGATTTCCTATCCCTCAGGGGAAGAGCCACGTCCATTTTTACTTTATGTCTGTGTGTGTTGTCTATAGGCCATGATTCTAAATGGATCGTCTTTAAGCTTGTGATATGTATTCCTTATAGCCTAAGGATGACAACTGCATGCCCCGACTCCCAGAGGCAAGCCACGCCCAATTTTTGTGTTTGTGGTTTACAGGCCGCAATTCTAAATGAATCAGCTTGGTACTTGGCATATTTATTCCTTATAGCCTGTGGGCGTCCACTATTGATTTTTATACGCCCACATGGAAATGTGGTCGTATATTGCCGTCGCCCCCGTCCGTCCGTCTGTCCGTCGGTCCGTCCGTCCGTCCATCGTCCACAATTTCTTGTGAACGCTCTAGAGGCTAAAGTTAATATCCGATTGACTTTAAATTTATACACAGTGTTTAAGGTCATGAGACGAAGAAGCCTATTGATTTTCGGTGATATCCGATAATTACTACCAGAGTTATGACCCTTGATCACTTTGAAAAATCTTGTGAACGCTTTAGAGGCTAAAGTTAATATCCGATTGACTTCAAATTTATACACAGTGTTTAAGGGCATGAGACGAAGAAGCCTATTGATTTTCAGCGATATCCGATGATTAGTACCAGAGTTATGACCCTTGATCACATTGAAAAATCTTGTGAACGCTCTAGAGGCTAAAGTTAATATCCGATTGACTTTAAATTTATACACAGTGTTTAAGGTCATGAGACGAAGAAGCCTATTGATTTTCGGTGATATCCGATAATTACTACCAGAGTTATGACCCTGGATCACTTTGAAAAATCTTGTGAACGCTTTAGAGGCTAAAGTTAATATCCGATTGACTTCAAATTTATACACAGTGTTTAAGGGCATGAGACGAAGAAGCCTATTGATTTTCAGCGATATCCGATGATTAGTACCAGAGTTATGACCCTTGATCACATTGAAAAATCTTGTGAACGCTCTAGAGGCTAAAGTTAATATCCGATTGACTTTAAATTTATACACAGTGTTTAAGGTCATGAGACGAAGAAGCCTATTGATTTTCGGTGATATCCGATAATTACTACCAGAGTTATGACCCTTGATCACTTTGAAAAATCTTGTGAACGCTTTAGAGGCTAAAGTTAATATCCGATTGACTTCAAATTTATACACAGTGTTTAAGGGCATGAGACGAAGAAGCCTATTGATTTTCAGCGATATCCGATGATTAGTACCAGAGTTATGACCCTTGATCACATTGAAAAATCTTGTGAACGCTCTAGAGGCTATAGTTAATATCCGATTGACTTTAAATTTATACACAGTGTTTAAGGTCATGAGACGAAGAAGCCTATTGATTTTCAGCAATATCAGATAATTACTGCCAGAGTTATGACCCTTGATCACTTTGAAAAATCTAAAGTTAATATCCGATTGACTTTAAATTTATACACACTATTTACGGTCATGATAAAAATAGCCTATTTATTTTCAGCGATATCCGATAATTACTGTCAGAGTTATGACCCTTGATCACTTTGAAAAACCCTATGAATGCTCTAAAGGCTAAAGTTAATATCCGATTGACTTTAAATTTGTACACAGTGGTTAGGGTCATGAGACGAAGAATCCTATTTGATTTTCAGTGATATCTGATAATTTCTGGCACTTGATCACTTTGAAATATCTTGTGGACAAAGGCCTTCAGACAAACCATCAAAACTATTCTAATCAATTCTGATAATTATTTAATGGGCTATTACTCGTAATAAGATTAACATGTGTTGTAAATGTTCTCCTTACTGATAAAAGAAACAATATGCGACAACCCTTGTTGACTGCCCGGACGACTTAGCTGTTGTGGGCGTATGTTTCGTTGCCTGGCAACCTATCTTTGGTGAATGTCCCAATCCCCAGGGGCAGAGCCACGCCCACTTTTTGCTTTTAGCGTCTGATAGCTACAATTCTGAATGGATTATCTTGATGTTGAGGCACGACCTTCGATGCTAAACGAACCCAATGCCTAGCCTTCTTGACAAAGTACCATATCAATCAAAGCAGGAATGTGAACGTATATTGTAGCGTTAGCCTTATGTTATCTTATTTCAAACCAATCTATTGTCGTTATATGTGATCAATAACTTTTAGCAGTAGGAAAGTTATTTAAATTTAAAGTAAATATTTTGAGCTTTGTTGTTCAAGAAATACTTTTATTGATAATATTCATTGGGCTTATTAATGTCTAATTGATAATTTAGATAACATTTCAGGCCTAAAGAAAGACCTGCAATAGGCAGATTTAGCTCTTGCATAATGTATGTTTAATATATGAATCCGAACATGATTATTAATTGAATACTATTTTAGGGTAAACGTGGTAAAGAGGGTGTACCTGGAGCATACGGATTAAAAGGATCCACGGGAGACAAAGGTTTACCTGGATTAAATGGTATTGATGGACCTAAGGTAAATACAGATTGCATAGAATTTTTGATGGTGCAATTCAAGCAGAATATTTAAATAAGCTTTGAACTTTGGATTATGTGATTGTTGATTTACTGTTAAGTTGGGCTATATTGCAACAAATTAAAAATAAGTTTAAGTCTTTCACGTAATTACATATTAACCAATATTGAAATTGAATACATCAGTAATTATAGAGATATCACAGCTATATGGTGATAAATATTTAGAGGTCCTTAATTTGATCTTTTAAATGTAATTTAGGGTATGCTTGGTGACGGTGGTTACCCTGGACGACAGGGATCCCAAGGACCTCCGGTAAGTATAAGCTGATGTGCTTTAAATTTCGATTTTAAATTAGGCTAAATTGAACAACAATAAAGTTATTGTATTCACGGGCTGGAATAGCAGGAAAACGCATTTGTGGCTTTAAATTTTCTGCCAACAGTAGTGTCTCTGTGGACTGTAAACATTTGAATGGTTGAATTGGATTTTCTAGGGAAAGGTGAATGTAAACAGGCCTGCCTCCATAACATTCATTGGGCCTGTTCGCCCCTGTTTGTAATCATGTACAAGTTTTGTAAGACTAATACCTTTCAATGGTAATGCTGTACCATTTATTAACCTTTCATTTGTCATGCTGTACTAGTTTTATAACACCACAATCATCGGTAATAAAAGTAGATATTAAAATAGCAACTGTGTTATAAGTAAAATCATCTTATTATAGATGAATATAAAAGGATTAGGATTAATTTTGTAAAATCACAGATCAACTTTCTTTTTTAAGGGTTTACCGGGTATTATATCTGATAGGGAAGGCCGTGGTAACCCTGGTTCCCCAGGTAGACAAGGTCCACCAGGAGCTCCTGGTAGGAAAGGAAACGAAGGTATGTGTCCACATTAACAAGTTTTTTAAATATTTTTTTTTCTAAATAATCCCGTAGGTATATCTTCTCACTATGTTTTTATTACAGGATCTTACCCAGTGAGTTGGGAAAATGCTGTGTTTAATGATAATTTTTTTTTGCTTCTGTCAAATTTAGCTGGTGGTAAATAGTATACAATTATTTTTCAGGTCTGCCCGGAGAAGAAGGTCGTGTAGGTCTACCAGGTCTACCTGGTTTTCCTGGTATTGATGGTATTCAAGGAGAACCTGGTATACCTGGTATGTCAATGAAGGGAGACAGGGGAAATTCAGGTAAATATATTATAAATATTTACTGATTTTTCAAGCCTTGTTATCAGCTGTCACCGTCATTCAGGGGTGACACCCGCAAAGCTGCCAAGAAAAGTGTCATGTGGTACCAAAAACTGAGGTCACTCTTGGTAATTGAAATTTGAATAAGAATATGCAGAAATGCTATGCAAAATTCTCTGCCCCACATTTCACACATAGCGATAAAAAAGAAATTAACCTTATGGTAGTCGCAATACTTTAGAGTTCAAATAGACCTTACTTTTTTAAATTTAGAAATATTTGAATGTGCTTTAATTCATGTCATAAAATATTTAAGCAGATTTCAGTAATTGTATATAAAAGTATGATTGTTTTTAACAGGTATCCAAGGAGAGGATGGTAAACCTGGTCCAAATGGTCTACCAGGATTACCTGGTATTGGTGGAGACAAAGGTCAAGCTGGTCAAACTGTTGTTGGTCCAGCTGGTCCATCAGGATTACCTGGTTTGGATGGTCTTCCTGGTTTACCTGGATTTCCTGGTGACCCTGGTTTTAATGGAGATCCAGGTTTACCTGGTGATGGCTTCTTTAGAATTGGTATCCCAGGTTCTCAAGGAATGTCTGGTAATCGAGGTTTACCTGGTCTGCAAGGACCTGATGGATTACCTGGTCTTCCTGGATTTAAGGGTATGTTTTTAAAATGCATTTAAATTGCTTTGTCCATATCACAGTAAAAACTTTATTTAAAGAGAGCTAAGTGTCATATGAATTATTTTTGGACAATTATTCACAAGTTAAGCCATAATCACCAGACAAACAATACTTTATTATTATCATAGCTATGTTTCTTTAAACAAGTAATAAACAAAGATATTTCTTTATGTAATTGTTATATATTATTTCAGGTGATCGAGGTGATGATTGTGGTTTCTGTCCTGATGGTTTACCAGGACAAGTAGGAGAAGCTGGTGATCCAGGTTTACCAGGTAGGTATCAAATTAGGTTAAGAGAGATGCTAAAGTTGTTTATACTTAATATACAGTGTTGTATGCAGGATCAGTTATACAGTGCATGGTTAAGTACTGTAATAAAGTAATTGTGGACCTGTATTGCCAAACATTTCTATATGTTTGATTAGAGGTAATCCTACTACACACTGCTATTATGAGTGGATATTGTTGTTTTAAATTTTGATTGGTCAGTAATTCGTCTACCAATCAATCACTAGCTGCCCTACAAAAGCTTTACATTTAAAACGAGTGCCAATATTGGACCAAATATGTTTACATAACGTTACATCATGACTCACAATTTTATTATGCCTAATTAACCCATGCATAGCAGAATACTGCAGTAAAACTAATTGCATGACAAACGAGGCTATCAAGTCGAATGAAATGTAAACAATACTGTTTGGAAATGAACATACTTTCACCGTTTTTAATACCTTAAATCACTGACCAAAGTTTTAGGGAAGACCCAGATTCAACGAAGGACTGTCGTGTTGCTGTACTTAAGTGATAGCTTTTATTTAACGGAAAGAATAGACACACTCCCGCATAAGTTCAAGAAACAGACGCTATTCTAGCAATGGCCAGAGAGGGATTTCTTGGGCCATTGCTTCAGGAATTTGGCTTTATACAACATATTACACTACTTGTCTGTTATGATTGTAATAATATATTTAATATATATGTATTTATTTGGATATAGGTTTAGTTGGATCACCCGGTAGTCCTGGTTTCCAAGGACCAAAAGGATCTCCTGGTGAAATAGGTTTGAGTGGATTACCAGGTCAGGATGGAAATCCTGTAAGTATAGGATATAAAATAGAAATACATTCCATATTAATGTGAAAATTATAAATTTCTAGATTTTGTATTTGCAACTGTGATAAATTATTGCAGTAATAGCATTAAGCATATCTCCCATTTTTTGAAAAGAGAATTTAAATGCTGATATGAACTGTCCATGATTTGCGAGTTCTCTTTTCTAGGGTTTCCCTGGTAGAGATGGAGGTCTTGGCTTACCTGGATTGAAGGGAGAGAGAGGAGAATATATTGGTGTAACCGAAATAGAATTTTATCGTGGACCCAAAGGAAGGAAGGGAGATCGTGGTTATCCTGGTTTGCCAGGTATTGATGGTTCTATGGGTACTGTTGGTCCCCGTGGTCCCAGAGGATTTGATGGCTTGCAAGGAATGAAGGTATGGAGGGTATTTTATCATATGGAAAACATAGAACATTTCCTTGTGAGCATAACACACAGTAGAAATAATTGGCGATCTGTTGGATTCATTTAGACTTTAATAAACGAATCCAACAAATGTCCAATTTTATCTACAACGTTCTATGCCCACAGAGCGCTGGCATGTTTTGATTAAGGCTGAATTTGTGTGCTGATAGGCCTTTCAATAAAAAATTAATACTTGAAACTAGTTTATTTCAATAAATGACTTTATTTATATTTAAATGATGATATTAATTGTAGGTTGTGGTTAGATAGTATGCTAAATTTACTATTTGAATGCTATTCAAATATTTTCAAGTTAATTAATGAAATGATAAACCCATGGAGCTTTTTGATGCATTTTAGGATTTCTAACAACGTATCTTTCAAACAATGTATTATTTTCTTGTATATTTTTACATTGTTGATTTCATTGAGATAAGAGTCGTAAATATTTATTTCAAAGGAGACAAAAAGACAGACCAAATTACATTTGTTTTATTTGACATTAATAATGAATAGTAAAATATAAGTTGGAATAGAAAAAACATACTTGATAATAATCAGTCAGGGATCTATCACGTTTTCATTCTAATTAATTATAGCCAACCTCATTAACCAAAATATCCTACCTTTCACAAATACCTGTGTTCTCATATAATCATGTAATGATGTTCATCATATTTTCTTTTTGTGACATATCTGCTGTTTTTTTCAGGGAGATACTGGTCAGCCAGGTGATGATGGTTTAGATGGCTTACCCGGATTGCCTGGTCTAGAAGGAGAGAAAGGAGAGATTGGTGATACAATGATAGGAGCCCGGGGTCGTAAAGGAGTTTCTGGTCTTCCTGGTTTAGATGGTATGCCTGGTATAAAGGGAGACAAAGGCAAGTCATATTAGAACTTCGGAAACAGAATTATATTTTTCTTTTGTATTTTATCGACATTTACTTTTAATTTGTTATTATATATTGTGCTCTAATACAATTTGTCAAGGGCATTATTTCAATTAAAAAATGAATGCTTGTATTCCACTACTGGTAATGTAATAAGTGCAATAATATCACCCCTGATGTGTATAAAAAGAAGTTACCATATGTTAAATTTATCTTATATGTTTTAAGAGAGACCCAGTACCACTGATAGATTTATCAATAGTTACCATATGTTAAATTTATCTTATAGGTTTTAAAAGAGACCCAGTACCACTGTTAACTTTATCAATAGTTACCATATGTTAAATTTATCTTATAGGTTTTAAGGGAGACCCAGTACCACTGAGATTATTAGAACCCATGAAAGGTGAACCTGGTATTCCTGGTAGAAGAGGTCCAAATGGTATGCCTGGACTACCTGGACTACCTGGTAAGTAAATAATGGTACTTTAAAGATGTTGATTTAAACATATTATGGTACTTTAAAGATGTTGATTTAAACATATTTTATTACTTTATAGTAAAGGGATCAGACAAAGTTACTAAAACTTATAAAAGAGTCCTCCCTTAAAGATGTCGTCGTCATATGCATTTCTTTCAAAAAATATCTAAGTTTTCATGCAAATGCAGGCTAAAATATAATCAAAGTGATTATGTAACAATTAACTGAGAAAACGAGACCAAAATATCAGTAGTCGATGATCTCCCAGCTTGGATTCAATGGCTTTGAAAATAAATCAATCAAAAGATTTTGCCCAATATGAGTTATAGGTGGCACTCCCTTGTTTATATCATCTACAGAGATTCAACCTACTTGAAAGTTTCCAAGGTATTCAAGATATTCAAAGTGAAATTGTACTTGATAATAATATATTTGTAATTATGTTGTCTCCTCACTATTGTAAGCTTTGAAATTGAACTGTGTCCAACATTATACTTAGGTTCCAAAGGTGAAGAAGGTGAAGACGGTTTGCCAGGTTTACCTGGATTAGATGGTATTAAGGGGGATAGTGGACTACCTGGTCTGCCTGGTGATCGTGGACCACGAGGTATTAAAGGATATCCTGGTGTGGCTGGAAGACCAGGTTATGATGGTTTAGCTGGTCCTAAAGGTATGAGTGGCGAAGATGGTTTACCTGGTCTACCTGGGTTTAAGGTATTTTATTTATATTCATTTTGTACTATATATGATGTTTTTAAGGTTCATGGATTAAATTCCTGTCCATTCTGATAATCCTGACAAAGCTTCTATTTCTGTTACTGATAAAACTTTAACCTATTTTGATAGAGATGCGTATCAAGCTCTACCCTCTGTCTGTGGCAACAATAAATTATTTCCACATTTGCTTTTATTAGGCTATTCAAATCAAAATATGCAGCCACTCGTACAAACTTTCTGGCTTGATATAATTGGTGTGAAGGGCCAAGTAATATATGGTTGAAAACAATTATGTGAACCTTTGCACGGTCAAATAACCTTTTTTAAAACAATTGAGATTAAAATTTATTCTATGACGAAATGTCTAACTAGAAGCATTAAAGTATTTATTGATATATCTGCCTTTTGAAGCTGACCTTAGAACATGTTTTATAGGGGTATGCTGGAGAACCTGGTTACCAACCACGTGAAGGTATACCAGGACGCCCTGGAGAGCCTGGACTTGATGGTGCAGTAGGTCCTCCTGGTTTAGATGGTCAAAGAGGTGCCAGTGGATTCCCTGGATTAGATGGACGACCTGGACCAAATGGTACAAATAATCCTGTTTATGTCTTGTCCAGTTTACTGAGAAACGTTAATTCAATATTTTCATTTTACATTGACAAAAATATATTCTGAGAACATCAGAACTGTGATCATTATTTATTTAATTGCAATAGCATTACCACTTAATAGTGAATGATATAATTTGAAATTATGTGTATTCTTTTCAATTCTGATGCTTAAGGTGTATATGCTTGTTTCGTATATAGGTGACCCTGGATTACCTGGTATTCAAGGTAGACCTGGACCCAAAGGACAGCCTGGTGAATCGACTTCAGGCCAACCTGGTTTACCAGGCCGACCAGGAGAGGATGGAGCTCCAGGTAAGATTTCTGTTTATAAAACTCTTCATTATGTTTTCTTTAAGAAGATACAACACAGTACAAACACAATACAATTTCTGTAAACTAGGGTATATTTTTGAACTATGATTTGGGATATTTAAAAAAACACAATAGATGTCATTGTTGTTATTAATGTCATGCATTGCAGAGCTTATGATTAATGCAGGGTAATATTAAATTGGGTCTATCTGTCTGTCCGACTGTTTGTCACACATTTTTGAACACAGTAACTCTCCATCGAATTTAGTTAGAATCAGAATGTCCCTCTGGACACGACAACTTTGATTCTAATTACAGTGATGTAACCTGTTTCAGTATATGATTTATCTACAATGATTTGTTACTGTTTTTCCTCGGATGCATCACTGAGATCCAAACTTACCTGCACTGTTATGGGGGTTATTTCACCCTTCTTTTCCTATCGTGCGTGAGGTTTTATCGTTTTCTTCTTGGTTTTATTTAACTCTGCTTTTAATTGAAGTAGAATGTTTAAATTTGTGTAGATGTTCATTAGGTGAATGGTGAATGTCTTGACAGAGTTCAACGATTGACATTTTCCTCTAAAGCTAAGTGGAGCTAAGCAATTTCATTGCTTGATGCTTTGGGACAAGATAACTTTTATTCTAACTGATGGAGAGGGGTGAAACTTAGTGTAGAGTTTCACCACCAGGTACTTCAAAATCTCTTAGACCAAGTATAGATTAAATCAGTTTGATTGCTCTATATTTTTCAAAAAGATAAATTTGCAATAAATTGATATGTATTATTTAATTATTTCGGGATTGTGGAGTTAGTCATCAACCTCACTTTTGGCTTGTTATTTTAGGTTTGCCTGGCTTACGTGGTGTTCGTGGTGATGATGGTTTACCAGGATTGCCTGGCCTTAAAGGACGATCTGGTGAAGATGGTCCACGAGGAAGAGATGGTTTTCCAGGAGATCGGGGACGGGAAGGATTAGATGGTGAACCTGGACTGGATGGTTTGCCTGGACGCCCAGGTACATGTATATTGTTGTTATTTTTATAAAACACAGTTAGAACTAAATGTGTTTTTGCATTTGAAATGCAATATAATAATTTAATGATGTAGTTAAGTACTGATAATTGACAAGTAATTTTTTAAAAACATTTCTAGGACTTGCTGGTGAAAAGGGTTCAGCTGGATTACCTGGTCTACCTGGACGAGATGGTAATGATGGTCGACCAGGAGCTGATGGACCTAAAGGTCCTAGTGGGGATGATGGTTTACCCGGATTACGAGGTGCTGATGGTTTACCCGGACAAAAGGGGTCTGAGGGAGAAGATGGAAAGAATGGGTTTAAGGGGCGTGCAGGAGATTCTGGTTTGCCTGGTTTACCAGGAATGAAAGGAAATAGAGGATATGACGGTAAAGTTTTTTTGTCAATTAGATCTACTGAACTTTCATCTGATTATCGTCAGGACTTTTTGAGGTGTTTCAATTATAAACCTATTTATATGTAAAATATTCTTACTTTTGAACTATTTTCAATAATATTCGTACTTTGAACACACATTATTATATGTTATATAAAACTACAATTCATGTATTTAAATGTTGTTTAATGTTTGTATAGGTTTAAAGGGTATGGCTGGATTACCTGGTGAAAATGGTCTATCTGGTGAGAGTGGAATGAAGGGTGAATCTGGTCGATCATTCCCAGGAGAACGAGGTAATAATGATAAAATAAATATACAAGAAGTTTGTTGTTAGCTCCTTAGAGCAAATTCACAGTATATATAAATAAGGTCCATTTGTCCATTCCTTTGGAACAGCTCTAGTTCACATTAGCCTGGTGCAATATAGCCTTGTTGGTGCTGATGTGCTAGAACGCTCGATTTTATTTCAATTCATGTCAGTTCTGAATTCATGTCAGTTCTGAGGTAAAGCCATCCTAATCTGCATGCCAATTGAAAAATACATCACTGGTTAATACCACTACGAAATTGTTATGAAAGAGACAGAGTTAACTGTTGGACTATCTGATGTGATGATAATAAATACACATAATCAATATCTTGGATTCGGTTTCGAAATTTTGTCATCACATTTTTAGCTTGGGTTAACCAAGGCCAGAATTTGGTCACCAAAATATTTTTTGATAATTTGTTACGTAAAATGGATACATTTGTTCGATACTTTCCATGATAATTAAATAATAACTGTTCTGTGTTTATGTGATGGAAACTGAAAATGAAACATGTGATTACAATAGTTCATGAAGTCTAAACATTGTTTGTCATGTTTATAAAGGATACTATGTAATCACTTTTCACAAGACATAGCAGACTGATGTTAAAGGGATTAAATTGTTCAACAAAGGAAAAACTGAATTGTTTTTATACGCCCACATGCGTCTGTGTGTCCGATGGGCTTGTTGGTCCATTGTCCACAATTTCTTGTGAACATTCTACGGACTACATCCGATCTGTATTAAATTTATATGTATTATTTAGATTGGTAAATTAAAAAAGCCCATTAAAATTCATCAATTTAAGTTATGACCCTTATTTCACTTTATTGCACCTTGTGAATGCTCTTAGGACAAAAGTTACAATCCCATCTGTATGTAATTTATATGCATCATTTTAGTTTAAGAACTTTGTTTCAGCTTTTAGAACATTGTGAACCCCTCAAAAAACAAAAGTTATAATTTGATCTGTATGAAATTGTCTTGTAAATGCCCTGTATTATCTATAAAAGAATAAATACTGTTGTCAACTGCTCGGATGATTTAGATGCTGTGGTCGTATGTTACGTTGCCTGGCAGCATATCTTCAGGATTAAGATGAAGAAATAATATAGATTTAGTAGTCAATCATGATAGGTGTATTTTATTACTTAATTAATCTGGCCTATTATCAAAGATAATCAAGATTAATAAGTATTGTACACACATTGCAGTCATTATTTGGGAATTTCTTTTGAATATTTTTCTGTGTGTTGTATTTTTTAGTTGTATTACTTATACACGTTTTAACATGATATTTCAGGTAGAGATGGTTTACCAGGATTGGATGGTTTACCTGGTGTTGATGGACCACCAGGTTTAAAAGGTGCTATTGGAGATAATGGACTTCCAGGTAAAAGATAAAATACATTTATTTGATAAAAGTAAAGTGAAAACTCTCTTAAATGTTTTTTTTTTAAAAGAAATCAGTCTTTTATGATGTATTACCAAAATATATGAGCAAAATATCTCAATTTAATTTTATTTTTAAAATCTTCAGTTATTAAAATCACAGAATCCACCTTATATTTTAATACCTAAAATGACATGTTATCTTATTATCTAACAGAAAACATGACTCTCATAAAATACCAGTTCATTATTCTGTATAGTTATGATGTTTGTGAAATTATCAACTTTTAGAGATATTTGTACTTTGTCACAGGGTTGGATGGTTTACCAGGACCTGAAGGAGATAATGGTTTCCCAGGAGACGATGGTCGACCTGGTCGCCCAGGATTAAAAGGGGCACCTGGTCAAAGTGGTTTACCTGGTATTGTTGGAGAACCAGGCCGTGAGGTAGATGCAAATAAAATGATTCTGTACAATTGTTTCACATAGAGCAGAAACAGCTGTTTTATGCAAAATAAAACCTGTTGTTATAAAATTGAAGGATCTATGCTATGCTGTGCATCAGCTATTTTTTAAGTGGACTTTGTGCACAGTATAATGCTAGCAGAAATAAAGATATTTAATTTATTTAAAAAAATGAATAGGAGTAAAATTGTTTATATTTTATGTTATATTCTTGGACCACCCAGAGTTGCCTTGTATGTGCAACTGCATGTTATGCACACCCTTAAAATAACATTCTTGCTGGCTTGGTAGCTCCAGAAAATAAATAATACCCTTATTCTAAGTACTAGATGTTTAAGTGTCCTACCGGTTGTATAAAGTATCCATTACAACCTATTTTACTTGACCAGAGGGTTCGAAAATATTTTAAAATCCAAGTCACATTTGAAAAGGTTTACGTTAGACTTTTCAAATAAATTGGTTGAATTTTTCCAATTTTTTAAAATATGTGTGTTAAGATGAAATTTATATCATCATTTAATTGGAATATTCTAAAATAATACGATTTGTTGACCAGAATGAAGATTGGGACATATTATTCAGTTACAACAAGAGTGTTATTGGGGCTTTAAACCTCACATTTTTATAGAACATTTGTCATCATTTCACTTCAAAGTTAAAAATCAAAATGTTCCTATGATAATTAGTGTTTGAAATTATATTTAGGGTGAAGATGGTCGCCCTGGAAGAGCTGGCATTCCAGGTGCTCGTGGTGATGGTGGTATTGATGGATTACCAGGATTAGATGGCGAACCTGGAGGACCAGGTGAAAACGGACGACAAGGATTACCAGGACTGCCTGGTCTAGATGGCAGAAAGGGAGACAGTGGTTTACCTGGTTTTGATGGTTTACCTGGAGAAAGAGGTCAACCTGGAGATGATGGCCTAAATGGTCTTCCAGGTCTCAAAGGTTTCCAGGGTGACTCTGGTTTCGATGGACAGCCTGGTCGCCAAGGAGAAGTTGGATTCCCTGGTAATGTTGCTAGATTTTAGATAATGATTTATTTATTAATTTCCATATAATTGTTATGAATCCACTAGCTTATTTTAAAGACAGTGCTTGGATTTGATAATTGTCTTATGTTTTATAGAAATCAAATAACACTGTAGTAAATTATAAATATTATTTTCAGGTGATGTTGGTCCTGATGGTTTACCTGGTTTACCTGGTTTAGATGCTCCTCCTGGTAATTATATATAATCATACATTCAATTTGAAATTAACCCTCTAGCAATATTTTCAAAAAGTACTGCCGATATATAGTATTGTTTTTTTATTTTTTGTACACCCACTTCAAAATGACATTGTTGTCACCCTTGTATGCTATCCATGGTTGCTTGGGGATGCTATAAATGATTAGGTTATCATCAAATTCATGCACACTTATGTTCATGAGACAAAGAAGACTTTTGGTTTATCATCACCTGTTTGCTTTATCACTTATGATATGTTGCCTGGCAGTGTTTTTATACTTCCACATTTTCATGTGGACATATATTGTCATCACAATTTTTATCCGATTTCAATGAAACTTGAAATATAGGTTTATGGCCCCAAGATCTTGATATTGGCATGTATTATGCCCCCTGATTGTACAAAAAATCATGTTTTTAGCTTGTGAACACTGTAGAGGTCACAATGTTGAACCGATTTTGTTGAAACTTGAAATGCATGTTTATAACTCAAAGATCTTGGTTCCTTTCGATATTTGCGCATATCGGATCGTAACTTCCTGAATTATGGCCCCTGATTGTAAGAAAAATCAGCTTTTTTAGCTTGTGGTCCCACTTGAGGCCATAATTATTATCCGATTTAAAAACCCGCTACCCTGTTAAGAAAGTTGTGTTCGAATTTCGTGAAAATTGGACCAAAATTGATGGACAAAATGGCCACCGCTTGTACGCGAAAAGTGTAAAAATATGGTATGTCAGGGTATGAACACTGTAGAGGTCACAATTTTGAACCAAATTTGATGAAACTTGAAAGGCATGTCAATAACTCAAAGATCTTGGTTCTTTTGGATATTTGCACATATTGTATGGTAACTTCCTAAATTATGGCCCCTGATTGTACGAAAAATCACGCTTTTAGCTTGTGGACCCTACAATTTTGAACCGATTTTGATGAAACTTGACATGTATGTTTATAACCCAAATATCTTAGTTCCTTTCGATATTTGCACCCATCGGATCGTAACTTCCTGAATTATGGCCCTTGATCGTAGGAAAAATCATTTTCTTTTTAGCATGTTCTCTATCCATTTCTCGAAAATGTGGGCGTATCCTGCCTGACTGCCGCTGGTTAATTATTTCTATTAATGAATATCCCATATTTGCTGTATAAATTTCTCATGTGTTGTTTTTGTAAAAAATTAAATTCTTTTCGAATACCTTTGCTATTCAGGTGAAAGAGGTCCAAGAGGTAATGAGGGTTTACCTGGTTTTGATGGAATGCCTGGACTACCTGGTCTTGATGGTGACAATGGTGAACCTGGAAGGCCTGGACGTAAAGGTCAAGCAGGTTTCCCTGGTGTAAGTCGTCCAGGAGAACGAGGTAGACCTGGTGACGATGGTCTCCCTGGTTTAGATGGTAAGTCAAAAAGGAAAAACGGTAATCAAGGCTCTTATTTCAGTTAAGACTGGCAGGGAAATTGACAGAAATTAACCTTGAAACACAATAAATTACTGAGTAACACAATTAAGAATATCAGGATAAAAAAATGCAAAATTTTTCCATATCCAAATTTTTCAAATGAAAGCCCTGATTTGAACCTAAAGTGCTTTTGTGTTTAATTTTTAAACGAGAATATAAAAAAAAATAAGTTTATCATATTTTTTTAAAAGGGTCATAATTTGTATCTTTTGTTTCTTGTATTTCTACAGGTTTGAAGGGTGACAGAGGTCTTTCAGGTTTACCTGGCTTGCCTGGCACTGATGGCTTTAAAGGTGATCGTGGATTCCCAGGACGTCCAGGTTCTGATGGGTTACCTGGAGAAATTGGTTTCCCAGGACCACTGGTAAGTCAACACTATACAGATTTTGAATCATTAAGCGCACACAGTGAAACATGGAGTAATACTGGCTTCCCCTGCGTCCGTCAGTCTGTCCGTTTTCAAAAAAATTCCGAGATTACTGATAATTACTGTGGATCCCTTTGAAGTTTAGATGCTATTGGGGCAAAATGTATTATCTGATAGAGACAGTTTTTATATGCCCACATTTTCAGATCGTAACTTCCTGAATTATGGCCCCTGATTGTCCGAAAAATCACCCTTTTTAGCTTGTGGTCCCTCTGGAGGTCAAAATTATCATCCGATTTCAAAAACCGTTTGATCATATCACCGTTCCATGGTTATGAAGGTTGAGTTCAAATTTCGTGAAAATCGGACCAAAATTGACGGACAAGATGGCCGCCGTTTGTACGCGAATAGTGTGAAAATATGTTATATCAAGGTTGTGGACCTTATAGAGGTCACAATTTTGAACCGATTTTGATGAAACTTGACATGTATGTTTATAACCCCAAGATCTTGGTTTCTTTCAATATTTGCGCCCATCGGATCATAACTTCCTGAATTATGTCCCCGGATTGTCCAAAAAATCGCTTTTGTTAGCTTGTGGTCCCTCTGGAGGTCAAAATTATTTTCCGATTTAAAAAAACGTTTGATTATGTCATGGTTTCATGGTAATGAAGAGAGAAATTGAATTTCGTGAAAATCACACCAGAGTTGACGGATAAAATGGCTGCGTCTGTATGCGAATTGTGTGAAAATATGTTATATCAAGGTTGTGGACCCTATAGAGGTCACAATTGTAATTTTGAACTGATTTTGATGAAATTTGAAATACATGTTTATAACCTAAAGATCTTGGTTCCATTGCATATTTGCCCATATCGGATTGTAACTTCCTGAATTTTGTCCCCTGATTGTCCGAAAAATCACCCTTTTTAGCTTGTGCCTCTGGAGGTCAAAATTGTTATCCGATTTCAAAAACCGTTTGATTATATCACAGTTACACCATAGTTATGGGTGAGTTTGAATTATGATTTTGTGATGATTACTTAAAATGCAACAACTCTTGTTGACTGCCCGGACGATTTGGCTGCTGTGTGGGCGTATGTTTCGTTGCCTGGCAACCTATTTTTATTATTACTATCAGAGTTAGTTATGGCTTTGAAATAAGATTTCATCTGATATACTTGAGATTTACACAACATGTTTATGAGATGAAGAAACCTATTGATTATGTGTGATAAACATTAGGAGTCTCTAAACACCAATCAAAATTAATTCTGATAATAATTTCATGCAATGTTTTTAGTGTCTTTGTAAATGCTCCCATTAACATCAAAAGAATAAATATGAGACAACCTTTGTGGACTACTCGGGCAACTCAGCGTGGCTACCTTTTTTTGTTTACTTTTTTATGTACTAAAATTATGTTACATATTGTGAAAGATGAACATTTCATTTCAATTGTTCTTCTCCATTTTGTAACTGTAAATAAGATGTCTTTGTAGTGTATTTGTTTTCTTATCATTAATAGGGTGATGATGGTGTTAGTGGAGGCCCAGGACGTAAAGGTGACCGAGGAGAGGATGGTTTGCCTGGTCTGGATGGTAGAGATGGTGAAATGGGTAGATCAGGTTTACCAGGTCTTCAAGGACCACGAGGAGACAATGGTGTTCCTGGTAATTGAAACTATTATAGAAATTGAATTAATAGTTTTTAGGAATTAGGTGTATCAAATTCACAAGAAAATATATTTATCTAGAATAATATACTATTCAAAAAAAGTAGGGGATATTTGATTTTTAAGTGTTATTAAAGTCACCTAATGAAACTGACGAAGAAACAAATAACAAAATGAAATGAAGTTCACATTCATCGATTTATTCCAAATGATCGTTAGACTAAGTAAGGCACAGACTGACCATTATAAGGGTAAAATGATACCCGGGGTCAAACAGCAAAGTTACCACAGCATCACAACAAAGTCAGTAATGGGTAAATCCTCCCCTGTTTGCCAAACAAGCATTGATCCGACGTGGCATACTCCTAATGACACGTCTAAGGTCATTTTGGTCCAGATTGTCTCATTCCTGTTGCAACGCGGCAGCAAGTTCTTGGACATTGGCAGGACGTTGTTGAGGTTGACGTAACCTGTCCAAGCATGTCCCAGACATGCTGGATGGGGGAGAGGTCCGGACTCAGTGCTGGCCAAGGTGATGTGGTGATGTTCTGTTGTTGGAGGTAACCTGTAACGATCCTGGCCCTGTGACATCTTGCATTGTCATCCTGGAAGATGAAACGGCGGCCATGACGTCGTGCGAACGGCACAACATGGACTGCCAAGATGTTGTCCCGGTAGTACTGGCCTGTAACACGCCCTGCAACAACATGTAAAGCTGTTCTTCCAGCAACAGTGATGCCTCCCCACACCATAACAGAACCACCCCCAAATCTATCATGTCTGATTACGTTAACGTCTTGGAAGCGCTCATTTCGACGACGCCACACCCTCCTACGTCTGTCAAAAAAATCAACAGTGAACCTTGACTCACCTGAAAACATCACATAGCTACAGCGTCGATTATCCCGTGTTGACGATCCCTACACCAACGACATCTTGCCTGAATGTGATGATCTCTCAAACAAGGGATCACGCGGGGACGTCGGGAGAGAAGGTGACCCCTATGCAGTTGATTCCGAATCATCTGGCCACTCACTCTCACACCAGTGTCTGTTTGAAGACAAGCACTGATCTGATTTGCTTTGATGACACGATTTCTCAAGGCCAAGGTATGGATAAATCAATCCTGGGCTTAAGTTGTCGCCCTTCAATGCCACAATGACTGTAACATTCAAAGTCAGTCGTGCAAATCTTGGGTTGGACCCCCATGATGATCCCAAGCATCACCTGCATTCCATGCAGTAATTGGTGCGTTTGGGCGTCACATGTAACTGGAAATGTTTCTTCTGTTAGGTTCTATAGTGACTTTTTTCGTAGTCATTTGCATATTTTAGTATTGTGCCCCCAAAATCAAATATCTCCTACTTTTTTTGAATAGTATATCATATTGAAAATAATCCAATTATTGAAAATCCAAACATCTGCCTATTTAGACTGTCTTTATTAACACAGTTGGAGCAGAGTAAATGGATCTTAAACATAATTCCATTTCATTTCCTATTTACAAATTGTACTCATAATAGATTTAAGAGCATCTTTGGTTATCATGATGAAGTTTTATCTCCGATTTTACATACATTATAACTGTACACTCAAATTAAAATTTGTACTAACCATTAAAGATGACCAATAGGCTAATGTTGCTGTAAATTTGATGTTTACTGAACCAATTTATTTTAATTTGAAAATCCATTAGATATTTCGTATACCAATTGTGAAATAAACAAAGAAATCAAAATTACAAATTGTCCTTTTAGTTTTATTTGTATGAAACTGTTATTTTAGGTCGACAGGGAGCACCGGGTGATCAAGGTCCATTGGATATTCAGAATATGACACCAGGACAGAAAGGAGAGCCTGGACGACCAGGTCTACCTGGTATACCTGGTGATGACGGAAGACAGGGACCAAGAGGTAAATGATTGTCTCAACAAAATTGTTATTATCACAAATAAACAGACTCTTTTCTGACTAATGATTTCCTTCTGCTCAGTCATCATGTCTGGTTAAAACCACCTTATGTTTATTTTTATTGTTGAATTTTGATATATTTCAACCTAAACCCAGCATGTAATCAATTACAAACTTTGTATTACACTATTGGTAAAATTCAGTTTAGGCTATTTCTGCAAATATTCTGTTTTTATTTGGATATGTTTTTCTCCAGGTATTGATGGTTTACCTGGACGATCTGGTCGAAAGGGAGAGCGGGGAATACCTGGTACTCCAGGATTTAAGGGCTACAAGGGTGATGCTGGTCAGCCTGGATTATCTGGACTAGATGGTATGCCAGGTTTACCAGGCCCAGCAGGTTATCCTGGTGAAATGGGAACTATTGGAAGAAATGGTGTTGGACCAGGAATACTCTTTACCCGGTTAGTTATTTATTGATTAATAAACAATACTAATAATAAAGTTAATAATACCGATATAACTATTTTGATAAGTGATAAGATATTGTTGAAAAAAATAAGTGATAAAATATTGTTGAAATAAATAAGTGATAAGATATTGTTGAAATAAAGGCAAATTATTTGTATAAAACTTAATTATCAAGTACGTAACCATCATATTGAGAATCATAAATAGCAATGAAAAACAGAAACTGGCTCATTACTCCAATGGTCGGTGGGAGATACATCAGTTACTGATTATGTAAGCTAATTCCTATAGGCCTAAACAATATATATATAAACCGATGGTGAGATACATGTAGAAAGATGAAATGTTATGTTTGTGAGAAGTCGTTTAGCCCAATAATCCTTTAAATGTCAGATATATATGTTGTAAGTGTCGTCTGAGAACCAGGGTGTTTTTGGTGTGTATTTTTGATATCATATAGTCATATTTAAGTAAGTTGCATTTGGCTACATTCATTTATAAATTTTTGAAGAGAGTTTGAAAATTGGATGTTTGATTTATTATTTTAACAGACATAGTCAGTCTACAAATATACCAGAATGTCCTCAAGGTACAACACCCATATGGTCAGGGTACTCTTTGTTATATATACAGGGTAATGGTAGAACACATGGTCAAGATTTAGGTTAGTTTATAATATATATTAATACTCCATATTATTGTGAACAAATAGTCAAGTCAAATAAAGCTGAATCATGTTACTATCTGCCTGAAATACATTTTTTAGCTCTAACTTCTTGTATCCAATTTGGGTAAATTTTTGATGTGTTATATGAATGGTCAGATTGATCACGATTCTGAAGTGGTGGCTCATTTTGTATTTCCACTATGGTAATCTGAAAGGTTGAATTATTAACTTTCATACACTGACCTTAATAATAACTGAAAGCAACCATTTAAGTTGTTTACTGTAACTATGAGGATGCCTATAACTTACCAGTTATATACATTAAAACATGCATGAATAGGTGATTAAAGATGATTGTAAAAACAAAATGATGATTTTTTTTTTTAGGTCAACCTGGAAGCTGTTTGAGGAGATTTAGCACCATGCCATTTATGTTCTGTAATATTAACAATGTATGTAACGTAGCATCACGATCAGACTACAGTTACTGGTTGGCTACCATGGAACCAATGACACCGATGATGGATCCAGTCAGTGGTAATCAAATTAGTCCTTACATCAGTCGATGTTCTGTTTGTGAAACACCGACACCTGTAAGTTGAATATTATTTCTCATATTTTTATTTCTTTTTAATCTTTCATATGACAAGGAAAACATGTTTATATATTTTTGCGAGGAGAGAAAAGTGAGGTCGGGTGTAAAATGTGGAACTGCACGTAAACAATCCTTTGTCAACTAAAATTTGCTGCTGTATGATCAAAATAATCTTTATTTCAAAATAAAGAAAGGATCTTACATGACTGTTTGACAAAATATCTATTATTGTTCTGTTATTGTTGAGGTAGTATAAAAATTGTAGTAATAGTTCCCTCTCCAATAAATAAACTGATATTCTTGGAAACTTTTGTAAAGTATCCATATCCTCAATTGATTTAATTATTTATTTAAAAACACCTTCAGAATGAGAAGTAGGTTTTATATATATTCATATAAGAAATGGCTATAGTGTTCATTAACGGTTAAAAATTTGTTAAGATTTTATGTTTGCATTGGTTATAGGTTGTAGCTGTACACAGTCAAACTATGATAATTCCTGATTGTCCAGCTGGCTGGACCAGTCTTTGGATTGGTTACAGTTTTGTAGTCGTAAGTATTTATATCAAATTCATCTTTTCTGTCCATAGTAATTTTCACAAATGTCCGCAAACAGGCCAACACTGTTGATTGTAAAAAGGAAAAAGACTGGTAAATTTTCTTTTTAATATTTTGGGGTCGGATTATTACGTTTTTTGTGTTTGCTTTAGATTTCCTGTCAAAATCGTGTACATTTAATTATTATTACATCAATAAAACTAAAACATAGTACATGAATTTGGCATGTCATATGTTGTGCTAAATTTCAGTTTATGTGTTTTAGCAAAGTGACCTCCAGTTACCCAAGCATATATATGCCAAAATGATGCTAAATACAATGTATCTTTCAAATATTCTCTAGCCTGGGGGGGACCCGATAGACTTTTGAAGAGTGATAGTTTATTGTCAGTATTTCCAGAAAAATCAATGCTTTAATCAGTAATTTCTATGTAGCATTGTAATAATTGGTGACATTAAAAGATAAAACACAAAATTTTTATGCAATACATTTGCTGAATATTTCAACAATGATTTTCTTGTATGATAAATGTTTGATATTGAGGATTCATTTTGAAACCTTGCTCATGTAGAAATAAGTAATTGTATCCCATAAAAGTTTTGTTCTATTAAATAAAAGTGGAAAAGTGGATGTAAGAATTATTTATTGAAATACAAATCTTTGATTCTTTCAGAATACCGGTGCCGGATCAGGTGGAGCTGGTCAATCACTTGATTCCCCAGGTTCCTGTTTAGAAGATTTCCGTTCTAGACCATTCATTGAGTGTCATGGAAAAGGCACATGTAATCATTATGCCACTAGTTTTACCTTCTGGTTGGCTACATTAGATCGCCGTGAACAATTTGGTGCCCCTGTAGCAGAAACTATAAAAAGTGGAGATTTGAGACGTAGAATAAGCCGTTGTCAAGTGTGTAGATTAGATCGTAGAAGTAGACCAGCAAATTTTAGGTTTAATAACAAATAAATAAACTTGTAGCAGAATTTCTTATTTGTTTTTTAAAAAATCTGTTTTGTCAACATTTGTGATCTCTGTCTCTTGTTTGTTTTGAAATTTGGAAAAAAAAGGATAAGATCTATGTGATCCTTCTGTAAATATTCCTAATGTCATTGGGAGTCGTCATTTGATATAAAAGGTCGATATTTTTCTGCTATATATTTTATTGTAGATAGTTATGTATGTTCAGTTACTGTCATGGCAACTATGATTTCAATATGGTGCTATATTGTTTATGATGATGTATTTTGTGTACATTTTGACAGAATTTACTCTGTTGCAAGTATGTTGTGTTATTGGATATAAGCATTATTACCTGTCAAACAAAATCCCCCCTTTTGTATTATATATTAGTGTTAGAATATCAATTTCCAGGTAGTTAGAATGTATTCAGTTTACATTTATAATAATCATAAGTACATACATGTAAAAAGACACTGCCATTTATGGTAAGGCTACACCAATATTGTTTAATGTTTTAGGTAAGGGTTCACAAGATAAAAATGCAAAGAAATGAAAGTTGCCTAGGAAATAAAAGTTCATAAATTTTGTGTTATGTTAAGATTCAGGACCACCTAAAACATTAACTTGAATTTGTGTAGCCATTACTTTTACTTGTGATACAGCCAGATTCTGCCTTAAATTTCTTTATTCACTGTTTTTCTAGAGAGTTCTACCAATAATGTGCCTAAATAACAATCCCTCTATTTAATGTGCCAAATTTTCTAAAGAGGTGATTGATTTTTTTGTTATATTTTTGTGTAATTATTTTAAATGTCCATGTCGCCATTAGTGCAATACTAGTAAGTATACTCTTTTAACAACATTAAAATTGTAGATACATAAAACAACAACTTTTTTTTTTAGAGTGTTTCTTATTTTCATAGAAAAACATTTTATACTATTAGGTTATAATTTTTTTAAACTGAAACCACCATTTTATGTGAAGGATATTGGATTTCTTAAGATTAAGATTTTAAAATCATAATATATTTGAAAGCAAATTGATTGTACATTAGCTAAATATTAATTACAATGAGTTTAGCTGTCCATGCACCCGTTTTAAGATAAACCTTGATTTTCTTTATTTTTTATTCTATAGCAAGACTGTACCATTCAGTATTGGCTGAGCTCAAACTTTGTTTTGATAAATTTGTAATTATTGTGCTATTAAAGATCATGTCACAATTTTATCTGATCTAGTCATGTCTTTCTGCAAACTTCGGCCAATTCCGAAACCTACATCTAGCCTAGACAGTATGACAGTAAGTGAAATGTACCTACGCCTATACAATTGTGATGCGGCACCGGTTTACCTATTTGGAAAACTTTCCGCTTTAAGAAAGAAGTAATTGAGTCGTTCGAAGAGTGTGTAGAATTTTTAGTGCAAACTTGTCCTTGTTTAAAGAAAATCGGATAAACTTGAACGAAAAACAGCTTCAGACTTTGTAAAATTAAACATTCTTCAAAGGAGTCGTCATGGGCAACACCGTTGGTAATCCTGGAACAGGAAAGTAGTTTTAATGGCAGACTTCGTCATACAGCTGAGGCAAGATGTAGGGTAGTGGAATCTGCTGGGGTTTGCCAAGTGGTCTTTCTCTAGTGCTTGGTGATAAATGTTGGAGCAAGGGCCCTTTATACAAAACAATCTCAAAGATTTAAAATGAAATAAAATAAGGTCGAATTTTTAACATCTTATTCTTATTTCCTAAAGGAAATGGACTATAGTTATTTCAATTTGTCAGGGGATCTGTCGCAGACAATCAATGAATGGTCCTGCACCACTTACAAAGGAATGAATACTAGACTATAAAATCTTACCTGCCATGACTGGGATCAAACCAGGGACATCCATTTTTGCAAGCCAACACTACACTCCCTTATCTACCGTGGTTTGGTTGTTTACATGTAATCATAATAAACAATTGCTGCTCTTTGTTCTTGTAAAAAAAAATAAATTTGGGTGGGGGGGGGGGTCGGGACAGTAATTTGCCAAATGACATGAAATATATAACTTTAACTTCAAGGTTACTTAAAAGTTGTCGACGAAAATATGTTGGTATGTATAAATCCTTTTGATTTTACCTTGCTATATAGATGAAGTACATTCTGTATTTAGTTATATTTTTACATAATTTGTATCAGTCCAAATTTAGTTAACCATTTTGGCTTGGCAAATATTATTGATCACATATGCCCTTAAATTACTACACTGTGTATTTTGTTTGCTGGATTCTTGAATTTGGTTACTTCCTCTACAAAACCAGATCTATCCTGCATTACTGTATTGATAGTCAAAGTGCAAATTGGTTAACTGGAGGTTTGAGGGAGAAATAATTTTTTAACATTCACAACACAAACTAGCTAGGTTATTCTGTGACTGACATGGTTCGATTTTATTTCAATAATTCCCTTGCATGCAAGAAATCAGAGAGCTTGGTCATGTGATGCTATTCCTTGTCACATACAAACAGGGAGTCTAAACCATGCCATTTGATGACAGACCTAGTGATCTAATGTGCAGACAGACATTGACCATTCAAGCCAATCCCCCCTCCCCCAACTGGAGATTTAAAAAAAAGTATAATCAGGACACATTAGAAGTCTGTTTAGATATTCTTTGACCTGCAGACAGCTAAATATTGAAACTCAACTTTTAAATAATATTCTTTATTTACAAAATACTGTAACAATGTATTAAATTTATACATAAGGATACATATAAACATGTATATATACAAGTTGTTAACAACTAGGATTCTGTTTCAGTGACAAAGTATATTATCAAAACATTAATATTTCATTCTACTAAAGTACCTGTTCTTCATTTGGTGGAGGTTTTAAATCCTTTTAATATTGTGAAAGTTTAATCTTGAAGATCACTCAAAAAATGGTACAATTTTATTCAGTATTTACAAAAATCTAAATTTTGTCAACATATGGCATCACTGCTGACAAATAGATGTTGGGGTATCGCTGTGAATATCACAGCTGTAAAAGAGTAATAAACCTTTGGTAATTATCAAATCTGTAAGCCAATTATTTGGAGAATTCTCGAAATTAATTCAAAGCAGTTGATCATATTAAAACAAAGATTAGGCATGCATAAAATTTAAGAGAGACTGATCCTATAAGAATGCTCTGAAAGTTATAACAGGATTATCATAGCAATCCATGAGCACCTGATTGTATCATGAAATCAATGCTTTTTATCATTAAAATTTGGGGAATATTGCAACCTATGCAAAGACGGAAATCTGAAAGGAATTTCTGTATTTACAGAGATTTTGTGAATTGAAATCTTTCAAAATTCATCACGTTTTGTCCACAATATAAACAAGTCAGCTCCTCCTGTAAGTGTTGGGTAAAGTTATTTGATATGCCTCGTTTATTAAATTCTAATTGAGATTATCTACAGATAATATTTGGTTTTGTTTTCTTGATTTCAATAATCAATTTTAGCATAGATTAATTACTTAATGTCCTAAAATTTCAATTACACAGTAATTTCATGCATACAACAATAAATGCATAATTCTTTTTGCATCTGGATGATCACTAATATTATCCAGGTACCATGAACATTTTAATTTTACTTCTCTAACCCCTTCTTGAATAAAATCAAAAATAATAATATATGAACTGAGAAGAGATATGATTTATTTGTGATATATTAACATATGAAATTGAATGGTTCAGAGATATCTATCAATCACTCAGACACTTTCAAAATATACATAATGAACTAAACATGACACAAAAAAAACAACAGAATTCATCATCTTCTATTCTTCTTATGTTTGTGACGATGACGACTAGGACTTCTCGATGTTTTTCTCTGTGGTGATCGTGATAATGAATGACGTGATCTTCTGGGACTAAAATAAAGGACAAAAAGGAATAAAATAGAATTCCTCAGCCATAAATTTCATTAACATCAACAGCTTTGAATAATCAACATCCTGTGCCCTTGCATCACAAAAGTAACATTTATTTTGATGGAACACAAAATAATTAAATCTGTTAGACATTATAATTAGCCAACTACTATAGTATGTCAATATGTATATACATGTATAAAGTTTTATGAAGACTGAGATATGGTCCAGATACAAAGCCGAGTCCATTTCAATATCTGTCACATAGCTTTTTTCAAAACTACAAGACAAGTGCACAGAACCCAGGTATTTAGCAAGTTGACAAAATAATAACTAACCTTTTAGTACGCTTTGCTCTTTTGGGTGAACCTGACCTGGATCTCGACCTCCTTCTTCGTCGTGGTGATCGATTTGGTGAATCTGTACTCTCCTGTAAATCAAACAGAAAAATAAAATAAAGGAGAAAAAGAAATATTATGCAAACTTAATGTTATGAAATTTATCAACTTTAAACATTCGCTATATTTCTATCCTTTCTAAAAAAAAAAGGGGCTGGGGGGAGTTCAGTGCCCTTGCTGTTTGACTATTGTCACCCACAACACACGTTTTCAAATGCTATAACGACCTTACCTTGTTTAGTAGTTTATTTCGGTATTGTTGTATCTGATCTAACATTGACAGATTGGGTTTTCGCGATCTCCTACCAGCTTCTAGTTCATCTTGATATTTCATAACCTTCAACTGTAAAACAACAGCAGTATTTAATAACCTAATAAATAACTGTTTAAAATCAAATGTTGTTAATAGTATGCTTAAATCTAGTACACGCAAGACACAATTACATAACATATATGACTAGAATTAACCCAATGGTGCGAGCTTTGGCATATCATTGCATCTTCCACAGAGTTTACATTTTGTCTGTAGTACACCATGTTGCATTCAAATGGTTGTGTTCCACAGAAGAAATCTGTGGTACGTCTGAATATTCCTGTCAAACTCAATTACCTCAATTTCTCTTAATTTAGCTCTTCTCCCTTCTGACATTTCTTGCCGACCCTGAGAACTTCTGGGAGGAGGAATATCATCTTCACTGTCACTGACATCAGATACTTGTGATCTGCTATTTTCATCAACAAGTGGTCTAAAATACAAAACATGAACATAAATTTAATTGCCCAGTTTGAAACAAATCATTTTTAAATTGTCAGTGGGAAATTGTGTGATGATCCATTCCTGCATAGAAGATTCTATGACCTCAGTCAGATTAATTTTTGGGGGTGTTTGTAACAGTAACATTTTTCTGTTTCAAAATATCAATCTCTTTGAAAAGAGGGACTAGCAATAAATTAGTTGAAATTAACAAGATAGGTTGCCAGGCAACGAAACATATGCCCACAACAGCTAAGTCGTCCGGGCAGTCAACAAGGGTTGTTTCTTTTGTCAGTAAGGAGAACATTTACAACACATGATAATCTTATTACGAGTAATAGCCCATTAAATATTATCAGAAATGATTAGAATAGTTTTGATGGTTTGTCTCAAGGTCTTTGTCCACAAGATATTTCAAAGTGATCAAGTGCCAGAAATTATCAGATATCACTGAAAATCAAATAGGATTCTTTGTCTCATGACCCTAAACACTGTGTACAAATTTAAAGTCAATCGGATATTAACTTTAGCCTCTAAAGCGTTCACAAGATTTTTCAAAGTGATCAAGGGTCATAACTCTGGCAGTAATTATCAGATATCACCGAAAATCAATAGGCTTCTTCGTCTCATGACCTTAAACACTGTGTATAAATTTAAAGTCAATCGGATATTAACTTTAGCCTCTAGAGCGTTCACAAGATTTTTGAAAGTGATCAAGGGTCATAACTCTGGTAGTAATTATCGGATATCACCGAAAATCAATAGGCTTCTTCGTCTCATGCCCTTAAACACTGTGTATAAATTTAAAGTCAATCTGATATTAACTTTAGCCTCTAAAGCGTTCACAAGATTTTTCAAAGTGATCAAGGGTCAAAACTCGGTAATAATTATCGGATATCGCTGAAAATCAATAGGCTTCTTAGTCTCATGACCTTAAACACCGTGTTTAAATTTCAAGTCAATCGGATATTAACGATGGACGGACGGACCGACCGACAGATGGAAGGACCGGGGCGACGGCAATATACGACCACATTTCCATGTGAGCGTATAATAAAAACTTACTGTCCATCTAGTTCTTGTTCTAATTCTTCCGTTTTATTTCGTTCATCTGTCGGATCTAATTGATCCCATTTAGATGTAGTCATTGCTGTAACAAACACATCAACATATCATGTACCACAATAGATAAACAGTTCTCATCTATAGTGGTAACAGGTGTTCTAGAAAGAATGCGGATATAACAAAAATATGGTTCAGGAATAAAGTGCTGCATGATCAATTTAACATTATCATTTAAATTGCTGTATAATAAATAATATCAAGCTGTATAAATTTAACTTAAGGGAACTGAGTACTTTAAAATGCACATTTTTAAGCTAGCACTCTTCAACCATCAAAAAAGGGAATTCAGCAATGTTCCAGTTGGGATAGATCTGGATAATTGTTTCGTAGATGAAATTCTTTCTGGTCACATGACTAAGTTGGGATTCGTCGTCATGTGTGAAAACTGTTGCTGGAGGCAGCCATGATTGTTTATTGCTGATCATGTGACCATGTGAACCATGTCATAATTTAGTCATGAAAACCATAATGCTTGTATCTCCAGTATTACATTACAAACAGTTGGACTGTTATGTATCCTCTGGGTTATTTTACATATGAAACACGTATGCAAAGCTTTTTAAGACACTGGCACTGTTATATAATATGAAAGCTACTCTCAATATAATTTTTTAACATTTACAACAGCCATACCTTGTGCTTCTAAATCTGCCTCATCAACTGTCTCCCATTTTGAAGGTATAAAAGCTGCCATAGGTTTTGATTTCGGCTTTTCAACTGAATATAAATTTAAATATAGTGTATATTCAGTATTAACTCCTAACTGGCAGGCTGAAAATTGCTACATTACATAATCTGACCACACTTATGAAAATCTACAGTTGACTGGTTCAGTTTTCAATATAAATAGTGGGTGGTTTTAAAAGTTAATATAAATAGTGTGTTTTGGCATAAAATACTGACTGACAATATATAATGAAATAAAACAAGTTTTATGTGTTATGTTTCTTTCCCAAATGGATTGTAGAAGATGGGCTATGAGGTAAATGTTACTGCTCAGATATATTCATATTATTATTCAAACAAATAGATGCTATTCATTGCAAGGTCGTACATCCTACAGCACTGACATTCATGCAGTACCATTCATAATTCATAAGAGCATCCTCTGCAAACAGAAAGCCCATGCATGTTAGTGCCCTAGAAAAATTAACTGAATTGTTCACCCAAATTGCAGAAATCAGGTTCTCTTAAAGATAATTCATGAGAAAAATATAAAGCTGAAATTCTTACGTGGTTCACCATCTATATCATCTTTTAGTGGTTCACCATCATAATCTTCAACTAGAGGTTTACCATCTATTTCAGATATAGATACTTCATGTTCTAGAGGTGCACCATCTAAATCATCTTTAATAATATCTACATCACCCTACATAAACACACATAAATTATATTATTGTTCAAGAAATTAAAACCTCAATGTTTGCAAAGTTCAATTGTCAGTTTCCTTTTAAATGGAAGTAAAATAAGGCCAGAAAGGGATACTTTTGATAACTATCTTGGTGATTAGATGCCATTTTGACCTTGCTTTTCAAACACAGAAACAAATGACACGTTCTAATAGTAAGTGCAGGAGGACCACCATGAACGCAAACAAAATCAATGGCATTAGACAAACCTGCGAACAATTGCAATGTACAAGGCATAAATTCACGATGTCATGAAATCAATAAAAAATAATAGGAAGTTTAGATGGTTGGACTTCGTGATTTATGGATCAATACTCTTTTAGATACATTTACGACTAATTTTAAACTTTGTTGGGAATGAAAATTTACATTTGGCTTTTAGCCTGGTATATTGTGCCTTTAGAGCATTTTAATAAGGCATGTAACAAAAACAAATTGTATGAGATTAATGTGTTCTCTATTGGCATTATTATATTTATAAAATCTACAAGGTTGTTTTACCTTTGGAACAAGACCAAGGAATATATTCTGTAGTTTAATCAAAAAGTCGTTAGGATAAATGGTCCAATCTTCCCATGCACGGAAACATAACATTATTTTTTGCTGAAAAATAAAATAAAAACTATTTTGAATAGATCTGTGCAATAAATGTTCTAATGATCTGTCTTCATAGTTTCACTTCCTTTAGATGAACAGAACATGAAATTTAAAATTTGCAAAAAGTACAACTCTGGACAAATAAACTACAGCTTGATATAGTATTAAAACATTCAAATTTTTGAACTATTCTATATCTTTGTATTTAGATGGAAGTAAAATTTTTAAAAATTTATCTCCGGTTAAATACATGTACGATGACAAGGTATACATGAAAAGACATGAACATCAACGATATCTTTTGGAAGGAACAGGATTTGTATACCAAAAACGATGTCAATTTTGTTTCCATGTAAATTCCAACTCTGAGCAATATCTAATTATCAAACGGAACAACTACTATAATAATAGGTTGGTATGTGTACAAAGTTCCATAAAGATATCCTTAGTGATTCCAGAGATGGAGCCACGGTGGCTGTGACCAAGACGCTGGCTCACTAGGATTGAGGTCAAGGGATCGACCCCAGTGTTGGAAGAGAAAGTTCATAAGGATTTTCTGACGTGGTTCCCCGTTGTCAGTGGTGAAGGATGGATAATCTGATAAGGACGACAGTCTAGTCGTGCGGATGGTATAAGGTATGTTCATAAAAGCTCCCCAGGCAGTTGGAAATTGATATAAGAGTAGGCCATAGCGCCACTGTCCAAAGAAAATTTCCATCATAGCACACTGTACGGTGTGCCATATTCATTACCCCAGTCGGAGCAGAACAGTAGGATGTTAAACCCCATTTCATTTCCAAAGATATTTTCTGGGAAAAAAACCCAGAGATGGATGAATTGGTTGATGGAAAAAGCCCATTTTAATAACTCTCCCTTAAACAACTGTTATATAAACAAAGGACATTTTACAGTAACTCTTATAAAACATACCTTAAACTGTTCAGCTTTCAGACGACCTTCAATACTTTCATACGTTTCTCGAATATCTTTAAATATGTCCACTAATTTTGACTGGAAACTGGAAAGATCAAAGATGTATACATTACAAATTGGAGAATAAGTTCTCAAACATAAAGCTGAGCCCAATATTATTCAAAAATACTATTAATTCTTTACAGTTCAATGAAAAGCAATTACTTGTGTCCTTTGCAATCTTTGATGAAGGTATGCAAAGACCATAGAAAGGATATGAATACTTACAATTTTCGGAAAAAAGAAGCATTAGGAACTTTAGCACTACTATTAAATAAGATATCTGACACTAAGAATATACGAGCAATCTGAAAAAACAAAAACATAAAAAAAATACCAAATTAAAACAGTTTTACATTGTAAAGAGTAGGGGATTTCTAATAACTTTACATACTGCTGTAAAATGTTATCTTCAGTGACAAAATTATAACTTGAAATTTTGCCATAAAATACATGAACAGTACAAAATTATCTCTAATAACTTGACATTTTGCCATAAAATACATGTACAGTACATTAACTTACCTTTTTAGGCATAGGTGTTTGTAAAATTGACAACGATTCTGACAAGCATTCTACTATTTCTTCTGCTGACTCAGCATGATCTAGACACCATACCATAGCATCACCAACTTTACATCTCTCTGGTGTTAATTCTCTTAACATATCTTCTAAACGATCTCGTTGACTATAATTAACCATAAACATTAACACATTTCTCAAAAATACAATTCAGCCAAGCTGAATACCACTGAGGATATGGGACATGGATCGAAATGTTCAGCTGTCTACTTGTTGCCAACATGTGATTTTTACGTACTACCTGCCACATTGCTGTTCAGTAAATTGACTTGAGACCAAAATACTTACGTCCACGTCATGTACATTTAATTATTAGTTTCTAACTGCTAGAATTAAGCACGGAAATTCTGTGAAACGCCACCATAAGCACTGTTTACATGTCGCTCTGTCGTAGGCTAGTTTCTCACACAGTTTGGAAGTAGCCTTACATTCTAGTCTTGTTTGTGCTCCATGGGTGTTGTTCGAGGAATCCAGTATTTTTATAGTCAGATTGAATGTTTCTACTTTCCATTTATTGGAAATAACCCCCCGATAAACACTTTTGATGAAAGTATCTATAAATTTGAACATTCTACTTCAGTTAAGAAGCAGAGTTATTGTGGCCCAAAAGGAGTCCAACAGAAAGGTGGACAACCTCTTAGAATAATAGAACTCTGTGTTAAGACAAATACCCAACGAAAATCTACACCAAGTTTGAACCTGCTAACGAAAATCTACACCAAGTTTGAACCTGCTGTCTCAATTAGCAGTAGTTATTGTTTTGCTTAGTCGAAGAAGCAAATGTTCATCATTGAACTCGGTCAAGACATTCATCCAATGAACATCTACATGAAGACTGAACATTCTATTTTACTCACCTATCAGTTAACTGTCCTTTTTGTATTTCTACTGGTTCCTCTTTAACTCTTGGTGGAGGTTTTCTTTCACTAACTACTAGATCGTCTGGCATACCTTGAGTATAAGGATTCATTGGTGGTGGTCTCCACATAGATCCTCCATCAAACATACGGAATTCTTTAGTATTCCATCTGTAAGGTGTATCACCCTAAAACAAGACATTCAAATTAATATTAAAGATTTATACTCATGTTTTTATTGTCAAATGTTTTACGGTACATAATAGAGTTAGAGCTATAACTTGTTCAAGTTAATCTTATATCACTAGAAGAACTTCAATCCTTGCTGTTTGTTAATATTTATATTAAAATAGTTTCGATATTGCACAAAGCAAGTACAAATAAATCTGACTTTACTTAGCAAATTATGCTGAATAATGGAATGGGGTTTAACGTTGTGCTTTTCTACTTCTACTGGGCTAATACAGACGGGCATATGCTATGCTGTCTGCTTTGCAGCCAATTTTGCCCAGATAACTAAACTATGTGTGCCAATACAAAAGAATTTTCGCTAAGAAAAAATATACCGGTAATATATCCTAATAAAATACCCTCAAAATTTGTCTATCCAAACATGAGCTCACTATGGTACACCTTTAATTTTCTAAGCACATTACCATCTTAAATACAGCATTTAGGTATGCAAAAGTTATTACACATGAAATGATATACGCAAATGAAATCACTTACTTGTAATATTGAAAACATTTTCCATCTGTAGTAAGTATGAGCTGGTGTCTGGTTGTCAAATAAAAACCTGAAAATATTACAATTAAAATATATGATGCATGTAATCATATTGATTAAAATATGATATATGGCGTATGTACAGTAGAATCTGTATGAGCAGCCACTCTTATTCAGCGACATCTCCTTGTAAGCGGTCACAATAAAATTAATTCATCGATTTTGTTCACAACGAATGTGTCATAATGATAGACTGACAGTAGTATTGAAGGTTAGTACAAAATGACAAGCTTACAGAAGTTACGTCCGAGATTCAGCGCTGGCCAAATTTACACCCATGCAAGTATTGGTGTTTGCTTCCAATGCATTCAAACATAATATTAATTGATGTCAGCACAAAAAACACAAAATTTTATTAAGAGGCCACTTCCGTTAACCAGTCAATCCTAAATTTTCCCTTGGGTGGCTGCTGAATGCAGGTTCTATTGTACATAGAATGAAATCTAATATTAATAAAATATCATTTATTGATGAGGTGAGAATATCCTTATTGGTATGTTATAGTTAATAAACCTAGACAATGTTATCAAAGCTGACTGTTATTTACATAAATAGTTTCACTACACATTTACAATTTCTATACTAGTACATTGTATGTTTTTTAAATATTTAGACTGATGTCCAATTTTACAAAAAACTATTTACAAAGTAAATTCTAAATTTCTTCATAATAATCAATTAAATAAGTACAATGTAAATATATTGTTTATCAGAATCAATTGTATTTTATGATATCAGATATTATAAAACAATTCTATATTTTCATTACAGCATGTAAACTTTAAATTCCAAAGATATATCTGACAACAAAAAATGTGTGAAAACCTTTGCTTTGTATTTTATCGCAACCCTGTTATAAAATAAGACGATACAAATATTATTCAATAGTGGAACTTATTGTGTGATAAGAATGGAGGAAAGTGCGTGTGTGGGTCGTCAGTGGGGCTAATGTTGACTTTGCTTACAAGCAGTTGCCGATGGGCTTTCACCGATTATTTCAGCAACTGATAGCAACCAAATCATGTTGGCTAGTTGAACTGGCATCGATTACACGTGATGACATTCAATTAGCTTGAAAAAAGAAGTAAAGAGAGATCAAACAAGTATGAAATCAATGGCCATTGTTCGTAATTGGTATTTGCACAAGTGTTGCTCTCTTTCATTCAAATGTATGTAAATCATACGTTAGTGGTAATGCTAGAGTTTTTAATATTGTCATAGAAAAGACTCCCATGGCATATTTTTATGCAAGTGCCATGAAATAAAACAATATCTTTTAAGGAATTACTGAATTTCCTAACAAGAGTATCATTGTCAAAATTCAGTAATTGTAGCATTCCATGAAATTTATGTGTTTTACATATCTTTTTCATATTCGATATATTTTCTAAGTAATAGGTACATGTACAGAATTAAAACCTCAGACCAACAAGGGAATATAACTTTAAAAATATATTTCAAAATTTATACTTACAATGGTAGTATTACATCCGATATGATTTACGATAAAATTAATTTACTATACCTGAATACTGGATTACTAAGCTCTCGATTCATTATCATAGCTTCAAACATTGGTCCTTCACGAACAACAAACTCAACCATTCGATGTATTACGGCTAATAGACTTCTGAAACAAGAAACATGGACATGGCAACACCTAAGGGGAACCCCCACCTAACCACAACGACTACATACAAGCACATCTAAATAATGATGTTTAAAACAAGTTTGTAGTAAGTTGGACACAGATTAACACCCATGTACCTAAACCCCCAGAAAACTACAGTTTGTTAGTAATTAAATTTAGCATTTGTTTAAGAAATGTACAGTGCCCTAGGCTTTAACTTAATGTAATACCTATAGCATCAATTAGTTTTTAAATAGTTATCCCCCAAAACAATCAGCATTGATTTTAAATAATAAATCTGAATTCGAAAATCCTTAATTACACAGACAATTTAAAGAATAGTAATTGAATATACATATATTGTATAAATGTTTAAAGTATAAATCATTTTCATGACACAAGAACACGAATGAAAAAATTCAATACAGTTTTATCCCCTCCTTTTAAAGAGTATAACACCAAAAGGATAAATCGCTGCTGTATCCCCTGAAACAAATAATTTTGTTTCTTCAAAGTGTTACATGCTGTAATACAATTATTTTAAAGAAATACAGCAGCATATATATATGCAACATGCAACCTTTCTTCAATAATAATTGTTTTAAAATGTTAGTAGTAAAACCCCGTAATTAATTTTCCATAAGACTAAGAGAAAGGTATGAATTTACAAATTTTGATCGATACTAGCTTTAAAATTAGGCATTTCTAATTGGCAAAGGGCCATTGCTCACACAAAAACAAAACATGCAAAGGTGATCTTAGAATTAATTCAATAAAATAATAATCATTACGGATCAATAATAATTAATTATACTAAATCCATTTAAAATGAATTTTTCAATAAATCAATTTTAAGTTTTAACTCTTAACAATAAAAGCCTAATAAAATCTTCTTGCATTCCCAAAGAATCCATCCATATTCTTGTCCAACCATTTCCATCCACCATCCTTCTCCACTGGCTTGTTTCTTCATTACATTGGTATATTTTAGTCTTATAAGATTTTTTGATTTTTCAAACACCCATTCAGATATCAGACAAGTTAACATTGGCAATAGATCCAAATTGAGACAATGAACTATTGGTGAATATTCATGATTTTTGTGATAAAACCAATTAATAGATATTTTACTTCAAGTATTTTTCAAGGATTTACAACCATATAGAAAGGAAAGGATTATCTTAAAAACGATTAGTCATGCCTTGTTAGTTATTCATAATAAACCTAACGTTTGGATTATATTCTCAAAACTTTCGTATTATGCATTCTAACTTGTTGCTGTATTTGCAGTAAATATGATTTATTCGAGTGTAATGCTTCATTTTGTATTAAATTTGAATACAACTTTGACCACCATATCTACATGTATATTAACATCAAATTAATTTATAACTTCCACTTATGTGTTTTACTTGTATTATAGATTTCACCTACTTCCAAATGTGTAGTTCGGTAGCAATTTTTTTGTATGTCAATTTTTAATTCATTATACTACATATTTGATAGTGAAAAGTTACTTAATATTTGAGAGAAATATAATCCCTTGTAAAGTGCAATTGCTTGCAAGTATAAACTGAAAGCAATATTGGTCAAGAATGGTTCAATTCCCTTCAGAATTTACACATATATAATAATCACTGGAAATTAACAAGATTCTACAATCAAAAGCAGATGACAAAGTCAACAATCCCTTTTAAGTCTTTGTTTAAATTTTTGATAGGCCTATTTTCGGGGTATATTTTAGTGTGAATTTACATATTTGAAATTTCGATATTGTCTGATAATTGTATCGACATTAGATGTCATGACAACTTGTCTGATGATCATTGGGGATGAAATATAGAAAATAAAAGAAATAAGGCTGTATACCTGTCTGCCGGAATTACGACTTTCACTACAGCATTGGCTAAGGTCTGTAGAAATGGCAGTTAAAAACATGGTCAGCTCAATTTTTGATCAAAACTTACACATAAAAAAGCATAAATTCTACGCCCCACCCTATCAGACCCTTTTGCACATCAAATATAGTATTTATACATAAAATTCCTCTTTCGGTATTTACATCATTGAAATTTTTTCACTATCTTACTTACCAGTGAAAAAAACACAATTAAAAATAAATTAAGAAAAAATGGAGATAAATTGAGAAATTTTTGATTGTAGCTAGTAAAGCAATATTATATTTGTTTTTATCTAATAGGGAACATATTAAAACAAAGTTCGTATAGTCATGTTCTTTGAAAATTACCTTCTGAAGATCATCAGGAATCTTGCTGCCATCCATCATATCGTAGTTGAGTGGTGGAAATTTATCTCGATCACCTAGTTTTGGTGGTTGTGCATTAAATGGCAATCCAGAAGCAGGTGGTGGCTGAGTTAACTCTGCTAGTTTGGGTGGAATGTAAACTGGGTGTGGTGGGATTTGGACAGCTTTCCCCCATCCTAATTTCATCTCATATCCCATTATATCACTACCTAATAAATATTGACAGAAATTCAAATACGGTTAAAACAAAAGTCATCAAAATGTATTCAATCTGCTTCCTAGAACTATCTCAAGTCTTTGTCTAGTGAAAGGAATAAAGTATTGAATTGGGTTGATTTAATATAATTTATCGGATGTCATGTAGTTTGTTGAAATGATTTAGTTTTTGGATTATCCCCCAAAACATTATAAAAGTTTACAAAGTGACTATTCTTTGTAAGGTGATTACATTTTTTTCTTAGACAGTCATTTGATAGCATGCATCAATTTTGTTTCATCATTTACCAATGTAATATTTGTTAGTGGAGGAGGAATTCAGGTCTCTGACTACTCTAAGATTCACAGATGTAGAGCAAGTCTCCTTTCTATATCAATGGGATTTTAAAAATATACAGCTGATGTTAACAATTATGAATGTGGAATTAAATCATCATACCATTTAGACCACTAAGTGCTCTGTCACCATCTTTACGATTCATATATGCTACAAAACCACAATTTCTAGCTCTTGATCTCTCCTCATCTGTACGTGGCCACATTATCTTCACACTTGCTAATGGACCATACCTCCCAAATATTTCACAAAGTTGTGGTTCAGACATCTACAAATAGAATTAAATAATCTCAAAAAAATAATGCATTATTGATGAAATCTTTTTTAACATGACATGTTAGGAAAAATAATCAGGATCCAATTTCTTCCACTCTTATAAAAGAGGGTATATTTCTCAAGTTGAGGTTGACATCACTGCTCTTAAAATATGCAGAAGACAATAAAAATAATACGTGCCTTAGGATTAATATTGCCAACATATAAATTTGTTGTTGATTCATCGTTTGTCTCTAAAGGACCTAATCCCATAAAATCCATATCACTCACTGAAACAAAAATATTCACAGTAAGTGCATTTAAATAATCGGTCAATCCATCTTAAACTAAGCGGTAGTATACAAAGTATGTTTGATGCATGAAAATTCTGTACATCACTAGTGTGCCCCACCATTAATGAATATCTCCAAATTACACCATACTATTTATTTATAATACATGCCTTAATTTAAGTTAGTCACATAAATAAATAGTCATGTTGTATTTAACAAATTATAATCATTTAAGGGGGGTGGCTCCAATAAAATGAGCAAATCTAATATCTTAAATTCTATTTGACCTAGACTTATAATATTTTGGGTATGTGTTCAAGTTACGAAGTTTTTGTCATATTTGACTTTTTTTCGGAAATTGCCACGCCCACTTTTATTTTCCAAGATGGCCGCCATCGCCGGACGAGGAAAATCCGCAAATAGACAAGATAACCATCACTAAATCAGTAAATCTTATTCAGTAACTTTAGCTGTGATGAATTCAACTTTTAATAGCTCTCTAGAGGTACATTACAGAGAAATGGAGTCATAGTATGTTGTTTGTCAGAAGACTAGGGAAATTTGTTTTGAATATCAGTAAAAATAGAGTTCAGAACCTGTTCATATCTGTTCGTTTGAGTCATATACAAAATTCTGTATACAGAATTCTGTTCCTCTAAGTAAATTGATATAAGAACTGGAATCTTCATTAAAACTGTGTGAAATTTAAGACAATTATTCCATCAATAATACTTGCAAATTTTCAATATGAAATCACCAAGCTAACCGACTGCGATAAAATGACAAATCAAGAAGAATAATTTCAGCATACCAGACATTCTAACAGGTGAGTCTGATTGTTCCTCTTCAAATCTGGGCATTTTATTTTCAGGAGAATCCGGTTCGTTAATGTTATCATTGTTCAAACTTCTCTTTAATCTATGTCTTTCTTGTCTTTCAATCTGCATTCTATAAAATATAATGGCATTTTAATCACTATATCTATTTTATGTAAAAAAAAACTATCCAAATGGAATATTTTATCCATCAAAAATAAAAGATTATGATTAAAAAATAGTTATAGGAACAAATGTGTTTCCAACTCTAGGTAATGTATAGAACAATCATAGATCTCTTATATCAGACACACTGACAACACAGAGTTTTCCTCTTGAGAGAATTGTTGCTCTTCAACGTGTTTCATTGCCAGTGATAGTAAAATATGAAATAATAATGTTCTGATTTGTCACGTTGATATATTTACAATATCAAAAGATTTAATTCTATTTGAAAAGAATTGAGTGCCATGGTCACCAAGAAAGATTCTTAGGTCAAGGTGTCTGGCACGGAATGGCATCTACATGTAGCTGACCGGATGAGACAGAAAAATGGCCATAGAGTTGATGTCCCAGCAAAATTTACTGACTTCAGATTCTTACACTGTGTACCTACTTTTTCACTGTATTTTACTTTCTTGTGTCGATAAATATAGCTAAAAATATGACAATTTAAAGATAGGGTACAATTTTCTTTTAGAATGATTGGACCAATAAATCTCCCTCTAATACTTACTGTTTTAATTCTTCCTTAAATAACTCTAAATTACTTTTCTTCTTTTCATCAGCTTTCTTCTTTTTAAAATTTGTCTAAAGTTAAATAACAAATAAATTAAAATATATAATAATTGATATTATTCCGGTACTTTAATTTTGACACTGTTACTCCTGCTTTTCTGTGACACTTTACCATTCGTGCATCGAATTGCACTGGCTATGGAATAATCTCATTTTCAATACTTAAAACATGTTTCTATTCTATTAGGATACAATCTGATTAAAATACACATTTATATTTAGTTTCATTTTTTTATACTTTCAATGGCCGACACAACATGAAGATCTGACAAATTGTACTGGAAGGTCGTATAAGGGGTTGTACGAGTGGCTTTTGACCCTATGACATCTGACGTTGGTCGTTTAACAACTCTTCTAGCGTAATTAAGACAAGTAAAACTAAATTTTGAACTTAAAAAAAACAAACAAAATAGGATCTGTGTTTTAAGCGCTATTCATCTTGTTCTCCATGTTGTTTTTTTAGAGGGGGGTGATCTTTACAAAATGCCTAAGGGTGAGCCACTTCAAGTAGGATCTACATAACACTCGGTTTATTTCTTTGACAGATTTCACTTTTTGATATGATGTATCAAGATGGCTGCGATGACGCCATAACTAATCCATATATCGATTACAAATTACATTACCTTATAAACATCGTCAACAAGTTTAGGTTCTTTTTTAGAAGTAAAAGTTTGAGATAGTTTGGACGTTGGTTTATAGATTCGGTTCTTTTCAACTTTAGTTACTTTGGCTGAAAAAAAAGGAATGTGACTTTATAAGATTTTGTTTTCAAACAAGACATCGACTTAAAAAGAATAATATCCCTTAATCAACAATAATATTCATTAGTCAGATGCAATATCTCTGGAAGTACTTTTGTAAAAAAAATAATATAACAGCTCAGAACTTGATGCCAATAATGGTAATTTATACAATGTATACCTGTTTTACCAGCATTTACTACTTCTCCTTTAACCCATGTTTTTTGTAATGAACCTTTACTATCTTCAAATGATTCCACAAATTCTTCATAAACCTGTGCTGCTGCAGCCTCATCTTCCTAATTTACAGAAACAAAAAATTACACAGGGACTTAAGTTTTAAAACAATATATGATTAAGATGGTAGACTTTTTTCTATGATGCAACCATTATTATATAACATCAAACTACATGTACATGTCTTAACAATATTTTATGAAGTATTCACAAGATTTGAACTACACATGTATATCTTGAGTTCTAATCAGCAATAGGACAAGTATCTGCTTGCATATGCCAAGAGATTTTGATGTTAAATTAACCATATTATTTTAGTGGCGTGGAAGCGGACGTTAAATATTTCACACACAAATCTGGGGTCAATATCTGTGGAGTGTGGATGTCAGGATCGTTTTGCCATACTTGTCTATGGTGAAGCTTTCAATGAATTATATTCAAAGGAATGAATTTCCCAAGCTATTCAGAATTTGTTAAAAAAAATCTAAAACGTACATATAGAACCACTATAATCTATATACGAAAGTATTATCTTACTTTTTTCTTTAAGTCTTCTTGCTCCTTTTTCGACAATGTTTTCTTTTTACCAATATTCATACTTCCAATTTCAAATGCCTTCAACTTATTTTCTGATATGGTCTGGAAAACAAAATTATTTTTCAAGTTCATCTAATCTGATTAGACTAATCAACTACCGGTACAGACTACAGACTTGTTTTGTGCTGTCTTTTCACGAGAGAAAGAACATGTCAAATACCAATTTTTGTAAGTTCATAAAACCTGAAGTGTTTTCTCTGCAACCGGTTTAAACAAATTTTGAAAATTAAATTCAGTATCAATGAAAATTGACCAATAGACAGTTATATTTTTCATTCACTTATACAAGGTTCTTAAAAAAATTCCTTGACATGTCTGGTATATGCAATCTTTGAATTGTGATTTCGACGTAGATAATCCAGGAACATCAATGAGTTAGGAAACGGTTGTAAGACTGACTTATGAAACGAAATGATATGGGATTTACTACTGGTCTGCTCTGGCTGGGCTTATGCACATTTTCATACGCCACATGAGAAATTTTGCCTGGACAGAGGAGCTGTAGCTAACTTCTATATCGAATTCTAAATGCCAAGGGCTTTTTTACATGTACATCAACATGTACGTTCAAAACCTGCCAAATGGCTACTCACTAGAGTCAGTATAGAGCGACAGATTCCAATTTTCCATCCACCCACCTGCTTACCTAAAATTTGTTTCGTCTTACATTGCCATGGTTCGAAATTTCTATGACTGTTGTCATCCTACTAAGGAGATAAACACTGACTTTTTGGAATTAATTGGACTGTTATTGTCCATTTAATACGGCTTAAATGATTAGAGGCCAGGATCATGCAGCAATCGAGTGACTCTAATGAAAATTAGCGGTATCAAATCGACAATAACAGTCCGATAAATTTTAAACGAGTTTATCGACATTGTAGCCCAAAACATAATTTTCTAGGAATTCTATAGCGATAGTTGTTGGTAGTTTTTTGGACGTAAAAACCAAACAAAACAATTTTGACATAATGAAAACATCTGTGACGACTTAATAACATAACACTCCCTCGCATTCGATTTGGTTCACTAAAAGGCTGGTTAATTTTGTCTGTTGGAAAAGGGATCAAACTATGGACCAGCCTTTCAAAATGAAATTATCTTTCAAATACACTCACTAACTTTGGTTTTTTTTTTGTGTTTAGAGTGTGTGTTTTAATAAGCCAATTTCATGAAAATGTCCTAGAATTAAGTTTTGAGGTGTAGAATTTGTAGCCACTGCAAAGAAAGTCTAGTACCCAAACTACATTCCTTCGCAATTAGTAGCCCTCAATATTAAGACGACTGTCATACTCATTCAACCTCACTCTTCGCCTAATCAGAATTCAAGAAATTTTCATTCTGGGCTACAATGTTTAGTAGAGAGAGAGAGAAATGGGGTTTAACGTCCACTCAACACAAACTAGGTCATTTCGGGACTAACATATGGTTTTAATTTTATTTCAATAATTCACTTGCGCGTAGGGGTCTTTAGCAGTGGGGGGAAACCGGAGTGCCCGTAGGAAACCCACGAGGTTGAGAAGGCTTCCCTATTTCCATGCCACATACGCTCACACCCGGGCTCGAAACCACAGCCGCAAGCCAGAGGTGACCGGCCAGCTAGAGGTAGAAGCGCAGCACTCTAGACCACTAAGCCATCCCAACCCCCCATGTTTAGTAGAAGTAGAAGGTGACATATTTTAAAAAGAGCATACTCATGTCGAACATACCAGTACTGACTCGAACGAGGTAATTAAGCAAGGTCTCATTTTCTCACTAATATTTACCTTTACAAATTACTTTGTATTGTGTTCACATATTCTTACAACTATAATATACTTGTAACCTTTTAAACTGTGTGTAAACGGAAGACATCAGTAGTGGAACCATTTCTAGCGTTAACAGAGACTGACACGCTAGCGTTTAGAAGTAGAAAAGTTTGTAAGTAAAATTTAATTGGAACTGAAAACGTTTTGACAATGACTAAAGACTAGGCTAAGAAGAGTCAATACTAATAGCCAATAGGCCGGTTCCTGAACAAACTGGGCGATTATGTAACATCAAACATGTTAGAGATCTAGACCTACTTAAATAAATCTGATGCTTTCAACATGAACCAAAACCAACCACATTTAAGACGGACTCCGTAGTATTAGTAACTAGTAAATGACACTCTGAATCAGATTATTAACTCATTCCATTCAGTCATCATAAATTATAATCAACATACATACATACTATAACATAGCCTGGTACGCGCTTTCAAAATATGCGATATAGTTTCAGTTATTACTTATCATAATGCCTGCAAAGGATGCTACATACATTTGGCTAGAATAATATCACTATAAATAGCTCTATAAGTAATAATTACCGTGGCAGATCCCGGCAGAACGCCGTGAACATTCAATCCCCATGGCATTTTATCCGCCATTTTGTTATTTCTACGGCATAAAATCCGAAGAATGACGAAGTTTCCCGAAACACGTTGTCGAATTAGAGTTATTTCCCTTGAATTAGAAAAACAGGTGCCCGTAGTCTTGATTAACACATAAATGATTGGGTATTGCTGACAGAGTAAATTTCTAATTCAATTGCATCATCAAAACAACGACTGTGCCGGTCATCAGCCATCGATACAAGTGGAGAAAAAAGAATACTAAGATGTTGACTAACATATGTCGTCAAGCACGAAATGTGGCATCAACAAGAGGATTCGCAAAGACTTCCATTTTTCACAGATTTAAAGAGGACTATTCGACAGAGAAACCCATTTCGCTTGTCGGTCGAGATTTTTTGACTTTGCGAGACTTCAGTAAGGCTGAGATACAACAGCTACTATGGACATCGCTTTGCTTGAAAGATCGTATCAAGAATAAAAAGGAGAGTTTCCGTCCATTAATAGGGAAATCGGTGTCGATGATTTTTCAAAAGAGGAGCACCAGGACAAGACTGTCTACGGAGTCGGGAATGGTATTATTGGGAGGTCATGCAGCTTTTCTCGGCCCATCCGATGTACATCTGGGAGTGAATGAAACCATCAGAGACAGTGCCCGAGTGTTGTCAAGAATGACAGATATTATTTTGGCCAGAGTCTATGCACATTCTGACGTAGAGGAATTGGCAGATGAAGCCAGTGTTCCTGTAATCAGTGGCCTGTCAGACAAGTTTCATCCACTGCAGTGCTTAGCCGATTTCGTAACACTTCAGGTAAAATTTTGCAACTCCATTCCACTGGGTATTTTTCTGGTTGAAATTCTTAAGGGTATGTACCGATAGGATTTTATAAATCCCAATTACAGAAAATAATGCATAAACAAGTCAAACATGTGAACTATATAGCCCCCACCCCTTAAAAAATGAAATCCGAAAAATAATAAAAGAAATCGCCATTTTGAGTAAATTATATTTCTATTAACAAATAATAATTTGCATTCGCCACGGTTGCTTTGGTCACATCAGTTCATGATACCGACACAGTGAATAAGAAACAACATGGTCTCAGTCTGCCACGTTTCAAAAATAATAACCCTGTATTGTTCATGTTGAACGTTACATTTTTCGTCAGATGAATTGCCGTCAATGTAGTTTAGGGTATGGCGAGGTTTTTTTATGAGCATTTGTTAAATTCCTTGACCATAATATCTGTTAAAATCAAAGCGGGAGACGCAGAACATTTTTTTAGTACATATACCTGATAACGTCGAGTCGACACAGATTAGGTCATTTCGGGACTAACGTAGAGTCTTTAGCAGTGCGAGGTAAAGGGGAGGACACTCACAAAACTATGAGGTTAGACAGGCGACACTACTCATTGTAATGTACAATCTGGAATTCTAAACCACGGCAGTTAATTCAGTGTCAGACCGTATGGCATAAAACCTACGCGTAAGATCTCTCCACCATAGAGCAATATACAGTATAACAGTATTTGTGAAATTATACCACTAATTGGCCATATACCGTTAGTATGTAGTAAATCGGTCTTTTTGGTTTGCTGCAACAAATATTGGTAGTAATATTATTATTGAAAACAATATTATGACAAAATATGATATCATCATTTAAACCAAGGTAAATGTTATTTTAGTTGGTATTCACAACAGTTTTGTTTATATTTATTTCGATTTGATCATCTGGACACTCAATTGCTAATACATTTATTTTATGAATGAAATGGGGTTTAACGTCCTGCTGTCCTGCTCCTATATACTTGGCTACTGAAGACGAGCGTATGTCACGCTTTGAGCTATGGAGGAAATTTTTTCAGGACAGCGGCGCAATGGTATACTCTTATTTCGAATTCACATTGTCAAGGGTTCTTTTAGGCTGCGTTTCCACCAAATTTCACCTGTCACGTGTCATGCATGACACGTGATACGTGACATTAGGGGTTTTCACTGGATTTCACATCGAACATGTCACATGTCATTCGTCCTGTGCTCGCCATGGCTGTCGGTACAGACTCATCTGACGAGGAAATTCTTGCTCTATGTCTGTTGTACCAGCGAGCTAGGAAGAGAAACTGCAACAGGTGGCCAATATGGTGCAGGGACCATTACTTATTGCATCCAGAAAGGGGCGAATTTACCAGAACGTTTCGCTATCTCATGGACAATCCAGACAGAGAATTATTCTTCAATTACACAACAATGTCGTACGAAACCTACGCAGAATTGAAACAACTAGTGTTGCCTCATCTACAACCAATTGGAAAACCCAGGGGAAAACCCACATCGGACAGTCGTGAAACATGACACGGGTAAAAAGAATGAACATGGTCATTCTTCAAAAACGTGTCATTTCACACGTGAAACGTGAAAAGTGACATTGATGGAAACGGTTCCTACCAAAATCATATGTTTCTATTTCTTGTCACGTGAAACGTGACATGTCACGTGAAACTTGGTGGAAACGCAGCCTAACGTACATGCTAATGTGAACACGGGTCTTTGATTTTTAGTCCCACTCGAACGGCTATACGTTGTCCCCTGCCAGACCCTCCGATGAACCTTCTCGGCGCAGGGATCGAACACGGGACCTCCGGGTTAGTGAGCCAACGTCCTGCCCACTAATGGCCCGAATTATGTTATTATGGTGAAGGTAAACAATAGCGCTAAGACTGGTATGAATACTGTTTTTATTAGTTCCGAAGAATCAAGCTACAATCAAGTGCAGATAATATGAATTCGTAATGAATAAAAATCACGCCAATGGCGTTTTGGCGCTTCATTATGTCATAAAATCGGTGATCGGATCGGATGACTACCGTAGGCGCACCTGTCATGTAGGGGAGGCCGGGGTTGGTCGGGACACTTTTCGCACTTTCTAATTTTCTAAAGCCAAGGCAAGCCAAGTCTAGTTATAAGGTAAAGTTTATTGTCCAAACTATCAGTCAATATTGCTCTAATAGTTGGTACCTAACCCAGAATCCAGTGAAAAAATTCCGACTTTCTTTCGTCAATTTAGTACAGACCTTGAAACCGTCCTAACCTAGCCCAAGTCGGGGCTGGTCGGGACACCACACGGGGAATGTTGGGACAAGGTTTCCTAACTTACCCCAATTTGAAAGTTTCTTAATTTAAGCAAGGTAATCTTTAATAGCATTAGGCTGATAAAATGTGAATTGGGGGGGGGGGGAGAAGATGCATGATAACTACACGGGGGGTGGGGGGAATTAACATATTTTTGTTTAATCCGAAAGTAATAAAATATGAAACATAAATCTGAAACACATATTATTTCAGATAATTGTCTTGTCATTGTCTTTCAGCATTCGGCATTTTCAACGTGCATTGTCACCATCCGAACCACAGTTGTGACACTTAAAAGCTGGTATATCTTGGGAAGTTCACAGAACGTGGGCCCTCATCGTACAGATAACATAACTGACTCATTTTTTTCTAGGGCGACTATTAGAGTAGGGTTAGCCACAAGCGACACAATCTACGCCAGCGTCGTCTTCTTTGGAATCGGAAATTTCAGTGCGTTTTTTCTTTTTTTTCCTGTACTTTCTCTCAGTGATTTTTGTCCACACCTGTTTTATCGAGACTGAATTTCATTTTCTTTGCTGCCGATTTTTTCGTTTTTTTTCAAGTTAATAAAATATATGCATGTATATCGAAAATCCGTACATAGGCCTACCCGTACATGATTGTTGAAAGAGGTAGATGGGTAGGTCCGGCCATAATGTGGGGCAGGTTGGCACAATGTCCTAACCTTCCCCAATGCGAGTGTCCCAACCTCCCCCACCACAACCCGCGATGTGTGATTGAAAATAGCAGTTTCCACACGTTAACTCCCTTACTTGTGGCCCTATAATAACCATAAAATGTTTTCGGTATAATAATGCTTGAAGTTTATAACCCTTCAAGCTAATCACAAAAAACTGCATGCAATGAAGATTTTACTTTTTTACTTTAAAAACCATTTTTCAAAAAAAAAAAAAAAAAAAAAAAAAAAATCTTGGAAGTAAATCAGAGATGGCGGATGACGTGAGTTATCCCTTGAAGCTAGTCTAAGGCAGAGCCGGTGTCCCAAACTGAACGTGTCTCAACCATGTCGACCATAAAACAATAGATACGCATTGTCCTTCAATTTTACACAACATCTCGGAGAACACTTCCCGCGCTCGTTGCTCTTTCTTAGTTACGACCCTGGGCCAATGCTGCTCCCAAGTAATAAACTAACATAATTTTATTTTCTTTATATATATTCAGGAGCACTACGGATACTTATATGGCCTGAAGATCGCATATGTTGGTGACGGTAACAATATTCTCCACTCTCTAATGTATGGGTGTGCAAAATTAGGTATTGATCTCAGCATCGCTACTCCAGCAGGCTATGAACCCGATCCAGACGTCACCCAAGAACTCATTAGGATGTATAAGCAAAAAAAGACACAGTTTTGTATGACGTCAGACCCACTAGAAGCAGTTTACAGAGCCGACGTCATTGTGACAGACACATGGGTTTCCATGGGACAAGAAGAAGAAAAAACGAAAAGATTGAAAGATTTTGCGGGATATCAAATAGATCGAAACATGTTGAAAGAGGCCAACGCCAATTGGACATTTCTTCATTGCCTTCCCCGAAAACAAGAAGAGGTCACAGACGACATTTTTAACGATAAAAATTCTCTTGTATGGCAGGAAGCTGAGAATAGAAAATGGACGGTGATGGCTGTTATGCTTCATGTGTTACAAGATTACTCCCCTCTTTTACCAAAACCCAAATTTATACGAGGAGAATGATACCCACTCCCCGCTACCAGATCACCCGTCCCAAACTTATTTCTATCAACCTCATACAAACTTTGTATATTGTTTTTGTTGGAGCGTTTAGCATACTTGTTTGGTTAACATTCCTGAATGTATTTGATCTGTTTTAATATGGGTTTGGGGAAAATAATGAACCATATGTTAGGAAATTGGTATCTTGGATGTACTAAACACTTGTCTTATAAGTATCTCACGCTTCTATAAATTGCTTTAGAAATAGGCCTTAGCGCGACTAATAGGTTTATATTTTACATATATTAAACATGATTATATTATGTTGTTAACATAACACTATTAAAATATATTTTTCTTAAAATGTGCGTGGTTCAGTTGTATATTGTAAAGCAAACAAATGTGTCTCAACTCGAACGTAATAGCGCACTCACCGATTTTGTAAAAAAGGTAAAGATGTAGGTTTACATAAGCAACAATACAGAACGCAGAGAGGACTAGACTCTACAATCATTTACATGTAACTAGCTAACGCCACAACTATGAGTATATGGTGTGTACAAAAGTTAATAAAGAAATCTCAACGGTTTATGAGAAGATGTGCTCAGGAAAGAAAACTGGAGACGACTGGAACGCATAATAATATCTCACCCCAAACTAATAATCCCAGCAAGTTTATATGTCATTTGTATATGCTCACATTATCCGTTGAAAAGATGTGAACATGATAGAGATTAATTTCTTGGAGGATCTCACATCCTTATCAAGGTTAGTCAACATCCAAGTTTTCCTTTTGGATAAGCTGCTGTATGGGTACATTTCCATGCGTTTTGTGGCCATCTTTATCAATGTTTTGGGCTAGAATCGTGTGTTGGAATATACATTTTCTGCCAGATTATTTTTTTTTATTGAATAGACATGTTTTTTTTTATAAACAATATTTTATTCAGGATGTCTGAATGGGATTGGGGAACAGGCCTGTTGAGACTTAAGCCAGAGCCAATAGCATATTGCAACCGGTTATAGCAAAATATCAACACACTTCAATCATTTTTATACCCCCACATTTCTCATACTCTTCGCAGTGTTTCGTTTTTATACGTATATTGTCGTCGCCCCTGTCCGTCCGTCCGTCCGTCGGTCCGGCGTCCACAATTGCTTGTGGACGCTCTAGAGGCTAAAGTTAATATCCGATGACTTTAAATTTAGACACAGTGTTTAAGGTCATGAGACGAAGAAACCTATTGTTTTTCAGCGATTTCCGATAATAACTACCAGAGTTATGGCCCTTGATCACTTCAAAAAATCTTGTGGACGCTCTAGAGGCCAAAGTTAATATTCAATTGGCTTTAACTTTATACACAGTGTTTAAGGTCATAAGACGAAGAAGCCTGTCGATTTTCAGTGATTTCCTATAATTAGTGCCAGAGTTATGACCCTTGATCACTTCAAAAAATCTTGTGGACGCTCTAAAAGCCAAAGTTCATACCCGATTGACCTTAAATTTATACACAGTGTTTAAGGTCATAAGACGAAGAATCCTATTGATTTTCAGCGATTTCCGATAATTAGTGCAAGAGTTATGACCCTTGATCACTTCAAAAAATCTTCTGGACGCTCTAAAAGTCAAAGTTAATATCCGATTGACTTTAAATCTATACACAGTGTTTAAGGCCATAAGACGAAGAAGCCTATTGCTAATTAGTGCCAGAGTTATGACCCTTGATCACTTCAAAAAATCTTGTGAACGTTCTAAAAGCCAAAGTTAATATCCGATTGACTTTAAATTTATACACAGTGTTTAAGGTCATAAGATGAAGAAGTCTATTGATTTTCAGCGATTTCCGATAATTAGTGCCAGAGTTATGGCCCTTGATCACTTCAAAAAATCTTGTGGACGCTCTAAAAGCCAAAATTGATATCCGATTGACTTTAAATTTATACACAGTGTTTAAGGTTATGAGACGAAGAAGCCTATTGATTTTCAGCGATCTCTGATAATTATTGCCAGAGTTATTGTCCTTGATCACATCAAAAAATCCTGTGGACGCTCTAGAGGTCAAAGTTAATATCTGATTGACTTTAAATTTACACACACTATTTAAGGTCATGAGACGAAGAAGCCTACTGATTTTCATTGATTTCAAATAATTACTTCCAGAGTTATCTCCCCTGATCACTTCAAAAAACCTTGTGACGCTACAGATGCCAAACTTAACTCGGATTAACTAAAGCTCTATTATGTTAACATAATAGTATGACCCGGGGGTTGGGATGACCTAGTGGTCTAGAGTGACGCGTTGGCAGTTTTCACCATATAAAAGTAGAGGCAATTTGCAGAAAATTTAAGTCAAATTGATCCACTATGAACCGAAAACTAAGCGAAAGAAAGGTCCGCTTAGTCTCGGTCATCATTACTGAAGTCGATAAGACAAAACTAGTTATCCATTTAATCGGTTAATCACGAAGGAAAAGTTTTAAGTAAATCGAATTACGTCCACAATTTATTAGCGGACACTCGATCTACATTTCACAATTCTTATCCGATTTTGAGGAAACTTGAAATATAAGTTTATCTCCAATACACCCCAGTTCCCTTTGAAATACGAACTTCAAAGATTATGGCTTCTGAGTGTACGCAAAATCACGTTTTTTAGCCTGTGGATACTCTAGAGGTCACAATTCTTATGCGATATTGACGAAACTGGAAATGTATGATTTTCCAAGTTTTTGACAGAGCTTTTTTTAGGGGCGAAGGGTGAAACTCAAAACAGACCCTAATTTTTTTCTTAAAGAATTCGTATTGGTGGTAACGATGTTGCTGATCAGTCTGGCTATATTTGAGTCGAGGTATTATATCTTTATCACCATTATCAATAGTTAACAGCTCGGTTACATAAATTTTATGTTTTGCTGTCGGAAAATTTTTCGCTCGTTCCAAATATCCTATTTCTTCCACTCCTGATCTCTGGTCTTATACTCTATCACCACTATCACATTCACAGAATCGTCCAGTTAGTTGTAACACAAGTGAGTGGGTCGTGGGGCGATAGACTGTACAAATGGCCTGTCAACTCACACAAAATAGGCCTCGAGATTCTGTCTTATTTCTTACCCTCTCGTTCACAAGAATTTGCTCACATCAATGAACTCAAATGAAAGGAAATTAGGCCAAATCCCAAATCACTAAAAAACATAATTACATTATACATATACAGCGCCCATTCCATTCCAGTATTATTCTTCCTCTACTCCTCCATGGTCTTATACTATCTCATCATTATCATATTCATACTAGTAAGTGGGGCGGCAGAATGGACATGTGCACATTTTGCTGTTAACTTTCACAAAACTGTTGGTTTTGACAAGCACATCACAAGATTCTGTCCCATTGACTCATATTTCTGATCTTCGCGTTCATAAGAATTTGCTCCCAACAAAGAGCACACAAATTACAATTTTGTGTCATGTGGTGAGAAGTGTAGCTTAATAGGGTCGGATAGCAACGGTCAGCGTTCGATCAGAGACCGTTCCTAGACTTAGATATGCTGTAACAAAATAGTCCCCACCTACCCCACTGCGCTTCACTGAGCTCAGATATACGAACGCATTATCCTCAACACTAATGCACATTATCTGCACATAGGTCCTTTAATGTAGGGCAATGCTAAATTAATGTCCCCTCACTGGATTGCTTGTTCTGGTGTTCATATTATTCATGTTCTGTTTAATAAAATGAATCATCGTTGGGAACCAGCCTTACAAAAGAACTACTACAAATTATGATGATAATATTTACTCGAAATACACGAATTAATCATACACAAACGGAGGACCACCTAACTACTGTTCGATTATATTCCTAGGCTTGATTACAAAATATATTGCTAATAAACTAAACAATTCCCGCAACAACTAAATTATTCCTGGTGCACGGAGATAACATTGTGAGTGTTAGGTAAACGAAAATTAAATGGGATTTAGATATTTCAAGACTAACATAATAATATGGTATTCATATTTCAGTATTCCCCTTTCACGTAGATGTTGATAGCAGTGTCGAGAATACCGGTCCGGTTAAGATGGCGATCCTACTCTGGCAATTTCAATCTTCGGGTCAACCCCCCACCCCCCAATACAATTAATCGATACAGCATAAATGGGTGTATTGATGACTTACCCAAGAACACTAGGGACAATAACCCAAGACGTTTATAAACGGGAATTGTTGAACTTCGATAAAATGCCAATTTTCAAAGAACCCAACATAGTAAAATACATTTCAAGTAGATCATTTTGTTACTGGGGCGCCCACCAAATTCTACCAAGAGAACAAGGTCATTAAACCTCGAGTAAAAAATGGAAATAATTGAGATCTAGTAGGATTCATCGTTTCTCTAAAATCTGATCCTTGTATGATTTGTGGAGTGTTCACAAGAACCCAACATAGTAAAATACATTTCAAGTAGATCATTTTGTTACTGGGGCGCCCACCAAATTCTACCAAGAGAACAAGGTCATTAAACCTCGAGTAAAAAATGGAAATAATTGACATCTAGTAGGATTCATCGTTTCTCTAAAATCTGATCCTTGTATGATTTGTGGAGTGTTCACAAGAAATTGTAGGCTACGGATGGTGCGACAGAAGTATGTGATCATATTCAATAGTGACGGTAAAGCTACGACTTTGATGGTATCTTACAATATAAACAAGAACGAGTGCAGTAAAACAAACCCGTTTGAACAGATAATACATATATGTTACAGTTATATAAAATACAATTCAATTTCTAACGATAAGTTAACTATCAGCTCTCCCCATCAGTGTTTGCGATCATACAAGTTTGAATTTCTTCATTTATTTCAACTTCCAAAACGTCTATCTTTTTGGGCCAGGCCCTTACTGCAAATCCAGTTGTTGACGCCAACAAGAAAAAGGCAGCTATAATAGAGAGAACTCAATATGGTTTAAAACATTCACCCAAAGCGTGAAAATATGTGGATACAGCAGCTATGTCACGACAACAACTCATCTGACAGGTTAATGGATGTTGACCAATTTTTAAAGGATCCTTTATGCATACAAGAAATCTGATCTCCACGTGATAAAATCCGATCATAGGGTTTTCCGAATGTGGTAGTGTGTGTGTGTGTGCCGGGGGGGGGGGGGGTAACTCCGAAGAGGAACTATACAGAACGCCGAATAAGTATGGAATTCGTACACTCGTGATCCCGTGACTTCCTACCAAACTTGAATGTGATCCCTTACAAACTATTGCATCTAGCGGTACGCAAGGTTTTCTAAAAAGGGGGCATAACACTGGAACGGCATGTCGGAGAACGCTGAATATCGCCAGAATTCGTTTCTTATGGCTAATGCTTCACATCGAATTTGCAAAATAATTCTGATAAAAGAAAAGATAGGTTGCCAGGCAACGAAACATACGCCCACAACAGCTAAGTCGTCCGGGCAGTCAACAAGGGTTGTCGCATATTGTTTCTTTTATCAGTAAGGAGAACATTTATAACACATGATAATCTTATTACGAATAATAGCCCATTTAATAATTATCAGAAATGATTAGAATAGTTTTGATGGTTTGTCTCAAGGCCTTTGTCCACAAGATATTTCAAAGTGATCAAGTGCCAGATATCACTGAAAATCAAATAGGATTCTTCGTCTCATGACCCTAAACACTGTGTACAAATTTAAAGTCAATCGGATATTAACTTTAGCCTTTAGAGCGTTCACAAGATTTTTCAAAGTGATCAAGAGTCATAACTCTGGTAGTAATTATCTCATATCACCGAAAATCAATAGGCTTCTTCGTCTCATGCCCTTAAACACTGTGTATAAATTTAAAGTCAATCGGATAATAACTTTAGCCTCTATAGCGTTCACAAGATTTTTCAAAGTGATCAAGGGTCATGACTCTGGCTGTAATTATCAGATATCAACGAAAATCAATAGGATTCTTCCTCTCATGACCTTAAACACTGTATATAAATTTAAAGTCAATCGGATATTAACTATAGCCACTAGAGCGTTCACGAGATTTTTCAAAGTGATCAAGGGTCATAACTCTGGTAGTAATTATCGGATATCGCTGAAAATCAATAGGCTTCTTCGTCGCACGACCTAAAACACCGTGTATAAATTTAAAGTCAATCAGATATTAACTTAAGCCTCTAAAGCGTTCACAAGATTTTTCAAAGTGATCAAGGGTCATAACTCTAGCAGTAATTATCAGATATCACCGAAAATCAATAGGCTTCTTCGTCTCATGACCTTAAACACTGTGTATAAATTTAAAGTCAATCGGATATTAACTATAGCCTCTAGAGCGTTCACAAGATTTTTCAAAGTGATCAAGGGTCATAACTCTGGTAGTAATTATCGGATATCGCTGAAAATCAATAGGCTTCTTCGTCTCACGACCTTAAACACCGTGTATAAATTTCAAGTTAATCGGCTATTAACTTTAGCCTCTAGAGCGTTCACAAGAAATTGTGGACGATGGACGGACGGACGGACGGACCGACAGACGGACGGACGGGGGCGACGGCAATATACGACCACATTTCCATGTGGGCGTATAAAAACCCTTAGTCTCTAACGCGTTCACAGGGATTCCGGCAGAGGTGGGTTGAGCAATTCTTGTACAAAAGGTACAGTAGCGAAACGCCGATTGGCGAAACGCTTCATCCTCTCACGATCACAATGCTTACCAACAAATTAGGAAAAGATTCAACCTTTATCACCAGATTTTCAGAAAATGAGACATAACTGGAATGGAGAGTTGTCGAACACTGAATATCGCTAGGGCTGACCACAAATTCGAAAAGATTCGTTTAAAACTCGAGTTATCTCTATCTCTTTCATGCGCAGATTTTGTACTGCATTTTTCTTTCATTTACACGTTTTTCATGTTTGCGTATTATTTAATAGGTCATCTTTTGTATGCCTACCAGTTTATCTTTTAGAATATCAAATCTAACGTCTTCCTAAAGTCCCTAAAGAATTCTCAATTTAAATAATCCAGACAAATTCGAATATGTGGGCGATGTTGACACAGATACTAGGGTATCCTCTTGTGAATACAAAAACTATATACCAATATTTGAGGAATTTTGTACAATGTACAATATATTAGTATTGAAGATTGTCTATTGAAAGGGGTATGTGACGCAAACATCCTGTGACAGGCTTACTTAGTCTAGCGTAAATGTTTCTATTCATCTCTACATTCCAGCCCACTACAAAGGTCGATTCGGGAAAGATACCATGGGGCACTAGACCAACCTACTCTAACTTAATAAGTTTTAAAGTTTCATTTTAAATCTGAAGGTGGTAAATAAAAATGTTACTTAACAAAGAAAACTAAATAATCTGTCAATAAGAAGCCGAATGGTCCTTTTCAGATCGTTTTGTCACAGTCTAACAATAGCAGCCAAGATGGATCACTAGGATCAGGTTGTCAGCCCTTCTCTATTGCTATCCAAGTGGGTCATGAACTAATTTTAGTAATTTTTTACATCACAAAATGTTTACTGCCTGACACAAGATAATACCCATTACTTCCTCAGTTTGTATATGCAACTATTCTTATTATTATTTTGAATACTAATTTATATTTAATTTCCATACCTCTTTATTTATCTCTTGATCGATTAATCTTTTTTGGAGTAGAAGCAGATACAGCCCTCGCATCCAGTTGAGTTTTTTAAAGTTTATTTGAGTGTTCTACTTATTGTAAGGTTATGCAAATAAAGTAATATTTGATCAAATTGAGTTTCTCTGGAATCAGGTGGTAAGCGGCGACTGTGAGGGATCTCCAATTGGTACTTAATCACAAACATAACGCTAACGCTACAATATACGTCCACATTCCTACTTTGATTGATATGGTACTTTGTCAAGAAGGCTAGGCGTTTGGTTTGTTTAGCGTTGAGGGTCGTGCACAAACATTACTAGTTGTCGTCCTTAGGTATAAGGAATAACTATACCAAGATAATCCATTCAGAATTGTGCCTTCCTAACACTAAAGGCAAAAAGTGGGCGTGGCTCTGCCCCTGGGGGTCGGGACATTCATCAAAATCATTAGTGGATGCCCTCAGGCTATAAGGAATACGTAAACCAAGTACCACGCTGATTTTAAGAAAATCCAGTTAGAATTGCGGCTTCTAGACGACACAGAGACACACAAAAAGAAAATGGGCGTGGCTCTGCCCCTGGGGGTTGGGCATGCACCCCAAACAATAGGGATCATCCTTAGAGTATAAAGAGTAAGTATACAAAGTTTTAAAGAAAATACAATAAGAATTGCGGCCTGTAGGTGACACAAAGACACACGATAAGAAAATGGGTGTGGCTCTGCCCCAGGGGGTTGGGCATGCATCCCAAGTGATAGGGATGTTCCTTAGGGTACAAAAAATGTGTATGCTAAGTTTCAAAATTATAAGTTAAGAAATGTGGCCTGTAGACGACAAACAAATACATACTAGAAATGGGCGTGGCTCTGTCCCTGGGGGTCGGGCATGCACCAAAAACAATATAGATCTTCCTTAGGGTATAAGGAATACGTATAGGCGACACAAAGACTCATGAAAAGAAAATGGGCGTGGCTCTGCCCCTGGGGGTGGGGCATATACCCCAAACGATAGGGATCATCCTTAGAGTATAAAGAGTAAGTATACAAAGTTTTAAAGAAAATCCAATAAGAATTGCGGCCTGTAGGCGACACAAAGACACACGATAAGAAAATGGGTGTGGCTCTGCCCCAGGGGGTTGGGCATGCACCCCAAATGATAGGGATGTTCCTTAGGGTACAAAGAATGTGTATGCTAAGTTTCAAAATTATAAGTTAAGAAATGTGGCCTGTAGACGACAAACAAATACATACTAGAAATGGGCGTGGCTCTGTCCCTGGGGGTCGGGCATGCACCAAAAACAATAGAGATCTTCCTTAGGGTATAAGGAATACGTATACCAAGTTTGAAGAAAATCCAGTAAGAATTGCGCCCTGTAGGCAACACAAAGACACGCGAAAAAAAATGGGTGTGGCTCTGCCCCTGGGGGTGGGGCATACACCCCTAACGATAGGGATAAACCTTAGAGTATAAAGAGTAAGTATACAAAGTTTTAAAGAAAATCCAATAAGAATTGCGGCCTGTAGGCGACACAAAGACACACGATAAGAAAATGGGTGTGGCTCTGCCCCAGGGGGTTGGGCATGCACCCCAAATGATAGGGATGTTCCTTAGGGTACAAAGAATGTGTATGCTATGTTTCAAAATTATAAGTTAAGAAATGTGGCCTGTAGACGACAAACAAATACATACTAGAAATGGGCGTGGCTCTGTCCCTGGGGGTCGGGCATGCACCAAAAACAATAGAGATCTTCCTTAGGGTATAAGGAATACGTATACCAAGTTTGAAGAAAATCCAGTAAGAATTGCGCCCTGTAGGCAACACAAAGACACAAGAAAAAAAAATGGGTGTGGCTCTGCCCCTGGGGGTGGGGCATACACCCCAAACGATAGGGATCATCCTTAGAGTATAAAGAGTAAGTATACAAAGTTTTAAAGAAAATCCAATAAGAATTGCGGCCTGTAGGCGACACAAAGACACACGATAAGAAAATGGGTGTGGCTCTGCCCCAGGGGGTTGGGCATGCACCCCAAATGATAGGGATGTTCCTTAGGGTACAAAGAATGTGTATGCTATGTTTCAAAATTATAAGTTAAGAAATGTGGCCTGTAGACGACAAACAAATACATACTAGAAATGGGCGTGGCTCTGTCCCTGGGGGTCGGGCATGCACCAAAAACAATAGAGATCTTCCTTAGGGTATAAGGAATACGTATACCAAGTTTGAAGAAAATCCAGTAAGAATTGCGCCCTGTAGGCAACACAAGACACACGAAAAAAAAATGGGTGTGGCTCTGCCCCTGGGGGTGGGGCATACACCCCAAACGATAGGGATGTTCCTTAGGGTACAAAGAATATGTATGCAAACTTTCAAGATTATAAGTTAAGAAATGTGGCCTGTAGACGACAAACAAACAAATACTAGAAATGGGCGTGGCTCGGCCCCTGGGGGTCGGGCATGCCCCAAAAACAATAGGGATCTTCCTTGGGGTATAAGGATTAAGTATACCAAGTTTGAAGAAAATCCATGAAGAATTGCGCCCTGTAGGCGAACCACAGACACACACACACACACACACACACACACACAGACAGGGGCGACGGCATAATACGTTCACATTATGAATGTGGACGTATAAAAAGGTCGGGAACCACTGGTTTAAAGGAAGGATGGGGACATTGAAAAAAGTCAACATCGACCCAGCAATTAACACCTCGACATACTCTAAATGGAATTATCTAAAGATGACTATAGTGAATTTGTTTTCTTATCTAAATGTTAAATTTCAGCATGCATTAAACCGTACAAAATAAAAGATATTGTCCGAAAGGTTCAAATGACGACCCGATGCTGTAAGGAATATGCATACATGTTTAACTAGCTAATTAGAATATATAGATCCCGAACTGACCTGTAAAAGCAAATGCGTAGTAATAATCACCAAATTCCAGTACAAACATTTCTGGGAAAAAAAGGAAAATAATTAAAGATCATATTTTATGTATTCAACTAAGAGGCCGAGGGACAAGGATGCACCCCACACCGGATCCCACAATGCACAATCGTCCTAAATTAACCCATGTAACACCCAATTAAAATACATGGTTGGTTCATGCAGCTATCCCTCCGTCTAGAGGAAATGCGTCATAGTTTGTTCTTATATCCCCTTTGACTTAATAAAAAACGTTTTCTTTAAACCTTTGCAAAATATCAATATTGCTGAAACAACGATATCTACTAGACTTTAGACTGTATTTAAAACGGAATGACCATCATCGTGATATAATTGATGAACATCAACCGTCTCTACAGTTTTGTTTGTCCGGCTTTGTTTCTGTTTTATCATACGCTGGTTTTAATTGAAACAGCAGATGATTGGGACCAGTTGTCCTTGGCTTTTATCGCTATACCTTTTAAAGTCACTGACAGTATACTAGAATTTCAGTCTGATTCAAATTATATCTTTGTATCTTTGTGTCTATTTACCGGGTTTTGCGTCCGCTTTCATTTTGTAATTGAAAGAAGAGAACAAATAAGAAAAAGATAGGTTGCTAGGCAACGAAACATATCCCCACGATTAAGAGTAACAACTCATTATGTAATCATCAGAAAATCATTAGAATTTGATTGCTTTTTATAAAGTTTTACCCCACGCTAACAATTAGTATATAAATGAAACATTTAATAACATGGATTTAGCCGTTCAGCTATCAAAATTCATTGAAAATCAAAATACTTGTTGGTTTCAACACCTTAAACTCTGTGTATTAATCTGAAGTCAATTGAATGATATGTTTGGCCTCTATAGCGTCACAAGATTTTTTGAAGTGATCACGAGAGATAACTCTGGCAGTAATTATTTGAAATCGCTGAAAATCAATAGGCGCATTCGTCTCATGACCTTAAACACTGTGTGTAAATTCAAGGACAATGGGATCTTGACTTTGGCCTCTAGAGTGTCCACATGAAGTGATCAAAGGCCATAACTTAGGCCTCTAGAGCAACCACAAGATTTTTGAAGTGATCAAGGGCTATAACTCTGGCAGTAATTATCAGAAATCGTTCAAAATCAATACGCCTCTTCGTCTCATGACTTTAAACACTGTGTATAAATTTAACGTCAATCGGTATCGGATATTAACTTTGGCCTCTAGAGCGCCCAAAGGATTTTTTGAAGTGATCAGGGGCCATAATTCTGGCAACAATTATCGGAAATCGCTGAAAAATCAATAGGATGCTTTGTCTCATGACCTTTAACACTGTATATAAATACAATCGAATATAACTTTGGCCTCTAGTTAGCCCAAAAGAATTTTTGAAGTTATCAGGGGCCATAACTCTGGCATCAATCATCGGAAATCGCTGAAAATCCATAGGATGCTTTGTCTCGTGATTAAGGGCCTTTACTCTGGCAGTAATTATCAGAAAATCAATAGGATTCTTCGTCTCATGACCCTAAAGACTGTGTATAAATTTAAAGTCAATGCGATACTAACTTTGGCCTCTAGAGCGTCCACAAGATTTGTTTAAGTGATCAAGGGCCATAACTCTAGTAGCTATTATCTGAAATTGCTGAACAACAATAGGCCTTTTCGTCCCATGACCTTAAACACTGTTTTTTAATTTAAAGTCAATCGGATATTAGCTTTAACCTCTAGAGCGTCCGCAAGCAATTGTGGACGCCGAACCGATGGACGGACGAACGGAGGCGACGACAAGAAATGTGGGCGTATACAAACTGGAAAAACAATCCAGATTATTATATATAGGTACCTGCAATAGGTGGACCGATAAGGTATCCACCACCACACGCCATCATAGAAATTCCAAGAGCAGCAGACACATCATATAATCCTACGATGTCCACTAACAAAGTGTAATGTAATGTCCAACAACCTCCCATGTAAATCCCGAACAGCGATGTGTAGGTTAATTTACTACCTAAAGTCGTCATATATTTTAAAAACACGGTGATTACACCAAATATTCCGAATGAACTGCCATAAACTAGAGCAGTGTCCACTAATGTAACTAGAAATCCCACTAAAACCCTAGATAATATTCCAGTAATACCCGCTAAAGATATAGCAAAAGCTGCTTCCTGGGGCGAGGATCCTAAATGCACAAAATAATCCGGTAGAAATAGATAAACTGTTGATTGAGCCATATTGAAGGACACCGAACTGATCAAAAATACGAAGAACGGTAACGATTTACAAAATTTGAGTTTATCCCGCCAGTTACGTTTGTTGGGATTATTACAAGGTTTTGAAACACTGTTTGAATTTTTATTGCAGCATAATTTTCTATTTGTGCGTATTTCATATTCCGTGGGTCTCATTAAAGCACCACACACCGACGCTTGGAAACCAAGAGCACCGAGCAGTAAAAACGCGCCATCCAAACCATAAGTCTCAATCAGAAATTGAGATAATGGGGGAAAAACGAAAGTACATAATCCACAGCCACTTAATGCTATGCCAGATGCCATGCCGGTCTTCTCTTTAAAATAATACCCAAGGGTAATCAATGTTCCTGAATAACACATAGCTTGGCCAGTACCTGAAATTAGAAAGCCTGTTTTAATATGAACTTAAAATACGATGAAAGAATAATGTTGATGAGCACAGTTTCTGGAAGAATTATACCTCACTGATTATCGCCACCGGATTTTTCGGGGAATTCATTAAAGCATCACTACCTGCAGACGAAATGTTACCGCGTATTTATATAAATGGTGATCCAAAACGACAAAGCCCAAAATATAGGAGCAACCAAACAAATAAATGCGATTAAATCAATGCCACTTATTTGAATTCTTTCTATAAGTTTGAAGAAAATAGGTTGCCAGGCAACGAAACATACGCCCACACAGCAGCTAAATCGTCCGGGCAGTCAACAAGAGTTATCGCATATTAAGTAATTATCAGAAAATCATTAGAATTTGTTTGGTTTTTATAAAGTTCTGCTCCATGCTAATGTAAAGTATACGAATCATTTAATATTATGGAATAAGCTGTCACCTCCACTGGATACGAAACATTTAATATTACAGCGACTTTTCGTACAATCAGGGGCCATAATTCAGGAAGTTACGATCAGATATGTCCAAATATCGAAAGGAACCAAGATCTTTATGCTATAAACATGTATTTCAAGTTTCATCAAAATCAGTTCAAAATTGTGACCTCTATATGGTCCACAACCTTGATATAACATATTTTCACACTATTCGTGTATAAACAGCGGCTTTTTTGTCCGTCAATTTTGGTCCAATTTTCACGAAATTCCACATCATCTTTTATAACAATGTAACGGTGATATAATCAAACGTTTTTTAAATCGGATAATAATTTTGACCTACAGAGGGGCCACAAGCTAAAAAAGGCAATTTTTCGGTCAATCACGGGACATATTTCAGGAAGTTACGATCAGATGGGCGCAAATATAGAAAGGACCCAAGATCTTTGGGTTATAAACATACATGTAAAGTTTCATCAAAATCGGTTCAAAATTGTGACCTCTATAGCTTGATATAACATTTTTTCACACTATTCGCGTACAAACGGCGGCCATTTTGTCTGTCAATTTTGGTCCGATTTTCACGAAATTCGATCTCAACCTCCATTACCATGTAACGGTGGTATAATCAAACGTTTTTTTTAAATCGGATAACAATTTTGACCTCCAGAGGGACCACAAGCTAAAAAGGGTGATATTTTGGACAATCAGGGGCCATAATTCAGGAACTTACGATCCGATGGGCGCAAATATTGAAAGAAACCAAGACCTTTGGGTTATAAACATACATGTCAAGTTTCATGAAAATCGGTTCAAAATTGTGACCTCTATAGGGTCCACAACCTTGGTATAAATTTTTTTCACACTATTCACGAAATTCGACCTCAACCCCAAAAACTATGTAACGGTGATATAATCAAACGTTTTTTTGAATCGGATAACAATTTTGACCTCCACACTCACAGGGAACACAAGCTAAAAAGTTGTACTTTTCGTACAATCAGGGGCCATAATTCAGGAAGCTACGATCAGATATGTCCAAATATCGAAAGGAACCAAGATCTTTATGTTATAAACATATATTTCAAGTTTCATCAAAATCAGTTCAAAATCGTGACCTCTATAGGGTCCACAACCTTGATATAACATTTTTTCACACTATTCGCGTACGAACGGCGGCCATTTTGTCTGTCAATTTTGGTCCGATTTTCACGAAATTCGAACTCAACCCCCATAACTATGAAACGGTGATATAATCAAACGTTTTTTTGAATCGGATAGCAATTTTGACCTCCACAGGGAACACAAGCTAAAAAGTGTGATTTTTCGGACAATCAGGGGCCATAATTCAGGAAGTTACGATCCGATATGCGCAAATATCGAAAGGAACCAAGATCTTTCGGTTATAAACATGCATTTCAAGTTTCATGAAAATCAGTTCAAAATTGTGACCTCTATAGGGCCCACAACCTTGATATAACATATTTTCACACTATTCGCGTACAAACGGCGGCCATTTTGTCTGTCAATTTTGGTCCGATTTTCACGAAATTCGAACTCAACCCCCATAACTATGTAACGGTGATATAATCAAACGGTTTTGTGAATCGGATTACAATTTTGACCTCCACAGGGAACACAAGCTAAAAAGGGTGATTTTTCGAACAATCAGGGGCCATAATTCAGGAAGTTACGATCCGATATGCGCAAATATCGAAAGGAACCAAGATCTTTTGGTTATAAACATGCATTTCAAGTTTCATCGAAATTGGATCAAAATTGTGACCTCTACACTGTTCACAAGCTAAAAACGTGATTTTTCGTACAATCAGGGGCCATAACCCATGAAGTTACAGTCCGATACATGCCAATATCGAAAGGAACCGAGATCTTAGGGTGATAAACCTATATTTTAAGTTTCATTGAAATCGGATAAAAATTGTGACCTGTAGACTGTTCACAAACAATTGTGGACGGACGGACGGATAGGGGCGACGACAATATACGTCCACATAAAAATGTGGGGGTATAAAAATCACCTGCAATTAGACTGTAGGTAATAAACAGATATTTCATGTTTACCACCAAACTGCTTAAAACAAATCCGATTAAAGTAACCAAACCACTCAGCATCACACATACTCTAGCATTAAACGTGCTTACAAGTATACTCCCCGTCCATCCTGAAATAGTAAAGATAAATACTCCAAAATAGATAGCTAGACTTGTGTGGAAAATGAAAACCCATCCCCACGTCTTGTGAACCATTTACGACGTCTTAAAGACATGATTCATGTACGAGAGGCTGGCTGAAAAGTTCGAAGCCTTAACAGGTTAGATCATTTGGGTTAAAACAAACGTTTTCCACCCACAAGTACAATGGATGAATGATATACATAAGAACTGTGTGGTGTTATTATTGTCTTTGTACCAGACCATCTTGTGAAACTGAAACTACCCATTAAAATCACCAGAAATGGAGAAAACTGGCTATATGGCAGTCGTCAAGTACCTGCAACTGAAAGGAATAACTCAACACAGATACGTGCCGACATGGTCTCCACTTTAGGGTTGATACCCCTTCCTTTTCCACGGTAAATAATTGAACTGCGGAATTTAAGCGTGGCAGAGAGAGCTTTGACGATGACCCGCGTCCTTGAAGGCCAATGTCAACTACTTCTCAAGAAAACATTACCCGGGTGCACGGAATGGTGGTGGTTGATCAACGATTGACCACTCAACATATTGCCAGTGTTTTGGACCTTTCTCGTAAGACGGTTGAGTATATTATGGCCAACAAGTGTTGGGATTGACAAACGTTCCTTCGTAATGGGTGGCATAACTCTTGACTACGGATCAGAATTATCTCCGATACTGTGCTGTTTTAAAGCCGATCTTGGTGGGCGTTTGGCCAAATCTATAACGATAAATGAAACCATAATTTATCACTTTCATCCAGAATCCAAAATTCTGTCTAAAAAAATGGAAACCTCCAGAATGGTCATAGCTTCAGCTTTTGGGATTCCAGGGGTATTCTGATAATTAACTATCTTGAAAAGGCAAGACTATCAATAGTATGTATTATGCAGACTTACTGAGACAGTTGCGTGAAGCTGTCAAAGCTAAGCGACGGCGAATGCTCACAAGAGGTGCCCTGATCCCACAAGACAAGACTTCTGTTAATAAATCGGGGATTGCATGTAACCACCTTACCAGATTAGTCTCTGTCAGACTTCCACCTAATTTAACCTATCACCGTTGTCCCAGTAAGGATGACGTGATGTTCTTTTAGGGTGACTAGCATCAATGCACTTCAAAATGGTTAGCTAACATGTGCACTTTTCGCAGCTGGAAACTATGTTAAATGGAAACCATCGACTTTGTACAGGTGTCCCTCAAAGGCTTAAAACATTTCAACAGTGTATGTCATGCTTGAGTGAAAACTGTCGACTGTTACATTAGATTGGCAACAACCTCCCCCGCAATTTCAATTTAGTATACTTTCCTTTTGGATTTAGCGACACGCCATTATCTGTTCAAATACTAATGGTTTTCATACATATTGTAATCCAATGTAATCTCTGCCTGTAACCATGTATCCAGTCTCGGCATAAAATGTAGAAAAGAAACAGATCTATTGTTGTTCCGGATTATTATAGGGCGGCTGTAAGCGAAGTCCTAACCGATGAGAATGCCAATAATACCTACGACAAAGTCAACCCAAATATCGACGATCACCGGCTCACAATGGATGTGTAGTAGGGAATGTCCTTACCGAAGAGAATTACAATAATACCATGATATTTGTAAAATTACCATTGTTTCCTCTAACGGACAAGGTATGAGATCTCTAAATAAACATAACGCTAACGCTACAATATACGTCCACATTCCTGCTTTGATTGATATGGTACTTTGTCAAGAAGGCTAGGCGTTTGGTTTGTTTAGCGTTGAGGGTCGTGCACCAACATTAATAGTTGTCGTCCTTAGAGTATAAGGAATAACTATACCAAGATAATCCATTCAGAATTGTGCCTTCCTAACACTAAAGGCAAAAAGTGGGCGTGGCTCTGCCCCTGGGGGTCGGGACATTCATCAAAATCAATAGTGGACGCCCTCAGGCTATAAGGAATACATAAACCAAGTACCACGCTGATTTTAAGAAAATCCAGTTAGAATTGCGACTTCTAGACGACACAGAGACACACAAAAAGAAAATGGGCGTGGCTCTGCCCCTGGGGGTTGGGCATGCACCCCAAACAATAGGGATCATCCTTAGAGTATAAAGAGTAAGTATACAAAGTTTTAAAGAAAATACAATAAGAATTGCGGCCTGTAGGCGACACAAAGACACACGATAAGAAAATGGGTGTGGCTCTGCCCCAGGGGGTTGGGCATGCATCCCAAATGATAGGGATGTTCCTTAGGGTACAAAGAATGTGTATGCTAAGTTTCAAAATTATAAGTTAATAAATGTGGCCTGTAGACGACAAACAAATACATGCTAGAAATGGGCGTGGCTCTGTCCCTGGGGGTCGGGCATGCACCAAAAACAATAGAGATCTTCCTTAGGGTATAAGGAATACGTGTACCAAGTTTGAAGAAAATCTAGCAAGAATTGCGCCCTGTAGGCGACACAAAGACACACGAAAAAAAAATGGGCGTGGCTCTGCCCCTGGGGGTGGGGCATACACCACAAACGATAGGGATGTTCCTTAGGGTACAAAAAATATGTATGCAAACTTTCAAGATTATAAGTTAAGAAATGTGGCCTGTAGACGACAAACAAACAAATACTAGAAATGGGCGTGGCTCGGCCCCTGGGGGTCGGGCATGCCCCAAAAACAATAGGGATCTTCCTTGGGGTATAAGGAATAAGTATACCAAGTTTGAAGAAAATCCATGAAGAATTGCGCCCTGTAGGCGAACCACACACACACACACACACACATACACACACACACACAGACAGGGGCGACGGCATAATACGTTCACATTATGAATGTGGACGTATAAAAATGATACATGTCTCTATTCAGGTACGAATAACTGAGCGGACCCTATGTCAAACACTGTTTAACCAACGATTACCATAATATAGTTGCTGGTATGTCATTTTGATGCATTTATTCTTTTGTGTAAATAGTGTCATTTAGCTTTACAGAGTAACAATTATTGTAAGGGATTTATGGTATTCGTTAACTCGAAATATAAAAGGACGAGGGGAGTAATACATATCTCGATTATCCGAGAACGGGTTACGGGGAGGCCAACGAGTCAAACGGTTACCATAATCTGTAGTACATCACTTTTGATGCATTATTTTTCTTCTCTTTTGTTATGCTAATCCTAATTTAGCATAACAGAGTAATATATTTATAATAGTTCGTCGATCTTGAAGTAAATTTGAGGGAACTAATAGAGAACCTCCTTCGAGTCTTTTTGGATATCAAATAGTATCAAGTCGATAAAGTAAAAAAAAGAGGCCCAGGTGCGTGTTTTGTTTACTTTATCGACCAGTGTTGATATTAATTTTTGATATCACCCAACCCTTTCTTACATATAAAAAAAATATGAACTGCTGTTTGAAAATAAAAAAAAATATGAACTGTTTCTTGAAAAAAAAAAAAAAAAATATGAACTGTTTTTTGAAAAAAAAAGAATATGAACTGTTCTTTGAAAGGGCCATTTCTTTCTTTTTTTTTGTTTTTGTTTCATAACAGCATATTCATGATAAAAGATGAAATTATTCATTTTGGGCACAATGAATGACCGATATATATTGTGATGCTGTGGAGTATAGCTACTAGTGTTTTATCATTGTCTACTTATACACTTGAACAGTGACAATAAATATATACAGCAATTTGTGATTAGACATTAGATTTAAATGATAAATAATATATTCTTCAACTTACCCGCTAAAGCAAACATACTGGAGAAAAGTGCTCCCAGCCATGATATCGTCGTGACTTCCTCCTCAGGGAATCTTTCTAATAAAGCTATATGAAGAACGCCAACTGAATAGTTCAGCGAAGAGTTAAAAAACAGAGCAAGAAAAGATGCTGCCAACACAACCCATGCCCATGGTTTTATTTTACTCATAATAAGCTTTTAGTTATTATGGAAACCACTAAATTTGATGAAGTTCTTTTTTCGTCTAGTATTTCACTATAGTTCGGTCTCGGCAAGATCATATTCTCTTCTAGTCACACATTCGTGTAGTATGAAATGAAGTAGTACATTGCCCTACAACCGGTGTGAAAGAAACCGGAGTGTAAATAACCAAATGAATAGACGTGTGTATTTTAACGCACTCAAAAAACCTTTGTATTGTATTAAGTACGCCCCCGGATCACAGCCTAAAAACACATTAAAGATGCACTATTTAAGAGGTAAATCTGACTATTGCAGGATTTTATTTTGGCCTCAAATGTTATATAAAATATGATTTAGACATCTCTATTTACATGACAAACCTATACCCAACTCTCTAGAACGTCGGGTGGCAGAGATTTAAACCGATTGAAATACGATCCCCATGTAATGATTTAATTTAAAGATGGAGAAACGAGGCTGAATCTCGATTAACAAGTTGCGATGCTACGGTAACAACAAATATTTGCCACATCTTATCAAAACTTTAAACAGAAGCAGTGGTTCAGAATAAAGTAATTTGAATTGGGTTTACAATATATTAATTTGGAATTATCTCTTTTGGAACTATTACAGCATGACCGGTCAACTGTTTATCCAATTCTTATACGTACTGTATTCTGGTTAATCATTGGTAAACCTTTTTCTAAACCCGGTTTGAAAGTGACAAGGAGTAGAGTCGGGTAGAGTTTCCCCCGCTGCCTACCTTCGTGGTTTTTCCTCGGGTCTTACGATTTTCTCTCACTGCTAAAGAAACCTTATCGAAAGTGATGTTAAAAATAACGATTTTCCATAATTTGTTAAGGCAATGACATTTCGTGAACGTTAAACCCCATCTAAACCATTATTATCTAATCATTTTAAATAATTCTGACTATCATAATTTAAGTGGAGGAAAAGATATGAATTTTTTACTTAGGTTGTTTACGGTTGAACGCTTTGGTAAATCACGTGACACCAACTTCCAGTTGGTAATTTATTATCACTTCATGCGTGAAACTTAAAAGTGCGGCACTAGCTGAGTAGAGTATCGCCGTGTTGAATTAATATATCCGCTCATTCTCCCACAGTAGGTCTCGCCGTAAAAGTTGTTCTTGCCTGTATTTTAGTTCCACATTATACCTTGAAGTGTAGTACTAGCTTGGTATAGTCTAACATTGTTGAATAGATATCCACTCGTTCCATCGCTTTTCTCAGGGACATATTATTATTATGATGAAAGACTGTGTTCGATTGACGAAATAGTTCCCTAACGCTGGATATTTGTTGCAGTCGAAATTACTATAAAATTTTTGATTTCGTATATTATAGTCACTACAATATCATGCGCGATATAATACAGGGTGGTATTTTTTGATATTCTTAGAATACTGAGAGTGCACATCGCTTTGACCACAGAATAGTATTACTACGCCACATCATCGTTTCCCCTGTTAAGATTGTTCGAGTTCTACATAATCGCTATTTGACAGTCTCTGTTGTCTTAATCGTCAATTTCATCACTACATCGATTGCAATATAGTGGAATTAGTACCACATTTCTGTAATATTGATTTATTTAGGAAAATCTTATAGATTCGGGCAACTGCTTTACAGCGAAAGATATTTTTTCGTCTGCTTTTAATCAGGTTTGAGTGTGTTTATGAATGTTGTTGACCGAGTGGTCTGACCAATATAATTACTCATGCGCAGAAAAACAATCGATTAAAATGTTGCTTCCATTCAATGCTCAACTGTGAATTGTCCGATATAGAATAATTATTATCGCCGCAGTTTTTATGTCGCACATTGCTGTAGGTTTATTTCACAAAACGGTCTCCTACAAAGTTACAGCGAAGTACGTGATAATTAATACTTAATGAAAGAATATAAATAAAAGCAACACAAATTTAACAGACATTTGCAAAGACTGGTTACGCATATATATGTATTTTTACAACTCATTCGTGATGTAATCGTGTTCGTATACTATTATCTAGATGTCTATTATATTATTATTATTTTATCTTTATAACTATTTACTAATTACTTTGTAGAATTATACTAATATACTATTCAAAAAAAGTAGGGGATATTTGATTTTGGGGGCATAATACTAAAATATGCAAATGACTACGAAAAAAGTCTCTATAGAACCTAACAGAAGAAACATTTCCAGTTACATGTGACGCCCAAACGCCCCAATAGCTACCGCATGGAATGCAGTTGATGCTTGGGATCATCATGGGGGTCCAACCCAAGATTTGCACGACTCTGACTTTGAATGTTACAGTCATTGTGGCATTGAATTCCAGGGTGGAAACATCAGTTTAATTGTTTTAGTAACCAGAAAACAAATTTTGATATGCGTCGGCTTACCCAAAATGAAAGGTTACGTGCCCTTGGCATGCTACAGATCAGCACAACACAGGCGGTTGTGGCGCGGAAAATGAATGTTTCTCAGTCTGTCATAAGCAGGCTATGGTCCAGATACCGTGATACACAATCTGTACAGGACAGACCACGCTCAGGTCGACCAAGGGCGACAACTGGAGCCCAGGATCGATTTATTCGTACCTTGGCCTTGAGAAATCGTGTCATCACAGCAAATCAGATCAGCGCTCGTCTTCAAACAGACACTGGTGTGAGAGTGAGTGGCCAGACGATTCGGAATCGACTGCATAGGGGTCACCTTCGCGCCCGACGTCCTCGCGTGATCCCTTGTTTGAGAGATCATCACATTCAGGCAAGACGTCGTTGGTGTAGGGATCGTCAACACTGGTATAATCGACGCTGGAGCAATGTGATGTTTTCAGATGAATCAAGGTTCACTGTTGATTTTTTGGACAGACGTAGGAGGGTGTGGCGTCGTCGAAACGAGCGCTTCCAAGACGTTAACGTCATCAGACATGATCGATTTGGGGGTGGTTCTGTTATGGTGTGGGGAGGCATCACTGTTGCTGGAAGAACGGCTTTACATGTTGTTGCAGGGCGTGTTACAGGCCAGTACTACCGGGACAACATCTTGGCAGTCCATGTTGTGCCGTTCGCACGACGTCATGGCCACCGTTTCATCTTCCAGGGTGACAACGCAAGATGTCACAGGGCCAGGATCGTTACAGGTTACCTCCAACAACAGAACATCACCACCTTAGCCAGCACTGAGTCCCGACCTCTCCCCCATCGAGCATGTCTGGGACATGCATGGACAGGTTACGTCAACGTCAACAACGTCCTGCCAATGTCCAAGAACTTGCTGCCGCGTTGCAACAGGAATGGGACGATCTGGACCAAAATGACCTTAGACGTCTTATTAGGAGTATGCCACGTCGGATCAATGCTTGTTTGGCAAACAGAGGAGGATTTACCCGTTACTGACTTTGTTGTGATGCTGTGGTAACTTTGCTGTTTGACCCCGGGTATCATTTTATCCTTATAATGGTCAGTCTGTGCCTTACTTAGTCTAACGATCATTTGGAATAAATCGATGAATGTGAACTTCATTTCATTTTGTCATTTGTTTCTTCGTCAGTTTCATTAGGTGACTTTAATAACACTTAAAAATCAAATATCCCCTACTTTTTTTGAATAGTATCATGTAAATAACCATTTGAAGTCAGTTAAAGTGACTGGTACATTGTACAGTGCTAATCACTAGATACACACTATACCAGAAAAATAGTTGGATAATTAGACCATTTCCACAAGAGAGAAAACTAGGTCATTTGGGAACAAACATATTGTTCAGTTTTATTTAAATAATTCGCTTGCGCGTTGGGGTCTTTAGCAGTAGGGAGAAATTGAAGGACCCGGAGAAAACCCACGAGGCGACCCTCTTATGATTCAACGCACTCGCGCTAACTGTTCGGTCATCGACTCCCTCCGACACACACACCATAATCACAAAGGGTGGCATAATATAGGTTTGAAAGACGTCACATATCTAGTCCTTCGCAAGAAAGACCCAACAGCTTGATGCTTAGCTACAATGGGATTAATAAATACGCTTAGATCATTATACAGACATTTGCATACATAAGATAGACATCGACTTTACTAGATTAGTATGCACATAACATAATAAAACGTGTATTCCATCTACTAGATTATTATTCACATATTTCACATAAAAGATAATTATGCACGTATTTCAATATGACACATGCAGTAAATGCATTTACTAGACTAGATCATAGGGTCATAGTTCAGCAACACACAAGAAGTGCATTTTCCTTATTAGGATATCACATTTCATCTATCTGAACGCCATAAAAAACGCATTTCGTATAACAAAATTATCCTGTAAACATATCTTATTTATTTTGCTTCTTATTCTGAACAAAATTCAAATGGGAACACATCAATTACACAATTACACAGTCAGGCGGGTTAAAAACAAAAGTACGACACAGATGGTTAATTCCATGAGACGTCGCTGCACAGCGTGCGTAAGAGCCAGTTGAGGACACACGCGCTACTGACATCTGTGTCGTACTTTTGGTTTCGACCCCTCTGACTTTGTACCGTTGATTACAGATTAAACACCCATAAGTGTACAAACGTGTTGTTATTGATGTAAGCGATTTCAAAATATATGCAATCTAATTGATATTTAAAAAAAACCCATCACCCTTCTTTCTTCACATTTCTAATCAATTATGTTCGATGAAATATGGAAAAGTACCCATTTAACGCCACGATTCATAATTTAATGTATGTTAAAGACCAAAAAATCTTAGACCAGCTCCATTTTTGGTGCACTTCGCTTCGGGCCGTAACTTCCTCACGGATTATGACACCTGCCTGTTACGCAAAATGTGTAAATAAGTATGTGGACCCTCTTATTGTGTGATGAAAGCGAGCATATAAATGGATGGATCTTGATCGTTCTCTATTTGTCTATCTGTTCGTCAGTGACACATCCTATCGATCCGTTCCTTTAGGGCTCGATAGGAACTTTCAGCGGACCTCGCCCGATCAGAGACAGTTCTTAAAGGAACTACCTATCGATAATCTGTATTTTTGATGCCTCCCGTTTCAACACTGAATGGAGGCTCAAGGGGACACAAGATCACGACGCATCAATGGAATCGTTCGAAGTAGTTCCGGAGTAACGTATTGCCCCAGACCCACGTTATGTTTTTATGAACATTGGGGAGTTGTTCAGGAATAATTAGTATTGGAATAAAATCCTATTTGAAATTGTGTTATGAGAAAATGTTCAGATTCACACAATTTGGATGGTGATGATTACGGGTCTCCGATATCAAGAACTGGAGTATTGAAAAATATCACGAAACCCATCAGAGCCGTATTACAGCTTGGTTGGCGAAGCTACTGATGGCCAGTGATTGTACAATAAATCACGTTTTTGGTTTTTGGGCCCTTTACCGGTCGCAATTCCTGTCCGGTTACATCCAAACCATCTCGATTCCGTCATACTGATGCACATCAGACAGTAACTTTCTGGGTTAATGCTACGAATTCGACACTGTCCGCCAAAATGGCCGAAAATAGTTTAAAAGTATGTGATATCAAGGTTGTAGATCTCCAGAGGTCATAATTTTTGTTATCCTATTTTGCTAATTCTTAAAATGTATCCCAAATATATCAGACCATGTATATATATATTGGTACATATCGGACGGTAATTTAATAGACTATGGACCCCGAATGTACAAAATATCACGTTTATAGGTTTTGCTTTTGGACGCCCTGGGGGTCATAATTTTGATTTTAAAGGCTGTTTAGGTATATCACTGTCAACATGACCATTTCCCTTTTACGCAAATAGTTTTAAAGCATGTAATAGGACTACCCAGGCTGTGTAACCTCTGATTTCGATCAAACTTTGACTTTAAGGGTCAAACGTTCTTGGATGAGTGCGACTATGGATTACCACATGCCTTTTACCAAATGTGCACAAAGTTTCAGACCCTTCGAGCAGCGATTTATTGCACAGTGTAATTTTTAGTGTGTAGTTATTGCTCCTACTTTTGACGCGAGATATTTAAAAATATGTGCAAAGTTTATTGACCCTCCTATATATCCTTCTGGGGAGTCAACTTTGGGAATTAAACCATTGGTTTTGCCAATCCCAAACTAACTTACTGTCAATGCATAGCTCAGTGCATACGTCCAGTACAATGATGACGGCATTGATATCAAATTGTTATTCTGGAACCTCTGGAGTAAAATGAATCCTACAAATGGCCAGTTGTTGGATTTACTGGGAGCGTGTGCTGTGTGGTTATTACCCTGACGTATATTAGGATTTCTCATGCTGGGGCCGCGAAGCTCTAATAAATATTTCGAAGTACAATACTCTTAACTTACAATATAATTTATTATTCAAGAAAAACGTAACAATTATTTGACGTCATCTGGGTTTGCGAACGAATGAACATCATAAAACAAATAAAGATATTGAAATCACAATTAAAACATCAATTACAAAATATCATTGAATAATGTTAGCATATATTATGTGTAATTATAAGCTATTTCACAATATAATATTATACATAAAAGAAACATACATTAACGGCATTGCCATGTCTAAGATTCGTACTTTCTCGTTGATACTTAGCACCTGTCTATGGTGGCTGATTGGAATCATGTCGTGATGTCGTGGTGTCGCCCTTCATAAGGCGACAACGCGACAACCCGACATCACGACATTATAACCCGACACCACGACAACGCGACAACCCGATATCACGACATTTTATACCCGACACTACGACATTATCACGACATGATACCAATCATACCTGTCTCCTTTTCCCTTAAAATTTAAATCCTCAACAGACTGAAGCGTCCAATTCGCCGGATACGTCAGGATAGTCGGTCAAAGGGAAGGAATCCCTGACCTTGATTGATCTAAAAAAAAATCATTTGTTTTGAACGTCACGGTAAATAATAGTAGCTAGGATTTCATTGTTTCGGCATAGAAATATGCTTCTGCATTGTTTTGGTAATTACACCCAACTTGTTGCCACTGCCAACCGCCCTGTTTATTTCCAAGACATGCATAACAGTATCCGTGTATCAGTACTGTTCATTTCTGATACACGGATACCCAGAAATGAACAGTATGCTTTCCAGAAAGAGCAATGTTCATTTCTGGTCATATTTTGAAGATCCCGACAATTACCTTTAGCGATTCAGATGCACGAACAGAAACCACAGACAAATTACAACATGATTTTCACAGTCTTGATGTTAACACTAACATTTTAAGTCAGGTCCATGGATATGTCAAACAGATTTTAATCTCGACCTTATAATATTTATGTATAATTTTGGCTAGTCTCTCTCTAATGTTGCATATTATTAAAAATATCTATGTATATACACCCATTTTGCATAAATAAAATATTATCTATATAAAGAATCCGTCAAAAAGAAGAGGAGATGATATCTTCCAGATCAGTCCAACATTAGCAACGAACTAGACCTGATCCCGATTCACTAAGAGCTGAAGGCATCCTTCGCAATCAAAGAAGAACCTCTCGCGCTTTGTTCCAATGGGGGCTTTAGAGGTCGAGCTGATGCATTTTTTAACAAAATATTTGAGTCATGTTAGGTTGTACTTTTGTGTAATGTGGGCTTAAGGAGTATACATACATGTTGAACTAGCTTAGAATATATAGATCCCTGACTGACCTGTAAAAGTAAGTGCGTAGTAATAATCACCAAATTCAAGTACAAACATTTCTAGAATAAAAAGGAAATCAATTCAAATCAAATTTTAAATCACCTTATCCATCTATATATTCATCCAAGAACCTGACAGATTCCAACTGATCCCCTATCTACACACATCCATCCTGAAAGGTTTACGTTGTTATTCCTCTGCCTAACTTCTTCTTGTATCCTCTTATGAATATTTGAGAAAATATTTGAAGTCGCTATATTTTAAGGAAAAATTTGAAGTCGCTACATAGTTAAAACTATATATCGACTTCAGATTTTTCCTTAAATACAAATATTTCCAATTAAACGACCATGTTCTTTGAACCTTTGCAAACCATAAATATTACAGAAACATGGATACTATGTATCAATTAGACTTTCGACTGTATTTAAAACGGAATGACCATCATTACGATAACGATATGATCGATCGACATCAAACGTCTCTACAGTTTTGTTTGTCCGGTTTTGTTTCAGTTTTATTATACTCGGTAAATCACCTGCAATTAGACTGTGGGTAATAAACAGATATTTCATGTTTACCACCAAACTGTTTAAAACAAATCCGATTAAAGTAACCAAACCACTCAGCATCATACATACTCTAGCATTAAACGTGCTTACAAGTATACTCCCCGTCCATCCTGAAATAGTAAGGATAAAATAATTAAAAAACCCCAAACATTTACGGCGTTTTGAAGACAAAATATGTGTTGCTTTAGTGGACAATGTTGACCGTCACTTTAGAAAGGTACTCATTGGTAGCGACCAATCACAGCAATTCAGTTTCAATTCAATATAGTTTCGTTTTTAGATTTGGATACTCACAATTATCTATTCAAACGTTCGGTGATTGAATTAAAAGACACCAAACAGCAAAAACCATAATAAAGATGTTGAATGACTGCACTTGCGTCGGCATGTTTTTTTCTGACTCGGAGAAGCACAGATACTGGTAAAGTGTGGCATTTCTGTGATTGTTTAAAGGTTCGTCGTGTCGCCATGAAATTGGTGGCGACAGACGACAACTGGGGGCTTATGTTGCTACGACTGAATTTATCTACGACTAGACGCAATAAGTTGGTCATAGTCTCCTAGTCATAAGCGCGCTCATGTCGCTCGCGTTCACAACATCCACTATTTTCACTGTAATAAAAAGTGGCAGGTTCGCCCTACGGTCAGTTGGTATTGGCCTTTGTTTTCTCAGGCAGATGTTTTTAAGCTAATCATAGTTGCAATGCCTGAGATAAAAAACCCAAAAATACCACTCACCTGGTAAGAGTAGTGGCGAAAGCTTGTTTTTCGAACCACCAATGCTATTTCAATGGATTTTGAGCAAAGGGCAACTAGAACATTTATGACCAAATTAAAAAAAGTAGTGGCCGCACATTTACAACTACTCCAAAAAAGAGGACATGGCACTCCGGGAAACTTATTAAGAAATAAAATGATCGTGTGAGCATCTTTTCGACACACATCAAATTTTGTGTTCTATTTCTGTTACTGTTGAGGTTGTGGACAATTTACAGTAATTGTGCCCTTTCCGAAACATGAAGTGTTTCTCTTGAAAGTCTAAATAAATTGTTCAATTCCCAATAATTCTTTCAAAAAAAGCGGAAAGGTGCACTTTAGTTGTTGATGCCACATGGACTGTTTTTGTGTTTTCTTTTATGTTTCGCAGATTCATGCCATAATATATAAATTATTCACTTTAAAGGGAATATTCATTTTGACTCGGACGAAAAGGGCACAGATGACCAATGTATTATGTCATGTTGTGTAGTAGTGCGACTAGTATTATATCATTGTCCACTTATGTACATGAACAGTGACAATAAATATATACAGCAATTTGTGATTAGACATTAGATTTAAATGAAAATAATATATTCTTCAACTTACCCGCTAGAGCAAACATACTGGACAAAAGTGCTCCCAGGCATGATAATGATATCGTCGTGACTTCTTACTCAGGGAATCTTTCTAATAAAGCTATATGAAGAACGCCAGTTGAATAGTTCAGCGAAGAGTTAAAAAAAAAACAGAGCAAGAAAAGATGCTGCCAACACAATCCATGCCCATGGTTTTATTTTACTCATAATAAGCCGTGAGTTATCCTGGAAACCACTTAATTTGATGAAGTCATTTTTATTCGTCTAGTCTTTAACTATAACTCGATCACTTATGCATTCACACATTCGTGTGGCATGAAATTGAGGGTTCGAACATTAGTATGGAAGCCTATTGCAGCCTTTCTATAATATCGGCTAATGGGGAAGGACTTACGTCATGTAGTGTGCTATGAGGAACTACTCTTATTTCGAATTCCACTTGTCAAGAGTTCTTTTACGTGCACGCCATTGTTTACACGGGACTTCAGTTTTTTGTCCCATGCCACTCTGGAAAATCCCAATATAAATTCTCGAGAAATCCAGGTTACTGAGAAAACGTCACAATCTCTGAGTCACCGTTGCCCCATTTACTGTGGAATCAGGCTGCTGGAATACGGTTGCGAGACTTTGTGCGTTCAGATACATATATAGATATATAAAGGTTTTCATTGGCGCTAGCAGTATCTTTGCTAACTTCATTTCGAAATGAAATGAAACGAGGTTTAACGTCCAACTGGTTTGCGCTAATGATGGCGGGTATACGCCATGCATTGTGCTTTGAGGCTCTACCTCGGTTCTTTGTCCCACCCAAACAAATATACGTTGTCCCTTGTCAGGCCTTTCCTTCTACACAACTGGCGAGGGGGAACCATGCTGAAAATTTTGATGAACGATTTCGAACATCGCAGTGACTTTCGGGTAAGCGAGCCAACGTCTAACTCATTGAGTCACCGTGATCCACCCCTTCATTTCGAAGCCAGGTGTTGGAATCGAATGAGAGATTTTTTGCGTTCAAAATTTATGTTTTGAAAGAAATATACGACTGAACAGAATACAATACTATTTGTGCAAGATCAGATTAAAAATGATTAGGACTGTTAAATTTTCTAGAATCCCAAACATTCCCACTTATATGGGTCCATGTCCAAATATAAATACCGATACGGTAGTTATTGGACATGGGTCTACATTGCACTTCCGATTGTGAGACATTCTCAAAGGCGATAACGCATGGGAACAAACAGCGAGAAGTCAAGAAGTCTTGGGACGAGGGGCCGGGAGCGAGGAGTCGATGAAAATAATCTGCTGTTCTCGGGGTGAGACCCTCGCATTCTCGCCATGTTTCCTCAGCTTCTCGCAATTTCGTACTCTCGCCATCGGTTTCTCACTCGGCTTCTCGCAATCTCCTACTTTCGTCGCGAAGTCAAGATTACAGAATGATCGTAATGGGCTTCCATACATTAGCACATCGACATTGTGAAATGAAACCAGAGCGTTAATAAGCAAATGAATAGCCACGTGTGTATTTTAAATCACTGGCAAAAACTATATTTAAATATATGTATACTTTAATAGTACATTAAACCTTTTAATTGTTTGTAAATCTGTTTCAAAGGCGGGGGCCAGCGAATTTGAAAAAAGAAGAACCTTTAGGACATTTTTAAGCCCATTTAGGTGCAGGATTAAGAAGGAGTGTAAACGGCGCTAATGCTTCGAACTTTAGATTTTTCAAATTATTTCCATGGATGTTGGAAAGGAAAAGTATGGCGCGAACCCTTTGACAATCGCATCAAAGAAGCTTTATCCCCCCCCCACCCGCCAACCTCTTGCCTGGACAAGGATTAGAGGCGGGTATATAGATGGATCAGCCTTGGTGGTTTTCCTTCTGGTCTTATACGGTTTCCTGCTAAAGAAGCCTTATCGAACGTGATGATAGAAATAACGATTTACCCTCATTTGGTCTCGCAATGATATAGTTTGAGTCAGTGAACGTTAAACATCATCTAAACCTATAATTACGTCACTAGTCACCATTTTTACAATTTGGACGATCGTACAGAAATAGGTTTAAATTTTTCAAAATAAGTGATTATGTAAGCGGAGAATACACGAGAAAAAAAATGTTCTCTCAAGAATATGAATTCAATATGCATAATTATGTTGTTTATGCTTCAACACTGTGGTAAACCACGCGAATTGTGGGGCGATTTATCCAATACTCCCCAATGGTACTCCGTAGCACCCAATATCACCGCAATATCACCACATACTACACAATACCACAACATAATGTATTTCAAATGCGATTACCGATGTCCGGATTTTCCATTTACCTGTGGTAATGTCGCGTAAAAATGTCGCATTGTCGGTCATATTCCCCTCACTACACAGTACGATTATGTACATTGATCCATCTGTTGGTCAAGAAAGTTCCCTCGGATTTTACAGCGTGGTTTCTCTCTGTCGGCAATGCTGGACCGACGGTCTGGCAAAAATAGTTTTTAGTTGTGAAGATGGGACAAAAACACAAGCTCCTGTGTACACTTTGGTGTGCACTAAAGAACCCTTCACATTTGAAATTTGATGACGAAAGATCCCAGTCACAACACCTAAATACTTAAATACAGATTCCACTAAACTGTTAACGAACTCTTTAATCACTTCTAGATTGGACTATTGTAATTCATTACTTTATGGGCTTCCAGCTTCTTCTCTTCACTCACTACAAAAGATACAAAACTCTGCTGCACGTCTGATCGTCAGAACAAGGCTCACTCTGCAAATCTCGACAGATTTCGGAACCTACATCTAGTCTCGATGCGGCAGCCGGTTTACTTCAACTTGACGCTATTACAAACAAACAAGACACAATGGGCGCAGCCATGTTTCATCCGGGGCCTTTAAAGTAGTTCCAAGACACCATGGACACAGCCATGTTTCATCCGGGAGCTTTAAAGTAGTTCCAATATGGCGGAATTCGTCATACAGCCGAGACTAGATGTAGGTTCCGAAATCTGTCGAGATTTGTCAAGTGAACAAGACTACGCGACCACCTGTGCGCAAATTCCTCCACTGACTCCCCATAAACAGACGTATTCAATATAGATAATCTTACTCAGTGCAACCATGGTTTAGCTCCTAACTACCTGAGTGAACTTATACAAATCAAAAGTGGAGAAAGAACAACTCGATCAACATCAAAACACGACTTTTTGTTCCAAAAACTTTGAACATGTCATGTGGTGATAGGACATTTTCAGTAACAGCACTCCAATGGAATCAACTCCCAGCAACATTTAAGGAAGCCAGAACATTAGAGTCGTTTAAGTTATCCCTTAAATTATTAAACTGTGAATACCAAACGTGACAGTGCCAACTAAGTGCCATCGAGTAGAACAGTTCTAGGTGAGAGGCGCTATACAAATTCATAATATTTATTAACACACTACATATCATATGCCTATCTTCAATAGTCCGACTAATGCAGAGAAGTAGGAAAATGAAATGGGTTTTAACATCCTACCGTCCTACATAAACTATCATATTTTTAGATTTACATATAATACGACCCTTACTTCAATTTCCAAACCCATGTCTTTGCATCATTAATATCATTCATCTATATCTTTTATGTCTATTTCAATGTTCAAACCATCAATCTTTCTGGGCCAAGCCCTCACTGCAAATCCAGTTATCGACGCCAAAAAGAAAAGGGCAGCTGGAACAGAGAGAACATACCATGGTTACAAATGTCCGCTACTCACATTTCAAAGTTGGACTCGGTAACCGGCTTGACTAAGTTTCTTGACCACACGTACTCTTCGCAGTGTAAAGTTGATCAGGTCATTAATGCTGGAGCTTGTTATTCCATCCACTCGTGTTTGTTGAATACTGAATTGTGTATTATGTATGCATGGCTAGTTTTAACTTACAGATTCTGTTTCTTTTTAATGAGAGGACGAATCCTATTAATAATTGGTGTTTCGCGTCCATTGATTCCAGAGTTATGCCACCTTGGTCGAAAACCTTGTAATCGCTGCAGCGACTAGAAGTTTTAACCGATTTATTCGAATTAAGTGTGGAACCCTATTGATATTCTGCGTTCCGCAAATTCCCGTCGCGATGTTACCCACCGTTGCCGAAAAAATTCTGAATATGACAGAACCTCAAGTTTTTAGAGCATTTGGTGTGAAGGATAAGGCTTTTAACACGAAATTCAGACTTTCGTAGCCTTCTGCCCAGTGTCATTCCCCTTTCCCAACAACCTTGTAAACACGTAAAATAATAAAATATAATGCCAACAAATAAAGTAATACATTCGTTTAGCGTTTGAAAAATAGAGCCTCTTCATGTCTATCATGGTTATTTTGGAAATTTTGAATCCCTTTCAAACTACAATATTATTGTAAAACCTGTATGTCAAAAGGTAATATCTGTTCAAATATTGCTCAGTTCCTTTTAATATTTACAAGATACGATGAATAGCGCGCGATATAAAGAGAATGATCAAAATGGACATACAATCAAGCATAACCTACAATTTTAGGCTTACTCAATTTAACGGGCGTATGGCTCTATTCACTGGAGCCTAAAAATAAACGAAAATAGTTCTGGGTGCATACACATATTAATATACTATGAATTTAAATAAAGTGATCAATATTCAAGTTTCAAAAAAATTTATTGTAAATTTCTAATCAATGTTGTGTTAGGTCAAATATGTGAAAAGTCCACATTACTATGAATTTAAATAAAGGGATTTATATTCAAGTTTTAAAAAAATTATTGTAAATTTCTAATCAATGTTGTGTTAGGTCAAATACGTGAAAAGTCCACATTGCAGGGTCCATTTTACACATTTTGTATTATTTTTCTGTTGTTTATGAACCAGCTGTCTTGTAGGATATGCATTTCTTTGTGCATTACAAATGACACCCAATTGTTTACCGTGTCTTAAAGGGACAATAACACTCTTGCTAGCTTGGTAGCTCCAGAAAATAAATAATAGCCTTATTCTAAGTACTCGACGTTTTGGTGTCTTACCTGTTGTGTAAATTATCCATTTACATCCTATTTTACTTTTCCAGAGGGTTCGAAAATATTTTAAAATCCAGGTCACATTTGAAAAGGTTTACGTTAGACTTTTCAAATCAATGAGTTGAATTTTTCCAATTTTTTAAATTTGGTGTTTCCTTTTTTTTTTTTTTAAATAGGTGTGTTAAGATGAAATTTATGTCATCAATTAATAGGAATATTGTAAAATAATACAATTTATTGACCAGAATGAAGACTGGGACACATTATTCAGTTACAACAAGAGTGTTATTGGGGCTTTAAATATTAGATATCAAGAGCTCATATTTTTATAGTAAGAATAACAACATCAATATTGATTGCAATGGACCAGTATTGCATTCTAAATTTGTGTTTTAAATTTCTAATGTTAAGGAGAATAAGGAGTAAGAGATTCATCTTCTTTATGCATGTATTAGACATTGTACAAAAAATGAAAATGTTGATCACCGGCTTTGAGAACTACCCATATATATTGATATAAATCAAATCAAATTTAATATAGATCCGTAACTGACCTGTAAAAGCAAATGCATAGTAATTATCACCAAATTCCAGCACAAACATTTCTAGAAAAAAACCCAGACATCATTAATTACATTTATCAAGCAATCAAATTCTATAAAGCTCTGCTTAAAGCGGAAATTTCTTATTTTCTAAGAAAGTCAAAACATTACATTTCTATGTCTTTTGCTTAATAATAAGTTGTCAACTCACTGTTTTATACGATCATAGGCATTATTTTCCACACTTGTACATCTTTCACACAGGAAATAATAGCACAATTACCTCCCTTGTTTTTCAATTCCCCCCCCCCCCACGCAATAGCTATCTTCAAACGTTTGAATTTGAATTTGAAAATGATATTTTTACCAATTTTTCAACTGGCAATGTGAATAGTGAACTGTAGGATTAATAGGATTATTCTTTAACAAGGTAGGCCAGTTCATGGATACCATCTTTTTATGGCTTTATTTTATATTTTAAAAATATGAAATTGCAGCTTCAACCCGGCCAACCTTTACTTAATCTCCCCCTAATAGAAGTATGCTCTAAACATGGGACATCACTCTAATTGTAATTAACTGGAATTTTAACAAATAATGCACATAAATCAAATACATAAACGGATTTACATTCAGTAGTTTCTGTTTTTACTGTACTTTTTGATCAGTTATGTTCAGAAAAATATGCGAACAGTCTGAATTAAATGGCGGTCTTTGGCGTCTGGTTATTCAAGTCTACACAGGTTGTATTTTCCGTTGATATGTTTAGTCTCGAAAGAATTGTGGTAGACGATTCATATGTCAATTAAAATTTTCATTAATCTTAAATATTGGACATCAGAAGCCCAATATTACTTTAATCAATAATTCGTGTTTTCAATGTCAAAGACTGTGGGTGATAATGAGTTAAAGATTTGGCTCCTTTAATTGATGCCAATCAGTTTCACAAAGACCGGATGATAACTGTGTTAGAGCGTTAATAATGTTCTAAAATCTGAAACAAGGGCCATAACCTATAGAACTATTTAACGAAAATTGTTCAAAATTCAATAGGCTTTACAAGAAAATAGAAAGATACATCCAGATATTTATACAAAGGTACCTGCAATAGGTGGACCAATAAGATATCCACCACCACACACCATCATCGAAATTCCTAGAGCAGTGGACACATCATATAATCCAACGATCTCCACTAACAAAGTGTAATGTAATGCCCAACAACCTCCCATATAAATCCCAAACAGCGATGTGTAGGTTAATTTGCTACCTAAAGTCGTCATATATTTTAAAAACACAGTGATCACACCAAATATTCCGAATGAACTGCCATAAACTAGAGCAGTATCCACTAATGTAACTAGAAATCCCACTAAAACCCGAGATAATATTCCAGTAATACCCGCTAAAGATATAGCAAAAGCTGCTTCCTGAGGCGAGGATCCTAAATGCACAAAATAATCCGGTAGAAATAGATAAACTGTTGATTGAGCCATATTGAAGGACACTGAACTGATCAAAAATACGAATAACGGTAACGATTTTAAAAATTTGAGTTTATCCCGCCAGTTACGTTTGCCGGGTTTATTACAGGGCTTTGAAACACTGTTTGAATTTTTATTGCAGCATAATTTTCTATTTGTGCGTATTTCATATTCTGTGGGTCTCATTAAAGCACCACACACCGACGCTTGGAAACCAAGAGCACCGAGCAGTAAAAACGCCCCATCTAAACCATAGGTCTCAATTAGAAATTGTGATAATGGGGGAAACACAAAAGTACATAATCCACAGCCACTTAATGCTATGCCAGATGCCATGCCGGTCTTCTCTTTAAAATAATACCCAAGCGTAATCAATGTTCCTGAATAACACATAGCTTGGCCAGTACCTGAAAGTAGAAAACCTGTTTCAGTATTGCTATTATAGTGTCTCTCAAGTCTTTTAACTGTTTCAGTTATACTTAATGTAACGACATAATTATGACCAAATTATGGTTACACGCGCGTTCTTTTAACGACATATGTAACCAAATTATAGTAATCATTATACAATCATGTTAATCCTAAGTTTGTATATATTATATTCTTATGTCAGTGTCACTTTAGTCTGTTGACCTGCTCGCCATAGCGATATATTTCCCCTTCTTGGCCGTTAGCCGATTTTGGACACTCGTTTATTCAAAGTACAGTTTTAACAATTTATCTGTGTTATTGTCGTTAGTGTTGGAATAAGCTACAATTACCTACAAACTCAGCACTACGACAATGTTAATAACATACACTGAAAGGGTGCCGTTCACTTAGAACATTATCTATATAGATCAGTGATCGCAAGTGGAAACTTCGGAAACCCCTTCATGATTTCCCTGCTGAAGATATGAGACATCAATACATGACAGTCCGACTGTCTTACTTTATCTTTGGTCCCTTGACTAGTTTACAGCTAGAAAAGGGTCAAAACGATACAGCTCTGCACTTTTATCTGTTTTTCAGAACCATGAAAAGCATGAATGTTTGGAGCACTTTTCATACGCATATCGCACGCATTTCGCACCTGTCACACAGCAAACTCAACATTTACCGCCAACAGTCATTAACCATCAGGAAAGCTATCAATAAAGTCAAATATCTAAACAACACAGTAACTTAATGTCACATATTCGAATTCTTTCTATGAATTTGAAGTAAATCACCTGCAATTAGACTGTAGGTAATAAACAGATATTTCATGTTTACCACGAAACTGCTTAAAACAAATCCGATTAAAGTAACCAAACCACTCAGCATCACACATACTCTAGCATTAAACGTGCTTACAAGTATACTCCCCGTCCATCCTGAAATAGTAAAGTTAAATTACTTAGAGTGGGTTCGCTATCACAACTGCAACATATTGGTGACCTTTTTTCAGAAACGATATGTGTTGCTTTAGTGAAACCAGGGTAACTGCTGACCGTTATATTTAAATGCTATCGGCCGAATACCTCAGTTTTAACTGAATATATTTTCCTGAATGGATGAAAATAGTGAACGCCGTAATTGATAAAGCATTAACGATGTCGACTTCTGATCCAAACGAAACAGACACATGAAGTTGAGCTGAAATCTTTGGAAAAATTTACATCGATTCCTTTTAAAATACACGAAACATCCACACAAAAGCAATAATCTGAATTATTTAAGATTACGTGGCTAAGTTAGTAAGACGCTGGCTCGCTAGCCTGGATGTCAGGTATCGTGTGCAAATTTACTTAATTGATGCCCTGAGCCTAATTACAAATATTCGTTTTATCATCATTCAATTTTCGAAAGTTCTTTTAGGCATCCCTTGAGAGCTGAGACCATATTTTCTAACAATATCACCTGACGTATAGAGGGTAAATATAATCGGACCAAGAACAGACCCCATATGACAAAACAGATTCAGACTGTACTAGTAATGTATTACTGCTAACAACACGGTTTCCTGGATTTTAGCATTAAAAAATGGCAGCGGGAGTCGATGTTAATGTCAAACGTAAAATCAAGGATTTTTATAGTGTTACAAGTTCTTTTTGTAGCAGGTAGGGCCACATTTAATTTGGAATCATTTATGACCACATTATTCTTTCAACTGGAACTTTGTTCATTAGCCTAATTTGTTCACATAAAAATATACAAAGATAGTTTGCCTAACAACGAAATATACGGGCCATAGCCAAACAACGAAACATACGGGCCATAATTCTGTCTGGATTTATTATATAGAAAACGTTTAAAAGGTTTCTTTGTCCCATGACCTTAAAACCTCTGTGTACATTGCAAGTTAATCTGACCATATCAGACAATGTGCCAAGTATTCACTTTCTCGGACGAAAAGGGCACAAAATTCCTAATATCTCTGTCCGTCGGTGCAGTATATTAATATAACACAATCTGATAAAAATACAGATCTACATTTCGTTTCGTTTTTGATAATTTCGATGGCCTACACTACATGAAGATCTGATCGGTCACGTCAATGGTCATACGAGTGGATTTTGAACATATGACGCCATACATTTGATTAACCAGTCAGTGTTGATGTTACTAGTGGATTACGTTTAAAGCTCGCGGTAACAGACCAATTCATTGGCTAATTCTAAACATCATTCAGAACACATCAAAGATAACAACTCTTCCAGATCCTAGTGTAGTAAAGACAAGTAAAACGAAATTTTGAACTATAAAAACGAAACGAAATAAGGTCTGTGTTTTAATCAAATTGATTATAACAATACCAAGGTCAGGGCAAATAATTTGAAACCGTGGAAACCCTATGGATTAACCCAGGGTTTAAACAGTGGAGAAGAACGGAATGAGACCACTGGGGATACCAAGGATGATGCATAGTAGACGCGACAAAGATACTGTGTAAAGGCTGCGAAAACGCCACCATTCGTTTGTATAGAATTGATTCCATTAGATGATTAGACCGACGTTTTCGCCTTCTGAAGCGCGTACATGGACAACCGACCTGTTCTACTTACCTGCTAAAGCAAACATACTGGAGAAAAGTGCTCCCAGCCATGATATCGTCGTGACTTCCTCCTCAGGGAATCTTTCTAATAAAGCTATATGAAGAACACCAGCAGAATAGTTCAGCGAAGAGTTAAAAAACAGAGCAAGAAAAGATGCTGCCAACACAACCCATGCCCATGGTTTTATTTTACTCATAATAAGCTTTTAGTTATTATGGAAACCACTTAATTTGATGAAGTTCTTTATTTGTCTTTTATTTCACTGATAGGATGGTCTCGGTAAGATTATAACCCTTTTTAAATTCTGAAAAAGTGTAAAATGAGTTAGACCATAGTATATTAACTACCACTATAAAAACCGATAAAGCATACAATATAAGCAATGAAATAGATATAATAAGCTGTGGGTTATTCCATATTCCTGAAGCAATAGCCCGAGAAATCCCTCTCTGACCATTGCTGGAATAGCGTCTGTTTCTTGAACTTATGCGGGAGTGTGTCCATTCTTTCCGTTCAATGAAAGCTATCACTTTAGTACAGCAACATGACAGTCCTTCGTTTAATCTGGGTCTTCCCTAAAACTTTGGACAGTGATTTAAGGTATTCAAAACGGTGAAAGTATGTTCGTTTCGAAACAGTATTGTTTACATTTCATTCGACTTGATAGCCTCGTTTGTCACGCAATTAGTTTTACTGCAGTATTCTGCTATGCACGGGTTAATTAGGCATAATAAAATCGTGAGTCATGACGTATACGTTATGTAAACATAATTGGTCCAGTATTGGCAGCTCGTGATTGGTTGGTAGACGGACTACTGATCAATCAAAATTTAACACAACAATATCCACTGTGTGTAGCAGTGTGTAGTTGGATTACCTCTAATCAGACGCAACACTGCGCGGAGTATGGGGTTATTCTGGAAACCACATAATTTGTTCAAGTTTTGTCTTGGCAAGATCAAAATCTCTGTTTTATTCTGAGGTATAAAATAGTCTATTACCACAATGAAATACCGATAGAGCATAATAAATAAGTAATGATTAATGAAATAGATCTAATTACACACCATCACAAATCGTCCATATTATATTGAAGTAGGCCACTCAGATATAATATATATATATATATATATATATATATATATATATAGAGAGAGAGAGAGAGAGAGAGAGAGTAGAGAGAGAGAGTATAGAGTGTGTGTGTGAGAGAGAGAGAGAGGGAGAGAGAGAGAGAGAGAGAAATGGGGTTTAACGTCCACTCGACACAACAAGGTCATTTCGAGACTAATATATGGTTTAATTTTATTTCAACAATTTCCTATCGCGTAGGGGTCTTTACAGATGGCGAAGGACAATTATTTGGATTCTTGTGAAAAACAGAAATCACAGCATTAGGTGGTCTATAATGTTATAATGGAAGCCAATTAGTACGATTCCGCTCCTTCTTCTCTTGGTGTTATCGAGATGCCAGGGTGGAACCAAGAAGCTGCCACAAAGGATCCTAACCTAGCTCCTTCTTGCCCTTGCTTCGCTACGAGTATCAACTCGCAAAGCAAAAACGTCGAGTCACTTCTTCGCTTTGCGAAATAGGGAGATTTTTTCCCTTCTAGACTTCGATTCGCTGTAATTTAATAACTGGAAGACGATCCCAAGGAGTCATTTCACGCTGCCTTCCGGTTAAAGACAAATTTGACCGAAAGACAACTCGGACCAAGACCAGTCGGATCAATATTTTGCTTTGCTAATTCGCTTATAAGACAACACGGTCTAGATCAGTGTACCGATATTTTCATAAAGTAGCCTCGTATTTGTTATTCATTGACTCTCTGATACTTAAAACTGTTTAAGCAGATTAATTGCATAAGAGTCCGATGGCGGCTAGTAGAATGGGTTTTAAAGAATTTTGTTTTATTTTAGCTCAGAAATTTCATATTCTTTATAATGGCCCCATTTTCTGCCATCAAGATCTTGTTTTATCCGCAAAAAATCATCTTGACTTACAAAGGCTACCGAACAGACGGAAAGACTCATGGTTTAATATAGGCTATGCCTGTTCCCCAATCCCTATTCAGATAGAAATCTGAATAAAAATATTGCTTATGAAAAATAGAAAAAAAGAAGACTTCTGATTCACCTACATAGTATTTTTCACCCAATATGAATGTATAAGTTAGCTTTTTCACGCCCGTGAAACCATATAATATCTTAATGATATATTTAACGGTATATAATATCAAGATTCTAGCAATAATAAAAATAATCGAAAACAATGAAACGAAAGTCACTCACCGATTCCTTATGCCTCAACTGGCGGGGCTCATCGTTATCGACTGATATTAAAGCCTCTAGTGCCCCTCCAATTTTTCAACCTGACTTTTGAACTCCACCAAACTTCAATCAGTAGTGGCTCACCTACCGATAACGTTGAATAATTCCGGATATTTCAGTTCTGTCCACGTATGGAACATAATTCATGACATATTTTTTTGAGTGTATCGCTATAATCACTGATGATTTAGATTCACAGTAATGTATACTCCATCAAAACGCACAGAATATTCTGTTATTCAGGTTTTACGAATTTACCATGTACGTTTTATATGTCTTTGTTTCAAGATATGAAAAATTATGTTTAAAAAATCTATACGGTTTCTAAATCTTTTAAAACCAGTTTTATTTTATATTTCATTATGCAGTTTCGTTCATGGTGTAAACAGATCTATATATATCGTTTCGTTTATTTATACTTTTGATGGCCTGCACAACTTGAAAATCTGACCAGTTGTTTTTGGGGGTAGCGTAAGAGGTTATACGAACCACATTTGACCCTATGACGTCGGAGATTTGATTATCTAATGGGCATTGGCGTTTCCAGGTGATTACCCACAGTTCCGTACACCTCACGCCAAAAGATTGTCGTGGCAGATCGTTTCATTGTCTAATCCCCCACATCATCAAGAACACCTCAATGATAACAACTCTTGCAGACCCAACATGTAGTGATGTATAAAAAAAACCCGAAACTAAATAGGATTGGGGCAACATTCACGCGACAGTATGTTAATTTTAATTTGCCATGTCTGAATTCGGATTATTAACAAGGAGAGATTTTGCATGGCCATTTTCAAACACCATAAATAAGAAATTCTGTTTTATGTTTGAGTTATTAATGACACCAATATTGAATGAAGATATAAGTAGGCCTACTATATGACAAGTGATGTAATAATATTATGTAAAAACTTGATGATCTATGCCGACAATTTAATAACATATGATAGTATGGCATACATATCAGTAGGGTCGCCTGTCCAATCTCTTGGGATTTCTCGAGGTCTTCATGTATCCTGCCAGTACTAATGACTCCTCCATACAAGCGAATGAATGAAATACAATTGAATCATAGGTTAGTCCCGAATGACCTAGTTTGTGTCGAAAAGAAGTTAAACTCTCTATATACCCCCCCCCCCTCTCTCTCTCTCTTAGAAAATGCCCTTTTTAAAAAAAGAGCATTTGTGGCAAGTACGCCCATTCCTCACTGAGTTGCAAAACTTTTAAGAATAAATTTACGTCATACAGTGTTTCAGCGAACGCTGTTGTAAAATTTTTGCTTAAAGTAGACTAGTGCTATGATAATAACTTATCGATGAGTCATTAATAATTCGGAAAGAGGAGGTACACCAAATTTATTAATTTTTCTGGTTTAATACCTCATAACCGATCCTTATTTTCTTAATCTATCCCAGTCGGTTCAGATATTTTGATATACAGGTTTCACAAAAAAGCAACAGTGTATGGTATCCATGCAAAAACTCTGCTCATAGGACGTCGTAAAAGGGGTTTTAGAATAAACGAAAATACCTTCCCCAGTCCCGACATACATCTGCTTGTAACTAAATGCAGCGCCTTGGTGGAAGATAACACTGGAACCAAAGGTCGCCAGCCGTGTGACTACCTCAGTGAATTTCACAATAAATGAGAAGATTAACGGCAAACATGTCGCTTACACACAGTATCGTAAAAAAAGCGAAAAGTTTAGTCTTGGTCAGAAATATTTAAATAAAATTCACAGCGGAAATCCTAACTATTGTGTTCATTTTATCCAAAACAAATAGTAATTTTGAATTCTATTGTGCATGGGCTTTTATGGGAAACTATGCTTGGATTGCCAGAAAGAAGTAAATATTTACTACCTTTTCCCAGTGACGTCTGGGTGAAATTCCCTTACCGCCTATTAATAACCCATATTTCAGTTTGTATCATTGAAATTGTCACCATTGTCTGTTATAACCTGGAAGGTTCAAATTATGAATTATTGGTGCAAAAATATCAGATCGGCCTGTATAGTCATTTGCGAACTTTTCCTTCTCAGTGGACGAACTCGGGACCAAAGGCGGTGAATCTGAAACTACCTCTTCAAGCCTCACTAACAAAGGAAAGCGTTTATAATGGCTCAATCATTTTAATGTTTTAAAACATTATTTCTGCGTATATGTTTTAAAACATTATTTCTGCTTATATATAAGCAGAAATAATGTTTTAAAACATTAAAATGACTGAGCCATTATAAACGCTTTCCTTTGGGTAGTTTCAGATTCACCGCCTTTTTAAATTATATTATTAAACAATCGGGTTATCATAATTTGTACAACTGTGCACATAACTGAGTTACATGGATAATAGTTATGACATTTAGTGTCAATGATTTGTAACTGACCTTTTCAGCATTTGTTAATTATTATGTTGATATACTATACACGGTTTAATATGACACCGATGTGTCCTTTGATTAGGTACAAGCTCAGCCCCAAAAAGTCGCCAAATTATTGCTGTTGCAATAATTCGTTTAATTTCTATCTTAATCGCCGTTATGAATTTGCACAAATGTCAAATGTATCCACTATAAATATCATTCCCTTGTGAATTGTAAATTATTAACTGTTAAGTTGTTTGAAGAGTATTCCGTAAAAGTAAGTACGTCCATTTACATCTTTTATAATGTGTTAAGCGTTTAATAGCTCGGGTATAATCTCAGGGTCTGATTCCAGAAATTACTGATACTTTTGGCCGTTGATTTTAGAAAGCAATTCATGTATTTTATATTTTTAGATGAGGAACTGTGTGTGTTTATTTCTGTATACTCTATGTTTAATGCTGTTTGTCTCCAAGATATGTGCATTTACAAGTTTACAAATGAAGAATCCACCTGGTAAGTTTTCCATAACGTTAAATGATTCTGATGTAAATATTTTAGTCCCCGCCGTGATGGACCTAGAAGATGAGCATTTTCTGCGTAGCAGAAGAAGAGATAAACAATTTGATTGGTTGATGCTTTGTAGCAAGATAACTTTGTTTCTAATTAACTTAGAGTGTTGAAATGTGATGCATAGTTTCATCTCATCAATGTCTTAGCAATTTGATTGGTCGAGACTTTGGAACACAATAACACCCCTTCTAATTGAGATAGAATGTTCAAACTTGGGGTATATGTTTATCAGACGAATGCCTTGACTGTGTTCGATTATGCGCTCCCAGAGAAAAGAAATGGATTTTTGTTAAAATCGTACAAAGCAAAGTGTTCATAGAGGTGAAATGTTCCAAAAATAACAAATTTGAAAAAGCAATAATGAAAGAAAATGTATTTTGCACATTGTGCCGGTCAACTTTTCGTAAAAAGACTACCTAATTTGGGAACAGAATGGCATTGTCCCCATATAACCAGTCAGTAGCTAGGTCATATGGTTTTCGGTGTCTATGAATTTAAAAATGAATTAGAAGAATTCATCGTGGCAGAAATTCAAAATGGTAGCCCAATTGGAATCAAAAATGTCTGATTTTAAATTAATCAAGATTTGAATATGCCTTTCACACGGATTTCGCCGTCATTTTGTTGGACATGGCTTGATAAAAATATTATTTTTTGTGGTTTACGGAGTTCAATTCCGACACTTAATACCAGACAGATGATGCTGAATTTACTTTTTTTAAGTGTATTTTTTTAGATTTAAAACGGCAATCAAAATTGAATGCATAATGGGGATTTTTTCGTGTGGATATTGGTTTTAAAATATATCTTGTAGGGTTTTTCAAGGTTACTTAACTCTTTATGAGGTTAAACAAATATGTAGCGTTTGGGTTTTTTTTTCTCAGTGCAATTAGTTTTCATTTGGCATGTCTTTGTACCATCTTGAACTGGGTAAAGGTGGTTTTCATGTTTCAAGTTGGTTATATTGAGAAATAGCTGGCCGGCACTATGCAAACAACTCATTCTTGAAAGTTTTGTGGTCCAATCCATTAATCAGCAGAATTTCGCCTCTATCACCATTTGAGTTTACCGATTACGAGATAACGCGCTCCAAAACTTGTCCAAGACCGCCATATTGAATTCGGCAGAATTTAGGAATGATGTTGTATCGTTGAACCAACTGTATTGGTTCCTTTTGCTATATAAAACGTTACCCCCCCCCCATCACTACCAGCACAACCCCAATAAATATAGATAATCCATTTGATTGCTTCGTAATTTTCAAACAGATAAATGTGCAATTGATTAAAATGTGTCATCTATTTGTTTTCGGATTGCGACGGGGACATTAGCCTCACGGATGGCTTATTTATTTTGTCTTCAATTTAAAAATATATTCCTTGAATATCAAAAAATTTAATAAGCGCCAATTGGTTAGCAAATATTTCCATATTACTCGGCAAATATATCTCATTTTCCACTTTCAATTTTAATACATAAATAATGCTGAAATCATTTTTTAAAACCGCCCAACCGGTTCACATACAAATTACTGACAACAAAATTCTTTTTTACAATGGCACCCAAAGAATTTCCAAAATTAAACGACAGTGAACAATACCTTATTTTACTTTGTATATCCACAAATTAAATGATTTCATTACAAAGTGGCCATAATTATGGATGTGAAATGTTAAAAATGCTTAAATGATTTAATGGGAGGTTATTGTTTTAATAGGAGCTGATGTTCCATGTACTACACCAGTTGGTGTTCTCCAAGTAGGAGAATCAAAGAAATCTTATACAGAGTGTATCGAATATTATTGTGGAGCTGGTTATATTAGCATTAACGGGTAAGATTAACTTAGTGACATGCTTTCTAAATAAGTAAGCTATGTGTCCCCTTCGGTGGGACAGCCGCAACGGCGTCAAGACATATTAGGTCATAGTTAGACATCTTGATATTGCTACCATCAATTTAGTTGACTGCAGACTGATTAAAACACAGATCCTATTTCGTTTCGTTTTTATAGTTCAAAATTTTCTTTTGCGTGTTTTTGCTACACTAGTATCTGGAAGGGTTCTTATCATTGACGTGTTGTGAATGATGCGAGGCATTAGCGAATGAAACGGTCTGTTACAGCGTGTTTTGCACGGAACTGTGAGTAATCCACTAGTAACACCAATTTCGTGAACTATTTTTAGATGGTCATAGTTCAATTTCCATTGAAACAGGTACTACATTTTGAACAATTTCCATTTATTACTTACATAGATATTCTGAAGTTTAATCGACCGTCTTCATACGATAGACAGAGTTTCTCAAAGTTTTAATGTTCATACGAATTGTCAACGATATATATATTGTGATCTACGTTATATATTTTCAGCATCGGTTATAATGCTGGGAAGGTTGGTTACCAAGGATGTTTCCAGGTTAATTTGGATAACTGTTGCTTTACGTTTATGAATTCTACCAATCCATCTGAAAGCTGTACAGAGCCCCACTGTCCGTGAATGGTTTAATAATGTACCGGTTGTTAATTGCTTCTATATTTCAAAATACTTTTCTTGATAATATAATTGAAATATAGTTTGCCAAATAAAAATCATTCGTGATGTTAAGAATTGGGTTTTTATTTTGGGGCTCGAGACAGTGACCGAATTAGATGACGCGAGCTCCTAGGTTATCCCAATCGCAAATCCTAATTACTGGAGCAAGATGAAAGTTGTTTTAAACACAATTCAGCAATGTCGAAGAAGATGACGGTTATTCAAGACTGCAGTGCAAATACTTATGCCAGTGTAAAAAGTATTATACGCCTTGGCGGGGTGTCTCCTACATGAAGGCTGGTAGGAGAACTATTGATTCTTGGTTTTATGAAAGGCCTATATGAGTACAACTTCAGGAAAAAAAATCCACCTTAATCGGCCTTGCCACTGTCCTATCCCGAGGGCTAAGCTAAATCAGTGCATTTACCAACTGCATCGTCCATAACTGCTCCCGACCTATCCCGACATTTACCAAATACATGAAATTTGTTGCATAATGTTTAGCACCGTCAGGTGAATCAAAAGTGACAACTGTCAGATATAGTCAGTGATGGGTTAAACTCGTTAGGCGTCCTTAATCGCCCCACCCCACCCCATTATCTCAGTTACTAACATCACGGGCTATCCCCGCTGGGATGGACGTTTTACCTACTACTACCTTATACTAACTGAATAATATCTCGGTATTAGTGGAAAACTATCACATTACTTCATACTACCCGATACTAACTAAATACTTCCTTGTTATTGTAGGAATACTTCAATTATGTTGGGTAGTAATTTAATGGACAAACTTCCTGCCGCCCAATCCATCCAGACGTTCCCATTGCCCCACATTAAAGGCGATGCCAGCATTGAGTACATTTATATTTACGAAACTTGTTGCAAAATGCTCAGCATAAAAATGGCAATGACTAGATATTTTTAATAGTTGGGTATCCCAGTTAGAAACCTAATTGCTCCACCCCAAAAGCTTCTCTACATTACCACATGTTTAACGTATGAAATGTATCTGAAAACCATCAACGAATCTTAAATGACCACTCCCATGCATTTTCAGTGATGAAATATCACTGCCACAAACTGTAAATGGGACCGTTCCCATCAATAAGTGACTCGACTCACAGCGCTCACTGTAACTCTTTTTCTCGAGAACAAACGCATATGATCATAAACCCTTGGCATGAATCCAATTCTGATCCAGACGAGGGTGAATACTATAGTCTGTTTAGATACTCAATGGTTATTGAATTACCTTATACAGGACATTTCAGACATCACACAATTGTAAAAATCAAAGGTTACTAAGATGTTTATTTAAATTCTCTCGTCGCTATTTGGGTATGACATGCAGTTTGAAAAATAACCTTAGCTCAGTGTCACCAGCTCGCCCCAACATAGCTCTTGATACATAAAACTTTTTGAAGCCAATGCCAAACTACATATCCTTGTGAAATACAACCACACCAATCATATCAACCAACTAATATTTACTCCACCCAATCACCTTCTAAAACATCTCAGAATGGAAATATCAACAAAACGGTTACCCAAAAACCACACCTAAAACCCTCAAACAACTTCACAAAGACAGGGTAATCATTATAGTACATGAACCTGCTGTCAAAGAGAATGTAGCCGTAATAAAAGAAACACCGGATTGTATCAGCATTCTCAGCACTCTTCAAGTACAATCAAACTACATACGAGGAACGAAAACACCCATTTCTACTCATCAAACCAAAGACCCTAAGGCAGTCAAAATCCACAAAATGTCAGCTTACACGTGTGCCCACGAGACACTGTCGTCTACAAAATAGCCTAAAACCTTTCGATGTTGTCGACTTGGTCCCTTTCCTAGAACGCCTCAACGCAGAGTATAATGAAATTATGTTCACCGTGGACACAAATTCTGCCCTTCTAGATGTCATTATGAGAAAAAAAAAACAACGCACTGCTGCTAACTACCGTTTAAAGGAAACAGGCCCACGACAAGACATATCAGACCAAGAAAAGCACCATCACGACATTCATCAGTCGTCCCTCGATACTGGTGACCATGATCTCTTCCATACTGCAATCTCAAACATTTTTTTTCGACATTTAACCCAAATCCTTCTACTCTATACTATAAAGTCAACAAAAACTGAGCTATCACACATCCGCTACCTAATCAGACGAGTATGGTGGATGTAAAAATAGTTGCGCTAATAATATTGTTCTGAAAAAAAATCACGGTGTTCATGGTTACTAGCAAATTAATGTGGCATTTAGAGTGCATAAAGTTGAAGATAAGTTAAATAAGGCGGTTTATACGGATTATTCATTTTGAGTTCGTATACCAAAACTAATAAATTACCCAAGGTAGATTGCGGCGTCTCCTACCAGCCTACTGGTAATCATAGACAACTCGGACCAGGCAGTGTTACTCTTGGTAATAATGAGATTTTGATTGTTTGACATCTTCCAAATCGACAAATTTATATGAAATATAATGAGGATTCAGCTATATGACATATTGAGAATAATAGCACACTCATTTACATTGTCTATGTTCCACATCACGGGGGTTGGGATGGCCTAGTAGACTAGAGTGCCGCGCTTCGACCTCTAGCTGGCCGGTCACCTCTGGCTTGCGGCTGTGGTTTCGAGCCCTGGTGTGAGCGTATGTGGCATGGAGATAGGGGCGCCTTCTCAACCTCGTGGGTTTCCTCCGGGCACTCCGGTTTCCTCCCACTGCTAAAGACCCCTACGCGCAAGCGAATTATTGAAATAAAATTAAACCATATGTAAGTCCCGAAATGACCTAGTGTGTGTTGAGTGGACGTTAAATCCCATTTCTCTCTCTCTCTCTGTTCCACATCACCGCCCTGGGTCACAGTACGTCATTACAATGTCCGGGGATTGTTCAGGATTAGTGAGATTAATTAACGTCCACTCGACACAAATTAGGTCATTTCGCGACTAACATATGGTTTAATTTATCGCAATAATTCGCTTGCGCGTAGTGGTATTTAGCAGTGGGAGGACCTGGAGAAAACCCACGAGGTTGGACAGGCGACCCTCTTCCTTGTCACGTACAACCGATGATTCGAAACCACGCGGGGGGTTGGGATGACCTAGTGGTCTAGAGTGCCGCGCTTCGACCTCTAGCTGGCCGGTCACCTCTGGCTTGCAGCTGTGTTTTCTAGCCCTGGTGTGAGCGTATGTGGCATGGAGATAGGAGCGCTTTCTCAACCTCGTGGGTTTCCTCCGGGCACTACGGTTTCCTCCCACTGCTACAGATCCCTACGCGCAAGCGGATTATTGAAATAAAATGAAACATGTTAGTCCCAAAATGACCTAGTTTGTGTCGAGTGGACGTTAAACCCCTCTCTCTCTCTCTCTCGAAACCACGCCAGTTCACACAATGCTAACCTTTCTTCCACCCCCTCTCTCGTCCACTAGAAGTGTCTATACCAATTAAAACGCAAGATTCAACCTTTAGCATGTTACAATCGCCAATATATAAAAACCAAATTGAAAGTCAACTTTACACTGCCTCACAATCAAAAATTAAACATGATCAATAAATTTCTTGTAAAAACAACACCTCCAGGTTGTTACACTGTTAGAAATAAATCTTAATTTATCGTAAGTAAAATATTTACGTAGTTGTATGTTATTTTACATATGTATGTTTTATCACAGCAAAATAGGAGTGATAGTACAAATACGTGAAAATCCCCACATAATACATGTGATTCTACCTTGAAATAGGTCATTTTACACACGTAACGTCAAAATACAGTAATGTACAGTGTATTCCAACTGTATTAAGATGTGATAGTACAAATACACGTAAAAATACCCACATTATACAGGTAATACAGTAATACACAGTATATTCCAACTGTATCGTAGCGCAAATTTGTTGTCGTAAAAATGACTAAAAAGTTGATATGGAACAAACGTTTTATTTAGTAGTAATGAAATCAAAATTGAGATATATTTCTCAACACACAACCAATTAACAGTGATCGTTGAAGTCCAGAACCAAATAGCAAATGATGTTACGACAACAATCAGGTAAACTGTCAGAAATGTATGTAAAATTATGGTAGTTTTTGCACCGCAAGTCTGATATATTTTTTACCAAGTCTGATGTATTTTTACCGTGTTTCGTGTATGTTTATCGAGTTTCATGTCTTTTTGTCAATAAGCAGCTATGAAATCAAAGGCATTCAAAATCCGCTAAAAAGTACATTCTTGCATAAAAATATTATGTAATAAAATTGAGCTGATAGTAACGAAGCAGGCATGTAACTTTTATTTCACATTATTATGTAATTTACTTTTAGGCAAGAAATATAGGTAGAATTACAGCAGTTGAAGTATTTGCTTTTACCTTAAAACGTTAGGAATATTTACCAATATTCACAAAGCACATTATTATGTAATATTTCAAAATTTTCAGATTTACGTCTAGCAACGTTAGTTTGTAAATTTACTTATTAGGAGTAAATTAATTTACTATTTCTTATTTTATTTTATTATTCCATATAGAAACAAAACATTCCTTATAATTATCTTCTTATAGTATTCATTTCACTTTGAAAACCATAATATGGTCAATCACATTTTTTAATTATTTGTATATTGCATGTCATGTATATATTGTTGAAGATAAGTTAAATAAGGCGGTTTATACGGATTATTCATTTTGAGTTCGTATACCAAAACTAATAAATTACCCAAGGTAGATTGCGGCGTCTCCTACCAGCCTACTGGTAATCATAGACAACTCGGACCAGGCAGTGTTACTCTTGGTAATAATGAGATTTTGATTGTTTGACATCTTCCAAATCGACAAATTTATATGAAATATAATGAGGATTCAGCTATATGACATATTGAGAATAATAGCACACTCATTTACATTGTCTATGTTCCACATCACGGGGGTTGGGATGGCCTAGTAGACTAGAGTGCCGCGCTTCGACCTCTAGCTGGCCGGTCACCTCTGGCTTGCGGCTGTGGTTTCGAGCCCTGGTGTGAGCGTATGTGGCATGGAGATAGGGGCGCCTTCTCAACCTCGTGGGTTTCCTCCGGGCACTCCGGTTTCCTCCCACTGCTAAAGACCCCTACGCGCAAGCGAATTATTGAAATAAAATTAAACCATATGTAAGTCCCGAAATGACCTAGTGTGTGTTGAGTGGACGTTAAATCCCATTTCTCTCTCTCTCTCTGTTCCACATCACCGCCCTGGGTCACAGTACGTCATTACAATGTCCGGGGATTGTTCAGGATTAGTGAGATTAATTAACGTCCACTCGACACAAATTAGGTCATTTCGCGACTAACATATGGTTTAATTTATCGCAATAATTCGCTTGCGCGTAGTGGTATTTAGCAGTGGGAGGACCTGGAGAAAACCCACGAGGTTGGACAGGCGACCCTCTTCCTTGTCACGTACAACCGATGATTCGAAACCACGCGGGGGGTTGGGATGACCTAGTGGTCTAGAGTGCCGCGCTTCGACCTCTAGCTGGCCGGTCACCTCTGGCTTGCAGCTGTGTTTTCTAGCCCTGGTGTGAGCGTATGTGGCATGGAGATAGGAGCGCTTTCTCAACCTCGTGGGTTTCCTCCGGGCACTACGGTTTCCTCCCACTGCTACAGATCCCTACGCGCAAGCGGATTATTGAAATAAAATGAAACATGTTAGTCCCAAAATGACCTAGTTTGTGTCGAGTGGACGTTAAACCCCTCTCTCTCTCTCTCTCGAAACCACGCCAGTTCACACAATGCTAACCTTTCTTCCACCCCCTCTCTCGTCCACTAGAAGTGTCTATACCAATTAAAACGCAAGATTCAACCTTTAGCATGTTACAATCGCCAATATATAAAAACCAAATTGAAAGTCAACTTTACACTGCCTCACAATCAAAAATTAAACATGATCAATAAATTTCTTGTAAAAACAACACCTCCAGGTTGTTACACTGTTAGAAATAAATCTTAATTTATCGTAAGTAAAATATTTACGTAGTTGTATGTTATTTTACATATGTATGTTTTATCACAGCAAAATAGGAGTGATAGTACAAATACGTGAAAATCCCCACATAATACATGTGATTCTACCTTGAAATAGGTCATTTTACACACGTAACGTCAAAATACAGTAATGTACAGTGTATTCCAACTGTATTAAGATGTGATAGTACAAATACACGTAAAAATACCCACATTATACAGGTAATACAGTAATACACAGTATATTCCAACTGTATCGTAGCGCAAATTTGTTGTCGTAAAAATGACTAAAAAGTTGATATGGAACAAACGTTTTATTTAGTAGTAATGAAATCAAAATTGAGATATATTTCTCAACACACAACCAATTAACAGTGATCGTTGAAGTCCAGAACCAAATAGCAAATGATGTTACGACAACAATCAGGTAAACTGTCAGAAATGTATGTAAAATTATGGTAGTTTTTGCACCGCAAGTCTGATATATTTTTTACCAAGTCTGATGTATTTTTACCGTGTTTCGTGTATGTTTATCGAGTTTCATGTCTTTTTGTCAATAAGCAGCTATGAAATCAAAGGCATTCAAAATCCGCTAAAAAGTACATTCTTGCATAAAAATATTATGTAATAAAATTGAGCTGATAGTAACGAAGCAGGCATGTAACTTTTATTTCACATTATTATGTAATTTACTTTTAGGCAAGAAATATAGGTAGAATTACAGCAGTTGAAGTATTTGCTTTTACCTTAAAACGTTAGGAATATTTACCAATATTCACAAAGCACATTATTATGTAATATTTCAAAATTTTCAGATTTACGTCTAGCAACGTTAGTTTGTAAATTTACTTATTAGGAGTAAATTAATTTACTATTTCTTATTTTATTTTATTATTCCATATAGAAACAAAACATTCCTTATAATTATCTTCTTATAGTATTCATTTCACTTTGAAAACCATAATATGGTCAATCACATTTTTTAATTATTTGTATATTGCATGTCATGTATATATTGTTTCCATTATTTATAAAATCTATAAAGTGTAATAATATTTATCGTGCGTTAATCAGTCTGTACGTTTTGTCTTAAATATATAAGAACATGTTTTGAATTAGTGGCCATCTCGGTTTCAAGTTCGCTTGAAGACAATTAATTAAACCGATTGGCCAGAGTAAGTTGGATCGGACTGTCTGAAAAGCAAAGCAGGGGTTTAATGCCTGCAAATAGATAGCACCGCGAGCTTGTATCAGAAAGTCTGGAACCATGTCCCCGTCTACCAAACAGGGTTATTGTTATTCAATATATACTGAAGTAATGTTAATACTGGTTGATAATTCTCAGCAAAAGTTGCCCGAATCCTGCATGTAGTATTTCCAAAATTTGGTATTTTTAACGAAATATAAACTAACACTGTGGTGTATTTTTACAAAAGAAATGTAATTTAACATTGTGATGTATTTTTACAAGAAATGTAAATTAACATATACGTAATTCTACAGTAAAATGTTAAATAACTAACGGTGTAATTTTACGTATGATTTAGGGGCACCCTTTGCTGCCCGCAGTTTTAGGGTAAAATAGCCAGAATATTTCTAACAGTGTATTTATCAGTTCCGTCATTGTTTTTTTTTATTGCGCATTTAACTGAAGTACACCAATAATTATTATGAAATTTGGTGTCAATGTGTTTCTGACATTTTCAACATGACAGTGGCGTACAGTGCGCATGTTGTGATGATTCAGCAGTTGTTAATTATTTGTTAATATAAGATTTAATTTGACACAGATGTGGCTCTAATATCTATCTTAATCTCTGTTATAAATTTGCACAAATGTCAAATAAATCCACTAAATAGGGGTATAAATACCATTCCCTTGTGAATTGTAAATTATTGACTGTTAAGAGTATTCCGTAAAAGTAAGTACGTCCATTTACATCTTTTATAATGTGTTAAGCGTTTAATAGCTCGGGTATAATCTTAGGGTCTGATTCCAGAAATTACCGATCATCTTGGCCGTTGATTTTAGAAAGCAATACACGTATTTTATATTTTTAGATGAGGAACTGTGTGTGGTTTTTTCTGTATACCCTATGTTTAATGCTGTTTGTCTCCAAGATATGTGCATTTACAGCTATACAAATGAAGGATCCACCTGGTAAGTTTTCCATAACGTTAAATGATTCTGATGAAAATATTTTTGTCCCCGCCTTGATGGAGTTTAAAGATGAGCATTTTCTGCTTAGCATAAAAAGAGATAAACAATTTGATTGATTGATGCTTTGGTAATAGAATGGCATTGCCTCCATATAACCAGTCACTATCTCGTAAGATATGGACTTTCAATATGCCATATGGTTTTTGGTGTCTATAAATTTAAAAATCCATCATGGCAGAAATTCAAAATGGCAGCCAAATTGGAATCCAAAATGTCTGATTTTAAATTAATCAAGACTTGAATATTTCTTTCACACGGATTTCGATGTTATTTTGTTGGATAAGGCTTGAAAAAATGTTTTATTTAATATAGTTTATTGAGTTAGATTCCGACACTAAAAACCAACCAGATGATACTTAGTTTTTTCACGCCCACATTTGGATGTGGACGTATTATGCCGTCGCCCCTGTCCGTCCGTCCACAATTGTTTGTGGACTCTCTACAGGTCACAATTCTTATCCGATTTTGACGAAACTTGAAATATAGGTTTATCCCCATAAGATCTCGGCTGCTTTCTTTCGGTATTGGCATGTATCAGATCGAAACTTCAGCGATTATGGCCCCTGATTGTCCGAAAAATCACGTTTATAGCTTATGGGCCCTATAGAGGTCACAATTTTGAACCGATTTTGATGAAATTTGGCATGCATGTTTGTAACCCAAAGATCGTGTTTCCTTTCGATATTCGCGCCTTTCGGATCATAACTTCCTCAATTATGGCCCGTGATTGACCGAAAAATTATCCCTTTTATGTTGTGGTCCCTCGGGAGGTCAGTTATTATCCGATGTAAAACAAAACGCGTGATTATACACCGTTACACCGTAATGAAGATTGTGTTCGAATTTCGTGAAAATCACACCAAAACTGTCGAACAAAATGCCCGTCGCTTGTTCGCGAATAATGTAAACAAAAAAGGGTATATCCAGCTTGTAGACCCTGTAGAGGTCACAATTTTAATCCGATTTTGAGGAAACTTGAAATGCATGTTTATAAACCAAAGATCTTGGTTTCTTTCGATATTTGCGCATATCAAATTGTGACTTCATGAATTATGGCACTTGATTGTAGGACAAATCTCTTTCTTTTTAGCCTGTTCTCTATCTATCTACGCTGGTTTAGAGGAAAATTACATTTATATTCCATTCGTTTTTCAGCACATGTCGCCTCTATCACTTGAGTACACTGATTACGAGATAAGGCGCTTCGAAAATTGTTAAAGACCGCCATATTAAATTCGACCAAGTTTGAGTATGATGCTGTCTGAATAGGTATCGTTGACCAAAACTGTGTTGGTTTCTTTTGCAATTTAAAACTTTACCCCCATCCCCGCCCGCACACACCCTATAAATATAGATAATCCGTTTGATTGTTCGATAAGATACATGTGCAATTGAATAATATGTGTTTTCTATTTATTTTGGGATTGCGGCGGGGGACATCAGCCTCACTGATGGCTCGTTCATTTTGACTTCAATTTAAAACTATTTTCCTTGATTATCGAAATATTACATACTCCTCAACTGGTTGAAAAATATTTCCATATCACTGGGCAAATATATTTCTTTTTACACTATCAATTTTATCCATTTACACTATCAATTTTATCAATTTTATCCATTTACACTATCAATTTTATGCATCATATAGTAATGTTGAACGCATTTTTAAACCGCCCAACTGATCACATACAAGAACTGACAAGCGTGTTTTATTTACAATGGCAACAAAAAAAACATTAAACGACAAAGAACAATACGTTATTTTACATATCCACAAAATGATTTAATGGGATGTTATTGTTAATAGGACCTGATGTTCCATGTACTACACCAGTTGGTGTTCTCCAAGTAGGAGAATCAAAGAAATCGTATACAGAGTGTATCGAATATTATTGTGGAGCTGGTCATATTAACATTGTTGGGTAAGATTAAAATAACCTATGTCTTCAATATGACGGACGAGGTAGCTGCAGTGGTGTCGAGGCAGATTAGATGTTAAACACCAAAGTTAGACATTTTGATATTGCTACCGTCAATTTAGTTGACTGATGCGTTTGAAGTGCAACGCGTAGATAATTTATCGAGATCCAATCAGTGTGTCGAATTACTACGCCAGGCCGTACTCGCTAAAGTGTTGTTAGCTTTCGCGTCATAGTTCTAGCGGATGTCATACACAAGGTAGCACTTCTCACAGGAATTTTCGATGTGAGACGTAGCCTGAAGATAATATTTCCATTTCTTCTGGTATTTCGTGAATTATTTTTAGATTGGATTGCAATAGTTTCGATTTCCATTGAAACAGGTAGTGCAGTGTATTGAAAAAAAGGTCTAGTGATTTTGAACAATTTCAGTTGATTACTTAGATATATATTCTGAAGTTTAATCGACCGTCTTCATTCGATAGACAGAGTTTCTCAAAGTTTTAATGTTTATACCAATTGTCAACGATAGATACACCGTAATGTACGTTATATATTTTCAGCATCGGTTATAATGCTGGAAAGGTTGGTTACGAAGGATGTTTCCAGGTTAATTTGGATAACTGTTGCTTTACGTTTATGAATTCTACCAATCCATCTGAAAACTGTACAGAGCCCCACTGTCCGTGAATAGTTTAATAATGTACCGGTTGTTAATTGCTTTTATATTTCAAAATACTTTGCAAGATAGAATAATTGAAATATAATTTGCCAAATAAAAATCATTCGTGATGTTAAGATTTGAGTTTTAATTTAGGGGCCGTGACAGTGGCGGAATTAGATGACGCGAGGTCCTGGGGTATCCCAATCACTAATAACTGGAGGAAGTTGAAAGTCTATTTTAAACACAATTCAACAATGCCAAAGAAGGTGATGGTTATTGAAGACTGCAATGCCTGTAACAAATGCATATGACAGTGTTACAAGCATTATACATCTTGACGGGGTGACTCCTACATGTAGGGTTTAGGTGATCTGGGGGAAAACATCCGAAACAAATGATTCTTACTTTTTATGAAAGACCTATATGAGTACAACGCCAGGAAAAACCCCCATCAAAACGGCCTTGGGCATTATAATTGCCACTGCCCTATCCCGAAAGCTAAGCTAGATAAGCATATAACAAATACATGAAATTTGTTGCATAATGTTCAGCATCGTCAGCTGAATCAAAAGTGGCAACTGTCAGATATTGTCAGTGGTGGGGTAAACTCGTCAGGCGTCTCTAATCCCCCACCCCACTAGCTCATTTACTAACCACACAAAACATGTATTAAAAAGTACCACTTCCATTTTCAGTGTTGGGGTATCCCCGCCGGGCTGGGCGATTTACCCACTACTACCAAATGCTAACTAAATACTACCTCGTTATTTGTGGGAAACTATAACAGTACTTCATACTACTCGATACTAATTAAATACCACCTTGTTATTGTGGGAAACTAACATAATACTTCAATTATGTTGGGTAGTAATGTAATGGACCAACTTCCTGTCCCATCCATCCAGATGTTCATATTTCCCCACATTAAAAGCGATACCAGCTATGAGTACATTTACATTTACTAAACTTGTTGCAAAATGCTCAGCATAAGAATGGCAATGGCCAGATTTTTTCAATAGTGGGGTATCCCAGCCAGAAACCTAATTGCTCCACCCCAAAAGCTAACCTACATTAACACATGACTAACGTATAAAATGTATCTCAAAACTATCAACATATTTCAATTAATCTTAATTGACCACTCCCATTCATTTTCAGTGATGAAATATCACTGCCACAAACAATAAGTGGCCCGCCGCTCTCACTGTAACTCTTCATCTCGAGAACGAACGCATATAATCATGAACCCTTGCCATGAATCCAAATCTGATCCAGACGAGGGTGAATACTAGTCTTGTTTAGATCCTCAATGACTTTTGAATTACCTTATACAGAACATTTCAGACATGACACATGACACAATTGTAAAAATCAAAGGTTACTAAGATGTTTATTTATTGCGATGTAGAATCTAAATTCTCTCGTCGCTATTTGGGTACGGTATATGAAAGTTCAAAATATCTTAAGTTCAGTGTCACCAGCTCGCCCCAACATAGCTCCTGAAAAATATCACTTTCTTCGAAACAGAGTGAAGCCAATACCAAACTATACATCCTTGTGAAATGCAACCATATCAATAATATCAACCAACTTAATACACTCAACCCATCTCAGAAAGGAAATATCACCAAAACTGTTTTCCACCCTCCCCCCCCCCCAATGTAGCTGTAATAATGGCAACACCTGGCTGTGTCAGCATTGTTAGCACTCTTCCAGCGCAATCAAAGTACACACGAGTAACGAAAACCCCTATTTGCGCATCAAACCCAAAACCCGAAACACGCCTTACGGCAACATCCACAAAATACCAGCTTATACGTGTGCCCACGAGACACTGTCTTCTACAAAACAACCTAAACCTTTCGATGTTGTCGACTTGGTCACGCCCCCCCCCCCATTAACACTGTTTCCTGAAATTATGTTCACCGTGGACACAGAACGAGACAAAAGTCTGCCTTTCTTGGTGTCATTATCAGATCAGAAGAAACAACGCACCGCTGCTAACAACCGTTTAAAGGAAACGGACCCACAACAATCAGTATTACAGTATCTCCAGTGCAAACTAAACATCCGTATCAGACCAAGAAAAACCCCATCACGACACTCGCCAGTCGTCCCTCAATATAGGTGATCTCTTCCATACTGCAATCTCAAACAATTAACCCAAATCCTGCTACTCAAAACTACAAAGTCAACAAAAACTGAGCTATCTCCCATTCGCGTCAACATATAGTTCAATGACAGTTCATCCTACTAAATCAGACGTGTTTGGTGGATATTAATAGTTGCGATAATAGGTGCGACACTCATTTATATTGTCTATGTTCCACATCACCGCCCTGGGTCGTGGTACGGCACTACAATGTCCGGGGATTGTTCAGGATTGGTGTCATATGGGACAATAACTATGTGCCTATAGTCTTTCGGCTAATACGAGGAAATGGGGTCTACCAGTGTATACATTGGCAATGAACGTAAAGTAAACGTTTCACCACAAATGCATCAACGCAATACCTCTATACTTTTACAACCGATGCCAGTTTCTAGTTCTGTACCTACTGGGTTCATGAAGATGGGCATATGGCGGATATCTTCTTCCCGAAGTGAAGCTACGGCCTAATTTTATATCGAACTTCGAATACAAAGGTTTTTTTTTATGTGCACGCCCATGTGAACGCGTGCTCTCGATTTTTCGTTCCACCCGAATTACTATGTCCCTTTACCAGTGGGAATTACGCCGGAAAATCCCAATGCACTTTTTCGGCCAACACCGGGAACGAACACGGGACCTTCAGGCTAGCGAGCAAACGTCTTAATTGTCGAGCCATCTCGGCTTCCGCATTTCTATGATAACCTGTACTATGTAACGTAGGATAATTCTATCCCGACAGAGAAATTATTTATTATCCTAACTTGATGTTAAAGTAGCTAAATCGCTAACATTTTGGACCAAGATATTGACACAAGTGGGTCGCAACCCATATAATACTGTATTATGAATGTATATAAACTGATTTGCATTCAATGGTTTCCGTTTTTACTCTAATTTCAAATCAGTTATGTTCGGCGAAATAAGTCAGCAATGTCAATCGAACGCATATTTCTAGCCTTTGATTTGGTTCCATGTTTCTAGCCTCGTTTCTCGAATCTCTTGCTAGAGCTGGGACTGAAACGCATTATGGTACACGATTCGTGTACCTATAGTAAAATATTGGATATCAGAGGCCCATCTTTTTCGGATAAGATCACAGCATCAATGTTGATTTAATTGACAAATAATTCGTGTTTTCAATTTTGAAGATTTTGGATGATATTGAGCTGGAGACTTAGCTACTTTAAGTGTTAATTTTTGTATGTGCACGCAAATGAACGTACGGGTGGCCTCAGGTTTTCGTCTAGTGCCAAAAACTGTGTATTTCTAGAGAAAGTCTCGCATGACACCACCACTGGCAAGTGTAGGGGGCCAAGCTTGTAACATACCGAACTTTCTTCTCGGGATTATAAACTGGAACATTATAGTCAAGAGTCTAGACCACTTATAGTGCCTTCGTCACTCGGTTACACAGTAAAGGCACAATATATTCAACAATGGTGTCTATTGTTAAGAAGCTTTACATAGATAAAGATACTTTCTTAAAAGATGTATCCAACCAGAGTAAAATATAAGTGGAAATATGCGAGAACATTAACTGAGTTATTGAGGGATGTTATAATATTTATTGGAATACATTCCTACCTCGACACGTTTATAAATAAAAAGCTGCGTTTGACCAGTCAAGATTCCTTTTTGATCAACTGAGACCCCTTCTAGAACATTTTTGTTTTTGTCGCGTCAATAAATACACCTACAAACTGATTCACGCACTACGTACAAAGATACTGATGCAGCTGTATTGGCAAAAAGATAAACTACATGTAGTCTCGCCATAACGTATTTCTCAACGTGATCATTAATTATAAAGGATACCGCATCTCAGGACATGTATATTGGACAATAACACCCCTCTAAATGCGGAACTGTAAGTGTTTGTCGATATTGTAACATGCTATTTTAGGATTTTAACAGAGGGGTGTTATTGTCCAATAGAGGGAGAGAAAGAGAGAGAGAGAGAGAGAGAGAGAGAGAGAGAGAGAGAGAGAGAGATGGGATTTAACGTCCACTCGACACAAACTAGGTCATTTCGGGACTTACATATGATTTAATTGTATTTCAATAATTCGCTAGCGCGTAGGGGGTCTTTAGCATTGAGAGGAAACCGGGGAACTAGAGAAAACTCAAGAGGTTTGACAGGCGACCCTACTCCTTGTCACGTACACCCGGGGATTCGAAACAACGCTAGTTGACTCAATGGCAGTCTTTATGATACAGCACACACGTGCTAACTATTCGGCAGTCCAACCTCCCTAGTCCAATAGAAGTGTATAATTGACCAATAAAAACGCAAGATTCACCCTCAAGCATTGTTACAATCACCAATATCTAAAAATCAAATCGAAAGTCGAACTTCACACTACCTTAATTTCATCACCAATCAAATTAGACATGATCATTAAATTTGTCTTTTTTTAAGCTTCAGATAAAAGAAATTATTTGTTTAGACCTTTATTTACATGACAAGCTTAGGTAGATCATCAGATGGCCTGGGTACAGCGTGGATTTAAACAGTCGTCTATTTCAAATTAAATCAGTAAATGGCTGACCAAGCTAACGTTTACCATTAGTTAGTGACGTCGCGACCTGAAACTGGTCATGAAAGGCCTGTCAAGCGAACGCACCATTGCCATTGAGAATAATGGGTGGAGCTATCGTCCTTAGATTAAACGTGCATATTTCTAGTCTAAACTTCCAACAATGACTCCGTAATTTGACTGAAATTTTTAATATTTTCTTTTTTATCATCTATTTTTCCAATTATTATAGCAAGAAAGACCAACTCTTTTTTTAAACTCTTAACTTGTGTATCTTTAAGGAGCTCCGTAGTTTTGACAATGGCCCCCAAAGTATTACAAAAAGTAAAGGCAATCAACAATAGGTTATTTATATACATAGCGTACATTGTATATCCAAAATTTAAATGATTTTATAACAAACTAAACATAATTATGGATGTGAGATATTTACAATGCCCTGTATTAAAGGGGAATGACAACGATTTGCAACAAGGCTTTCATACATTTTACATATATATATTCTGAAAAAATCCCCTCTGTAAAACAAAACGTTTTTCTACTCAAGAAGTTATTTTTTTTATTAACACCGGGACTCTGTTTCACAAAACCAATCTATTATGATTCAATAAGATTACTAAAATTAGGATTTTATCTTAATTAAAATTTCGTTAAACAGGCCCCTGAAGTGATGTAGGCTCAACACGCTCACTGGTCTCTATAAGAAGCATAAATAATTGACGTTCGTCTAGCGATCTATGATGTTCACACATCGTCGTTTGGGTGACCAAACGGACTGTTGTTGATATGAAATTATACGGTTATTAACCTTTTATACAGAAATCCGGCCGACGGGTAAATTCACCCATCCTGAAAGGTACATTGTGGTCCAATTCACTCCACGCGTCAAATTGTACATCACGGGAGTTTGACATCCGGTAAGTGAGAGATGTTTTGTCTGTTTGAATGTTTTTGTGCGTACTGAGTCTGCCGGCGGTGTTTTTATATATTTCAACGAATTTGTGCCACACACATATTCAAATAATTATATAAATTTTCAAAGTATGCCAGACACCGACGTAGCAAAATATAAGATCTCTTTTATGAGTACATGAGTCTACCAGTCTACACCAATGCGACATACAGATTTGAGCCCAGACATTCTCAAGAGAAAATAAAAGAAAATAGGAAAAGTCGTTCACATCCACATTATGTGCTAAAATAAATTGGTCTGTTTATGTTGAAAAAACTGCCAGCAAGGACAAAAACATTGAAACAGACGCATGCAGGCCCGTAGCTAGCTTGGGGGGATACGGGCGGGCAGCTGCCACCCCGGGATATTTTGGCGTCCCCGACGTCTCCATATGAGTATTGGCGCCACATAAATCCGTAAGACATTGGTTGGGCAATGTCAATTAACAACTCATGGGGCGCGCAAAACGGAGAGGCTCACATTATTGGTGGGGCGCCCACGACTAGTGCATAATGCCGACTTGATCAATGGGGCGCCCAAAACGGCATGTGGGGTTCCTCATCCCAGGGAATGCCAATAATGCTCCCAAAACGGCTGGACAATCTTCAAAATTCAAACGGAATGATTTGTGAAGTACCTCATCCCGGAAGGGCGCCCATAATGTCGAGTTCATGGGATTGGTTAGGCGTCCACAAATGAATTGGGCGCCCAAAACGACGTGATAATCTTCAAAATTCAAATGGCATGCTTATGGGGTTACTCATCCCGAAGGGGCGCCCTTAATGCCGGGTTCATGGGCTCCCATAATATAACGTTAGTGACATTGATTAAGCGCCACGAAAGTATTTTCGATACCCAAAACTGCGTGATAATCTTCAAAAATAAAACAAGTCGCATCCTAACCCGGTTCCGAATTTTTCATTTTTCTTATAAATTATTATAGATATGATAAAGTCGTTTTCAAAATATCATAATACGCCAATATCGCAAAATCAGCATCAGGTGCAAACCCAATTTTCCAAAATTATCTGGGGAACGGGAGTGCCATAGGCAATCTGACCTTTCCGGCAGACCCATATGCGGCGGTTGTTTGGTATTGAGGTAAGCCATATATTCCGGAGGCAATGGCCTAAGAAATCCCTCTCTGGTCTTTTCTGGCCATCAACCTGACAGCCCTTCGTTTAATCTGGGGCCTTCCCCAAAACTTTGAACAGTGATTTAAGGTATTGTATCCATTTAGATAGCCTCGTTTGTCACGCAATTAACTTTTCTGCAACATTCTGTTATGCAATAATAAAGCCGTGAGTCATGACGTAACGTTATATAGACATATTTGGTCCAATTTGGATCTCTGTTTAAAGCGTAATGATATTGTTATGCAGCTTGGTTATGGTTGTTAATCGGATTATTGACCAGTAATAATTTGCACCATAAATTTGCTTCAAATGCAGCAGTGTTAAGTGGGTTTATTGCTCTAACCAAACGAAACACAGCGAGGATTATGGTACGCCATCTAATATAGATCATATTGGATCACATTTAAGTTGCTGTATTGACGGACTGGAATAGCAGGAAAAGACGTTTGCGCCTTTTGGCAGTCAAAATTTGCGCCCGAAGGCCCCACCTCTGTACGATCTATGTAAGACCATCTACTCTGTATTCAGGGAGTGGAATAGCAAGAAAACGCGTTTGAGGTTGTCAAATTTTCCAAATTTTCTCGGGGGTGGGTGTCCCTAGACGTTTGTAGACTAGACGTGGAGGGCACCATATAGACACTTCCATTGGGCGGTACTGTTCGCCATGGACCATCAAATGTAGATACATCGGCAGCCCCATCGGCACTCCCTGAACCCTTTGCCCCCTAACAATTTTGGGCTAGCTACGGGCCTGGCAAGGCCTATTAGGATTTTAAAAGACGGGGCGCAGCAGGGTGGTGGGGCACCAATATAGTGAGGCGGGGTGTCTTGGGGGCAAAATTATTAGACTGCAACAAAATCGTTTACCAATGACTTGGAGCCGCAATCTAAGTCACTAGCAAGTTATGTCGTGTGTCAATTTCGGTGGGGCTATTTCTCATTTTGGTGTGTTCTAACGTAGAACTATTCACCAGGTACTTCATGCATAGATCAAAACTAGACATCAAGATGAACATTAATCTTATAACCCGAATGTGATGACAGGATCCCGACAAAGTGTGTCTATATGAGATGTATAAAATATAAGGAAAATACAACACATACTTTGTTACAAAGTTCGGATTACTAATAAGACCAAGTGGATATGGCGACGAGAACGAGAATCTGTAATAATGCCACTTGGTGGCGGCGCCACAAAGAACAATAAGGCCCAATCAAATGTGGATAGGGCGACGAAAACGAACCCACTATTGTCATATGGTCGCACAGTGTAGTACTATTGCTACTTTTAGCACTTCTTCTTTGTTGTGTTCTTCTTGTGATCGTAAATAATACCACAGTATTTAAGGTGGCGGCGGCGCCCCCCAAAGAACAATAAGGCCCACTAATGTCATATGGTCGCGCAGTGTAGTACTACTGCTACTTTTAGCACTTCTTCTTTGTTGTGTTCTTCTTGTGATCGTAAATAATACCACAGTATTTAAGGTGGCGGCGGCGCCCCCAAAGAACAATAAGGCCCAATCAAATATGGATAGGGCGACGAAAACGAACCCACTAATGTCATGGTCGCGCAGTGTAGTACTACTGCTACTTTTAGCACTTCTTCTTTGTTGTGTTCTTCTTGTGATCGTAAATAATACCACAGTATTTAAGGTATAAGAACTTTATTGCCAAGCTGAATGACTTCACAGGTCCCTTGTTCTCAACAGATAATGGCTGCCTGAATATCAGAGTGAGTTTATACTGTGGCTTGGTCTACACTCAAATTTATATCCCCCGGTTTCTGCAGACTCGAGATTAACTTTGACCCCAAATTCCATTCCAAATATGGAATAAAGCCTTATATTTCTCACCACTAAAATGATGTGATAGTCCTTATATGGTCTTCCAACCGGGAACATCTCACTGTGCCACCCGCAATTGTTCTCAGGGGGGATTAATCAAGCCAGGGGATTATCGAATACAATGGTGTTAAATGTATAGTCCGATTATTAAAACTACTAGGTTTAAACCAATTAACAACTTTATTTACAATAAATTACATAAAAGTAACAACAAATACATGTATCAAACATCAATCATAACCCTACTAAAAGTGATATGACGTTAGTATGTATATTCAATAGCATTTTTTACTCCATTTAACAGTTCGATTTTTAAATCATTAATAGATTTTTCTACTCCTTTACACTTTCGCCTCTTAGGGGGCAATCGTCCCCCCAGGGGCGGATCCAGGAATTTTTGCAGGAGGGGGTTTGCCAGGTTTCTGTTACGGAAATCTGCCATCATCGTCTCTAAATTACATAGGCATACATACAAATTGAGCTTTTTAAACAGAGAACTCATTTTTATACTGATGTAGGATCACTTTGTGATGTAATTTCATTGATGCAAGGCATTATTTTTTTTATGTAGCTGAGCAGGGGGGGGGGGGGTCGGACCCCCCAAACCCCCCCTCTGGATCCGCGCCTGCCCCCGTTATCCAATTGAACTATGGTATTTTCAATAAAAGTCTGCTGTTTCGACACAATAATAATAATAAATTTAAATATATTTGAATGGCTTATTCCGGCCTTCTTCATTTTACTGTGCCATCCCTCAAACTGATTAGATGTCCGTGAACCTTGTGTGTTGAAGTGATTCCACATACCTCCTCCATCGCTTTCTACCATTTGTTCAGTAACATAATCTGCAAACTTTAAAATATCGCCAAATCAGCTTCTTCTAAGGCATTCAGCCGAACGGTGTCTATATCAAATAATCTCACAAATGGGAGACCGGAATAATATTTAAGATACTCGTTAACCGGCGAAACGTGAACTTAACTTATATATTTTAATCATTTAAATAATTAAATCTTAACTAGGTGAATAGTACTTCGTTTACTTAAACTTTCACACCACTACCCTATAACACCAGTTGATTAGGTGGCACAGTGGGATTAAACCTTCCAACCATAGGTCAAATAACAGGAAGAACTTGATGAATATTTTGACAGTGTTATGATTTTACCAAAACATTACTTGTTTTTTTATGTATAGCTTTTAATTCACGTTCACTAAGTACATGTGAATTTGACTTTATAAAAATAGTTGTTTTAACAATTTTCCCAAAGACACAAAATGATCTTAAAGACCATAGCCTTACAGCAGGTGCGGAACCAGATATAGGGGCCGTATTATGATGGGTGTTTCCCAGGTCTGGTGTGCGCCCTCAGAAAATTTTGAAAAGGATAACGCTGGAAACACGTTTTTTGGTCACTGTTGATATCTAAGAGTCGTTTTCTTATTTCATATGGTCGATTTTTTTCAGGGGCGCATTATTTCAAGGGACGACATATTTGTTAGGGAGGGGGGTTGCTGTTGGGGCTTTAATTTCTCGCTTACAAAAGCATTTGTACTTGTGTTACAGAGGGGGTTATTTCTGAATATATATGTAAGATTTATGGAAACCGTGTTGAAATCGTTGATCGTCCCTGTTGAAGATGATTTAATGGGATGTTATTGTTTTAATAGAAGCTGATGTTCCATGTACTACACCAGTTGGTGTTCTCCAAGTAGAAGAATCAAAGAAATCTTATACAGAGTGTATCGAATATTATTATGGAGCTGGTCATATTAACATTGCTGCGTAAGATTATAATAAGCGCTGTGTCCAATACGACGGGATAGCCGCAGCGGTGTCGAGGACATATTAGATGTCAGTCGGACACCAAGGTTAGGCATTTTCATTTTGCTCTAACAATTTAGTTTTGGTGTTCTCGCCCTCGACTTCTCGTCTTCTCGCTCTCGACTTCTCGCGTCCATAACGATAGATACATTGTAATGTACGATATATCTTTGCAGCATCGGTTACAATGGCGGGGTTTTTGATTATGAAGGATGTTTCCCGGTAAATTTGGATAACTGTTGCTTTACGTTTATGAATTCTACCAATCTATCTGAAAACTGTACCAACCCCATCTGTCAATGAACAGATAAATAATGTACCGGTTGTTAATTGCTTCTATAATTCAAAATACTTTTCCAGATAAAATAATTGAAATATAGATTGCCAAACAATCATCATTCGTGATGATTATAAATTGAGTTCTAATTTTGGGCTCGAGACAGTGCCGGAATTCGCTGACGCAAGGGTCATGAAAGTTTGTTTTAAACACAATTAAATTCAACAATGCCGAAGAGGGTGATGGTTAGTCATGACTACATTGCTTGTAACAAATCACAGTGTCAAAAGTGTTATACGCCTTGGTGGGGTGCCTCCTACATGGTAATCATATAGACAACTCGGACCAAGATCTGGAGGCAATGCTGTGTCTATAAAATAATTATGTTAAAAGGGACATGATTCGCTTGATTTAGATTTTTTGTAAACCCCACTGTTACTTTTGATAAGAAAATGAACGAGACTTATTGTTTTACATCTTCCAAATCGACAAATATATATGAAATATAATGAGGGTTCAGCCATATGGCATACCGAACAATAATAACAAACTCATTTATATTGCGTGTATCACCACTACAATGTCCGGGGATTGTTCAGGATTGGTGCCATATGGGACAATAACTGTGTGCCTAGTCGTTCGGATAGTATGGGATACTGGGGTTGGCAGTGAACCTAAAATTAAAGTTTCAATTCGAACACATCAAGATAATGCTTCGTACTTTTACAACCATTGGTAGTTTCTATTAAATGAACTAGGGTTTAACGCCTGATTGCCTATACACGTTTATATAGGATAATTCTATCCCGAAAGAGAAATTATTTCATACCCATACTTGATGTTAAGTGTTCTTTTATGTACGCGAAAATGAGTGTACAAGTTGCCTAGAGTTTTCGTCCAATCCCAAAGACAACTAATGGAAATATGTCAGACTATGTCAGCTATTGTTGGGTGTTACCACGTTCAGATCAATGACCCACGTAAAACGGTGGTGATGTAGTCGTGCAGACAAAAAGACAAGCGTAATACCAGATGCTACAATATCCGTAAAATTAACTCCATAGATAATTAGACGTGTTCGTATCAAAGACATATTGGTCTTAAAGGTAATTAATTACAATATTAGTATGCCAAAATCTAAATGGAACCTGGTTTCTTCGAAAGACCAAAACCATTAAATCTCATTAATTTGTAATTAAATAGCCAAATTCTCAGCAACTATAGTAGTAGGGTTTATGACATTAGGCGTTCCTTTCATCCGAAGGACTAGATACTGTTGGGTAAGTTTGGAAGTTTGGTTTACTTATGACGTATGTGGATCTATAAAAATTATATGAAGCTGATCACCATATTTGAAGGTAAAGTTGTATCAAAAGGATTTACAGAACAGACTTGAAAACTCACGTCCATTGATATTTTCTTTCTTATTTTTTTATCCTTGGTTCAAATGTAACATTCAAATCCTGGTGTCGACCGGTGGAGATAGACTTGGGTAAAATTACCAATCGCATTTATCAAAAATACGTTTCACAAAACGAGAAAAAAAAAATTAGATATACGGAATTGCCGATGAGTATGGGGGCAAATAGGTAACATTCGTTTCTGAGATCCACGTTAAAGCTAGAGCACCATTTTAGATACAGTGAGAGGTGTCGTTTCTGGGGAACATTTCTTAAGACTTTCCTTTGTTGGAGGAAGTTTCATTGCTATTTAATACACAAGTCCCATATTTTAACATGTTTGAATAGCAGAATTACGCATAAAAAGAAGTCAAAGTTCAACCTGCATGTACTTATAATCAACATAGTTGCATCAATACAGGTTACATGTAGAAAAAAATATACGGTTATATTGTAAAACTACACTTTTATTGTTAATTTACCCAGTTTGTACAGTAATCTCATGTTACCTCACTAATACAGTAAAATTTTAGTATAAAAACACGCAGTGATATTTTTACAGTGTACAATTTCCGCTAAACACTATTGGCTGTTAGATTCTTTGAAATATAATTAGTGTGCAAGTAATCATTCAGATTCAGTCATCTTCGTTTCGCTTATATTAACCATATCTATTTTATTTGCAAGGTTTTTTTTTATAAATGATTATATAGCCGAATACTGCTTAGCAGGATTTTTTTCAAATGTTATTTATTTGTGTTGTTAAGGTACATATAAAATATTTATGACTAACATAGCTGGTTTTCAATCGGTAAGACCTCTGAACCAGAACATTTCTTTTCATCTATAGAAGAGGCAGAACAGATATTATGACGAGGAAAAATGTTGTGCTTATAGCCGCGAGTTTAGCCATGTTTTTCAACACATCTCTGAATTTCGTGGCTGGGGTAATTCATGTAGCGTTATTAGAAACGTACCCAGATACGGATCCGGTGACAATATCATGGATTGGTGCGCTCTTCTCGTCTATGTTCTGTCTAGGGGGTAAGTACAATCACATGTATAGAATACGTCCATGCAACTGTTTACATGTATACACAATAGCGTCACCATGATATTAATAAGTCCCAAATGTACGGTGGCCTAAATGTACTTAATGTACTTATATAGGCCCTTAGTTGACATCTGAGCAGAGTCGAACCAAGTCTTTGATGTATTTTCCTATGTCATAAATAAATACCGCTACCGGAGACAATATAGTTGACATATTAGATGCCGTATTGCGTGATACCCATCCATCCTTTCGGAGAATACTCACTTTTCGTCAAATATTGGAAACCATTTTGAACATAATATTTATACCATCAATGGAACGATAAACCATGCTGCACATTTTTGAGTATCCGCTGATTGAAGTGATACCTTACCTTCAGCGCCAAGCGTGTTGATGATTCAAGGACGTTTGTTTTGAATTGGGTGCAAAAGCGTGCACTGAAACAATTTCTAACGCGATATAGACCCCCTGCATATTATGACAAGTTTGTTTTTCTGACGTCAATAATTCTCTATATTTATTGGCGGTATTAAAAAATTTATAAATTTAGTTATTGATGTATCACCGACAAAAGTAAAATAACCTTAAGAGCAGTATTTTAGGCTAGACTGTATTCGCATAAGAACGTGGGAGAATAAAATGCCATTACACCGATTTCTATAAAAGAACGATATCAACAATGAATATAATATGTAGCCTAAGCTGGATTTCTAGATAAATACAGGTGTTACCCGGGGAGACTGTTTGAGTCCAACCTTGTTCGACACATTTATTGATGATATAAACCAGAGTCTCAACGAAGATTGTAACCAACAGAATTAATTAACATCTCACTCAAAAGTATGAAGCTTACCGATAATATCTTTTTGATTTAAAAAGAAATCTAAAGACGGTGTACAAAAATATCAAGACAATTTAGAAAATTATTCTGATGAGAGAAATTTATGCAAAAATATAAGAAAATTGGAAAATATTTAGAAAACGTTAATGAATTCAATTATCTTGGAACAGTTACATCTTACCCGGGCACCTGTTTAGCCGTCATTGGTGACTTAATACAGAAAGGGGGCCAAAACATTTAATATTATCATTTACAAAATATCCAAAATAAACTTAGATCCGTATCTTGTAAAGAAACTTTTATCTTCCAAATCCGTCCAATCATTACTTGTAACGGGATAGCTATGTAGATTCAGCAATGATAGAATATTAAGTTAGCAAATTATTTATGCTTTATAAACAAGCAGAAAAAACCCCAACATAGCTGTAACCATGAAGCATATAATCATCTAAGAATACGCTCAAATAAATTGAGATTTCAAACAGGAATATATATATATATAAAATTAGAGGTAAAAGATCGTTTATGTAATGTATACCAAGAGGTGGAGGCTGAGATTCATTTTATAACACACTGGGAGAAGAAAAGAATTGTTACATTAATTTTATTTCATTAACTAAATTTTGTTGAATTGAAAGATTTCCAACAATTTAGAATACAGATGATGAATAAAACTGTATAAATATTTAAACAATTTTTGTTTCTTCTTTACTCATAACCTACGGTTTTTTACGCATTGACATTTTTCTACACATAAGACAATAATAGGAGAGCATAAAATAGAAAAACAAATAAAAAACAAGACGGTTGGGAAGAACAACTTACTTCTTGTTGCTATAAAGAACGCCATATATCAGCAGGGATAATTTAGGTTAGACTAGAATTTCAACAAGGTCTACCGATTGTTCACTGTTTTTAATTCATGTAACCATGAAGCATGTATTCCAAATACTCAGGTCACATACTATTGTAACGGTTTATAACAGACAAATAACATTGTATATATATAGACATTATTTATATGGTGAAGGATCAATACATACTGTATGTATATAAACACACAGTACTGGTATGGTGCATAACTAATAACAACCGTTCTATATTGATGCTTCTCTGGTGAATTCAGACAACTTACGGCATCACTCCTTGTCTGCTTCCCTCCTGACGTCCTGGGTGAAATAGCTTTATTTGACGCCCGCTTTCACTGTTCAGTGATATCACCGACAATTTCATTATTAGGTAATGTGTATTGACGACGTGTGATTAGACGATATAATAGATTGGGAGAACATTATATATATACTAATATAACCCAATACTAGCTATTAGGGACACGAACATAGAAAGATAAACTAACGGATACACATTTAAAACAATGGTGCTGACAAAATTGTAGGTTTCCAAAACTATGTTACGGTTACATAAACCAAAAGCCAGACACACATAGGTATACATGTATTTATCTGGTCTGGCAATTCGGTTAAATGGCAGGGCGGTGCTACTACTGTTCCTTGTGGCTTTTGGTCCATTCTTCCCTCCGTTCGTCCTGTCGTGTTGGTTGTTGTTGATTCCAACATCTCTGCCTGTCATAATGGTAGGCCTTATATGCAAATGCAACGTCGTATGAACAGATTATTATGCCCTATTTAGTACAACTTACTGGATACCTGTTCGATATGGCATAAAATGTTTGATTGGTGGTAAAACAGTATATTATCTCCATTATAATAATATTTACATGGTCAGTGGAGTTGATCACCTTTCATTAACAATCTGTTTTATTTGTCACATTCCTATGACACGGACGAGTTATTTACTAAAGTAAATTACATTATAACTTTACATATATATTGGTAGCAAGGATATCAATTTATTATCTAGAATATATTAACACACAATATTATCTAGAAGATCTGCAAATTAGGAGGGAACATAAATGTATGAAAACGTGTTGTTTTACTGTCTATGTTAGACATATATGTTTAGCTGTGCTTATATTATATTATATTACATTAAAGTATCACTTTTGCTGATTTAGACAGGGTGTTCGACACGGTTTAAATAAGAGAGCGTATTTACAAATATCACTGGCAATATACTAGAATGGTCTAATAATTATCTATCAATGGGTTTACCGCCCTAGTGTTCTGCTCCGAAGAGTTATTTTAAAGGACGCGGTGTCAAATGTTGGACTTCTATAGGCTGGGGTACCACAAGGTTCGGTTCTGGGATCATTGTTATTTTTAGTTTTTATAAATGATATTCCGGATATTATCCGATGATACGGTCATTTGCCATGTAGCCGACAGTGTGATTTCTTTAAATTGCATAATAAATAATGACTTAGAAATTTTATACTTTTGGTTAAAAATGGTTAATGAAGTTTATAACCCAAGCCAAACAAAAATCTTAATCTAAGCTATAATACAAACTTTAATATTCTGTTTGATCAAATTTGTATTGAACCGGTAAAATTTCACAAACATTTAGGTGTTGTATTAAGTAATGACTGTAAATTGACCAAACATATAGATATTCTTAAAGAAAGGGCATCTAAGCAATTGAATGTACTAAGAAAATTAAATATAAATTAAATAAGGAATGATTTATATTAGCTTTATACGGCCAATTTAGAATATACTTCAGAAGTCTGGGACAAATGTGAAAAATTAAAAAGTTATAGACTCGAACAAGTCCAAATAGATGCGGCCAGATTGTAACCGGGCTTCCATCCTATTAGTAATTAGTAATTTATACAAGGAACAGGCATCGAACTATTGGAATGAAAAATACAAAAAGATTATTGCTTTTGTACAAAATTAAGAAAAAGCGTGCTCCTATTTTCCCAACGGAATCAGCATTATTTAGAAGGCACAAGGAAATTTAATATTCTACATAGTTGATTAAGAACCAAATATAGAACTCTCAAATCTAATTTGTACGAGAGAGCGCGGATACATATTCATGTTGATCTCCATAAACTTAATATAGATCTGGCTTGTTTAGATTCAAATCTATTACTATATGGTGATCAGTCTATGTCATGCACATTGAATTCCTTTATTATTGCGGGTGGGGGGGCAATGGTTAGCGTGCGTGCGCTGTATCATACGGCCTGCCATTGAGTCAACTGGCGTGGTTTCGAATCCACGGTTTTGCGTGGCAAGGAGTACGATCGCCTGTCCAACTTCGTGGGTTTTCTCCGGGTACTCCGGTTTCCTCCCTCTACTAAAGACCCCTACGCGCAAGCGAATTTTTGAAATAAAATTAAACCACATGTTGGTCCCGGGGTGACCTAGTTTGTGTCGAGTGGACGTTAAACCCCACTTCAGACCACATTTGATTAAATTTTGTTTGATTCAGGCGTGTATTAAATGTTCAGTTTCAGGCGTAGATACCTGTATAGATACCTGCAACTCAATCCGATTCAATAAGATACCCAAACGGATGCTATTTCTCACTCAACACAAAACGGGTGGAATTTTTGTGTTAACTGAGAGTACATCATTCAAGCCCAGGGTCAAGCATATCAAATAACGCTACGAAAATTGATTGGTTTGGAAAATCTATATTTACGAAAGAAAAAGTTCATATGGGTTTACAGAAACACTCTCAATTGGCCGCCACATGTTGAGGGATGCCTATCGGACCACCAGAAGTGGTGTGTCGTTATTTTTGCCAGACAGAAAAATCGCAGGTCGGGCTTGGGTCCCATCCGGTTTCGGAACCTGTAGGTGTTTCTATGCGCCCTCCCAGTCCTGGTATAGCGGAGTGGACTGCTGTCGGACTGTGTACGCGCCCGCGGTCGGTTGTTGACGGCACAGAAGCACTAACAAGGCCGAATATTGGACCTTTATTTTCAGTTAGTGTTGTTTCTTGGACACCCCAAGTGTGTAACAAATCTTTGTTTTAGGTTTAATAGCTACCTTTGTTACACGTCTATTTAATCTGGGATTTAGGTTTAATATAATACATCTGTTATAAGTCTAGTTAAAGTGTGTTTTAGGTTTAATATATGATACAGCTGTAATAAGTCCGTGTTTCAGGTTTAACAGCTACTGTCGTTACACGTCTATTAAATCTGGGGTTAGGTTTAAGTCTATACAGCTGTTCAACTTGTATTTTAGGTTTAATATAATAAGTCTATTTAACTTGAATTTCAGGTCTACTAGGTACCATCGTCATACATCTGTCTAGTACTAGAACTTGTGTTATGTTAAGTGGTCTGCTCACGTTGACTGGTTTCACATTAAGCTTCCTTGTGACAGATATAAAATATTTGTTTATAACGTACAGCTTAATAGCAGGTAATATGATTATTGTAGCTAATATAAAACTTTTTAAATTCCCATCAATTTAAAGGAAGAAACAAACTAACTGTTGTCAGTGAGCATATCGCTTGCTGACTAAACATGGGGTGCCAAGATTGATACGGATTTTGTCTTGACGGATGGAATGACTACTGAAAAAGTCTAGTTCTTCGGATGATACGGGAAACCTTGTACTCGTTGGTGTGTACGCAAAAGAAAAAGTCTTCGGATCAATTCCCTTGATTTATCTTTTGAGCATTGTATATGTGTGATGAAGTCCCCCTGCACTCATTATTTCATGATTTTAGGTTAGGTTATTATTATTATTATTATTACTTTCAGGGTGTGGACAATCATTTTGTTGTGTTGGACCATTAGTATCTTTGAGTTACCATTTTCAAGATACATACAGTATAGCATTAGGTATAGCCACAGCCGGAAGTGGACTCGGTGCATTTGTGTTTCCTCCTTTAACACAACTATTTCTAGATACCTATGGGTTAAATGGAACGTTTCTGATGCTTGGTGCACTTGGTTTTCAGAGTTCAGCATGTGGAGCTCTTATGGAGCCAACTGAACAAGAACTATCGCTAGAGCCTGCTTTTTGTTGTAACCGAAAAAACAATGTACCTGAAAAAGACATGAGTAAATGGAAGGATAGATTCAGATTTTGTCAAGCAGTACACTATAGGCTGTTATTGGTTAATTCTATCGCGTTTCATTTGGCAAATTCCTCAGTTTTTCTCTTTTTGCCAGACTATTTCGGGCATCTGGGGTCGACAGCTCAAGAAACTGCCATACTTTTGGCTGTTGCTGGGGTAACTGGAACTATAGCTCGGGCAATATTAGGAATGCTGGCGTCTTCCATTGGTGCAGACATCCTGTTTGGTGTCATGTTTGGCATAATCGGAGTGGCGACATTCTTCATAAAATGGATGTTTACCTTGGGAAGCAAAATTTCATATGTACTTATTTTGGGATTATATAGCGGTGGTAGCTGGTCGCTGCAGTATGTACTTTTGATGGAAACTACTGGAATTAAAAATATAGAGTCTTCTATGGGTGGATTGATGTTTTGTGGTGGTTTGGGATATTTGTTTGGACCCCCAATCGCAGGTATGCTTAATAGATTGTATACTCTGATTATTTTGCTAATGTTAACAGGTACACACAAAGGTCGCCATATTAGATTTCAATAATTTTTTTGATACCCAGTGGATATTCACTTTAATCATTTGTAAATTCCAGAAACATGATGCTAGCGATTACTGCATACAATGTTAAAATTCATTTACGACATCCGCCATATTGGATTTTGTGCCCGTCACCAATCTTTTCTTGATTTTATTTCTGAATACATAAAGACTAAAGATATTTGGACATACTTAGAACGTTGATTTCATCGATACTCACGTCTACCAGTGCCCATTGTCAGGTCCGAACAGGTCCGATAACCCCAGAATGTCTAGAATTTTAGATTCAATACCACTATGAATTACATTTTTCACGTCAATTTTATTTTCCATTTCTGAAAACATTTTATTCGTAACATAAACTTTTATTCTCCTTCTTTTTTTTCAGAAATGCTAGCAATTCATTATCAGGATTCTTACATAATTTTTGTTTTTTCTGGTAATTAGACGTTATTATAAATCTTAGTATACTTAGACACTGCAACATTGTTTGGATTGATGAACAATAATCTAAGGCGCCAAGTCGCCGACTCTCGCGATCAGTTCCCGTATTGGCCGAGGGGGTGGGGGCTGAATGGTTAGCACATGAGTAGGGTCGCCTTCCGTATTGGCCGAGAACTATCTTCGTGACTTTCTTCTCCCGATGTCATTTGGGCTAATCTGGTGGTATAACGTGTTTGCGTTATATCATAAGTCTATCACTAAGTCAAGTGGATTCCATAACCCGGTTGTACGTGACAAGAAGTATGGTCGCCAGCCCAGTCTCGTGGATTTCCCCCCCCCCCACGCCCCCGCCAGCTAAAGATCCTTACTCGCAAGCGAATTTTTGAAATAAAATTAAACCCTGTGTCAGTCCCGAAATGACCTAGCGTGTGTCAACATCCCCCCCCCCAACACACAAGTGAGAACTGCATTTGAAAATTGAAGAATAGTAAATATTTTCTCATTTTGTAGGTGTGTGTTTTGCAATTGCTTCGATATCAGGTCTACTAATTCCAGTGACGGCCAAAAGATATTATACACGAGACGTTATAGAGACGGAAATAGGAGAAAAAGACCAATTGTTCATGGAAAATGGTGAGGAAGAAGTCATTTTAGATGCAAATTAAGAACAAACTCTCGTATTTGATGTTTATTTGTTAAAAATGATAGTCTTTCTTTGGTGACAAGAAGACTTTGTCGTCAACTCCCAGATCCCTTAAAGGGAACAGGGATAACAAATCGATCTCTGTGATATGAGTAATCAACAACATCATACCATCAGTGTACATTTTATAAGATTTACAACAAATTATATCAGGCATCTCAAGAATTCTAGTTAGTTATACTGGGCATCAATGACATATATTTTTATTTCTACATATATGGACTAAAAAAAAACAAAATTTCATAGTTTCATAAAGATATCTTGAATGGTTTCTGAGATATGATCTAGAATGAAAATTGCATGAGAAACTTAAGTAATTTTTATTTTCATGATATAGAGCACATGGTCTGACCATTCTTCCATACAATTCCAATTCGTTTACTATACTATTCAAAAAAGTAGGGGATATTTGATTTTTAAGTGTTATTAAAGTCACCTAATGAAACTGACGAAGAAACAAATGACAAAATGAAATGAAGTTCACATTCATCGATTTATTACAAATGATCGTTAGACTAAGTAAGGCACAGACTGACCATTATAAGGGTAAAATGATACCCGGGGTCAAACAGCAAAGTTACTACAGCATCACAACAAAGTCAGTAACGGGTAAATCCTCCTCTGTTTGCCAAACAAGCATTGATCCGACGTGGCATACTCCTAATGAGACGTCTAAGGTCATTTTGGTCCAGATTGTCCCATTCCTGTTGCAACGCAGCAGCAAGTTCTTGGACATTGGCAGGACGTTGTTGACGTTGACGACCTCTGTCCAAGCATGTCCCAGACATGCTCGATGGGGGAGAGGTCGGGTCTCAGTGCTGGCCACGGTGATGTGGTGATGTTCTGTTGTTGGAGGTAACCTGTAACGATCCTGGCCCTGTGACATCTTGTATTGTCATCCTGGAAGATGAAACGGCGGCCATGACGTCGTGCGAACGGCACAACATGGACTGCCAAGATGTTGTCCCGGTAGTACTGGCCTGTAACACGCCCTGCAACAACATGTAAAGCCGTTCTTCCAGCAACAGTGATGCCTCCCCACACCATAACAGAGCCACCCCCAAATCGATCATGTCTGATGACGTTAACGTCTTGGAAGCGCTCGATTCGACGACGCCACACCCTCCTACGTCTGTCCAAAAAATCGACAGTGAACCTTGACTCATCTGAAAACATCACATTGCTCCAGCGTCGATTATCCCAGTGTTGACGACCCCTACACCAACGATGTCTTGCCTGAATGTGATGATCTCTCAAACAAGGGATCACGCGAGGACGTCGGGCGCGAAGGTGACCACTATGCAGTCGATTCCGAATCGTCTGGCCACTCACTCTCACACCAGTGTCTGTTTGAAGACGAGCGCTGATCTGATTTGCTGTGATGGCACGATTTCTAAAGGCCAAGGTACGGATAAATCGATCCTGGGCTTGAGTTGTCGCCCTTGGTCGACCTGAGCGTGGTCTGCCCTGTACAGATTGTGTATCACGGTATCTGGACCATAGCCTGCTTATGACAGACTGAGAAACATCCATCGTCCGCGCCACAACCGCCTGTGTTGTGCCGATCTGTAGCATGCCAAGGGCACGTAACCTTTCATTTTGAGTAAGCCGACGCATATCAAAATTTGTTTTCTGGTCACTAAAACAATTAAACTGATGTTTCCACCCTGGAATTCAATGCCACCATGACAGTAACATTCAAAGTCAGAGTCGTGCAAATCTTGGGTTGCACCCCCATGATGATCCCAAGCATCACCTGCATTCCACGCGGTAGCTATTGGTGCGTTTGGGCGTCACATGTAACTGGAAATGTTTCTTCTGTTAGGTTCTATAGTGACTTTTTTCGTAGTCATTTGCATATTTTAGTATTATGCCCCCAAAATCAAATATCCCCTACTTTTTTTGTATAGTATATGTAGTCAGAGCAGATGGTTAAGTGAGTTATTTCCCCTGGATTGCTGTATTGGAATTGTACATCAATATTTTTCCTATTGATTGTAATGTTAATTCTCGTATATTATTTTGGGGTTTAAACTTTCTATCATAGATGTAGCAGCACCAAAGGAATGTATTAGCTTCAATTCGTGACATGCAGAAACTGGAGGAAGCATACCAATAAGCATCCAACTGTCCTCTGTATATTATTTTAACTTAGACAACCACTTAACTCTCTTATCCTTTCGCGTCAGGATAATCAAAACCTGTCAGAAAATGTATATTCAAACCCTTTCTCCGATCTGCACCAAACTACAGAAATCGCCATACAAACGGGAGTAACCAGTATATGAATTAATAGTACCGTGTGGTCATTAAAAAACAGACTCAGGGACGGATCCATGAATTTTGCAGGAGGGGGTTTGCCAGGATTCGGTTACGGAAATCTGCCATCATCGCCCCTGAGACTAAAACACAATTTCTTTGTCTAAAAAAAAACCCTCGCCTATCCTCTTTAGTAATTTAATATCAAATTTAGATACATGTAACTGTAATGTGAGTGGTGGACAGATTTTAATGTCAAGTTTTGAAAGATCATTTTGTTTATGATTTACTTTGGATTTGTTTCAAATGTCTTTTAACACCCTACCAGTACTAGACACATATACCTCCCAGGAGTTTGTTAGTGACGCTAAATCGAAACGTTTTTTTTTTCAGCTATTCTTTCCACTTTTATTTTGTACTTTCAACACCCGTTTGTGGCTTGTGTTTTATCGTTCTGAATATCTACCCACAGGTAAGTGATCCAGTTAATCAGCACACGGATTACTAAGCACTTCTTCCAGCTCCTTGTGTAGTGAAAACAAGTGAAACTAAATTTTGAACGGAAAATAACCAAAGCGAATGTGGGCGTATAAAAAACGAAACGAAATATAGATCTGTATTTTAATCACATTGGGAGGATTTTCGTAAAATCAAAAGGCAATATCCCAGAGAGGTACGGTGCCACAATTGACAGCATCCGACATATTTTACGTTTCATCAAAATCGGAAGGAAATATTGATCTCTAGACGAACGGACAGACAGGGGCGTCGACATAATACTTCCATATCAGAGCTGTGAGAGTCTAATAAAAAGGAGATACTGGTAATAAATTGTATTTTTTATAAAAAAAAATTCTAAACAATATAAACATTAACAAATTGCATTTAACAAATATATATTTATCACAGTTCATTTATCTACACTGGGCTAATTTTCTTATTCAAAAGATTTAAAGTTTCTTCACTTAAACTGGTTATTATTTGTTTCTCTGGTTCAGTGATAAAATTTTCATTTTCGCTGTCTTCTATATTTATCACTGATAACACATGCTGTTTATTAATCTTCGGTCTAATCAGTAAACCTGTTCCTGCTGCCACCAAAAAACACAAACCTGAAAAAAAATTATATTACATACAATAACTTTTAAAGATAAAAAATATAGCACACCGTATAGGCTAATAAAATTCTAAAATAGCCAAGATTTCCCGCGTCCATCAGCTCTACTAACCAGCTTTTGAAAAATCGACATAATTCTGAGCGGTAAGCAGGCGACCAGGCTTCAATTCCGTATGTTGGTGAAGCAAGTTTCTTGTAGTGGTTCAGAATGGGGTACTTGGCAAAATACAGTGTCTAATTGTTTGGATTGGGTGAAACCTCAAGATCCTGAGTACACGTTGTGGCGTACACGTAAAAAAATCCTTTTCATTTCTTATCCGTGCACCACCACCTCGCCCCCGCCAGCACACTGTATGGCGAGTGTCCGTCTTCCTGCAGAAAAGTCAGACTTTACACATTCATTTATTCAGTCTGAACGCATCTCCCTTTAAGCAAAATAGCTTAAAGATTTTAAGGTCAATATATTTTGGCGAATATTTAAATTTTATCGATTCTAACTTAAGGTAGAGTCATTGCATGCGACCAACGCCATGTCCTTTAAACAAGAATTAATAATCGTTATGTTTTTGGTTCTGTTCAGGCAGATCACTGTCAACATTAAATGATTAGATACACAAATTATATTTTTAAAACATTAACCAATTGAAAGAGTTCAAACGATCATATACAAGACTCACTTACCAGCAAACACGAAGGCATAATAATAATCATTAAACCACACAACCATCATTTCTGAAAAAAAAGAAAAGAAATATAGATTTAACTTTCTTATCTGCCTAATTGTACGAATATACAGATTGAGATATTTTGACTGGCTCACAATAAATAAACAACTCGGATGTTGAAATAATTCTATACAAAGAGACAGAGAGAGAGAGAGAGAGAGAGAGAGGGAGAGAGAGAGAGAGAGAGGGGGGAATGGGGTTTAACGTCCACTCGACACATACTAGGTAATTTCTGGACGAACATATGGTTTAATTTCATTTAAATAATTCGCTAATGTGTAGGGGTCTAGCAGCGAGAGGAAATCATTAGGTTGGACAAACGAACCTACTCATTGTCACGTATAGGCGGGTAATCGAATCCCTGTCACTCAATGATCCAACGCGCACGCATTAACCCCTACCCCTTGAAGAACACGGGGCCTCTGGGTAACTATATATCCATCAACGTTCCAAACAATTGCAGCACAAAAAGTTACATACCTCCGAATGGCGGTCCCAGAAGATATCCCATACCACTAAAAAACATCATGATACCATAACCGGTAGAGGCATTTTTTAATCCAACTATAGTCACTAGTAAAGTATACTGTAGTGCCCAACTCCCTCCAGTATAAAACCCTAGTAAAGCTGTATAGGCTATTTTGCTTCCCAAAGAATTCATAAATTTCACAAAAAAAGTGATCACACCCATAATACCAAATGTACTTCCGTAAACGACAGCAGTGTCGACAGTCGAGGCCAAGAATCCAAGTAAGACTCTGGAGAATATTCCTGTGATTCCTGCTATAGACAGTATAAATGCGGATTCCTGTGACGAGGATCCCAGATGTTTGAAGTAGTCGGGAAGAAATAAGAATACTGTTGACAGTGCCATGTGGAAAGCGGCAGAACTCATAAATAACAGCCATGTTGGAGCTGATGTGAAGAGTATCACTTTTTCTGTCAAGAAACGTGACGACATTTGGTCTTGTTTGTCAACGGGGTCTTTCTTTGGAAGTTTTCCCTTGGAACTATTTAAGAACAGAGTTTTACTTGATCCGATGGCATAGCCAGGTGACATCCCAACACTGTTTTCCAACGGGTTCTTCTTTGGAAGTTGTCCACAGGAACTACTTAAATACAAAAGTTTATTTGAACCACTTTCAGCTGTTTTATCGTCGAGGTGATTCTTTCGGAATTGCTGGTTGATATTATTTAATGAAAATGATTTATTTGACACAATGTCGTAACAAGATATGTCACCTTTTTTGTCCACAGGGTTCTTCTTTGGGGGTTGTCGTCTGCAAATATTTACAGAAAATGATTTTGATCGCTTTTCGAATTTAGTAGGTCTCATTAAGGAACCACATACTGCGGACTGAAATCCGAGTCCACCAAGAAATAGAAACGCACCAGAAAGGCCATACGTGTCTACAAAATATTGAGTTAAAGGTGGGAACACGAATGTACACAGTCCACTCCCACTAGTAGCTATTCCGGTGGCTATACCGGTTTTCCCTTTAAAGTAATAACCAATAATCACCATAGAGCCGGCGAATGACATGGCTTGACCACTGCCTGAAATGGAAGATAAAACGCAAATAAATAACACTCAGTTCATTGTTTAAAGTTGTAGTGGCATTAATTTTTTTTTTCAAAAAGAAAGTTAAAACACAATTATTTCTATATATATAGCTTAATAAGTTGTCAAAACACTGTTATACGATCATAGGAATAATTGTAACATATTTACACAAATATTGAGTTAATTTCTAGTCGCCCATGATATTAATTCTCCATAATGGAAGTGGGGAAATCCACGCTTGTGTGGTCAAGGTCTGTGGTTAAACATTTATGTATAAAGATGACTGGATGACTGAGGCATTAAAAGGTAATCCCAACCTAAATACGTGATATTGTTCTAATAATATCACCAAGAAAATCTCAACCCCTATTTCAACCTGAAAATGATTTATTTGCCAATTTTGTCAACTAACAATTAGTGAATTATAGGATTATTCTATAACAAGGTAGAACTGTGTATAGATACTATGTGTCTTAGGGCTTTTTTGTCATGCCAGATTATTAAAATCATTCTAGAGCTAGCCAGAAGGAAAACATCAAAATTACATTTTAAAAAGAGGCACGTCCTTTAATTATTCAAAACTATGCGAATGCTTTGAGGGCAGCTATACTATAGATTAATTGTCTATATTTGAACCTAATGTAATTAGATATGGCGATATATCAGCCATAACTCCTTGACATATATGTAGTTGGCTAGCATAGTTTATTGATACAGAAGGAATTATGACAATGGCCTCACTTGACTTGGGCTATCTCCAGAATGTGAATCGAGAGTCGACATACTAATTGATAAAGACAGAAGGATTAATGATATCACATATTGGTAACTGAAACAAAAAGAGTATTTTTCCTATGGAAAGTCCAGACTGGAAAATATCGAAGAACATTCTTGGCAAAAAGAGAGAGCGAGAAATGTGGGGTTTAACGTCCACTCGTCGCAAACTAGGTCATATCGGGACTAACATGGTTCAATTTCATTTTAAAAAATCGCTTGCGCGTGGGGAAGGAAGGCTTTAGTAATTGGTGGAACCGTGGAACCCGTAGAAAATCCATGAGATTAGGGACGTACAAGCGGGGATTCGAAACCACGCCACTTGATGCAATGACACCCGTCTTCATTGGCCCAGTTCGGAGCAGAACAGTAGGACGTAAAAAAACATTTCATTTCATTTCTCAATGACAGACCTTATGATCTAAAGCGCAAATGTAATTGCAATGTTAATAGCAAAATCTCCTAATATTTGGGGTATTAATAAAGATAATTGTACAAGGTTTCGCATTAAATATATATACATTGCCATGTAGCGTAATCGTCATTCTTATAGATGATTTATTATGCGTTCTTTTTTTTAAAAAAAAGATTTAATGATGGTCTGTATAAACAAGTTCAAAGATATGAAGGTATAAGGACACCATAGAATGTATTGTTATCCCCATTAGCTTATTTTAAAGTTAGTTAATTTTGTTTCCTGATATTAGAATAGATAATGTTATAAAGTTTCAAACGACAATAAAAATTTGCGAACATTTTCGATGTTTGCGGTCCAATACCTCGATGACTTACTTTTGAGGAGCCAAGGTGGCTAAGTGAGTACGACACTGGCTCGCCGGTCGCCGGTTCATCGGGTCGCCGGTTCATCGGGTTTTTCCAGCGTGGTTTCCATTGTCTGTGGTGCCGACGAGGAGACTGACAAGGACAGCTGTCTAGTCGTTCTGGTGGTAGGAAAAACCGAGGTCTCGAGTACAAATCAAGGTACACGTAAAAGATCCCTTGTCAGTTGCAAATCGATATAAGAGTAGGTCGTAATGCCGATGTCCGGACAAAATGTCCATCATAGCACAGTGCATGGCGAATGCGCGTCTTCATTAGCCCAGTTGGACCTGAACAGTAACTCACTATTTTGACAAACCAAAAATGTGTATATTCTTTTGTTAAAATTAAGTATGATATAATATTTTAACTTACCTGCTATTAAACTGTATGTGAAGAACAGTAGCTTTATATCAGTTACAAAACTACTTAAAGTAAACCCAACTAGAGTTAAAACGCCGCTTAACATAACACATGTTCTGGCATTAAACAAATTTATAACTATACTTCCAACAAACACTGTGAAAAAACAAGAAACAAAGATCCTATAAATTCTTAAAATTACATTTCAGTTCTGTCCACGAGCTAGTAGTCATAAACAACCTGTTGCAATAGTCTGGTGTCATGCATCCTCACCACCGGCGTTGTTTCAGATTCATCTATTTGGTAACATGCAGACAGAGTGGAATCTTAATCTAGATTCAGAATAGCGGCAGCTAGGCACGTCTTGAAATGCAACGTTCACAATTTTAGTATTGCCACATTTTGAATATTTAGGGTCTTTATACGGTACAATATCACTGGGGCCTTGACAAGACAATAAAAGGTAATGACGTTAAGTAATTAAAAAGTATCGGTTTAGAATTATTCGCTTTACTATTCTGAACAATTTGCAGTCGATGGGGCGATAATATTTGATACCAGAACATTAACAAGATGTGATTCATCGTTTCGCTTTAACAAGACGTTTGCAGATAGGACTATAACCAGCAATAAGAGTGTTCGCAAGATTCAACTAAGTGATCAAGGGCAGCAACTCTTACAAATTGAGAAGGGTCTTTGTATCTTTGATGTATTTGATATATATACATCTTTTAAAAAGATATGGTTATAATGGACCGAAGTAGACGACAACATTTCAATGTATGCACATATATAATAAGTGACGGGGCACACAAGTTAAAGCCATCGAGAGATAAATAATGTACCTTGTTCAACGAGTTAATTCAAGTTTTTGTCAGATATCTATCGGGTCAGTGTAATGCGAAAGAGATCACAAGCTGATTGAACAGAAGTGGAAAGCAAAGAGTTGGTGCGTGGTAAACAGTATGAAATATTCAGTGTGATTTATTATGAAACTGACAAGAATTCCTAATTGACGCATGACCTTATATAACAGCAGAGATAATCATTGAAATGCCAAGCACCTATACAATAGCTCACCTTCATCATTAAAGGTCATGAACCAGTTGTAGACGAACTTAGATCCCATTCACTTTTTTGATCACTCATGGATCCCAAAAGATGGTCTCAAACCTCACCCACATATTGATCACATGGATCCCAACATGTGCCAGAAGGTGCAAACCTGTGTGATTCTGCAAAGCATACAATTTCGCTAAGTGCGCAACCGTATTTAAACATTTATACATAAAGCGCAGCACACACTACTGTCAATGTGCTTATTAGTTGTATTGATAGCAAAGATAAAATTATTAGGAGGGACGTGCGGATAAAATAATACCGAAATGTTCACTGGTCATTTGCTTATAAGACAGTTAAGAATGCCAGAAAATATATACTATTCAGAGATGTTTAGATAGTAATGTATACTCAGCTGGTCGACATGCGCGTGTGTGTGATACGCTTTAAGCATAATTCTGAATGATAATACCAACTAACTATGCGTGAAACAATAGATGGAAAGATAGCTGAATGGGATGTAAGCATAGAATCTAAATAAGATTTCTATTCAAAAAAAAAAATAATAATACTTATAATGTATAACCGAATTCTGAATGTCTTCACAAATAGATCTTTATGCCGAGATAAACTAATTGATTCTAAGACAAAAACCTAAGATAAAAATAACAAATACATTATCCGAAAAATGGGCCCATTCTATGGCGCCAAAATTATTTATTTTCGTAATAATAATATCAGATGCCAAGAGTTCTTGGTATTGTAATAATAGTAACAAAAGTACGTTACATACATACCTGTTAGTGCAAACATGCTTGAGTAGAGTGATCCCAACCATGCTATGGTGCCAACATCAACATCCGGGTATTTTTCTATCAAAGCTATATGGATAACTCCAACAGCAAAAAATGCAGAGTTGAAAAACATGCTACCGAAGGAAGCGGCTAACACGACCCAGGCCCAAGGTGTAACATCCGACATATTTGCTCCAGCTTCCTATAAATCTGAAAAAAACACAAACAGAAAATATAACCGAATGGTCAGCACTAACGAAGGAATTATAGACATTCGGAACACGGCTGTGTCAAACTTTTCCGTTGAAAAACAAATAAATCGCGCCAATGACGGACCATCTTTCTTTACATACACATATTCAGTAGTTGTAGATTTTTCCAAATGACTTGAAACCAACGAAATCATTTTTTATCTGCATAATCCGCGTTATGGTTCTTTTGCAAACGGGAAAGTGAATCCCGGTTTCTATTTTGGGTAATGTTTCTATTCGTTCCGCGTTAAAAGAAAATCTTTTTCGGCAAAGAGAAAATCCAGACTCTTTAAGGTGGAATATGCGCTCAGATAATAGCTAACTTGCGTACTTAAATTGTCTGTCGACTATTGACATCAATATCATACGTTTAATACAATCATACGTTTATAATGTATCAATGAACCGTAATACAAAAGAATGATATCACTTGTTATGCTATCCAATAACATTGCCGAGATAATTATCTAGCTAAGATAATACAGTAAAGCAATATTTGCATAATATAGATACGCGCACTGCATAAAAAATAAATATTAAAGCTGGATTGTAAAAGCTTGTCTTTTAATATAATGTTAAAAGATAACCTTTTTTCGTATTTATACTCCCAGTAATCTCTCTCGCACAAGTATCAAAGCGAATACTAAATATTGTATTATAGTTTTGTTTTTATATTTGAGAAGCAATGGAAAATTTCAAATCCAACGTCCCTCCCCCTCTCATGTTCACCTTGCGATACCATTTCAACCGCGTAGTAACAAGTCGCACATCTAAAATAGGTCAGTAGAATAGACTAGTGTGTAGTGTGCTGTACGCACAGCTGATGTATACTTGTGTTGCTGGCTTTCTCGGGAAAAGTAGAACAGAAGTGCTGCAGCGTACATTGGTCTACTTGTTGGCAGATGACTATTTTGGCACCATTTCATTCCGACACAGATTTCTACAGATTTGGTTAATATGCACGTATTTAGTATCGTCACCTATGGCGGATGAAGTTTCATAATTTTATTAGGCTAGAATCGCAGGGAATGTTTATTTGATGATAAAAATGGAATGAAATAAAATGGGGTTTAAAGTCCTACTCTTCTGCACCTAACCTGGGCTAATAGAGGGCGGGCATACGCCATACAGTGTGCTATGAGGGAAATTGTGCCTGGGTAGCGGTACGGCCTACTATTATATCGAATTCCAACTACCAAGGGATCTTTTACGTGCACACCAATGTGTACACGGGACCTCGGTTTTTCATCCCACCCGAACGACTAGACAGCTGTCCTTGTCCTTCTACATCACTGACAAGGGGAAACCACGCAGGAAAATCTAGATGAACTTTCTCGGCCAATGCAGGGATCGTACACCCGACCTCCAGGCTAGCGAGTCAGCGTCTTACCCATTATTTGGTCATAAAACAGAACCAGGTTGAAATTGATTTTTTGTTTTAATATTCGCAAAACTCATAATTAACCTTTAGAGGGTTCAAAGCGGGTGAAAGCAATATATAACACAATTTAAGATGGAAGTTCGGAAACCCGGAAATGCATGCATTTAACAACCATTTCAACCCTATTTGTGCGATTGTTGTTTTATTGGGATTTACTTTGAATATGACTGTATAGAATAATATAGGGTTTTAAACCGTGTTAAAAGGTGTTTTTATTAAAATTTAATGAGACGCTCAAATTTGCCAAGCGAGTTCAAATTTATTGCGATATTTTCTAATCGGAAGTACATAATCAACCCAATTATTTTGAAATTCAAGTTAGTAAATAGGTTATTTCGACACCAAAAAGATAATAACCTCCACTCTAGATAATCATCCTGTCAGTGTTAATGGTTGCTCGTTTTATTTCCGGTATCATCGTCAATGATGCTGGACGAGGGTGTGTGGGGGGGGGGGGCTAGAAATGACAACTCTTGGTTGTTGGATGGGACGCAAAACTCAGATCTTATGTACACGTTGGAATTCAATATCACCCAAAGTCTTCGACATTGAAAACACGATTTATTTGTCAATTTATATCAACATTGATGTTGTGATCTTACCGAGAAAAGGTAGGCCTCTGGTATCCAGTATTTAAGACAAAATAAACAATTCACCATTGGTACACGATGGTACACGAATCGTGTATCATAATGCGTTTCGGCACCATTTGTAACAAGGGACTCTAAGAACGAGGCTAGACATATTCTACAAGTCATGTTGAACGGAGAGCATGCGCTATGAATACTATCGGTGCAGACTGAAATAACAAGACTCGAGAGATTGCCATTCGATTGAAAATTCTAGTGTATTTCGCCGAACACAGGTAATTTGAAATTTGAGTACAAACGGAAACTATTGGACGTAAATCAGTTTATATAGATTCATATTACATTATTATATGCATTGCGACTCATTTGTGTCAATTTTTAGATCCCAAATATAAGTGATGTAGCTCCTTTAAAATAACCCTTCGCAGAAATCATTTGCTGTCCGGCCACAATTTTCCTCATAGGACAATGTATGGCGTATGACCATAGTCATTAACCCGAAAGGCGCAAAACATTAAGACGTGTAACCTCATATTTAAGACATTCATTCTTTCTAACTGGGTATTTATTAATAACGTTCACAACAAACGATGTAGGTCAAGGTATATCACGCTCGACCTGCGTGTTCACATTTCACCATATAAATAGGATTAAAGTCTGTCACGGCATATCATATTTATACGTCTTTATACATAGTATAAATTAATGCTTTGATCTCACTGACATCAATTAAAGGTATCAATTACCTGGACTGTATATAGGTATATGACGGACAGTACTTCATCGACCTCATTAATCGGTTGTTATGTTATTTTTATTGCGTATTCTTTTTATAGGCTACATTAGTCTATATATAAAACATAAACAAAACTGAATGTATATGACAGAGCAGGGGAGAGTGGGGATGTTTGGTTCAAATTTGTCTTATTTATTCCAATTATTTCAAGTGGCAATATTACAGGTTAAAATGCTGACTATCATCCATGGTTATAATATTGTGGACTACTGGTTTACTTTTATATTGATTTTACTGTTACTATTCATATTTATTTTTAAGCAAACATACATAATGAAAATCCGGTTTATAATGTTCAATTCATTAAATCACCAAAAAACCGCATAATCTGAAACGCCCCCTGACCAAAGAAAAATTCAATTCATCTATAAAAGGATCGGATTTTATGTATTTATATTTCGTTATCTTCGATGTAAATGTTGCGACCATAATTATTACGCAAATAATTTTCATAACTTTACGACAATATGTCTTGATTATACTGTCCTTCTTTATACAGTGACATTATTTATGAATAGTCCCAAGACGGACGAAAAGGAGTTTAAAATGTTAAAATATAATTAAACCAGTGTTGCCAATCCCTAATTCTTCTATACATGATGCGTCTTTGAGATACCGGGTGTGTCCAAATCATCCCCGATTTACCGTATCTGACATGGCTTAGCGATATATTTGTAGTTCCTAAAAAGTTTATTAGGCACGGTATTTTTACTATTTTTCTAGAACACCTGATGTCATTTCCATTTTGCGAAGAGGATTTGCGGGGAGGTAGAGTGCATAACGATACCACCTAACAATGTCAATATCAGATAACGGTCAATAGGCTACTATTGATTAGCGAAAACCAGAATATTGACATATTGTAATTACTAATAATCAATAAAATATAGTACTATCGATTTGGTAATATGGATTCAATCAAAAGTCTTATTTATAATAAGAATGCATCATATGCTGTTCCGGAATAATGCTTAGTCATGTGAAAGTAAGCTGCACATGTTTATAGTGTATATACAGGAAAACAGGCAATCAATGTTAACAATGCTCTTGTCGCCAGATTCTTTACCTTTTACTCTAATTAAAACACGACAATATAATTATCATGCATATTGAGATAAGTAAACTGTTTTTTTACTGGAATGAATTTGCTATTGCTCAGCTTTTTCACCGACCATGTTCTTATTATATATAATTAGAAATGGTGCCACCACTGATAACGTCCGTAGTGGGTGGCCCTAAGGTCGTCCTTTGGGCAGGTTTTGAAACCATTTGATTACAAAAAGTTAAAGGCTGTGAAATTTCCAATCCAGGCATAACTAGACATATCTTAACATATCATACTTCATGCAAGGACTAATCTGACTATTACAGGTCTTTCTTTATGGATGAGATGCTGTCTAAATTATTAATTAGACATTAATTAACATATCCAGACTATAATCTACTCTTGATGTCATCGTTAGCCTAAAATATTTACTGGATTAGGATCCGATACGCTGCTCAACTTTCATTTATGATTTAATCATGAAATGGATAATATAGACTATGTTTTCATCGTATCGACTTGAGTTATGAGGATCGCGCGGCTAGGCCGAAAATTCAATCGGCAAATTCTCGGTTCAGAGTGGATCATTTGACTGAAATTTTCAGCAAAGTCCACACTCTTTATCTAATCCCCCATAATGCATCACCATCTAATCCAGATTGCATTAAATGTGAAATCATATCACATTATTCTAGGATTCTAAAATTACAATGGTTCCCAGAGATTTTATGTACAAGTGGCGCCAGAGACTATTTTTACTTCCGTAAAGGGTCAATTTGTATCAATTGTTCCGCAGCCCATCGACGCTACAAGAATGTTGCAATTATGATAATGTGCAAATGTCAGTAGATCACGGTGTATTGGTGCAAATAGCTCAGAGTGAAGTATGCGCGTTATCGACGCAGCTACATATACCTACGATATGTTACAAATCAATACAATGTCAGGTAATATAATGATGTATACACACATAAAAAACGTAACATTTGTCGTTTATTATATCATAACTATTCCAATTAGCTCCGCTTGAGAACAGACACGAATCCAGGTCGACTGACATTTTAATTCACCTTTCAACGATTTATTTCGAAAGCACTATTCATTTACTTCCATAATTATTTGAGTATTTATCAAGCTTCTATTTTCATATGTAAATAAAATTGAAAATGTTTGTGTATTTATCAGTACACTATTTTGTTCAATATGGCGACAATTCGGGACAGATCTATTTCAAAATATGAAATGGAGTTTAGTGTCCTACTTTTCTAACCCGAGTGGGGTAATGAAAGGGACGAACTCCGTATAGTGTGGTATGAGGGAAAGTTTACCCGGACAGCGGCACTGTAGCCTACATGTATACCTTTTCGAATTCCAACCATCAAGGGTGTCTTATGTGCAGTCCAACGCCACTAACATTGTGAAACCCCGCCGGGAAAATCTAGATAAACTTTCCAGTTGTTGGTATCGAACACGGGATCACAAGGTTAGCTATCAAACGTCTTACTCACCAACCCATCCACCGCGGCTCCCTTTTCTCACAGGAAACCCAACCTCGTGGGTTTTCTCCGGGTACTCCGGTTTCCTCCCACTGCTAAAGACCCCTACGCGTAAGCAAATTATTGAAATAAAAAAATGAACCATGTTAGTCCCGAAATGACCTAGTTTGTGTCGAGTGGACGTTAAACTCCATTTGTCTCTCTCTCTTACACACAGGACATAGCTCTCTGTGTGCAGAATGATAATTCAAAACCTAAACCTACTTTTCTTGTTCACAAAGAAAACGACTCGTCGCCTATACGACCATAATGAATGAAATTGTTTACCAGCTTTTATTGTATCTGGTTCCCAATAATTTACTTACATACAAAAAAGGTCAACGTAAAAGGTTAAAGATAAATGCATACCGTGTAGCAGCAATATTACAGTTGGAATGATTGATTATACAACTCAGCCATTCGTATAACAAATTCCTTGCAGGTAATGGTTATAATACAGTCTCGGAAAACAAATTAAAACCAACCAAGTCGTTTACTTCCTGTCAGTTTACGGATGTTAAACCGTCGCTAAAGAATTTTGCGGTCGGCTGATTTCATAATTTTGATATACTTTTGGACGTCTAGCGTGAAATAAGAATAGATTTTAAGTAGTGTAATCGTCATTTACCATTACCATCACTAGATTCTGTTTATATATTTAAACCAAAATTAGTGATGTATAGTATGAGAGAGAGAGAGAGAGAGAGAGAGAGAGAGAGATGGGTTTAACGTCCACTCGACACAAACTAGGTCATTTTGAGATTAAAATATGGTTTTATTTTATTTCAATCATTCGCTTGCGCGTAGGGGTCTTTAGCAGTGGGATGTATATTATGACATTTGGAAAGATATTAATGTATTCACAATTTTATTGATTAATAAAACTATGTGAATATTTTTGACTATACACACGTATTTAAGTAAACTAATTGTTGAAGGGAGAGGGGTGATATAGGCCTAGCCTGTTCCCCAATCCTTTTCTTATTGAATAAAATATAGTTTAAAAAAAAAATAATAAGAATAGCCGCTCGAAATGGCTGTGACACATTCTGGTAGTACTCGATTGCACGTTCCGAAATTGAATTCTCTCAATCCCCAAAATAGTGACAGTCGAGTGAAAAAGGGGTATATCCACTCGGCTAATCTCGACAGATTCCGTAAACTACATCTAGTCTCGGATGTATGACAGTAAGTGATATGTACCTACGCCCATACATTTGCGATGCGGCTACCGGTTTACTTTAACAGGAAAACTTGACACTATTACACAAATTGGCAACCTATTCGGCTAGCGACCTATTCGACCGATCGAGCTGCAACCTGTCCGTTGGAAACCTATTTAGAGTAAAGACAACAGTCTCTATTTATCAACCAATAAAATCCAACGTTATGTCTATCAAATGAAAGTAGAATATATTATTTTTTATCCATTCATTCAGCTCAGAATAGAAGTGTAATTTCGTCATTATCTTACAGCTGGATCGGTCGAATAGGTCGCTAGCCAAATAGGTCGCCAACTTGTGTTTGGAATGGGCGCAGCCATGTTTCATCCGGGACCTTTAAAGTAGTTCCAATATGGCGGAATTCATCATACAGCCAAGTTTAGATTGTCCGAAATCTTACGAGGTTTGCTGAGTGGGGGTATATCCGGCTACAACGCATGCGTCCATTGTATAAGTAAGTATCTCAACCAAACATGACAGCTGAAACATTCGCCGTGTTTAATTACGTCACGATTCTACTCGCACCACCTCCGTAGTCGGGACTAACAGAATTGTGCCAGGATTGAATTCCGCGTCACTCGATTGCAATTCTGACAATTCGGGACGCTCTGGGTCGTGAATGGGCATTCCCTCTAAGTTAGATATCTACTGAAACTGATTGCAAAGAGAAACTGGAAACATTCTACTCTATTGAAACCGGTTACCCCCCCCCCCCCCCAAAAAAAAAACAAAAAAAAAAAAAAAAAAAAAACGGAACAGTCTTCTCTTTTAATCAAAGAATAAGCCGATACCTATCACGATACAGAAAACCTTGAATCTTTAGGATTCTCATCAGCAGCAATCATCCACTAAGTTGGGGATTGCCAAGATTCCAAATCTTTTCTGATTTATTTTCGCATATTTATGAATTAGAAACGGAAGACTGTGTGCCTTGTTGACTTGAAAATAGCCCCACGCTGGAGCGGATTAATCTGCACCCCCAGCACCGGTGGTAGAAATATGGAGGGTGGGGTTGAGATGGGGGTATTTTATTGGGGCTAACCAAGATGAAATGAAAATAGCATTACCGCTCACACTATTCTGCTTCGATTGGGCTAATAAAGACGCACATATGGCATACCGTGTGCTATGAGGGAACTTTTTCCCGAGAAGCAGCACTATGGTGTACTCGTATCAAATTCCAACCGCGAATAGATATTTTACATGGATGTCAATGTGTACACAGGACCTCCAAGCTCGCGAACCAACCGCTTATCATCTTAGCAACCGCGGCTCCGTGTGCATTAAAGGGACAATAACATTCTTGCTGGCTTGGTAGCTCCAGAAAATAAATAATACCCTTATTCTAATTACTAGATGTTTAAGTGTCCTACCTGTTGTGTAAATTATCCATTAAAACCTATTTTACTTGTCCAGAGGGTTTGAACATATTTTAAAATCCAAGTCACATTTGAAAAGGTTTACGTCAGACTTTTCAAATCAATTGGTTGAATTTTACCAATTTTTTAAAATAGGTGTGTTAAGATGAAATTTATATCATCATTTAATTGGAATATTCTAAAATAATACAATTTTTTGACCAGAATGAAGATTGGGACATATTATTCAGTTACAACAAGGGTGTTATTGGGGCTTTAAGTAAGTGTGACCACACCAAAGACTAAGATGTGAGATTTTGTTGACTACATTAACAACAGGCAACACGAAATGACCTGACATGGCAAGCGATTTAGAATGAAATATTTCCTTATAAAATATATTACTGAATTGCAGTGGATATATTCGTGCTGAAGCAATATAACAACCGCCTCAATTGTACTGTATTGTACCACTGGTGAATAAGGCATTAATATGAATGTAGCAAAAAGCAAACACTAGATAAATATGCTTGAGGGTAAACAATGATTGGGTGCAGAACACGGTCAAACATTTCCCCAGAAAAAGTTGAAATTTAGTGAATATTCGTCCTCAAATGGCGATTTTCAAATTGCTGTTTATTAACAACTAGACCCTAAGGAAGAACGCCATCTTTCGATTTATTACAAGCTGAGGGCGTATAGAAGAGAGTAAAACACCAGTAGTAATTTAACTGGTGAGCTCCTGGTCAATTTCGACAAATCCGTCACAAACAAACGTTTTCAGAAAGAGGTGGGGGTTGCTAGGACTAAAAGTTCGAGCAGGGTTTTATCATCTCGCGACCCTATCGAGGTAACGAGCACATAGTTGACGGACAAGGGTGACGACATAATGTCCTATATACGTGAACAAGTGTGATAGAACAATTAGTATTCGTATACTCAATTTTTACGTTTTATTTGGAATTGAAATGACTGTACCCTGATTATAATCCATACTAATATTACTACAAAATTTTTTGAGACTAGCCCTACTTTGCAGTGTGTACGATAGTACAATATAACATCTATTACTTCAATATTCGGTATGTTCAACTGACAATCGTTCGAAGCTACACAAATTCTGCCATTTTCAATCCAGGCAGGAAAGCTGCGCACCCAAATAAGACTAAGACCAATATAACTGTAGAGGCAGCATTAGTGGATACAAATTGCATTTAGGTGGATAAAATCGGAATAATATGTAATGAATATAAGTGTCTTGTAATACTAAGATCAGTATTTACCTGTATTTATTGGATTCTGTTTACCTTGCATACTATATCTTCTATGTCTTTGGCTCCACTAATCAGCTGATTACTGTATCAAGCATGCTCTCTGGTGGAACGGTAAATATGTATACTTGGCAATTGGTTGCAAGTAGGTAGATAGTATACTATACACAGGTATGTATATATATATATTTAGATATACATTGAAAGTATAGTGATTTATATATATACAGCTAGCTATACGATGTCTAACACTGATTGCAAGTGATCAATATTAACACACTAGACCGGTTTAACAATACGCATGACCTGCAATGAACTAGGTTTCATATTGTACCGATTAGGCTCAAATTAGTCTGGCTATTGTACAGGGGCCTGCAGTCAGTTGGTCTCGTTATGTCATCTGTTAACCTTCAGAGTAAGTACACGAATCCCCGACAACATACTATTTTATGATTAATGCATTAGTCTTGGCCGCAGACAAAAAACACATGTCTTAGTAAACCTTTATCTATGGGCAAATAACGGGATAGAAATCAAAGTTAGGGTTTTATTTTAAATAATTAAAATCGCCACAGAAAGCAGCCGCAGATTCTGGAATTTGGGTGACCTATAGAAATGAAATGAGGTTTAACGTCCTACAGTTCTGCTCTAAAACTGGACTAGTGAAGACGGATATACGCTATACAGTGTGCTATGAGGAAAATTTTGCACGATAGCGTACATCCTACTTTTATATCTAATTGCAACTGCCAAGGGATATTTCACGTGCACGCGAATGTGTACACGGTCGTCGGTTTTCGACACATCCGAACGATTAGACAGCTGTCCTGTCAGCCCCTCCACTTCCTGCATCACTGACAAGGAGAAACCACACTGGAAAATCTGGATGAACTAACTTAGCCACCGTGATCCCCCCTTGGTGACGTATAGAAATCAGATACAACAAGAGCACGTAGACCCACCGTTTCCAGCAACTCCTGGTTACCACGAGTTCTATAGGCTTGTTTATAATAGCATATTATCTGGGTTAACAGTATTCATATCTGTCACATTGCAAAACATAAAACAACCCAGAATGATAGTCCAGAAACATTTTATTTGTCTGCTTTCCAGGTCGACTGAAAAAAAATTAAAATGTAAAATGAACACATTAACACAATTGATACAATCAGAATTGTACCTTATTCCAGAGAAAATAATTATGATCAATTATTTGGACGTATCATCATCACAAACAGATGGAAACCAGTAAAGAGAGTTAACTAATATTGCCTATCAGAGATGGGTAAACACAGACAAAACTGTTGGTCAGGATTGTAAATGACCTCGTGTCTCCGATGAGTTGCTCCAAGCACGGTGGTGATCGCCATTTCGAGGTAGATGCGTGACTTTTTAAAGCAGTTTCTTTTAACACTTGACAGCCCATGACGAACTCGATCAACAGCGAAGGGATATCAACAAATCGCAAAAGTAGAGCAAGCGTAAAGTTCTGGCTCAAAACTGCTTTTAGATACACCTATTGTTGTTCTGAATGATCAGTTGTTCGTGGTCGTCGCCAGCCGCAGATAGACTAGTTTAAACTAGTTTTTTCTCGTCGAAAGGGGTCGAGATAAGCCTGACTTAGTTGTAAGATGAAGTGGGGTGTGTAAAGATCAAGTACTACAATAACACTTACATATCACAAAGATATACCGCATGTTAAATCCTAGATGTTTCTTTTTCTCGCCAATCAGAAATCTGCAAGGCTTAATTGGGTTTACAGGAACTCTGAAATAATAAAATAGTTAAAGTGACCAATGTTTCATTTTTATACCCCCACTTGGAAAACAATGGGCTCACACTCCTTTCCGGGAGCCCTAAAAAGTTGGGAGGGGTCACGGTTGCCTGGTAAGTACTGAATGATATTAGTACAAAATGTGAGCTATGTACGAGTCTGTTTTAAACCCCTAATCTAACCCCTTAAATGTACGCCTAATCTGTCACGTCCGCAAACGGGTCCAATATTTGCCTCATAGGTAATATGACTAATTGATAATAAATGTTAGTTTAATTATCTATTAGTCAATTCTAAAAATATATCTGATTTGTTTTAAAGGTGCCAACCCTTAATCTGACCAGTGAGCCATAACTACCCACTACATCGGTTGAAACAGTCTGCAAGTTTACCATGGGACATTACTCTCTTCTTGGGGATTGTTATACTTGTTTTCCGTGAGACTTAGTTGAAGAACAAACGCTTAGAACAGTTGATCCTGTCCAGTTGCAATTACCCTGGCGTTAATACGTTAGTGGCTACGTGTCCGTCTTTGCTTGGACAGATGTACGACCGATAAGGTATTGGTTGTATTGTAACTTACCCCATCACAAGAACTGGAACAAATCGTAAAATTACAGACAAAGTCTATAAATTTATCACCTTCGACATAGAAAGGTTTAAAATACGGACTTCTTGAAGTTCTTCCTACTGTTATAAACCCTTCTTGTTTCTTGAATATCTGACCATCACCACAACTAGATAACAGTAACATTAATTAGTGTTAAAATACCGCCCATGTTTCGGTAAAGTACAGAAGAAACAAAATATAAATACAACGACGGTGGCATCAGACAGAAAGATACCATAAACTGCCTTGTGTCCAATTTGGTGCCATAAAATTTTGCTCCGGTTGGGCTAATGAAATCGGACAATGTGCCTTCCCGGGTTATGTGCGGTCAAATAAAAAGCTGCAAATTAATCTGATGGGCCAGTTACAGCTCAAAATAATAAAATAAAGATATCCAATTCTTGTGTGTTATTCTGTAAATGGAGCCAAGCAAAGCATGGAAATTATCCCCCACAAGAGCCAAATTTGAAAATCACCCGTTAAAAAATGCAGCTTTATCCGGTGCATACCGATGGGGTTTGTCCTTTCATGACCCCAGTGCTTCCCACCAAATTTGAAAAGCACCCGTTAAAGACTACAACATCCTGTTCAGTCTTTTAGGAAAAGGGGAATCACAAGGGGTTGCTCGAATGTTGTCTGAAACGTGAGTTGCACGGAATTCAGTCCTTTCACAGTTCTACCGTTGAAAAATCACACTGCGGTGTTTTGCCTTCAGAACACCTCGTTATTAGTGGTATTCTCTTTCAAAAACGCTATGTGCTTAGTCCATTCTGGTACGATCGACATGACATATTACACGCTGGTTCCATTGAGCATCGAATAATAGACTTTGATTGTTAATTGTTAATTACAAAATGGCGGCGATCACATAATGCTGGGTCCCTGGTCGATATAACAATATCGTACTCGTTTCCACGATAGACCAAAATGTCAACAATATCGAAAGGAGAAAGAACATGGAGGAGCTATATACGTAGGCTGCCCCACTATAACAAAAATATCTCCAAATACATCTACGTAATTCATAGAAATATGTTTAACTTTTATTCCAGTCTAGTTTTGGGTGCGTGGGACACACAAATTGAGTGGGTGTATGGTGGTCTTGTCCCGACAAGATAAAAAACAAAAAACGTGATATTTACCCAGCTCTCAAGACAGCGTATCGTTTTCCCTTTCCCTTTTTCCCACCAACTGCATCACAACTAGTGGCACGGATGCCCCGTTCTTTGTCTAAAATAAATAGTATGATACATCGAAATAGACATTAATACAATAGCTTAGCTATACGTAGGAAGAGGTGAGGGGTACTTTTGGGGGTTATTTTCGTAAGAATAATTTGCATCAAACTCGGCACGCCATTTACTATACTATACACGTAAGTATATTTACGTTATGTCATACGGTATGACTTGTTTTGAAATGGATTATTGCATATGACATTTAGACATCGCTACGCTTGACGCACCATTACATATAAAGATTCAAATTAGTCTATCATCCAGTAAAATACTCCACCAATACTAGGAGGTTCTGGGTGACCGAAACTAGATTTGAATCTACCAAATCCATTAATCAAGCCATTTTTTTAGGAACTGGTTGTGGTTTGATACAGATTATACATGTCTATGTCATTATAAGTATTGTTATGGTAATGTTGCACAGGGTATGCGGGGGCGAAGACAGATTGCACACTCTAGGGTTCAACGTCTACACTACACCACACCCACCGGGCAGTTTACCGATGGAAAATTCTGCTGTTAAGAATATTTGCACGTATCAGGCTCGGCTCTCCGGCGCCTCAGCCAGAGGGAAACTTTACTGGTAAATCCCAAACCTAGGATATTTCTCGATGAACAAAGGGGTGACCTACTCTCTGAGCCATCTTGGCTTAAATGTCGATTGTGGTGTACAATAAAGTATTTTACTTTTACTTACTTGCACCGTTGGATTTAGCGAACAAAGATACCCAGGTGTTGTCTGGTAGCGTGCTACCTTTGAGATCTATGTTATTTACGTTCTGTAGAGATAGACTGAGAGACGATGAACTAATTTGTTTACCGGTATTAATCTGTATCTGTTGTCCAGGCATTCGTCTATAAATGGAAATTAAAATCAGCGACTTGGAAATAGTAATCAAAATCACGACCGCGAGAGAGAGAGAGAGAGAGAGAGAGAGAGAGAGAGAGTAATGTCCTAATGTTCTGATCAGGCTGAGCAAAATAGCATTCCTACATTTTCAAAAAAGGTTTAGAATGTCTGAACAGGATGTTCTTTCTAATACTTTTTTTTGACATCACCCTTTCTTAGTGATCTACATCGGACAAGTGGAGACATTTGTCCTACATTCTCGGGTTTCACAATGAAAACCACAATTTTATTGTTCACATGTGTGGCATTAGTTTCATTGCGGATCCGTCTTTCAATGTCAAGAACCAACAACTTAGCATTTCGATGCAGGCGCGGACATAACAGGAGAATACAAAACAAAAACAGCCAAGGTACCCCTCTGTACGGAAGCTGTAAAGTACATAACACACAGGCAATGCAAATAGATATCAAACCGATTATCTGGTTCCTAGAAATATTCTCAGCTTACCCTTCAACAACTTTATGGCCACCTGATGATTGTTTACCATTTTTGTCAAAAGTACAAGATATAGTGTACATCTTCTCGTGACGTAATAGTTTAGCTGACGAATCTCCATACAGCACAGCTACATCAACAGCAAATGTATTGCCTCGACGCTACACCAGAAAAAAATAAAATGTAAATTAAGATAAAGGCTTGCAATTATCTTTAAACTATATACATGTTATCATTTTCTAATAGAGAACATTTATATTTCGGCTTTATTCTTTCCGGTAATTTCAAAAAGTAGTGTATCAAGATTACAATAGAAGTGAAATGGGGTTTAACATCCTGTACAGTGTGCTATGGGACAAAGTTTGCTCGGACCGTGTTTTTTTTTTTTGCTGAGTCTTATAGTTGTATCTGCCTAGGGTTCCTTTAATTGTACCCCGATTATCTGTCCCATCCGAAAGACTGGGCGTTCTTTATCAAGACCCACAACCATGCACCTCTGACAAGGCTACGTCACAATGAAAATCCCAAGAAACTTGGTCCAACACGGGGGATCGATAATGAACCTCCTTGTCAGCGAGTGGGTGTCTTACTCACCCTGCCACCGCTGCACCCACTTTCTAGCGGCTATCATCTTTTTTTTATCTCTCAACATCTGAACGTTATCTCCAAACATTCTATGTTTCCACATATTACGAGAGAGAAGACCAAACAATTACTTATTTAAAGTGAGAATTTCATATTTTCTAAGAAAGTCAAAACATATCATTTCTATGTATTTTGCTTAAAAGATTGTCAACTCACTATTATACGATCATTTCCCACACTTAAAAATCATCCACACCGGAAATAACAAAATTACCCCCCCCCCCCATGTTTTTCTACCCCGACCAGTGCAATAGCTACCTTAAAACGTTTGAATTTGAAGTTGGAAATGATATTTTTGCCCATTTTTCAACTGGCAATAGTGAATTATAGGATTAATAGGATTATTCTTTAACAAGGTAGGACTGTTTATAGATACCATCTATTTTAAGGCTTTATTTAATATATTTTACAAATATAACTTAAAAATATGGAATTCCCGCGTTAAACTGTTAAAACGCATGACGGAAACTTTCTGATTAAATAGTAATTATTGTTATTGTTCAGATAGTTGTGATTGATCTTTTCGATTTTTGTGTGAATATTTGTGAATCAATCTACTTCTCCGTAATACCTTTCAGGGTATATTATTTATTGTTGACAAATCTACATCTTCGCAATACAAAATTTCAGACTATATTTATTGTTGACAAATCTACATCTTCGTAATGCTATATTTATTGTTGACAAATCTACATCACCGTCATGCTACATTTCATACTATACGAATATCGAGTCTTTGCATCATGTATACGATAATAATTACAATCCTTACGTAAAACAGGCATCTGTTATTGCCTGCAATGTAAGAGGCTGGGAGAATATAATGGACTCCATCTATTGTTGTAAAATTCTGATCACCCTGTGCACATCTCGCTACAGCAGATATACTGTAATCTGTGAGTATCTTGAGTATAGGACGATTTCCTCGTACAGAATTACAAGTAGATGAAACTGAAAGTAAAATAATAGTTATTGAAACAATACTTATACTCAGATAAATAAGTATTGGCGCGGGGAGCAGCAAAACTTACTACCTATGAATTACGGTTTAAAATAATCTTATATATCGGTATCTGTTCAGCATTAATTGTATATAAATAAGACAAATAACACTAATTACGTGCTGTGCTATGATTGTTATTTGAAGATTATATTATCAGTCTAATATTCATAATTCATAATAGTTCATACAAATTAAAAATAAATTGTTCAAATACTTTGCTGATTCAGGGTATCAAGGGAGATAACCCCAAATTTGTGGTATTAAGTATCCCGAAAAACAATCACAATGTAAGGTATTTCAGTGCAAATCGTCCTGCTCTTAAGAACAAAATAATCGACATAAAGGCTCGAGGACTAATAGTATCGACGACATTAATAAAATATAATAACATTACATTTACCTTCAATTATATAGCGACTCAAGTCAACTCCCTTGCAACTTACACTACCCTGTAAATTAATCAAACTTTTAAGATGAACAGAATGGAATGGGATTTAACGTCTGCCAACAATACCGAGGTTATTTTGAGAATGATATGATATTTTTCAAATTAAAAGATGGAATGTCGCTTGGACGTTAAATCAAGCTGCAAGAGATTTTTGCTTCATGCCAATGTAAACACGAAGTGTCCATCTGCTTTTCATTCCATCCGAACGACCAGGCCCTTTGTCGGCGTCTGACTTGTTAGAACCCCTAGATCAATCTGTTTAACAGAGAATTACTTACGAATTATCTCTGTAACAGATGACTGTCCACAACACTTGCGTTGACTGCAGGCGGCATTAGTCATTGGCTCAACGGCTCGTGCAATGTTTACTAAACACATAACTGCTTCGGGCAAAATGATGCATTTTACTCATTTTAATTTACACTAAATAGGAAATAATTTTTAACTACAAATACTCCAAACGTCTTTATTTTTCTTTTACCTCAGAGAATTTAATTTGTCGGAGTAAAAAAGTTAATATGCCGTACTCATTAAGCCTCGTCGATGTCATGCTTATCAGTGATTGTAGCGGCCAAGCGAATATTCACTGCGGGATCAGTTTGCCCCAAGATACGAACACGGGTCATTCTGGGACAAAGGCGAGAATTTGATTATTCGTCTCATCCCAAAGACTACCCACTGACGGCACCATGTAAATTGAAGAACACCACAGTAATATTCACTAAAATATCACCAAAAAAACCCCAATGATCGCTTCGCTCCGCTTCGGTTTTAAAGAGCTGTTTAAAGAATGAAAACTTCATTATCTAAATGACCATCACCAAATTACATATTACACAGTATTACATTTCTAGATTATATATCGTAACCATGTATTTATGGTACCATGTCCGAACAAGGTGATATGGTTAACGGGCGTTTCTTAAAAAGTATTAAAAATGTAAAAACTTACCGCATTTAGAGCCAAGGAAACCAGAACTACGGTTCCAAAATACATGGCTGTAAACAAAATTTAGTTAGAATTTATAATATTGACACAATGTAAATTGTCTCAACCAAATGAATTTAAAAACAAAACTAGAAATCGAACAATCGGTTTTTATTTATTGAAAACAATGTATTACTTTTCACTTCACATTACTGGAATTACATGTCTTACATATGCAATGAATAAAAAGATTTTATAAATAAATAAGACTGTCCAACTTTGTTTTTGTAACCCATGTATATATTAAGGAGATTGACTTCAAGTCGGCGAGTTAAATACAGTATTACAGCTATACATTATTGCTCAACTATTATTGGAGAAGTTTCGTCTCAAACAGTGGCATGGTCTCCCTTTCCTTTGGATTTATCTCCGCTCAAATACAATTTTCACCCAGTGGTGTTTGTACGGGAAGAGTTATCTCCATTTGTTTTGTCCATTTAATCATTGATAATTAGGTATTTTAACAAATCTTAAGTTGGAAATTATAAATACCCGTGTGGGGACCGCCAAAAGTGACTTGGCCACTGTCTCGGCGCGAGGAAATTGTTCATAAATAATTACAACCGCGCCCATTTACTTTATTTATCAGTGTCTCTCGCCATTTCGCTATATAGATGTCAAAGATAATACAGGCAGACATCTTTGGGGAAAATTATACCAACGGACTATAGGGTATAACCAAGATAATGTTTTGTTACATCATATCAGTATTGTTTTGGTAAATGAAATAATTTAGCCATACGCCCTACCTGTTGAAGGCTTGTGGTGCAACTGAAGAAACCGAAGTGTCTCGTTGTCGTGTGTTCACATTCACGTGACCCGCACGTGCAACTTTTCATGGTTACACATTGAAATGACTATAGACCGCTCTGATTTGGGTCAAAAATGAAATGGGGTTTAATCAAGAAGTCCTACAGTTATGCTCAGACTGAGCTATAAGGAAGAAGGGCATGCCCGCAAATTTTGCACGGACAGCGGCGCTACGGCCGACTCTTATATCGAATTTCAACTGACAATGGATCTTTTACGTCTAAGCTGCTGACCCTGTCAGGCCCTATGTCCTGCAACAATGACAATGGAAACCGTACAAGAAAGCCCCGGTGAACTTTCTTGGCCAACACCGGGAGCGATCCCGTGTCCTCCAGGCCAGAGATCCAGAATCTTACTCACCGTATTGTAGTCATTAATTAGTAGGGTTTTTATAGTTAGAAAAATGGTAATTCTAATACACATCATTATTGAATATACAAGATCAACCAACAGTGCCGTAATAACTTACTAACATACAATACTTCCTGATTATTAATCGTTTCAGAGGTATTCCTCCTAACGAAACTGGCATATACAGTACATAACTTATAGTCAACAGTACCAAATGATTATAGACACTATCTATTTCTGGGTAACTTATTATGGATTGTTATATTCTTAAATTCTGATTACTATGTCCATACACGACTAGGTTCACATTGTATCATAAAGCTAGTACATGTTATGCAAATATTACCAACAATATTGTAAATGTAATACAATAGTCAATACAGCAGTGATGGCATGTCGGGGATTTAACATTATTAACAGACAACGAAAAATAAAGTGGTATGAACCCTGTTAGTTGACATCGATTTACCTCCCTTTACATGTCTATCGGTGTAGTTTATAAAATATGACGATTTGTATATTTTAAAGTATAACATTATAAATATGTGCTCATGACTTTACCATTAAAATCCGTAAATCTCTGAAATGAAGCCTGACTAAGGCAATGAAAAATAACCTACGATACTTACTGTATGCAAAGACTTATGCCTCATAATGAACTCACCGTAGATTTGTCCTTTTGTAAATGATGAGAACATAGCTCACTAAGTAGGAGGTCTCGGGTTCGATCCCGGTATTGGCAAAACCGTTCCTAGGAATTTTCCAGCGTGGTTTCCCATTTTCAGTGGTGTCTGGCGCGTGGTGTGTGTGTGTGTGTTTTGGGGGCTGATAAGGAATGGTGTCTAGTCATTTGTATAAAACGAACAATCGAGGTCCAGTGTAAACATTGGCGTGCACGTCAAAGAATACTTGAAGTTGGAATTCGAAGTATAGGTTGTAGTCCGGGCAAAATTACTCCCATTAGCCCAGTAGGCGCAGGGCAGTTGGATTTAACCCCCATTTCATTTCATTTTTTAATGGCCCATTGAAACATGTTTGGCCATATATAATTTATGATAGTGTCGATAATACAGACGCTTTGAACGTCCATCGAAGATACGACAGTGCGGTTGTACTTGTTGAAATATACAGTTTTGTTTGTAATACTGGCCTTTGCAGTGAAATTGTAGTTCCTTATTTTTATGTTTGAAATATATAATATGGAATGTGTTGTTTTTACCCCTTAACGTCATTAATTTAATTTGGATAGCTTTACATTTTTTACAATGAAACAAACACCACACTTCATGGTTTACGTATTAGTCCTTAGCGATTTCAGGTGTTGTAGATTACAACCATCAATCAACGTCAGTGTTGAGGTGCTTATTAATTCTCTATGATACAATGTAAAAGGTGTATTATCACTTTCATTATTATACAGGTGATATTGTATATAAATAAATAATTATCTACTTTGTTTAATGTACGGTATCCTATTATACTCTATTATTATATTGCAGTATAAAGGTCTCCAATAATACGCATTTATGCCCATTCTAGAGGTTAGTCTGATTTTATAAATTATCATGATAGCATCGTCTCATTTAATTTAATAATGTTAGTATGGTTGGTGATGGATCAGGAATTCTGTTAAAGAGACATTTATACCCTTTCCAAGAGAACAAATGCAATTAATTGGTATTGTGATACCTCAATTAATCTACCACCCGAAAACTTACTAGAGCATACCTTTGTTCTGTTAAATATATATTATTTCTATGGCACTCTCATCATGATGAATGGATAGATGGATGGATCTATCGAGGGATAGATGGATGATCGATAGATGGGTGGATAGATATCGATCGATCGTTGGATGGAAATGTTAAATATCTATATTGAAGTGTTGTAGTGGCAATTCTTCGTCGTCTTCGGTTTGAAAAGCACACGAAATGCAATCTGGGACCTACCGAAGAAAATTCGGTGAAAATTAAAAGCTGCAGTTGTCATCCCCGACTATATCTGACCCAGAGCCCCTACTTTAAAGTAGCTAAGTCTCTAACTCAATATCATCCAAAATCTTCAACATTGAAAACACGAATTATTTGTCAATTTAAATCAACATTGATGCTGTGGTCTTACCGGAAAAATGGGCTTCTGATATCTGATATTTCAGATAAAATAAACATTTTACAATTGGTACACGAATCGTGTAACATAATGCGTTTCGACCCCAGTTCTATCAAGAGACGGGGGTGCGCTTCGACCTCTAGCTGGCCGGTCACCTCTGGCTTGTGGCTGTGGTTTCGATCCCTGGTGTGAGCGTATGTTGCATGGATATAGGGGCGCCTTCTCAACCTCGTGGGTTTCCTCCGGAAACTCCAGTTCCTCCCACTGCTAAAGACCCCTTCGCGCAAGCAAATTATTGAAACAAAATTAAACCATATGTTAGTCCCGAAATGACCTAGTTTGTGTCGAGTGAACGTTAAACCCCATTTCACTCTCTCTCTCTCTCTAGCAAGAGACTCGAGGAAAGAGGCTAGACGCATTGCACCAAATCAAACGGCGTATGTAGACTAGAAGAACCAGAGGCTAGAAATTTGCATTCGATTGAGACTTCCGGCGTATTCCCAGAACATAACTGATTTGAAATTAGAGTCAAAACGGAAACTATTGAATGTAAATCAGTTTATATACATTCATATTACAGTATTATGTGCGTTGCGACCCACTTATGTCAATGTCTAGATCCCAAATGTTAGCGATTTAGCTACTTTAAGGCTGTGCTCGACCCCTACCCCACAACCTCTAGATTTATAGATATCCAATTTAAGTAAAAGTTAGAAATAAAAGAACTACGTGCAGTAGAATAATATAACTGTCACGTGCTCTATTTTAATCTAGGATAGATAATAAACTTTAATATATAGCGGACGTTTTTACAACTGCTCCTTTTAATGGTGCATTTGAAGAAAAAAACAGGGCGCCGTATCTGAAAACAACTCTTGAATATTTTTATGACTCCTATATCATCCCTCTTTACATTCGATAAGATATACATTGACCTTACTGTCGAAGCAGACACGTATCTTATGACGCCATTATTTATACAATATTAACTCCATACCACTATACAGATGCATACAAGACATAGTAACTAATAAATTAAAATACTATCAGATCAAATGAATATATGTAATAGTAAGTAGAGGGGGACCGCACAAAATACACAAAACAAAAATCTGCAAGATAAACCTGAGGACAAGACAGAAAACAGACAGGAGTTTTATAGTAATCTTATTAAATGCCTGTGATATTGAAGACCATGATCGGAATTGAGAGTTGTCCCCCTTTTAAGAAAATTATTGGATTGTATTTTAAGTTTAATTGAACAAATAACGAAATTGTTTCTGTTTATTTTTTTTCTAATAATCCGATGGCCAAGTACAGATCCGTCATAAAATATTTAATAATGCGTTGTGTCCCGCTGAAGCCATAAATAAGGTCAAATGTATTTTTTTATAAGGAATCCGAGGCTTAAGATAAATCTTTGAATTAAGGGAGAATGTGTCGTTTTACATCGCGGGTTTGAACATTTTATTATAATAAATGTTTCGTGCTATGAAGTATGTTTTATCTTGTTTACTTTTTCTATCTGTATGATGTACAGTATATTAAAACAAAGATCGGTTTATAAAGGTAAATTCGATTTATATTTTGTTGTGGGTATCGAGCACCCTACATATTTGTTCCAATTTATCTACGGGATTGTTATATGTATTCTTATTCTCATTTACTATATTTCTAGAGTAGGACTAATACTCTGACGTAATCCGAAGAATGTTAGAGGCCCAGTTTGAAAATTAAAAGTCACGTCAAAGGCATTTCTGTCAGTTGCTAAATTATACCTAAGAATGATTTCAAAGCACACGGTATAGAAAACATTACAATAAAAAGAATGGATTCTATTTTTGCCTGCTCAAAAGGAAAGCTGGGTTCTCGTGTAAAAGACTTGTGTCCTCTGGGAAGTGGTCGCATGTGGCCAAATTAATGAAAACTTCTTGCAGAAAAGAAACGAGAATGTCATTTAAATCGTGTTTGTTGAACTATCAAATATGAAGTCGATGTCGCTTTTGTCCATATTGTAATGGAATGCTAAGGCTTTTGTCATAACACTGAGCGGAAGATTGGAACTCTTTGGCATCGGGCTTCAATAAAGTCATTTTGATTGCCTTCACTGGTGTCTTTGTAAGCGAATCCGCTTTTCACATTTTTGGTCTCCACAAAACATCGTTCAATATAGAAACGCACTAAATTAATGATTAATTTTTAGACGGAAATATCGGATATTTTGTTATTGTGGTCAATCTTCATGATTTGACTTTGTTTATGTTTAATTTCAAAAAAGAAATTAAAAAAAATTAATACTATTTTGCAGTACCCTATCCATTTACATAATACACAGGTCACAATTATTGTTTATTACGGAGTGACGTTTCGGCAACAATTGTATTGCATTGAATACCTAGTTCCAGTTCAATTATACCTAATTATATCGCAATGTCCTACGCCCCTGAGAAGGAGAACCCCGCTCGGAAATCTTCGGGAACTTTATTGGCCAAAACTGGCACCATGGGTAAACTAGTTTATAGGGCCAGATCTATACCCACTGAGTCGCCGTGGCTCAAGTGTCTGAAGAAAGTAAAGTAATACTTTAAATAATGTAATCAGGGAGTTATTCAAATATATTCTTTTTAAAAATAAAATCTATACAAACAATTTAGAACTTATTTATATGGTTTTGTTTTATCATTTTGATAACAAAAATATACAAAAAATATTCATTTACCGAAAAAGATTTTGCCTGAAAGAAAAGGAATATTTCATCTTCAATTATGAGTAAATTGAATAAAAGGTATTTTAGGTAATTGGTTGAAATCAATAGAAGACTAGACGGAATATTGACGGGATGTCATGTGCAGTAGTCAACTCTATCGACAGAAACGACTCGGTAATGACGGCTACAATACTTTTCTTTTAATCTTTGTCCGCTCCTATTCTTCGACATCATTTCAGATAAAAACACGCTAACGGATTTTGTGAAAGAACTGGAGAGAAACGTTTCTAAGAATTATAGCCAAACGATGTAGTGCTTGATGTTCGTCTCCTCCGAGCCACTTTATATGATTACATGATTTAACTTCTCTCCCCCTTCATGTCTAAAAACGCCATTGATATTCCCATTCAATCAAATAAAATATTCGACGACTGCTTGAAAATAAGACTCGGCAATTAATTATACTGATGATATTTAGTAATTGAATTTAACCCGGCATTATGTCTGAATGCCAGTCACTGACAGCCAGTGTGAAGCTAACAATATAGTTAATATCATATTTTGCCCCCGACTCGCAACCTTTGCTTCGCTTCACCAGACTGTTTTCTGGCCGATTGGTTAAAAACCTTCCGCCATCGACCTGCCTGTTAACTGGAAGACTGTGCGTAGTGATCCGGAAAATAGTTTTATGTTGTAAAATAGGTTGTGCTTGTCCTAGAATTCTGTTTCGCGACAATCAGAATTGATGAAGGGGTATTTGTAGACAGTATAGACATTATAAAAGGGGTCTAATATTTAATTGATAGTTTTAGTTAATTTGATACACACCAATAAACATGTATAATAAAATGCAAAAATGTTCTTAAAACATAATGAATCCTGCGACCAGAAATAACTATTAATAATCTTAACCACTCAACACACACTGTCCTTTTCCTGGGCACCAGAAGTGTTCATTTATTGTGTAATTTTGATCTTCGTATTTCCATACAACCTACATAGATGCATAATTAAAAATGAATGTTAATTGTGTGAATTTAGTAAGTAGAAGTGGTATAAGATCAGGGCCCGAGTTCACAAAGCATTCCCATACTTAAGTTGAGAATTTACTCAAACTTGTTCACCTTATTTTAATTAAAATATAGCTATTCATAAAACTTGTTTTAGTGTATCAATCAAATACATCAATATGAAACTACGTGCAAAGTTTTGTGTTTCTGCATCAAAGATATTTCTCATAAACAGTGATTGAAAGTTGAGCAAATTCTCAACTTAAGTCTGAGAATGCTTTGTGAACTCAGGGCCAGGTGCTCTAGTAAGAATAATTGAAATAAAATCAGATTTAACGCCCTACATTTCTGCTCCAGTCTCTATTATGAATAATCATACCATGCCCAGTGTACGATACCTATCATGAAGGGTAGAAAACGGATCGTTTTATTACCAAGAAAGGCAAGTAATATGCTTAACACAGACAACAAATATCAATCCCAAAAATCAGTATTTTATGTCATAATAATTCTTACTATACATTCTTATTCACATCTGGAAATTTTGACTTTAAGAAAGCTTGTCAATTTGTTGATTGACATATTCAAGCTGAATGGCTACTTATAATAGAATAAACAAATATTAGAAATTCCGAAAATTACGATTACAAGTATGCAGTCGTTCAAATAATGCCACCTTTCAAATTAATCAGGATAGCAGTTTGCTTAAATTAACCACATGATGTCTTGTCAAGAAAAACAATACACCAATACAATGATTCATGTATGCGGTTGCGGATACAACGTGTTAATGGATTATTTTAAAACTAAATACAATTATTCCCATACAAAATGATTCTTGTATGCGGTTGGGAATACAAAGTGTTTTTGGATTACAGTAGAATCTACAATACAACTAGACCAATACAAAATAGAGTCGAATTCAGGGGTTGAAATCAAGATGTTAAATATCAAAATAAAATATTTGTAATTTGTGTAAATTTATAATTTAAATGATGATGAGACGAGTGTTTAAAACATTGTTAATTGTGAGGCAATAAGAATGGATCAATCAATATTCAAACGTTATTGGGCATATAGTATTATATGTTCTGCTCTCGACAGCCATCACAACGTATGACAAGGGCTATATATTGAAACAGGTAAACTATTATTAAGTTTCAAACTCAAACGATCAACCAAAATTGTTAGTGATTTGAAAACCTTAAAATAAGCATACCCTGTCTTATTCTGTAAATGTGTCACTAAACCCGCTCCTTTTCTTAATAAGGGAATACCTACTAAATTTAAACATTTGTACTTAAACAATTTCGATATTAATCCCAATGAAAAGTATATTAGATAACATCACTTAGATTGCAGAAACAAACACGTATTTGACATCCAAATCATAAATTTATTATATATTCCCATTCCTTGTATCGCCCCATAGTTTCTATTCAAAGAGAGTTATTCAACAGATCGGCTTGATTTCAATTAATCTCTGCTTTAATCTGGACCCCATTGGGAATACTGTATACTGAAATCACAGTAACATATTTTAGCTTTGTATCAAATATTCATAGCTCTGTATAATGCTAGTTCTGTTGGTATTAACAATAGCCTTTGTTTCGTAGTTCAAGTGTCATTAAGTATATGAAAACGCTGGGATGTAATGGACAAACAGTAATTGATATCATTGTAGCGTTGTATTAATTTTTAATTTATCTACTTGTTTCCATTTACGATTATTGTTTTTCTGAATATGATTTTAGAAAATGTTTGTTGGGTATCAGGTGTTAAGCGTCAATAGAAACAAATCTCCAGACCAACCGAAGATAACAAAAATTCACAGTTCAAGTAAAATATGAAAATAGACGTTTTCATAAAATTGCAGACTGTTATGTGATATGCATTGGGACTGTCCTTCAATCAATAGCTATTAGTGGTTATCTTACGGTAATAATCTAATACGTTCAGATCATTCACCACAAGACTGGAACGAAGAGGCCGAAATCAGATCTTTTTGGTCCGACACTTGCCACACTGTTTAGAACTAATAAAAACGAACTACTTTTAGCAATCTGATTTGGGATTCTATCCGTATAACCAATGAACATAATTTCTGTATGCTAAAAATCACCACTGGGCAAAAGGTAAGAATGTGGTTAAATGAGAAATTTGAACTAAACGAAAAGACATCAAATAGTGATGTGAGAACTAAAGGCCGTGTGGTATGCGCCCCCATGAGTAGGTTCGTTTAGTTCGCAGGTCCTCCTCGCGCCCTCTCTCCCCTTTTAAGGCTAATTTTGGAGATCTCTCATATACAGATCCTGTATTAGACTTCAGTGGACATTAAGGCCTATTTTCACAATCAAAACTGAATCTTCAGCCTCTGTGTTTTGTTTTATTTCTTTATTTATTGGTATACGTTTCGTCGACCTTACTTAGCTACAATAACCAACTGACTACAAAAATATTACTTTATGGAATGCACTAATATGGCTTGACATTTGGGCTGTCCTGGCTTTCTTAATTCAATTTTGGGCTTTTTAGATTTTGAATAGGCATTGATTCATTGAAGAGCAAACCGGAAGAAGCTTTATGAGAAACTTCTTTTAGAGCGACAAAGAATCACTCAGATTTATTACACTTGATTTCAAGAATGAACTTTGTAAACTCAAGAAACTTAGCGAACACCATTAAAAGTCTGGTTGTGCAAACTTTCTTGTCGCCATCTTGAAAATGGATCCCGAATTTTATGTTTGCCGTCTGCTACATGGTTAATGGAAAATAACGCAGAAACAAACATGGCGGACATTACGCTTCGTGAATCATTTCGTCTGCTTCATTCTTCCACAACTAAACATGCTTTAGTATCTTTTCTCCTCTGACCATTGAAGAGTTGCAAGTAACGAGTTCTCGACCTTTACGAGATGGAGATAATAGTCGCGACTGTTTGTATGGCCAAACGAAGGGATTCAATGGTGGTAATAATCACTAACAAATATTAATATTATCCCGCGCTTTTATCCCTCACATCAAAATCGGCTTTTTGTGTCTATTCAAGCAACGAATAACTCTGCACGTTTTTAACCAATTCTCGGGCATCTTTCAGTAAATTAATGGGGAGGAAATGAAACTAATTTCCACGTAGATTGAAGATTTCTTTTCTTAAGTGTTTGATGATAGCATTCGGCTTTAGTAAACCATGCAATTCCATGTAAGAAGCTAACTAACTTCATTAAATAAAGTGTTCCAGAGATTAATATACTAGTGAATAAAACACATTCCCAACCAAAAACACCCCAATAAGATGACCGGTATCAAAGAGAGTGGGGATTTGTGTTGGACCGAAAGAGTTGATAATAGTGTCTAGAAAATTCGTCCTTTTTCTATCCATCAAGTCCATTTTACACGCTTGTCTAAACAATTATACATACCCCTTCTTCGTGCTTTTATAATATTTTCCTCTTTTTGTGAGTAGACTCTGTATCAAAATATGATTAACCCCGAAGACCAGACGTTTTCATTCGGATTTGACCGATTCCGGTTTTTATAAATTACTGTCTGCGGTCCTATAATACTTATTATCTCCAACCTTTAATCTTAATCAGAGACTTTCGGGCATTGTCCATTTTTTGGTTCCCTGTATTTATTGGAAGTTTTCAGCAGACGACAATGTGTCTATTTTCTGTAAACACCTCACTATGATATTTGATTAGGACATGAAATGAACAATATAATATGTCATTTTCCCGACATTGTTGTTATGCTGTATAATTTATTATTTTCTACCTATAGACTTCAACAGATTGATGCCAAAGATATACACTTATAAACAACGTTCAATTATAATGCTTTATTAATTAAATACGTGCAAAGAAGGGAATTCTTGTGTTCTTTACGTGATATCTGTAATAAAAGAGACGCTATATATATACATAGAAAATAAATGTCTTTTGTTTTTCTTTAATTAAGAAAAATCAGGCAATTATTGAATTTACAATACACTTGCTAAAGATTCACAATCCTTTAAATATCACAACCAATTTTTAGACATTCTTAAAGCTGTCTCTTTTAAAACATAAACATTTGTTTAAAATTAAGGTTCTGTATTTTAGTTTATGATTAAATCCTTGAGCTTCTACTAGAAAAACATCGTCTTTTCAAAACACAAACATTGACTAAAACTTAAAAGTTTGTTTTAGCTATGACTTAACGTAAACCAAAAGTGGTTTACTTGGTTTTGATTTAAGCTGTCTGGGAGATGCTGGTTGGGGAGTTTTGTGAATCTCCGTAATACACCATGGCCTCTCTATATAAATGAGTATTTAGAATTTAGATGGGTAAAAGTTAAATTGGACCCAAATTCAGTCTCAGTTGTATAAAGCGGCCATTGTCCCCAGCCGGCCTTCAATAAATTAGCATCTCTTGGAATATCATTTTTTCGCTTTCACCATTTTCCTCAGCATTAAAAGTATACTAGGAACCCAGTCTTGATTCAACCTGGTTTCTGATTTTTGTTCGATGGCTTCAGGTTATGTGTTTATTTATTTTTTAAATCTATTATATTTAATTTACGAGTAGTTTTCTTAATAGTTATGTCTATTACCACGATTTGGGAAAATGCGTCGGAAGATGGGGTTTAATTTTGTTCTTGATGGCTTTGCGGCGTTTACAAGGAAAAATGTGCCAATGACGGCATACCTATATAACGGAAACATTCCATTGCTCTTATCTCTAATAAATAAAATCCGTCGCAACACATATGGGTACTAAAATAGGAATAGTTTTACTGTAGTTTCTAGCTAATATGTATTACTTTTTACGCACAATAACATAGGTGGGTCATTCTTATTAAGAGTCCAACCCTACCCTCACCCCAGTAGCGTAGAATTTCACGATTGGGAGCGCCCAAGGAACACTAGCCACACCAGATTTGGCATCAACATATGTAATATAAAATCTTCTATGTGAAGCAGGCCAGTTGCGGATTCGAAAGTCGGCGTTTATATATATGGTCATTATAAGTATATGACCACGTTGGTGTGTTGTGAAAATGGCGATTGACAGTTGGAATTTGATGAAGATCAAGCGGAAACATCGTTCCCTCAACAGTAAGCGTCTACATTAGTCCGACTAGTGCACACAAGTAGGACGTTAAGTCGTTTTTTTCAGTTCGTACATCAGACGTAGCAATTGTCACTGGTTTATGTGCATCAGGAATAAGTAAGTAATTGGATCGTGTTTATCAAATTTACAAGCGTTTTATGATATTCCATCTCATTATTTCTCCAACCGGTAGCTAAATGCCTAAATACAACGAGTAATAATTGTCGTCATCAGACGACCATGTTGTTTATAATTGGGGTTATAATTCTCTTTACTAGTGACTTTCAGCTCATTTATAAAATCATTATCAATATAGTAATTTCTTTACGAACTATTGTCATCAAACCGTCGATACTTTCTTTAGCCAGTATTCAATATATCCCTTATTATACTTGACAACGGCGCTAATAATCCATTTCATTTACTTTCGTCGCTCTAGCCTTAGAGGATTTTCCGGTACACGCGTCATATCCGTTTCCGGTAAGAATACATTTTGAAAAGAAGAAAAAGTTAAAGCCGGAGGTCAGTTTTGATGAGGTATAATGAGTGATAGCAGTCATTACAACTCAAACTTTATCCGACTTGATGCTTTTCTTGTCTCCTTCTATAGCGAAATAAAAGGGGGGATAATTCGCTTAAAGACAAATGATACAATTTGTGATAATTGGTCTGTTATGCCAAGACCTGGTTTCCGTTTCTAATTCTGCCCAACAGCCATTTTTCAATGACAAGGGCGACAAATAAACATTTGTTTGATACACCGCTAGAGGGCGCTGTATATAAAGTTGTTTTGATACGAAGTAATGATGAACTTTAGCATTTAACGCTTAAATAGATTTGAAAGGTGAGAAATATACTGTCAGAATGTACGTGAACGCTAAGGTCAAAAACATTTTCTTATTAAAGATACATTATGGAAGATTAGATAAAGAGCCGGAAGTTCTCATTATAATAGTTACAAACTAGGTGTTGCGGCTGTCACGATAATTAACAGTCTCGATTATCCATTTTTTGGTGTTAATCATCAATGGACCTTGAATAGCAGATGGGGTTCAAATCCAATGAAAATCGACCTCATAAGGTGGCATCGTGAGTTGATTATGGTCTTTTCATGTTAATATACATGTATGTCTAATTAATAGTTTATATAACATTTCAGGTCTAAAGAAAGACCTGCAATAGGAATATTTACCTCTTATGCGCAATGTATGTTTAGATAATTTCTGAAACGAAAGTTCTGCCTTTCTTTAGTTAAAGCTGTATGGCGTATGCCCGTCTTCATTTATCCCAGTTCGGCGCAGAACAGCAGGACTTTAAACTCGGCGCAGAACAGCAGGACTTTAAACCCCATTTCATTTCCTTACATATCTTTGGTTTAAATCTCCGGGTGTCATTTCCGTGAACGGTGTGTGGAGGGGGGGGGGCGTTGTAAACTACAGTAATGTGGAAGTTGGATCTGTGAAATAAATATCAGTTCCCTTCAGCATGTACAAAGCAAGATAATATGATGAATTGAATAATTGTCAACATTCGGCATCCTATATACAAACGATATAAACGTTAAAGCCAGTGCAACGTATCGCTAAAAAAAAAAAAAAAAAAAATTATGGGCTTCTTGTTCATCGGTATTGTCTACAGTTGATATTTTTTATTTTGTTTTCTTAATTAATATGTATGCTTTTGTCCACGGTTTAAGCCTTTATTGGAAATTTTGTATTTTGTGAAAAATGCAAATGGCACACCTAAACCTTTATACCTTTCTACCATTTATAAAATTCATAAATGTTTTCCTTCTCTGCCTTTGGTATCTTTGTCTTGATGTCTTGATACCAACTCTTTTATTAAAAACATAATATATTATTTATTTTTTGTTATTAACATAAAAGAAAATCATCCGTGTACTAAATCCGTGATTTGCGATTGAGTTCAATTTCAAATCAAACACCTAATCCGTTATGTCAACTAATTTTTCATTAGCGTTATTTGTTCATATATAATGATCCTTTCAGCTTGGTTCATCCTTCAGGGAATACTTTTGTCATGATTTATAAAAACAAAGAGATGAGGATAGGATAAAAATTTAATTCGCTGTACAAAAATCCGTCATGACTGTGCATGTAGCAGAATTTAATCAAAGGCCAGAGCTACAAGTTATTGTAAAAATATCGATATTATAGGTCGGTATTTGTAAACATGGCGTCGTTGAGTAAACACTTTGAGGTAGTTAATGACCAAGGGAAGAAATGGGTCTGTATGATTGAATATTTCATCATTCTACTTTATTTGTGTGGATATGTTTTTATGATATTCTCGAATAAAATGCTGGATAAAGCATCGTTAATCTCGCTGTGTGTCACACGAATCAGGATTGAAAGGCCTGTATAAGATGGTCTCATCTCGCCATAGTTTGTTTAGGTAAACAATCGCCCATGATATGTGGAGATTAAGAGCGGGATATTTAGACATAAAGAGAGAATAACTGCACTATTGATGTTTCAAAAGGTCGCAAAAATGGCGGGACGCTATATATTATTGTTCCTGCTGACAAGGCTCGCGCTTCCCGCCAAAATTAACCATCAATCGCCATGTTTGTTTTGTAGAGTATCGGGATAGAATGAAGACCTAGGAGCGAGTAATCTGCCACCTTGGAGTTGTTGAAGATGATTTAGTGTTGTTCTGGGCACAAATGAGCTGATAATTGTGCTCGACCTTTAGCAGTTAAGAGGCAACATGGCGTCTGATGATCAATGGCCTTATAATAGCTACCATTGATGCTATGGTCTCCAACTATACTCATAAACCTAACCGTCGCCATGCGGCCATTTAAAACTTTATTACCCCTTTCTACTGCCTTTAATATCCGTGTATTCATATATTGGAAATAGATTTTGTAGTATGTATTTCTTCTATTTGTCTACTATGTTTGTGATTGACCACAATGTATGGGACTAAAAAGGAACTGGCATTTGACATTCACATAGCAATCTGATTAATATACAAACCTTAATTTCAATTTCGTTTCGTTTTTTATACCTTCAATAGCCTCCACTAATAGTTGTCAAGGGAGGTCACACCACCGTAGGTTATATAGGTGAACGTTTACAATTCAGTTTTAACCTTTAACAGGTCTTTTGGATCCCCACCAAAGAACCCTGAACAATTCCGTGTACATTTCACATAAAGCGCAACTACACGGATCATTTGATTGGCCCACACCTTAAATAAATAGAACGCAGTTTATTTTAAAACCATTCCAACTCTACTGTCTGAATGGGGTGTAAAAGGGAATTTGAACAAAGATATTACTCGAAATAGTGTCCGTGATCTAACAACAAATTCATCAAATTCATTGAAGGAATTATTGGGAGTATGCTCTCGAAAACAGCGAATACCTACCGCTTTTCTGTAGACCCACCATTGCAACGAATCACTCTATAATTGTTTCATTCCTTTAGGACTATTTGGCAAACGGTTGTGGTGATGGTGGCGTATTATTGTTTGTATTGATTTCATCTTTGACTTTTAACTCCTCCCACGTCATCCGACAAAACAAAACAATTTTACTTTTATATTATAATCAGAGTTACATTTTCTTCCAGAACCTAACAATGTCAGCGCTTGTGATTATGGTCTTTGTTTAATACATGCAGAAATATTCTGATTTGTGTTATGTGGTCGTTAATGTCTCTCTACCATTTCTTCAACACATACATTTGATTAAAGTAGCTAAGTCTCTAACTCAATATCATCCAAAATCTTCAACATTGACAACACGAATTATTTTTCAGTTTAAATCAACATCGATGCTGTGATCTTACCGAAAAAAAGATGGGCTTTTGATATCCAATATTTAAGACAAAATAACCATTTGCGTTTCAGCCCCAGTTGTAACAAGGGACTCGAGGGACGAGGCTACACACATTGCACCAAATCAAATGCCGTATGTAGACTGGAATAACCAGACGCTAGAATTTTGCATTCGATCGAGACTGTTAGCTTATTTCGCCGAACATAACTGATATGAAATTAGAGTAAAAACGGAAACCATTGCATGTAAATAAGTTTATATACATTCATATTACAGTATTATATGCGTTGCGACCCACTTGTGTCAATTTCTAGGTCCCAAATGTTAGCGATTTAGCTCCTTTAAAATGTACAAAAGTGTTGGTATGGAGTTCTTCTGTGGAAGATGTAGTGTCTGTGTCGAAACAGTTTGGATGAGTATTTCAGTAGAGGATTCCATCTTCGTGTTGAAACATTTTGGGTTTATGTTCTGTTGTGTTCATCTCTACTCCTTTGACTCCCTGGTTCAATGATTACATGATATTTCTGTTCCGTGACATTTCCGACTGGGATTTTTTTCAATTCGAATTATTTGTTTAAAATGTTCCTTATCCCGTTAGTAATCGATTTTGCGTTGTCACAACTTTTTTGTAATCACACTGGTGGTCTTTTAATACATATTTTTTCTATCAAATTAAATATAGTTTTAATTAAATATAATATACAACGTTTGGTATATCACATCAAATGACCTTATTGAAGCTTTTTATTCAGTGAAATTTCTTTTTGAAAGATAATATACAAGTTACAAAGTATACATTATAATTACAGACTGAATGAAACCGGATGTTTGAAATAAAGGTTAATGAACCAGATAAAATATTTGTTAAAAACGTTTATAAGTTTTATCAATTATAAGAGCTATTAAAATTATTTAAATGTGGGCAAAAAATCCAAACTTATCTTTACATTTATTTCAGTAAACATTATGCAGTTTTTAAATGTAATAATAATAAACTTGAACAATTGTACACAATGAATTTAGAGTTGTTTAGAGTTCTAAAGGTATTCTTAATGAATAAGTATACAACACTTTAACTTCTAATCACCTTCTAAAAAATATTCTACTCAAATCATTAGGAAAGCAGCGTAAAGAGTTTAGGAAAAAACAACAACAATAAATTACATAAAACCCTTATGGACTTGAAGAATAAAATTGTCTACTTTTTAAAAAAAAATATTCAAAAGAATGAAAACATGTACATTTTATTCCATCAAAATTCTTACCATCATGGTTTTATTGCTTGTAAAACATGTTAAAAGATGAGGAGAAAAAAACCTTATCCATTTTATTACAAAGGTTTAATTGACTCATGCGATGTTAATTAAATATAGCTTGGAGAGGGCACCGTGCTTCCATTGTCAATTCGTTTAAAATCAATACGGAGCTGAGAGTCACAGCCTGTCTCTATGATGATCCAATGAGTGGCTAGGATTAAACTAAATCCTCGCTGTTTCTTCAGTCTTTAAATAGGAACAGAGAACATGGAAACCAACACACGGGGAACAAAAGGCTTCCATTCCTTCGGGAACCCACATCAGCGGATTGTAATTATTCTCTTCAACAGAACAGGCTACAAAAGGAACAAAACCCCAGTTGCCGATTCTGATATCAAAGGGTTGAGAACTCCATACCATATCACAGGGTTTAAATAAGATCATTTAGTTGTTTATAAGTGAACCCCGGGTACCAAGTCATGACATCTTTCTTACTCAGGAGAAGGACATTTTAGACACATAAAATATAATTGTTTAAATTTTGAAACATACTAGCAACATATTTCAGTGCTTATTTTCTAGACATTAATCGCTTTAAAAGAAAGTGGCTTAAATTTGTTTTTATGTTGTTTTTAATTTCGTATTTGCCTACAGAATAACAGTAAGAAAGCTACAAGCTTGAGCGCTTAATCTGCTAAAACCAGATATAAAATGAAATTTCAAAAATACATGTTGCACTACGCATTTATGGCAGTCGCGTGTGTCTACATATACATGGAAACAATGTTTTTTGGGGTATATTTCAGTATTCCGCTATTGCAAACGTTAATGTTAAGAAGTAGAAACGCCACCATACCCAAAACAATTCTATTAATGAAACAAAATCAAAACCAAGCACGTAAATGCAAGTCTATAACTGCTCAATTATTTGACACACAAACTAGTGAAAACAAACAGGATGGAAGGTGTTTTGTTGTTGGGGAGTGGGTTGGACTCTTTGTTTCTTTAATTTTAATTTAATATAAAATTCATGTTATCAATAATGATAGTAAAAATGAAATTGGGATGTAATAAATAAATACATATCTCTAATAATCATCTATAGTATATCATATCAGATTCAACTAACACAAAGACATTATACTGACGAATAACATTACAATTAAATGCACAAATCTGCACAAAGAGACCAAAAGGAACAATTCTCGCTATTTTATTGGTACCATATTGTACGAACTCTTTTAAATCTAATCTAAATTTGATTGTAAGTTTTATTATCATAAATATTGAAAAGATTTTTCAAATAAAGGTCATAATAGTATGCTTTAATATATCCCTCATTATGACAAATATAATGCACTTGAGAAATTTCAACAATTTCCATATTTGTCAAAACCTTGTCAAAATCTATTCAGGCATTCGTTATAAATCGGAGACAATTATAAAGTTTTCATACAAACCTTTCGATTTCCTGAAAAGAATATTCGACACTTTTTATGCTGATTTAATGTGAAATATCGAATCTCATAAACGCCAAAGCCGCGAACAGTTGTCACTGAATTAGCATGTGTGCAAAATGAAATAAAAACCAGCGCATGATAATTTACATTTCAATATTCAATAGCCAAGCAATAAATAAAGGAACGGCAAAGAATTGAGAGAGCAAAAATTAATTTGCAGAGTCTAATAGAAATCAAATTTGAAACCCACCTGTTCCGCAAAATATTCATAAAACATTGGAAGAACCTGTCGCTCAGTACAATATGTTCGACAAAAGAAGGGTGTATATATTTTCCAATGAAAAAAAGACAAGAAACTGTTGAAAACAATGCGAACGTGTGGTGAATAGAAATATTTGTAAATATGTATTATATGAATATAATAGTCAGAGCAACAGGTGTCGGCTACATGATATTTTAATACTAATATTATATATTGCTCAAATAACTGTTTCAAGACTACATTATCCAGTCTCTATTGATTAAACCTGCATCGACTTCCAAATCCAAAAAGGAGAAAAGTATGGTCTTTAGCAGGTTGAAAATGCTTGAAGAAGGCCCGGGCAATGATTTGTATTGGCAGATTTCTAAAATGAAAGCCACGATAGCTGTACAGGTGCAGTTAAAGGCAATGTTTCAGATATAATGAAACCAGAAACAAGCACGAGAAACATACAATCCTCTGAATATATTTATACAAAATATATAACAAATTAAAGTTTAATAAAGAAGCTAGTCTTCGCTCATTAAAACAACTGTCTTTTCTTGTTCAATTATTGGACTCTATTTGGTATTACGTCGCCTAAGCTTTCAAGCAAACGCATTCATACTGGCTTGAATCTACGACATCGCCCCTCCCACTGCTAAAGACCCTACGCGCAAGCGAATTATTAAAATAAAATTAAACCATATGTTAGTCCCGAAATGACCTAGTTTGTGTCGAGTGGACGTTTAACCCCATTTCTTTCTCTCTCTCTCTCTCTCTCTCTCTCTCTCTCTCACGACATCGCCTGGTCCTTTTATTGTGTCGATTTGTTGTGTCTGATAGAAGCTTGGAAGGAAGTGAGATTCGAGCCGTCTTGTAGAAGCAGAGTCACTTCAGACATTTTCGATTCAGTAATATGATATTGTAACCTGCTGGACAGTTGGTCTTCAACTAAGTTAATTTCTTCCATAGTTGTGCGGACCAAGAAGCCATGGAACTTTGGTGCGAACGTTGTATATACAAGTATATATGGTAGGTTAGTTGCTGCTTGTAAATCACCGACATGGGGTATATAGGATAGTAGGTGTTTCTACTTCATTAATTTGGCTATGCCTTCTTACTTTGCCGCCCTGTTAAAACTGTGTGTTACATGGTGTAATCAATTAACCAGTCGACATTACTCAACGCCATCTTAGGAAGAATAAGATGTTAGTCTGAATTTTATAAACTTTTGCAAACTTTTGACAATATTTTACGCCAAGTACTTTTCAATGGAGACAACATTATATCGCCCATGACAGGCGCGGATCCAGAGGGGGGTCCAGGGGGTCCGTCCCCCCCCCCCCCCTGCTCAGGCTTGAACAAAATTTTATGCGATTTTATTGGCGATTTAGACCTGTTATTTTGGAATTTACCTTCCGGAAATACATCAGAATGAACCAAATTGAATCCAATTTACCAAATTATCGGTTGAGCGCAATTAGTTAAGCAATTATCAAACCTAGACCCCCCCCCCCCGCAAAAAATCCTGGATCCGCACCTGTATGATATCAGTCAATACAAATCAACGAAGTGGTCCTGAAAATCTTATACATATATCGCGGGTTTATCTCTCAGATATTGCTACTGGAGGGATTACTACTAGTTCCAAGATTCTATACACAAAATCATCCAAAAACAAAGCTGAACATAAATATTACCGGAAGTTGTTGGTCGATAGTGTGGAATAACAACATTATTCGTGATTTGGGTTTTTGACCTGGGTTACAGTGCGTCTATTTGAGAAAGAGTGGTGGTATCAGTCTGTACAGCTGTAAAGAATGGTGATATCGGTCTGGTCAGCGGTAAAGAATGGTGATATCTGTCTGTACAGCGGTAAAGAATGGTGATATCAGTCTGGACAGCGGTAAAGAATGGTGATATCAGTCTCAGCAGCTGTAAAGAATGGTGATATCAGTCTCGAGGGTAAGATATGATAAAGGCGCTATAAAAGCGCAAGGGGGGATATCGCTATCAGTCTAATATTAATCTAGCAAGCGAACGAGATTAATGTCATTGATGTGGAGAGTTGGGAGTTTAGAGAGAATACTAATATCAAGCAGTTTGGAAAGTTAGAGGATATTAATATCAGCATGGGAGTTATCGACAGAGCAGAGAGGTTGGCAATGTCCAACACGATTGTGGTCGTGATTCCTTGGCATCGCAGGATACCTTTGACACAAAGAATCGTAACAACAACATTTGAATCGAGCACGCAAATCTAGTTACGACGAACCGCCATTGACTTCCCGTTATGTTTTAGCTTGCGTTGATTCGTCAATCTGGTCGGATTAACCATTGGGCTAAAAAGGTTATAGCCTTAAACCCTTAAAAATATTAGGTCCCCTCGTCCGGCGTAGGGTCAACTAAATTTTCTAAAAATATTATAAAAGACACCAGCAAATTTTGAATATTTTTAGGTATCTGACACAACTGTATTGCCAGTGATTATGGTCCCTAACTGCATTGGAGAGCGATAAAAGAGTTAAGAACTACATACTCTGAATCAAGTCACAGACATATATATCTTCACCATCTCTTTTCGGCATAGAATGTGAGAAATTTGAACTATCATAATATTATTTACAATTTTGCAAGCAGTAAGGCTAGGAATAGAATTTGTGAGTATCATATAGTATCCACCAGTTAATTTAAATAAATTCGCATTATTGCCTTGATTATCCGGTCATTGACTAGATTATCCGTTTTTAAGGGGGGTAACTCGACCTTAAACAAGATGATGACCCCATGAAATAAATTTAAGAACGCCATTCAAAATGATCCATTTGATTGCATGCCAGTTCAATATCCAACTCTCTTATTTTCTTTATTGTAAAATTTCTCTCTTCATGAGCCTTATCTATGTTTTTATTTTAAATTAATACCAATTCGTCGTCACGATTCATGTTTGTTTACATTATTGCAAGAATTATGGCATTTATTGCGGGAAGGGGTGCAACTCTTACGTTACTTGGTCAGAAGATACTGGATGGTCGACCACATTAAAAAACAAACTCCCAGTACGCATGGGTAATGGACTTTACGTCAAATATTGACAACGTTCCCAGACCCTCCGTACGTTGAAGACAAGAATTTTCTGGGTGACCGAGACTAAGTCTCGCTCTTCTAGCTAAAATGTCTACATGTGACAATCGAGTTGCAAAGTTCAAAGATTTATCAATGTCAAGGTTGCAGGTTATCCACGAGTTTCTCAATTAAAAAAAATTTCAACGGCGGTAAACTATGGATGACGCTATGTTTGTTTGTGCCACGACCTCGGATTGGACAGTGTTAATTGCTGAGTATTGAAGTAACGGTTAGATGTTGTAAAAGTCGCGGGCGTTGCTAAAGGAACATGACCCTCAATCTGGCCTTGTTCGCCAAACATAAAAATCTCCTCGAAGAGATTATTTGTTGCACAATACCCAGAGCGAGGAGCAATACTTTGCGTTGATACGTCAAACATTGTCCCATGAGAGACTGATTGTGTGCAGCATACCTGAGCAATACTTTGTCGAGGAATTTTGAACTTGCATGATATTATTTGGCAATTCCTTACCGATGTCACGGTAACAATGACCCACAAACGAGAGATTTTTCTTGCAATATGGATGCAATTAATAATCGTTTACAAATTGTCTGAGAAAATCGCTCGTGTGCACCTGGCTTTAAGAATAAATGACTATGGATTATTACACAAATACAACCCCGCAGTGACAAAGAAATAATTTATAATTTGATTGTGTCAATCAATTACCATATCGAAAAACCGTATATACATCATACGAATTAACAATGACCAAACCACTTCGTGTATTGAATAAATGGGCATATGCAATATACTGTTTCGCAATAACAAATAATGTACAATCATTGAATTTTAAAATGAAAAATGGTATCCAAAATATAAAATATGTGTATTTTTATGTCAAATTTATAACAGTACTGAGTACATATATATCATTAAAACAAATATTTTAAGTGCAGAAAGGCATTAAGTTATACAGCAGTCATCGTTTACAAAAAGAGATTCCATCTTGCGCCTATGCTGCTTATTAAAAAAAAATACTTACTTTAAACGGAATCGTTTCTGTTAACCAATGATTTAGTGGAATTGTTTACATTTGTTTATGTTGGGCTTCGAGGAGACAATGTTCGTCTTTATAATTTGTTTGCGTTTATTGCCGACTGTCTCTTCACATTGGTAAATTCCTGTTTCTACAATTTGCAGCGGAGTTTATTCAGTCGTCCATGATAATTATTCTTAATGGCAACTAACGAAGCTGCGATCATTAATCTATCGTTGACCATTAACCGTTCGGGGTTTGCATGGCCGAATGGCTAGCACGTACGCGCTGTATCATAAGGTCTGCCATTAAGTCAACTGGAGTGGTTTGGATTCCCCGTGGTTGTACATGACAAGGTGTAGGATCGCCTGTTCAACCTCGTTGATTTCCTTCGGTTTCCTTATAACGGCCCCAACCCTCAAGCGAATTATTGAAATAAAATTGCAGCATTAGTCGTTCGGGTGTCTACTGGAATTGTGTTGACGGACGTTTAACTTCGTTCTAATCCTAGTTTTTTTCAGGGACTAAACTATCCGAAACCTAAATCTAGTGTATTCATAAATACGCAAATTACATTTTGTCATTGTTTTCGTTTGAGAGTGGTTCATGCTACTAAACAGCGAAAGGGTGGACTTGAAGATCAAGAAACGTGGTATATCTCACATTGTTGTCCCCTTCTCAGATTTCACGACGTAACGGCTGGTTTATTAACGTTGCGAAAGTTTCGGATCAAAATATTGAATCCATCGGAAATGGTCAACAAAATGACGCAAAGGAGGTGTCACTGGGTCCCCGAAAGTTCGTTTAAGAGCATGTATACACATTAAATATCAAAATGTGAACTTAAGGGATGGCTCATTTACCCTGTTCTGAAAGATTCAGTTAAATACTGAGGAGATTGAAAATGCTCGACTTAAACTTTTCTGTTACTTACATGTTTCTTTTAGAGCGCTCGACCTCGACAACCGTTTTAACCTGCAAAATTCAAGAGCTACATATCCAGGCAAAGTGTGACTGCCAGTGAAGCATACTCCTCGCAGTGTTCCGTTTGATTAGAACTAATCCCACTACTCACTGCTTTAAAGAGAAACTTCTTGTTCAAAATTATGATTGGTCAACAGTCCGATTAACAACCAATGACTAACTGCGTTACGAAAGCTTTATTGTTAAAGCAGAGCGTCAAATTGGACCAAATATGTTTACATAACGTTACGCCATGTCTCACGATAGCTATGAGAACTAACTAAAAACGTTGAGATATACTGATGTGCTTGTTTTTAAGCTACGATTGGATGCCTTTAGTTCCAAGTGGCAAACTCAATTTCTTTATTAATGCATGTACCATCTTTATAATAAGATAATTTTATACTATTTGCACTTATTTCACATACACTGCCCAGTCTACTGAAACAACAATCATTTATCAGTAAATAAACAATAAAGTAAATCAAGCATTGTTTTTATGTGTTAAGGACGTTTAATTTAAAGTGTCTGAAAAAACTATTAACTATCGTCTTGATTTAAAAAGAGGAGATTTATACCCGTGTCAGGTGCGATAATCTGCTTAATTATAGTTGGATGTTGCAGAAATGTTATAAATAACATAATCAATCGTTGGTTTGATGAAAAATATTGTCAATTTTGCTTAATCTTTGCGAGTGTGATTCCCGTTCGGCTTTGCTACGTGGAACTAAATATCTTGAAACACGGTCGAGACATAAGAATTGTTATCTAGGCTCACGATTGTATTACGCCCAATTAACCAGTACATAGCAGAATATTGCAGTAAAGCTAATTGCGTGACAAAAGAGGCTGTCGAATACCTTAAATCACTGTTTTAAGACCCAGATTAAATTTTAGGACTGTCATGTTGCTGTACCCAAGTGATAGATTTGATTGAACGGGGAGAAAAGACACATTCCGTCAAAATTTAAAGTATGAGAAGCCAATCCAGCAATGGCCAGAGAGTGATTTCTCGAGCCATTGCTTCAGGAATATGCCAGTGAAGTAACTCGTCTCAATTTGAAGACTTGATGTGTCGTAAAAGAAGAATCGCGGAGTTTCTAGAGAATAGAAATGGATTGGGGAACAGGGTGGGTGACAAGTATTTTAATACAGGTTGGCCCGAAATTTAAAAAGAAGAATATACAAATATTGTTGAAAATGCCGTCAGGCTGATTAGGTTCTGGCATTTGTCTTTTCGATTATGAGTTTCATTTCTTAGGATTAGAACTTGGTCGTTATAATATTCTTTTTATGTATTGATATTTGTTCACATATTCATCATCATTTCACTATAATAATTAGAAATCTCATTTTTATTATGAATATATTATTTCCGTAAAAAAAACCCAAATCGGGCAACATGTGTAAATATTCATATGTAGATTAGTCCTGTATATTTCTGTTATTGTTCGATCCTAGGTTTGATGACCTAGTCTACACCATAGACAATGACGCCCAATCATTTTCGAGTTTCTTTAGAAATATCAAACAAAACAACATTGATCAAATTACCAGAAAAAGGGATTTGCAACAAAAGAGAAAAAGATGTTGAAATTGGAAAATCGAAATGTATGAAAACAATATGATGGTCGGGCTTATTAAACACAGATCGACAATAAGTATATACATGTTTATGATTGAAGTCGTCAGGTGGTTTAAGGCTCCAGATGCTAAAACAAAATGAAAGGAAACCAAACCCGACACAGGCTAACTCCATACTTTTATTGTTTATATTGATTGCTCCTGGTTATAACTCAGTTTCTAACTAATTCTGAAATCTTAATTCTTTTCAGCAATTTAAGTTCTGGAGATATTTTTAGTTTCACTGTCCGCCATTTATATCTTCGGTGTTTCGTATTTTTTGGTAAACGTTTTTTTTTCCATCACCGGAGCCTGGACTTATGACATCGTATGTGGATTGTGGGTAAGGATAAGGGTTAGGCTTGGCCCAGGGTTAGGGTTAGGGCTAGCCCTGTCTACATCTCGAGACTGTGACGAAATCTGCAGGCAACAGCCCTTATCCTAACCCTTATCCTAACCCACAATCCACATATGACGTCATAAGACCAGGCTCTGGTGGACAGAAAACAAACGCTTACCGTATTTTTTTAGTTCTGGTCGGATAGTTCCTCCTATCCCTATATAGCTGCAATATGAAAATATAATTCCCCCTCACCTCTGTTTTCAGGCTATGTTGTAAACCTTACCTTCTAGTTTTCATCGCAAAAGGAATTATTCCTCACTACATGAAAATACGGCTAAATATCATTCCCCCTCACCTCTGTTCTCAGGCTATTTTGGAACCCTCGCCTTCTAGTTTTCATCGCAAAAGGAATTATTCCTCACTGTATCTGACACAAATGTATAATAATTCAACACTATTTTCAACTTGAATTTAGCGATTAAATAAGTCTCGTAAGTGCTTAACAGTTCAAACGTATTTTGTGTATGTTTTTATTCTCAAAATTCTACTTGAAAATAGTGATGAATTATTATAAATGTGGGTCAGTTGCGGCCAGAAATGTTTCCTTGGCAAATGAAGAAAAGTCACGGTGAAAAATAGGCGGTAAGGATTTAAAAATAGCCTTAGACCAGATGGGAGATGAGTGGTATTTTCATGTTCAGCTATATAGGAAGAGATAGCAACTTTTGTCTTATTATAAAATCTTCAGACAAACCATTGTTTTTCTTTGTGGGTAACAAGTTACGGGCTGTGTAGAACTGTCTCTGAGCGGACGATGTCCACCGACAGTTCCTGTCGGGCTTCATATAGCTGCAATATGATAATACGGTAAAATACCACTCTTCCACACCTCTGTTCTCAGGGCCAATTTAGAACCCTTGCCTTTGACACAAAATTTTTAATTATGCAAAAAAAAAAAAATATCAAGTAGAATTTAGCAATGAAATAAACATGCGGTTTGCGCATGTTCGGGTCTCGTAATGGCTTCAGGTATATTGTGTATGTTCTACTTGAAAATGATGACAAGAATTGATTCATTTGGCGAGTAAATTAGAATCAAGGGTGAAAAATAGTGGGTAAGGATTTCGAAATAGCCTTATAACATAGGTGGGGGAAGAGCGGTATTTTCATATTGCAGCTATATAGGGCCCGATAGTAACTGTCAGTGGACATCGTCTGCTCAAAGACAGTTCCTAAAGGAACTACGGGCTATGGAGCGTTATTGAAATAGTTCTATAAACAGGGGGTCGTGAGAAAAACACAGTGGTCATTAATTTAATTTGAATGGCACCACAATAATATTTTTTGTTTATCAGAACGGGTTTATCAAGTACTTAATGGAAAAGCAGGGGCGGATCCAGGAATTTTTGCAGGAGGGGGTTTGTCAGGTTTCTGTTACGGAAATCTGCCATCATCGTCTCTAAATTACATAGGCATACATACAAATTGAGATTTTTAAACAGAGAAATCATTTTTATACTTGTGTAGGATTACTTTGTCGTGTAATTTCATTGATGCAAGGCATTTTTTTCATGTAGCTGGGGGGAGGAGGTCCCCCCTCCCTCTGGATCCGCCCCTGAAAAGGTGGTGGTACACGCTGTAAGTCCTAACGTCTCTAATGGAAAATGCGACTGAACAGAGTAAATGAAGGTGTGGTTGTCCCCTGAGATTAACACAATTTTCAAAGGGGTCGGTAAGTGAGAAAAACATTTGCGACCACAAACCAATAATAATTAACTTATAAGGGCTAGAATACAATGTACAAAATGATATTCCTTCTATCGACACTAAACAGACTTTCTTGGTTTATTCTAAACACCGAACAGACTTATCTTAGTTTATACTAAATATTTATATTACATTCTAATTTTAAACATTCTAATTCTATTTTCTTGGTTAGCTTTATATCGTCTATTTCATTAAGCGTTAATAGAACTTTTCAGGAGCACGTGATCATTGTCTTCAGACACGTGCAATAATTGACACAGCACACACGGGCTTCTAAAGAACATCGATCGAATAGGATTTTTTTTCTGTCAAAAAGAAAAATAAATACATCTTTGCGTTTTATAAAAGAAGATATCACAATTGAATTTTTAACATTGAAAATTGCCAAATTTATTATAAATAAGTAATAGTTTTATATTATTATTTTTTTTTTTTTGGGGGGGGGGGGGTCAACAACCATGTCGTAGTTTAATTGTACGTTTAAACAATTTGAATAACTGTCTTAAGAGCACAACGTTCCTATTCCCAATTGAATTGCTTACATTTCTAATGTAATCTGAATAACACAAAGATCCTATTTCGTTTCGGTTTTTTATAGTTGAAATTTTCATTTTACTAGACGTTTCGCTACTTCATTTAGTGGAGGCCATAGAAGGTATAAAAACGAAACGAAATATAGATCTGCATTTTGAGCAGATTGCTTCTATATAGTATGGTGTTTTTGGTATGTTATTTTTGATAGTTCTTATAGAGCTCATTTTATTTTAATACCGATATTGATGTTCATGAGCTTAATATTAATATAAATGCACAAAGAATCGTTAACTATTGGTACAATAACACAAGACAGCAACAACACAAACGTGACATTTTTTCATAGTGTATAATATACTTGAACAACAAGAATGTGCTTCAATGATATTCATTGATTTATATACAGTCACTTATTTACACAATAAGTATGTATACATACATAGACATAAGTAATTACCTATTGAATATAATTATAGTATATTGTATTATATTCACAATATGTATACATGTAATTTGAGGAATTGGTCGATACATGTATATATTTAGATATATAATTTGGATTTTATTGAAAGTAACAAATTCAAAATATTATTTCTGGCACATCTTCTATTTGAGCTAATCTTACTTTTTAGGTCATAAAGTTAATTTCAAAGTAATCAAAAACATATTAAAATACCTTGTGTATCAATCCGCACGCGTATGTAATCCTTCTATTAGATCAGTTAATATCAAACACGCTCTTTCCACGCCCTTTCTTTACACCAGTCAACACGGCATTGATATATGGGCGTTTCTTATCCCATGATTGACGTGTATTGAATCGCTTCGAGTGTGACGAATATCACTGTACTGTTTCCTATGGAGTCATTAGATGTTTAAAGTAGATTTATTAGTTCAGTTATTCTCCTTTATTTGCCTTGTGAAACCCCGACATACAACAGACTGTCTTCACTACTGCGGTCGACCATTAGAATTGCGAGAGGCGGAGTCATTTAACACTGTTATAATAACGGCGGCCAATAGCTGAGATCTCGCGTAATGATTGACATGAGCTGTGTGGTGTATCTGTATCCTGGGGCAAGACTTTTAAAATATTGAGTAGCGGAGATTAGAATGGTTTGTTGTGTGATTGGCTTGAAGAGATATTGTATAGTTAGGGAAGTATTAGTACAAACGTGAACTTTGCCAGCTTGTCAGAAGTGGTTAGATTCACACCCGAACACAATAACAAGACAGGCAGGCGATTTGACAAATAGCAGACGACAGTTATCAAACAAGTTTAAAAGTTAACAGCAAATGTGTTGGCAGTGATCGAAAAGGAATTTTAAAGTATTCGGATTTTAAATAACTTTTTGAGAATTGTGAAAACTTCAAAATGGATTCTATGTCAACGATGCCGTCACCAGACGGAGCTAGTTCTCCTCTGATGTTTAAATCGGATGGGAGGAGTATGTCACCCTTGTCAAAATCCGAAAGTGTTTCACCAGGAGTCAGAGATGATCACGTTAAAAGACCCATGAACGCTTTTATGGTGTGGTCCCGTGGACAAAGACGAAAAATGGCACAGGAAAACCCTAAAATGCACAACTCGGAAATCAGTAAAAGATTAGGGGCAGATTGGAAGTTACTTACCGAGGAAGAGAAGAGACCCTTCATTGATGAAGCTAAAAGACTCAGGGCATTGCACCTTAAGGAACATCCCGATTATAAATACAGACCAAGACGAAAACCTAAATCTTTGTTACGAAAGGATAAATACGCATTTCCCATCCCTTTTGTACCCGGCATGGGTATGAATATGGGAATGGGTATGGGCATGGGATTAAGTGGGATGAATGCATCAGCTTTAACAAGTATGGCTCACAACTTTGCCTCTATGACCGGACATCAATCAGAATCTCTACACGGGTCATCATTAAGTAGTCTCAGTGAAAAGGCGAGGTCGTTTCTTCCACCCACCTCCCTCGCCAACCACATGTACTCTTTCCTGGATCCAGCTGGAAGTAAACTAGATTCCAGTTCTCTCAACCTCCGTCATCAGGAATTATCAGGGAACCCTCTTTACTCACCGTATTCTCTACCCCCTCATAGTTCTTCCCTGGGAAGTTTACCTCCGGCAGCTCACAGTCACCCTGGACTCCCTGGACAATATCTGGTGCCGTGCTGCCCACCCACTTACATGCCATCCCAGGACGTTCACAGACCGGTCGCTTACCTGTTGGTAAAACCAGATGAGCATTATCCTCGACATCCGGCCGTAATATAAACTCTTAAAAACATTTTTTTGAGGGACATAACTTAAATCTCACCCCAGCTTTGTAGAATCGAAGCGGGGCTTCGGATCTCAGTGCAAGGAGCTGACCCAGTGACTGATAGTGTGTATAGATAAAAGAAGAGAAGACAACGTGAAAATACCTGCATTTGGATTTTTAAATGTAAATATTGACAAAGAAATGACTTGGTATCCAAGCGTGCTAACTAATTATTGCTTTGTCAAGAATATTCCTTCAACTGGGACTCATAGATATGTAATAATAATGTTGCAATTAAAACTAATTAAATGACGTCATTATCCTTCATGTGTGAGACTGTGAGTATGTGCTTTTCATCCTAGTGTTTGTTATTATTGTTAGTGTACATATTACATTTATATATATCTTAAATCGTCTCTTAAGTAAATTAAATATTTAGTGAATGGTTAAGTGTAATGTTTAATCAATTTGTAGACATTAAAGGGACAACATGTATTAGAACAAATCGCCAGTTTGATCATTTAAATTCATTAATATAGTTCCAGGTGATACTACTTAGGAGAAATTATTTTAGACGTAATAAAACATATATGAATGTCTGTAGACTAAACGTTTTGTAAGGAATTCAGGAATGGGTATCTTAGAATAATGATTGAAATTTATGCCCATAGATCCAATTTCTATTTCACGATAAGTAACGAGGAATAGATTAAGAACAAATTTATTTGGTATTTTATTTATTTATCCCAATGGATCGTTTTTGCTCTGATACTTGTCTGGCTTGTTCGAATAAATAATGTGAATTGTATTATGTTTGGTGCTTTTCAAACACTGATTTAGAATGAGTTTGTCCAAACCTTATTTTTACAATGATTAAATAATTATTGAAAAGTTCTGTGAAGGCTTCCGTGCTATAATTTAATTCGAAATGGTTTGAACGCTTCTCTTCTTATTGTTACATCTTTTAGTGTTTTATGTTTAAAGCGCCCAAGGCGTGAATAATTATTTAGTGCTATATTATAATGATACATGAATAAGACATAAGTTTTATTAATAATTATTGTTATTAGTTGGTATTGTGTATAAATTCTTTTCTTTTGTTTAATTCTTATAGAAATCGACACTTCATAATTCACAAAGAATGTCATAATTTTTTCTCTTTTTATTTCTGAATTAATTCAACAAAAATATGAGAATATGTTTATTATTTGATGGATATATTTGTTAAGTTTTGAAAACTTTTATGGCGATTAAAAATAATTCTTAACGTCTATATAGCTTTTGTGTTTACTTTTATTTGAGAGTTAAAGGGCAGTTGAGTGGGATATGTTTATTGATAACGAAGATAACAGTTTATATCCGTTTGAATTAATGATCCTATCATAGTCGGTCGAGACTAAACTTACATGTGCAGAGACACATGGATCGGCGGGGAATATCTTTAGCCTCCCATGGCACAGACTCCTAAAATGTTTTCATTCTAATTATGTATTACTCAAATTTCACCTGTAAAACATGAACTTTAATTTCAATACTTACTTTGTAATAAATTTCATCAAAGAATTTATTGCATTTGAAATATAGACCGAGCTTTAAAAAAAGAAAATAAGAGATAATCATGAATTGGGAGAAAATATTGTCTATGGTCTTGTGTCCATTACTGACGTGGGTGGATCGACGAAATCTTGACTCGACCATTTTACTGGAAATCCCCATCTTAGTCTAAGCAATACTTAGATGCGGCAATACGTATGGTTTATGAGAAGCTGTATGCCCATCTTGAAATATTAAAATTACAACCTTCAAGAATTTAAACTGAAGAAAAATATCTTGAAGTTTTTGTCAACAATTTACAATTTTATCATTTATTCGGAATCCGATTACAATATTGCATACCCCGTGTGATTTAGCAAGTAGATGACATGAAATATTTCTATAATATGTCCCGTCTTAACAATGATGGAGATAATAAAGCGTATTGCCTATAATTGGTTTATATTACGATGAGGAATTCTGATAATTCCTAGATCTTTGACTACACCCTTTACAATCTGAACTCTTTAAGTTATATGAATTCAATTTGTGTTGAGCGCTTGGTTTGAATATGATTATCATAGGTTCACACCCATACGTTACAATTTAGCATAAAATAAAATTTTGGGCTAAAGGTTTGTTATGCGCCGGATTTGACTCTGAAATTAGAAAACCTTTTACTACACTACAATTAATTAGTGACCAACATCTCCAAATTCTTCTGGTCCTATATTCATTGCCTCGAAAACAATCAGTTATAAAGTGTGCTCAATGAGATTTGAAGGAAAACATCTAATGAAAAAAATACATTTCAGGGTGGATTTGTGTCTGTTTAAAAATCAACATATCAAAAAACCGTATTTTAATTTTATAATTATTATTTCTGGTTTATTTATGAAAAACAACCTCTACATATTGATATTGAATACATACAAATGCAGCATTATTCAATACTCACAGTGATCTGGAATAAACGGTTATGTCGAACATTTAAACTGAACCGTTATAACGAGTCTATGTTGTAAGGATGATATTTTATCGCAGTTTAAATTCAATTATTAATAAAGATATTGCGTGTTAGAAAGTCAAACTGTGTTGACCTTTGAAAACAAAATCATCCCAGATTATATTGATGATAAAGAAATCAAGTTCACAATATCGCCCGCATACTTAAAATAATTATAATAAAGCCTTTTTATGTTTCATTTAAGAGCTATTTAATAATGGATTATCAATGACAATTGGATAATATTCAAACCTTTATTAATACAAAAAATATGAAAGGACCTTTTTTTGCCCCAAAATAACCTTTGAAAATTAATATTTGGTTAGCGTGGATATCTTATTATTATCTTTTCTCTGTCAATATTAGTTCCACCCACTAACGCACACACATTTTACGCTTTTCCAAAAAATAAATATCAAAGCCATTGAATAAGATATATTTTAATATTTTATGGATTAAAAGAAAACAACAACAAAATTCAAATAACTTCTTTAAATGCGAAATAGTTGGCCTGATAAAGTATTACTTATCACAAAAGTATTCCTACATTAAACGATAGTAGTAGTGATGTGTATATGGTGCATCACATAGAGTGTGCTTACCCTTTCTCGAACATTTGATATCACTTCTACTTTCCATAAAACATTAAATATTATGTCAATGACAAAGAATTACCGTAATACATGATTTCATATAGATGTACACAAAATTATTGTTATTTTGATGACATAGCAAAGTGGCATTTACTTATATACTAGGATAACAACAGATTTATACATGACGGGTCAATACCTACTCGCTTATATACTATACATATGTTCAAACTTTATATATCAATAGTCTACATATTGTATATATTCATAATATTATATATACATTCAAATGGCACTGGTTTCATGCTCTCTCTACAGTTTTAAATACGTATCAGATATTATGTTTTTGGGATCTAATTTGTAGAGCGAAGGTGAGCATGGGAATAATCAATATAGACATAATACATTTTAAAAATTAGACCGTTCAATAATACGGAATGATTTATATCCAATAGTTAAAGTCTGGCTGATCCTTTTGCGGCTAATATGTAGGGAGTTTATCGGCTAAGGCAGTGGTTAGTTATTCAGATTTCTCTGGATCGTAACCAAAGAATTAGAGACATTGAACCCATAACCTATTATATAATATCATATCCACAATCTATGTCTATTTCGGTTCTCGAAGTTTCAAAATTGAAAGAACATTTTACTGTCTATTGAAAAACATGCATATTATTGCACTGCAAAAGTCATTGCCTGCGATACGCATGAATTGTAGTAGCGGACGCTAAGACGCTAAATAAAGTTACCGCTCCCCATTCCTCTGCACGTGCACACACACACTAACACAAACAGTCAACTTATGCTATAACTTTCTGAAGTTTATGTTTCATTATACACTAAAACGGTTACGTGTACATTAAATCTATTAAAGCAAGTGGACAAATTTTATTATCTCATAAAGTTTTAAAACAGTCTGTCACTACTATTCAAGTTTATTGACAAATACGTGCACACGTATTCAACATAATGCATCTACAGCGCAAGTTCATACTTACTCTATACTAACACATATTTCAATGCCGGACTTTTAAAAGAAGACAATCAGAAAAAAATTTAGATATGCAGCTTTGAAGAGATGACAACTTTTATTATATCATAAAATAAGCTCTTGTGTATTAGTATTACATGTGTTTATATGCCCTTGTGTAACAACATTAGGTTGGAAAAAGTCAATAGGCAATGTTTAGTTACCTACATGTCTTATCAATAAGCACTTACATCTTCTTTTATGGGGAATCATTTAGAATATACAACCATTATAAATAATGTGCCCTTTGTAATTGTAAGGTTAATTCGGGCTGTATATTATTCTTCATGGTGCATAAAACTGCCTTTTATGAATCTCTTATAGATAAAGAATACAACGGGTTAAACAATGCATACTATAGACATTAGTGTAAAGACTGGGGTTTTTATATACATGTTATATATATTAAACTTTCATTGTTTGTTTGTAAAATAACACACATAGTAATATCAATCGATTTCTTACAATCCTCATATATTATTCACATCATAATGGATACATATATACATAGCGATTTTTTGAACATTACCTTTTTTGGACCTTTCAATTGAGTTTGATGTTTTCTGTGAATTTACTGCCTTGAGACTTTAAGCATAGTATGAGAAATGAAATGAAATACGGTTTAACTTCTAACTGTTCTACTCCCACTGGACTATAGACGGGATGGTACGAGGAAGAGAAATATTGTGTCTACTCTAATATGTAAAATATGAAATGAAATGAGGTTAAACGTGTAACTCGTTCTGGACTCGCCGGACGAATGAAGACGGGTAACCGCCGTGCGGGTGCTTTGAGGGAAATTTGCCCATACGGCACTACTTAAATTCCAATTTTGAATTGTAATGAGATCTTTAACGTGCCGCCAATGGCATACAATGAGATCACATCACAGAACCACTTGGGTATGTGAGTGAGCGGCATACTTACCGAGTCCCCCCCCCCCCACATGTACAATAAAAACAGAAATGATTTATTATCTGTAAAATGTAAATCCACGTTTGTCGCGATGCAAATACGGCAGACATTTTGAGACTAACAAACCGTTGTGTTTTTTTTATTACGTGTGTCATGGGTGGACATTTACCCAGAATGGGCAATTCATAGTATGAATTTCATACACGAGTGGTCTTTTTTTGTCAGCACTTTCATAAGTTAGCAACCGGGCAAGGGGAAGGGACGGTTAAAAAAAAAACGAAATCACTATGCCTACGCTAACTGCATTTATGAATATATCATGCATTCGTTGAGAACATATTATTTTTAGCATCCCAAACTGAAATATATTATTGAAGATGGTTTAAATTTGTTTTAAAACGCTTTGTTTTGTTTAAATATAGACTTAACAGTAAGTGCAGGAGGACCGCACTACACGAAAAACAATAATCTATAAGATTAACCTGCGGAAAATATCAAATTTATAATTTGTTAGTTATGGATATTTAAAATTTACGAGTGGACTACAAGTAACAATGTTTATAACCGACCTATATTCTTTGTGTGGCTGTTTTTTTTTAACATTTACATGTTCTAATATACAAATATTGAACTCTTTATCTTAAATTCTTGTAGCTTTCAATGACAGATAAAACTATATGACACAATATTTACTGATTGGCTACATTGCAGGTAGAGTAGAATAAGAACAATTGACCTTATCATGGAACATATGCCCCGTACAGCTAATTGGTTATAATAGAACGATCAACAATAATTTTCATTTGATTTAATTACTCAATTTTGAGCACTGTGGAAACCGAGCGATGATTATTTTGTTAATATTCCTTGATTATTGTGTAATATGATTCAAATACAAGAGATTAGCAAAAATGTTTTGATTTTACATTTATCGTTTTCAAAAACCAATTGGCAGAAAGAAATGGTCAGTTAACAATTTACTGTAACGATTCCATCTGTACACAATTGAAACTATTCTGTGAAGGCGGTAGTGTATCGCCCGTTTTCTTCCATGAGATTAAAAAGATTAAAAATAATACCACAAGTTTTTTTTTTCTAATGGCATAATATACAGCATGTAGCATCATGTTGCAGAGAATTTGGTAATGTTCTGGACACGTTGTTTATCAATTCTCACCACATTGTGATCAAAGTGTATGCAATATAGTAGATTGTTTTTAATAAAGGGTTTACCCCATACAAAATCTACACTAGCTGCATCACGATGTACTATACTAAATTCTAGTTTGGCATAAATTGAATTATTTAGAGATAATCATTACATTTCATATTCGTTTTCAAAGGTAAATTTATCTACAACCTGTTTTATTCTGTAATTTAAGTACAAGTACAAACTACAACCATGAATAAGCAACTGGTAAAGGCGAGATGTAAAAAATATTATTGTGATTTTAGAAAAAGATATTAATATCACATAACAAGGTTATTTCTCTGTCTCCTTCCAATTTCAGTTTTAATGTTTTAAGTTTATAACTGGAACAAAAATGTACGAACCCAGAATCAGCAAATTAAGCCTTCTATGTGGATCCCATGATTTAGAATTTAGATGAAGACGTGGACATTTTTAAGCGTTACGCTGCAACACGTAGGGGCGAATTTGCCAGTAACGACAGGATACCAGTTAAGATAAATAAACGTCAGTATTTCTTCTACAATATACACCTTCCTTGTCCAAATCACAATCCCAAACCAAACAAAATAACAAGCCAGCATGAAACATCTTTAAGGTTCTTCGGGACCTAATCCGGGGTTATGTGTATGTGCTTTTTCCTATCAGCGGCGTTTGCTCCTCTTCATCGAATTTCAACTCTTAAGAGCTATTTTAGGCGCACCTCAATGTGCATATTCGGGGACCTCGGATTTTTGCCCAAGGCAATACTTTCTTGGACATCCCCGCAAGCGCTAGCCTTGATAAGTGGGGATCGGGTCTACAAAATTCCAAGGTCATTTTCTTCCCTCACCAAGATTCGTAACCGAGTCCTGTGTGCTTACATTAAGGAAAAACAAAGACAATTTTATTTGATGTAAGGAACATTATAAGGCATATCAATAATGTTCTCACAATAAAATGCAAAGATATTGTATAAACGATATTGAGGAACTGAAGAAGATGAGATATATGAATACGCCAATGAAAGTCTAATAAGCTTAGTATCATCTTTAATATTTTTAATTTCATACACCTGAAGAGAAAGCTTTCAAACAATACTGAAAAAGAGAGACAAGACCTTCAAAACTTTGAACGCAATGTAGAAAATCTGTCAAGAAACGTCAGAAAAGAAAAAGATCTCTTACTTCATTGTTGATTTTGGTCCCCAAAATAGCCGTAAATAATCGCTTTATTTTGTCTTAAGAGGAACATGTCTTTGGTTAAACCCCGTTGGTAGTGTGAATCACACGTAGATTTCTTGTCAAGTAAAGTATCGTCTTTACTGTGAAACAGAATTTTGTGAAAATATGTCTATATACATTGAACACCTTGTGTTTATTTACTGATATGTACTTTCTTTTATCTTCAAATACATACTTTGTCCTTCGTTTTTATACGCCCACATTTTTATGTGGACGTATATTGTCGTCGCCCCTGTCCGTCCGTCCGTCCGTCCGTCCGTCCGTCCGTCCGTCCACATTTTTTTGTGAACAGTCTACAGGTCACAATTTTTATCCGATTTCAATGAAACTTAAAATATAGGTTTATCACCATAAGATCTCGGTTCCTTTCGATATTGGCATGTATCGGACTGTAACTTCATGGGTTATGGCCCCTGATTGTACGAAAAATCACGTTTTTTAGCTTGTGAACAGTGTAGAGGTCACAATTTTGAAAGGATTTGGATGAAACTTGACATGTATGTTTATAACCCAAAGATCTTGGTTCCTTTCGATATTTGCGCCCATCGGATCGTAACTTCCTGAATTATGGCCCCTGATTGTCCGAAAAATCGCCCTTTTTAGCTTGTGGTCCCTCTGGAGGTCACAATTGTTATCTGATTTAAAAAATCGTTTGATTATATCACCGTTGCATGGTTATGAAGGTTGAGTACGAATTTCGTGAAAATCGGACCAAAATTGACGGACAAAATGGCCGCCTTTTGTACGCGAATAGTGTGAAAATATGTTATATCAAGGTTGTGGACCTTATAGAGGTCACAATTTTGAACCAATTTGGATGAAACTTGACATGTATGTTTATAACCCAAAGATCTTGGTTCCTTTCGATATTTGCGCTCATCGGATTGTAACTTCCTGAATTATGGCCCCTGATTGTCCGAAAAATTGCCCTTTTTAGCTTGTGGTCCCTCTGGAGGTCAAAATTGTTATTGGATTTAAAAAAACGTTTGATTATATCACCGTTCCATGGTTATGAAGGTTGAGTTCAAATTTCATGAAAATCGGACGAAAATTGACGGACAAAATGGCCGCCGTTTGTACGCAAATAGTGTGAAAATATGTTATATAAAGGTTGTGGACCTTATAGAGGTCACAATTTTGAACCGATTTTGATGAAACTTGACATGTATGTTTATAACCCAAAGATCTTGGTTCCTTTCGATATTTGCACCCATTGGATCATAACTTCTTGAATTATGTCCCCGGATTGTCTGAAAAATCGCTTTTGTTAGCTTTTGGTCCCTCTGTAGGTCAAAATTATTATCCGATTTAAAAAAACGTTTGACTATATCACCGATATATGGTAATGAAGAGAGAGTTTGAATTACGTGAAAATCGGACTAGAATTGACGGACAAAATGGCCGTCGTTTGCACATGAATAGTGTGAAAATATGTTATATCAAGGTTGTGGACCCTATAGAGGTCACAATTTTGAACCGATTTTGATGAAACTTGACATGTATGTTTATAACCCAAAGATCTTGGTTCCTTTCGATATTTGCGCATATCGATTCGTAACTTTCTGAGTTATGGCCCCTGATTGTCCGAAAAATCGCCTTTTTAACTAATTGGAGGTCACAATTATTCTTCAATTTAAAAAAAAAAAAAACAAACTATGATTATATCACCGTTACACCTTAATGAAGGTCGAGTTTGAATTTCATGAAAATTGGGCCAAAAATTGCGGGACAAAATGGCTGCCGTAAGCGAATAGTTTAAAAATATGGTATATCAAGGTTGTTGGCAAGAAGAGAACACAATTTTAATCCGATTTTGATGAAACTTGAAATTCAGGTTTAAAACCCAAAGATCTTGGTTCCTGTCAATATTTGCGCATATCGAATTGTAACTTCATGAATTATGGCCCTTTATTGTAGGAAAAATCACTTTCTTTTTAGCTTGTTCTCTATCCATCTCTCGAAAATGTGGGCGTATCCTGCCTGGCAGCCGCTGGTTGTATTTCTTAACAATATTTTTAAATCGAATTGAGAAACATGTGTTACTCTACAGCAATTGTCAATAGCCATTTTCACAGTTTTCTTGAATTATAATACATGTAGTTATGTTAAAACCTATTTCATCATTACATACCCAGACAGCCATCATAGCAACTCCAATCAACTTTTGAAAATGTTATAAAGCCTTCCGTTCAAACACCAAACTATAATTTAAGACTAACATTTCATTTAAACACATGAAATAAACAATTTTTTTAATAAGTAATACCGACATAGTATTTCAATTTTACTGCAAGATCTGGTAGTATTGATGACGTCACTAACACATCCTTGGAAATGGACACCTATGCACAAATTTTCGTAAGATTGAGTCGAGTATTTATCTTTTGTTAAAGATACATTATGGGAGATAAGGTAAAGAGTTGGCATTTCTCACTATATAGTTGAAAAATGAATTGTGTAAAGGTAATTTGCTGAACGAAGCGGGTGACATTTCCGCCTAGCCTCGGTCATCATTACTAAAAATCAAACAGCATAGTCTCGATTATCAACGTTTTAAATTTAATTATCAATGGCCGTTAAGCAGCATATAAGAATCTAATCCAGCCAGCATCGAAGACTAACCTAGACACCAAGAGTTTAATATGGTCTGGATGTGTTAATAAATGTCTTATAAAGAATTAATGTATGTTTAAGCTATATATCACACGTAGTTTCTGTCGTACATTCTTTTTAATTTATTTCTAATTAAAGCGTGTGCATGAAAAGCACTAAATTTTATCCCGGATAGTTATTTCTCTCTATTTATTTTAGAATTTTGAACTGTTAAAAGAAGCGATGAGGGTAGAGATAGGCTACTGGTCCACATCCTATATTCTAATCAGTGTTGTTTACAATCTTTTTAAAAACTGATTATGGTTTTTGTTTAATAACCGGGTTGTGCGTTCTTCAAATCTAGTTAAATGTATCAATCGAGTGTGGCTTGTTTATAGTCGATGATCTTTCAGTCATACGCACGTTGAACTATCGGCGACAAATTCCTGATAGACAGAACTGCTTTTCTGTATACAGTTGCCGAAAATTGACTTATTTGATATCCAGCATTTGTCGGCCATGGCTCATCAGTCATCACTGTCATATTACAGAACCGGAAAAATATCGTTGGAACAAAGTTAGCACAATTTGATCAAATCAAATCAACTAAAGGTCCTGTGTTTGTAAACCTTTTAAGGGCTATTATCTTTGAAGCGATAATATAATAACACCTTAATGGATAATATTCAATAGGTTTATTATATAACGACAACGTTTCAATGAGGATGACAGTATCGTCATAGAAGTATCATCACTAAAACGTTGCAGTGAATATTATTCACGAAGCTGCCTGGTATTACTTTTAAAGACTACAGTACAGTTGTAAGGTCAATATATCTTGTGTAAGTAATAAAACTGTGATGCTCTCTATCAGTTCCATAATATGAAATCAAAGTACACCTATACCATTTCTCGATAAAATCACTTTAATTATAAATACAACCGTATTATATTATTTCCAAATTAAATTTGTAATAAACTTTATTCCAAGTAAATATATAGTTTATTGTCATTAAGAATCGATATTTAATGCTCAGCATTTTCCTCTTAAGACGCAAAATAAAAGAAATGAGCGTGATTTATGATATTATAAAGAGAAACAACATTTTTGAAAACAAGTAATATCCAATACATGGAATGTCCCAATATATTCATATTCTATAGATTTGTCAATCAAATATCGCAATAACGTATGTTCAACATTAATAATTCTTAGCCAAGGTCAAGGGGTTCGGGCACTTTGTGCTTAGACGTTATATATCTGACAATAATGAGTTGTAAGTATATATTGAAGTCAATACGAATACAAGATAATAAACATTGAGTAGCATAGCTAAAAATCGGATTCATAATTATTGTCAGCATATAGGTATTAAAGCTCCTACATGTCAATGGCAATATCTCTAATTTTTCTATAATGAACTGTGAATATAAAACATGGGCTAATCGCTTCCCGGATAGAAAGAACCGCCATTAAGTGTATCGTCTTTTTTAAAAGACAGATATTCACAAACGACTTGAGAAATGATTCATCTAAATCTACTTTAACCTCTTAGTTGTCAAAAAGCTTTTCTGAAGAAACGACTCCTTTTCTATCCATTCAAAACCTTTCATATCAATATTTTTTATCCATAAGCAATAACTTTAGAATGACAATATTCTTTATGTGGCGCATTGTAGAACTTTTGTAAAGAATTTCTAAAGCTTTCTTTTTGTATACAATACCTACACAAATACTATAGAACGCATTTCTAAACTCAGTTTTTGTCCCACTGCGTTTCAGGTAACGAGTCTCAATTGAAAATTCAGAAGACTGATTCTTTGCAAGTAAACAAAAAGGTCATTCAATTTCGGTGGTTTTCATTTGTGCTACGCTTTATATTTTTAGAAAAAGGTAAAGTTTTCCGCCAAAGCTGACTCACAATTGATATTAATAAACTACTATATATTTTCATATAGAAAACTATGTTTTCATTTTATGTATAGCCCTGTCATTCTCTGCATTGTGCTATATTGTTAATCATTATATTCCACATAAAAAGGGGTTGGCCCGATCTATGTGTGGGTAAAAAAGATTATTAAAGATTTTCAATAGACGATATAGAGGGGGGTGAACGGGATCGCATCAACTCAACAATTAACGGTCTCGCTCCGTTACGCAGCACTGGCTTAAGAGATGATTTGTCGTATTTTCCCATCAAGTTGCAAGACCTTGCTCAAAGCCACGAAAACACTTAAAGCAAAAATAAAATATCAAAATGACTATCAATTACATTAGTGAATATTTTGTAAAGGGTTGTATGAATATGAGAAAAATGCCGAAGACATTTTAATAGTCCCCTGTGTTTCGCAAACGATTTGATACGCGATAATCACTTCTAAAATAAAAACAAGAAGAGACTAGACCTGCATGCAGGAATGACGGGTTTCACTGGTGCCACGTTCCCCTTAAACATGTCACTTCCGGTGCCAAGTTACCCTTGAACATATGTCACTTCCGGTACCAACGAAACCATTAAACAGGTTTCCAAATTAACATTGCACACAAATAAAATGGATGCAGAATCAACCAAATCCAGCAATATCAATTCATTTTATACATTTGTTACTTGTAAATGATCTTGACAAAATTACATTACTTCCGGTGTTAATGAAAATGTTCAATTAGTTTTATGATATCAGAAATGGCATACGATATCATATAGTGAAAATTGCCACTTTTAAAGACCAAAAAACTTGAAAAGTGACTTGTAGAAAATCGGCTATTTCTCTGCAACCGTACAAGTTAGAAACCATTTTGTGGTATCTAAATGATCGTATGGGTTCATTTTATTTGTTGATTGGCATCAAATACCATAATTTGAAAAACATTTCAAAACAGACTCATTTGAATAAAATATCTGTTTTGAAGGCTAAAAATACAGTTTTTGCCAAAATGATGTTACTTCCGGTGATAATGAAAATCTTAAATTACTTGTATGAAATCCTAAATGGCATTAGGTATAACATGGTGTAACGTTTATGAAAATCGAATAATAATTGACACTTTTATGGCCCAAAAACCTTCAAAAGTGACCTGTAGAAAACCGTCTATTTCTCGGCAACCGACCAAGTTAGAAACCATTTTATGATATCTATATGACCATATGAGTTTTGTTTATATGTGAATTTAAACCAAAAGTTAAAATTATTAATACACATTAAGTTATTCTTGGTTGAATAAAACATTGATTTAAAAAGTTTAAAATGCATTTTTTGACCAAATGATGTCACTTCCGGTGTCAATTTTAAATTGTAATCAACTTGATATGACGCTACGTGCTTTTTGAATCAAATGATGTCACTTTTATAAAAATCCAATCACAATTGACTATTTTACAGGCAAAATAACGAAAACAGTGACTTGTACAGAACTGCCCATTTCTTGGTAACTGCTTATAGTACAAACGAATTTTAACATACATTTTCTTCGTATGGATTATAGCTACAAGTTTATAAAAGTTACGAAGAAATATTTTAAAATCTGAAAAGCCTGAATAGGTTGTAAATAGGCCAATTTTACACCATTTTTAGCCTCTTAATCGAATTTGCTCGAAAATGAAATCGAAATTAAAAAAACTGCTTCCTACATTTTTTGCGCCTTGAAAGGGCACACTCTTTGAGTCAAATAATTTTTCCAAAAAATAATATTTGTTTTCGAAGAAGGAAAATAACTGTCAAAATTGTAGTTTTTGGTAAAATTATGCCACTTCCGGTGCCGACAGATAAAACTTTTGGTAATAAAAAAAATGACAATTGATACAACGAAGCATATGAACTTTGTTTTATACAAATCGAACAATAAAAAATTAATCTAGGACTTAAAAACTGAATTAGCCAATGGCGGCCAAGGTAAATTACTGAGACAAAATTCTTTAACATTTTTGCACTAGTCAGATGACCCTTTAATTCTGTGCATAATACGACTAAAAAATATTCATAAATAAAAAAGTTTTTTGTAAAATTTTAAATTTTCAAAATTTGGCGCCTAATATCTTTGAAGATTTACCGAAAATCAAAAATCGAAAGTAGTGTAGCTATGTGCCCTGTCTCCGGCTATGTCAAAATGTATCGAAAGTTAAAATTTAATGATTATTGTTAAAATTACTGCAATATTTTAAAAAACGATAATTTGGTGATTTCGGACATTTCGCATTGTCGCAGAACGTTCAAAATAGCTTTATCCTCTAAGTCACACCCACTTTCCCAGTAAAACCGAAGAAATCGTAACGATGCGACAAGCAGTTGCTGAGATCTACTCAAAACAAAAGAAGAATAATAATAATAAGAACTAGACCTGCAAGCAGCACTGAACCGGCTTTCAGGAATCATACGGGAAGTTTATTATACCATAGCCGATCCACTGAGCTACCAAACTATACATTAGTTGTTTTGCTTCAGTGACACCATCTATCATATGTAAAAGTAATATTTGCTGGCTAAAAGACCGGTCAAAATTGTAAATTATGGCAAAATTACGTCACTTCCGGTGCCGAAAGAAATTTTTATAGATGAAAAATAAGTCGAAAATTCGCAACATACAAAATACAAACTTTTTTTTATAGATATCGGGCAATAAATAATTAACCTATGACCCATAAACTGAAATTAAGAAGGTAAAAAACTTAAAAGTGACCCTGGGACAATTGGTTATTATTCGACAAGGGAACATGCTAGAAGCCTTTTCTTGATATCAATATGATGGTATTGATTCAATCTTACTGCCCATTAGAGTCAGACGTTATAAAGTTAAACGAATAATAAATATAAATCCCTTCCAAAAAATGTTTGTTTTGAAGGCTAAAAATACGTTTTTTGCAAAAATTACATTACTTCCGGTGATATTGAAAATGTTAACTTGGTTCATAGAAGTCATAAATGGCATAAGGCATCAAATGGTAAAAAAATGATAAAAATCGAATAATAATTGACACTTTTATAGACCAAAAACCTTGAAAAGTGACTTATAGAAGATCGCCTATTTCTCTGTAACCGTACAAGTTAGAAACCATTTTGTGGTATCTGTATGGTCGTATGGCTTCATTCTATTCATTGATGGGAATCAAATATCATAATTTTAAAAATATTATAAGGCGGACTCATTTGAATAAAATATTAGTTTTTTAGGTTAAAAATACAGTTTTTGCCCAAATGACGTCATTTCCGGTCACAGTGAAAATGTAAAATTGGCTTGACCTAGTCCAAATTGGCATTAGGCATCAAATGGAAAAAAGAAATATTGCAAATCGAATAATAATTCACTCTTTTATAGGCAAAATAACGTGAAAAGTGATGCATGCAAAATTGCATATTTCTCGGCAACTGCTCATATTACAAACTAATTTTCGCATACATTCTCTTCGTCTGGATTATTGCTACGAGTTTATGAAAATTACAAATAAATATTTCAAAATATGAAGACGTTGAATGAATTTTAAATAACTGAATTTTACACTTTATTTTACATTTTATTCGAAATTGCCCGAAAATGAAATTGAAATTTAAAAATATGAGCTAAGAATTTTGTGCACCTTTGCAGGGTGCATCCTTTTAGTTATATCAGTTTTGAAAAAAAATAATATTTGCTTTCAAAAAATGGTACAGAACTGTCAAAATTGTAGTTTTTGTTAATATTACGTCACTTCCGTTGCCGACAGAAAAATTTCACCGTAACAAAAAAAATTACAATTGGGACCACGGAGCATATGAACTTTGTTTTATACAAATCGAACAATAAATAATTTTTCTGGGTACGAAAAACTAAATTAGGCGATGGCGGCTAACGCAAATTACCGAAACAATTTTTTTTCTCATTTCTGCTCAAGTACGATGATATTTTAACCCTGTGTAAAATATCATCAAAGAATATTCATAAATAAAAAAGGTTTTCGTAAAAAAATTAATTTTTTTCAAAATATCGGACATTTTTTCGACTACTTCCGGTTTTACGATCGTTATTGTGATAGCTTTACGAAGTTCTTTGGATACTTAACTTTCTGTACCAGAAGTGTCAGAAACATCCATTGAGTGGTTTTGGAAAAAAAGATAAATTAAAGAGCGTTTCCAAAAATTTAACGATTTTTCATTTTTTTTCAAAGTTTGAGGCCATTTTTGGACCACCTATATTATTTCAATGCTTTTCATTTTGGATTCACTATATAGACAACCGATAGGACTTTGAGTAAGAAAAGTTTAAGAAAAATCGTAGGCGTCGTTTTCGAGAAAAGGGCGTCTCAGAATGTTAAAAAATCGGAAAATACTAGATTTTTGACATACAATAATTTATTTCCTTACCATCGAAATCGTATTATTTACATACCATATGATGGTCCATTGAGAGGGCTAACCAGCGACACTTTAGTTCTTTTGGTCCGCTATTACCTAAGGGAGAAATCAATTTTTTCGCAAGTGCGACAATGTTTTTACTCTTTTTTTTTCATTTTTTGAATACTTCCGGTATGGTTATTATTCTCGGAATAGTTTTAATAGCCGGTTTGCGCACTAAAATAGCCACAGGGCTCTGTAATGATATATTACATTATCTGATCAGATAAAATTCCCCTGAGAAATCTTATGTTCAAAAGTGCCAAAAATGCAAAAAATTTAAAATATCGAAAATTAAATTTCAATAATTACATACATATTATACATCGTTAGAATCGTAATTAGGTCAGCTATCTGAATATACAACCTTTTTTTAAAAATCTCTTAAAATAAAAAAATAGTAGAGCATTTTCCAAAATTTCACGATTTTTCGACTTTTTTCGATTTTCAGTCCCTTTTTTATCCTATTCCAGACATTTCAAAGTCTTATTGGATGGCTTCATGCAAAATACCTTCAAAAGGACTCTCGGTAGAAAAAATTAAAAAAAAATTGTAGGTTAAGTTTTCGAGATACAGGCGTCCAAAAACGCTCCAAATCAGAAAATACTTGATTTTCAGCGTGCCATATTTTGCTGTCTGTTCATAGTATCCGTATGAATGGGGTATCATATGATAGTCCAACAATCGTGCCATCAAACGGTACCTTCATTCGTTTAATCCATTGATTTCGGGCGGAGAAATAGCGTTTTGCCCAAAAATATCCATTTTTTGCATTTTTTCCAAAATATTGCACATTATTTCGACCACTTCCGGTTTAAGGATTCTTGTCGAAATTGCTTTATAAGTTGGTATTGGACTATAACTTCATGTTCCAGAAGTTTCAGATACGTCAATTCTGCCATAAAACGAAACCCGAGCTCACAAAATGGGAAGAAAATTCGAAAAAAATCGAAAAATAAAGGGTGATAACTCTGAATGAAACTTATATTACTGGAATCAGATGGACTTCAGGTATCCAAAAATGTAGGTCAAATTTGAAAATTTTGAAAAATAACAAAAATTGTCTTGTAAACAACATGTTTTCAATTTTCGAACGATAAAAGTCATAGACGAATGTTCGAAATTGAAAAATGTGAGATGGCCATGGTCTCAGAAAAGATTCAGGGATTCCAAAAATGTAATTTGTTTGATTATGGATAAAGAATTGACGAAACTATGGCCGATTTTCAATTTTTTGACAACGTACAAAGTTCGGTCACTTCCGGTATGCGCAGAAATTTCAAAAATATTTTATGCAGTAGCCACCACATGGTTTCCCGATAGAAAATCTAATTCCAGATCGATATCTGTTTTCGATCATGGAGATCTAGGCCCCCGCGGTAAATAATAATAATAATAATAATTTTAGTAATCTCAATAGGCTTTCAGACGAAAGTCTGAAAGCCTAATAACTAGACCTGCATGCAGGAATGACGGGTTTCACTGGTGCCACGTCACTTTCGGTGCCACGTTACCCTTGAACATATGTCACTTCCGATACCAATGAAACCATCGAACAGGTTTCCACATAAGCATTGTAAACATCAAATAAAATTGACGAAGAATCAACCAAATCCAGCAATATCAATTCATATATGTTATTTGTAAGTGATCCTGGAAAAATTTCATTACTTCCGGTGATAATGAAAATGTTCAATTAGTTTTACGAAATCAGAAATGGCATAAGGCATCATATGGCGAAAATAGTATGTAGATCGAATAAGAATTGCCACTTTTATAGACCAAAAACCTTGAAAAGTGACTTGTAGAAAATCGTCTATTTCTCGCCAACCGTACATGATAAAAACTATTTTTTGGTATCTGTATGATCGTATGGGTTCAATCGATTTGTTGATTGGGATCAAATATCATAATTTGAAATATATTACAAATCAGACTCATTTGAAAAAAATATCTGTTTTGAAGGCTAAAAATACAGTTTTTGCCAAAATGACATTACTTCCGGTGATACTGAAAATGTTAAATTAGTTCTATGAAATCATCAATGACATAAGATATCATATAGTGAAAATTTTATGAAAATCGAATAATAACTGACACTTTTATAGACCAAAAACCTTGAAAAGTGACTTAAGGAAAATTGTCCATTTCTCTGCAACCGTACAAGTTAGAAACCATTTTGTGGTATCTGTATGATCGTATGGGTTCAATCTATTTGATCAATAGAATCAAATATCATAATTTGAAAAAAATAACAAGTACGACTCATTTGAATAAAATATTGTTTTTAAAGGCTAAAATTTAAGTTTTGAGCAAATGACGTCATTTCCGGTGGCGGCGTAAGAGGTAAAATGGTTTGAAATAGTCCACTATGGCATTAGGCATCCAATGGCGAAAGAAAATTGAAAATCGAATAATAATTGATTCTTTTACAGCCAAAATTACGTGAAAAGTGACTCATGCAAAATTGCCTATTTCTCGGCAACTGCTTATATTACAAACTAATTTTCACGCATATTCTCTTCGTATGGATGATAGCTACAAGTTTATAAAAGTTACAAAGAAATATTTTAAAATTTGAAAAGCCTGAATAGGTTGTAAATAGGTCAATTTTACACCATTTTAGCCTCTTAATCGAATTTGCTCGAAAATGAAATCGAAATTAAAAAAACTGCTTCCTACATTTTTTGCGCCTTGAAAGGGCACACTCTTTGAGTCAAATAATTTTTCCAAAAAATAATATTTGTTTTCGATATAAGAAAATAACTGTCAAAATTGTAGTTTTTGGTAAAATTATGCCACTTCCGGTGCCGACAGATAACACTTTTGGTAATAAAAAAAATGACAATTGAGACAACGAAGCATATGAACTTTGTTTTATACAAATCGAACAATAAAAAATTAATATGGGACTGAAAAACTGAATTAGCCAATGGCGGCCAAGGAAAATTACTGAGACAATTTTTTTTACTATTTTTGCGCTAGTCAGATGACTCTTTAATTCTGTGCACAACACGACTAAAAAATATTCATAAATAAAAAAGTTTTTTGTAAAATTTTAAATTTTCGAAATTTGGCGCCTAATATCTTCGAAAATATGCCGAAAATCAAAAATCGAAAGTAGCGTAGCTATGTGCCCTGTCTCCGACTATGCCAAAATGTATCGAAAGTTAAAATCCAATGATTATTGTTTAAATTACTGCAATATTTTCAAAAACGATAACTTCAGTGATTTCGGACATTTCGCATTGTCGCAGAACGTTCAAAATAGCTTTATCCTCTAAGTCACACCCACTTTTCCAGTAAAACCGAAGAAATCGTAACGATGCGACAAGTAGTTGCTGAGATATAGTCAAAGTGGAATTGGAATAATAATAAGAATAACTAGACCTGCATGCAGGAATGACGGGTTTCACTGGTGCCACGTCACTTTCGGTGCCACGTTACCCTTGAACATATGTCACTTCCGATACCAATGAAACCATCGACCAGGTTTCCACATAAGCATTGTAAACATCAAATAAAATTGACGAAGAATCAACCAAATCCAGCAATATCAATTCATTTTATATATATATATATATATATGTTACTTGTAAGTGATCCGGGAAAAATTTCATTACTTCCGGTGATAATGAAAATGTTCAATTAGTTTTATGAAATCAGAAATGGCATAAGGCATCATATGGCGAAAATAGTATGTAGATCGAATAAGAATTGCCACTTTTATAGACCAAAAACCTTGAAAAGTGACTTGTAGAAAATCGTCTATTTCTCGGCAACCGTACATGATAAAAACTATTTTTTGGTATCTATATGATCGTATGGTTTCAATCGATTTGTTGATTGGGATCAAATATCATAATTTGAAATATATTACAAATCAGACTCATTTAAAAAAAATATCTGTTTTGAAGGCTAAAAATACAGTTTTTGCCAAAATGACATTACTCCTGATGATACTGAAAATGTTAAATTAGTTCTATGAAATCATCAATGACATAAGATATCATATAGTGAAAATTTTATGAAAATCGAATAATAACTGACACTTTTATGGACCAAAAACCTTGAAAAGTGACTTAGGGAAAATTGTCCATTTCTCTGCAACCGTACAAGTTAGAAACCATTTTGTGGTATCTGTATGATCGTATGGGTTCAATCTATTTGATCAATAGAATCAAATATCATAATTTGAAAAAAATAACAAGTACGACTCATTTGAATAAAATATTGTTTTTAAAGGCTAAAATTTAAGTTTTGAGCAAATGACGTCATTTCCGGTGGCGGCGTAAGAGGTAAAATGGTTTGAAATAGTCCACTATGGCATTAGGCATCCAATGGCGAAAGAAAATTGAAAATCGAATAATAATTGATTCTTTTACAGCCAAAATTACGTGAAAAGTGACTCATGCAAAATTGCCTATTTCTCGGCAACTGCTTATATTACAAACTAATTTTCACGCATATTCTCTTCGTATGGATGATAGCTACAAGTTTATAAAAGTTACAAAGAAATATTTTAAAATTTGAAAAGCCTGAATAGGTTGTAAATAGGTCAATTTTACACCATTTTAGCCTCTTAATCGAATTTGCTCGAAAATGAAATCGAAATTAAAAAAACTGCTTCCTACATTTTTTGCGCCTTGAAAGGGCACACTGTTTGAGTCAAATAATTTTTCCAAAAAAAAATATTTGTTTTAGATATAAGAAAATAACTGTCAAAATTGTAGTTTTTGGTAAAATTATGCCACTTCCGGTGCCGACAGATAACACTTTCGGTAATAAAAAAAATGGCAATTGAGACAACGAAGCATATGAACTTTGTTTTATACAAATCGAACAATAAAAAATTAATCTGGGACTGAAAAACTGAATTAGCCAATGGCGGCCAAGGAAAATTACTGAGACATTTTTTTTTACTATTTTTGCGCTAGTGAGATGACTCTTTAATTCTGTGCACAACACGACTAAAAAATATTCATAAATAAAAAAGTTTTTTGTAAAATTTTAAATTTTCGAAATTTGGCGCCTAATATCTTCGAAGATATGCCGAAAATCAAAAATCGAAAGTAGCGTAGCTATGTGTCCTGTCTCCGACTATGCCAAAATGTATCGAAAGTTAAAATCCAATGATTATTGTTAAAATTACTGCAATATTTTCAAAAACGATAACTTCGGTGATTTCGGACATTTCGCATTGTCGCAGAACGTTCAAAATAGCTTTATCCTCTAAGTCACACCCACTTTCCTAGTAAAACCGAAGAAATCGTAACGATGCGACAAGTAGTTGCTGAGATATAGTCAAAGTGGAATTGGAATAATAATAAGAATAATAATAAGAATAATAATTTTAACAAAAACAATAGTGTTTCACACAAGCTACGCAGTGTGAAACCCTAATAATAAGAACTAGACCTGCATGCAGGAATGACGGGTTTCACTGGTGCCACGTCACTTTCGGTGCCACATTACCCTTAAACATATGTCACTTCCGATACCAATGAAACCATCAAACAGGTTTCCACATAAGCATTGTAAACATCAAATAAAATGGACGAAGAATCAACCAAATCCAGCAATATCAATTCATTTTATATATATGTTACTTGTAAGTGATCCTGGCAAAATTTCATTACTTCCGGTGATAATGAAAATGTTCAATTAGTTTTATGAAATCAGAAATGGCATAAGGCAGCATAATGGCGAAAATTGTATGTAAATCGAATGAGAATTGCCACTTTTATAGACCAAAAACCTTGAAAAGTGACTTGTAGAAAATCGTCTATTTCTCGGCAACCGTACACGATAAAAACTATCTTTTGGTATCTATATGATCGTATGGGTTCAATCCATTTGTTGATTGGAATCAAATATCATAATTTGAAATATATTACAAATCAGACTCATTTGAAAAAAATGTCTGTTTTGAAGGCTAAAAATACAGTTTTTGCCAAAATGACATTACTTCCGGTGATACTGAAAATGTTAAATTAGTTCTATGAAATCATAAATGACACAAGATATCATATGGTGAAAATTTTATGAAAATCGAATAATAACTGACACTTTTATAGACCAAAAACCTTGAAAAGTGACTTAAGGAAAATCGCCCATTTCTCTGCAACCGTACAAGTTAGAAACCATTTTGTGGTATCTGTATGATCGTATGGGTTCAATCTATTTGATCAATAGAATCAAATATCACAATTTGAAAAAAATAACAAATACGACTCATTTGAATAAAATATTGTTTTTTGAAGGCTAAAATTTAAGTTTTGAGCAAATGACGTCATTTCCGGTGGCAGCGCAAGGGGTAAAATGGTTTGACATAGTCCACTATGGCATTAGGCATCCAATGGCGAAAGAAAATTGAAAATCGAATAATAATTGATTCTTTTACAGCCAAAATTACGTGAAAAGTGACTCATGCAAAATTGCCTATTTCTCGGCAACTGCTTATATTACAAACTAATTTTCACATACATTCTCTTCGTATGGATTATAGCTACAAGTTTATAAAAGTTACGTAAAAATATTTTAAAATCTGAAAAGCCTGAATGAGTTGTAAATAGGTCAATTTTACGCCTTTTTTCACCTCTTAATCCAATTTGCTAGAAAATGAAAAAGAAATTAAAAAAACTGCTTCCGACATTTTTTGCGCCTTTAAAGGACACACTCTTTGAGTCAAATAATTTTTCAAAAAAATAATATTTGTTTTCAAAAAATGTACCTAACTGTCAAAATTGTAGTTTTTGGTAAAATTATGCCACTTCCGGTGCCGACAGATAACACTTTTGGTAATAAAAAAAATGACAATTGAGACAACGAAGCATATGAACTTTGTTTTATACAAATCGAACAATAAAAAATTAATCTAGGACTGAAAAACTGAATTAGCCAATGGAGGCCAAGGAAAATTACTGAGACAAAATTTTTTAACATTTTTGCGCAAGTCAGATGACTCTTTAATTCTATGCACAACACGACTAAAAAATATTCATAAATAAAAAAGTTTTTTGTAAAATTTTAAATTTCCGAAATTTGGCGCCTAATATCTTCGAAGATTTGCCGAAAATCAAAAATCGAAAGTAGCGCAGCTATGTGCCCTGTCTCCAGCTATGCCAAAATGTATCGAAAGTTAAAATCCCATGATTATTGTTAAAATTACCGCAATATTTGTAAAAACGATAACTTCGGTGATTTCGGACATTTCGCATTGTCGCAGAACGTTCAAAATAGCTTTATCCTCTAAGTCACACCCACTTTCCCAGTAAAACCGAAGAAATCGTAACGATGTGACACGTAGTTGCTGAGATCTACTCAAAACAAAAGAAGAATAATAATAATAATAACTAGACCTGCATGCAGGAATGACGGGTTTCACTGGTGCCATGTTACCCTTAAACATGTCACTTCCGGTGCCAAGTTACCCTTGAACATATGTCACTTCCGGTACCAGCGAAACCACTAAACAGGTTTCCAAATTAACATTGCACACAAATAAAATGGACGCAGAATCAACAAAATCCAACAATATCAATTCATTTTATACATTTGTTACTTGTAAATGATCTTGACAAAATTAAATTACTTCCTGTGTTAATGAAAATGTTCAATTAGTCTTATGAAATCAGAAATGGCATACGATATCATATAGTGAAAATTTTATGTAAAATTTTAAGACCAAAAAACTTGAAAAGTGACTTGTAGAAAATCTGCTATTTCTCTGCAACCGTACAAGTTACAAACCATTTTGTGGTATCTGTGTGATCGTATGGGTTCATTCTATTTGTTGATTAGCATCAAATACCATAATTTGAAAAAGATTTCAAAACAGACTCACTTGAATAAAATATCTGTTTTGAAGGCTAAAAATACAGTTTTTGCCAAAATGACGTTACTTCCGGTGATAATGAAAATCTTAAATTACTTGAATGAAATCCCAAATGGCAGTAGGTATAACACGGTGTAACGTTTATGAAAATCGAATAATAATTGACACTTTTATGGCCCCGAAACCTTCAAAAGTGACCTGTAGAAAACCGTCTATTTCTCGGCAACCGAACAAGTTAGAAACAATTTTATGATATCTATATGACCATATGAGTTTTGTTTATATGTGAATTTAAACCAAAAGTTAAAATTATTAATACATATTAAGTTATTCTTGGTTGAATAAAACATGGATTTAAAAAGTTTAAAATGCAGTTTTTGACCAAATGATGTCACTTCCGGTGTCAATTTTAAATTGTAATCAACTTGATATGACGCTACATGCTTTTTGAATCAAATGATGTCACTTTTATAAAAATCCAATAATAATTGACTATTTTACAGGCAAAATAACGAAAACAGTGACTTGTACAGAACTGCCCATTTCTTGGTAACTGCTTATATTACAAACGAATTTTAACATACATTTTCTTCGTATGGATTATAGCTACAAGTTTATAAAAGTTACGAAGAAATATTTTAAAATCTGAAAAGCCTGAATAGGTTGTAAATAGGTAAATTTTACACCATTTTTAGCCTCTTAATCGAATTTGCTCGAAAGTGAAATCGAAATTAAAAAAACTGCTTCCTACATTTTTTGCGCCTTGAAAGGGCACACTCTTTGAGTCAAATAATTTTTCCAAAAAATAATATTTGTTTTCGAAGTAGGAAAATAACTGTCAAAATTGTAGTTTTTGGTAAAATTATGCCACTTCCGGTGCCGACAGATAACACTTTTGGCAATAAAAAAAATGACAATTGATACAACGAAGCATATGAATTTTGTTTTATACAAATCGCACAATAAAAAATTAATCTAGGACTGAAAAACTGAATTAGCCAATGGCGGCCAAGGAAAATTACTGAGACAATTTATTTTAACATTTTTGCACTAGTCAGATGACTCTTTAATTCTGTGCACAATACGACTAAAAAATATTCATAAATAAAAAAAATTTTTGTAAAATTTTAAATTTTCGAAATTTGGCGCCTAATATCTTCGAAGATTTGCCGAAAATCAAAAATCGAAAGTAGCGTAGCTATGTGCCCTGTCTCAGGCTATGCCAAAATGTATCGAAAGTTAAAATCCAATGATTATTGTTAAAATTACTGCAATATTTTCAAAAACGATAACTTCGGTGATTTCGGACATTTCGCATTGTCGCAGAACGTTCACAATAGCTTTATCCTCTAAGTCACACCCACTTTCCCAGTAAAACCGAAGAGATCGTAACGATGCGACACATAGTTGCTGAGATCTATTCAAATTGGAATCTGAATAATAATAATAATAATAACTAGACCTGCAAGCAGCACTGAACCGGCTTTCAGGAATCATACAGGAAGTTTATTATACCATAGCCGATCCATTGAGCTACCAAACTATACTTTAGTTGTTTTGCTTCAGCGACACCCTCTATCATATGTAAAAGTAATATTTGCTGGCGAAAAGACCGGTCAAAATTGTAAATTAAGGCAAAATTACGTCACTTCCGGTACCGAAAGAAATTTTTATAGGTGAAAAATAAGTCGAAAATTCGCAACATACAAAATACAAACTTTGTTTTATACATATCGGGCAATAAATAATTAACCTATAACCCATAAACTGAAATTAAGAAGGTAAAAAACTTAAAAGTGACCCTGGGAAAATTGGTTATTATTCGACAAGGGAACATGCTAGAAGCCTTTTCTTGATATCAATATGATGGTATTGATTCAATCTTACTGCCCATTAGAGTCAGACGTTATAAAGTTAAACGAATAATGAATATAAATCACTTCAAAAAAATGTTTGTTTTGAAGGCTAAAAATACGTTTTTTGCAAAAATTACATTACTTCCGGTGATATTGAAAATGTTAACTTGGTTCATAGAAGTCATAAATGGCATAAGGCATCAAATGGTAAAAAGATTATAAAAATCGAATAATAATTGACACTTTTATACACCAAAAACCTTGAAAAGTGACTTATAGAAGATCGCCTATTTCTCTGAAACCGTACAAGTTAGAAACCATTTTGTGGTATCTGTATGGTCGTATGGCTTCATTCTATTCGTTGATGGGAATCAAATATCGTAATTTTAAAAATATTATAAGGCAGACTCATTTGAATACAATTTTAGTTTTTTAGATTAAAAATACAGTTTTTGCCCAAATGACGTCATTTCCGGTCACAGTGAAAATGTAAAATTGGCTTGACCTAGTCCAAATTGGCATTAGGCATCAAATGGAAAAAAAATATTGCAAATCGAATAATAATTCACTTTTGAATAGGCAAAATAACGTGAAAAGTGATGCATGCAAAATTGCATATTTCTCGGCAACTGCTCATATTATAAACTAATTTTCGCATACATTCTCTTCGTCTGGATTATTGCTACAAGTTTATGAAAATTACAAATAAATATTTCAAAATATGAAGACGCTGAATGAATTGTAAATAACTGAATTTTACACTTTATTTTACATTTTATTCGAAATTGCCCGAAAATGAAATTGAAATTTAAAAATATGAGCTAAGGATTTTGTGCACCTTTGCAGGGTGCATCCTTTTAGTTATATCAGTTTTGGAAAAAAATAATATTTGCTTTCAAAAAGTGGTACCGAACTGTCAAAATTGTAGTTTTTGTTAATATTACGTCACTTCCGTTGCCGACAGAAAAATTTCACCGTAACAAAAAAAATTAAAATTGGGACCACGGAGCATATGAACTTTGTTTTTTACAAATCGAACAATAAATAATTTTTCTGGGTACGAAAAGCTAAATTGGCCGATGGCGGCTAACGCAAACTACCGAGACAATTTTTTTTCTCATTTCTGCTCAAGTACGATGATATTTTAACCCTGTGTAAAATATCATCAAAAAATATTCATAAATAAAAAAGGTTTTCGTAAAAAAATTATTTTTTTTCAAAATATCGGACATTTTTTCGACTACTTCCGGTTTTACGATCATTGTCGCGATAGCTTTACGAGGTTCTTTGGATACTTAACTTTCTGTACCAGAAGTGTCAGAAACATCCATTGAGCAGTTTTTGAAAAAAAGATAAATTAAAGAGCGTTTACAAAAATTTAACGATTTTTCAATTTTTTTCAAAGTTTGATGCCATTTTTGGACCACCTATTTTATTTCAATGGTTTTCATTTTGGATTCACTATATAGACAACCGATAGGACTTTGAGTAAGAAAAGTTTAAGAAAAATCGTAGGCGTCGTTTTCGAGAAAAGGGCGTCTCAGAATGTTAAAAAATCGGAAAATACTAGATTTTTGGCATGCAATAATTTATTTCCTTACCATGGAAATCATATTATTGAGATACCATATGATGGTCCATTAATAGTTCTATCCAGCGACACTTTAGTTCTTTTGGTCCGCTATTACCTAAGGGAGAAATCATGTTTTTCGCAAGTGCGACAATATTTTTAACTTTTTTTTTTATTTTTTGAATACTTCCGGTATGGTTATTATTTTCGGAATAGTTTTAATAGCCAGTTTGGGCACTAAAATAGCCACAGGGCTCTGTAATGATATATTACATTATCTGATCAGATAAAATGCCCCTGAGAAATCCTACGTTCAAAAGTGCCAAAAATGCAAAAAATTTAAAATATCGAAAATTAAATTTCAATAATTACATACATATTATACACTGTTAGAATCGTAATTAGGTCAGCTATCTGAATATACAACCTTTTTTAAAAAATCTCTTAAAATAAAAATATAGTAGAGCATTTTCCAAAATTTCACGATTTTTCGACTTTTTTCGATTTTCAGTCCCTTTTTTATCCTATTCCAGACATTTCAAAGGCTTATTGGATGGTTTCATGCAAAAGACTTCCAAAAGGACTCTCGATAGAAAAAATTTGAAAAAAATTGTAGGTTAAGTTTTCAAGATACAGGCGTCCAAAAACGCTCCAAATCAGAAAATACTTGATTTTCAGCGTGCCATATTTTGCTGCCTGATCATAGAATCCGTATGAATTGGGTATCATACGATAGTACAATCCTAGTGCAGTCCAATGGTACCCTAATTTCTTTAATCCATTGATATCGGGCGGAGAAATCGCGTTTTTCTCCAAAATATCCATTTTTTGCATTTTTTTCAAAATATTGCCCATTATTTCGACCACTTCCGGTTTAAGGATTCTTGTCGAAATTGCTTTATAAGTTGGTATTGGACTATAACTTCATGTTCCAGAAGTTTCAGAAACGTCAATTCTGCCATAAACCGAAACCCGAGCTCACAAAATGGGAAGAAAATTCGAAAAAATTCGAAAAATAAAGGGCGATAACTCTGAATGAAACTTATATTACTGGAATCGGATGGACTTCAGGTATCCAAAAATGTAGGTCAAATTTGAAATTTTTTAAAAATAACAAAAATTGTCTCGTAAACAACATCTTTTCAATTTTCAAACGATAAAAGTCATAGACGAATGTTCGAAATTGAAAAATGTGAGATAGCCATTGTCTCAGAAAAGATTCAGGGATTCCAAAAATGTAATTTGTTTGAAAATGGATAAAGAATTGGCGAAACTATGGCCAATTTTCAATTTTTAGACAACGTACAAAGTTCGGTCACTTCCGGTATGCGCAGAAATTTCGAAAATATTTTATCAAGTAGCCACCACATGGTTTCCCAATAGAAAATCTAATTCCAGATCGATAACTGTTTCGATCATAGAGATCTAGGCCCTCGCGGTAAATAATAATAATAATAATAACTAGACCTGCATGCAGGAATGACGGGTTTCACTGGTGCCATGTTACCCTTAAACATGTCACTTCCGGTGTCAAGTTACCCTTGAACATATGTCACTTCCGGTACCAGCGAAACCACTAAACAGGTTTCCAAATTAACATTGCACACAAATAAAATGGACGCAGAATCAACAAAATCCAGCAATATCAATTCATTTTATACATTTGTTACATGTACTTGTAAATGATGTTGACAAAATTAAATTACTCCCGGTGTTAATGCAAATGTTCAATTAGTCTTATGAAATCAGAAATGGCATACGATATCATATAGTGAAAATTTTATGTAAATCGAATAATAATTGCCACTTTTAAAGACCAAAAAACTTGAAAAGTGACTTGTAGAAAATCTGCTATTTCTCTGCAACCGTACAAGTTAGAAACCATTTTGTGGTATCTGTATGATCGTATGGGTTCATTCTATTTGTTGATTGGCATCAAATACCATAATTTGAAAAAGATTTCAAAACAGACTCATTTGAATAAAATATCTGTTTTGAAGGCTAAAAATTCAGTTTTTGCCAAAATGACGTTACTTCCGGTGATAATGAAAATCTTAAATTACTTGTATGAAATCACAAATGGCATTAGGTATAACATGGTGTAACGTTTATGAAAATCGAATAATAATTGACACTTTTATGGCCCCGAAACCTTCAAAAGTGACCTGTAGAAAACCGTCTATTTCTCGGCAACCGAACAAGTTAGAAACAATTTTATGATATCTATATGACCATATGAGTTGTATTTATATGTGAATTTAAACCAAAAGTTAAAATTATTAATACATATTAAGTTATTCATGGTTGAATAAAACATTGATTTAAAAAGTTTAAAATGCAGTTTTTGACCAAATGACGTCACTTCCGGTGTCAATTTTAAATTGTAATCAACTTGATATGACGCCACATGCTTTTTGAATCAAATGATGTCACTTTTATAAAAATCCAATAATAATTGACTATTTTACAGGCAAAATAACGAAAACAATGACTTGTACAGAACTGTCCATTTCTTGGGAACTGCTTATATTACAAACTAATTTTAACATACATTTTCTTCGTATGGATTATAGCTACAAGTTTATAAAAGTTACGAAGAAATATTTTAAAATCTGAAAAGCCTGAATAGGGTATAAATAGGTCAATTTTACACCATTTTTAGCCATTTAATCGAATTTGCTCGAAAATGAAATCGAAATTAAAAAAACTGCTTCCGACATTTTTTGCGCCTTGAAAGGGCACACTCTTTGAGTCAAATAATTTTTCCAAAAAATAATATTTGTTTTCGAAAAATGTACCTAACTGTCAAAATTGTAGTTTTTGGTAAAATTATGCCACTTCCGGTGCCGACAGATAACACTTCCGGTAATAAAAAAAATGACAATTTAGACAACGAAGCATATGAACTTTGTTTCATACAAATCGAACAATAAAAAATTAATCTAGGACTGAAAAACTGAATTAGCCAATGGCGGCCAAGGAAAATTACTGAGACAAATTTTTTTAACATTATTGCACTAGGCAGATGACTCTTTAATTCTGGGCACAATACGACTAAAAAATATTCATAAATAAAAATGTTTTTTGTAAAATTTTAAATTTACGAAATTTGGCGCCTAATATCTTCGAAGATTTGTCGAAAATCAAAAATCGAAAGAAGCGTAGCTATGTGCCCTGTCTCAGGCTATGCCAAAATGTATCGAAAGTTAAAATCCAATGATTATTGTTAAAATTACTGCAATATTTTCAAAAACGATAACTTCGGTGATTTCGGACATTTCGCATTGTCGCAGAACGTTCAAAATAGCTTTATCCTCTAAGTCACACCCACTTTCCCAGTAAAACCGAAGAAATCGTAACGATGCGACAAGCAGTTGCTGAGATCTACTCAAAACAAAAGAAGAATAATAATAATAATAATAAGAACTAGACCTGCATGCAGGAATGACGGGTTTCACTGGTGCCAAGTTACTCTTAAACATGTCACTTCCGGTGCTAAGTTACCCTTGAACATATGTCACTTCCAGTACCAGCGTAACCACTAAACAGGTTTCCAAATTAACATTGCACACAAATAAATTGGACGCAGAATCAACCAATCAATCCAGCAATATCAAGTCATTTTATACATTTGTTACTTGTAAATAATCTTGACAAACTTAAATTACTTCCTGTGTTAATGAAAATGTTCAATTAGTCTTATGAAATCAGAAATGGCATACGATATCATATAGTGAAAATTTTATGTAAATCTAGTAATAATTGCCACTTTTAAAGACCAAAAAAACTTGAAAAGTGACTTGTAGAAAATCGGCTATTTCTCTGCAACCGTGCAAGTTACAAACCATTTTGTGGTATCTGTATGATCGTATGGGTTCATTCTATTTGTTGATTAGCATCAAATACCATAATTTGAAAAAGATTTCAAAACAGACTCATTTGAATAAAATATCTGTTTTGAAGGCTAAAAATACAGTTTTTGCCAAAATGACGTTACTTCCGGTGATAATGAAAATCTTAAATTACTTGTATGAAATCCCAAATGGCATTAGGTATAACACGGTGTAACGTTTATGGAAATCGAATAATAATTGACACTTTTATGGCCCCGAAACCTTCAAAAGTGACCTGTAGAAAACCGTCTATTTCTCGGCAACCGAACAAGTTAGAAACAATTTTATGATATCTATATGACCATATGAGTTTTGTTTATATGTGAATTTAAACCAAAAGTTAAAATTATTAATACATATTAAGTTATTCTTGGTTGAATAAAACATTGATTTAAAAAGTTTAAAATGCAGTTTTTGACCAAATGATGTCACTTCCGGTGTCAATTTTAAATTGTAATCAACTTGATATGACGCTACATGCTTTTTGAATCAAATGATGTCACTTTTATAAAAATCCAATAATAATTGACTATTTTACAGGCAAAATAACGAAAACAGTGACTTGTACAGAACTGCCCATTTCTTGGTAACTGCTTATATTACAAACGAATTTTAACATACATTTTCTTCGTATGGATTATAGCTACAAGTTTATAAAAGTTACGAAGAAATATTTTAAAATCTGAAAAGCCTGAATAGGTTGTAAATAGGTCAATTTTACACCATTTTTAGCCATTTAATCGAATTTGCTCGAAAGTGAAATCGAAATTAAAAAAACTGCTTCCTACATTTTTTGCGCCTTGAAAGGGCACACTCTTTGAGTCAAATAATTTTTCCAAAAAATAATATTTGTTTTCGAAATAAGAAAATAACTGTCAAAATTGTAGTTTTTGGTAAAATTATGCCACTTCCGGTGCCGACAGATAACACTTTTGGTAATAAAAAAAATGACAATTGATACAACGAAGCATATGAATTTTGTTTTATACAAATCGAACAATAAAAAATTAATCTAGGACTGAAAAACTGAATTAGCCAATGGCGGCCAAGGAAAATTACTGAGACAAATTTTTTTAACATTTTTCCACTAGTCAGATGACTCTTTAATTCTGTGCACAATACGACTAAAAAATATTCATAAATAAAAAAGTTTTTTGTAAAATTTTAAATTTTCGAAATTTGGCGCCTAATATCTTCGAAGATTTGCCGAAAATAAAAAATCGAAAGTAGCGTAGCTATGTGCCCTGTCTCAGGCTATGCCAAAATGTATCGAAAGTTAAAATCCAATGATTATTGTTACAATTACTGCAATATTTTCAAAAACGATAACTTCGGTGATTTCGGACATTTCGCATTGTCGCAGAACGTTCAAAATAGCTTTATCCTCTAAGTCACACCCACTTTCCCAGTAAAACCGAAGAAATCGTAACGATGCGACACGTAGTTGCTGAGATCTATTCAAATTGGAATCTGAATAATAATAATAATAATAATAATAATAATAAGAATAATAATTTTAACAAAAACAATAGTGTTTCACACAAGCTACGCAGTGTGAAACCCTAATAATAATTTTAACAAAAACAATAGTGTTTCACACAAGCTTCGCAGTGTGAAACCCTAATAATAAGAACTAGACCTGCATGCAGGAATGACGGGTTTCACTGGTGCCACGTTACCCTTAAACAGGTCACTTCCGGTGCCAAGTTACCCTTGAACATATGTCACTTTCGGTACCAGCGAAACCACTAAACAGGTTTCCAAATTAACATTGCACACAAATAAAATGGACGCAGAATCAACAAAATCCAGCAATATCAATTCATTTTATACATTTACTTGTAAATGATCTTGACAAAATTAAATTACTCCCGGTGTTAATGCAAATGTTCAATTAGTCTTATGAAATCAGAAATGGCATACGATATCATATAGTGAAAATTTTATGTAAATCGAATAATAATTGCCACTTTTAAATACCAAAAAACTTGAAAAGTGACTTGTAGGAAATCGGCTATTTCTCTGCAACCGTACAAGTTAGAAACCATTTTGTGGTATCTGTATGATCGTATGGGTTCATTCTATTTGTTGATTGGCATCAAATACCATACTTTGAAAAAGATTTCAAAACAGACTCATTTGAATAAAATATCTGTTTTAGAGGCTAAAAATACAGTTTTTGCCAAAATGACGTTACTTCCGGTGATAATGAAAATCTTAAATTACTTGTATGAAATCCCAAATGGCATTAGGTATAACATGGTGTGACGTCTATGAAAATCGAATAATAATTGACCCTTTTATGGCCCCGAAACCTTCAAAAGTGACCTGTAGAAAACCGTCTATTTCTCGGCAACCGAACAAGTTAGAAACCATTTTATGATATCTATATGACCATATGAGTTTTGTTTATATGTGAATTTAAACCAAAAGTTAAAATTATTAATACATATTAAGTTATTCTTGGTTGAATAAAACATTGATTTAAAAAGTTTAAAATGCATTTTTTGACCAAATGATGTCACTTCCGATGTCAATTTTAAATTGTAATCAACTTGATATGACGCTACGTGCTTTTTGAATCAAATGATGTCACTTTTATAAAAATCCAATCATAATTGACTATTTTACAGGCAAAATAACGAAAACAGTGACTTGTACAGAACTGCCCATTTCTTGGTAACTGCTTATAGTACAAACGAATTTTAACATACATTTTCTTCGTATGAATTATAGCTACAAGTTTATAAAAGTTACGCAGTAATATTTTAAAATCTGAAAAGCCTGAATAGGTTGTAAATAGGCCAATTTTACACCATTTTTAGCCTCTTAATCGAATTTGCTCGAAAATGAAATCGAAATTAAAAAAACTGCTTCCTACATTTTTTGCGCCTTGAAAGGGCACACTCTTTGAGTCAAATAATTTTTCCAAAAAATAATATTTGTTTTCGAAGAAGGAAAATAACTGTCAAAATTATAGTTTTTGGTAAAATTATGCCACTTCCGGTGCCGACAGATAAAACTTTTGGTAATAAAAAAAATGACAATTGATACAACGAAGCATATGAACTTTGTTTTATACAAATCGAACAATAAAAAATTAATCTAGGACTTAAAAACTGAATTAGCCAATGGCGGCCAAGGTAAATTACTGAGACAAAATTCTTTAACATTTTTGCACTAGTCAGATGACCCTTAAATTCTGTGCATAATACGACTAAAAAATATTCATAAATAAAAAAGTTTTTTGTAAAATTTTAAATTTTCAAAATTTGGCGCCTAATATCTTTGAAGATTTACCGAAAATCAAAAATCGAAAGTAGTGTAGCTATGTGCCCTGTCTCCGGCTATGCCAAAATGTATCGAAAGTTAAAATTCAATGATTATTGTTAAAATTACTGCAATATTTTAAAAAACGATAATTTGGTGATTTCGGACATTTCGCATTGTCGCAGAACGTTCAAAATAGCTTTATCCTCTAAGTCACACCCACTTTCCCAGTAAAACCGAAGAAATCGTAACGATGCGACAAGCAGTTGCTGAGATCTACTCAAAACAAAAGAAGAATAATAATAATAAGAATAATAATTTTAACAAAAACAATAGTGTTTCACACAAGCTTCGCAGTGTGAAACCCTAATAATAATTTTAACAAAAACAATAGTGTTTCACACAAGCTACGCAGTGTGAAACCCTAATAATTTTAACAAAAACAATAGTGTTTCACACAAGCTTCGCAGTGTGAAACCCTAAAAATCAGAAGTCCATGTCGATCATAATGAATAAGCTATATCTACATTAAATATCAACTATTTCGTTTCGTTTCTTTTATGTTCTTACAACACTATATACCATTATACACTAAAAAATAAGATCATATCATTTTATAAATTCTATTTTAAAAATAGGAGTGATTTATAAAAAGGAATTACTTTAAAACATCGATTTTTTTAAAAATTTATATAATATCTTGCCTATCAATGCATTGCTTTCTTTTTTGAGTTTCTTATCAGAATCTTTCATTTCATCTTACGTTACCAGCCAACAAAAAGGTTTCTTCTAATTTTCTTCCTTGATGACCCAAATGATCATACAAGAATAAGTATTAAGACACAAGCATCAGAACTATTGTGTTCTCTTTGTCGTGGGAAATGTGAGGTTTTTATGCAACTGAATATCTTGCAAAACACATTGTCGGATAAAAAGATTTGGCAAGAAAATGTCGTCGTGTATTTCTGATTTGTTCTTTAAATTTCCTACACGAATATTTACTTTGTACGGGGAAAAAACGAATAAGTCTTCCTGATTTAACCAAAGGTTAGGACAGTTACAAGAGTCAAGTACCTTGCAATTGGATGACAATTATTTATCCTTTTTATGGTTGAATCTTCATCTCCTGGTGCTGTCATCTGTCAGTCGTCTCCTTGAAACCAAATGGAAATTAATGAGGTTGTGTGTCATGGCATGTCCAATTGCGCTCTTTATGCCATACTAGACGTGCGTCTTTTACTCCTATTTTGAGAAACTTGTATAAAAAAGAACGTTTTAAAAGGCCTAATCGTTCACAGATCTTGATACAAATTATATATATAAGATTCAGTTTTACTCCACGTTCCAGTAACCACTTATTTGATTTGTGACAGAACAAAGTCACAGTAATCGACAGCGTCCTTTGAAATAACAATATGCTGAACACAACACACGACCCCCAATCGAGGAAGTAGCCAAAGTTGTCCATCTCGGTGGTTCATTTTCAGGACAATATCTTATTTTCCACGCCTTAATCCATGATAAAATGAACAAAACCACAATATCAACGGCGGATAAATTATCCTGCTTCAATTAACGATCAACGGCTTTAATTGAAAAACCTAAACATTTAGAACTTGTAAATTTTATACCAAACAAGAAAGGGAATCTTACGACATATTGGAATCTCCAACGACAAATGAAAGAGTGACTTTATACATTAAATGATCCCATGATAAGGTTGTTGGACAAACTGACCTTACAGATTACACTACAGAACATGCAATGGTATTCATCTAATTGTTATACGATTGACATGAAACTTCCAAAATTGTTCCTTGGACAAATTCTCACAGATTGGAACACTTCGACATTTTCGACATGACGTCACAATTCCACGATATCATGGATGACGTCATGCTCGGTTCCATATCCATAAAATTATCTTACTTGTTTTTAGTTTGTACTGACCAATACAAATAAGAAACTATTGACGAATGAACTCCTCAAAACAGGAAAACCTATGTAACAGACATTTCAAGTCGTCATACCCTGGTGTTTTTTTCACTAATTGGACTTGATGGGAGGTAACCTTTAAGTCAGTGGTCGCTTTTCATTGTTTAACCATTGCTATCTGAGACACGATAAAACGAATTTCTGACTTAAGAGATGCAAATTAACCAAGGAAAAAAATGATAAAAATTGTCACTTTATACGCGAACGAATCTGTCAACAAAACATAATTATATATTTATTTATGTTGGGTATATATAAAAAGTCATTATAAAGATTAAAAACAGGTGCATGTTATCTGTCCATCAGTATAGAGACTAAAGTGATTTTTTTTTCTGAAATCACCTTTTTACGTGAAGTAGCTGTGAAGACAAGCTTGAATAATATCTAAGTACCTTTACTCAAATATCAAAAGCGGTTTTGTTGTTAATAAGAAAACGCATGAATAGGGATGTATATCTGACAGTGTCTATTCTTATTACTTAGTATTTAGATGAGTAGATAATTGGGGAATTTCATTTATGATGTAAATTCTATTCAAATTTATGCATTATTTAATAGCTACTTATTTGTATTATGGAGGTATAATTTGGAGTTCGTACTTGCTTGTGAATTCATAGTGAACAATATGATGGATATTTTAATATAAAATGATAACTATATGCTTTCTGTGCATCAGTGTTATCTTCAATTCTTAAAAAGAAATCTTACCAATTATTTCCATTTTTTATGTGGTTACGGTATTGCAGGTTTTTTTTCCAGAATTTACTTAAACATACATTATCAGGGACGGATCCAGGATTTTCAGAAAGGGGGGGGGGGGGGTGCTGCACCAAGTTGGGAGTGCGAAGCTCGACCCATGATTTTTGAGTGGACAAAAATGCCCACAAGGACTAATTTCATACTAGTACTATAAATTACCATTTCCAACCTAAACTGTTTTTATTCTCCTTTCCCACGAGAATATATGGAGCTAAAAATTGTTCGCCAACGCAAAAAAATAGAGGGGGCGTGCGCCGGGTGCGCCCCCCTATGTATCCGCGCCGGATTATGCTACATCTAAATCTTGTCGTTTGACTTGAAATGTTATATTAACTATTAATTAGACATTTACTAACAAGAAAAGACCTTTATCAACTCTCAGTGTCATCTTGTGTGTTGGATTTCCGCTACATTTGAACCTGATTTACTGCTCAACGGTCATTGGTGATTTTAAAATCCAAAAATGCATAATCGAGACTACGCTTTTCACCTTAACGACTTTAGTAATGATGGCCGAGGATAGGCCTAAAATTTAAACGCTAACATGTCGGTTTACAGTGGAGCATTTTTCAGCATATTCCCTTTACATATCTAATTTTCAACTATTATAGTGGGAACTACCAGCTCTTTATCTAATCCGCCATAATGCCCCTTAATAAACCAACACAAACGTGCAGTGTGAAAATAGGCAAAAGTCGAAATATCAACACGGTTACTTTTTTGTATTAAAATTTACCGACACTCTTGCTAAATGTCCTGTGTGGAACAAAATAATGGAGTGATATTTAAGGTCTCGTTGGGATTGGCTGGGGACTCCAGTGTCTGAATACCACCCTGGCGTCCATCGCACGCATTCATCAATATATAGGGTACTAGAAACAACTGATTTTACACGAGGAATATGATCCGGTGAGGCACAAAAACTCAATAGAGTCGATTTGTAGTATATCTGAACTACGGTATATATGTTTTACATCACGTGATATTCCATTAAAGAAGAGACCTCAAACTCTGACCAGACAAGAGATACCGGAAGTCGAGCCTGCCATAGTTTGGTTGAGATTCCGTCGTCCTAAACCATACAGGTAACATATAGCGATGAAAACTTTGAGTATATCATACTGATTGTGGGTGAGTCCATGGTTATCTATTCGCAAAGATTACCAAGTAAAAGAATTTTGTAAGCCAAAACAGAAAAAGCGTGGATAAGTATTCACTATTAAAAAAATGAATACCAATGTAAGTCAATGCATCGCTTAAAAAGTAGGCGGTAAACAAAATTACGCTATACAAATGAAATCGGTTTGTTAATAAACACATTAAAACACACGTAAAGTCAAAATAGATAACGGTATAAATACAATTACATTTCCCCTTGTTAAAAGCTGACTGCAAGAACAGAACTTTGTTTACTTCTTTTACACTGACCTAGAGTTAATAGAATTTCAGTATTTCAGGATCTTGAAAATTTCTTCACTCTTTTTATGTACCGGTATTTTAAAACTTTTAAATTAAGTTTCTGGCCTTTGTAAGTTTAGAGAAAAACAATTCTAGTTTTTTGCACATGTACTTATAAAGGTTCGACCTACTCATTCTACCGTTGTTGTCTTCATTATATCACATAAAGAAAAGTAACTATTTGCAAACGTTTGTATACATGTCTGAGAGCTGGTTTAAATGTAAGGTTAATTCCGTAGGCGTCTCAATTCCCTAATAACCATACAGAAAATTATCCCCCTTGTTTGTGAGTAAATAAAGGAATAATTAGAGTAAGAAAAGGAACAAAGGGGGGATAATTAGGGATAATAATGTGCTGTTGACTCTACTGATAAAGCAGAAGACATATTAAGTCTGTCTTGAGGGTAGAAAGAAAATGAACCACCAGTAATAAGGCCTCTTGAAAACATTTAATCTAACAAAATACATAGAAAATAAAGCCTCAACACAATCTAACTACATCATATTTCCGCCATTTTTAATATTGGTCATTTTCATCATTATGACTAATGGTACATTTAAAGGATTGCAAACAGACAGTTCAAAAACTTTACTTCGCAGAATTCATTTCGTATCCATGCCACAAAGGGAGAAACGATGCAAATTTGAGTTCCTGAAAAGTCGCTGGTCGTAATTTGCATCTATCGTACTATGTCAAATTTGTCGCTAAAAATGTTTTCAAATTGTCTATTAAATGGTGTGTAATCTCCCCGCTTGGATTTGGTCGGATTAAAACCAAGCCCATCACAAAAGATTTCAGCACTAGACGGGACAACACGCGTGTTCCCGAAGTTCGAAAATACAGACCCAAATCATAATCACATATCACATATCAACATTTACGCTTTTCGAATAAGTTTCCTTTACAATATTCTACATTTCAGATTTAAATAGACGAGCCTACAAGTGCCACCAATCCAACCAATGTGGTCATTACTAAAGATGGAGGTTGTATGGAGTTGCTAGAAATCTTATATTGATCCCAATAATGAGACTTTAGTCAAACATGGAAGTGTCTTCAATAACCGCCTGGAATCAGTGTCTCAACATTAGATCTATTGTTATCCTTCATTATAATTCTTTGTTCCCGGTTCTTTGAAACCTTTCCAAATCTGCATGTTTACGTTTTGCCTTTGTATGCCTAATATTCGTCTATTGTCAATTTCATTTCTACATTTTCTAAAGCCAGCATTCATCCTCTTCTCTTCTCATCGCTGTTATTTGATTTCCCTGAAAGCATGTATTCACATTTTCTTGTTTTTCTTTTCTCCTTTTCATAATAGAGGGAATTAAATGGAAAGCCTCGTGGACTAGTCAGAGGCATCGTCTCATGAACGTCTATTATACTAATGCACCTCGAAAGTTGTTCCATGTTATTCATTTCCCCAACATCGTCCATTCATCCTCGGGATATACCTCTTAAGTTAAAATAAAACTCGCAACGTCAATTTCATTCTATATAATAAAATAAATAACTAGCGGCACTGTTCTAAGCAACATTATGTTAAAAGGAAAATGTTTATCTATTTTTCAATATTGATTTCAAATATGGTTTCCGGGTATTCTTTTGTTTTAAATTGAGTTTTTCCAATATCATTGTGCTGTTCAGAATAATAGAAAAAATGGTTTCTTTCCCAAGTGCTAAACTAATCAAATACTAAAAGCATGTTAAGGAAGTCATAATTTAAAAATCCTACCTTTTCCGTATGTAATTTTTTTTACATAATTTATAGAATTGTATATTTTTAATGATTATTCTAATAATAACACAAGATTGGCAGTATCATTGCCCAGAAGGAGAGAAATTGGATTTAATGTTCGCTTGTATGCACTGGTCTTTAAAAGAGAAGGAAACCTGGGTATACCTTTGAAAACCCAGATATAATACGAGAGAGAGAGTGGGTGGGGGAAGTAACGTCCACTCGACAACTGGGTCATTTTTTTTTATTAACATTAACTTTAGCAGTGGAGGAAAACTGGAGCACTCGGAGAAAACCATCGATGCTGTGCAGACGGCCCTACTCCTTGACACGTAAAATCCTACCGAAGCCTTATTTGAAAAAAATACAATGGATTGGGTGATACCGGAAATTACATCACATTACATCACATACGCAAATGATGACCCACTTGCCAAATTGTCAAAGTAGCATATTGGTGATCTGGAAACGTTAATGGCGGCACCATGGGGTTCTTAGATCGTTAATTTAAATGAGCTTGTTCAATATATATATAGTAATGAGAGTTACTACCATTATCTTTAAAAAGATTCTAGACGCCATTGTTTAAACGTCACACCAGATTCGGATTATGACTTCAATGACGGATTCAGAACCAGTACTGTCGTCTGAGAGGGTAGAAACACAACAGTTAAAACAAAATAGAGAGAAAGGGAGAGAAATGGGGTTTAATGTCCACTCGACATAAACTAATTTCGGGACTAAAAATCAAAATAACATAAACTTGTCCGAATTAGCATTTTTTTTAATGGATAAAAGTATCCAATACAAATAAAATACACTGATAATTAAATGTATTGAAACAGAAATGGCGTCTATCCTATGGCATGCGTTTTCAGTCATCTGTGTCATATTCCAAATACGAGCTCGAAAACTCTGACATCTTGTTTGGTTTTCAGTCCTTACAGACCAGATGCCTGACAGCCCTGTCTGGTTACGATTCCATTTGTCCTGAAAGGATGGCATACGAATTAAAACTCGAAATCCTTAAATCCAGACGCTGAAAATTATCTATATGCATACAAGGCTTCGAAAATCGCTGGATCGCCAGGATTCGGTGTACCATACGACACTTACTAGATCGTGGTAGAACTGTACATGTATTATTTTCCAAATAACATACGATATAACGTTTATACAATGATGTGGTGCAAGTAGCAGAGTATACTTAGACTTTCTAGAATACCCCTATCACAGAGATTCGCCTAGCAAATAAACTGTAATGAAAATGTTGAACAGTGGGGGATATTAAATTGATTTGTAGCTCCTCAAAAAACAAATTTTTTCACTTTAATGAAAACTATATTTCTGTTCAAAATTTATTCACAAGGACGCCTTGCTGGTGATATCACAAAGCATTCAAATAATGAACTCAAAATGTAAAAAGGGTCTGGTGAATTGAGCTAATGTAAAACGGCCGGTTTTCATTTAATATGTTTTAGTGTTTGTAGGGCTTCGCTTGGCTCAGTTCAGAATCTCTATTATAGCCAACAAGTACTTCATACAAAAAACCTTTAACTTCATTTTGAGCTGGGGTTTTGTTCGGTTAGAGCAAGTCATTTCAACAAATTGCCATTCTTTTGTGTGTCTGTTCAGCGAATTGGCGGCCATTGTTGGATGTTTTGAAACGGCGTGAAAGGGAGTATAGAGAAACACCAGGTAATAATGCATCAACAATGGCTCGTACATGCTTCATAAAAGAATATGACCCTCTTAGTATAAAAGAGTGATCAGGCATTATAACTTGAATAAGCCTGTGTTATAACGTGTATTCTTCTTGAACAATACAACTAAAGTGACTAATATACATGTGTATGGGTGTATTGTGGTTCTTTCTTTTATTCTGTCGAAACCTGACGCATAAGTAAATACAGATCGGAGAAAACACTATATTCGTGAAAAGACTGTTATTCATTTTAATTCACGCGACAATGATCGCTTATAAAACTCTATACCTGTATTAAAGGTTTCTTACAAATTCATCCAAAAACATAAAAGGAACGAAATAAAAGACGCTTTAAGTGGATGGGAATCTTTGTACGAGGGTACAATAAGTTAAAAAAGACCCCCTCGTGGTTTCTTTCACTATATGATTGAAGGAAAACAAATCGGTTTAGTCTTCATAAAAGGCAGAAGGTGTGGAAAGCCACAAAAAGCTGAATGGCTGTAAAAACGAAACGAAAAGATAGACGACGGGGGAGAAGAGCTCTGATGCGTCTAATGTTACACGTCGAGCAATAAAATCGCGATCAGGTTTTAGATTGATGGACTGACTTGTACCTTTCTCATATACTATTTATATATATATAATTAATATACGTTCTCGATTCTACTTTTATCAACAAATAGTCCAAGATCATTTATTATATATAACGTTATCAATTATCATATATAAAGAGGACTATAAAAATAAACGACACAGAAAAACGATCCCCTGCTAGTTTATTTTTCTCTCGTTAGATATAAATAAAGAGTGTCTATTATTTTCAGTGTTCTGTTACTGATTTGATCACAACCAACACTGACGGATTTTGGCACCAGCTAAGCTTGCCAATAATTCTGATACCATTTAACATTATCAGAGAGAGAGAGAGAGGGAGGTGGAGAGAGAGAGAGAGAGTCACGTACAGCCGGGGATTCGAAACCATGCCAGTTGTCTCAATGACAGGTCATTTAACATTATCAGATGCTTGTAAATTAAGATGGTGTCTTGAGGTGGTGCCCAGTTTGTGGATGCGATTTCCAAGAGAAAAACGAAGGGACTTTTTCAGTGACACTATAAACAGTTTTATTTGATGTGTATCACGGGATTCGGCGCGAACCGTGGGTAAAGCTTGTATTTTCCTAAACATGTTCAATTATGTCGCCAGGTAATTTAATGACAAATGCACTTAGAACTTTTATTTTCCTCTGTTCCACGTGGATTACCCCAAGGGTCTGTGTTGGGACCATTAGCCATTGAGGTATTCCACAATTGGACACAGTATATTTTGTGTTGTAGCACCATTTACATCTCTTCCCCTTTTCCATTCAAGGACGCGGTAATAAAAAAAGATGCTAAATATAACATAAAGATAAATTAAATACCAAAATAATTAAAACAATTATTGAATTAGTTAGTAATTTGATGTTATGTGAAACGAACTCGCCTGCTGCAGTCATCAATTGCGCCTTTTAATAAGATAAAGCAAATTTCATCTATAATTTAAATATGATTACAATTGTTATTGTGTGTTAATTGCCTGGTATGCACCTGTGGTTATTTTTAGTTTGGACATTATTTGTAATTAAAAGCATGGAATTTAAAACAAACACCACGCTAAACAAATATTTCTATGAATAGAGTTTTTTTTTTACAAAAAGATATGCTACATAGAAATTTCACTGTTATTGGTATATATGTTTTCATAAAAGCTGCGCGTGATGTATTATTTATCACACTTCGGTAAAACATTAGTGAACAATACCCAACAGGTGAACACACACAAAGCATGAATAGAATAATATATGATGAACATTGTACGATATAATAGGCCAATGTGTTTGCTTATTACAAATCACATTGTATTATTCAATTTATTTCATCTTTTTTTATTCCCATTATCAGCATTTAATTTGCGATCAAAAGACAATTATTCCTATCACAATTCACAGCATTTCGATAACAACAATTAATTATTTTTCTTTTATTGACAAATAGAAAACTGAAGTAGAATTCCAGCATTGTTATTAACCGTTTGTTCTATTATCTGTATGCGTTTTTCAAATCATGGAATTATCTTTACGCTTAACAAATATTTCAATTATTTTTAGTTTGATTCAGTACTTCTATTTTTTGAAAATGAATTTCATATCAGTATTGTTGTGTGTTGTTTGCTTTTAGTTTTAAATAAATTATAACATAAAATGCGTGGTTATATGATTGTATTCTTAATACTGGTTGGTGACTCTTGAAAGAACAATTATAGTGAAAATGTTGTATCTATAGCAATACTATTATAAAAAATGTTATTATGCAATTTAATTGTACAGTGTTTCTAATGGAACAGGAAGCCAATAAATATCAAAATCTTCAAAAACTACTTAATGTTAAGAGTTTATTCAAGTCTTCAATATTCAGCATCCGTGGATATGTGTCAGTTTCTTATTTACTATTTTTTAAAAGAGTTATCTTCTTAATTTAATCATGATGAAGATGAACCTTATCAAACATTAACGACCTCTGTCGTTATTTACAGGTTACTGTCCTCGTTTCAAAAATCTTGTAAGCACTATACAGGGTGTTTCAGCGCTGTTTAGAAATTTATGAGTAAAAGAAAATCACTCTCCTTTGATAATCGTTCACTGGGCAATTGCAGGTAATGTACCACCATTGGTGGCATCTTCGTTTAACAATTGATTCCACTATATAACATATTCTGATTTAATTTTTCACCCAAGAACTGGACCCCAAGCATTACTCATTTACGACTTATTATTGTTGTTTATGGGGAGCCCCCTTGTCAGTTGCGTGGGACAGCTGACTAGGCGTTGGGAAGGTACAAAAAACGAGGTCCCGTGTGCACATCCCTCATAGCACACTGTATATGGCGTAAGCAAATCTTCATTATCCCAGTCGGAGCAGAACAGTAGGACGTTAAACCCCATTTTCTTTCATTTCTTAGGGAGTTCAAGACTGCCAATTCGTGTACAATCGACATAACACCTGGCATGTCTTTCTTTGGTCATTGATTGATGGATTTTAATATGATGCCACAATTCCAAGATGGCTGCGATGACTTCATAGCCATTACATGATCCAAAGTACGGTGGTATTTAAGTATTGCTATTTGTATCTAAAACATAAATTATGAAATTTAAACAATTCATTCTTCTCTAAATTTGCTTTCGTTTTGTTATTTTGTTTCATTTTCTACAAAAATGTTTTATTGATATTGTGTGGGAACTATTGACAGGTCGATATGAATCATTGAGTAAAGTTTCTTAACCGTGTATATGTGACAACAACTATCTTAGCTAATGTTTGTACGAGACATGGCCCCGATTATGGGTTTTATCGTCTTTACAACATCTTCGTTCCGTGCTTTGTTTCCCGTCTGTCAATTAATGAGTTATTTTTAGCACCTGTGATTATCTTTCGTTTCACGTTTAGATACCATACACAAAGCGATGAATCCAGAATTTGACTGCTATTTTGTAGGTATAATGAGGATAAAGAAAAGTTAAGTCGTTAAAGTCCAGTTGTCAAATACACGTGGAGAATGTACCTGTCATCAAAAACTAGGATTTATTTCTAAATATGGAACGAATAAGATTTTTCTTTACAAAGCGGTAAATGTAGAACTTTGAAGGGAAAATGTTTTTGTGTAAAAAGATTCGTGTTAAGTTCACATTACTGGTGGAAATATTCGCGTTGTGAAATAGTATTGGTTTCTTTTTGTCAGGTTTTATTCATTTAATTCCTTTGATAAGCTTATTTCTCTTCTACGTCACATACAAAATATCATAGACAATATTTCACCAGGTTTGTCGACATAAAAGTTGGTGCTGCACAAATTGTGGCCTTAGCGTCTATTTGATGCATTGTATTTCTCTCGGTTATATTTTTTTCTGGTTCAGGGTACTTTTTTAAAAAAAAAGCAAAAAAAAAAAAACCCCATTAACGGTGTAGTATATTTTTAAAGTTGCATCAAGGTCACGGGTGTCCCAATGAATTGATAAAGGAGAGAGAGGGAGAGAGAAGTGGAGTTTTACGTCCACTCGATGGAAACTAGGTCATTTTTAAACTAACATGACTAACATATTGTTACATTTTATTTCATTAATTCTATTTTACGTTGGAGTCTTTATCAGTGAAGGAAACTAGGGAACCCGGTGAAAAAACCATGGGATTGGACAGGCTGGGAATCGAAATCACACCAATTGACTCAATGAATTCCAATAGTCAAGGGCTTTTCTACCTGCACACCAGTGTGTACACCAGACCACGGTTTTTTGCACGAACCGAATGACTAACATGTTCATAGTTCTTTCAAATGCATACTTATTTTCGATATTTAAATCATCCATATTTTTTTCAATCTTGATTTCGCTTGCAGAATGTTCACATCTATAACATATCTTTCCTTTACGATCACTTTTTTCAGTATTTTTTGGCGCTATTCAGAAAAATAATGCTCGTGTCGGTGATAAGGAGAGCCGCTTAATTTTAGCTTACTTTCGAGATTCAGAATGACTATTAGACAGACTTCGGCTATAGCGCAGGACTGAGACCCCGGCATAAAGCGTCTAGCCATTTAAATGGAACTAAAAAAGAAAAAAATCAAGTTCTGTATATACAATTCGAATCCCTTTAAAGGTCACTCACAGTAAGTGTGGGTCGTAATGTCATTGCCCGGACATGCTGTAGAAAAGTAAGACGATAAACTTTATTTTATTTTGTTAATCTACATCCATATTTGAACGATTGTATTTCCGATAAGTCTATTGTATGGAAGTCATGTTATCTTTGGAAAGATAATTTCTAATTTCAATGACAAATGGCTTTTTAAAATAGTATACATTTAGTGTCATATTGTACATATACACATATTGATTCTTTAGAATTTATTTGATCGTAAGATTAAAGTCTGTTACTGCATATTGTTGTTATGTGAAATGAAATTGAGATTTAACGTCTTACTTTACAGTGCCAACAAAGCGGGCGAAAACAGGCAGTTTGCTTTTGGCGAAATCATGCCCAGGCAACCATGCTATGGACTATTTTTATTTCTGTTTCCACTGTCACGTGCTGTCAACTGTATTCATGAGACCCCGCCTTTTTAGAATGGGTTATGTTTTTTATCTTCGATATAAAGATCTGCCAGATACAAAGCTCCCTCGATTATAATAAACCTAGAAGTAAATGTAATCGGCTGTCCTTTATATAATGACATGAAATGAGATTTAAATGCTTACGTGTCTGCATCGACTGGGCTAATGATCACGGGCATAAGCCATACACCACTGCCTATTCTTATTTCGAATGTCAACTGTAAATGGTTCTTTTACGTTCACGTCACTATACACACGTCCATAGGACATCGGTTTTCATACCATCGGATCAACTAGACAATATTCTTTATCATCCCCCACCGACCCTTCCATTATAGCTGCAACAAACTGGAGCAATCGAACCAATACCAAAAGCAGCGAGATTTAATGAAACCGAGACAACATTATAACCCGAATGGCAATACGGTATAAATTGTCGTCATATGATATGTATGGAAGTAAACTGAGAAATAACTTTTCTCTCGTATAACAGAAATGCTATGGCTCATTCCAACTGAGAAAGATTTATGCTTTCAATGTCAGAATTATGAAATTCATGATGCAAAGCTAAAGTCAATCGGGTATTAACTTTGGCCTCTAGAACGTCCACAGGATTTTTTGATGTGATCAAGGGCCATTACTCTGGCAGTAACCTTAGATATGCACAAGTTTATCGTAGGCTCACTTATTGACACATATAGTGCGATCTGATTAAAACACAGATCCTGTTTCGTTTCGTTTTATATAGTTCAAAATTTCGTTTTACTTGTCTTTACTTCACTAGGATCTGGAAGCGTCGTTGTATTACCGACGCACATGAAACTATTAGTAAAGACTTTTTGATTCTATATCTTTTATATATATATTATCATACAGTGTGCTATTGGGGAAATTTTCCGTCCCATCAGGACGATTAGACTCTGGTCCTTGTCGACCGACCATCTAAGAAACAAATGCTATGAAAAAACAAATTTTGGTTCAGAAATCAAATTCTGTTTCTGAAAACGAATCCTGGTTCAGAAATCGAATTGTCGTTCAGAAACGATAGAACCGAGCTTTGTTATTTTCATCAGGTCAAGGGTGATATTTAAAGAAACTGGACTTGAACATCAATGAATAAACTGAGTATAGACGACTAACTTTTAACAAAATAAACAAATATTTATGATAAGAGCAGTTTTCTTGTAATAAGTAAAAGACTATTGATCCGACATTTTTATAATTATGGCCATTATTTTCGCGACGCTTTTGATGTTTGCTATGAAAAGAAATCCAAACAATGAAGAAATAAAAGCTATGCCCAATTTTTTCTATGATCTGAGAATTGGTAATAATGTCTAATTCACCTTGTCAATAAAAGAGACCAGTTCCATTTCAAAGGTTTGGCTCGAAATATCACAATGCCAACGAATTATGCCCTTCTTGTCTTCCAATCGGCCTTCCTGGCAATTCTTGTACAGAAGAATGCCAACAAAGACCCTCCTTTCTTCCAATTATCTCATATTGTGCATTACAGGAAGTTTAATTTGCAGTAATTATATTCTGGCATTTTCATTGGCTTAGAAACATACTATTTGTGAAAAAGGATTTGTGTTCGGTCTCTTTCATGGTTTTGTGATTTTTATTTTAATTTTTCTTGGCTATAATTTTGATCCGGTATAATCGGTTTATAGTATGGATGGCTATTGTCCTTGTGGGATTCGGACCTGCTAAAAAGTTTAAAACGGCACTTTAACAACAAATAAAGATTGGAAACGTCTTCAGTTGGGGTTTTATTTTTAAACGCAAATTATGGCATTGTTTCAACAATTTGAAACATACTCTGCGGATTACTAAAAAGCAAAGTCTGCATTATACCATTCACAATATTAAATGATATTCTACGAAATTAACCTTACCAAAACGGAAATTGGTAAAATTAGTTAAGCCCCGTGCTTATATCAATCCTAACAATACATACGCATGTCAAGAAGATGGGATGATTTGTTTCGTCGCTCTAGCATTTTACATGGCCCTGAAATAATAGACATAATCAACAAACATTTTCGACACGAATCAGAGCAGTGCATCTACAATTGAGGCCGATCGGAAAATTTCGATCATTATTCGACATAATATGTGAAATCTGTACATTTTCATTTTAAATAACAGTTTCAAAAGTTTATGAAAGTGTAATATTTTATTTTTTAATGTAATTAATACTTTAAATGGTTACAGTCAGGGGAGGAAATCACAAGCGTGTTAGTGGTGATTCTTGCAGCTTTCCAGACATCCGGTTTTGTCCCCAACCAAGATCAATATGATGGTCTAATTACACAAATTAATTTCATTTTTCTTAATGAAAAAAGTGTCTTTTAAGTTCTCTAAGAACCTTGAAGAGTTGATAATGAGGATGAATAGAATCTTTGTTATCAGAGAAATAATATGATTAAATGGGTTTTAATCCCCAACATGGATTTGCAAAACAACACTTTGATGAAGAAAATGAAATGAAATGAAATGATTTAAGAAAGCTATCAGAAAGAAATTGTACACGACAAAACAAGTCGGATGAAACACAAATCATAAAGGATTTTTCTACAAAAGAGTTATTAATTAGAAACTAGAGCATTATCATAAAGACCAATAAAGTAATCAGCCTTTATTTTCATCTTAGAAACTCGACTAGGTAAAAGATTAAGGCGACCTTTATGGTTGATGTCCTTTGTAAAAATGATAACATGAAGTCGTGTCAATGTATACTGTAGCATAAATGAAATAATATACATTAAAATAATGAAATCTAGACATCATTCTTTTTTTAATAACATAAAGCACGACACTAATATACTAGAGTAGATCATTGTTTTGGTAAAGGGGGTGGATGGCCGAATGCGCTGTATCAAAAGGTCTGTCATTGAGAGAAGGGGTAGGCCTGTCCAGCTTCGTGACTTTTCTCTGGGTCCTTCAGTTTCCCTTCGATGCTAAAAACCCGTGCGCGCTAGCGAATTATTGAAATAAAACTGAACCATATGTTAATTCCCAAATGACGTAGTTTGTGTCGACAGGACAACCCTTCTCTCTAGTTTAAACAATATTTTATTCATCTGAAAAGGATTGAACAACAGGCAAGGCCTATATAAGTTCCTTCTCTCTCATCTGTCCTTTAACACAAATCTTGAAAAAATGAAACTGTAATGAATAGCAAGTGTCGAGTGTCATTGCTACGATAATAAACGATGTTTTGATTTTCTAATTTAACGTTAACCGATTGAATGGCGCAGATAGTCTATTACACTTAATATCCAAGCTATCCAATGGTCTAGATGCTGATCCTGTGCCTACCGTGTGAATACATGTCTAATGATAACTTAAATAGCATTTGAAACCAGAAAAGTGAATGCAACTGGAAGGTTTAGTTCGTACCCAATGCCTCTTTAAGACTTATCCTACAACTAAACGGGTCGATCTATTCTACCCACTGAACTTATTTCTATTTGAAAGTATTATATTTCTAACGAACAATATAAACTTAGTAAATACCGATCGTTAACTTTTGTTTCAGCAGCTGATATTTGTCCTCTCTCCTTGCAAAATATTTTGAGCACTCGTACATTCATCGATTCACACCTGTATTCGTATGAGATATAGTTTTATTAACAAATCTATTTTTCCAGAAGTTTACAATTTTTTATGTTGGATACGGACTATCCAAGAAATATATCTTGCAATTAAAATTTAAAACAAAAATAAAAGCGGCGATTTTGTTTTCTTTGTAGCAACACTTATAACGAAAATTAATATCGGATCGTAACTTTGGATGATATATCTACTAATACTTCTGTATTTTTATTTTACAGTGATATATTTTATTGATGTTTTAGTATTATCAAAGTACAATTTTTATCCTTGTTACAGAGTTATTTAGTATTTAGTTAGCTGGCTGTTGATGTAGTTACAGTCGAGATGTTGCTGCCAAGAATGTTGTGAATATAGGTTGCACAAAACCTGTTTATCTACAATACAGTTTACATTCTCTATTTTTAGTTTTCTCCATACGTTTATGAAAAACAATATAGCAAAATACATTGTTTTCCTGCATGGTTTTCATAACTACAAATCAACACTATATTATATATCTACATATAGTTTACAATACAGCTATATTAACCTCTCCTGAAAGGTCTGGTTGACGGAAGCTAACGATATGACGAAAGCCTGGATGACAGGTGATGAGCGACATTTCAACTGGGATCAAACACTAATTCATTCTACAAACTTTTCGACTCGGCGATGTGTAAATCAATCCTACCTGCTCGATTTTACTAAACGTTTTACCAAAATTCAACATCATCTACCAGAACAATCTGGGAGACTTTAATTATCTTACCATCTTAAAGAGCCGTGTATCCATATCGCTGGAGTTACCTCCCCCTGGTTACCGATAAAGGCCTTGTTTATGTGAGATATATTATACGCTAAATTGGTGATTGATTGACTTTCAAAAAACCTCAATAGCGGTAATTAAGAGAGAAAACTCGGCTTGACATCGTTCGTTTTTCGTTTTTATTCCGGTTCAAGATATGCTGACACCTCGTGTTTTTCCCTTCTGTGTCTTTGACTGTGGTATTTACGTTTTCTTGTTAACTTGATTTCGTCTGTATTACTTGTATCTGTTGACAATACCCGACATAAGGTTAACTTAACCACACAAAACAACATTTACAGCAGGGATATATTTCACTGTTTCGCTTTATTGCCTTTCTTATTGGAGGAAACCTCGTTATTCGCTGATGATGACTACAGTTCTAAAGATTGGGAAGTAATTTAGAAGTTTATAAAAAAGATAATCTTCGTGTAATTATGAGTTGTATGAATGTTTAAATAATGAACTAAATGACACGGGAACATCGATTAGCATTGACCATAAAAGGATATTGCCCAATGTTCTCGTTTATAAAATAAGTGGGTGGGATTCCGTGATATAGTTAAACCTATAACATTTTCGACTCTCACAGAAATTCGAAAATCAATCAATGTCTCGTTTGACGTTTATTTGTCGGTCCGCAAAATACACGGGTTTTTGGGTGGTCGTACGGTGTAATGTGAAGCACTGTAGATCATATTATTCGTCCAGTGCATGTTTAAAGGCAAATGAAGCACTAGGGTAAAGGGTGATTTTATGCGGTTGTCTACCCGCGGACGCAACAAAGATTTTATACTTTTGCAAACGTTAGTGGAGTTATAGGATATGAACGCCCATTGAACTGTGTTCAAATGATATTTTAACGACAAATTAAATGCTACTTTACCACACTAAGATAGAATCAAGGACTGGTGATTTTAACTTGACATCATCGGTATTGCCATGCCCCTACTGCTTCCTTGTTTTTTGCAAAGTAGCTGGGGTAATTTCTTACTGTACTAAAAAAACGCCTCGTGATCATGGATACAAGCCATCCAACGAACATATAAGCTTGCGAATACTCCATTCATATTAGGAGTCCATAGACTAAATGCCTGCATAGATTGTGTTCAGATAGTTTTCGAAATTGTTAGTTATTATGTATGATATTCACTAAATCACTCTTTAATATCCGAACATGTGAATGAAAATATGTCATCGATATTATCATCATATCATGTCCCGTCTACGACCCCGGTCAATCTATAATATCTAAGCATTGAGTTATATAGTAACTTCACGTTAGCTTCAACTGAACTCAGAGGTGACGTGTCCCAGAAATTGTCATGATGACAGATTCGTGTGGGGAAAATCTTCAATAGTTGCTTCGATTATAGAGGATATCTTTAGGGTGGCTTTTGGACTAATCCATTTCTGTGCCCCTAATTTCTGCAATATATGCACTAGCTTGTCTGACTTTGTACATTGCGAGGTAAAAGTGGACCGCCTTCCTTCGTCAATGATTTCCTCTCTTTTTATAAACAGCTCTACCGATATAGAAGCCGGAAAACTAACTATGGCCCGATGAACACGTCTTTTAGGTGCAGCCATGTAGAAAAAAACTCCGACTCAATAGCTGAGTGCATTGCTTTTCAAATAGAGAGAAAGCCGTAGTGTGTATGAATAGCACTGAATGATTTTCAATTTTCTCGTGAACAATGTTAAAATCAGTTTGAATAGGCTGTGTGTTGATTTCATTACGAGAGCTAACAATAGAAGATGTATGAGAGAACAATGGTGGTTGAATAGATGTCGATAAGCGCTCAATATACAGTATTTGTCCCCGTTCTTTCATTATGTCACATACAATACACGGCTTTCAGTCGCCATTCGTGTCCACACTTAGTCCCATTGTTACTACTCAATTGAGCTTTCCGAGACTTCAGTCATGCATTATGGCTGGATAATAGTCTATCTTGTGTGCGGATTATCAGGGTATAATGGACCATCTTGGCTGGTATTATTCGTCTATTGTATAGGCCTTGTTATAGTAAATTATACAGCCCACATTAAAAGCAGATGGAGTATTAGGTCTATTCATCGTTTGTTGAATTTCGTTTCAGCTTTAAAGCAATGATTCCGTATGTTTGCGCTTTTTCATTATAGTTAGGGATTAATTGAATGCTATTATGAAGCGATTTCGTCACCTCTTATATGAGTTTCAGCGAAAGTCTAAGGAGTTCGTCCAGCACATTAGGGCCACCGCGAAACTCTGTTATTACGCTATTTGCAGCAATTCAGATGTAGCGGATATTCTTGAATATGGAAAGTAATTTTACCAAATATTTACAATTCATAATCACTCCAAGTAAGATGATTATCAAATTGCGCTACGTTTTTTTCCGATTATCTTTTATTCATCTATATCAAATAAAAAGGAAGTCCACTTTTTGAATTAGTAGTGCTTGGTCATTCAACCGGAAGTGTATTGTTTAGATAACGTATATGGTCTGTGTGACATAGAATGCAAGTCAATCTTCCATTGAACCATTCACGTCAAATTCTAGCATTAGTATGATTTTGTTTTAAACAAAACTTTAAATATTCAGAGTATGGAGTGGCCGTGTTGTTCTTCTTTTTCTTCTTCGGTGTCACTCGGCAAACCTCGGTAGACACCGGTATGGCCTACCCTACAAATAAACTCGACTGTAAGACGAATTCTGCCACTGGAACCGCTTTCAAGTTCCAGGATTATACTGGCATCGCCCATGAAAACCCGTGAAGAGTGTTTCATCCCACGACGCCATTTCCAGAAATTCTTTCTAAAAGCGGCAAGTTTTCCTAAAAAAAAAAAAAAAAATACCGGTAGCCGCATTACGATTGTATGGGTGTAGCTACATAGCAGTTATCATAATTAGATGTAAAGTACCGAGTCTGTCGAGGTTTGCCGAATGTTTCCGTGCAACTCGCCGATTCCAAGATGGTCTTGATGACGTCATCCTCGGTTCCTTGATCATAGTACTATACTTGTGTTGAAGGTTGGCTGTATGAATCGTTTTTCTTAATGGATATTCGACACTTCTTTCTCAAATATCCCTATTTTTTCACACCTTTTTGTTTGTTTTTTTGTGGTTCTTTATAGTTGTGGTTCTTCACTCCTTTTTGTGGTTCTTTATAGTTTTGTAATCCAATCTCATAAATTATCTGGTATTACTTTAAACCATTTCCAATTTCGTTTGAAGTCCGTTGTTCGCAAAAAGCCAGAGCAATGCTCTTCCACTCACGATCAGTCGCTAAAACTCAATAGAAAAACACTTGATGACCCTCAGCGCATTAAAGCAGTAATGTATATAAATATGAGAGTTGTATGATATAAATAGGCCGTGGAATGAATGGCGTATTATAAGGACCTATTGAAGTCTTTCTTCAGCCAAATAAAGTCACAATACTACCCATCATTACAAACGAATGAGTAAAAAGCTTTGTTACGACAAATATTGAATTGAGTATATTAAGTCGCTATACAATTCAACCTCCGTTTAAAGGGAAAATAATCGTAATTGCCTAATGTAAAGTTCGCTTGATAAAGCTATATTCGTTAGTTTACGTGATTAAAGGCAGTTATAATAATATCTCATAGAAATTCCTTTGGTTTATTGCAAAAAATAAACTAAAAACTCTTACGTTATTAAAGTCATTTTCAATTAAGAGAGAAAAGTTTTTATTCACTGAAATGCTTTCAACGTTAGAAAAAAATGCAAAATTATTTTCCCGACCTGTAGCAATCTTTTCGCGTCATTATCCTCAAAGCAAAGAAAGCCAATAGTATTTTCTTACTTACACGTGAATGAAAATGAAATAATACAAACATGCAAATTATGTCATTCTTAATATCGATTCAATTAGTAGAATTTTTAATTTCCCAAACTTTTCAAAAAAGTTATTTAACACGAGACACTTCAAAGATTTCATTTTATTGCTCATCAACAGATTTCAGATTAGTTGCTTGTTTGGTTTTTGTTTTGGTTTTGGATGTTAATTGGTGGCCGCGAAAAAAAAAACCCAAACGAATATGAGCTTAGTTTTATTCATAATAAAGATGACTTCCCGTGTACAAATTGTGTGATTTGATGATATATTGGGACTTAAACCATTTTCTAATTTATCTTACAAAAGTTTGTTTTTAATCCTACTCAAAAAAATTTAATCACGAGAAAACTACCCCATGCCACAAGAGTCTATTTTTATTAGTCCTTTTTGTCATGTGACTTGGTTGGGGGATAAGTCATTTTTAGCTTGTAATTTTTGTTGTCCAATTACATAAATATCGAAGTCCAAGTAAATTGAATTATCCCCTGCCACCCTTTTTCTGCTGTTTATTCGCTGAGTTTACTAGGCGTTTAAGCCTCGAAAATATCCCACAAACCGTAGCCCATTAAATCAACACATATAAAGCGCCCCAATTAGTGCCACCCTTACCTGTTTATCCTGTGGGTGGTGCCCTATGGGTATTTTTCAACGAACTCAATATGTTTCTATCCGGATTACGTGTTTCTACTTTGCAGAAATACTATATAATATGCCACATTTTTATTGGGAATATCTACCCAATAAATATTTTCCATTGAATGTATCTTTTAAGGTATTATAGATATTGTAGACTTACAAATGGCAAAATGCAAAGAAAACTCTTAGCTCTGCAGTGAATATATGAAACAGCATATTTTACAAAAGATAAGTACATCCTGTTGTGTACACACTATCTGGCACTAAAAGGTCTAATGTCAAAATGCAACAATAGTTTTACGTTGTATTGCAGTAGGCAACCTAGTTGATAAAAGATAACCCTATGAAAATCATCCGCTGCTCTGAATTTCGACTGACGCTTAACCTGCGTTAATTTTAGGATATTTTCGTACGATTAATTTATATGTAAATTGAATGATATGTGGATTTGAAGTCATACGTCAGTCATGTTTATACTAGGATCTGTCTGCTGAAAATAACCTCGTAAACCATTGGGTATTACAGCTCGATTTTTGATTCCAAGCCATGGTACAAGGCCATATTTAAAAATATTTTGATTATTTTCTCCTGGATAAAAGACATCATGGGTACGTGAACCTTTGTCATTGCATTGTATATGGTTCACAAAAACCATTTTCATCCAATCTGTCTTTCTATAAGGTGATAAACGTAAAATCACCTTTCATTTTTTTAAACCCTCAAAAAATCAAAATCTTGGGTGGGTTGTAAATTGTGACCCCATAACAATACCGAAACGAAACAAAATTTCACGAATTTTCATGATCTTTAGTAGAAAAGAATGATGTGTTATGCGGATGAAATAGTTAGTCACATACCCGAACCATGGTTTATAAATCAGAGAATTATTGAGATGTTGTAAATTTGTCGGAAAAACAATTATTTGGAGTTTGGGTCTGCAGCCGACTGGAATAGCGCTAAACGTCACTCATCTAGTATGTGTGTGTTCTGTATAACGGAATAATAACGATATTAGCAGAAACGTGTTCGAAATGCATCGCTTCATTGAAGACAGTGCCACGGAGCGGTTGATCTTTAAACATGCGTTTCGGCTTTCGCATTGTGTTGATGATTCCAATATTTACAATAAACCGAAGTAGTTTAATGGTATATTAATAAAGATATCATGTCAGCTGTTTATGTTCGACGGGAGTGTCTATAGGGAATGGAATAGCTGATTTAATGACTTTAAAGAATGTCTAATGATGTGATTTGTTTATTCATATGTTACCCTTAAGGGGAAATTGTCAGTAAATTTAAAATTTTTCAGCTGAACATAATTTTGTTGTGACTGATACACTGAAACAAATGAATAAATGAATGACATGGGGTTAAACGTCCTACTTTTCTGCGCCGATTGGGCTGATGAAGAAAATTTGTCCCGGACAGCAATTGAAATTCAAGGATTATGTGTACACCAAGGGGTACATGGAATCCCTGCTCCTTTGCCCGTCCTGCATCCTGCACCCAGGATCGAAACCTGAAATTGGAATGGTCTTGCTCTGTTTAAAATATGCTTCACATAAATCGTTTATGTATACCAAAGAAACCAAATATAATTCAACTGTTTTTGAGCATATATAAGCTCCACAGTGCCACGAATAAATTCAAATTTCGTCTCATGAATTGTCAACCAATTTTGATGTCAAGTTGATCAATGGCAATCGTGTCATATATCTGTAATTGTTATTACAGGCATGTGGACTGATTAGGGGTAACATCCGCTCTGGAAACTTCAGATCATATCAGTACAAAAGGTGATTTATGCGTTTGGGATTTTTTCACGCACCGAATCAACATTTTTTCCAGAATGTTTCTTGCGGTTATAAATCATGATAACTAGACGAATGAAATGAATGTTACTTTTGCTCGGGGACAAGGGGTGGTTCTTTAATAGATAAACAAGAGGTCGCTCTGTAGGAAGGTGTGCGCACTTTGTAAATTTGCTTGATTTAAACATAGATCCTATTTTATTTCGTTTATTATAGTTAAAAATTGGTTATACTTGCCATCATTACACTAGGATCTGGAACAGTTGCTATATAACCTGCGTTATGGTTGATGTGAGGGATTGGCCAATGAAACGAACTGATGTGGCGAGTTCTTATCGTGCAGTGCACGGAACTATGGAAAGAAGTTTGCAAAGCAAAAGTTTTATTTACAAATACCCACTTAAAACATCAACGCTAATTTGTTAATGAAATGTCTGACGCTATAGGGTCAAAAGCCGCTGATATGATCGCTGACGCAACCTCCCATTACAACCGGTCAGATCTTCATGCAGTGGGAGTCATCGAAAGTATACATGTATAGTATAATAAAAAGAGACGAAATATAGATTTGTATTTTAATCAGATCGGTGAAAGCTACACCCAACCCTGTAGCGCCGGATGTTTCGTTAAGAGAGCCACGATGGCTCGGTAAGTAAGACGCCGGCTCGCGTTGGCCGAGGAAGTTTATTTGGGACATTCCGACGTGGTTTCACCGTTTTCATTAGTTCAGGACGGACTAATAATCGTTTGGATGGAGCGAGGTACCATGTACATTCTAACGTGCCGTAAAATAAACCTTGACAGTTGCCGCTGGCCGGGTAAAAATTCCCACACGGAGTGGCGTGTGTCAGTGATGAAATGATGTTTAACGCCCTACGTCTCTGCACCGACCTCTGCTATTGAAGCTGGATATTGGCGTTTCCGCTTACACTTTAACTGCCATGGATTATTTTATATACCCACCAACATGCACATGGGAACTCGGTTTTTCTTCTCAACCCAATGTATAGCCTCTCGTCCTGCACCAGTGCCAAGAGGAACCTACGCTGATAAATCCCCAAAAGATTTGTCAGCCAACATCAGATTCCCATTGGACTACGGACGGACGGACAAGCAGGAGTAACATAACATGTACGTTAGATGTGGGCATATACAAAAACTAAACCAGAACTATTTACCACATGGTTTCTTTTAGAAAGTTTTAACTGCCAATAAATGCCAAGAGCTCTGGCTAAAAAAAAACAAAACAAAAATAATAACTGGATAGAAAGTCAATGTTTTCTGGAAAATTTCTACACTTTGGAAGACATGCATACTTATTCTCTTTAGCTCAAATCATAAAATTAATCTCGGCCGTCTTTTTCCAAAAACTGGATACAAGTTACACGTTTTATTATGTTTAAAAAATAGAATTTGATTCGCCACTTGATCTAGGCGTAGGTCGCAATAAAATTACATTACACAAAAATAACCACTATTTTTGTTTTGTAATACAATTATAAAACACAAGAAGAAATAATAATAGACGACAATAATACCCAACATAAACCCTATTATATTTTCTAATTAATTATCTACACAATCTATAGTATCATATATTAGTGTAAAATAGAAAGCCAAATACAAATTAATGAAATTGGGAGTCATCGAGTTCATTGATTGTTTGTTGGCATCGATTTGACTGTTTTTCAATCAGTCGCCTTTATAATATGTGTTCTTTGTGGCAATACAGGCATTAAGAGGTTTCTATTTATGATTTATAGAACGTAAAAGGAAGGAAATGCTTATAAAGGCAGTTTAGAAATCAAAGCCTGTGTTCATAGTTTGATTTTTTACTTTTAATTTTATTGCTATCAATCATCGATATTCATCATGACTCAAGTATATAATATACATTTGAGGATCAACAATTTTACATACAAAATCACTTTTAAAGGTTTTATTTGGAAGGAGACGTGGAGTTTGTTTGGGTGAACAATTGTAGACTTAGTTAATTGTCAGATTTAAGCATCCATTAATTATATCGATGTTATGATTCTATAGTGTAGTTCGGAATCGCAGAAATATTTTTATGGAATTGCTGTAAATGGGCTGTAAAGAACTAAGTCGTTGATTTTTACATTTATTTTATGACATGCGTTTTTACTACATTATTTTTTGGACGGAACCAAACCAAACGTTACATATGCTTTTGTTCTTCTTCTTGTTCTTCTTGGCGACGACGTATGGTTCTTCCTTGGACAAGTGCACATTGATTGACGTACTTCTATTTTTGATATCACGTCACAGTTTCAAGATGCCTGCGACGACGACGTCGTACACGGTTTTCAGTCTATAGGACGTTCGTACATTGGTTTTACAATAGTTTATGACATTGGTTTTACAACATCTATACGACATTAGTTTATGACATAATTTTATTATTAAGTAAAGTTTAGAGCAATACAATAGTTTATAAAATTATAGTTCATACCATTAGTTTTACCATAGTTTATACCATTAAAATTCTAAATATTAGTTTATAACATTATAGTTCATGAGATTAATATTACAATAGTTCATAAAATTATAGTTCATGGCCTAAGTTTATAACATTATAGTTCATGACATTAGTTTTACAAAAGTTCATGACATTAATTTTACAACAGTTCATGGCATAAGTTCTACAATAGTTTTACATTAATCTTTACAGCAGTTTATGGCATTAGTTTTTTACAAGCGTCTCCGACACTTTATGTCATTAGCTTTTTACAGTAGTTATTTTTCTAATATCTATGACTTTACTTTTTATTGATATCTATGACTTTACTTTTTATTGATATCTATGACTTTACTATGACTTACATTTTATTGATGTCTTTGACTTTCCTTTTTGTTGATATCTATGACTTCTCTATTACTTTACTTTTTATTGATATCTATGACTTTACTTTTTATTGATACCTTTTATTGAAATCTATGACTTTACTATGGCTTTACTTTTGCCGATAGCTATGACTTTACTTTTTATTGATATCTATGCCTTTACTCTATTTTTAATATCTAAAACTTTACTTTTTATTGATATCTATGACATCTATGACTTTACTTTTTATTGATATCTATGACTTCACTTATTATTGACTTTACTTTTTATTGATATCTATGACTTCACTTTTTATTGATATCTATGACTTTACTTTTATTGTAGGCGGGCGGGGGTCATATCATGTGGCTAAGTGGGTAAGACGTCGGCTCGCTAGTCTGGAGGCCGGGTGTTCGATCCAGATTTACCCGCGTGGTTCCCACTTGTCAGTCGAACAGGATGGATGGCCTGACAAGGACAGCTGTTTAGTCGTGGGACGAAGAACAGTAGGCCGTTAAACCTCATTTCATTTCACTTTGTATTGTAGTTTATTTTTTGTTTGTTGTGTTGTTGTTTTGACTGATAAGGGAAGCTGTATTGAATATAAATATTATCTGCAGCGCCTACAACATTATGGTCATATTTCTTACACATTTGTTTAAATATGCAAACAACACGTATTTCAAGCATACATAAATACATATTACCATCACATGAGTTAACAATTAGGAATAAACAGTTATTTGCATAAAATGTTAAATGCATGTATCTAAAACATTTCCTCGCAAATTATTTATATACAAACATCTTTTTTTTTAAAAAAAACATATAGAACTAAAACAAAACAGGAAGATAAAAAACAAAGAGGTTGTTGTTTTTAATTTTTTATGAATCGAGAAATAAAAAGTCAATTTTCTGATCTGTTCTTGAAAAAAATGAGATAATAATGGAACAATACTGGCTGAAAAAAAAATTCAACAATATTGATAAATAACCAAGTACTTTCTAGTCATCCGAAAAAACTCTTTGTAAGACAACTTAACAAATATGTTGAAATCAAACAAAACGTGAAAGATAATAGACCTGGGAAATAATAGAATCCATTATAAAGTTGTAAGGAAAAACAAAAGGTAGTTAATATTTAATGGCCGAATACATTTCGGTATTGTTCGTACAAAGAATGGGTTTTAGGCGCCCTTTATCTCTGTAACACCGATTTAATATTTATCTATATAGTTGAACATGCGTGAAAAGTCATCGTATGGCGCTTTTGTCTAGTTGATTGTTTTTATAATAACAAAAGATGGGCAGATATAATGAAGAAGTGGTAATATTGTGAAATTATTGATTGAGCTCGTCACTGCGTGTGATCGTTTACTTGCTGCAATTTATTAGTGGCCAATAAAAGATTAATATTATCACATTAAATAATATGATCGTAATTATATAAAATCATAGTTAGATTATTGTTACACAAATAACTGTGTTATCATGTAACGGTGGCCTTTGGTAATGAATTGAGATGTCGCTTAAAACTGAGATGACACGTAGATAGAAAAGGCAAATTGAACTATTATCTTTTCAAAATATCTACGACCAATACGCCTTTCTTTTGCTAATTTTCCAACTGATAACAAAGTAAGATTGAAAAAAAATCAAAGGATTATTGACACTTAAAATTCACGATTTTCAAGTTAAATTTGTTATGGAAGGTTGCGGAAGATCCAATGAGACTTTTTCCGAGTAGGCCCTATTTTATCTTGTCATAATTCTTTAATCGTAACAAGGCTTTTAAACCAACAAGTGAACATAATATATGTCTAATGGTTTTAAAATTTTATATATAATCGGAGTTTAACTTTCACTCAGTACTAAATGGGCCATTTTAATAATTCGCTTGACCGCAGAGGGAGATGCAAAATCTCCTTGGGAGCCCCTCCCCACCCCACCCTACCCCCAGAAAATAACAAAATAAAAACAAGCCTAGGACGGAAACCACGTCACTTGCATTGACTTGTGCACCCAGCAAAGCCGAACATTCAACGCAGCCAGAATTCCTTTTCAATACTATAATAACTGTCACTTCCTGAAGTAAGGGGAAGTAATTATGATCTAGGTTCAATACCAACGACCATCAACCATCAGTATTTGAACCTTCCCTGGCAGGCTATATGGAGCTTGATATAAAACATTGATCGAGGAATCAATTAGTTATTGAAATATACGAGTTATGTTGATCTTTTTTTCTTGACAATAATAGAAAGATAATAGTGATAGAACAACTAGGTTGTTTAGCTGATAAATATTGTCTAATTGAGTTTGACTGTAGTACGCGTTAATCTATATACTCATACAAATAAAATAATACCCTATTGTTTCTCCAACAGCCATTCTACCTTTTGTTCGTTTCGCATTAAAACCGATTCTACATTTGTACAGTCAATTGTTAAGTCTAAAAATTCGAAATGGCTCTTGTTGAAATTAAAACGAAACGAACAATACATGTTACTAGAATAATATTTAGTTTGCATTGCCTTTCACAATAGAGAATTGAAATAGCCGTTGGCGAAAAATGATTATCTTTTGTTAATTTCCAGTTACATACAGACGAGCTTTTATTTTAGCAGAAATGTTTTTGAGTGGATATGGATTTTTTTTACAAAACGGTTTCTAAACCTAACAAATAAGAGGATATTCGCTCGTTAAAATTGAAAGAATCTAAATTTCACACATTAGGGTTTTTATCGTTTTGTTTATTTATATTGTATAGTGACAATACGTCACATATATATCATCTATTTCCGTACAAAAGATAGAAAATTGACATCGTGTGTTTTTATAACTAAAATAAAAAGAAAGAAGTGTTGTTTTCATATGGAACATGAAAAAGTAGACCAAATTGGAAATATGAATATTTGATTATTTTTATTATGGTGTAGTTCACGCGTCAATTTAGAGGAGTTTATTTAACGATACATCATAAAGATGAACGGCCTTGTAATAGGGCAATCATTATTCCTGTGTCTGGAATCTTCATAACGACTTTGTATTTTCCGGGGAGGACAAAGCATTAGGTTTGTTAATTACACACACTCTCCCGATTTCTAATATTATATTCTTTAGCGCATATGTAAGTATTCGGTTATCTGTAAAGTGATCGTTTGAAGTTTGGAGTTGAGGGTGTGGTGATTTTTTTTATGGTATTATTGTTTATTCATAGAATTGTTTGCCTTTTGTTTGCGGGTTGCTATTGAGGTTTGTATTGTCGAGTGTAATACTTGGAGATAACCGATGAAGCGTTCACCCGAACCCCGACATCACCCACCTCCCTGGCGCAGAGAATATTTTTTGTCTCCTACACTGTAATCCTATGCATTTATGCACATAAATGAGCATAAATATAGTCTTGAAAATTCTAAATTTATCAAATTCGGATAGTTCCGCCCCTGAGCCAGAATATATGTGATCGTACTTTTTCACATTTAATGACAAATAGAAATCCATTATATCTAATGAAATATTAAAATAAGTATATAGTTAACATAATAAGCATTAACAGTACACTTTCAGTAAGGGACGAATTTTAAACCAGAGTCTTACTCACCAACCAACACGTGGACATCCACTTCGTCATGGTGGAAACAGGGCTTTAACATCTAATGATTCCAGCACCACTATATTGTTTATTCATACATAACCAGTCTGTAATGTTTTATTTAATAAACTTACACTGCTGTGCCTTGCCACTCTTTTCCTACTTTCTGTATACCGGTAATACTATATTTGCGGTTTTTACTCGTACCATTTTTAAAACATATAGTTATTTATTGCTCTAGTTAATCTCGTTTTGATTGGTGGTTAAAACGTGTGTTAACCAATCGTTAACGCCCTACTTATTTACATTTTCGGATATTATTTCATATTTTTGAAGAATCAACAAAAGGTGTAAACATTGGAGAACGCTTCTTGCACGTTATACACGGATTCTGCCGAAGTAGCCTTTACAAAGAAGCTACAGGTTTAAAGATACATTCTCTGAGATTAGATAACGAGTTGGCAGTTCTAACTATGATAGTTAAAAACAGTTTGTAAAGGCAAATTGCTGAAAAACTTCAGTCAAATTGATCCACAATGAACCAAGAATTAAGAGAGTGAAAGTTCCGCCCAGCCTCGATCATCATTACTAAAGACGGTACAGCAAAAATCATAGTCTCGACTATCACGAAGAAAAGTTATGCAGCAAATTGGATCATAAATCCAACAAATATAGCACGCTGGCGTTGACATCGAGAGTTGATTATGGTCTGGATAAGTTAATTAATGTCTAAGTAATAGTTTATATAACATTTCAGGCCTAAGGAAATACCTACAATAGGCAGATTTAGCGCTTGCATAATGTATGTTTATGTGGTTTTCGTCCACCAGGGGAGCAACGGTGGCTGTCTGGGAAAAATTTCTCTCATAGCACACTACATGGTGTATGCTCGTTTTCATTAGCCGACGCTAAACCCCCATTTCATCCATCCATTAGAAAAGGTCAGTATTGGGGCTTATAAAACTTAACACTTATATACTGAGATTAATTTTATATTTGAGTGAAAAGGAACAGTATGAAAAAGGGAATACGCCAGTAAATGTGTTTATTCAATCAGTTAGACATAGGGGGTTCTATTAAACATTTTTATCTATTGGATTCTTTTTTATGTTCAGTTTTTGTTTTTCACCAATTGGGGATTCATCAGTTTTATTATTATCGCTTATCTTTTATATCAAAGACGAGCCAGTGTAAGACACTTGGGCGGTTTATTGATAAAATTAAACGCCAGATTAAATTTAAAAGCTTTAAATGAGCGAATGTTAAAGAAATATTATTTCAACACCTTGGGGAAAATATGGTTTTTGAATCAGTACCGAGTTCTGTTGATTATTGCTGATATACCACTGTGAAGTTATTGGCAATAACACTCCGCACGTGAAGCTGTATTCCCTTTGGGAGAATTCAACAAGTTAATCTATTAAAGAAAAAACCAAGAAAGATCTTTAAAGCAGGTTTACTCCTAGTATGACATCGGGTCTTTTCAATACTTTATTGTTTTTCTTTGAGAAGCAAAATTCATTTGTATTTATTTCTCACCGAATTACGCTCTTTTTCTGAAAATTCCACACAAAAAGCTTGGTAATGAACACACAAGTGAAAGCTGTTAACAGAATCAAAAATTTAAATATGTGGAAAATTAGAAAGACAAGTGCTTGGGTTGGACTCATTTATTGCAGTGGATTTTTTTATCTGTAAAAAAAATGTGTTTGAATGGAAAAACATCGGATGTTTTCAAATTAAAATTAATTTAAATAGCAGTTTGCAATAAAAACGAGTTTACATAGGACATGTAATACAAAATATTTTGAAACGCTTGTAGAAAAGAATATATTTCAATAAAAGAACAAGTGTTTTAGTTTCCAGTATTTTTTCTTCTTTAATTTATCTCGAAAAACTGCAAAGCAAAATTGAAAGAAAGCAAAGAAAACGAAACACACAAAATAACACAAAGCTAAACAAATATGTGACTGTTGATATTGTATTCCAGCTATAATTCAAAATACTTGGACTTTTGTATTTAGAAAATACATGTACATGTATTTATATTGGCCCTGAAGACACCGTAAGGCCGAAAGATCTTGACATTAATGTAAAAATTATTTAAATATAGATTATTCCATCCAAATATTAGTATTTTCATGTATTAATATACATGTATATTTATATGAAAACCCCTTCCCTTCCCTCCACTCCCTCACTTTTAAAAAGAGATGACAATGGAACACCATTATTGGTGTGTAGTGAGAGGGGCGCTTTTGACTGTGATCTTCTTAACTGATAAGAAGAAATATGAATTTATCGACCAAAGATAAGATCTACATTATAGCTTTGTTTTAGCGATTTAGATGAATATTTTGTGTTCGGATATTAACTTTGGCCCCCTAGACCGTCTACAAGATTTTTCGAAGTCATCAAGGGCCATAACCCTGGCAGTAATTATCGAAAATCGCTGAAAATAAATCGGCTACTTAAACACTGTGTATAATCGGATATTAACTCTGGCCTCTTGAGCGTCCACAAGATTTTATAAATATGATTTTTTTCCCGGGTAATATGAACTAAGAAATTCACAATCCCCAAAAACTATGAAAATAAACTGATCAACTGAATTTATAGTAAGTTAACAACGTTAGAAATAAAGAATTTGTGAAAAGTTATTCATTAGTAACCAATTATTATTATTCAATCCTTTCATAAAGTATACAACAAAATCAATACACTTATATAGCTGCAATGATGTGCATACTCGAAATGAATATTTCTCGGAGGACAATCACAGACCTCACCCCCCCCCCAACCACACCCCCGAACCAAATAACCGCCATCCACCACTGATGGTGGTGATCATTGTAATCATCAACACCATTATTATCATCTCTTCATCTTTTAACGTTCCTTACAGTTTTAAAGAGGAACTGCATTCCGATAACCATTGTATTTCGTTCCGTTTAATTTAACGACAATCAATATAAATGAATAAAACTATAAAGAGGTTTTATAGGATAAAAAGAGATAAGAAAGGCTCCTGTATCATCTATATTGTCAGAAGGTGGGGAAATAATTAACAGCTAATTAACTTTTTGCTTGATGGTTACATTTCAAATGATGATCGAAAACCGGAACGGACTCAGCTCAAAAGATGAAATGTCGGTTTTAAGATTTAATTAAGTCTTAAACGACTTAAACATCACGACTGTCAAGAGATGCGTGAAACCGTTTTTCTTGTTATATATATCTTAATTTATAGCCTGCACGCGCACTTGTCTCCATTGCACGCGCTCACGAGAGAGCAATTTTTGTAATTAGCGTGAAAATGCCTGGTGGAGAGATAACTATGGTAGGAAACACGCTGAGACAAAATACTGTTAAGATAGAATGCTAGTCATTATGGAATATTCTTAAGGCAAGTCACCCCTATGAGTAGTTTCTGTACTTAAGTACAACATATGCCAACACTTTTCTAAGAGTCCTATCACAAACTTAACTCTAATTGGTTTATTTTTTGTCTTCTTCGTTCCGCATTTTAGCGCCGGGGCGGAAACTTACTAATCAAGCTGTCCCTATAGACGTGTGTTGAAGTCTGAATAAAGTTTCATTCAAAGCTGGCCAAACATCCAAGTTTACACAAGTGTAAATCGTTAATTTTACAAATATGCTACAAGAGGCTTAAATTGCACGAAATGTACCCACTAATTTCTCCGTTTCGTTTTATTGGAGACAGATTAATGATGACAATTTTTGTATCAACCCTTAATGTTCTTAATGGGTTTGTAATGATCGTATCTTGACCTTCTGCTCATACAGCACTTCAGTCCGCTTGACCGAGTCTTCATGACATTGCTGGTTTATTTTATGCCAATTAACTAGTTTTGATTATCATGACAATTAGTAACATTTAATTGAATTTCTGTGGTCATTGGCCAGTCTTGTAAAAGTATCTAAAATGGAGTTACGATGGGGATTATAAAAGTAATTTCGATGTGGATGAACGATAGCTCTACAGTAAAACAATTTGCAGAAATATGTTTCCAGACAAATGACCAACTTGTTAACAATTAAGAACTCACTTTACCTGAAAAAAATGCTTTATATTCAGTGAAAGAATTCATTGTCGCCAAACAAAAGAAAAAAACAGCTTAATTCATTTTGAAGGAATTTTACAACGCAAACCGATAAATGGACAAATACAAGTTTCATTTAAGCGGAAGAAAATGTTTTATAGTAGATAGAAACTCTGACGCCGCTTTGTAATACATTTCCTAGTTTAACCGCCTTGCTCTAGATAACGCGTATGATTTATAAGCGATTAATGTAATATTTCAAAATTATTTAACTAAATGAATAGTCCAGGGAAATGCTTCAAGTTTACGTGATCGTGAGATTTCTGGGACTGGGTCACTTTCCTCATATTCCATATCTGCGTCTGGATTCTGAGCTCGCTGTTTTTCGAATCTAATTTCTGCTTCGATTGACTGACGAACAAAATAATATATTTATGATATGTACATATTAATGGACTAAATTATTACACAAAATCATTTTTTAGCAAGTGGATAAATTTTAGATTGCATGTACATTTTTTAAATTGCATATGAATTAAGTCGGAGTAGCTATTATCGAAGATATTATGCACTGATTGTAATAATGAATATGCATATTTATAGATATACTTAAAATCATATATACCTTAATTGTTGGCTCATTCCGTAAATGAAATACAAACATTCTTTTATGTGTCACAGTTTTGTGTCTTTTTAATTTACACGTATATCCCATGATCAAATATTGATAAGTATCATGTATATTGGGATTGAATATTAATCAGCAAAAGGTGATTCAAATTGAATTAACAATAGACTTGCATAATTAAAGTTAAACTTAATAATAATTAATTATCATAACAGATCTAATAATAAAGAAAGGAGTTGCTTTGTGGGCGAAGTTCTACACGTGTGCATAGTACTGATATCCATCTACCTATTTACATTTTGTAAGTAATAGCCTGTTTCTACATAATTGGGAAATGCGCAATTGCAACATCTTGAAACAGGGTTAATGGCAATTTATTTATGCATTGATTGTCATTTTCGAAGCACACTCTATACTTTATAATAAAGTCGGAAATAGTTCAAGTAGCAATATTTTTGTTTATTCATACAAAATATTGTATAATATATTATGCCCATCTTCAAACTCATGAAATCTTCCAGGTTTCTCAAACACAAATTTTAAATTAAAAACTACTTAAATCAGTTGGTAACCAAAATAATGTTTCATCTCAGTAAGTGACATAACCGTAGTTGGAACTGTTAGAATTTCTCAATTAATATGCCCAATCAACATTTAGTATGAACAAATGGCTGGCTGATTGATATCAACAAAAACGACTGTCATAGATTCCAAGTGTACAAAAGTTTGAATTTTTTTCCGCGTTCAGTATTCGATACCTCTACCGAGCCAGATATATGGATGTTTAGAAAATGTGCTTGACATTCTGAGTTCCAGGATTTTGTAAAAGTGCATGGTAACCTCCCTTTAATTTTCTGTCTGAATCAGAGATACACGTGACGCATTTGTACAAGATGGTTTCAGTATTGAGTAAGAAATTATTTATATATTATTGTATTGTCGTTTATTCCTCATGTTCTATGTATAAGATTCCCACCAACTTTCTTTAACTGGAAACCACACTTGTTGAAAGAACGTACCCAAAACCCTGCTATTCTTATAACACACAGGTGCACGAATTCATGATCAGAAAACAGCTCGTTTTCACACCCTTCAGAGGTCATTTCTTTAATTTGCCCACACGTGGTAACAAGCGAGCCTTATTAGTCTATTGCTATTGTGTATCACTTCCAGAATATAAACACACAAAGAAAGACTTCAGTGCTCAACTCTTCGTTTCGTTTGTTTTCTTTTTCCGGCAAGCGTTTAGAAAAATAAACGCAACCATTGAAGCAAGTGTATCACATTTTGAATGTTTCTCACCGATATCGTTTTAGTTTCGTATCAGTCTTTAAACACGAGTTAATTAGATGAGACGTTTTGCCAGATACGGTTTCAAAAACAGGGGTAATGGGGTCTCTTTTTTCCTTTATGCAAAGCAATGGCTAGAATTTATCAGGACACAGGGGGCAGGATTCTTTAAATTGGCACACTGTGTTTCCATACAATACTTGTATGGCTATACCTCCTTTACGACGGTCTGAGAAAAGTTATAAATCGCAATATGCCCGCTGTGACTATTATTCATATCTCTAAAAAAAAATCAAATTAATTTAACATCAAGTATTCTTTGTACTAAAAGTAATATATTTTAATCGTGACATGGTCTTTATTCGTGATCTTTAATAGAAACTGTGAAGACATGTCCCAGCCCTCGAAATGATCAAACGCTATATGTTATGTCTGATTTAATTATGTTATACTCAGATTATCAAATACCGCTATTGTAAAATAACACTACTTCCATCATTTCTTCCATTATTGTGTTTTTTCGCAATTCCTTTTTTTAAATCGTTTTCCATTTTGGCGATACAATCATTAATACATTTTTTTAATCTTTATAAGGCCTTTTGCGTGTGATTAGCCTTAAGAGTTGTGGGGAAGTCAACGTCCGTGTCATGTAAGTCAAAGGAACGATAACTCCTGCATGAAAAGTTTCATCATTGCAAGGTGTCAATGGCAAAGGTAATAATCAATCCAACAAAAGTAGGCGGAAAGGTTCGTTTGTTCTTCGAGTGATATCGTAGATAACGGCAGAAAGGTAAAATTATCTGTTTTTTAAACATCCAAATCTCAGACCTTTAGAGACTCACAAAGTTTCGGCGACACTTCGACAACTCTATATAACAATGATTGGTTACTCTGAAGGGAGACCGCGGTAACCCATTGACTTGGACTTCAATGTTTACAACGTTTGATGAAATGGACTAAATTTCAACAGATTCCGATACAGTCACAAGAAATCTGTCTCTCTCTCTACCTCGATCGATTTATAAAATGTATTTCTGATCGTGTGAACTTTAATTTATTAAAGTGTATTAATCCTACATCAAATATCACATGAGAAAGGTAAAGCCTTGTAAAGGATGTGTATTACCATTGTGATATGATAGGGGATTAATGTAATCCTCTCATTGTTTATCCTATTGTTTGTATTATCTAAACCCAAACCTTATTATATTCAACATGCTTAAAACATTCATTTAGACGTGACCCCAATTCTTTCTGTAAGGATGAGCTTTAGAAACCCGACCCTCTTTTAACACTTACGGTAAGTGAGTGATGTAATCTGAGGTCATGGGTCAATCCGTTAACAGAAGACATGAGAAAATGCATTAATTTCAAGTGGTTGGGCTGTGATCTTTTTTGTACCGAGTTATCAATTTAAAGTCAAAGAACATTACTATTAGCATGATTAAACTGTTTTAGAAACAGGCGTAAATCTTAAGTGTAATCCTCACAAAAATTAATCGAATGGGCTGATGACTGCAGATTAACATTGAATTAATCTAATGGGCTGATGACTGCAGATTAACATTGAATTAATCTAATGGGCCGATGACTGCAGATTAACATTGAATTAATCTTATGGGCTGATGACTGCAGATTAACATTAAATTAATAAATGGGGGAGCGGTGACCGAAGATTAACATCGAATTTAATAAATGTACGGACTGGCGCTAATTGATTCATTTGAATTCCAACCGCAGTAGAATCTTTTGGACATACTATCAGTATCACCCATGGCGGAAGTGGATAGAAATGAAGTGGGGTTTTACGTCCCACTCTTCTGCACCTAACCTGGGCTTATAGAAGACGTTAAGCGCAACTGTCAGACAGATACATCTCAACCGGATATTGAGACACACCTTGCTCTTGAGTCCTTCTAATAATATTCTTGTGAATTAAGAGCCAACGGAGTGGTGTAAATCAACTCTCTCCTGTTCTATGCCAATCAGGACTAATGAAGATGGTTATAGCCCACGATGACTGCTAAGCCGGTCATTTTGTCCAAGCAGCAGTGTGTAGGTCTACGTCGAATTATATGTAACGGGAAGACTAGACGCTTTTCCACCCACACCCACGACCCCATTGGAAAAGAATGGAGGAACTTTCTCGGCCAACATCCGGACCTCCTGGTTAGTTAATTAGCACCTTACTCCCTGAGCAACCGCGACTCATTTTATATAAGAAGATGTTGTGCTTTGTTACCATTTATTTCTTTGTTATTAATCGGATTTCATAATCATTTTTTCGAAACATCGACCACTGTCAACACTTTTAAAATGGGAAGACATTGTCTGATTACCAAGTCCATGTTTTATCCTTTCATCCATTTCATGTAGTGTTTTATTAGTATTTACAATTGATTGTACTTCTTTTATTATTATTTGTTATAATCGAATGTTTTTTTCCTCAAATTTAAAACAAAGGTAATTATAACGTTATCAATGTCTATGTCACTTCTTGTCATCGCAGATTTTATAGATTTTTTAAAATTAAAGTTTTTAAAATACTTTTTAAAAAGGGTGGTATCGAGACCGTAATGTAACCTTTTCAAGGATACATATTTTAAATTAAAGCCGATATGCATAACGATAATATTCTTATCTATATGTATATATCATGCCTTGTCGTAATGAGCTATTCGTCTGCAGGGCAGTCACAGAAACTGATAGGAGTTAACTCCCCTCCTATTGTTTCTTGGCTAATAAAGTCAGTCTACGGTTCCAAACACATACTTGCCACATTTACAAGAATACCGCATTTATTACAAAAACATATCTGTAATGGTAATGGAGAACTTGAGGGCCCTGGGGAGGCAAACCTCAAAATTGATATACCGTAACATGTTCATTTGAGTATTAAAAAATATAAATTTGGCATACTTCATAATATTGTTGTGGATTTAACTTGTTTTAGGGGGTCTCCGTCCTGCACCACTTATATGGGGAAACGAGACTTAAAGATTCCGAGGATTTGTCTTGGGCAAAACTTGGATCGAAGCCGGACCCCCAAGCAACCGAGCCAGCATCATACTACCTGAACCACCGTGCTTCAGTATCAAAAACCAATATTAATATATGTTGCCTTTCAGCTATGATACACTAACGGTTAAAAGGGGGGGAAATCATTAGCTGCATGAGAAACTCACGAAACTGCAGAATGTCAAAACCATGGTCTATATATACATAACGTCTTGCAAAAAATGTATTTATGTATTTATGTGTATATCTTGCCATTATCAAGAACTGACAGTAGATGAAACTTTCTAGAATATATCCTGATGTTTGTAATTTATGCATAAAGTTAACTGTGCCAATCTTACCTATTCATCATAAACGACGAAGTTGAAATCTTACCTTCATCAAAAATGACGTAAATCCAAGTCTGAAACGGGTCCCCTAAAAAAAGCATGAGAACATTAATAATTTATTTTGGGAACCCCGAGCCCACCATGCCCTCAACCCAACCTCCTCCACCCTTGTAGTCCATTCATTCGCACGTAGATAAGTTAGCTTAAAACAAGGGACACTTTCAGCTAAATTAATACACCAGTGTCGTCTGTCTACCTTAACTGTGTAAGCATGGGAAAATAATTTGCTTCAATTCACACTGAGAAATTTAAACTAGCTTAAACGTCCGAAAATGGTTATCTAAACGTTGCCTGGCTTATCTGTCATCTGTAACCCGGGGTTCGTAGTTAAGCTAGCTAAAGACACGATATATTTAGCTAGCTCCGCCGTCGGAAAGGGTTGGTTGAAAGACACCAGGATATCAGACTTCTTGTATACAATCTTTGCCATCTTCTTGAGTAAATGGCAGTTGCATATCCCACGCGCATGCGTTCTCAATAATAACATCAGAATCATACGTCAGAATAGTTAATCTGGTTTGACTGATAGTCAAAATCGCCACCTGTTGCCATCGAAATCAGAAAAGATTACAATATTTTATTCTCAAAATGAATGTAGTATTGTGTAAGAACGCCTTTCCATTATTCACTTAAGTGTAAAATCATGCATGAAGGTTGTATGTATTAACACAATTTCATTATAATTTATACCTCATCGCCTTCAAAATTGTACACAATCTTTCAAAAGCCTATTCTTACTGAAAACATTGTTTCTTCCGCGTGAAAGCCATACTTGACAGGTTCATTCAAATATCCCTTAAACATCTTTCAATCTATTTAGTTTACTTTTTCGCGGTTCAGTAAATTTAACATAAAGGGTATTTCATTGCAGAAATTATGAATAATAACCATAACATCGTGTTACATAGAAGAGTCGAAAAGAACGGGTTCAAAGGCCAGTTTCTATTATATAAATGATATTAGTTACATGACATACCAAACAGGGGGTAAATATATTACTAGTAATCACAGTGTCTCGGATTTACGACATTTGCAAAGACGCCGATTTTTCGATATTCGAATCGAAAACGCGAGAATAAACCGTTGTCTAATTCTTTTCTATACAACTAGCCATTTTGAACGTTTCTTTTAAATCGACAACAATGTATTTGGATTTAATACCGAAGCCCAGGTACCCTAATTAATCATCTGTCCTTGATATTAAGTAGATCAAAATGTCCGTCTCTATCTCAGAATCTAGTCACTGTGGGGAAATATATATTATGGCGAGGAGATCTTTCTTGGTCTTTCTTTCTTACAGATTTTGAATAACACCCCCCCCCCCCAACCGCAATTATACAATTACAAACAAATGTTTTGTCTTGGCCACCCAAGATGGCTTTGTCAAAAAATACAAACGGATCCAAAGGCTGTTTTTCCAAATTGAGAGTATTATCCCAAGATTATGGGAAACTTGGTATGAAGGGTTTAGGTTATATCACAAGATCAGGTGTGCAAGCGGCCATACGTCAGACTGTGTGCTATATGGGAAATTTTTGTTTCAATTTAAAAGTGGCAGTGAATCTTTTACTTGCTACTAATGACCCACGAAACTGCTGAATGTCAAAACCATGGTCTATATATACATAACGTCTTGCAAAAAATGTATTTATGTATTTATGTGTATATCTTGCCATTATCAAGAACTGACAGTAGATGAGACTTTCTAGAATATATTATTATCCTGATGTTTGTAATTTATGCATAAAGTTAACTGTGCCAATCTTACCTATTCATCATAAACGACGAACACATTTCAATGCAAGACCCCCGAGGTTTCTCGACCAACATCGGGATCGAACGAGCCACCTTTGTTCTCCGTCCCATGTATGCGTAAGAGAGGGTTTTATAGAAGGAATGTTACGTAGTTACCGTAACCCGTGAACCCATCAGAAATGTATTAATAAATGATCAACATAATCGTTACCGAAAATAATAATATAGTGACGGCCAGTATCAAAAACGAACACTCGGATCTACCTACGAATGAGTGAGCCAGAGAATGTGTTGGTTTACGACGGTTCTGTTGGTGTTTTTACCCCTTGACATTATTCCTGGAGAAGAACTAATCGTAAATAAGGTATAAAAAGGTCGCACACACACACTACGTAAATCTATTTATCAAAAAGGTCACATTTCATTTAACCATCTAACGAAAATTGTAATTAACTACTTATGGCTTAATGAAAAAGACATATTGCTCCATCAAAGTCACATTTGTTGAGACTGTGATCCGCATTTCAAAGAATCTGTAAAAAGTTTAGCATTCAAGCTCCTTCTATCGACAAATTAAACTAAATCATGTTGTAATAGGCGCCAGTAGCAGTTGTGTGGTCATTTAAACCTCAGCTGAATACAAATTCTATTCATTCCATTTCAATTGGTGACAATCGTGTTAGAATAGAGAGAAATGGGCGAGAAAAGGGGCATTAGCGGTAAATTATATTAAGGATTGTAGTTATTGGACTTAATGAAATATAAGCTTTAGTTTGTAACATTAATGACAGTAGGCGAGAAATGACGAGCAGGCGATTAAATCAAGAGGATTTCATTCCATAGAAAATCATAAAGAAGATTTCCTGGAAATAAGATTGCTTTTCAAAATGATTGTTCGCTATTGTTGCTAATGGCAACATCTCTTCATTGAAAAAGTCCACGGAAAGAAAAGCTTTTGGCGAATTAGCTGCCACTGGGGCCTTCTTCCATGAAATGCGACTTGGAGTTCATTTAGGCAGAAAATGGAAGTATGCTATTGAATTAGACAAATAACTTTTTCTGTTATTTTGCTTGTAGAAGGTAAAGAGTTTAGACTATTCCAGGCTAGAAATAATTGCTACTTAATAAAAACAACGTTAAGCCATTAGGACCAATTAAAGCTGGAATAGTACGAAAATTGTCTGCCAATTGAATTAAAGGAGGGAAAAAAACCTCTGCCACGCGCTTTACATGATAATAACTTTCGTTTATTTGTTTATAAATTGTTTCGGTGAATTAGACTGCCCTCTAGGAACCTTTAATTGCTCCAGTCCCTCAAGGGGAGTAACTCGGGCACGCCTTCAGTATTCAATACTGAAACATCTTTAGTTTTGCGTATTTATTGAAGGGCAATATAACTATTTAGCCAATTATGATGTTAGATTTCTTAAGATGTGTGATTGCTATGATTAATGTAATAGCACGATTTATTAACGATTTGTCGCGTCCAATGCATCATTATGGAATGGAATGACTCAATCTTATAAGAATACAAGAGAGGGAGAGTGTGAGTGAGAAATATGTTTTAACATCCATTCGACACACTCTGGGTCATTTCGCTACAAACACGTATTTCAACAAATCGCTTGTCCGTAGACGTTTGTATCAGTTGGAGAAAACTGGAGGAAACCCCCGTGCTAGACAGACAATCTCACTCCTTGCCACGCACGCGTTCGGGATCGAAACCATGTAACTTAACTCAATGACAGCCATTGCGGTGCAAATACCATATGTTAGATCACTTGATCGCTAAATCACCCTTGGAATAATAAAACGTGGGGAAGAAGTAATATTTGTGATAACAATTAGCTATATAATAAATAATTTATCATCTAAAAGTATTAAACAATCAATTACATTTTACAGTCGGCTTAAATGTGTTATCTATCGAACGTCCCGGGACATCAATAAACGGAAGTTAAGGCCAAAGAATGCAATAAGAAAGTACACTATGACTTTTATGTTCTTGTAGCTCAAGGGTCGTCTTTGTGCCCTCTACTTTTTCACATTAAATTTATGCCCATCGAATATATCCACTGAAAGGTCAGCACTGAAACACCAGATATTTGAATTACCACAATACTCCCCAAGAATCTTTTGGCAGAATGGTTAAAGGAGCTAAATCGTAATATATTGGGGCCTAGAAATTGACACATAATAATGTAACACGAATCTATATAAACGGGTTTACATTCAGTCGTTTCCTTTTTTACTCTTATTTTAAATCAGTTATGTTCGGCGAAATACGCCAGAAGTCCCAGTCGAATGGCAATTGCTAGCGTCTGATTGTTCCAGATTACATAGTATTTTATTGCACATGCACTCCAGATAAGAATATAAGGCCACTGTTTGATATGTCTGGCCTCGTTCTTTGAGTCCCTTGTTACAAATGGGGTCTGAAACACATTATGGTAAAATGTTTCTATTGTATTAAATATTGGATATTAGAAGCCCATATTTTCCCGATAAGATCACAGCATCAATATTCATTCAAATTGACAAATAATTCGTTTTTTTAATGTCGGAGAAGATATTGAGTTAGAGACTTAGCTACTTTAGCGCAGCACAGGACGTTAATTGTTTGCTGGATATTGCTATTTTTTCATTATTTTTTTTTTTTTTTTTTTTCATTAAATAACCTTTTTTATTATACCATGCAAATTATTTTGTTGACAATGGTTATTCCAGTTGTATGTAGATGTATGAGATTACTTGCACGATGAAGCGTAAATAAAGACATTTTTATAAGCGATTTGGGTTCAAATTGAACAAAAACCTATGTGTTATAAACCCATTATCTATTATCACTCGAACAAAAAGCTAACAGGTATGTTTATAGTGTATTCTATAGAACAATACTTTATTACTTGTCTTAATGGGCTATTATTTGAGATCCTACAGGTTTCAACTTACGGTTGAACTCCTTCCAATAAGATCCACCCATGGATTCAATCAATGTATAATAGTTTGACCAGAGACGAACACTACAACAATTGTTAGTTTAAATCTGTTATTATAAATCTTTTTATTGTTACTAAGTTTTATGCCTCCATTAATATACTTTAATGGCTTTTAATAAGTAGAGTCAGTTTTTATACTCCCCGACAATATGTTAACATTCTGAAAACTTATATATTTGATATGGGCAGATGGTTTTTCACATTAGGGATATCTGCCCTCGGTCACAATTTGGCAGGAATTATGTTGACTGCACGATAAATGTATGGGACCCAATTGGTGCAAGATGGGGAATAGCACTTAGTTGTTTGGATGGTTCGAAAAACCCTTGATATTTAATACGAAATAACGTATGGCGTATGTCCGTCTACCTTAATAGGGTAGAAAAAGAGGATAATAAACCTCATTCAATTTCACTTGGAGGCACCCTTGCTTGATGTGTGTCACGTTGGCTCACCAATCAGGAGGCTCTCGGTTCGATACAGGAGTTTCCAGCGTGTTTTCTCCTTTGGCAAAGAAAAGGGCGTTTACTTGGTCCAGTGGGGCCAGTGTACACATTGGCTATATGGCATTGGTGGCAAAATACGACCTTGCATGACACCATACTGGTCATCTTATTCCTCAAATATAGTTTCCAAACTATATTGATACGGTAAAATGTTTTGGATTTTATCACACACACATGGAATTTCTTACTAATTACATTTCAAAACACGTGTTCATATCCTCTATTAATTATTTTGTTACTTTTCTATTTTTAATTCTGACTATAACACGTCTTTATTAAATATTATTTTATTCATTGATTTATATGATAGTTTGTAAATACTTATTCAAGTAACATATACACTTGAGTTTAAAACAAAAACGATACAATATGCAACAATCTTTGTTAATCCAAACTACAAATCATTCTCATAAATAACTAGATAATATTATATAGTCCAGATTAGCAGGGATGTGAAAATCGCGTGAAATCAAACATGTCTGAGATTATGCAAGGGGTAATCCTAGTTACATGATTGTTAACTGGCTCACGTATGACGATTTAGTAATAGTAAGAGAGTCAGGTTATTCGGGACTATTGTTTATCTTTGTATCAGTTATCCGGACCTACCCGTCAAGTCGTGACCCTAATTTTACACATAGTATTTAAGATCCTAAATAAATGTCCCCTTGATTGTCTCGACTCGAGCGTAGTGTTCCTCAGAAATGTGAGCCGTCAGGCTTTCATTGTGCTGAGCTGTAAGAGAGCCTTTAAGGCACAGAATGAAACAATACAACAATTGCTACTCCACACGCTGAAGATCTGAAAATAAACGCAAGGAAATACGAGACTATACAAAGGTGTCAACGTAAGCCTGATTATCAACATAGTCTTGCAAAACTAAAGTGGTTCACATTGTATTGTCAATGGCTATTGTTGAACGATGCCGTAACTTGACGGATAAAGTTACATCAACCCTAAAGAATTGTTAAAAGAATAATAGAACGTATAATCAGCCAATTGAGAAAACAACTTCTATTGGGTTCTATTGTAGCTCATACAATATGTCGTCTTATAAAGGAAAGAAGGAAATTTTATATCGGAGAAAAAATGTCAATTAAAACAGATTTATGGGTAGAAATTCAGGATTGACCACAAAATGAAGCGAAATATATAAACATGTGGAGATTCCAAACCATTATTTTTCACTGATATTTCTAGAAATGGACAAATACGCTCAACTTTGACCGATATTTTTAACTAAAAACGAAACGAAATAGGATCTGCAATGTGGTTTAATCACATTGTAATACGCTGTGATAAAAATACAATCGTTTAATGAATCTATCCAAATATGAAATTGTTCAGTCACTGAATGTTGCCACGGTTGCTCCTGACGTTCGTGATATAATCCCCACTTAATACATCCATCTATGTCCCCGCTCCAGTTATTTAACAAATCCCTAAAACGCATCATTCCCACCTCTTGGAATTTTGCTTTTCCATTTAATGTGCGCTAGTTGTTTGAATAAGGTTTAGTTGAAGCTGCCAAATTAAACCACAGCTCTTGAGGAATTCCAACCGGCCAGATAAATTATTCCAATCTATGATATTTGTTCTCTTCATTCGAGTTCTATTAAAGAATTCCATGGCCGGTAATGACCCAAGTTTCTAATAAAAAGAATAGAAAAATGTCTGAAAATAAGTTAGAACCAAAACGATCACGAACTCCATTAGAAATGAGAACGTCGGGAAATATTTGGTCATTGACACAAGCGGCTACGGTCATTTAACTAAGAAAACATTGGAGGGACTTGACGTTAAATGTAATTACATTGATACAACACATTGATTCTTACTGACAATAGCGACTCGCCTATAACTAGTTGATGTGCTTCTTAAACTAACAATTCTCATTTCAACATCGTTTCATTCGATCATTTATTCATCAAAATAAGGAAACAGTGGCTCACATTGATTCCAATCGAAAACTTGTTATTTGAACAATGAAATTTAGGAAAGGCATCGCACGCTCTTTGCATTTGCTTTCGAAACAAAATCATGTTAAGGCTTCAAGAGTACACTTCCGGTTTACATGGCGCACAGACAACATCCATTGATTGATTGTCTGTACCGGAAGTAGAGACGTGTTAAACGTTGAACGAGTGTTAATTTCTTTATTATGAGATAGTAAACATCGAATCAATTTTTAATCACAACTTGTGTGTAACATACACGTTATATGATCATCAAACCATTTCAAACCTGATTGAGAAACACTTCTATTATCCGATCCTCATATTGCCATAAGGCAGATTTTCTATAGGAAATCATCTGAACATTATTAAAAATATAATAGAGTTCAGCAAAGTTAAAACTTTAATATGAGAAAATGATGAAATCCATAGATGGGAAAACCAGTGGTAGCAAACACAAGAACAGCAACCAAATTTGAAATAGCATTGCAATGGTTAATTGAATTGGCGAGAAATGTTTCCCGACTTGAGATACGAAAACGTACAAAAATTGTGAACTACGAATTTCGTAAATGAGTGAGCAGTAGTACTACATCAAGGGACGTAACTCATGTATTTGTTGTCCATGAAACTCAATTATTTCGCTCCAAACATATATTTAAAATATTGATTGTGTGGGGCTAGTATTTTTACAGAGTAAACCCCGTCTGTTATTTCCATAAGGAAAATGGCGCCTTTTGTACAATATAGCTACTTTCCTTGTCAGCACTACAGACCCAGTACAAACTTCGGGAGGTTTAACGGCGTGACTCATGTAACACTTAGGGTCACGGCGTCATCTATTGAAAAATACAATAAGTAAATATTAATGAAGTTGTTTCTTATGATCTGGCTTGAAGGAAAACACTTTCTATTTTCCATTTACAAGTAACGAAACTCAATAATCTATAATTATTATAATGCAATTATTTAGAACGAATTTTTCTTTTACACGATATTGTTCAACAAGAATATGCCGGCGGCAGACATATGCCTGCTGTTAACAAATTTGCCTAAACGTGTTTACGAATGAAGAAAGTGGGCTTTAAGATCTGCTGTTGAGTTGTTTGAAATAACACCACAACACCACATTGAACTCCGCTTTGAAAAAACACAGAAAACCCCTGACAAAGCACTTATAATTATGACAAAGCAATGAATTAGTAGAGTTTCCTTTTCTTGTTCTCACGCTAAAATATAACCAAACGTACTTCAACCATTTTGTAACACATCGTATAATAGAACCCATGTAATCGAGACTATTTGCAATTGTCTTCTAGAGCCCTTATATTAATGTCACTATCGATATTTCGAGGGAAATAACCACTCACGAGCATACTTCTATTTACTGCGAGACCCGATTTAATTTTCACTCGAGTTAAAACCATTTCCGGTATTTTGTTATAGAAGAAAAGTATTTTGAGTAAGAGAGAGGAAATGAACTAATGAAGTATGGTTCTCTAACTCTTTCACGCCGCGTTTACTTCTCGCTTATTGAACGAGATCTCAGATGGCGCAGCAATCACCCAGAAACCGGAAATTAGACTTGATGTTAATAACTGGTTTAAACAGTGCTGTGTGTAGTTTGAGTATTACATGGAACAGAAACTTAATAGAGATTATAAAATCCTCTTTTATTCGGCTTTATCCTAGCGTATATGGCTTCAGAGATTCCATTATTCTTGTTCTCGGCTTGAAAGACACGACACAATGGCGGAACAAGGTGAAATAAAGAGTTTATTCTTCGTCTATTCATTTACTTTATTCCCAGCTAAATGAGTTTCAGGCTAAAGAATGGATTAAATGTTGACTGATGAAAGAACTTTCAGACTCGTGCTGGGGTTTATAAACGGCAAGTCAACATCAGATATGACCCCAGGCCGGCTTCCATCCAGCTTCGTCATCCATCCGAGGCTTTTCTTCTCCATGTAAATTAATCTCCGATTTTACCCCTCGATAGAATAACCCAATAAGAGTCTTCAATAGAGCATGCATTTGAATTAGTTTTACGAGCTTTTTACCCATTGTGCTTATTCTACAATACGCGGCAATTATTAGACAACTTTTCAATACAAGAAACTCACAAAAATAAAATTAGGAATTGAAAATGATCAGTCGTGCGATGATGATTTCCCCCCTTATTTGAGAAGATATATTATTATAAACTGTACTATTTCCACCCAAAGCAACAATACGGACCCATGCCATGCTTCAATGATATCTGCTATATCGTATTATGGGTCTTTAAAGTCCCCCATGGAGCTGCCTTTGTCCTCCGACTGGATGTTGATATTGTGAAGTCAGTGAGCAATCAGTGTTTTTGACAATGGCCCTTAAGAGATGTCCAACAATGGTTATATTCTATAAAAGTCCAGATCATTTATCTGTTAGAAAGTGACCAGCCATTGTTGTTGTGGTTTGAGGGGAGGTCATGTTTTTGACTAAAACTTTATGGACTATTATTGTGTTGGCTGATTACCCACCCGCCGTGAACAGCTTGGCAAAGTCCAAGGGCTTTATCAGGTTCATTAACTGTTGAAATAAAGCCTGAGAATACAATTTGTTAAGAAACACACTTGAATCAGAGTAAAAAGAATGGCAACAACTTTTATTACTAAACTACCAGACTTTTTGAAACTTGATCGAGTGTTTCCAAATAACGTTGGTGTTCTTTAGGAATTAGGTAGCAATGATGACAACCTGTGACGTTGACAAACACACATCACGATCCCACGTTTCGCTTTTCGGACACAAAAGAGACTTTTGGCAAGCGTAAATTTCTGGTCCGTATCGCGTATCCGTATCGATTTTGTGTGTGACGTCAACAATGCTTGTCTATTTCTCATACGTGATATGGCACACGGATACGGCAGCACGTATCGAACAGCTGTCATACGGAAAAGGTCCATATAACATCGTCGTCTTTTTACCCTACTTTTTGCTACTTTTAAACGCTGAAATGTTGTATCATAGTAGACAATTGACTAATACTGAAGATCTTGGTAGAAAACTGACATCATGCTGTAATAGAACTAAGCTAGCCCAGCTACCCATATGTACACGCCGCGAAAATCTGCCAAAACTCTAAAACCACCTTGACGCAACGTATCACGTGGCGATACGGATACGTGATACGGATGCGGAAAATTCCACTTGCCAAAAGTCTCTATTGAGAAAGTGACACGGGACTTGGATTTGGTAGCCAACAGTTCTAGTTAATTTGGCATTTGGTGCAGACCACTAAATTATGTGTTTGTTATTGTTATCATGCACGGGTTTGTCTGTAAAACTGTAAAATTTTAAAGTACATGTCTAATCAAATTAAAGGTATTACATCAAAAATAAAGCATAAATTTAATAGCCTGTTAAACTTTTCAATTAATGAGAAATAGTGTGTTCTAGAAAGAGAACCATACTCTGACGGTTTAACCTCACTTTCCCCACATTTGAATGGTTTGATAAAGGATTGGGACTGTGGGTGTAGGACTATAGTCTGTTCTAATTAATTAGTATCACTGGTGTAAACTTCTCAATTTAATTATTGTTACTGCTTAACACTTCATATCAATATATTGGGCAAATTCGTGAAATCAGTATACTAATAAATTATTATAAATGCTATCTCTTTTTGAAGTTTCATCAGAATACCACCCCTAAAACCGGAAGTATGAATGTTTTTAATATCAGTCCTGTATGCATTTGTAACCGAAATACATACGTTATCTTTGTGATGTGTCTATTTTTTCTATAATGGGCTTGTTCTATAACAATCTTATCGGCATCATTCGATTAACCCTTTTGACACTGTCGGTTTAACATTTCTATATAAGTTGTAAGAATCAATTTTGACAGTTTTCTATACACGATTATTGATTTATTTGTTTGAAACGACCTCACCTTTTTTTTATGTACAATTTGGCCAATTTGTCAATAGAGGTCGCAATCTGCTTGATCTGTGAATAATAATAGCGAGTAACGGCCCTTAATCACTTCATTTTCTAGTATCAGGTGGTCAGATGTTTTGTTAAGTCGCTCACAGAGTTAACATGTATTTATTATACGATCTTCACTGATTTGTGACACTTTAATATACATTATTTTAAGACTAGATAATGGTGTCACGCTGTGTTAAAGAGTTATCACTCTCATTCAATAGCTCTTCACCATGGAGTCGTAAATGTGGGCGAAACCCTTAAATATTGAAAATACAAAGAATGGTCATTGTGTACAGGTAACCTTCGGAACAAATTGTTTTGTTTAATGAAAAAGAAGCTGGGTATCTTGTTGAATAGCTGTAATAAAGCAATTCAAGCGATGAAAAAGATCATCTCTGTATTGTCATCTGTTTATGTTTGTATTGTGTTATTTTATTTACATCTATCGTATCATTAATAAATACATCTATTTTGGGGATTGATAAACATGTCTGTGAGAAAACTTCGTTAATTCGCAATTATTGGTTATAAAACTGGCGGATGAACTTGCCAACTCAATGAACTACTGTAAAACGACGAAAACAATGACGCAAATCAGAAAATTTTAAAATTCACAACCAAATGAAATGAAATGGGGTTTAATGTCCTACTCTTCTGTACCTAACCTGGGCTAAATGAAGACGGGCAATCGCCATACAGTGTGCTTTGGCCTACTCTTATATGGAATTCCAACTGCCAAGGGATCTTTTACGTGCACACCAATGTGTACACGGGACCTCGGTTTTTCGCCCCACCTGAACGATTAGTCCTTGCCAGTCTCTCCGTTCTGCATCACCACGCCGGAAAATCAAGATGAACTTTCTCGGCCAATGCAGGGATTGAACACCCGACCTCCAGACTAGCGAGCCAGCGCCTTACCCACTTAGTCCCCACTTCACAACCAACTGAGCAAGTACCTAATATGTTACCCTCCAGCACAAAATCAGTCGCATGTTCCACGACTCTATTTCTATATACATGGCAAAATACATTATTTGGGTCAAAACTACCGAAAAAATTTTTTTAGCACTAAACGCTTAAAAAAAGCATCTATTTTTATTAATTCGAAAGTTTTTGCGAAAATATATTAAAAAATGCATAGAAATGGGTATTTTGTGGACGCTGTGAAAAAAAAAGAACCATAAATGCTGTAACTCTGTTGCTAGTTTTTGTAAATCATTGTAGAAAAGAAAAATTATAATCAGGTGAAATTCATATGTGTCGTTCCAGGACTTCAATCAAATAAAGTGGGTTTGAATATGATTAAAATTCGTTTTTTGGAAAACTGTTGCCATGGTAACCAGCCAAAATCAGTACTTTATAGTTTTTAGATATCACACACAAACCTAAGCTAATCTGTTTTGATGTATAAAACTAATATTTTAATGTGTCAAACTTTTGTTAATATGGGATTCAGTTTTTGTGAACAGAACTAAAATAAAACATGTGATTCCAGGTATTTTAGAAAGTTAAAAAAAAAGAGTTGTTATTGTTATTGTTTAATTCAATGTCCCTGCATAAGATTGTGTGAAAATGAGCCATGTGGTAATATTTCTACTCTAATAAGAGGGGTTTGGTTTGGTTTTTCCCTTCGAATTTGATGTAAAACCAATTATTTGTAAAACTGTTACCATGGTAACGGGCAAAAATAATTTTATTTCGGAGACTCTTGAAACATTATCACTTGAAAAACAAAGCAAATTAAGTTGGGCAAAATGATTTTTTGTGGCAAAAATCACATTTAAGATGTGGAACCAGGCATTTGTAGCCATAACAAAGCCAATTCGAAGAAATATGGATTTTAGGTAAATTTCAGCACCCCCCCCCTCCAAAAAAATAAAAAATAAAAATAAAATAATAAAAAAAAATGTTACCAAAGAAATATGTTGATAAAATTTTGTACAAATATTGGTACACAACACATTATTATATGCACAAAAATTCATTTTGATGTATGCAATACATATGTGTTCCTATTGGATTTATTTTGGCTGTTTTAAAATGCAAATTTCTCACTATTTTGTATTTGGCATAACCACGTCTATGGAAACTTCAGATGGCCATAACTCAGCCAATTTTTTTGTGATTTGCATATTTTATATATCAACGGGAAGCAATTTCAGTCCCCTTTAAGACAAGCATTAAATCACAGTTTTTAAAAATTGAAACATGTGACTGGTTTTGTAGCGGATGGTCACATATTAACCAGAAAAATATATTTATATTTCTTATCAGAAAATTGATGTTATATTTCTGTGTTTTGATTATTCTTTAAAATCAGCATTACTCTAGCTAGATTTGTTCTTTGGTCCATTAGTTAGAAGCGTCGTTCGCGAGGCATGTGATGTCTACTTTTTCTAGAACAACTGACGTCACTTTTTATTTGAAAAGTTCATATATTTTAAAATCTTTTGTTGTACTTTTGTTTAGCTGAGGTGGGCGTTTTTCCTATATTTATGAGTCGTGATAATCGTGTCTGCTATAGTAAAGTGTTTTCTCCATTATCCTTCATTGGAAACTAAAGGCTACAAATACAGGTTGGTATTGTTAAATTAGGCGATTAATTTGAGTAAATTGAGGAATGAGTGCTGAGTTAGATATTGCAATGATTCCTAAACAAGAAACAAACTAATTTGTTATCACTTTAGATGTGGCATAAATGTGGACTGGACCTGATGATGGTCTGAACGGTGACAATGTCAGAAATCTGGACTGGACGCAATGACAGACTTAACGTTGACAATAAAATTTTGATTCACCACTTTAACTTTGGTATGGCTGCATAGCCTATTATTAAATGTAACTGTATATATTCAGTAAGAATGGTTTTGTTTATCGACTTTTTATTTAATATGGCAGTATATGTGGTACGTCCTACCATACCATTTTGTTTGTTTCTATATCAGTGAAAATTCAACAACAAAACCCAATGTAAAAAGTAGAACAACAAAACTTAATATATTTGAAAAGCAGAACAACAAAAATATTATCTCGTAAATGAATATGAAAAATACAACAACAGAACCCAAATGATAAAGAGACCAACAACAAAACTTAATGTGTATAGGCTAACAACCAACAACAAAATAGATATAAAAAGTACAACAAACACTAATGGATATAAAACCAAAAGAGTATAAATAGGAAAACAATGAAACCTAATGAATATGCAAAGTACCACAATGGATGGATTCTCAAAAACAAGCCTAATTAATATTTTAAAAAAATACAACTATGAAACCATATGTACATGTATATAAAAAGTACAACAACAAAACTCAATGGATATGAAAAGTACAAATTATAGAATTTCAGCAACTATTGGATATCAAAAGTACAACAACGAAACCTAACGGATACGATGATGACTGCAACGAAATTTGTTTGCAATGACAACATCCCGAAATATTTAGAATTGGGTTCAAATGCTCCAGAAAGATTAAACGTATTCAAGATGTATGGCGAGAGATGACTTAAACTAGAAAACTTTACTGGAGATTTGATAACCTCAATATCTGATTATTTTCATCCAGATTTTATGATAAAATAATATAAATTCCGATTGTGCATATCGACAGTGGTCCAAATATAAATTAATGAATTTATTTCTTCAAGATATGGATGATGTGTGAGGTTTCATTTCATCAATTTGTATAATAATCACAGCCACTGGACGAAGACCATTGATCTCTTTCTTAGTGATGTCCACAATCTAACAATAATATTCATAGTCACGGTCCACAACCAAACTCCAGTCCATATATATAATTTAGTGCAATCATCAAAACGAAATCAACGAAAGCTCATTGATGCAAGAAAAGCGTCCATTTTAACGCCAGAAGACTCAATCAAATTTACAGATCTTCAAACACTCGTAATGACACAGGGTAATCCAGTTATCAGTTTCCTTTCACATTCTGTCCCTCACAACACAGCGACTTGCAATTCCTTTCATTCAATTCAAACCTTGCTATTTTATTATATTAGGTTTACTGTGTATAATTCGTGTGGCCATTTACGGTTGTAATTCTATTGGTTGGAGAGCCATGGTTTAGAAGTCTGAAGAGACTAAGGGTGCCTTCTTGTGGCTCCTGTCTCCCTAATTCACTTATGCTCGTGTCATTTCTACAACAAACGATAGGAATAAAGGGGCCGAGAACCGCGACTCAGTGCCGTTTATTCGATTCACTGGTAATTGGAGTTTTTCTGCTCGATAATGCCTGGTTCTGAAATACCTAATTGGACAAATTGAATGAAGATAAACGAAGGATTGAGAGGAGAAATAATGGTGGACAATGAAGTCTGTGAAAGAAGAATCGAACTGTGTAAGGGTCCATAGATGACTGTAGAACCAAGATCCGATTAGTAGCTTGTCTGAAAGAAGTTCAGTAATAGCGTCTTAAGCCGGTGCTAAATAGCTCATTCAGTGTCGACTACTGCCTGTCAATTCGCCTTTTTACACACTGAAAGCAACTACATGCGCTAAATGAGATCCTTTCTTGCTAGTTAAAGACGAGCATTGAAGTGAAGTGGTGGGATAATATGTTATAGAACTTGTCACATGACACTTGTTTCTCTAGCAGACGAGATTTCAAACCATTATCCGGCCAAAGAGCGTTCCATGTGAACATGAGGAGTTGTTGATTACGCTCCCAAGAGCTCATGCTTCGATTCCAAATATTGACTTAGAACGCGCGGAAACTAAAGCCGATGTTAAAGTTGACATGATGCCGACATTTGATAAACATGTAACGAACTTATTGATTGGTTGCTTACCATAATTATTACTTTAGTATTTATATTGACAGTATCCTTCTTCATGTACGGGAATTTCATTTCCGATTACGTTTACCACCATTATACCTGTATAGTTATTATGTTTTTATCTTAACAGAAGACATTGTTTGAAAAGATGACATTTTTCAATTTACAATAAAAAAAAATTAACGCAACTATGCATTTTAAATGCATGCCTCACAAAGCGTTAAAATTTAAAATTCCTGTCTGCAGTCATGACTACGTTTTTTTTTTGTTTTTTTTTGTTTTTTTTGATTTGTTTTAATATAATATAAATTATTAGATATGTGATCAGCAGTTATATTGATATTAATATAGCCCTTTTTTAAAAAAAGAAAAATATTATATAGGCCTACCACAAGGATTTGTGATCTTTGAAAAAGGGTTTAGCGTCCTACGCAATTTTGTGTCTTTTAAACAAAAATTGTGAACATGGTAACATTTCTATTATCATTAGTACTAAACATTTTTTTTTCATGTTTCTAATTTAAGATCCATGCACCGCTGGTCTCACGTTAGTATGATGTGGGACCAAAACAATTTCATTTTCGATTAATACTGTTATATTTGAGCAAATACTTTTATTATGATGACGTGTGCAATGCAAACAAATTCCTTGTTTTATATCCGTATTTTATTCCACATAAAGACGAGATTTACACTCAGTTCTGAACATTTTAAGTGCCGGATTGTTCATCCATTATATTGCCTCCCTAGCGATTCCATCGACACAGTCGATAATTCGTCAAGTTTACAAATCGAGTTTTGACAAACGCGCATACAAATCTTTCAAGCCCACCACTTTACCCTTAATAATTGGCGGGAAAGTTCTCTAAAATCAAACAATTACCAGACATTAACATTGTCGTCTGATAATTAAATATCTTCTCCCCTGGCACCAGCCATCTTGAATTTATGACGTCTCCAGGGAAGGGGGGACAAATCTTTATAATTCCTCGAATTAATTTGAGAGTTAAAAACGTAATGTTATTGACGACTTCATTATCCCGGTTAACAAGTCTTACGGCCAAGTCATTATCGACTATTAATGATCTGAATTGTTAGCTTTACAAAAATAGTGTCTTTAGTTGATTCGATAAATTGACGCTGAGACAAAGGGTTTAACCAATTGTTTGCCAGTGGATAGAATGAAGTCTGATCATTTTAAAATTCTGTCGATAAGTGGAATATTCCCAATAATACAGGATACGGCGATAATTAGCTTTACGTAGTATTAACATAGTCTAGCTTTGCGGTTCATGTCAAAATAAAGTTTTCTAAAACAAATAAAATTGGTGAAATACAAAAAATAAAACAAATATTATTATCATTATATTTTTAAAAAATAAAAAAAATATAATCGGTAGTTTGATTTTAAATTTTGCAAAAATGATTAGCTTGATTCTGCTTATAGTGCATTTTAATTTGAATTTAGCTACAGCACTTTAAGCGTTGGAATTCCAAATAATTCCAATTATAAATTTGAGCTAAAATCAGAAGAAAGAAAGAAAACATTGTTAAGGACTGGGGTTAAATTCCTGGTACCAAGCTCAAACTAATATTTTGTTAGCCTTTTTCTTAAAAACATTTTCTATTTATCAACACCTGTTTGGATGACGAGAGAAGTTTTGATATACTTATGGTATCAAAATAACACACGTGCTACGAAAGGGATACATTTACATGATGAGTATTATTGAAAATCAAGTACAACCACGAAATCCATTTGATGTCCTTAAAGAAATAGCTTTGTTGGTGGTGTTACTTTTTCCCGTGGGACAATTACAAAAATATATATCACCAAATCCAGACGACAATCAAAATGCTGCAGACACAGCAGTGAAATAGAAATGAACAGAGCTTATCTTCCTACTTTTCTGCACTGACCGGAAGTAGCACCATCTTTTGTCAGACGTGGAGAGCGGGCGATGCAATAAAATCCGTCGTCGCATCTTACGCATGAACCATGCTTTCTGTTCTTACTTCGTATCTTAGAGCGAGAATTTCATATGTTTAGTTATATTTTTAAAATGTATTAAATTAAAGCCTTAAAATAGATGGTATCTATATAAACAGTCCTGCCTTGTTAAAGAATAATCCTATCCATACGATAATTCACTATTGCCAGTTGAGAAATTGGCAAAAATATTTTCAACATTAAATTCAAACGTTTTAAGATAGCTATGAGGTGGTTAATAGGAAAACAAGGGAGGTAAATGTGTTATTAGTTCCAGTTTGAAGGATTATTAAGTGTGGGAAATAATGCCTATGATCGTATGTTAGTGAGTTGACAACCTATAGAGCAAAAAACATAGAAATAATTATTTACACTTTCTTAGAAAATATGAAATTTTCGCTTTAATAGCCTGGTAATTGTTCATTGGCATTTTAAATGTCCCTTTTCGTTGTGTATTGTCTTCTTTTTATCCATGTAGTTAAGACTTTTGTCTTACCAGGAATAACAATGCATCAGTTCGTTTTTACATTTTATATATCATAGCTTGATACATAGACACAAGCACAGTAGATTACAATAAAAACATCCTCTCAAACACCATCCAGTCAGACTTGTTGGGGCGAGTTTGCTGATAGAAATTGCTACATCTTATCCTCCCGGAATAAAGCGGTTGTACCTTTGGGTTTTGAACCTTCAATTACCTATTGGTCAAGTAACGTTATTAGTTATAGCGATTGGGTAATTAATTGACGTCAAAAACCACACTTATATGGATAGTGTAAATTTACACGAGAAATTTCACACGTGATATTTTGTTATCAACCTAGAATTGAATGCTTACCACCTTACAACTCCTTTTTTGTATCAATCTTACTCATTCACTCATTTTGATTTAATATGGGACGATATGACTTCTATACAATGTGTGAATCTAATTTCTAATTAATACAATGCTACTAATTTAAAGAGCAAGCATTCCAGCAATCTGGAGCCGGACAGTAGTGAAAAGCCCATGATTAGTATTTAAGCTTTACCAACACACTGTAATGCGAATATGGTATCACGTCTTCTGGAAAAGCATAGTAATACACTGCCTTATGTTGTTGCCCCCTATGAAGGATGAATGGAACTAGAGTTATAGTGATAAGGTGCTGAAATATTTCTATTAATATGGAAACAGCACCGTGAAAATGAAATAAATATGAAATAAAATTGTGTTTAACATCCTACTGTTCTGCCCCGAACTAGGCCAATGAAGACTGCCATACACCATACAGTGTGCTATGAGGAAAATTTTGCCCGGACAGCGGTACTCCGGCCTATATATCGAATTCCAACTGTCAAGATATCTTTTTCGTGCACGCCAACGCGTACACGGGACCTTGGTTTTTCGTCCCATCCGAACGACCTAGACTATGTCCTCGTCAGGCCCTATAAAGTCCTGCAGCATCACTGACAAGGGGGAGAACCAATGCTGTTATTGTGTGAGCTACAGGAACTTGATTCGTAAACTAATGTATAATGAATCGGAAGCAACTAAATAGGAAATTTATATGTATAAAATTATGGAAGGGGATCCTAGCCAAAACTCTCAATTTGTGAAAATACATTTGTCGATTTGTGAAAGTACATTTGTTAATTTGTCAAAATACAAAATACATTTGTCGATTTGTGAAAGTACATTTGTTAATTTGTCAAAATGCAAAATACATTTGTCGATTTGTCGTACAACAAAAATACATTTTTTCATGTGTGAAAATACACCTGTCGAACCTACAAAGCACAGATTTTGAAATAAAACAGCTTTTCTTTATAGTTTCAACATATGTAATTTCAACATTTGTATTTTCAAGATATGTAATTTCAACATTTGTAGTTTCAACAGTTGTATTAACGACACTTGCATTATCGAGCCTTGCATTAGCAAGCCATGCATTAGCGAACTATGACCATATTTGGGTTGATGACGTTGATCATTATGGAGGGGGATCCTTGCCAACGATGCTGCAAGGCCTGGATGCCGGCCAGGAAGAATTTTTTTTATTTTTTATCCCCTCCCCCTAAAAAATTTCACATAGCTGAAATGGCGTCATCTTAACTAAGAAAATGAGGGCTGACAAGTTACTTTTGTGTTAGGGTTAGTCCTTTCAGTGGCAGTTATTTGATAGCTTCACTATAGCCAGTTTTGTCCATTTCTGGTGATTCCTGATGGGTTAATCACACACAAGATGGCCTGGTATAAAAACAATATTAACACTACAGGTGCAGTTCTTATGAAATGAAATGAAATGGGGTTTAACGTCCTACTCTTCTGCACCTGTCCATGATTGTACTTTCTTGGTGACAAAAGTCTGCTTCAATCTGGCCTCACAATACCATTTTATGCATTTTGTCAGTTTGAACCATCATCTTTTATGGGTCATTTCGTTATCAGCGAGATGCACACTTTCATTTAAAATTAAATTGAACTGATACCTCGAATGTGTGAATATAAATTTTTCTCGAGCCTCGGGGTCGATATATTGGTGTCAGCTTGGCCCCCAGGGCCGAAACCAACTGTTATGGACAATTTCGAACTCAGTGAGATGTACTCTTCCATTTAAAATTGGTTTGACTGATACTTCGAATATATGAGTATAACCTATTTTTGACCCTTCGGCTCTGCAGTCCATATTTAGGGTGTCAATTTGGGCCGTCCAATGGCCATAAGCGTCTGTTGTGGGCAACTTCGTACCTGGTGAAATGTACTCTTTCATTTAGAGTTGGTTTTGACCGGTACCGCGAATTTATGGCCCCATCGTCTTAGGGCGTCAATTTGGGCCATTCCATGGGCCCAATCGTCTGTTACGGACAATTCCGTAATCAGCGGCATATACTCTTTCAATTAACATTAGTGTCTACTAATAACTCGAATGTATGAATATAACCCTTTTTTTAAGCCGCCAAGAAAGGATGGGGGGTCAGTTTAGGCAGTCCCAAGGCCAAAATCGTCTGTTATGGGCAATTTCGTACTCAGTAGAGTGTATTCTTTCATTTAAAATTGGTTTTGACCGGTACCTCGAATGTATGAGCATCGTTGGCAAGGATCTCCCTCCATAATGATCAACGTCATCAACCCAAATATGGTCATAGTTCGCTAATGCATGGCTTGCTAATGCAAGGCTTGCTAATGCAAGTGTCGTTAATACAACTGTTGAAACTACAAATGTTGAAACTACGAATGTTGAAATTACATATCTTGAAAATACAAATGTTGAAATTACATATGTTGAAACTATAAAGTTACGCTGTGTTATTTCAAAATTTGTGCTTTGTAGGTTCGACAGGTGTATTTTCACACATGAAAAAATTTTTTTTTGTTGTATGACAAATCGACAAATGTATTTTGCATTTTGACAAATTAACAAATGTACTTTGACAAATCGACAAATGTATTTTGTATTTTGACAAATTAACAAATGTACTTTAACAAATCGACAAATGTATTTTCACAAATTGAGAGTTTTGGCGAGGATCCCCCTCCATATAAAATAACTCCGGTATACCATGGTTTATGTTCACAGAAACAAAAAGCTGTCATACTGCACTCAGACATACAATAGGATAAGAAACTAGAGCTGTGTATCAACTATATTACTGTATCTAAGCAACGTTTCAAGTCATCTAGATCTCTTCCAATTCAATTTAAGTTTTAAAACATAAATAATTAATATAATTGTACGTGCTGCCGTATTTGACATGATAACATTTACACCCACTAACATGAATCAATGAAACACCGTAATTCTCAAGTCATAATGATAACAATATAATTCTTGAATTTAAACAATTATAGTCATGGATGGGTGTTTTATGAATGTTGTTAATCCACTGATAAGTCAGATCGCTCTTAAGAACAATAATTTATTGATAAAACAAATACTCTGGAAACACACTAATAATCCTTAACAAATAAAACCACAGAGGAACGTAACAATAATACGTAATTGAACAATCGTGATAATATGTGAACAATGAAAGTAAATATGAAATCAATAACGATATTAATATTTAAACTATAATAACCTCTAACTGTGCCATATTTACACAGAAGAAAATGTATAAATAAAATAATGATTGGAAGAGAATACAGGGGCGGATCTAGGAATTTTGAAAGGGGGGGGGGGCGTCGCAAAATGAGGGCACTGACCGTGGAGACGGCGCACGCCGCTGGGAGGGTGGGGGGGCCAGAAAATTATCCGTAATTTCCTTGCAATTCAAGAGCTATTTGGCTGATATTTTCGTTTAAACGTTCGGAAATCGTAGAAAAATAGCCTCAAAATCGAGCAAAATAGCTAATTGAAAGGCACTTTCAGTAAAGTAAAAAAGAGCACTGTCGAAAATTGGGGGGGGGGGGCGCATTGAATCCGCCTCTGGAATATGATAATACATGATGGAGGAAATTAATGCGATTTGTGAATAATAATAAAGGGCAACAAAAATAGTATTGTAGCTGCACTGTCGTAGGAGGTAAATATTGCCACAGTCCGAAAGTCATCGGGCGGGTGATCCGTTGGGAGTCTCAGAAGTGTTGGAAGCCCCCTAAAATGTTTAAACCCTTAAATGTATTTACACTTCTATATATGTGAATGTGGATTTATTAACGTCCTATTCTGCTTTTCAAATCCCCAGTTGTACGTGGCCAGGAGTTTGGTCGCCTGTCCAACCTCGTGGGTTTTCGCCGGATATTCCGGTTTCTTCCCACTGCTAAACACCCCTACGCGCAAGCGAATTATTGAAATAAATTAAAATCATATGTTAGTCCCGAAATGACCTAGTTTGTGTCGAGTGGACGTTACCCCCCCCCCTCGTTCTCTCTCTCTCTCTCTCTCTCTCTGCTCCAACTGCTATGAGATATGTTTACGCGGTCTATATATTGGTTGCAAACCCCCTGAGAAATGTTACGACTTTGGATGCATTTTGCTCTAAAGCTTGCTTAAATTATATTTCCAATTGAAAGTCGGTGTCCCTTACATATATATAGCTTCTTAAGGAACCAATTAAGACCATTCTACAAACGTATATTCAATAAGCCCAATAAATGTGAGAAGAATATGTGAGAGCATCAATAATATTGGTGACATGTGTAGTAAACTCCATTAATGGTCATACTGTGTTCATGATATTAATGGTCATAGAAAACATTTAGTTAAGATTTTTCACTGAGCCGTGAAACCCTGTAATCATTATGTTTAACGCGGATATTGAATAAAGAACGCTTTCTGCTCAAATTAATTACTTCAACTTCAGAGGACAAATTCCATTATAAGTCTCAAATCACTGGTAATGATGGTCTGTTTTGGGTGGTATTCTAAGCCGATTCTCCAAGTCTATTTTAGTTAATGCCATAGTTAATGCCATCATTTCATTAATTAGATTAATTCAATATATAAAGTTAATTAATTACAATACTCTAACTGCTTACATGCACACGGGAAAATAGAATATGTTTGTTATAAATGGCTACTAGAATTTACCCATAAGAAGAGAGCTAAGACTTAAAATTAATTTTAACAGTTTTAAACATCGTTTTCGTAAAATAAAAAAAATATGAAGAAAGATGGAAGAAAAGGCACAGAAATCATATGTCTCTGAGAAACTGTCTTACAAATGCGGCATTTTGGTTGAATACCAATTATAAAAAGTTAAACTAGTTGGTTTATTTAGCTTAGGGCACAATGACAATACAAATCTGGATAAAAAAAAATAACCAATTATGAAAACTGCATGTGCAACTATATCTTGGATCCCGTACACTAATTGCTCCTCTTTACATCAAGTTATTCACAAAGATGGCCCATCAATTACTTCATTTATTATTTAAACAATCTGTAGAATGCATTATACGGAGATTTAGTTTTGACACGGGGTAAAAACTACCATCAAGGGAGCATCGGGTACATTAAACCTAAATCGAAATAAAACAATTTTTTGCCAAACTTAATCCCGTTTCAATAAACAATTTGCTTTAATTCTTTAATTTAAAATAAATTTTGTAAAACGAACTAAGAATTGTGTTATTTCACATGATCCTCGTTAGGACATTTGTAAGGCATTAAACCCACTTCAGGAAATAGGAGATGCGCTCACGTGCAAGAGCCAGCACCTGTTTTAGCCAATCAGGGATCAGAGTTTCATGTAAGCGTCAATCACGAGCTGCAATTAACGAGATCGCAATGGCGGTTGAACAGGTGAAATGAACAATCTAAACAAACGTTAGACTTTCCCGCCAAATATCCGCCATTGATCAGCTAATTGTGAAGAATCGGATGAAAAGAATATATTATTCTCGGCTTGCAGAGACTCATTGAGTTGGGAAGAAACGATAAGAAATTTACAGAATAAATTCAACAGAAACGAACAACCGCTTGATTAGTGCGAGATGCCAGATGGCGCAAAAAGTAAGGAATGGCAGACGACAGGTGAAATGACGCTTACAACATTATCATATTCTTAATGATTCACAAATTTCTGAACGAGAAGTTTGTTTAAGGTTTCAGCTCTGTAGAAATTCTTTGATTAAATGAATAATGCTATAGTCGCTTTCATCCAGATACACCATCCATCATCAAATTTAGTGAAATTAAGACTTGTTTTCGGGACTTTCAATATTGGTGCGTTACCCCCGTCTTGGCAACACGATATTACTGTCACTTACATCAATAGGGGTAATAAGTTCTGCAGTTTGGTTAATGTAAACACCGCCCATTTGAGATAACTACTATTACTGATTTCAATTGTACATGTTTTTTGGTTCATCCTATCCTCAAAATGAGCAATAAACATATTATATATTCATCTAACGTGTGTCTTTTTTCACCTAAGCCCCGACTTTTTTTTCTCCTTTAACTGCACGGAAACCGTCATTTCAAACAGCATCTTCGATAACCACCAATGATTCTTACTCAGAAAGATGAGCTGATCTAACGCCTTTAAAATAGCATTATGTTTTGGTTCTAACATTCAAGAAAAATCTCAGAAATAAAAGTCATGTGAAAATATTCTTTCCAACCCCACCAACACACATACGGAATTATTACTCTCTGTTACCAGGAAGACAAATAATCGCAAGGTGGGTATATAGTTTGAGTTGGTCACTGTTGGTGGCCTTTGGTCCCAATTTTATAGTCTATGACCAGTAGTCTTTGGTCGTCATAGACAGAGGATTTCCATTCGTTTTACTACCTCGTCCCCTTCAAGGTGTATACACTTATGCCAACGGTGTTGCAGGGTATAAACTTTCTCCAGCCACAACAAAACAAGTCGCTCACAGCTGACATGACGTCATCATCATTTTTGGAAACACGTGGAAGTCTGACAGGGCCAAATCTTGCCAAAAGATTATCAGGATCAGCTCCAAAACGGCACAGATTGTCACGGGACGCAGTCGAGAGCTTTGGCACCCATCTTGCAGAAAATTTTGTTTTTCCTAACCCGTTGCCGATAATGTGCCCAATACTGTAATATGTCGATGGGTCAATTCAGCTATCACCATGCCATCCATCATGGTAATGTTTTCTCGAATGGTTGCTGTTGATGAACTTTCAGGACGCGGATCATCGTCAAGGATCTCTCTCTCTCTCTCTCTCTCTCTCTCTCTCTCTCTCTCTTTGCCACCCCACGTATATATTTTCTCTTTCTAGAAAACCTGATACCATTTCTCATTTTAGTACATATCCATGTATTCTTACTGGCAATCCAGTATCTCGCTATTTGGTTTCTGGAGGAGCATAACAATATAAACAGTTACCCGAAAGGATTAAAGGATTAGTATTTAATCCAACGGGCTATTCAATCTCAAGTGTCCGTAGTAAGAATTTTAGATGAAATAGGAAAGTTTGATTAAGTATTTGATGAAACGAATTTCTAAACAAGTCTTTGAATGGAGCAGAATGTTCTGTAATTTAACTCTGATCTTAATAAAAGGGAAATTTAAACGACCTATCAAGGAATAATAATGGGATTGTTACATATGCCGCACAGGTGTATTCCCGTATTTATTTCATACTCGCGAATTATCTCCAGCACGCGCTGTTAATCCGCATGATCAATGCGGTGATTATCCTCCAACAATTGATGGACACAATGACCTCGTCGTCCGAGGGATCAGACCTGCTATTAGGGGACGGTTTATACATACCCCGTCTAATTATGGACACAATCTGTCCCTCGCTTGACCTCTCATTTTGTCACTGTTCGTTTGTGACCAGTGGTCAGTTTTGTCTGCGAACAATGCTAGATGAAGTCCAGTAAGACAATACAATGTTTAGAGAAAGATTAGCACAAGCTGGGGTACCTCAGTGCACCCTCATCCCACCCTATTTGTTAATGTAATTTATATGTATTTCACAGACCTGTTATATTGACTAAATACTTATATAGACTACAGGGACTTTAACTCGGTTCTATATAACATTGATTTAGTTAAATTGGTATTCTAGTAACAGTTTGAATGCTTTCTGTCATTTTTAAAATCAATCTAAAGTTCAGGAACACTAAGTGTGAATAGAGTGCGCTATGCACCATGCATGTGTCAACGAAAATTAAATTGCTTTCAGTCACACGGAGTTCAAAGTTTCACTAAAGTACATATTATATTCAAACATTGCTTTAGTGATTTGGCAAATTGCAAGAATGACAAAAGGTGTTACTACTAATACAATACCAATATACATGTTTCAGTCCCAGAAGTTTTTAACCTTAACCAGTTAGCTCATATTAGCACCAGTTAGCACATAATCTCATCTATTGAGTTCACTTCTGTGTCCAAAACATCGCTGCACCATAATTTAATTGTGTAACAACTTTTTTTTCCAGTTCTCCTGACCGCCTTTCCCCGGGGTGGTATTTACAAAGATTGACTATATCTATTTTAATACAAATTTGAAATAAATTTCAAGCGGATTTTTCTTCCTATTTTATACGAACATGACAATTTATACTTTGTTTTATATTAAAGGATACCAAGTGTCAAGCAAATTGCAGTCCATTTTAAAAAAAAAAAACAAAAAAAACCAACAGATAATTTGAAAATGCTTTAATTTGTCAAATTGCACTCTTGTGATAAAAATTGTTGACCGGGAAATTTCAATATGCCGGGGTCCATCAGTGAGCAAGACGCCAATATTGATCCCGGCGTGGTTTAACCTTGTCAGTAGTGCAGGACGTGTCTAGTCTCTTGGGTGGTACCAAAAACACATTGGCGTGTAAATGAACTGTTGGCAGTTGGGACGCCATTTCGCTCATAGCTCACGTATGTCCGTCTTCATTAACCCAGTCGACGCAGTAAAGTAAAACGTTAAACCACATTTCATTTCTAAAGAATTGCCACCACCGTCCCTCATTGTTCTGAATTACCATCATCGTCTGCCATTTCAGATGACGCACATCAAACATTTTAAGAAAATCATTTAGATAAGTGATATTAAATCCCTTATTAATAATTAAAGAAAATGATAAACTCGACGCGATACATCCTAGATTGAGAAAACTACGTTTACGGCTATCAAACTTTTCTATTTTAAACCATGTCCATAACGTAACACGCTGACCGTGTAGAGAAAACATGCAAAAATGGATTTTTTTTTTTAATGCTATAACCCATCAATAAAGAGATCTAAGAAATCAATACAAGAAAGAGAAAGTGACCAGTCATCTTTCCTTTGTGTATATTATCAGAAGTAATTGTTGGGCATACCTGACGACCTTTTAAACGCATTGACCAGTGTAATATACCGAATAAATACACGAGTGATAACAATGGTCAAGCCTTCTTAGAATGGTGACCATCAGCAGGGTCTTATAGGTGCAATTGTCCAATCGGCAGGTCAACTATGTGGCCTGAGTTAAGTGGACATGCTTTAGATATTGTGTGCTAAAGTGTTGACAAAAGACCAACTCAGATGTTAAACTGTTTAATTCACCAACTAATCTTCCTCACATCTGGTCACACGTCTCGGTGTCTTTTTTGGGCAATTTCTTCATTTGTATTGACTAAATACCCAATCTTATGTTACTTACATGTAGTTATACTTCAATGACTAAGTATAGACCTTACCTATGTGTATGTCGTGTTGTGTACAATGCTCGTCGATCTCAAATGCCAAACAAATCTGTCATTTCCGAAAATGCTGATAAGTATTGATTGGATGAAATAATGGTACAACGTACCGGTACTATGTCTGCACCAACCGGGCTAATGCAGACGGGTAAAGGCCAAATAGTATGCTATGAGAGAAATTTTTACAGTAACTAAATAGCCTACTAACAGGACCCCTGCAATTCGCTCCATCCGAGTAACTTTCTCGGTTAAGACTTGGATCGAACCTTCTGATTTTCAACATTAATATTGGTTTTCATTGGTTTGAGCATTGATCATCAGTGGATAAATCGTAGCTACTGGCAGCTTTTGGGGAAAAGTCAATTTGTCTGCAAACCCATATGTGGGTTGATGATAAGATTGTCTTTCTACGTCTAATGAATGATCTTCCGACCAATGTTAACCAGTCAAACTGATCACCATTCCATTGGCTATCTTACAATCTGGAAACGTTATATAGCAAATCACGAAGCTGACATGATGATACATGTCTATTGAAAGTTTGTCGAATGACCAATAAAGTTTTTAAAAATCAAACGATTAATATCCCAACCTCTCTTTTTCGTGCCCCCTTAACCAAACCCAATTTTTCAAGAAATATACACGATGTTATGAAAATAAACTAACACAGTTATGTTTTTGATCGCTAAATCCCACTAAAAGATTATGTAATGAAACTGTATGACCATTTCTACGAACGAAAAATTATTTTCTTCGGCGCTTTAATATCACAAGGGTTATTCAATTCACCATTGCTTGGTGTCGCTCACTTTCTATATTTAATATTTGTTTTCGTGAATGTACCAAAATAAATACATTCGGGAATGCGAAATTTAACAATAAATGACAATCATTCATCGAAAATGTGAACACTAAACCAGATAGTCTTATTTCATTTAATCGTAGCAAAATAATATACATAGCATGTACGAGGTAAAATTCAAAGCTTCTTTCTTGCCCGGGACAAATACCAATAGCCACTGGGAAACAAGGTATAACTGGCAATATATTGGTAATACCGGTATCTATATGGATAATACATAATCTTTCATTCTGGGACTTAATTTAAACGAATATAAATCAGCGCACGAAAGAACTAAATCACTAGATTTAATAATTAACTTTTACAAAGCATAACATCATTATTGACACAAATGAACGGAAACTACTGAAGTGGATATTTTCCATTTCCCGACTGATAAAAGCCTATTCTGAAGGGAGTATCATTTTTTAACTGGAAGTCTCCAGAGTAACTTTAATTATGATTTACTTCACCATATTTTAGAAATAGACATCACAATAAAAACCTGTCTGTAATATATCAATATTTAAAAAAAAAAAAAACATATTTAACTTTCATCAACAAAATTATACATACAAAATTAAGTTAATTTACAAATATATACAAACATAATTTTACACAAAGCAAAAGAGCTACAACATAATTTTACAATCCTTGTATTTACATAATTTTATAATCTTTGTATTTACATGTACATAATTCTACAACTAAATTTACACTTTGATATTAATCATAAACAAAAACATATACCTAATTCAAATATTTCTAACTGAATAAATTATGTCCATTGTTCCAAAATAGGTCTACCTATTTCTAATAGTTTTAGCTGAATAAATTAAAAGGCATTCATCAAATATTCAAAAATATTCATAATTATCCAATTAAAATAGGGATATATTTACCAGTAGGTATATGGTAGAACTAGAATACTAATCTTATGGGTAAAGATACCTGTATTTGAATAAACATTTTTGATTAAACTGACAATAAGCTCGTGCCAATTGGAATATATTACCATTATTAATCAGCCATCAATCATACTAATCCTAAATATATATATTAAATTAGAAATTTAAGCACTTGGTTACATAAAACATTCTTAAGCAACATCCCTTGCTTATCTCTAAATAACATCAACATTAAATGTGGACAAGCCTTATTTTGGTTGTCAACTAATTTAAGAAGCCTGGTTTTTAATCCCAGGACCCCTCAGGATCCCCCGGCCTGAGTACAGAGTAAACTGTGAACACATACACACACCCCTAACATCAGAAGCCCATATTACTGACCAGTATGTTTAAAACAAAAGATAAATATACATGAGCCAGCTGGGGCTTATTTAAGGCACAGTTTCGCAAAACACAGCACACAATAAGTAAAACATATACAACAATACTTATACACAACAATCAATACAGCTTCTTAAAAATAAAAAACACTTGAGTCAACTTTAATTCAAAAATGAATCATATAATAATGAATGTTAACTTTGCCTATAGTTCTATAATTTTCTTAGTTTTGTTATTCAAACAAATGATTTTATTTCTTATTAGAATGTAGGACTCTATGTATTGTGAGTATTGTACAATTATGTAACATCTCTAGAGACACGAAGAGACACTGTTAACATCTACTCGACCCAAACTAGGTCATTTCCGGATTAAGATATGGTTCAATTTTTTATTTCAATAATTCACTTGTGTGTAGGGGTCTTTAGTAGTGAGAGGAAACCGGAGGACCCAGAAAAAAACCCACAAAAATGGACAGGCCAACCTACTCCTTGTCACGTACAATGGCAGGGTTGAAACATTCCTAACAAGCAGAGTCTGTCTTCAATAACCTAGTATGTGCAGAAAAGTAAGTTTCATTTTAGAAGAAAAACCTCCATGTTGGATTAGAGGGTGTCATTTATGTGTGTTGTTTCAGCTTCTGGCACCAAGCATACTTATTTCGAGCCCATTCATAAAAAGACAGGATTTAAAGATAGTCAGTACATATTATTAATATTCAAAGATTTTTTCTTCTTTAATTCAAACGGTTAAAAACAAAGTTATTTCAAGCTAATGTTGCTTTTTTACCAGCCTTATTAATACCTGGACTAAAGTTACCACTTCTTGATGATGTAAACGTATCATATCTGAAAATAAAAAAAAATTACATGTATCCTTTTGTCAAGCGTGGGGGCCCTTTTGTCTGCTTTTAGGGTCCCCCTAACTTTTAGCATTTTATTACCATGTGGAACTCCCTGTATAAAACCAACGTTTGGACTCTGTGGTTCTAATATGAGCTAACTAGTTAGGGTTAACAAGTTCTGTGGTCGACACATCGTACATTCATAAATCGCATAGTCTCATTTCACCATAAAATGGCTATTTAAATAATGGGATCTGAGAAGGTGCACAATGGATACACTGTAGATAGTAAGGTATGTCAAGTACAGCAAGTTGGCAGCCTATCCTATATTGGATACTTTGGGCGTTCTACCAGGTGCCTCCACAGTTAAAGACACCTGACCTGTATGCATGCCAAATAAAATTATACAATGACACTTCCACCCTTTCCTTCTCTTTGCCTGTCCACAAAAGTCAAAAACTGTTTTTGTAAAGTCTATTGCAGAATAATTAATAGTCAATCGGTACTCAAGAGTTGACAAGGTGTCCGGATGGTATATCAATATAACCAGTGTATTCAACACAAGCAGTTGTTTAGTTTAAACCTATTCACTCATTCATCACGGGGTCATGATAATAATAGGGTCACAACTTTGGTGTATGCGCCAACCAAACATGGTATAATCCGAGAATCCCCTCTAAATAAGCCGTGAGGTTTAACAGTTGGTTGCTAAATGCCAGGAATAAGGGAGGGGGTTGTGGCAAGGCCTGGGGTGATGAGCGTACATGTTTGATTTTGACAATATAGGTAAAACAGCCAGGTGTTACGATGTGGACTGAATGTACAATGAAGAGAGTACGCATTGACTTAAATCTGACAACATAACAACGATTGCATCCACCTGGGAAAATGTTTTTTTTCTAACAAAAAAATCTTATCAATGAATATCAAATCCTTTAACTTTACATCAAAACCATCATTAATTGAATTTCTCTATTCCAATGACAAACCACATAATATGACAATAACCTTTCCATTACCATATTCAAAAGTGTCTTTACATAACTACTAGGAAAACATGACCATCTAATTTCTCTATTATTCAAACAACATCAAACATCAAACAGTAAATAAACATAAATATTGACAAACAAACAATTACCAATGGACGCATTAATAAACATTCTAATTCAAAATACAATACGCCAAAATTGACTATGTACATGTATTTAATCCTCAGGAATTGAAAGAATATTAAAGAGCTTTGATTTTTTTTTTGATCATTCAAACGAAACGAAAAAATGAATAAACAAGGAAAAAATATGTTGTGGTTATTGAACAATAACTATACATGTAATTGACTACAGATTATCCACTATTCAAAAAATCTTGTTTTAAAACCTGTAATTGTAACTCCAAAAATTTGGTTAAAGGGACATGTGGGGTAGAAATAGTATATTAATGGTATTGTGTAGCATTCTACAATTTCTCTTCTTGTTTATCCTTTCAATCTCTTTATATTTTTTTTCAGTTTTAAAAACCAATATCAGACATACATTAATTTGTCTGTAAGAGCACATTAAATAGATTCTATTAGTAATTGCAGGGGGACTGCACACCACATAATTTATACTAACACAAATCTATGGACAAGACACAATACGCAACAATCACAAACAAAAAGTGATGGATGCAGGTGCTAGCAATAAGCTTATACTGTGCTGTAAAGTCCCGGGCCTGTAGTAAATAACCATGAACATGGTTACTTCATACATATTGAAGGTTATATTAATTCAATATTTTCTTCAAACAAATTTCCCTTTAAACAGCCTACACCTTTGTGTTTACTGACGGTAATACGCTGTGAATAGAGCTTAATCCGTGTAAACTAACAGATTGTCACTCTGTTAATTCAGCATGTACTGACACTAATGAAAACAAAATATAACTACTTTCACGTAAATGTTGAGCAACCACTACCTTTCACCTCTTTTTCTACCTTTATCTCTAATTCATTTAAATACAGATATTTCAATTCTCTATTACATTGGTATTCAATGCAAAAAAATGCTTGTTAAGTAGTTGTTGAAAAGATTAAAGGTATAAACTGTATAAATAGGATTATACCAATAAACACGAAAAAGGAGTATAAAATGAATTTGAATGAAAACTTTTAAAAGGTAATCTCAAGCTTCAATAGAATTGATAAGAGCAATTACAACCAAATAATCATAAGATCGAGAGGTGAAATGTATTGAAGATGGAAGGTTCATATTTAAGGGATGGAAAAAACATCTTTAAAGTGTATGCAGTGTTAGATAGTTAAAGTTATGTAAAGAAATGAAAACATTTACAACACAGTAAAATCTGATAACGAGTAACAAACCGTAAAGTAATTATCAGAGATCATTAGAATTTGTTTCGATTGTTTGTTTCATGACCATAAACACTGTGTATAAATTTATATCAACTTGAACCTCTTGCATGTCCAAAAGATTTCCTAAGTGATCAACAGCCATAACTCTGGCAGCAAGTATCAGAAATCTGTGAAAAGCACTAGCCTTCTTTGTCTTATAACCTTAAATACTGTGTATAAATTCATAGGCAATTGGATATTAACTTATACACTGTTAAAAATATGTGTAATTAGGGTTTCACACTGTGTAGCTTGTGTGAAACACTATTGTTTTTGTTAAAATTATTCTTATTATTATTCTTCTTATTATTATTATTTTTTTTTTTCCAATTTGCTTATATCTCAGCAACTACTTGTCGGATCGATACAATGTCTTCAGTTTTACTGGAAAAGTGGGTGTGACTTAGAGATTAAAGCTATTCCCGGCATTCTGCGACATTGCGAAACGTCCGAAATCACCGAAAATGTCTTTTTTTGAAATATTGCCGTAATATTAACAATAATCATTGTATTTTAGCATATGAAGCTTTTTGACATAGCCAGAAACAGGGGACATAGCTATGTTACTTCTGATTTTTGATTTTCGACGAATCTTGGAAGATATTAGGCGCCAAATTTTGAAAATTTAAATTTTTACAAAAAACTTTTTTACTTATTAATATTTTTATATGACATTTTAACCAAGGTTAAAGAGTCGTCTGATTTGAGCAAAAATGTCAACATTTTTTGTTTCCGTAATTTTCCTTGGCCGCTATTGGCTAATTCAGTTTTTCAGTCCTACATTAATTATTTATTGTTGGATTTGTATAAAACCATGTTCATATGTTCCGTGGTTCAAAATGTCATTTTTTTTGTTACCGGTAAAGTATCCTGAAGGCACCGGAAGTGACGTAAATTCAGCAAAAACTGCAATATTGACAGTTCGGTACCACTTTTTGAATGCAAATACTATTTTCTACAAATCTGATCTTACTCAAAAGATGCACCCTGTAAAGGTGCACAAAATCTCGGACTCAGTTTTTTTAATTTCGATTTTGTTTTCGGGCCATTTCGATTAAAAGGTAAAAAAAGGGGTAAAAATAAGCTATTTACAACCCATCCAGTGTCTTCATATATTAAAATATTTCTTCGATACTTTCATAAACTTGTAGCAATAATCCATACAAAGAGAATGTATGTGAAATTTAGTTTGTAATATGAGCAGTTGCCGAGAAATGGGCAATTTTGCTTGAGTCTCTTGTCACGTTATTTTGGCTGTAAAAGAATCAATTATTATTCGATTTTCATTTTTTTTTCATTGTCTGTTGCCTATTTCCACAGTCGACTATTCCAAACCATTTAACACTTTCACTGTCACCGGAAGTGACGTCATTTAGGCAATAACTGGATTTTTAGCCTTAAAATACATTTTTTATTCAAATGAGTATTATTTGTAATATTTTTAGAATTATGAAATTTGGTTCCCATCAACAAATAGAATGAACCCATACGATCATATAGATACCACAAAATGGTTTCTAACTTGTACGGTTGCAGAGAAATGGACGATTATCCACAAGTCACTTTTTACTTTATTTTGGCTCTAAAAGAATCAGTTATTATTCGATTTTCATAAAATGTTCACCATATGATGTCTTATGCCATTTACGATTTTATAGAACTAATTTAAATTTTTTGTTATCACCGGAAGTGATGCCATTTTGACAAAAACTGAATTTTTAGCCTTCAAAACAGATATTTTATTCAAATGAGTCTGATTTGTAATGTTTTCAAAATTATGATATTTGATTCCAATCAACAAATAGATTGAACCCATACGATCATACAGATACCACAAAATGGTTTCTAACTTGTGCGGTTGCAGAGAAATAGGCGATTGTCTACAAGTCACTTTTCAAGGTTTATGATCAATTATTATTCTATTTACATAACATTTTCACTATATGATATCAAAAGGCAATTCGGATTTCATAAAACCAATTGAACATTTTCATTATCACCGGAAGTAATGTATTTTTGTCAGGATCACTTACAAGTAACAAAAGTATAAAATGAATTGATATTGCTGGATTTGGTTGATTCTGCGTCCAATTTATTTGAAGTGTGCAATGCTTATGGGGAAACCTGTTTAATGGTTTCATTGGTATCGGAAGTGACATATGTTCAAAGGTAACGTGGCACCGGAAGTGACATGTTAAAGGGTGACGTGGCACCAGTGAAACCCGTCATTCCTGCATGCAGGTCTAGTTAAACACTTGTTTTGGTGTAAAGTTTGGCCTTTAAAGTGTGAGATCACAACATACACTGGCAATGGTGTAACCGGTTACACCTGATAACATTCTTAGTGTGATCCCACACTGTTTTTAAGGATACACTTTTCGAGAAATAAATTTAACTTCGACTGTGTAACGTTTTACCCACAAAGAGAATCCTTATTCGTAGAAAGTGTAGCATTATACGGTAGCTGTATTTATCTTCACTAAGTGTGATGTTTGCTATCATAAAGGGAAACCTTTCCTTTAGATCGTGTTACGTCACCGGAAAATTGTATTTTAATTTATTGCATATAATGTTTGCAATTATAACTAGAAAGATTTCCCTTAGAAGGTGTTACGTCATTGGAAAAAAGAAACGCTTCGATTAAAAGGCGTAACTTTTCACTCACAAAGGAAATTCTTACTCTTAGAATGTGTAGCATTATCTGACAGCTAGAGTTGTCTTCACTAAATTTATATTTGTCTTTAATAGGTGTAATGTTTGCAATCATAAAGAGAAATATTTTCCTTACTCATCCGAAAATTCGATTGACTGGTGAAATGTTTGCAGTCACAAAGAGAAACTTCTCTCTTAAAAAGTGTTATTATAAGCATTAGCCGAGAAAGATTAAGCCCTAATGTCATGATACGAATCTGAATAACGAGTGGAAGTGTTTTACATAAATCGTAAAATTATTAATTCTAGTATTTGAAGTCGTCTATTTTAATAATTCAATGTCTTTTAAAATAAAACCAAATCTCCCATGATGCCTGCTGATCGAGCTACTTTTGAACGCTCTACTTTTGAACGCTGTCTGAGTTTCGTTACCGGTACGTTGGTGGATGTTGCTGGAGAATTGTTAACCTATCGCCGCCAAGATGTCATAGGAACAAAGTGCACAGAACAAGGTTAGTAAAGCAGAGTTCAGTCAGTGTTAATGGTACTTTAAACAAAATTAGAACCTCGCAAACCGCCATAATAATAAATAAAATTAACTTCCAATGCACAATAGTATAGTGGTCTGGAAAAGTGACACAAATCGAGCTTGTCTTCGATTATATCGTCTTATTTGATTTATTATAGTCAGTTTAGGGTCACGTCACGAATCAACAAAGTTTCGATATAGTTTGAATTCACGCTGATATAATATTATTCGGGTAGGGTTCTAATAGAAAAGGAGGTATCCAGCAAGTCAAGACTTATAAGACTTAGCAAGAGTCGTGTGCACAGTGCAACACACCAGTAATCACGTGACGAAATCATCAGGATCAGTAATTAAAGCTTGATCTTGTCTACTTCGAAACACTTCTAGGAACAATGATTTATTGATAGCCCTTGCACAGTCAGCATGGGTAACTCCGATTAGAATAACAGTTGGCCTACCGGTACAATTAATTTACTGTATTTGCACTGCTGCTAGGCCTATTACAAGTCAAGACTGTAGGTTACTAGAGTACTAAGCCTACTTTATTATTAAATTATGTTGTTATTAATTACACACGGTGACATGTGTCAGGGTGGGGGTAATCGTTAATTAATTCTACTATAGGCCTACTTACAAATATATTACACTGGATGAATAAGTTGTCATCAATAGGCCTAATAATATTAGTGGTGAACAACGTGCCATTCCATTGTCGTCAGTGCTCACAATGTTATCTATGATAACACGGTAATCCCCTCTCCCCAAATACGATTTGCTAAATGTATCTAATAATTCTAATTATTTCATGTTTATATATTTCAGGTAATTGCAACCAAGGAAGATATTTTGAGGAAATCAATTCTAACGCCACACATAGCATCAGTAGGACAGATGAATGTAACCCGCATATTTTATATGATTGATGGACAAATAGGCTACTAACATGCTTTGACAATTTACTAGATGCAGTTCCCTGCTGAAATACTAAAAGTGGAGAAGTAGTATGTCTATTGAATTTTTGAATTAATCATTATGTAAATTACATTGATCTATTATTGTAATATTATGGGTTTTGTTTGTTAACTCATATTGAAATGTGGTTGTATAATTGTTATCACCCTTCGCTTGACCGTCCATCAGAAGCTAGAGTTATCATCTTATTGGCTAGAAATTTATACATGGTGTTTATGTTCAATGCTATTTCTGATAATTACAGATGGGAGTTATGACCCTTGATCAATTTGAAAGAATTTGTGGACATCTAAAGGCTAAAGTTATCTTATAAATTCTATAATTACTTCCAATGTTATTGCCTTTGATCACTTTGAAAAAACATTGCCTTTAAATATATACAATGTCTATGTTCATCAGATCAAGAAGTCCATAATTACTTTCGGGGTAATTGCCCTTGATCAATTTTTAAAATTCTGTTATTTTTTGATTGATTTGAAATTTATACACAGTACTTATGTCTATTGAATTACAAAGTTTTACTAAAACCAGGGAAAGTTTTCATCTGATTGCCAGTTCATGTTTTGTATAATACATGTAATTGTTAGCTTTAGGAAGAACTAGAAGCCAATCAGATTTTAATTATTACTTCATTGGTTGTTAGTCCTGATAGTTTTTAGTTTGTTGTAAGACTCCCATTTTTACCTACAAAATAATTAATATGGGACAACTTTTGTGGAATACTCGGACTACATAGTTGTTGTGGCCATGTTTTGATGTCTGGTAACCAATCTGTTTTCTTGTACAAATAAGTAAAAGGTAAGCAATATGTATGTCCACTAATCTTTTAATTTGATTATTAATGATAATTTGATTTATTATGAGTTTTTTCATTATTACTACATATGTTTATTGACACTATTATTGGGTACCCTCAGCTTTTTATCACAATTACTGGTTGCGTACCATTCATAATGGATATGAAAAGATTTGGGATATCTGAGGTTATACTTATAGGGTGGTGTCCAGTGGTATTACTCTTTATTCCTTATTAAATATTTAGTGAAATTTAGACGTGTGTACATAAAAAACTTTTTATCCATATGTTTCAGTTATTTGTTAATAAAGTATTGTTCATTTCAATTTAAAGTTATTTTTACTCTTTACTTAGATCCTTAGTAGTGTTTATAAAAAGTGGTCACACTGTAAGCATGCACATGCACCAAGTACAGTGTTTATGTACACCAGAGCAAGTGGCAGCTCAGTTGCCACCCCCACAAGTGTATATTGTACCCCAGAGCTGTGTTTCTATTACACTTATTTAGTATCCAATTACACCCTCTGGAAGATAAAGTGTATCCTTTATATTACCCACTTACACTTTCAGAAGATATAGCTATACCCTACATGGTGTTTATTACACTTTAAAAAGGCATAGCTATATTCTAAATAGTGTTGAATTACACTTTCGGGAGATATACTTACATCCTGATTAGTGTTGAATTACGCTTTCAGAAGATAAACCAAAGTCCCAAATAGTGTTGAATTGCACTTTCACGAGATATATCTATATCTTAAATAGTGTTGAATTACACTTTCAGAAGATATATCTATACCCTAGATGGTGTTTGTTTACACATTGAGAGGATATACGTACACCCTAAATAGTGTTTAATTATATTTTTAAAGGAACATTTTACAATTTTGTTAGATATAATTTCACGGTATAAAGAAGACATTTACACTTTTAGATGATTTCTCATATCCTCAAATAAGTGTAATTAATTACACTCAATGAAGTGCTTATATACGCTATTGCAAGTGGCAGCTCAGTTGCCACTCCTACGGGTGTAAAGTAACACTATCCTTTTAACTGTGTAGCCTAGAGAGTGTGCACACTATTCTTCAAAGTCATTAAAGACATAATCCTGGCACTAATTATCGTAAATCATTTAAGATTAATATGCTTCTTTCGCTCATGACCTAAACACTGTTTATAAATATAAAGTCAATCAGATATTCTCTTTAGAGAGAGTGTCCACAAGGTTTTACAAAGTGATCGAGGGCCATAACTCTGGCATTAATTATCTAAAATTGTTGAAAATCAAAACGCTTCTTCTTCTTATGACCATAAAAACTATGCATAAGTTTAAAGTGGGAGTTATATGTAACTTTATTTTAAATAACCAAATTAAGCTACCTATCGCTCATATATTTTATTACCCATGCAGGCCTCCATAATTACCACCCTATCACAGCATCGCATTCGGATTAAGCCTCACTTTCGTATTTGGCCTCGTTTTCATATTCTGCCTAACTTTCAGAAGTCGCCTGCTAGCATCAGGGCAACCGAAAACAGGAGCTCAACCTCCTTCCTCCCCACCTCCAGCCTTTGTGATATTTAATTACGAAGATATTACTCAAATAATGGTAGCTATCAGATTGGTGATATCACTACATGTATGTTATAAATATTCCAATATTAACCACTGTACTGTTAAAAGTTCCAATGTTAGTTTAAATGTTTCAATTTGTTAAATAATCGAAGGTTGTGTATCAGTTTTATTATAAATGTTGGTATTGCTAAACTTCAATACCTTTATTATACCGATACTTATTCCATTCTGGTCAATTTTCTTGGAGAAAGGGATTCTACTTGTCGATGGCATCCTATTAAGCTACTGCTTAATATTATCCCCTCAAAAAATGTGGTCCGGCAATCTTAGACCAAACTTGAGTAAACATGAATTTCTAAACTTCTAAACCAAGGCAACCATGGCATCAAATTCTGTATTTCGGTTCCTTCGGGAGCTGCCTTCGGTTTGTTTTAGAGCTGCCTTCTTACTCTTACCTGTCTCTAATTCCTGTAGACCTAGATCTACTGCCTAGCCATGGCTTGCCTGTTTCACTGCGTAATATTATGCTGACCATGAGTGGACTCCCGTATTCCCATATTGCCAAAGATCTATATTGTTATGATTGTATTATAATTACACCTTAATAAATGCTAATGTTAATAATTTGAGTTTATTTAAAGTCTATCAGATAGAGCGTCTATAAGGTTTTTTGAAGTGACCCAGGGCCATAAGTCTGGCAGTAATTATCAGAAATCATTGAAGATCAATATGCTTCTTTGTCTCATGATCGTTAAGACAAGAAAGAAATGTTAGTAAATAAATTAAAGACAACAAAAGTAAAGTAAGTAAATAAAGATAACAAAGTAAAGTAAGTAAAGTAGAGTAAGTAAAGTAAGTAAAAAAAGACACGAAAGTAAAGTAAGTAAATCAAGACAAGAAAGTAAAGTGTTAATGAAGGTCATAAAGTAAGTGAGTATGGGCAAAAAAGTTTAAAATACGGATGTGTAATATGGATGTGTAAATAAGGAGCAGAAGGTATGATACAGAGTGTAAATAAAGAACAGAAAGTACATTGTATAAATAAAGGACAGAAACTATGAATAATTAACTTACATATATTGATATCTTCTCCGTTCTTCTTCAGACACAGATGGTCTCATTCCATGGACAGCTTTAAGTAGTTGTTGTTGATTAACTTGTATCATGGGATAATTTCGCCCAGCATGTAATGATCCCCTACGGTCTGTTTTAGTTTGTTTCTGGAAATCATTTCTACGTTTTATTTCATGGACCTTAAAAAAATAAAAAAAAACGTTACAAGTTACTTTGGAAATAACATAGTAACTGGAAATAAGGTCAGATTTAGGACTGTAACCACATATGAATTGACAGTAAATATATTTAGAAACATCTGTAAGCGAGAACTTAATAATAAATAATATAAGCATATAATTATACACAAATATGTAAATAGTTTTAAAGTCTGATTGACTTTGTGCCGCTTTGTGGTTAGATTTTCGTTTGCATTGGCTCATTCGATATCAACAAAATCAAGGCTCAAGAAGCACCACTCTCTTTAACTGCACAGGCATCATATAGCCACAACTTTTCTTTTCTTCGAACTCTAAGGAAGCAAATAGCTGGAAGCCTATGGAAGCATTTAAAGATTGAACTTCTAAAAAGAATTTTACCATAAAAAAAGAGTGTTTGTGACAGAAAATGGGTTACATTAAAAAAATTCAATGCCAGAACTAAAATCCATTTTAGGGGAGAAAAAGACACTATAAACCGTTTTAAGAGCTTTATTAAGCGAAATCCTTGAGGCAAAACCTGCTATCAATAAATACTCCAGATATCTCATTCACTTTGTAATTTATTTTATCGGCAAACCCCTTCCTACATCTTGTCCAGAATTAGGGCAATTAAACTTCTTTTAATACGAGTAAATTGGAATTATTGCTCTATCAATAAAAACTGATGTCTTAATGATATAAGTGACGGAATCCATGAAGAACGATTTACGAAACCAGGTGTTTAGCGGGAAATATTTCACATTGGAAAACCTCCTTAACTTGTTTTCCTCTTCTTATAACACTGAAAGCATCTCTTATCCAATTGGGAAAAGCATCTAAAGAGTCCTGCCTTGGGGTACGATTTATTAGAAAAAGGATTCAACGGTATTACTTTATAATAAGAAGAGTACTTAGCAACAGAAATAATCTGCAATGAATAGACTAGTTCCACAGAGAATAACAGACATATGGACAGATTTAATAAAGGTCTTGCATTATTAAAGACAAGATAACAGGAACTCTCCAACGAGAAGAGGTAGAAATGAATCCAGGGTGAGATAAGGAGTGGATTATTTTATTCTTGTATAAAAGTATTAGCTTTATGGGGCTATAATTACACGATGTCTACGTCAGATAGTGCTTAACAAATTCTAAGAAGTGGACACAATGCTAAAATCTTCAATTCCACTAATCAATGGGCTGTTATTAAGAGTTAGCTGATATTATCAATATCCTATGAATATCACCATAGTGTCATCCCGTTTAAGGTCATGATTTCTGTTAGACGAGGGCAGGCGTGAGGTTGGTGCTACTGGGATGGAAGGCGATATTTAATGAAATGAGGGTTCTAGATGATGAAAAGATAAAAAGGAAAGGATAGAATTAGAACGGAGAAGTCTTACAAATAGCAACAATGGACATAATCAGGATCAATACATAGAGAATTAAAGTAGCGAAGAAGCCATGGAATGTCATCACTGCCTTCAATAGCCACAGATAAAAAGATTAAACAGAACCCAATATGGTGGTGAAAGAAGAGATAGCATAAAAGGCTTTCAGTCTCACTGATTAACCACACTCTATATCATATTAATATTTTTTCCCCTTTTGACTTTTTAGCCCACAAAACACGAAGAAACTTGGAAGACAGACTACAAAAAAAAGATTCTATTCTTAAATCGTATTACCGTTAATAAAGTACCAGTTCAATAATTTTTCTCATTTTAATAATGTATATTACGTTTCTAATTTCTGCAATTTCAATACACAATTTCAATGGATTGACCTCATAAGATATGTATTAACAGGAGGATTGACCTGTGCACACATATACCATACAGAAAATATTGTAAAGCAAGAAGAAATGTCCAGTCCAAATTCAATCAAAATGCTATTAAATATTGAGTCCTATAGTTTTAATTATAAGTCAAATGACAACAAGGAGATGATTCAGCTAAATATTAATATAGGGCAATCGCATACATAACCAAAACCCAACAAGAACTCTGTCCTATATCACATTTATGTGCTTTTAAATTAAAGATCAAAAGATAATTATGTGATTTGTGGTCCTACTAAATTATACATTCCAGTAATGACTGACTGGCTGGCTCTCAAAAGTCATAATGAAAACCAATGTTTAGAGCATGAAACATTTAATTTGTAATGTGGGAATATCATTCTATATAAATAAGCGGAACTTAAAAGGAAACATCAATAAATTATATCATTTGAAATGAAATCTGAAAGTTATTCTTTAAGAAAGATAGTTGTTCTGATCCTTTAAGAGTTGGAACCTGCTCTTGTCAAACAAAATCATTTGTTCAATAGGGTTTCTCCTTGTGTTGAACATGTGGTAATAATGTATTTGGGATACAATTCCATTAAAAATCTGGGTAAGTCTTGCAATTATCGACAATGGACAGCTTGGGCAACAAAAAATATTTTGCTTCAATATTTATTGAAAATTAGCAAAACATTACTTCAATAAGTTGACTAGACAGATATTTAACTGTATATGTATACAAGCATATGTATTCTTGTGATGATACCGTAAAAAAAAAGATCTGGCTTGAATGTCTAATTAAAGGGAAGTAACTCTATTTAATAACACCACAAGCCCCTCATTTTATTTCTTGAATTTTGGATAAACTATTTGCATGTATTACTATTACAGTAATCTGAGGTGAGGTTTGTGAATATGCATGTTTGCTTTCAAAACACTCATTGAGATCACAGATTTCCTGAAACCTAACACCTTTACGATTTGCATTTGTTTTTCTATAACTCTCTAGTGTTTTTGTAGGAAATGGTTGGTGCGTTTACACTTGGTGAACAATTAAATTTGATTAATAATAACATTTATTGGAATATTATTAGCAGAAACATCATTTATTGTAAACTGGCTACACCAAGCTGAATAAAGAAATGCTACATTTTCCTTATGAAATGATTGTTGATACATATTTTCGAATGATTGTTTTTGCACAAATATTGCCATTGCGGTATTGGCTTATGAGTGTCACTGAATAATGGGTTCTATGCCCATTGATTAATATGTTTGATATTGTTAGCAAAAAATCATAATGTATATTTCACAATCTAGTACTGCCTAATATTTTGCCTTGTTTTACCTACCAGATTTAGAATATGTTCTTCCTCTTCAGTAGATAATTCTTTTGGTCCCTCATCTAATCGTGGTATCATTGTTACCAAACGATTCTTGTCAGGTATAGTACACAGTAACTGTATAGCCTCATCACCATGGAAACTGATAGGTCTCTCTGGCTGTCTATTGGATGATATATCTTCTACTTGTGAAGTAGTTCTTCTCATTACACTTTTCTCGACCGACTGTATTTCATATCTGCCTTCTTTAATAGCAGACTTAATTTCTTCTGACATAAAGACATTCTTTGAATGTTTATCTTTTTTCTTGACTCTGTCATTAAAAGAGTCTTGTAGAGCAAAACCTGTAGAATCATGAATGGCCTCTAACTGAGCATTATATAAGACAGCTTTCAGATCAGCACCAGTAAAATAATCACATTTTTCGGCGATAATGTTGAAATCAACGTCTTGATGTAAACACATTTTATCTGTCAAGGCTTCCAATATCTCTATTCTTTCTTCCTAAAAATATACTAATACAAATTAATTCATATGAAAATGTACAAGTAACAGCCATTAACATTTCTTAAAGGCCCTAAACTTGTAATGCTAAAATGCACAATATTCAAGACTAAAAGGCAAATATAGATTTTCTCACTACCAGGTACATATAAAAAAGGTAGTTTAAACCAAAAAGTATATGGGTCCAAAAATAATTCAAGACAATTAATCATAGATTTATGTAATTCATTTCTTTCCATGAACATCAAGATCAAGATGGTATCTGGTCTAGGCCTTTTTTAAATTTTAAAATCATTCCAATTACTAACTGAAATTCTGGAAAATACATTCCACCCATTACTATTGTAAGATTTAAAAACTGAAAAATTTAATTGGCTTTCTGGTTCACTGTACTTTAAGATACCAATTCTATTTGAATAAGAGTCTGAAAATCTTCCATGTTTTAAAATAAAACTAAAACATCAAGACTGTTTATGACTGACCTTCGTAGGTAAACCACAATGTAGACATTTATCTATTCTACCAGGTCTTAATAAAGCACCATCTATTAAATCTGGTCTACTAGTAGCAGCTAATACATATACACCTGTAAACAAAGTACCAAAAAACATTATAGACTCTACCATTGCTTTAAAACTAAAACATTTCATTCATATAGTTCAAAGTTTGAACTATATGAAAGAAATGTTTTAGTTTGAACTTCAAACATGTACTTATACACTGTAAACATAACTTTGACATATTCGAGCATTACTTATGCTATAATTAAAGAATTATGCAAATTATTATGTCATAATTAAAGAATTATGTTATAATCAAAGAATTATGCTATAATCAAAGATTTATGCTTCAAAGAATTATGCTATAATCAAAGATTTATGCTTATGCTATAATTCAACAATCATGCCATAATACAACAATTATGCCATAATTCAACAATTATGCTATATTCATAATTGATAGAAATTCAATTTTTATAATTAGTTACCATCTAATCCTTCTACACCATCTAATTGTGTTAATAACTGGTTAACAACACGATCTGTAACCCCTGTGTTATCATGACCCCTCCTATAAATAAAATACAGATTAAAATCTTCATCTATGAATAAACTCCACATCTAATTTGTGAGAAGAAGCTAAATATAATAATACAGGTTAGTACTTAAGGTTATGATATCCTTTGTTTTTTCACCAAATAAATATATTTAAAGTGGTCATAAATTTTCAAGGGCACTGAAAAAAGAGAGCTCAACACATATTTACCTTGGTGCCATTGAGTCAAATTCATCAAAGAATAAAATACAAGGTTTAGCACTTTGAGCCCTAAATATAAAATAAAATGGTATCAATGAAAAACAAGATATAGATATAACTCTATATACCAAACATGAAATTTCACCTAAAGAAATAAAGTTACATTATGGGAGATTTTTATAAGGAGTTAGCCATTCTTGCTATAACAGTTCAAAAATAGATGATGAAACAAGAATATATTGAAAATTTCAGTCAAATTACTTTATTCTGAACAAAGTTATTGCCACTATAATTTTTCATTACAAATGTTAGATAACGGCATTGACACCCTTTTTCGATTATGGCCGATCGTTGATTGACAGGCGTTAACTACACCTACATAGTCTTGATTATCAAGTAATATTTACAATGACTGTGGTACCGTTAGCGTATTCGGTTTGAGACCGGACTGCAATTCAATTCATATTACATTTATCATTTACTACAAATTAGAATTAAGACTTTTAATATATAGATAAGAAGAGAAAGTCTGCGACAGATTTTAAAATTTGAAAGGAATGGACCAATATCAATGAGGCAGTATTGTAAATAAATTATAATAATTAGGCGACTTTTTGCGTTGCCTGCGTGTACTCTTTTGTACTTCAGCCAGGCCTAAGTGACTCCCTAAGCAGACGAATATAAAACAGTGATCCGATGGGGTTGCAATTCAACTGGGGAGATGTTAGCTGCGATGTTTATCAATTTCCAAAATTTTACTGAAACGCAAGTGACAGATGCTCGTATAATAACGTCAGAGTGTATTACAGGGAAGGCAGCGTGATGAGCTGCTAATTTCCATAAGTATTATGACATCAATGTCACCAAGAATCTCCGCCCACGACGCCATTGTGATTAAATCAATCAACGAAATCCTGTTTAAATCCGAGCCCAATCTAAGCCATCCGTGGGTATACAGGGTTGATTTTTGGCTTCTTGTTTAAATAAAGATCTAATTTATAATTTCTGTAACATCTGAGGCCCAAAGGAAGACCGACAAAAGTCAGTTTTTGCTCTCCAATAATGTATCTTTAATAGAATGTATTATTAGCTAGTAAACACGGCATTCGATTCAGCAGAGAATTTAGCTGCCAGTCTATTTATATCTCATTATAATAGGTATTTAACATTAAAAGGAAGCAAATTACAACAGATTAAATTAAATAAAAAATAGGTTGCCAGGCAAAGAAACATACGCCCACACAGCAGCCAAATCGTCCGGGCAGTCAACAAGAGTTGTCGCATATTAAGGAATTATCAGAAAATCATTAGAATTTGTTTGGTTTTTATAATCAAACGTTTTTTTTTTAAATCAGATAATAATTGTGACCTCCAGAGGCACAACAAGCTAAAAAGGGTGATTTTTCGTACAATCAGGGGACATAATTCAGGAGTAATGACCCGATGGGCGCAAATATCGAAAGGAACCAAGATCTTTGGGTTATAAACATACATGTCAAGTTTCATCAAAATCGATTCAAAATTGTGACCTCTATAGGCTTCACAACCTTGATATAACATATTTTCACACTATTCGTGTACAAATGGCGGCCATTTTGTCCGTCAATTTTAGTCCGATTTTCACGTAATTCAAACTCTCTCTTCACTACCATGTAACGATGATATAGTTAAACGTTTTTTTAAATCGGATAATAATTTTGACCTCCAGAGAGACCAAAAGCGAACAAAAGCGATTTTTCGGACAATCCGGGGACATAATTCAGGAAGTTATGATCCAATGGGCGCAAATATCGAAAGGAACCAAGATCTTTGGGTTATAAACATACATGTCAAGTTTCATCAAAATCGGTTCAAAATTGTGACCTCTATAAGGTCCACAACCTTTATATAACATATTTTCACACTATTCGCGTACAAATGGCGGCCATTTTGTCCGTCAATTTGGTCCGATTTTCACAAAATTCATGCTCAACCTTCATAACCATGAAATGGTGATACAATCAAACGATTTTTTAAATCGGATAACAATTTTGACCTCCAGAGGGACCACATGCTAAAAAGGGCGATTTTTTTGGACAATCAGGGGCCATAATTCAGGAAGTTACGATCCGATGGGCGCAAATATCGAAAGGAACCAAGATCTTTGGGTTATAAACATGCATTTCAAGTTTCATCCAAATCGGTTCAAAATTGTGACCTCTACACTGTTCACAACCTTGATAAAACATATTTTCACACTATTCGCGTACAAATGGCGGCCATTTCGTCCGTCAATTTTGGTCCGATTTTCACGAAATTCGAACTCAACCTTCATAACCATGGAACGGTGATATAATCAAACGGTTTTTTAAATCGGATAACAATTTTGACCTCCAGAGGGACCACAAGCTAAAAAGGGCGATTTTTGCGGACAATCAGGGGCCATAATTCAGGAAGTTACAATCCAATTGGCGCAAATATCGAAAGGAACCAAGATCTTTGATTTATAAACATGCATTTCAAGTTTCATCCAAATCAGTTCAAAATTGTGACCTCTACACTGTTCACAAGCTAAAAAACGTGATTTTCCGTAATATCAGGGGCCATAACCCATGAAGTTACCGTCCGATACATGCCAATATCGAAAGGAACCGAGATCTTAGGGTGATAAACCTATATTTTAAGTTTCATTTAAATCGGATAAAAATTGTGACCTGTAGACTGTTCACAAACAATTGTGGACGGACGGACGAACAGGGGTGACGACAATATACGTCCACATGAATATGTGGGCGTATAAAAATGATTAAATTATTGTCCTATTCTTGTCAAGAGTATCTTGCCAATCTAGGATGCACAAAATAACAGGATAAAAAAAAGTGATAAATATATGACACTTGATTATCTTTTATCAATGAAAAAACACAAACACAACTTTATGGATAACAATCACTAGCAACTTTTATCAACTTGTGAAATACTTACCTGACAAATAAATCTCTAACAGCTTGTTCACTGGCACCAATATATTTACTTAATACTTCAGGTCCCTTTTATAATATACAAACAATATAAACAATTATATTCAGAAAGTTTGATCAGATTCTTGTTTACAAACTACTAAACAATGTCTGTAAATTGGAAAAAAAACTCACAAGAACTTTAGTTGTAGCCTAGAGATGCAGGTGATGACACCATACCGTCACATTAAAATGTTAATGTATAAATATGACAGAAATCTAAAGAAAAGTTATATTTCAAATCATAAATATATAAAGAGATTGGAAGCTATTTACGAATGAGTCTATCACAAATTTGAAGACTGCAAAAAGTTTTACTTTTAATACCATTTTTTGAAATATGTTTGAGGTAATCATACGAATGTGAACCATGAAAATATTTTGGGTGTTGCACACTCTTCCCAAGAATACAGCAAGATTTTGCAATAATGATGTCATTTTAATTGGAACTAAATGTTAGGTGTGAATTTAATATTATATATGTTAATAATTGTGTGAAAAAGAGAAACAAAGATATTTAACCAGAAATTTGCTATAATTTGACCCATTAATATATCAGTCATTATCACTTGTGATAAGAGCTGGCGCATCTGTTGTATTCTGTCGTTAAAACATAACTCTAAAAATTTGCCTAAATAGCAATGTAAACAAGTAAAGCCAAACAATAAACAGCATTTTGATTGTTAAGGAAACAGGTCAGAAGACATGCCCACAAGCCGCACTGAGATTTCTGGACTATGCACTAGAACATCAAAGTTGGTTTTAAAGCATTTCAGGTTGTAAGAGTTACAGATAATGATATACCTTGATACTGATAAAATTAAGACCACATTCTTTAGCTACTACACCAGCGATCAGAGTTTTACCGGTACCAGGTGCTCCATATAATAATAAACCTGATCTCAATCGTAGAGGACAATTGGCAAATAAAGCAGGATACTGAAAAATAATATTTTTTGTGACTATGTGAACTTCTCAAATAAAAGTAGCTCAAGAATTCTAGAAAGAACAAACCTATACATAAAGAGTCTGAACTACATGTATATAAATAGATTCTGACTTTTAATTCTGGGTCAATTATGTTTTGTGCACTAAGTAATTTTTCTTTTTAAAGCCGTTTTTCCCCCCAAAGAAACAGGAGACAAAGTCTTTAATAAGCGTTCTGAAAGAACAAAAACTCAAAAAGGGTTGGTCTGGAACAAATAGAACAAGTTGAAAGTGATTAATATAAATAAAATAGTAAAATAATCACACCTTTGTCGGCCATTGTAAAGTTTCTATTAGAATATCTTTAACTTCTTGCATTCCACCAACATCTCTCCAGCTACGATGTTCATGTACATGGAGTGATACATTGCGAAAACTAGCAGGCTTAAAACCTTCTAATGCTGTTATAAATTCTTCATCGGATAGTTTCATTTCCCCCTCACTACAAGCTACAAATATCAATTATTAAGTAATTACTATAAACTTACAAAAAGAATTAAAAGATAGGCTGGCACTGCCAGGCAGGATACGCCCACATTTTTGAGAGATGGATAGAGAACAAGCAATACCGAAAGTGATTTTTCCTACATCATTAAGTCCTGTATTTCATACTGTATTGGGAGCAGCCATTTTGTTGGTCAGTTCCAGTCTGATATTCATGAAATTCGAGAGAGAGAGAGAAATGGGGTTTAACGTCCACTCAACACAAACTAGGTCATTTCGGGACTAACATATGGTTTATTTTATTTCAATAATTCGCTTGCGCGTAGGGGTCTTTAGCAGTGGGAGGAAACCGGAGTGCCCGGAGGAAACCCACGAGGTTGAGAAGGCGCCCCTATCTCCATGCCACATACGCTCACACCGGGGCTCGAAACCACAGCCGCAAGCCAGAGGTGACCGGCCAGCTAGAGTTCAAAGCGCGGCACTCTAGACCACTAGGCCATCCCAACCCCCCCCATGAAATTCGAAGCCGACAATGATTATGGTGTGACGGTACACAACCTAGAAATGTTACTTTTCATCAAAATCGGATAAGAATTGTGACCTGTAGAGAGTCCACAACCATGATATAGCATATTTTTACACTAGTCGCGCACAAACGGTGACCATTTCGTCCGGCAATTTTGGTACGATTTTCACGAAATTCGAACTCAACCTTCCTTATGGTGCAACAGTAATATAATCAGAGTTTTTTTTTAAATCAGATAATAATGAAATTGTTCGAGAGATAGACAGACAACAAGCAATACCGAAAGTGATTTTTCCTACAATCAAAGGCCATAATTTATTAAGTTACAATTTGATATGCGCAAATATCGAAAAGAATAAAGATCTTTAGGTTACAAACAAGCATTTCAGGTTTCATCAAAATCGAATTAAAATTGTCACCTCTACAGGGTCCACAACTTTGACATACCATATTTTTACACTGTTCGCGTACAAACGGCGGCCATTTTTTCTGGCAATTATGGTCCGATTTTCTCGAAATTCGAACTCAACCTTCCGTAGGGTGTAACGGTGATAGAGTTAAACGTTTTTTCAAATCAGATAATAATTGTGTGCCCTCCAGAGGGACCATAGGCGATTTTTCGGACAATCAGGGGCCGTAATTCAGGAAGTTACGATCCTATATGCGCAAATAACGAAAGGAACCAAGATCTTTGGGTTATAACCATGCACTTCAAGTTTCATCAAAATCGAATTAAAATTGTGACCTCTACAGGGTCCACAACCATGATATACAATTTTTTTAACAGTATTCGCGTACAAACGGCGGCCATTTTGTATGGCAATTTTGGTCCGATTTTCCCGAAATTCGAACTCAACCTTCCTTACGGTGTAATGGTAATATAATCAACCGTTTTATTAAATCGAATAATAATTGTGAACACCAGAGGGACCACAAGCTAAAATAAGGCGATTTTGCGTATAATCAGGGGCCATAATTCAGGAAGTTACGTTACGATATGCGCAAATATCGAAAGGAAGCAAGATCTTTGGGTTATAACCATGAATTTCAAGTTTCATCAAAATCGAATAAAAAATGTGACTTCTACACTGTCCACAACCTTGATATACCATTTTTTAACAGTATTTGCGTACAAACGGCGGCCATTTTGTATGGCAATTTTCGTCCGATTTTTCCGAAATTCGAACTCAACCTTCCTTAGGGTGTAACTGTGATACAATCAAACGGTTTTTTAAATCGGATAATAATTGTGACCTCCAGAGGGACCACAAGCTAAAAAGGGTGATTTTTCGGACAATCAGGGGCCAGAATTCAGGAAATTACATTCCGATAGGCGCTAATATCGAAAGGAACCAAGATCTTTGGGTTATAAACATGCATGTCAAGTTTCATCAAAATCGGTTCAAAATTGTGACCTCTATAGGTTCCACAAGCTAAAAACGTGATTTTTCGTACAATCAGGGGACATAATCCATGAAGTTTTGATCCGATACATGTCAATATCGAAAGCAGCCGAGATCTTTTGGGGATAAACCTATATTTCAAGTTTTGTCAAAATCAGATAAGAATTGTGACCTGTAGAGAGTCCACAAACAAATTGTGGACGGACAGACGTCCGGACGGACAGGGGTGACGACAATATACGTCCACATAAAAATGTGGGCGTATAAAAAGAAGGACAGGCAAACGTTTCATGGTCTTTAGAATTATGTGCCTGCGTTAAAGATGTCCTAACAATACGACATTGTGACCAGGTTTCTTGTGGTTGCTACAGCTACCAAACTCTATGTCTCGTGCATGTCAAAACATGTACGACGGGTTGTACGCTAGGATGCCCATGTGTTGTATCTAATTCTGAAATAAACACAATACAATCATACCTTTCCAATCAATTAAATATTTAGCATGTATTGCCCTATCTATTACATTCTCTAAATCTCTAGCTACAAATCCTTCTGTTTTATTAACAATATATTCCATATCAATCTCTTTTATATTATCTTTACATAAATTCACTCGGTTTTCAAACATCTTAGTTAACAATTCTTTTCTTTCTTTCTGCAATAAATAATATCAACAACATTGTAAGAAAAAGTAAATCAGAATAACAACATGCCGCTAGTTGCTATCAATATCGTGTTTAGTTCGTCAAGATTTTAAAAAATAAATAAATACTTGAATTCATGAATTCAAAACATAAACCTTTCTTAGCAAATGCATAGAGATGAGCAACCAAGTACTGTTTGGTTTCTCCCTAAAGAAATAAGACGAAATATTTCTAATAAGTGTTACCGAAAAAAAACGCTGAAAATGGTGTGGCCTTATCCATATAGCACTGTTAGTCTTTTTGAAACTAACATATGTTCTTTTGTTCATACAGATTCGATCTACTCTTATTCAATTTTCATCTTTCAAAGGATCTTTAACAAGCATTGCCATTTTCAAGTAATTTACCTTATTAGGAGGTTGTATACAGATAACCTCCTGTATAAAATGAATACCTCTAGAAGTAACTAACGTGGGATGTAAGGAGCTTTGTAATAGGCTAGTTGCTATAATGGCTACTCTAATGTTATTTTTCACCTGGTACTTGATAATACTCGTAATTACTGAAATAACAAACAAGATATTTTAATACATTTTAGTTCAAAATAATATTCTAGTTTCGGAAATACATTTTTGTAATCATTTTTTTTAGGATTTAAATAAAATTTATTGCATTAATTCTTTATATTGCTTTAAATTAAGTTTATATTAAATTCTTTTATATTCCTTTTAAATTAAGTTTATATAATATTCTTTTATTTTCCATTGAAATTAAGTTTATATCATATTTTTTTATATTTTTTTCAAATCAAGTTTATATTATATTTTTTTTATATTCCCTCTAAATTAAGTTTATATTATATTTTCTTAAATTATATTTATTCCTAATAAATTAAATAAACTTAATTTCTGTACTATCTTATTACTTGAAAAGCTGTGTTAGCCATACCTTCAGCTACTCTAGCAGCATATAATGCTTCACCAGTCATTTCAGCATCGGGACTAGTGGCAGCACCAGCTATAATATGTAAATCTTCAAATAATATTATTGATGGTTGTCTCCATGCAGCTTCATCAAATATTAACTCTAATATCTTCTGAATATTATCTACTCTTTTACCTATAATATATGCAATATAAAATATATAAACCTAACACAACAACTCTAATCAAGGTGAGATATTCTCCAACTCAAAGAGGCATTATCAATTTCAAGAGACAGATATATGTAATCGATTTCAAATAATATCACTATCATTGACTGAATGTTTTGAATGTTTAGCACATGCATGCTGTACTGTATCACAATAATATCACCATTATTGACTGAATGTTTTGAATGTTTAGCACATGCATGCTGTACTTTATCACAATGCCTGTCATTGAGTCAACAAGAGTGGTTTCGCTACCCCAGTTGTATGTGACAAGGAGTAGGGTCACCTGCTATCCAACCTCACCTCATGAACCATCTGTTAGTCCCAAAATGACCTTGTTTGTGTCGAGCGGACGTTGAACCCCATTCTCTCTGTGGCATGCACAGGAAACTCAGTTTTCAATATCACATGCAAGATTAGACACGTTTCCTTGCCAGGCCCTTCTTATTAGTCAACACCAGCATAGAATCAAGGATTTCCCGGTAAGTGAGGCAACACGATGCTCATCAAGCCACCGTGGCCCCTTTATCAAAGATTTTTATAAAGGAAATATTGAAAAGGGTAAAAATCATTATAACAGAATAATTACTAGTTCCATCTATAACAATCCAAGAATTTAGCTTCAATGCTATTAATGTATCTTACCTCGTAATGGTTTACAGTCTATTTCCATAGTAAATACCATATTAGGAACTTCGGCCATTCTACGACAGATAGCCTTAGCTAAAGATGTTTTACCACTACCTTTAGGTCCTGATATTAAGAGAATACCATGGTTTAATCCAAGACAGGATGAGAAGAGATCTTCAGAAAGAGGTTTAGTAAGTAGACATGTCTCTAAATGACGAATAGCAGTAGCTGATGCTTTCTGAACAGCACTGAAAATATATAATACATAATTAATCAAACACAGTATATAAATATAATTTCTAGTGCTGGGTATTGACACTGTAATTCCGATACTATACGTCTTGCGATTTTAGTGCTACGATACAATTTATATCAAGATTCACAAGATATGAACCAAGAAAACAACAGGATATATAAATAATTGATTTTTTAGTCCTGCTAATGTTGAAGCAATAAAACTGTTTTCTAACACAATATTGATGTGAATCAAAATAAGTTTCTGTGTACCTATATGGATAATGTCTGACATGGATAATTAAATGTTACAGGTTACTTACTGAAGTGATAAAAAAATTGTGAGAGGGTAAATCGCGATACACATCGTGCCGCTACTAATGATTACCATATTTGAGATAATAATTGGCCTGGCGATTTGAAAGATCGTGTGTTTAAGTAGGGAATATTAATCCTCTGTGCAATTTTAACAATAACTCAAAGTATTTGAAATAAAAACCAACCCTAGGTTGTTCAACAGTATTGTTGGAGCAATTGGATCAAAATCACTGACATGTCGAAATGGCAACATGGGACGTATGAGCGACATGCTGTCATCTTTTACATTCTTTTCAACAGTTATTGTCAATCTTCTGAGGACACTAGTGCTTAATAATATATACTTCTGTTGATCTTCACGGCCAGGTTCCTCATTAAATATTAACTGAGCTTCTACATGTAAACCTAAAATATAAACCCATATAAAACCAAATATATACATATTGTAACATTACATGAGCACACGACTCAACCTTTCTGTGTAGTTTGGGGGGTTGGGATGGCCTAATGGTCTAGAGTGCCGTGCTTCGACCTCTACCTGGCCAGTCACCTCTTGAGCGTATGTGGCAAGGAGATAGGGTTGTCTTTTCAATCTCGTGGGTTTCCTCCAGAGTACTCCGGTTTCCTCCCACTGCTAAAGACCCCTACATGCATGCGAATTATTGAAATAAAATTAAACCATATGTTATTCCCAAAATGACCCCATTTCTCTCTCTCTTTCTGTGTAGTTTACGGTACCAGAAAAGAAGCGGTGGGGGTGGGGGGAGTAATTTGAAAGATGCCAATTGCCAAGACAATGTTTACAATGCATGCAATGGTTGACTACGATGCGATAAAAAATATTATTCTTTCTACTTAACCCCAAAGGTGATATAACACATAATCACATTAAATCTATGTCAAAGTCATTGATTACAAATTATTTTCATTCATGAAAAATTATAACAGTACAATTAATAATATAGGATGATAGGCGAATAAACCCTCATGGAGTAATTATAGTTCGGTAAGTATCATACAGTGTTTCATTCAACTTCAAATTCATAACAGAATCATTAATATTCCAACTAACATAAAATATGGCAATAAACATGTAGTTACCTGAAAAAACCATAAATTTTACTAGCATTCCTTGAAATACTATCATTGGGTGTTCATCATTAGCAACAGTCTCTATATATTTCACAAAAGCTTTAATAATAAATGAATCATATACACGTCTTGGCTGAAACAAAAAATAAAGAACATTTGATTACAGGATATAAAGATAGGCTGCCAGGCAACGAAACATACACCCACAGCAGCTAAATCGTCCGGGCAGTCAACAAGGGTTGTCGCATATTTTTACTTTTTTCGGTAATGAAACATTTGTAATACACTAAAAACAACTAACAACTCATTATGTAATTATCAGAAAATCATTAGAATTTGATTGCTTTTTATAAAGTTTTACCCCACGCTAACAATTAGTATATACATGAAACATTTAATATCATGGATTTAGCTGTTCAGTTATCAAAATTCATTGAAAATTAAAATATTTGTTCGTTTCAACACCTTTAACTCTGTGTATCAATCTGAAGTCAATCAGATGATAAGTTTAGCATCTAGAGCGTCATAAGATTTTTTGAAGTTATCAAGGGAGTTAACTCTAGCAGTAATTATTTGAAATCTCTGAAAATCAATTAGCTTCTTCGTCTCATGACCTTAAACACTGTGTGTAAATTTAAAGTCGTTCGGATATTAACTTTGGCCTCTAGAGCTTCCACAGGATTTTTTTGAAGTGATCAAGGGCCATGACTCTGGCACTAATTATCAGAAATCGCTGAAAATCAATAGGCTTCTTCGTCTCATGACCTTAAACACTGTGTGTAAATTTAAAGTCGTTCGGATATTAACTTTGGCCTCTAGAGCTTCCACAGGATTTTTTCGAAGGGATCAAGGGCCATAACTCTGGCATTAATTATCGGAAATCACTAAAAATCAATAGGCTTCTTCGTCTCGTGACCTTAAATACTGTGTATAAATTTAAAGTCAATCGGATATTAACTTTGGCCTCTAGAGCGTCCACAAGATTTTTTGAAGTGATCAAGGGCCATAACTCTGGTAGTTATTATCAGAAATCGCTGAAAAACCATATGCTTCTTCGTCTCATGACCTTAAACACTGTGTATAAATTTAAAGTCAATCGGATATTAACTTTAGCCTCTAGAGCGTCCACAAGCAATTGTGGACGCCGGACCGCCGGACAGACAGACGGACGGGGGCGACGACAATATTCGACCACATTTCAATGTGGGCGTATAAAAACAATGCTGTCTAACTGCCCAACAACAGACATAGAACAAATACAGTACACAATGGTTTAATGCCCCCAACACAAACCAGCTCATTTTTTTGGACTAACATTTCTATTTCAATGATTCGCTTGCCTACAGGGTTCTTCACCTGTGGTAGGAAAACCAGAGAACCCAGAGGAAACCCATGAGGTTTGGCAGTCGACCATATTTATTTAAAAGCTAGGGACTACATCAATCAATGCCAGATTTTATGATCTAAAACGCATGCATTAGAATACTCACAGACACACAGTACATACAGAGAATATTACAGTCAAACGAAAAGTGAGATATTAAACTCAATTTTATTTCATTTCGTGTCACAAGACATAACTGCAACCAAATATAACAGTCAGCAATATGAACTGGACACAACACAATACACTCGGTGCAAGTGTTATCAATGTGCCAGCAGAGTAAATATACCCCGGAAAAGGGGAGCTCCTTTTTTAAAACACTAAATTAGAGTGCGTCACTGACAATCTTGCAGAATTCGCCTATTTCAGTTTAATACCCTTTGTTAAGTTTGAAAAGATTACTAAGAGTTTTTTTTTTCACAGAACATTTTTCGGTAAATATTTATTAGAGTAACACTTCATAATATGATGATACTAAAAATTGTTAACTGACTAACAGAACAAGGATGATGACAACATATGGCTACTTTCACAGCAAGTACATCAAATTTGATTCTACTACTAAAAAACATTTCTAATATTAATGAAATTTCTTTATTAAAACTTACTATTGTAGAAAGAGGATAGAGTTGTAAATCAACACATGTTGTGATTGGTGGCTTCTGAACAGTTTGTAACCACAGTCTACCAGTTACATCTAATTTCATTTGACGACGCAATATGTCTGGAACCAGAGCATGACCGCTCAGCAAATATTGTTCCTGTAATATTCGCTCAGCACAGTTTTGCCAATTCTCATCGGATAAATCTGTTGTTTTATCAATTGTTACTACTCTAACGATGCAACACAGTTCACTCCCTTCTTCATTCAACTCTTTCTTTTTAGGAGATGTCTTTTTATTATTTGCTTCTGTCACAGGAGGACTAGTGGGCGTCGAAGGTTTAGTTTTCTTTTCCTCCTCAACTTCTTTTGGAGCTTTCAGTTTACGTAGTTCAGCATAGAACACATTAGGTAGACTTTTTTTCGAACCACCATCTAGAATTCTAACAACATCTCGATGGTTAACAAAAACAATTGATGGCTGGAATAACTCTAAGGGGGGTAACTCCTCATCATCATCAACTGATTTTTTAACACTATCATAGTTCTCCAGACTTCTTGTTTCAGGCAACATAAACCTAGAAAACGGGTCTGTTAAATTGTATATTTGTAATTCTTCTGGATTACAAGTAAATTTTAAGGCTTGAACCCGAAATACTAAATGATTTTCTTTTATAACAAAATTTTCAGAATTGAAACTAGAAATTGAATTATTATCACCACTTATATAGTCTGACAGCCATTTACTTAAACCCACCCATCCCATCATTCTCCCCATTAATGAGGATTGACGTTTTAATGTAGGTCTTTGTCTGACTTCTACCTCAGTTACGTCTGATTTATGTCGTCTTTCATTCTTTAAATGGCGTGATTTCCGTTTACCAACAGGTGATTTCGACTTTGATATACGATCAGGCGAAACTTTAGACGCATTTTCAACAGATAAATTGTTCGGATTAAAGTCTGGATCACTGTGTCTTCGAGTCATTTTTGTTTTACTAGAAACTTGTTTAGTTCCATTTGATTGAAGTAATTTTGGAGCCACTATAACTTCTGTATCAGTAGTCAGAACAGCACATTCCTCTTCTGGATCAATTTTTTCTATAAAGATGAGTGAAATTTCATCATAAATATATCTACAAGTCCCAACTCGTAAAAATTACAAGTCCTATTAACAACACTAAAATGGAGAATGGACAGAGTATGAAACCACTCAACAAAAGCCTTTTATCATCTAGTAGCCAGAGTACCGTGATTAACTTTAAGCTTGTAAATGATTTTCAAACATATACTTACCAACTCGTATAAATATACAAATTGATTTAGCTACCCAGATGGGTAATACCAGTCCAACCCAGACCACTCGCACTTGATCTAATAGATGATTCTCTACATACTCAGCATGTTGTTCCTAGAAATATAATTATATATCAATGGAACATCTGTACTTTCTGCTTCATATTTGGAATACAACCGATGTTGATACATATTTTTAAGTTCAGAAACTTTGTGAAGACTGTTGGACCTCTCTACATATATTATTAAAGCTTTGTCTCAATTAACTGAAGTTAAACTAATCCAGGAAGCTTGGCTACAAACTCCCACAGCAGCTAAATCATCCGAGCAGTCAACAAAGGTTGCAACATATCTATCCTTTAGTAGGTTATACGAGAATTTTCAAAAAGATCTGATGACAGCAAAGTGAATAAAGGGCCATATAACTCTAGAAGTAATAAACAGAATTTGTTGAAATTCGATAGGATTCTTCGTTTTACTAATTTACTAATTCATACAGATCCAATAGAAACCCTTTGTAAGAAGCTTCTATCTACAAAGCCTTTTTTTTACTCTTTTGGGGTTCAAATTAGAAGGTCACTTCAATAAGTGAATTTGTACACATTTCACATATTTATTAGATCTGTCTATACTTCACACTGAAACATAATCATGTACTAATTCATTTTTTGACAATACTTACAACTATTTCCCAGTCATCAGTACTAAGTGGTTCAACCTCTAGTCTGTTAGCTAATGCTACAGGATTAACTAACTGTAGTATAATCTGAAACAGAACAATTCTACTGTAGTACAATTCAAGATACATGTAGGCTATCAAAATAAATCATTATCGTTATAAGTTGTTTGTTGATAAACATATTTCTTGTATAACTAATAGATTTAATATTTTCATTGAAACATTTCAGATGAGAATTGAAATCTTGATTATAATAATATGTGTTTTATTATCATATATTCAATATTCTAAATGCAGTATAAAGATTTCTCTTAAAAATAGCAGTACACAATCACAATGGCATGATGGATCCACAATAAAAGATTGTTCTGTTAAACGTAGGCTACACATACTATGGTCAAAACAGTAGACCACAAATCTTACGGACATAGAGGTTCAGTCATTGTTTTTTAAGGCGAGTGATCGCTCTCGAGCGCCTACAGCTCACCCAAATATCGACTGAGGGAAGTTTTTTTTTCCCTCCCCATAAAATTGAAATCACTCTCCTTTACAGAGTCATTGGTTGTTTATTAACATTTATCTACCAATCACTCTCCTTAATATCAGATCACTCTCCTTAATTTCTAAATCACTCTCCTTAATTTCTAAATCACTCTCCTTAATTTCTAAAGCATTCCTCTTATCGAAACTGGGAGAATCTTTTAGGAGAGCCATTTTTTTCAATTTGTTGATCGAGGGGAGCTTTTTTTGGCTCTCCTCTGAAATACAAAAAACAACGACTAGAGGTTCATTTAGTGCTAATTGATCATGATGTTACATGTAACTGGTGATAATGGCAGCTAACCATTTTGGATTCAGAGTTAAAAACATCTGTGACAGAATTAATGGCTGTCGAGATGTAAGAGTTTGGTTTCAAAGAAATCATAATTGAGCGGGGATTCTTTAATTCTATTCTCTACTCCGCCCCGCCGGTATCATTTTTTGATCCAGCTACCACGCAGATGTACCAGCCTGTCCAGCTATAATTACTCTCTAAGGGAGTGTTGCCGTACCCTTTTCCTGTTTTCCAAATCATAATTGAATTAGAACAAAGCGTCAAGGAGTATTATTCAAAGTCATCCAACTGACATCAGTGGGAATCACGTTTATAAAAAATGGTAGTATAGAACTTCTATATTAAATGGTTTTGAAATTTGGTTCGTTAATCATACTAGACATATGTTTGGTGGACAGTTTCTGATATCACTCTAAATTCATATTATACAATATAGAGTCTAGAATATATTATTGTACCTCTTCACTATCTTTTATTTCGAGTTTCTGAGCAAACAGACCATTGAGATAAATCAAATCCTGTGTTATCAACAAAGGACTATGGCCGACTACACTAAAATATGCTAGTCGACCGTCATCATATTCACATTTATACACAGGTATCTGAAATTTAACAAAAAATATTTCTTAAAGATCAAAGAAATAAATATTAATCACTTGCCTCTTCTAGGCTAAATTTCACTTCAATATCTTACATTACCGCAATACCGGTACTTACTATCACAAGTCATATAACATTTAATAAACCCGTCTGAATATAAAATGTTATAATCTCCCAGTAAGAAAGACTGCCAAAATTTTATTTCTACCATACATATTAGTAGGCTACATATAAACACAGAAGGCTTACACCCCGTCATGCATCAAATATGGATCTTTCACAATCACAATGAACATGTTCGTTGTCATTTTGCATTGTTTCAAAATCCTGGCAAATATTTTTCAAACTGACAACCACGTTGTTTTGAGACAATTACTACTATTAGCCGTTTTGGAATATATGTTTTGAATTTGAAATTTTACACCAACCCACTCCATAAAAGATGATAAATTTTAATATTGTTGATTGACAAAATGTGAATGATAAATAAATCAAATATAGGAACAAACTTGATTTGAGTTGTGTGTGTTTTCAGCACTTCTTATTGTAGACTGCTTCTGTTCAACTGTTAAAAAGCAATGTTTGTTGTTACTATATTTAACTGTTGCCACATGCAAAGTCATTTTAACAATTTTTGATAACTTAAATAACTATATAAATAATAAATTCACTTTTAGTAAACAAAACTTTCATTTTCTACTTTTACAACAAGGGGAGGTCACTACTGTTTATGGGGTACCCGTCAAGTCGTCTACAAGCAAAGTTGTCCACAGCGAAGACGTCCACAGCTTTTGGTGATGTCGTCCACAACTAGACTCGTACACAACTAAGAATAAGACTCGTACGCAATTTAATCGTATGGAAGAAATAGCTAGCTAGTACTCGCAACGTTGTTATTTGACTTCAGGTCGAATCACCGTGGATTTGTAATAAAGTTAATCGCATTGTTTGTATGATCATAGGCCAAATTATATGATCATTGTTTTGTTCTTCACCGATGTTTTTTTTAAAAAATGAATTTTGATTGTTTCATTATAAATTAGTATTGACGATGTTTTTGTAATACAGTTAATCGAATTGTTTGTATAATCGTAGCCTATTATCATTGTTTTGTTGGTTACCGATGTTTTTGTTAATGAAGTATACTTATAATATTGTTTGTTAATTGGCAGTATGATTTTAGCAGATTTTACCATGATCGGACAGGAAGCCTACTATGTGCCCTTTTAGTGGTTTTTTTTCGTATTTTGCTCATAACTTTACTAATTATAGACATAATGTGATAAAAGATAAGTTAAACAAGAGAATTTCATCAATTCAATTTTATTTCACGTAGGGATCTTCGGCAGTGGGAGAAAACCATTAAAATATAGATCTATCTATAGGATTGTTCAAGAGTCCAATTATATTAACTAAAGAAATTGCTTATGTGACCGACACACTTTTTGGGACACAATAACTCTTTTTCTAATTGAGTTAGAATGTTCGAACTTGGTGTAGGTGTTTATTATGTCCATACCTTGAGAGTTTGAAGATGGCCATTTTCTGCCTAGGGTAATTTGATTGATTGATGATATGGGACACTATAACTTCTAATTAAGTCAGAGCGATAAAACTTAAATAGGTGTATATACACCAGTACCTTGACTAAGTTCGACAATGAGCATTTTCTTTTCAGCATACGTAGAGCGATTGGCAATTTGATTGGCCGAGACTTTATTAAGTCGAAGCCTTGATAGAGTTCGACGATGAGCGTTGTCTGCTTACGGTAAGCAGAGATAAGCAACCTGACTGGTTGATGCTTTGGGGCACAATAACTTTGGTAATAATGAAGTGAGAGCGACCAATCTCCAAATATTCATTATGTCATTACCTTGGCTAAGTGTGGTGGTGAGAATTTTCTGCTTAGGCTTAGTAGCAATTAAAGCAATTTGACTGATCAATTTGAAACATATAACAGCTCTGCTTTTAATTTAGGTAGAATGTTTAAACTTGGTGTAGATGTTGACCAGGTGAATGTCGACCTTGACTGAGTCAGTGATTAACATTTCGAGCTAAAACTAAGCAATTTCATTGGCTGATGCTTTGGGACAAAATAACATTGATTCTATCAGATAAAAAGTGATGAAACTTACAGTATGCAATTAATTAATATGTCTTTTCTATTTATTTTTGGATTTCGGTGGGGGACAACAGCCTCATTGTTATTATACTTTTGACGGTCAACACAACATGAAGATCTGACCTGTTGTCTCGATAGGTCACGTCAGAGGTCATATGATTAACCAATCAGCATTAATGTTACTAGTGGAATAGACTACCCACAGTTCCATGCAAAACACACTTAAAGCTCGTCGTAACAGACCATGATAACAACTCTTCCAGATCCTAGTTTTGCAAAGACAAGTAAAACGAAATTTTGAACTATAAAACAAAACGATATAGGATCTCTGTTTTAATCAGATTGAGAGAAAACCCACGAGGTTGGATAGGCGACCCAAACCATTGTCCCATACAATCGGGGAATCGTATGCATTCTCAGTTGACTCAATGCCAGATATTACGTCACTCTTATATCGAATTCCATCTGCCAAGGGTTCTTTTACGTGCATGCCAATGGATACAAGGGATCTTGACTTTCCGTGCCATCCCAACGTCTAGAGCTGTCCTTGTCAGGCCCTACGTCCTGCATCACTGACAACGGGAAACCATGCCGGAAAATCTGGATGAACTTTCTCTTCCAATGCAGGGATCGAACACTCGATCTCCAGACTAGCGTGATCCCATACTATTTTTGAATTGTGAGATATCCTCTCGTTCCCACTTCCTGTCAATTTCAGTTTTTGCTACATATCTCCTGTAGCAATGATCTCTATGTTAAAATTATATTTGGAATGTATTTAACCAAATATGTATGGAGGACTATAGCAATTACATATTATTTTCATGAAATTTTAATATTTTTCTCTCTTTTTCTTTATTTAATTCTTATTTTCTTTCATTTAAAAGACAATTTAAATTTATATTTAATTTAATTTTCTTTTTATATTTTTTTTTTAATTTTTTTTTTGTTTATAATTTTTTTTGTTTATAAATTTTTTATTATTTTTTTTTTAATTCTTTTTTACGAAAGCCTACAGAGCTCATTTACATTTTTTTTTAATTTCTGTGTTCCGACTTCCCACTTCTGAATTCAGAGTTCTGAGTTCTTACTTCTGAGTTCAGAATTCCTACTTCAGACTTAAATTCGGAGATATTATACAAGCGCATGTGCAGTTGCTACTTTCGTGCTAACTTCCCGCCTAAACCAAGTGAAAAGCAGTGGATTACGGATGAACTTCATCCTTGTTCCGCAGTTATTCCGCGCATTTTCCGCCATTACCGAGTGTGACCCGCAAGTTGTCCTTATGTCGGTCCCGGTTTAATTGTTCCGCAGTTATTCCGTGTAGAACGCAAGTATTTCGCAGTTATTCCGAATTGCTACCGTAGTTATTCCGCGCATTTTCCGCCATTACCGAGTGTGACCCGCAAGTTGTCCTTATGTCGGTCCCGGTTTAATTGCGGAAGAATACGGCAAATGTATCCGCAACAATGTTTAAAGGAACGTTTGCGGAAAATGTGAACTACGGGTTCACTGCGCTTCCTAGCGGAACCGTACGGAATGAGAAGGAAGACTTTTGCGGTACACCTGAGGATTTGCTTCCGCAACTGACTGCAAGTCTTTCGTGGCCCAGTGAAATGGGGGTATTAAACTCGCTTCAAGTTTTTCATATTTTTAGATAATAAGTTGGCCGTAACTTTTCCAATTTTAAAAATAGGTTGATTCAGATGAAATATATAGCACCAATACATTGAAATATCTTATAATACTACAATTTATTAATCGAAATGAACATTGGGACATGTTTATAAGTTACAACAAGAGTGGGATTGTCCCTTTAAGCTTCGTTATTCGTTATTATTAGTTAAGTGGAACTTATAGTCTGTCCGAAGTAAACAGAGAATCTACTATGTACCAAATACAGTAGATTTCAAGAGATATCTTTATAACAAAATTATTTTTGGATTTTAATTTGATATTTTAAAGGGGCAGTCCAAGATAGTTCAGGTTTTCAAATGAATATTAAAAGCGCTTAACCTTTTACATGAATATTAAAAGCGCTTATCCGGGTTACGGAACTCACTTAGGGATTTTAGTGGAGGTAAAAAAACGGGACGCCTTGACAAACGCGACTATTAGATAGTGTGTTAAGTATAGGAAAGTTAGTCGGGTTTTTCCAGAGACTCAATATTCAGACGAAATGTCTACAGACTTAGTTTACTGAAAACGCGTAAAAATGAATAATAAAGCTTGCAATAGTTGCTAATGTAGAAGTTTGTACGGAATTTTCCCACAAAATTAAACAGTTTTACCCTCCAAAAACCATCTGGGACCTTACCTTTAAGGAAAGCGCCCACTATTTAAGAAAATTAGAATTACACAAAGTAAGATATCCTCGGTGACACCCCAGTACACCTATTATGCTCATACAGTCCAAATAGTTACACCGCTGAGTGTCTCGTCTCGTCTATTTAAGCTTTACGTCCATTACCACAGAAGTAAGATCTCGGACATAATTTTTGTTGTTGAAAGAACTAGCATTGAACTACACTGTATTAAACAATGTGCCTATACTAGTATTCTATTTTACATGACCGAGGAAGATAATGATTAGCACCAAGTTCACCGAAATCCCCGATTTTGTTTTATTTGTTTAGGTATCTCAAGGATAATGAGTGAATGAATGAATATTGTCTTATGGCATGTCGACACCGTAAATCAGATCAATTTGCGTAAATCCACATCTTGTCGCAGATGATCTGCTTATACGCTGGGAGTACTTGCGGAGTCACCCGACCACTCTCCCCATGAGTCGCCTTTTACGACACGCTGGGGAGGGGCAATAGACATATATACTACTACCTAGTACTGGGCTAGCCTCGGTCCACAGGGGGGATCTCAATGATAAGGTGTACTATAATAACCATCCTGTAGCGGATCTAGGTGGGGGAGGGGGGCAGGTGTGATAAGAGACTGACTGGTGGGAGACCCATGGACTCAAATTACCAATGAATCCGTGGATTGGGCACAATTATTTTTATCTAACGGACATCGCTGCTGAAATGGTCTCAAATGCACGAAATTCATTCATAATTTTTTTTTTAATTCCTTGGGTGGTGTCTAGACACAACCTTTAGCGCTCGCGTTGGGTGATTACGGTGTATAGTGATGTGAAGTCTTCCTGCTAAAAGCCCACCTCCCAGCAGACATTTAGCGCTCAAGGTAGATGCCTACGATACTAATATAATGCTCCGCGTCCGAGATAATCAAACTGCAAAGCCTCGCCTCTGGAATGGCCTTATATGCACGGAAATAAATCCTAATTTGCAAAAATGTTTTAGTAGAACAACCTCTCAGACACTCTCTACCGCTCGCGTTGAATGCCTACAACACAATAACGATTATATAAATAACTATAAGCGATATTTCAACTTTTATTACATGTATATTCTCCTGTCTTTATCCAACTAGTGCCATATGTCGAAACGTCGTTTGTTAGTAAAGAAGTAATTGTTACCCATATAATTGTGTCCAGTTACTATAATAACCTGATTGTTGATAATTGATAGTACTAGACAAACACACACGCCTATTCACAATTCACATGTGGTTCTAAATAATTCAATTTAGTTGCAAGCTAAAATAAACATTTTACATGTATATGATCCCAAGGTAATCGAAACGTTTGTTCAACCAGGGATAAAGGAGGGTGGGTGACGTGGAGTGTATTAAAAGGGGCTACATTATTGTGAACAAAACACGTTTCTACAACATATTATTAATTACAGGAAAGTATAATCATTTTAGTACTTATTATGAGTCAGAGGTCATCATTGGTAGTGTTCTAACAGTTCTGTTATTTCCATATACAAATTGAGCCCTTCTCTCGGTGTTACAGGAATACCCACCCTGGTTTTAGGAGCTCAATCAATTGTACAAATTTGTTTGAAGCTATCGACTTGTTATCGTACTCAAAAATCGTCATGCATGCAGAAACATCTCTAATATCCACAAAGGTACCTTGATCGCTGGCATCATATAGCTGTGGCAAAAAATACATTGCGTCAGGTTTTCCTGTTGGAACCTCCGTCTTGCGGCTCCTACTTATCTGGTGCAGATTCCAGTTTCTAGTGACCATGTCAAGTTCTGATTGAATAATGTGCATAAAACAGAACTGCAGACATTCACTGTGAAGCATATTTGAGTCATTAAAAATATTCTGTTCTGGCATGTCTTTAAATAAATTAATCCACCAATGTAAACATTGTCGTCGAAGGGTGGACCATAACGCTTCTATACGCTGATTAGAAGTGCTCTTTCCATAAATAAAGGATTTCAAACACGCAGTGGGGTCATTTTCATCATAATGGAATAGAGGCTGAAGATTCTTTAATATAGAATTTTAGCTGGGACAACTTCAAGCTGCTGGACCGCCTCGAGGTAATATCTAGCAATTACCTTGGGATTATTGTTAGTTTCCCAACACGTAGCCAAATAATTCGTCGACTAAAGCCACCCACACAACCGTGAATGCAAAATCCAAATGGCTTTATCTTGTTATACCCATCTACATGCCAAACCGCATTTGGTCCTTTACAAATATATCGTCTTCGATGTAAACGTCGACGTTTTCTCACTCGAATTCCTTCTGGATCAACAATCCGCATAAGTCTGAGAATTTCATCGCGAGGAAATCTGATGCCCCATTCAATCTTTAAACGATACCACATAGATCGGTATCCAATACAGCGTTCACTACATCTTATTTCAGTTATAATTGCATTAACCACATCGTTATAAGAAGAAATTGTATTTCTACTCCCAGTGAGTTTACGTTTTAATCTCAAAGATCTTAGACGTCTTTTTAGAGTGCTCAAACTGATATTGACCTGGTGTAGATACAACAACAGAAGCATTATTTCCCCATTACAAAAATTGAAATATCGAAGAATCAGCTCATTTAGACTGAAAACATTATTAGACAAGCATGGTAGATAGCTGGTAGGCACTTTACACACGAAATGCAGCATACCAAAATCAAACCGACAAAGAAAATTATCCCCATAACGGTATATGCAGTATAACACACGTAGGATGCCTTTAAAAAGAATAGTTATCTAGATTTTCATTCATCTATTCTCATTCTTTATTTTACCGCTGTCGGCGTCGAACCAATAAGTAATGTGAAAGTAGAAAGTGCGCATGCGTATTTTATACAAATCGTTCAATTCAGAGTTAAACTCAGAAGTGGGAACAGGAACTCAGAAGTAAATAAAATAAATAGATGAGCTCTGTAGGCTTTCGTACTTTTTTAATTTTTTTTATAATTTTTTTTTTATTTTTTTTTATAATTTTTTTTATAATTTTTTTTTATAAATTATATTTTTAATTTTTTTTATAAATTTATTTAAATATACGGTGGCTGATTTATACGAAAGCCTACAGAGCTCATCTATTTTTTTTTTTTTACTTCTGAGTTCCTAGTTCTCACTTTTGAGTTCCTAGTTCCCACTTCTGAGTTTAACTCTGAATTCAACGATTTGTATAAAATGCGCATGCGCACCTTCTACTTTCACATTACTTATTGGTTCGACGCCGACAGCGGTAAAATAACGAATGAAAATAGATGAATGAAAATCTAGATAACCATTCTTTTTAAAGGCATCCTACACGTGTGTTATGCTGCATATACCATTATAGGGATAATTTTCCTTGTCAGTTTGATTTTGGTATGCTGCATCTCGTGTGTAAAGTACCTACCAGCTATCTACCATGCTTGTCTAATATTATTAGTAATAATGTTTTCAGTCTAAATGAGGTGATTCTTCGATATTTCAATTGTGATTTTTGGAATGGGGAAATAATGCTTCTGTTGTTGTATCTACACCAGGTCAATATCAGTTTGAGCACTCTAAAAAGGCGTCTAAGATCTTTGAGATTAAAACGTAAACTCACTGGGAGTAGAAATACAATTTCTTCTTATAACGATGTGATTAATGCAATTATAACTGAAATCGGATGTAGTGGACGCTGTATTGGATACCGATCCATGTGGTATCGTTTAAGGATTGAATGGGGCATCAGATTTCCTCGCGATGAAATTCTCAGACTTATGCGGATTGTTGATCCAGAAAGAATTTGTGTGAGAAAACGTCGACGTTTACATCGAAGACGATATATTTGTAAAGGACCAAATGCGGTTTGGCATGTAGATGGGTATGACAAGATAAAGCCATTTGGATTTTGCATTCACGGTTGTGTGGATGGCTTTGGTCGACGAATTATTTGGCTACGTGTTGGGAAAACTAACAATAATCCCGAGGTAATTGATATAGATATTACCTCGAGGGGTCCAACAGCTTGAAGTTGTCCCAGCTAAGATTAGGTGTGATTTGGGAACAGAGAATTCTATATTAAAGAATCTTCAGCCGCTATTCCATTATGATGAAAATGACCCCACTGCGTGTTTGAAATCCTTTATTTATGGAAAGAGCACTACTAATCAGCATATAGAATCATGGTGGTCCATCCTTCAACGACAGTGTTTACATTGGTGGATTAATTTATTTAAAGACATGCGAGAAAAGAATATTTTTAATGACTCAAATATTCTTCACAGTGAATGTCTGCAGTTCTGTTTTATGCACATTATTCATTCAGAACTTGACATGGTCTCTTGAAACTGGAATCTGCACCAGATAAGTAGGAGCCGTAAGACGGAGGTTCCAACAGGAAAACCTGACGCAATGTATTTTTTTTTGCCACAGCTATATGATGCCAGCGATCAAGGTACCTTTGTGGATATTAGAGATGTTTCTGCATGCGTGACGATTTTCGAGTACGGTAACAAGTCGATAGCTTCAAAAAAATTGTATACTATTCAAAAAAAGTAGGGGATATTTGATTTTTAAGTGTTATTAAAGTCACCTTATGAAACTGACGAAGAAACAAATGACAAAATGAAATGAAGTTCACATTCATCGATTTATTCCAAATGATCGTTAGACTATTAGAGTAAGGCACAGACTGACCATTATTAGGGTGCTCCTGTAGCCCCTTGATTTTTAAAAACATGACCAACCATGTTCTTCCTAAGTGCAAAGTGTTCGTATTCCGAATATAAACTACCACAAAAAATTTAATGAAAATCGGACTACATCTATGTGGTCCACCTCGACGTTGAAAAAACTGTAACAATCAGGCCATCTGCCACGCCCCCTTTTTATTTTTCTTAATAACTTCTTTGGTTTTTTGCACTTAAATCTTCAAAAAAAAATGATACTTTTGAATTAGTTTTAATTATTTACATACATTTTTCAATTATATAAGAATTTAACACTTATTTTGTTTTCCGTTTTGTTTAGAAAATGTTCGTTTTTGACAATTTCAGTTAATTCTGATGTCATGGGGTGATTTGGGGTCAATTTTTTTTTTATTGACCAGTCAGATTCAGGATAAAGTGAACAATGTATTAATTCATTATTCTGTGTTTATACCACCAAAAACCAGAAATAGTGCAGAAATATATGATTTACGAGCGGGAATTACTATTGGCGAATTTGCAAACAAGCAGGCAACTACTTTGATGTTTGTTGTATCACTAATCACATTAAAGATTGACTCCTTAATAATGTCAAAAAGCTGGTAACATTCTTTAAAATATTAAACTTTTTAATCTGAAGGAAAATGTGCCAATGATACGCCTAGGTCACACATTCATAGATCACCAGACTCGCCATTTCACCACGATCTACGAATTACATCTTACTTATAATTTTAAAAATGCCAATTCCTGTACTCTTATACAGACACATTGATGTGACTGCGGCTTTCAGATAATGTAGGAAATGATCCATTTGGCATGATGAGTGACCCAGATTGTTACAGTGTCTAATATGGAATACGCATTTGATCCAACATTATTTGTGGCAATCTATAATGGTCTGTATTAAAATATGTTAAAAAAATGTCTCAGATATACAAGTACTACTATGCATGACCACAGAAAGCTACAGATCAGTACAGATTACCACTAATTCATGGATGTGTGACCTTCGCAAGTAAAACAAGTAATACTCCGTGTAGATACGGCTACAATATGGAAAGCTACGGACTAATACATATTGCCACTAATGATGCTGGATCATGTCCACAGGTAATTCAGCATCAAATCTATGAATGTGTGAGTTAGACAATGCTTGATATTAGTGCTTGTAAAAACAATTGTTTATATTAATTATATTCAACTTGAATGATAAATATAATAAGTCTACATTAAAGCGCTTAATGAGAACAGTCTCAATATGCCATGTCCATTTGGACACTATTTGCACATTATGTTTCAGATAAAATTACATTTGAAAGAACGCTGCACGTATTTGTGTGTCATTATCAATGTGATACAACAAACATCAACATATATTTGCTTGCCCGATGGTAATTTCAATTTATTAATAATAGCAATAGTAATTCCTGGTCCCAAGCCAAATATTTTCGTACTGTTCCTGTTTTTTGGTGGTACATGTATAAACATTAAAATTGAGCTCTGAATTCACCTGAAATTGGCAAAAACGTACATGTTGAAAGCAGGGAGGGAAACAAAATAAGTGTAAAATTCTTAGATAATGGTAATATTCATGGAATTAATTAAAAATAATCAAAAGTATCATGTTTCACTAAAAAATCTGAAGATTTTAGTGAAAAATACCAAAATGTTATTAAGAAAAATAAAAAGGGGGCGTGGCAGATGGCCTGATTGTTACAGGTTTTTCAACGTCGAGGTGGACCACATAGATGTAGTCCGATTGCCATTAAATTTTTTGTGGTAGTTTATATTCGGAATACGAACACTTTGCACTTAGGAAGAAAACAATTCTCAGACATAGGGGCTTGAGGAGCACCCTAACCATTATCAGGATAAAATGATACCCGGGGTCAAACAGCAAAGTTACCACAGCATCACAACAAAGTCAATAACGGGTAAATCTTCCTCTGTTTGCCAAACAAGCATTGATCCGACGTGGCATACTCCCAATGAGACGTCTAAGGTCATTTTGGTCCAGATTGTCCCATTCCTGTTGCAACGCAGCAGCAAGTTCTTGGACATTGGCTAGACGTTGTTGACGTTGACGTAACCTTTGTCCAAGCATATCCCAGACGTGCTCGATGGGGGAGAGGTCGGGACTCAGTACTGGTGATGTTCTGTTGTTGAAGGTAACATGTAACGATCCTGGCCTTGTGACATCATGCGTTGTCATCCTGGAAGATGAAACGTGGGACATGACGTCGTGCGAACGGCACAACATGGACTGCCAAGATGTCGATTATCCCAGTGTTGACGATCCCTTCACCAACGACGTCTTGCCTGAATATGATGATCTCTCAAACAAGGGATCACGCGAGGACGTCGGGCGCGAAGGTGACCCCTATGCAGTCGATACCGAATCGTCTGGCCACTCACTCTCACACCAGTGTCTGTTAGAAGACGAGCGCTGACCTGATTTGTAGTGATGACACGATTTCTCAAGGCCAAGGTACGGATAAATCTATCCTGGGCTTGAGTTGTCGCCCTTGGTCGACCTGAGCGTGGTGTGTCCTGTACAGATTGTGTATCACGGTATCTGGACCATAGCCTGCTTATGACAGACTGAGAAACATTCATCGTCCACGCCACAACCGCCTGTGTTGTGCCGATCTGTAACATGCCAAGTTCGCGTAACCTTTCATTTTGGGTAAGCCGACGCATATCAAAATTTTCTGGTCACTAAAACAATTAAACTGATGTTTCCACCCTGGAATTCAATGCCACAATGGCTGTAACATTCAAAGTCAGAGTCGTGCAAATCTTGGGTTGGACCCCCATGATGATCCCAAGCATCACCTGCATTCCATGCGGTAGCTATTTGTGCGTTTGGGCGTCACATGTAACTGGAAATGTTTCTTCTGTTAGGTTCTATAGTGACTTTTTTCGTAGTCATTTACATATTTTAGTATTATGCCCCCAAAATCAAATATCCCCTACTTTTTTTGAAAAGTATAGTACATCTTATCCTTGAGATCCTCCCTGTGTGCCGAGGCTAGCCCAGTACTAGGTAGTAAAAGGCGACTCATGGGGAGAGTGGTCGGGTGACTCCGCAAGTACTTCCAGCGTATAAGCTGATCACCTGCGACAACATGTGGATTGGCGCAAATTGATCTGATTTACGGTGTCGACATGCCATAAGACAATATTCATTCATTCATTCATTATCCTTGAGATTCCTAAACAAATAAAACAAAATCGGGGATTTCGGTGAACTTGGTGCTAATCATTATCTTCGTCGGTCATGTAAAATAAATCAGTTTATTCTAGAATACTAATATAGGCACATTGTTTAATACAGTGTAGTTCAATGCTAGTTCTTTCAACAACAAAAATTATGTCCGAGATCTTACTTCTGTAGCAATGGATGAGATGAGACAGTCAGTGGTGTAACTATTTGGACTGTATGAGCATAATAGGTGTACTAGGGTGTCACCGAGGATATCTTACTTTGTGTAATTCTAATTTTCTTAAATAGTCTGCGCTTTCCTTAAAGGTAAGGTCCCAGATGGTTTTTGGAGGGTAAAACTGTTTAATTGTGTGGGAAAATTCCGTATAAACTTCTACATTAGCAACTATTGCAAGCTATATTATTCATTTTTACGCGTTTTCAGCAAAATAAGTCTGTAGACATTTCGTCTGTGAATATTGAGTCTCTGGAAAAACCCGACTAACTTTCCTATACTTAACACACTATCTACTAGTCGCGTTTGTCAAGGCGTCCTATTTTTTACCTCCACTTAAATCAGTAAGTGAGTTCCGTAACCCGGTTCAGCGCTTTTAATATTCATGTAAAATGTTAAGCGCTTTTAATATTCATTTGGAAAACCTGAACTATCTTGGACTGCCCCTTTAAAATATCAAATTAAAATCCAAAAATAATTTTGTTATAAAGATATCTCTTGAAATCTACTGTATTTGGTACATAGTAGATTCTCTGTTTACTTCGGACAGACTATAAGTTCCACTTAACTAATAATAACGAATATGGAAGCTTAAAGGGACAATCCCACTCTTGGTGTAACTTATAAACATGTCCCAATCTTCATTTCGAATAATAAATTGTAGTATTATAAGATATTTCAATGTATTGGTGCTATATATTTCATCTGAATCAACCTATTTTTAAAATTGGAAAAGTTACGGCCAACTTATTATCTAAAAATATGAAAAACTTGAAGCGAGTTTAATACCCCCATTTCACTGGGCCACGGAAGACTTGCAGACAGTTGCGGAATCAATCCTCAGGTGTACCGCAAAAGTCTTCCTTCTCATTCTGTATGGTTCCGCTAGGAAGCGCAGTGAATCCGTAGTTCACCTTTTCCACAAACGTTCCTGTAAACATTGTTGCGGATACATTTGCCGTATTCTTCCGCAATTAAACCGGGACCGACATAAGAACAACTTGCGGGTAATGGCGGAAAATGCTTTTCACTTGGTTTAGGCGGGAAAGTTAGCACGAAAGTAGCAACTGCGCATGCGCTTTTATAATATCTCCGAATTTAAGTCTGAAGTAGGAATTCTGAACTCAGAAGTAAGAACGCAGAACTCTGAATTCAGAAGTGGGAAGTCAGAACACAGAAATTAAAAAAAAAAAAGTAAATGAGCTCTGTAGGCTTTCGTAGATTTAGGAGCGCTCGAGATATTAAGTCAAGTGCTCGAGATAGATAAGTCGAGCGCTCGAGATACTAAGTCGAGCGCTCGAGATAATACAATCACGTCTCTACCGATGTTTTAAGCTATATTTGTGCATTATATTCAATGATAAATTTGCCGAATAAAGATTCATTTGTTTATTTGTACAGCCTATCCAAAGCTCATCCAAAGCTGCAGTTACGGAGCTGATACCCCCACACACACACACACACACACCCACACGCACACTCGATCCCATGCCCCGTTGTATTTACCCCCTTCCAAGTGGGGAGTATATCGCATGTTATTATACGAATTAGTAAATGTATATATCGATGTTACAGAGTGTTGCTATGAGAGACTGACATTTCCTCTTATCTAGAACAGGACGGAGGGCTTGACAAGGACAGTTGTCTAGTCGTTCGAATCAGACGAAAAACCGAGGTCCCGCGCAAACGTAAAAGATCCCTTGGCAGTTGGAATTCGATATACTTAGTATCTCGAGCGATCGAGATAAAAATAAATGAAAAAAAAAATTAAGTATAATAATTAAAAAAAAAAAATAAAAAATATAATTTATAAAAAAAAAATTAAAAATAGCTGGCACCAATATTGTCCTTTAAGTGGCATATATGAAATGGGCCACTGATTTTGATTTTCATTAGAAATTCAAATTCAAATAGATTTTTAAAAAATTGTTGGTATAAACTAAAAATATACTGTTAGTGTTACTTGATCCAAAAGAAGAAGAAAGCCTGTGATTTTTCTGAATGTGTTGTCGCCAGGCCCTTTCCACATTATTTGCGGACTCTCTACAGGTCAAAATTCTTATCCCGTTTGGCCAAAAATTGAAATATAGGTTAATCTCCAAAAGATCACCGATCTTGGTTGCTTTCGATATTGGCATGTATCGGATCGAAACTTCATGAATTATGGCCCCTTATTGTACGAAAAATCACTCTTTATACGCCCACATTGAATTTCTTGTGGACGCTCTAGAGACTAAAGTTTATAAACAGTGTTTGAGGTCATGAGACGAAGAAACCTATAGATTTACAGCGATTTCGGATAATTACTATACCAGAGTTATGGCACTTGATCACTTTGAGAAATCTTGTGCACGCTTTAGAGGCTAAAGTTAATAGTGTTTAAGGTCATGAGACTAAAAAGTGTATTGATTTTCTGCGATTTCAAATAATTATTGCCAAAGTTATCATCCTTGATTACTTTGAAAAATCTTTTGACGCTGTAGAGGCAAAACTTATCATACTTAAGCTCTTAAGACAAACAAGTATATTGATTTTCAACGAATTTTGATAACTGAACAGCTAAACGTTAGCATAGTTCTGAACTTTATAAATGTTTCATTACCAGAAAAAAGTAAAAATATGCAACAACTCTGTGGGCGTATTTTTCGTTGCCTGGAACCCTATCTTTTAGCTAGAGGTCACAAACGTATCACCGTTACACCATAATGATGGTTTAGTTCGATGTTTGTGAAAATTGGACCAAATGGCAGCCCCTCATACGCTAACAGTGTAAATATATGGTATATCAAGGTTGTGGACCTTCTAAAGGTCACAATTTTAATCCGATTTTGACCCCCCAAATTAGGTTCTTTTTAATATTTGCACAGATTAGACCCTAACTTCCTGGATTATGGCCCCTGATTGTATGAAAAATCATGTTTGCAGCTTGTGGTCCCCCCAGAGGTCATGAATTTTATCCAATTTTAAAAAAAAACTTAAATTATATCACTGTAACACTGTGATTTTGAATCCCCGGTTGTACGTGGCAAGAAGTAGGGTTGCCTGTCCAACTTTATGGGTTTTCTCCGGGTCCTCCGGTTTCCTCTCACTGCTAAAGACCCTTACGCCTAATTATTGAAATAAAATTAACTCATATTTTAGTTCCAAAATGAGTTGAGTGGACGTTAAACCATATTTGGCCCCCCAAAATATTTCGCCAACAATTAGGAGTTTTCTTAGCTGACCACATCCTTAGCCCCTCCAAAAAATTTCGAAGCCAGACCAAATTTTATGAAGATTATATCTTTATATCCAAGAGATCTCAATATTCGCACATTTCAGACCTTAACTTCTTGGATTATGGCCCCTGATTTTTTGGGTATTCTCTATTCATCTCTTGCAAATTGTGGGTGTATCCTGTCTGGCAGCCTTGGTGAGAAAATTCGATGAATTAAAGACTATAAGCCATGTGACCAGGCCTTCGCGCAATGTGACACCAACCTGTCCTCTGCTGCCAATGATCATGCATGCGTTTATCAATCACTGATAGGCTGACCAGTATCCCATCATTAAAAACAAAACCTTTATTTTCATCTTAGTTTCGTTTGATTAAAATTTCCCGTGAAAATCGTGTATATCTGATTATTATTACATTAGTATAACAAAATGACCTAGGGGTGATAGAAGGGGCACTTCGCTAATGGGAGGGGAGGGTCGGCACCGATGAAAACATATTTTTAGGCTACTCTGGTGATATGTAAGAGTTGATTTGTTTTTTATATGGTCGATTTCTTTCGGTGGTAGGGAGGGGGAGGGGTGGCAGATTTTTTTTCGGACCACATTCAAAGTCCCATATAGCTTGTATGTCCCAAGTTTAGATAACAGAAAATTTAGAATTTTAGCCTGGATTAAGTTCCGCAAGACAACATACAACCTTTGCGAAAAATAATATCGAAAAATATATTAAACTTTCTGATATCCGGTTATTTGAAAGCTTTTAGAGAAGTTTAGAATTTTGACTTAATTCTTTTTATACGACGTATTACGATATCCAAGACAACAGACTAACAATATACATATGTGAATATTTATATCCATAAAAACATTAAACATTCTGACAATTTTAAAAAATACAATCTGTAGTGTCTAGTATCCCCATTTTTATTATATACTTATATGAAACAAAGATGTAGATATGAGTGGTCAGGATTAGGATTTTCCAAGTATCCTGACCAACTGGAAGTGTTTACTCACTATGGACCAGAAAAATATATATGATGTATCACTTTACAAAATCATGCATATAATAAAAATGAACTATTAACTGTGTAGACAGCATTGCAGTTTTACAAGTTCATAGAAAAATACTATTTTAGCAATAACAAAATCATAATACAAACACTGAAATCAAAATTGCTTAAACCATAAAAGAATAGTTATAAAAAATTTATGTAATAAATAAAATAAATCATGTTTCTAAAATGTATCATAATTCATTTGTCTAATTTATCATAAAATATTTTGATTATTTAAATATAAATATTCATCAACATTTCATATGCATCTCGCAAACACCATATAGATGGGTGAAATGGGATGTTACCTTTCCATATCTATGATGTTTACGAGACATAAGAAATTTTGATGAATATGCTGGTGTGTCGAAAGTTTCAAAATAACCATTATTTGGCTGCAAAGTGGAAAATTTAGAATTTTAACCTGGAAAAAGTTATGCAAGATAACATACAACTGTAGAAACATGTGAAAATTGGGTATAGTTCAGCAAATTCCCTTTACAATATGTAGTTTTTAACTATTATAGTGAGAACTGCCAACTCTTTATCTAATCTCCCATAATGTATCTTTAAGGAGTAGCTTGTTAGAGCAAAATCACAGATTCTGTAAAAATAAAGCTGGTAAAATATTCTATTTGTAAACAATTTTTAACTACATCTATAAGTATATAATTGATTTAGAAAAAATATATCAATTGGCCCACATTAAACAATATTATGTCGCTACTGACAGTATAACTAATACTATAGCACATCGGACCCACGGACAAAATCCCCTAACCCCATGACCCATATCATTATGTTGTTATGTCTAAAATTTCAATATAATTTTGACACCATTCTAATTCCCATAACGGTTTACGTACCAAGTTTACGAAAATAGAAAATTTAGAATTTTGTTCTTTAACATGAAATATGGGTGTATAAAATAAATCAAATTATTGTTTAATATAGGCGGATAAAAAAACCTAATGTACAATAATTACAGAAATATGTATCTAAATGAAATTCTCTTATCTGTAAGTATGATTAAGAAATAATATAATCTCAACTGAAGAATTATCTGAATTTTGATCCGGTTACCTAAATTCAGCTGACAATAATATAAACGTGAATATTTATATCAATCTTTGTAGCTTTTTTTGACAATCTCAGTGACTGGTTTTTTTTTATCATATTAGTATATACTTATTTGAAACAAAGACATAGATATGAGCTACCTAACCTTAAATCACATCTAAGAAAGGGGAGGTAGGGTTTTTCCCAAAAAGCGAGCTGATGAACTGAAAGTGTTTACTGTCCTTACATTATAAAACACATAATCATGAACAATTATAACAGTAGACATCAGTCCTACAACTTTTTTTGAAAATAAATCCTATTTTGGCAATAACAAGATAATAATTTGTGTAATGTAACAACAGATATATTGAAATACGAATAGAAATGAAAACCTCTAATCTATAATTAAATAATAATTGATTAAGAAATAATATAATCTATTACGACTGATGAATTATCAGTTGGCCCATATTAAACAATATTTTAAAATATGTGGGTATAGGTAAAAAAAAAAAATAAATAAATGGTTGCATGAAAAAATATAAAAATCTCGACCCCACTACCTCCCCCTTATAATATTTGTATGTCCAAAATTTCTAAATGAATTGACCCCATTCAAATTACCATAAACTAGTATGTTACAAGTTTAGGGAAAAGGGGAAAATTTATATTTTGGACCTGTAGCATGATGGACGAACAGACATAATACCCTCCCTCCATTTCACGTTATGTTTGTATGTCAAAAATTTCCAAACAATTTTGACCCCATTCAAATTCCCATAACGGTTTACATTCCAAGTTTAGGAAAATGGAAAATCTAGAATTTTGTTCTGTAAAATGAAATATGGGCGTATAAAAATAACTAATTGTTTAATATGGGCGTGTAAAAAAGCTAAATAATACATGAAAATTAGGGAAATTCGAATCATAATCTCTTATCTATAAGTAAATAATTAATAATTCAAGATGTAGATATGAGTGGTCAGTATTGAAAGCCGCCTACTCAACCCTTACTCCCATAGTGTTTACCCACTATTGACCTTATATTGTAAAAAAAAAACAAAAAACAATCATGCATATAAAATAAATGAACAATTATAACAGTAGACATCAGTCCTACAACTTCAATCAAAAAAATACTATTTATGCAATAAGATTATTATGTGTCAAATTTAACATGTATTTTGTTCATAGATACAAAAACAATTTCAACGGGAAATACGAATATAAAAATTAATATCTCTTATCTATGCGTAATATATGATTAAGAAATAATCTATTTTAACTAATGAATTGTAACTTGCCCAACATTAAACAATATTTTAATAGATATTAACAAAAAATGAAATGGGGTTGGAAGCAAAAAAAATAAGCATCTCCTCCTCCCCACCCACACGTTTGTCGAAAATTTCAAAATGATTTTGACCCCATTCAAATTACCATAAACGAGGATGTTCCAAATTTAGGGAAAAGGGAAAATTTATATTTTTGACCTACAGCACGACGGACCCTTGGACAAAATCCCCCCCCCCCCCCATAACATCTTATTGGTATTCCGAAAATTTCAAAATATTTTTGCCCCATTCAAATTCCCATAACGGTTTACATTCCAAGTTTAGGAAAATGGAAAATTTAGAATTTTGTTCTGTAACATATGAAATATGGGCGTATAAAAAAATCTAATTATTGTTTAATATTAGGCGTATAATAAGATGTTGGCGTACCATTATTTCAAATAATCGTACGGAAAACTTGCCAATCGTACTTTATTTATACCAGTGAAAAAGGGATTCGTGTAACACATTTCACAGTAAAAGCATGTGCGAAGTGTCTGTATTTTAAGTTATTTCATGGTCTTGAACTTAAGACATTGTTCAATATTTTGGACAGGTTGATTAAATAAGTAATTTACATATCGAGGCTTAAAGAAAATTGGTAAAAATATAAAAATAACAAGTTCTTGTACATGTATATAAAAAATTAAAAATGTTACTTTAAAACACTATGGTAAAATTCAAACATGAGAATTGGACTGAGAAGAGAGGGCATAATAAAAACAAGTTACAACAGGAGGTCCAGCTGATTGATGTTTGGTGTCATCAATGTACGTAAAAAAACCCGTGGGGAAAAAAATCTGCTTGCTTTATGTGGAAAAGCGAAGTTCTCGCCGTAAAAACCACATAGCTGGACCCATAGAGTATTTACATATATATTAAAAACGATTCGTGGGATTATTTAAATACAATTAAAATTTCAAGTCATTTCAATGTTTCAATTCATAGTCTGCAGTCTGTCAAAAATTTTCTCGTTGTGGAAGACTCTTTCCAAGTAAAGTTACCTGAAAAGAGAAAGAAGAGCCAGCAGCAACACCGAACAGAACAACTTAAACATTTATAAAATTATATGTGGAATCAAACTTTTAAGCAAATTATAAAGAAATGCGTTTTAACATCCCACTGTTCTGCTCCGAGAAATTATATAGATTTATATGCACTATCAATAAATGGTAGGGTTATGTTACCCAACTACTGACAATAAAAGTATTTAAAAATTTATATCGAACTTTGTAGGCTTTTCTGACAATCTCTATATCATATTACGTACTTATTTGAAACAAGATATTGAAATACGAATACAAATGAAAAGCTCTAATCTATAAGTATATAATTGATTAAGAAATAATATAATTTATTTCAACAGAAGAATTATCAGTTGGCCCACATTAAACAATATTTTGAAATATGTGGGAATAGGTAAAAAATAAAATAAATAAAAGGTTACGCAAAAAAAAAATATAAAAATCTTGACCCCACCACCTCTCCCTTATAATATTTGTATATTGAATATTTCAAAATGAATGGCCCCATTCAATGAAATGGGGTTTAAAGTCCTACTCTTTTGCACCTAACCTGGGCTAATTATCATAAACTAGTATGTTCCAAGTTTAGGGAAAAGGGGAAATTTGTATTTTGGACCTGTAGCATAATGGCCGGACAGACATAATACATCTTTCCCTCGCCCCATATCACGTCATGTTTGTATGTCGAAAATTTCGAAACAATTTTGACCCATTCAAATTCCCATAAAGGTTTACATTCCAAGATTAGGAAAATGGAAAATCTAGAATTTTGTTCGGTAAAATGAAATATGGGCGTATAAAAATATCTAATTATTGTTTAATATAGGCCTATAGAAAGAACTAAATAATGTATAATAATTAGGGAAATACAAATCATAACCTCTTATTTAAGTAAATAATTGTTTAAGAAATAATATAGACTATTCAACAGATGGATTATTTGAAATTTGAAAGTATTATTTTACCCCAACACACTGACAATAATATAACATGTGAATATTTTTGTCAATCTTTGTCGGCTTTTCTGGCAATCTCTACAGACTGGTATCATCATATCATAATATAAAGCAAAAGAGAGAAATGGGGTTTAATGTCCACTTGATACAAGCTAGGTCATTTCGGTTTAATTTTATTTCAATAATTCGCTTTTGCGTAGAAGTCTTTAGCAGTTGGAGGACCCAGAGAAAACCCACGAGTGTGGACTGGCGACTCTACTCACATACAAGCAGGGATTTGAAACCAGGCCAGTTGACTCAATGACAGGCTTTATCATACAGCACGCACATGATAACCATTCGACCACCCAAACCCCCAGCAAATATTGAAAAACACGAATAATTAACTGTGTAGACACGACAACAGTTTTACAACCTCATTAGAAAAATACTATTTTGGCAATAACAAGATTATAAACATATAAATTGATGACCGTTGGCGATATAACAATAGTTAAATCCAAATTACAAACGAACCCATCAAAAAGTTAGAGTAAAGAAACATGAGCTAACAGATTTTGGACACACCTTTACATAGGAAAATGATTTGATAGACTTTTGGTGAGAATATCGGTTTAAACTACATGATGGAAGAACCCCAAATGCTATGTTCTAGAGAAATGAAGCAAACTGCCTATATATCGTCAGCTATAATGTGTTAGTTTTGATGAATCTTCTTATCTGTACCTGAAGCCGATAGCCTAATATGGACTGCCAACTACCAGTCATCAGAGATAACTGGGTGGCCAACCACAAGTCATCAAAGATAACTGGTCTCGTCGAGGACCAATGCGTGAGTTTTAATGAATCTTCTTATGATCTGTACCAGAAGCCCATAGCCTAATATGGACTGCCAACTACCAGTAATCAGAGATAACTGGGTGGCCAACCACAAGTCATCAAAGATAACTGGTCTCGTTGAGAACCAAAGGGTGAGTTTTAATGAATCTTCTTCTGATCTGTACCAGAAGCCCATAGCCTAATATGGACTGCCAACTACCAGTCACCAGAGATAACTGGGTGGCCAACCACAAGTCATCAAGGATAACAGGTCTCGTCGAGGACCAATGTGTGAGTTTTAATGAATCTTCTGATCTGTACCAGAAGCCCATAGCTTAATATGGACTGCCAACTACCAGTAATCAGAGATAACTGGGTGGCCAACCACAAGTCATCAAAGATAACTGGTCTCGTTGAGAACCAAAGGGTGAGTTTTAATGAATCTTCTTCTGATCTGTACCAGAAGCCCATAGCCTAATATGGACTGCCAACTACCAGTCACCAGAGATAACTGGGTGGCCAACCACAAGTCATCAAGGATAATGGATCTCGTCGAGGACCAATGAATGAGATGTGCACACCAGAAATCTGTTGTTCGGCTAGAAGACAACAATGTTGAATATGATAAGAGATAAACATCTTCAGTATGTTGTTTCGACTGGGTAATGAAGCAAATTTATCTAGCCTAGACATAACATGTAGACTCAATCCCCCAAGTAGCATGACACCTCAATCCTCACTAAAAGTCTATGTTTCCAAGCACTCCAATATTAAAATGTGTTTCAAACTTGTCAACAGATGTACATATTAGATGGACCAATGAAGAATTTAGGAATTATATCCGGTGCAAACAATATATATGCACAGAAACCTGTTATTGCCAAACTAGAATTTCCCTATTCAAGCTGAATATCTCATAGCTATGGAAGACCATTAGGGTCAACCATATTCTGACTATCTTGTAATTACAAGATACGGACAGAGATACAGTGTTTAACGTCCACTCGACACAAACTAAGTCATTTCGGGACTAAGTCATTTCAATTTCATTTCAATAATTCGCTTGCGAGTACGGGTCTTTACCAGTGGAAGGAAACCGGTGGACCCGGAAAAATCCCATGAGGTTAGAAAGACGACCTTACTCCTTGTCACATACAACAAGGGAATTGAAACCACGCCAACTGACTCAATGACAAACCTTATGATACAACGTGCACGAGCTAACCTATTGCAGGCCTTAAATACTATAGTAAATAAATTACCATTTCTGTCTTCTTCTATGCCGGTTGTGACCATGAAATAAATAATTTGATGCCTTCATCTGTGGTCCTGTAAAATGTAAAACAGTTTTATATTTTGAATTTATACCACCAAGTCTTATTTTGCCAATGTTAGGTTTCAACAGCCAAAGACTTTAATTTGCAGTACCGCCCAGACAAAGGGATGGTTTAATCAACAAGCATGTATGGAAACAAAACGAAATGAAATGGGGTATAACGTCCTACTATTCTGCTCCAAAACTGGGCTAATGATGACGGGAATACCCCATACAGTGTGCTAAGAGGAAAAATTTTGCCCGGGCAGCGGCGCTATGACTTACTCTAATTCCAAATTCCAACTGCCAAGGGATCTTTTACGTGAACACCAATGTATACATGGGACCTCTAATTTCGAATTCCAACTGCCAAGGGATCTTTTACGTGCACATCAAGGTGTACATTGGACCGCAGTTTTTTGTCCCATCAGAAATAGAATGTTGTCCTTATCAGGCCCTTCATCCTACATCACTGATAAGGGGAAAACAATTTACACATACCGGTAGACACCCACACGTTTGTCGAAAATTTCAAAATGATTTTGACCCCATTCAAATTACCATAAACGAGGATGTTCCAAATTTAGGGAAAAGGGAAAATTTATATTTTTGACCTACAGCACGACGGACCCTTGGACAAAATCCCCCCCCCCCCCCCATAACATCTTATTGGTATTCCGAAAATTTCAAAATATTTTTGCCCCATTCAAATTCCCATAACGGTTTACATTCCAAGTTTAGGAAAATGGAAAATTTAGAATTTTGTTCTGTAACATATGAAATATGGGCGTATAAAAAAATCTAATTATTGTTTAATATTAGGCGTATAATAAGATGTTGGCGTACCATTATTTCAAATAATCGTACGGAAAACTTGCCAATCGTACTTTATTTATACCAGTGAAAAAGGGATTCGTGTAACACATTTCACAGTAAAAGCATGTGCGAAGTGTCTGTATTTTAAGTTATTTCATGGTCTTGAACTTAAGACATTGTTCAATATTTTGGACAGGTTGATTAAATAAGTAATTTACATATCGAGGCTTAAAGAAAATTGGTAAAAATATAAAAATAACAAGTTCTTGTACATGTATATAAAAAATTAAAAATGTTACTTTAAAACACTATGGTAAAATTCAAACATGAGAATTGGACTGAGAAGAGAGGGCATAATAAAAACAAGTTACAACAGGAGGTCCAGCTGATTGATGTTTGGTGTCATCAATGTACGTAAAAAAACCCGTGGGGAAAAAAATCTGCTTGCTTTATGTGGAAAAGCGAAGTTCTCGCCGTAAAAACCACATAGCTGGACCCGTAGAGTATTTACATATATATTAAAAACGATTCGTGGGATTATTTAAATACAATTAAAATTTCAAGTCATTTCAATGTTTCAATTCATAGTCTGCAGTCTGTCAAAAATTTTCTCGTTGTGGAAGACTCTTTCCAAGTAAAGTTACCTGAAAAGAGAAAGAAGAGCCAGCAGCAACACCGAACAGAACAACTTAAACATTTATAAAATTATATGTGGAATCAAACTTTTAAGCAAATTATAAAGAAATGCGTTTTAACATCCCACTGTTCTGCTCCGAGAAATTATATAGATTTATATGCACTATCAATAAATGGTAGGGTTATGTTACCCAACTACTGACAATAAAAGTATTTAAAAATTTATATCGAACTTTGTAGGCTTTTCTGACAATCTCTATATCATATTACGTACTTATTTGAAACAAGATATTGAAATACGAATACAAATGAAAAGCTCTAATCTATAAGTATATAATTGATTAAGAAATAATATAATTTATTTCAACAGAAGAATTATCAGTTGGCCCACATTAAACAATATTTTGAAATATGTGGGAATAGGTAAAAAATAAAATAAATAAAAGGTTACGCAAAAAAAAAATATAAAAATCTTGACCCCACCACCTCTCCCTTATAATATTTGTATATTGAATATTTCAAAATGAATGGCCCCATTCAATGAAATGGGGTTTAAAGTCCTACTCTTTTGCACCTAACCTGGGCTAATTATCATAAACTAGTATGTTCCAAGTTTAGGGAAAAGGGGAAATTTGTATTTTGGACCTGTAGCATAATGGCCGGACAGACATAATACATCTTTCCCTCGCCCCATATCACGTCATGTTTGTATGTCGAAAATTTCGAAACAATTTTGACCCATTCAAATTCCCATAAAGGTTTACATTCCAAGATTAGGAAAATGGAAAATCTAGAATTTTGTTCGGTAAAATGAAATATGGGCGTATAAAAATATCTAATTATTGTTTAATATAGGCCTATAGAAAGAACTAAATAATGTATAATAATTAGGGAAATACAAATCATAACCTCTTATTTAAGTAAATAATTGTTTAAGAAATAATATAGACTATTCAACAGATGGATTATTTGAAATTTGAAAGTATTATTTTACCCCAACACACTGACAATAATATAACATGTGAATATTTTTGTCAATCTTTGTCGGCTTTTCTGGCAATCTCTACAGACTGGTATCATCATATCATAATATAAAGCAAAAGAGAGAAATGGGGTTTAATGTCCACTTGATACAAGCTAGGTCATTTCGGTTTAATTTTATTTCAATAATTCGCTTTTGCGTAGAAGTCTTTAGCAGTTGGAGGACCCAGAGAAAACCCACGAGTGTGGACTGGCGACTCTACTCACATACAAGCAGGGATTTGAAACCAGGCCAGTTGACTCAATGACAGGCTTTATCATACAGCACGCACATGATAACCATTCGACCACCCAAACCCCCAGCAAATATTGAAAAACACGAATAATTAACTGTGTAGACACGACAACAGTTTTACAACCTCATTAGAAAAATACTATTTTGGCAATAACAAGATTATAAACATATAAATTGATGACCGTTGGCGATATAACAATAGTTAAATCCAAATTACAAACGAACCCATCAAAAAGTTAGAGTAAAGAAACATGAGCTAACAGATTTTGGACACACCTTTACATAGGAAAATGATTTGATAGACTTTTGGTGAGAATATCGGTTTAAACTACATGATGGAAGAACCCCAAATGCTATGTTCTAGAGAAATGAAGCAAACTGCCTATATATCGTCAGCTATAATGTGTTAGTTTTGATGAATCTTCTTATCTGTACCTGAAGCCGATAGCCTAATATGGACTGCCAACTACCAGTCATCAGAGATAACTGGGTGGCCAACCACAAGTCATCAAAGATAACTGGTCTCGTCGAGGACCAATGCGTGAGTTTTAATGAATCTTCTTATGATCTGTACCAGAAGCCCATAGCCTAATATGGACTGCCAACTACCAGTAATCAGAGATAACTGGGTGGCCAACCACAAGTCATCAAAGATAACTGGTCTCGTTGAGAACCAAAGGGTGAGTTTTAATGAATCTTCTTCTGATCTGTACCAGAAGCCCATAGCCTAATATGGACTGCCAACTACCAGTCACCAGAGATAACTGGGTGGCCAACCACAAGTCATCAAGGATAACAGGTCTCGTCGAGGACCAATGTGTGAGTTTTAATGAATCTTCTGATCTGTACCAGAAGCCCATAGCTTAATATGGACTGCCAACTACCAGTAATCAGAGATAACTGGGTGGCCAACCACAAGTCATCAAAGATAACTGGTCTCGTTGAGAACCAAAGGGTGAGTTTTAATGAATCTTCTTCTGATCTGTACCAGAAGCCCATAGCCTAATATGGACTGCCAACTACCAGTCACCAGAGATAACTGGGTGGCCAACCACAAGTCATCAAGGATAATGGATCTCGTCGAGGACCAATGAATGAGATGTGCACACCAGAAATCTGTTGTTCGGCTAGAAGACAACAATGTTGAATATGATAAGAGATAAACATCTTCAGTATGTTGTTTCGACTGGGTAATGAAGCAAATTTATCTAGCCTAGACATAACATGTAGACTCAATCCCCCAAGTAGCATGACACCTCAATCCTCACTAAAAGTCTATGTTTCCAAGCACTCCAATATTAAAATGTGTTTCAAACTTGTCAACAGATGTACATATTAGATGGACCAATGAAGAATTTAGGAATTATATCCGGTGCAAACAATATATATGCACAGAAACCTGTTATTGCCAAACTAGAATTTCCCTATTCAAGCTGAATATCTCATAGCTATGGAAGACCATTAGGGTCAACCATATTCTGACTATCTTGTAATTACAAGATACGGACAGAGATACAGTGTTTAACGTCCACTCGACACAAACTAAGTCATTTCGGGACTAAGTCATTTCAATTTCATTTCAATAATTCGCTTGCGAGTACGGGTCTTTACCAGTGGAAGGAAACCGGTGGACCCGGAAAAATCCCATGAGGTTAGAAAGACGACCTTACTCCTTGTCACATACAACAAGGGAATTGAAACCACGCCAACTGACTCAATGACAAACCTTATGATACAACGTGCACGAGCTAACCTATTGCAGGCCTTAAATACTATAGTAAATAAATTACCATTTCTGTCTTCTTCTATGCCGGTTGTGACCATGAAATAAATAATTTGATGCCTTCATCTGTGGTCCTGTAAAATGTAAAACAGTTTTATATTTTGAATTTATACCACCAAGTCTTATTTTGCCAATGTTAGGTTTCAACAGCCAAAGACTTTAATTTGCAGTACCGCCCAGACAAAGGGATGGTTTAATCAACAAGCATGTATGGAAACAAAACGAAATGAAATGGGGTATAACGTCCTACTATTCTGCTCCAAAACTGGGCTAATGATGACGGGAATACCCCATACAGTGTGCTAAGAGGAAAAATTTTGCCCGGGCAGCGGCGCTATGACTTACTCTAATTCCAAATTCCAACTGCCAAGGGATCTTTTACGTGAACACCAATGTATACATGGGACCTCTAATTTCGAATTCCAACTGCCAAGGGATCTTTTACGTGCACATCAAGGTGTACATTGGACCGCAGTTTTTTGTCCCATCAGAAATAGAATGTTGTCCTTATCAGGCCCTTCATCCTACATCACTGATAAGGGGAAAACAATTTACACATACCGGTAGACACAATGTGTGAATTACACACATAACACACAAGAAGTAGTCTATGTGAACTCCAGGAAAGAAGTTGCATGAGAATTTCTAACAAAATAAGCTACCCCCCTCTTGTAACGTCATTTAAAACTATTTTTATATCTAAATGGAGGACTAGATTGAACTTATTTAAAAGTGTCATTTTTAGATCCATTTTACCGAATTCCCAGTGGCAAAAATTCACTTCGTCATTTATTTCTTATAAAAATAATTCTTCCAGTAAACATATCTAAGTATATTTATAAAAAGAACAATTATACACACGCCAAGAGCAAGGTGGCTACATAACAGATAATATCGTCCTGTTTAAATATCCAAATTTGTGCGACGAAAATATACTTTTGGCTATTACTTTAATAAAGACTGAGAGTGAAACAGGGAGGGAGGTCACAACCGCATTGAAGTATGTTTGTCAGAAACGTGTACTTTTTGTCAGAAACATGTACTTGCCTGCTAAAATCCTCATCTGCCATTCCTACATCAAACAATCTGTACCACTGCATTCACCACTCTATCCATCAATCTGTAGCACCGATCTATCCAGACAGAACCCTGAAACATGCATGGGGGAGAAAGATTAGTACATATGCAGTCTAGTCCACAAACAGTCTGAATGTCTGTCAGAAACATGTACTTGCCTTATAAAATCACCCAATACCTATATTCTAGTGCTCCTCCTCTGTCACTGCCATTCCTGCATCCAACCATCTGTAGAGCCATATCTATCCAGACTGGACCTTGAAACAAACATGGGGGAGAAAGATTAGTACATGTTCAGTCTAGTCCACAAACGGTCTGAATATCTGTCAGAAACATGTACTTGCCTTATATAATCACCCAACAGACAATCACCTATCATTTTGTGCTCCTCCTTTGCCACACTGCATCTAATAATCTGTACCGCTGCATCCATCAATCTGTAGCGCCATATCTATCCAGACAGGACCCTGAAACAGGTATGATGGGGAGAAAGCGATTAGTACATGTGCAGTTTAGCCCCCCCCCCCCTCCTTTTTTAAAGCAAACTTAATAATGCTCATAACTAGAAATCTTTTCAATCAGTCTGTTTATGCACTGATAAAAAAAACCACACAGCATATTTTAAAGCTATAATAATGTAGACCAGACGATACATAATAACATACCTGTATGTTCCCTGGATTCCACTATCAACAATCTAAGTTTATCATAGAAACACATTATACAAGAATATCTATAAAATATTAGAAACTACCAATGGTGATGCTTAACTCACCTGTATCCGTTAGCTCTCTAGAACTTACTATCAACATTACATCTATAGAAACACGTTATATCACATTATCTGTACTGGGCCCTCAGGAGAAATTTGCAATATACGTTAAAAGCATTAAAAATCTTAAGATAAACCAAATATCAGAATATATTAAATACAGCACCCCTTACTTAGCAAGCAAATGCAAAAAGGTGTAAAAAGTGAAAAACATGCAAAAAGAAAAAGAAAAAAAATATATTAGTAGAAAGGAGATGTGGGATTAGTCTGATGCCATATATTAATATATCCCAATTTAATTACTCCCCATATCTATAACTTTCAGCCAAATAAAACCTAATAATACACCATGGAAGTCCTCATTAATCATGGTATTGCAAAACGAAATTGGTGCATAAGCCAAGCTTATACAACATCAACAAACCAAAATATAAAGACAGGTCCAGTATAAGATAAATAATAACGTGTGTGGACCTCTCTATGATACCATAAACTTCTTATCTCCTTTAGTCGGGTAATCTGAAAATAAAACCAAGAATTAAATATACACTTTCCCTAAACTCAAATCAATATGCGCACTGACTGAAAAAATTAGTTGTTGAAGGAATGTCAGATAATTCCGATATTGTGCAGTTTGATAAAAATATAATAATATGGTAAAGAACTTGGCCATTGAGATATGCCTGTAATTTGTAATATAAATAAGTTTAAAAGTTAAGTTACTAAAGTTAAAGTTACTAACCTGTTTGAGATGAATAACTTGTCCTATTTGGCTATAGTGAAGAGACGCTTCCACTCGGCCGTCCAATTTGAAAGTGAAGAATAGTTGGTGGTTTCTGTCTTTGTTTAAATCTGAAAACTACTCATCGCGACCAGTTGACCTGGCTTGTGTTACTGTATGGAACGACAAATACACATACAATTATTCAAGTGACAGAGGAACCAAGGGTTATGGATCGATTTTATGTTAGTTTGGCATACCATAATCCAGAACCACAATTCAGATCACCGGGAAACAAACAGAATGTAAGCCGGGACTGTGAAATAAACATCTGACGGGTATTTGACTGATTACTAAACGTGGTATTATAAATGTGCATCTCGATTTTATTTTGTAAAATATATCATACATTAAAATAAATTAAATCTATTATTGACCATCTTTTATTGATCAGTGAAAATCATTCGGCTCTCGCAATGGTATTACAATAAAAAAAAAACACACACACTTCAGAAATCTCAAAATATAGGGAAAAAATGTGAATAGGACCAACTCAAGATCATCAAAGCTTGGAATCCATCCCCTAAACGTCTCAGACATTAGATGACAAATATAAGTCCAGCCATTTACAGTTGTTTTTCTTGAAAGGTATTTTGTTGAGTATTTTATTATGCAGCTATAGGTCTTTTGCACATTCTAATATTAACAGTAACACAGTATTTTTGTATATTCCATCCCCTGAGTTATCCCCCATCCCCCCCCCCTCTAATAAAGGCCCATATACACAAACAAATTATTGAAATATGAATATTTCAGTAAAAAATTTACCGAGGTTCAATTGGGTAGAATTACCACCTCTAGGCGCTTAAACAGGAATTTTGAAAAATGGGCGCAATCTGAATCTGCAATCTATTAATTTTGCCTTACGAGAAAAAATCAGGCGCCTTATACATTTAAAAGAGTAAATATCTTCCCAAAATGGACTCAGGTGCCAGCAAAATCGATGTAGTGACACAGACTTGACCCAAAATAATTTTCAGAAAAAAAAATAGTTGTTTTGCAAGATACAAGAGATGGACTGAGAACTGGCTCAAAACGCGAATTATCGTACAATCAGGGGCCGTAATCCAGGAAGTTACGGTCTGATATTCTCGAATATATCGAAAGGTATCGCAATATGTGTGATATAAAAATATATTTTGCGTTTCATCTGATCTTTGTGCCTCTGTCAGTTTCCATATTAACCAGAGGAAAAAAAAAACAGCATTGTTGAAAAAGTATGGTTGTCAGTCTTCTTTTAACAGCCATCTGCGAAGACTGAGATGTGAATGGTAGGACTTCTTTATTTTTAACAGGTGGGCATGTTTAAACCCCAGACAGCTTCCCATTTTAAGGACAGATCTTGTTAATATTCCACGTTTCATCCATCAATATAATAAGTTGTTATTATGAAATATAGATCTGTATTTTAATCAGATTGGTCAATATAATAAGTGGTTATTGTGAAATAGGTTTTACCATATTACTGTATATTATTACACACGGACAAGGCCCAGGATAGGCGTGGGTCTGAGGGGCCCAGGTCCAGGGCCCCGCGGTTTAGGGGGGCCCGCGGTTCGTGGCAAAAAGAGAAAAAATCAAATTCCAGATGAATGTTTCACAGCAATTGATTTGGCGGCGGAGACTGGGGTATCCCTTAATCCAGTAAATGTATATGAAATATATCTGAATTTTGTAAAATAAAAACATGGTAAGTCATTAACGGCATAGAACCGTAGACTCAGACTAATCATAGAATGACTCAAACTAAAGAAAAACTCAGCTATGAACTGGTAGGAACCAGTGAATACTCAATAGGGATCATATGGTTTTTCTCATTTTCTTAATGTGCCGTTGAAAATTTCGCGGCACATCTGGGATGATCTCGTGACACACCTGTGTGCCGCGACACACTGGTTGAGAATCACTGCCTTAATCCTTCTCTGCGAAGTTCAATTCGATGATCGGTTTAGTCTTCTAGCGGCGATTTCACTTTATATTTTTATAACAGTTTCCTGCCGTTATCTGTCATTTCTTAGCATTGCCATTCGGAACTGAGATTATGTAATTCTTCTTGTATTACAGACCATGTAGCCCAATTGTGTGTTATACGTGCCAAACAAAAGCATATAGAACTAGACCTGCATGCAGGAATGACGGGTTTCACTTTTGCCATGTTACCTTTGAACTTGAACTTGTGTCACTTTTGGTGCTACGTTACCCTTGAACATATGTCCTTTCCGGTACCAATGAAACCAATATACAGGTTTCCACATAAGCATTGCACACATCAAATAAAATGGAAACAGAATCAAACAAATCCAGCAATTTTATTTTATACATTTGTTACATGTAATTGATCCTGACAAAATAACAGTACTTCCGGTGATAATGTAAATGTTCCCTTAGTCTTATGAAATCAGAAATGGCATAAGGCATCATATGGTGAAAATTTTATGTAAATCGAATAATAATTTCCACTTTTATAGACCAAAAACCTTGAAAAGTGACGTGTAGAAAATCGTCTATTTCTCGGCAACCGTACAAGTTAGAAACCATTTTTTGGTATTTATGGGTTTAATCTATTTGTTGATTGGAATCAAATATCATAATTGTATAAACATTACAAATCAGACTCATTTGAATAAAATATCGGTTTTGAAGGCTTAAAATACAGTTTTTGCCAAAATGACGCTACTTCCGGTGATAATGAAAACGTTAAATTAGTTTTATGACATCGTCTATGACATTAGGCTTCAAAGGGTGAAAATTTTATGAAAATCAAATAATAATTGACACTTTTATGGGCCAAAAACCTTCAAAAGTGACTTTCAGAAAATCGCCTATATCTCGACAACCGAACAAGTTAGAAACAATTTTATGATATCTATTTGACCGTATGAGTTTTGTTAATATGTGAATTTAAACCAAAAGTTAATTTTATTATTACATGTGACATAATTCTTGGTTAAAAAAAAGATCGATTTTAAAAGTTAAAAATTGAGTTTTTGACTAAATGACGTCACTTCCGGTGTCAATTTTAAATAGTAATCAACATGATATGACGCACACTTGCTTTTTGAATCAAATGATGTCACTTTTGTGAATATCCATTAATAATTGACTATTTTACAGGCAACATTACGAAAACAGTGACTTATGCAAAACTGCCCATTTCTCGGCAACTGCTTATATTAGAAACTAATTTTAACATACATTCTCTTCGTATGGATTATAGTGACAGGTTTATAAAAGTTAAGTAAAAAAATTTTAAAATCTGAAAAGCCTGAATGGGTTGTAAATAGGTCAATTTTACGCCTTTTTTCACCCCTTAATCCAATTTGCTAGATAACACTTTTGGTAATAAAAGAATTAACAATTGGGACAACGAAGCATATGAACTTTGTTTTATACAAATCGAACAATAAAAAATTAATCTAGGACTGAAAAACTGAATTAGCTAATGGCGGCCAAGGAAAATTACTGAGACAAATTTTTTTAACATTTTTGCGCTAGTCAGATGACTCTTTAATTCTGTGCACAACACGACTAAATAATATTTATAAATAAAAACGTTAAATCGAATAATAATTGCCACTTTTAAAGACCAAAAAACTTGAAAAGTGACTTGTAGAAAATCGGCTATTTCTCGGCAACCGTACAAGTTAGAAACCATTTTGTGGTATCTGTATGATCGTATGGGTTCATTCTATTTGTTGATTGGCATCAAATACCATAATTTGAAAAAGATTTCAAAACAGACTCATTTGAATAAAATATCTGTTTTGGAGGCTAAAAATACAGTTTTTGCCAAAATGACGTTACTTCCGGTGATAATGAAAATCTTAAATTACTTGTATGAAATCCCAAATGGCATTAGGTATAACATGGTGTGACGTTTATGAAAATCGAATAATAATTGACCCTTTTATGGCCCCGAAACCTTCAAAAGTGACCTGTAGAAAACCGTCTATTTCTCGGCAACCGAACAAGTTAGAAACCATTTTATGATATCTATATGACCATATGAGTTTTGTTTATATGTGAATTTAAACCAAAAGTTAAAATTATTAATACATATTAAGTTATTCTTGGTTGAATAAAACATTGATTTAAAAAAGTGTAAAATGCATTTTTTGACCAAATGATGTCACTTCCGGTGTCAATTTTAAATTGTAATCAACTTGATATGACGCTACGTGCTTTTTGAATCAAATGATGTCACTTTTATAAAAATCCAATAATAATTGACTATTTTACAGGCAAAATAACGAAAACAGTGACTTATGCAGAACTGCCCATTTCTTGGCAACTGCTTATATTACAAACGAATTTTAACATACATTTTCTTCGTATGGATTATAGCTACAAGTTTATAAAAGTTACGAAGAAATATTTTAAAATCTGAAAAGCCTGAATAGGTTGTAAATAGGCCAATTTTACACCATTTTTAGCCTCTTAATCGAATTTGCTCGAAAATGAAATCGAAATTAAAAAAACTGCTTCCTACATTTTTTGCGCCTTGAAAGGGCACACTCTTTGAGTCATATAATTTTTCAAAAAAATAATATTTGTTTATGAAGATCGTAAATAACTGTCAAAATTGTAGTTTTTGGTAAAATTATGCCACTTCCGGTGCCGACAGATAACACTTTCGGTAATAAAAAAAACGACAATTGATACAACGAAGCATATGAACTTTGTTTTATACAAATCGAACAATAAAAAATTAATCTAGGACTGAAAAACTGAATTAGCCAATGGCGGCCAAGGTAAATTACTGAGACAAAATTTTTTAACATTTTTGCACTAGTCAGATGACCCTTTAATTCTGTGCACAATACGACTAAAAAATATTCATAAATAAAAAAGTTTTTTGTAAAATTTTAAATTTTCGAAATTTGGCGCCTAATATCTTCGAAGATTTGCCGAAAATCAAAAATCGAAAGTAGCGTAGCTATGTGCCCTGTCTCAGGCTATGCCAAAATGTATCGAAAGTTAAAATCCAATGATTATTGTTAAAATTACTGCAATATTTTTAAAAACGATAACTTCGGTGATTTCGGACATTTCGCATTGTCGCAGAACGTTCAAAATAGCTTTATCCTCTAAGTCACACCCACTTTCCCAGTAAAACCGAAGAAATCGTAACGATGCGACACGTAGTTGCTGAGATCTATTCAAATTGGAATCTGAATAATAATAATAATAACTAGACCTGCATGCAGGAATGACGGGTTTCACTGGTGCCATGTTACCTTTGAACTTGAACTTGTGTCACTTTCAGTGCCACGTTACCCTTGAACATATGTCACTTCCGGTACCAATGAAACCAATATACAGGTTTCCACATAAGCATTGCACACATCAAATAAAATGGAAACAGAAACAAACAAACCCAGCAATATCATTTCATTTTATACATTTGTTACATGTAATTGATCCTGACAAAATTACAGTACTTCCGGTGATAATGTAAATGTTCCATTAGTTTTATGAAATCAGAAATGGCATAAGGCATCTCATGGTGAAAATTTTATGTAAATCGAATAATAATTGCCACTTTTATAGACCAAAAACCTTGAAAAGTGACGTGTAGAAAATCGTCTATTTCTCGGCAACCGTACAAGTTAGAAACCATTTTTTGGTATTTATATGACCGTATGGGTTTAATCTATTTGTTGATTGGAATCAAATATCATAATTGTATAAACATTACAAATCAGACTCATTTGAATGAAATATCTGTTTTGAAGGCTTAAAATACAGTTTTTGCAAAAATGACGTTACTTCCGGTGATAATGAAAACGTTAAATTAGTTTTATAACATCGTCTATGACATTAGGCTTCAAAGGGTGAAAATTTTATGAAAATCGAATAATAATTAACACTTTTATGGGCCAAAAACCTTCAAAAGTGACTTTTAGAAAATCGCCTATATCTCGGCAACCGAACAAGTTAGAAACAATCTTATGATATCTTTTTGACCGTATGAGTTTTGTTAATATGTGAATTTAAACCAAAAGTTGATTTTATTATTATATGTGACATAATTCTTGGTTGAAAAAAATATCGATTTCAAAAGTTAAAAATTGAGTTTTTGACTAAATGACGTCACTTCCGGTGTCAATTTTAAATAGTAATCAACATGATATAACGCACACTTGCTTTCTGAATCAAATGATGTCACTTTTGTGAATATCCATTAATAATTGACTATTTTACAGGCAAAATTGCGAAAACAGTGACTTATGCAAAACTGCCCTTTTCTCGGCAACTGCTTATATTACAAACTAATTTTTACATACATTCTCTTCGTATGGATTATAGCTACAAGTTTATAAAAGTTATGTAAAAATATTTTAAAATCTGAAAAGCCTGAATGGGTTGTAAATAGGTCAATTTTACGCCTTTTTTCACCCCTTAATCCAATTTGCTAGAAAATGAAATAGAAATTAAAAAAACTGCTTCCGCCATTTTTTGCGCCTTGAAAGGACACACTCTTTGAGTCATATAATTTTTCAAAAAAATAATATTTGTTTTTGAAGATCGTAAAAAACTGTCAAAATTGTAGTTTTTGGTAAAATTATGCCACTTCCGGTGCCGACAGATAACACTTTCGGTAATAAAAAAAATGACAATTGAGACAACGAAGCATATGAACTTTGTTTTATACAAATCGAACAATAAAAAATTAATCTAGGACTGAAAAACTGAATTAGCCAATGGCGGCCAAGGAAAATTACTGAGACAAAATTTTTTAACATTTTTGCGCTAGTCAGATGACTCTTTAATTCTGTGCACAATACGACTAAAAAATATTCATAAATAAAAAAGTTTTTTGTAAAATTTTAAATTTTCGAAATTTGGCGCCTAATATCTTCGAAGATTTGCCGAAAATCAAAAATCGAAAGTAGCGTAGCTATGTGCCCTGTCTCAGACTATGCCAAAATGTATCGAAAGTTAAAATCCAATGATTATTGTTAAAATTACTGCAATATTTTCAAAAACGATAACTTCGGTGATTTCGGACATTTCGCATTGTCGCAGAACGTTCAAAATAGCTTTATCCTCTAAGTCACACCCACTTTCCCAGTAAAACCGAAGAAATCGTAACGATGCGACACGTAGTTGCTGAGATCTACTCAAATTGGAATCTGAATAATAATAATAATAATAATAATAATAATAACTAGACCTGCAAGCAGCACTGAACCGGCTTTCAGGAATCATACAGGAAGTTTATTATACCATAGCCGATCCATTGAGCTACCAAACTATACTTTAGTTGTTTTGCTTCAGTGACACCCTCTATCATATCTAAAAGTAATATTTGCTGGCTAAAAGACCGGTCAAAATTGTAAATTATGGCAAAAGTATGTCACTTCCGGTGCCGAAAGAAATTTTTATAGATGAAAAATAAGTCGAAAATTCGCAACATACAAAATACAAACTTTTTTTTATAAATATCGGACAATAAATAATTAACCTATAACCCATAAACTGAAATTAAGAAGGTAAAAAACTGAAAAGTGACCCTCGGAAAATTGGTTATTATTCGACAAGGGAACATGCTAGAAGATTTTTCTTGATATCAATATGATGGTACTGATTCAGTCTTACTGCCCATTAGAGTCAGACGTTATAAAGTTAAACGAATAATAAATATAAATCCCTTCAAAAAAATGTTTGTTTTAAAGGCTAAAAATACGTTTTTTGCAAAAATTACATTACTTCCGGTGATATTGAAAATTTTAACTTGGTTCATAGAAGTCATAAATAGCATAAGGCATGAAATGGTAAATAAATTGTAAAAATCGAATAATAATTGACAGTTTTACAGACCAAAAACCTTGAAAAGTGACTTATAGAAGATCGCCTATTTCTCTGTAACCGTACAAGTTAGAAACCATTTTGTGGTATCTGTATGGTCGTATGGCTTCATTTTATTCGTTGATGGGAATCAAATATCATAATTTTAAAAATATTATAAGGCAGACTCATTTGAATAAAATATTTATTTTTTAGGTTAAAAATACAGTTTTTGCCCAAATGACGTCATTTCCGGTCACAGTGAAAATGTAAAATTGGCTTGACCTAGTCCAAATTGTCATTAGGCATCAAATGGAAAAAAAATATTGCAAATCGAATAATAATTAACTCTTTTATAGGCAAAATAACGTGAAAAGTGATGCATGCAAAATTGCATATTTCTCGGCAACTGCTCATATTACAAACTAATTTTCGCATACATTCTCTTCGTCTGGATTATTGCTACGAGTTTATGAAAATTACAAATAAATATTTCAAAATATGAAGACGCTGAATGAATTGTAAATAACTGAATTTTACACTTTATTTTACATTTTATTCGAAATTGCCCGAAAATGAAGTTGAAATTAAAAAATATGAGCTAAGGTTTTTGTGCACCTTTGCAGGGTGCATCCTTTTAGTCATATCAGTTTTGAAAAAAAATAATATTTGCTTTCAAAAAGTGGTACCGAACTGTCAAAATTGTAGTTTTTGTTAATATTACGTCACTTCCGTTGCCGACAGAAAAATTTCACCGTAACAAAAAAAATTACAATTGGGACCATGGTGCATATGAACTTTGTTTTATACAAATCGAACAATAAATAATTTTTCTGGGTACGAAAAACTAAATTAGCCGATGGTGGCTAACGCAAATTACCGAGACAATTTTTTTTCTCATTTCTGCTCAAGTACGATGATATTTTAACCCTGTGTTTTCGAAATATCGGACATTTTTTCGACTACTTCCGGTTTTACGATCGTTGTTGTGATAGCTTTACGAAGTCCTTTGGATACTTAACTGTACGTACCAGAAGTGTCAGAAACATCCATTGAGTAGTTTTGGAAAAAAAGATAAATTAAAGAGCGTTTCAAAAAATTTAACGATTTTTCAATTTTTTTCAAAGTTTGAGGCCATTTTTCGACCACTTATATTATTTCAATGCTTTTCATTTTGGATTCCCTATATAGACAACTGACAGGACTTTGAGTAAGAAACGTTTAAGAAAAATCGTAGGCGTCGTTTTCGAGAAAAGGGCGTCTCAGAATGTTAAAAAATTGGAAAATACTAGATTTTTGGCATACAATAATTTATTTCCTTACCATCGAAATCGTATTATTTAGATACCATATGATGGTCCATTAATAGGGCTATCCAGCGACACTTTAGTTCTTTTGGTCCGCTATTACCTAAGGGAGAAATCAAGTTTTTCGCAAGTGCGACAATGTTTTTACTCTTTTTTTTCATTTTTTGAATACTTCCGGTATGGTTATTATTGTCGGAATAGTTCTAATAGCCGGTTTGGGCACTAAAATAGCCACAGGGCTCTGTAATGATATATTACATTATCTGATCAGATAAAATGCCCCTGAGAAATCCTATGTTCAAAAGTGCCAAAAATGCAAAAAATTTAAAATATAGAAAATTAAATTTTAATAATTACATACATATTATACATCGTTAGAATCGTAATTAGGTCAGCTATCTGAATATACAACCTTTTTTTAAAAATCTCTTAAAATAAAAAAATAGTAGAGCATTTTCCAAAATTTCACGATTTTTCGACTTTTTTCGATTTTCAGTCCCTTTTTTATCCTATTCCAGACATTTCAAAGTCCTATTGGATGGCTTCATGTCAAATACCTCCCAAAGGACTCTCGATAGAAAAAATTTAAAAAATATTGCAGGTTAAGTTTTCGAGATACAGGCGTCCAAAAACGCTCCAAATCAGAAAATACTTGATTTTCAGCGTGCCATATTTTGCTGTCTGTTCATAGTATCCGTATGAATGGGGTATCATATGATAGTCCAACAATCGTGCCATCAAACGGTACCTTCATTCGTTTAATCCATTGATATCGGACAGAGAAATAGCGTTTTCCCCCAAAATATCCATTTTTTGCATTTTTTTCAAAATATTGAACATTATTTCGACCACTTCCGGTTTGAAGATCCGTGTCGAAATTGCTTTATCAGTTGGTATTGGACTATAACTTCATGTTCCAGAAGTTTCATAAACGTCAATTCTACCATAAAACGAAACCCGAGCTCGCAAAATGGGAAGAAAATTCGAAAAAAATCGGAAAATAAAGGGCGATAACTCTGAATGAAACTTATATTACTGGAATCGGATGGACTTCAGGTATCCAAAATTGTAGGTCAAATTTGAAAATTTTGAAAAATAACAAAAATTGTCTCGTAAACAACATGTTTTCAATTTTCGAACGATAAAAGTCATAGACGAATGTTCGAAATTGAAAAATGTGAGATAGCCATTGTCTCAGAAAAGATTCAGGGATTCCAAAAATGTAATTTGTTTGAAAATGGATAAAGAATTGACGAAACTATCGCCGATTTTCAATTTTTAGAGAAAGTACAAAGTTCGGTCACTTCCGGTATGCGCAGAAATTTCAAAAATATTTTATCAAGTAGCCACCACATGGTTTCCCGATAGAAAAGCTAATTCCAGATCGATATCTGTTTTCGATCATGGAGATCTAGGCCCTCGCGGTAAATAATAATAATAACTAGACCTGCAAGCAGCACTGAACCGGCTTTCAGGAATCGTACAGGAAGTTTATTATACCATAGCCGATCCATTGAGCTACCAAACTATACTTTAGTTGTTTTGCTTCAGCGACACCCTCTATCATATGTAAAAGTAATATTTGCTGGCGAAAAGACCGGTCAAAATTGTAAATTAAGGCAAAATTACGTCACTTCCGGTACCGAAAGAAATTTTCATAGGTGAAAAATAAGTCGAAAATTCGCAACATACAAAATTCAAACTTTGTTTTATACATATCGGGCAATAAATAATTAACCTATAACCCATAAACTGAAATTAAGAAGGTAAAAAACTTAAAAGTGACCCTGGGAAAATTGGTTATTATTCGACAAGGGAACATGCTAGAAGCCTTTTCTTGATATCAATATGATGGTATTGATTCAATCTTACTGCCCATTAGAGTCAGACGTTATAAAGTTAAACGAATAATGAATATAAATCACTTCATAAAAATGTTTGTTTTGAAGGCTAAAAATACGTTTTTTGCAAAAATTACATTACTTCCGGTGATATTGAAAATGTTAACTTGGTTCATAGAAGTCATAAATGGCATAAGGCATCAAATGGTAAAAAGATTATAAAAATCGAATAATAATTGACACTTTTATAGACTAAAAACCTTGAAAAGTGACTTATAGAAGATCGCCTATTTCTCTGAAACCGTACAAGTTAGAAACCATTTTGTGGTATCTGTATGGTCGTATGGCTTCATTCTATTCGTTGATGGGAATCAAATATCATAATTTTAAAAATATTATAAGGCAGACTCATTTGAATACAATTTTAGTTTTTTAGGTTAAAAATACAGTTTTTGCCCAAATGACGTCATTTCCGGTCACAGTGAAAATGTAAAATTGGCTTGACCTAGTCCAAATTGGCATTAGGCATCAAATGGAAAAAAAATATTGCAAATCGAATAATAATTCACTTTTGTATAGGCAAAATAACGTGAAAAGTGATGCATGCAAAATTGCATATTTCTCGGCAACTGCTCATATTATAAACTAATTTTCGCATACATTCTCTTCGTCTGGATTATTGCTACGAGTTTATGAAAATTACAAATAAATATTTCAAAATATGAAGACGCTGAATGAATTGTAAATAACTGAATTTTACACTTAATTTACATTTTATTCGAAATTGCCCGAAAATGAAATTGAAATTTAAAAATATGAGCTAAGGATTTTGTGCACCTTTGCAGGGTGCATCCTTTTAGTTATATCAGTTTTGGAAAAAAATAATATTTGCTTTCAAAAAGTGGTACCGAACTGTCAAAATTGTAGTTTTTGTTAATATTACGTCACTTCCGTTGCCGACAGAAAAATTTCACCGTAACAAAAAAAATTACAATTGGGACCACGGAGCATATGAACTTTGTTTTATACAAATCGAACAATAAATAATTTTTCTCATTTCTGCTCAAGTACGATGATATTTTAACCCTGTGTAAAATATCATCAAAAAATATTCATAAATAAAAAAGGTTTTCGTAAAAAAATTATTTTTTTTCAAAATATCGGACATTTTTTCGACTACTTCCGGTTTTACGATCATTGTCGCGATAGCTTTACGAGGTTCTTTGGATACTTAACTTTCTGTACCAGAAGTGTCAGAAACATCCATTGAGCAGTTTTTGAAAAAAAGATAAATTAAAGAGCGTTTACAAAAATTTAACGATTTTTCAATTTTTTTCAAAGTTTGATGCCATTTTTGGACCACCTATTTCATTTCAATGGTTTTCATTTTGGATTCACTATATAGACAACCGATAGGACTTTGAGTAAGAAAAGTTTAAGAAAAATCGTAGGCGTCGTTTTCGAGAAAAGGGCGTCTCAGAATGTTAAAAAATCGGAAAATACTAGATTTTTGGCATGCAATAATTTATTTCCTTACCATGGAAATCATATTATTGAGATACCATATGATGGTCCATTAATAGTTCTATCCAGCGACACTTTAGTTCTTTTGGTCCGCTATTACCTAAGGGAGAAATCATGTTTTTCGCAAGTGCGACAATATTTTTAACTTTTTTTTTATTTTTTGAATACTTCCGGTATGGTTATTATTTTCGGAATAGTTTTAATAGCCAGTTTGGGCACTAAAATAGCCACAGGGCTCTGTAATGGTATATTACATTATCTGATCAGATAAAATGCCCCTGAGAAATCCTACGTTCAAAAGTGCCAAAAATGCAAAAAATTTAAAATATCGAAAATAAAATTTCAATAATTACATACATATTATACACTGTTAGAATCGTAATTAGGTCAGCTATCTGAATATACAACCCTTTTTTAAAAATCTCTTAAAATAAAAAAATAGTAGAGCATTTTCCAAAATTTCACGATTTTTCGACTTTTTTCGATTTTCAGTCCCTTTTTTATCCTATTCCAGACATTTCAAAGGCTTATTGGATGGCTTCATGCAAAAGACTTCCAAAAGGACTCTCGATAGAAAAAATTTGAAAAAAATTGTAGGTTAAGTTTTCGAGATACAGGCGTCCAAAAACGCTCCAAATCAGAAAATACTTGATTTTCAGCGTGCCATATTTTGCTGACTGATCATAGAATCCGTATGAATTGGGTATCATACGATAGTACAATCCTAGTGCAGTCCAATGGTACCCTAATTTCTTTAATCCATTGATATCGGGCGGAGAAATCGCGTTTTTCCTCAAAATATCCATTTTTTGCATTTTTTTCAAAATATTGCCCATTATTTCGACCACTTCCGGTTTAAGGATTCTTGTCGAAATTGCTTTATAAGTTGGTATTGGACTATAACTTCATGTTCCAGAAGTTTCAGAAACGTCAATTCTGCCATAAACCGAAACCCGAGCTCACAAAATGGGAAGAAAATTCGAAAAAAATCGAAAAATAAAGGGCGATAACTCTGAATGAAACTTATATTACTGGAATCGGATGGACTTCAGGTATCCAAAAATGTAGGTCAAATTTGAAAATTTTTAAAAATAACAAAAATTGTCTCGTAAACAACATCTTTTCAATTTTCAAACGATAAAAGTCATAGACGAATGTTCGAAATTGAAAAATGTGAGATAGCCATTGTCTCAGAAAAGATTCAGGGATTCCAAAAATGTAATTTGTTTGAAAATGGATAAAGAATTGCCGAAACTATGGCCAATTTTCAATTTTTAGACAACGTACAAAGTTCGGTCACTTCCGGTATGCGCAGAAATTTCGAAAATATTTTATCAAGTAGCCACCACATGGTTTCCCAATAGAAAATCTAATTCCAGATCGATATCTGTTTCGATCATAGAGATCTAGGCCCTCGCGGTAAATAATAATAATAATAATAACTAGATCTGCTACTGTCCCATGCAGATATGAAAGCTTTCATATTCATGGTCACGTGTCATTGATTGTATCAAGTATCCTAAATAAAAGGATAAGAAGAAAAAATTATCAAAATTGGTCAAAAACTCGCGAAGTTACAAATCTAAATATAGTATGAAACATTGCACCCAGTCATAACAATAATCTGAAATCAGCCGTGGGAGGAAACCGAAGGACACGGAGAAAACCCACGAGGTTGGACACCATACTCCATGTCACGTGCAACCTGGAAATCGAAACGATGCCGGTTGACTCAATGACAGACGTTACGATACAGCGCGCACATGCTAACCATACAGCCATTCAGGCTCCCTAAAATCGATAAATTGCTGACTTATAGCAAGAAACATTTCAACCGGGCATTTCAATCGAAACAACGCCAGTTGACTCAATGACAGACGTTACGATACAGTGCGCAGGTGCTAACCATTTAGCCACGCAACCTCCCTAAATTTGGCAAATTGCTGACCTACAAGGAGAAACATTTCAACCGGGCGGAATTTTCTATTTTAACAGTTTAATTTGCACGGTACCTTTAATTATCAACCGAATATTACAAAACTTTTAAAAATAAGCCCCCCCCTCTGACCAGCTTAATTGTTCGCAATAAACGTTTGCCCCCTAAAATGAGCAAATTGGTGACTTTAATGTGAGAAACATTACTACCGGGCGAAATTTTCTGTTTTATCACTTTTACAGTACAGTACAACCGATTATTACAAAACTTTAAAAATAAAAGAGAAAGAGATAAATGCGGCTTAACCTCCATTCGACACAAACTAACATATAGATGGGACGAAAAACCAAGGTCCGGTGTACACATTGGAGTGCACGTAAAATATCCCTAAGCAGTTGGAATTCGATACTGTTGAATAAGCTCTATACGATGACTATGCAAACCATTATTAATCGATGAAGGTGTTAAAATGTACACAATATAAACAGTATTAATCTAAATCAATAACATAAATGATTAAAAATATTTTTTTTAGATAGTTTTAAAATAGAAAACAAATAATTATATCAAATCAAACCTATTCAATTTCAATTAATATGAGGACTGGCTGCAAAGTTCTAAGCCTATGTGTGCAAGACCTATATATTGTTGATGTTTCCTTTTATTTTTCTATATAGTTTCCATCAAAGCTCAATTTTTTCATCAGTTATTTACGGTGATTTTGGATTCGCAAAACGTTTTGAAAATATATATTGATTCCAAGGCCACCACCCATTTTTGAAAGGAGGCTAACCAGAAAAGTAAAATAGATCACAAAATCACGAAGTAACACAGCTGTCAAGGTCAATTTTTTCATCAGTTGTTTTCGGTGATTTTGGATTCGCAAAACGTTTTGAAAATATATTGATTCCAAGGCCACCACCCATTTTTGAAAGGAGGCTAACCAGAAATGTATTGATTTCCCAGATTTGAGACAAAATCGCGAAACTGCGATCCATTTGATTATTTTCAAGCTGTTAATCGGAGTTATTCACGCGAAAACAACTTTGTCGGCACGGAAAACATCAAAGGCGAAATTTGAAATTTTGAAATTTGCAAATACCAAAAATTCGACAATGAGCTAGGCTATCCCCAAATGTATTAATTTCAAAGATAAGAAACGAATTCAACAAACTACGGTCTGTTCTGATAATTTACATGCCCGTTAATGTCCATTTTTCACTATTTCTGATATTCAATTCAATATGGTGACTATCCATTGACTTAAATCAAAATTCTACTGCCAATATTTTATAGCCATCCCTTCAAGGATTCAGAAAATATAACCCCCGTGTCTGTATGTAAAATAGCAAAATGGCGTTTGAGGTTTTTACATTTCAAGATGGTGGCACTTCCGGATTGAGCTACAAACTCCATTTTTTGTGTACTAATCAGTGGTCTCGTAGCTAGTACCTAAAAAAAAAAATTCAAGATGATTTGACCTATATTTCGTCGATTTTTTTGAAAATTTCGATCCTCAATTTCTCCAAGGGGAGATAATTTAGAAAATTTCCAAAGTATTTTTTCAAGTCGCATCATTAAGGTTTACTTACATATTAAATTTCATGAAAATCGTAAAACTACTAAAGAAGTTGTCGAGTTGGTCTAAACTTCCGGTTCGAAATCACAGCGACGAATTTTCGAAATTCGAAAATCCGAAATTGCAGATTTGAAGTAAATGTCTCAAAGTACTCATAGAAAAAAGAATTAATTAAATAGGTCAAATAGTCACAAAGTTACAGCATTGTAGGTCAAAAGCATTCGTTCGTAAAATTCGGTGATTTTGGATTCGAAAAACGTTTTGAAAATATATTTAATCAAGGTTCGCACCCCATTTTTGGGGGGGTAGGTCAAAGTTTTAGAAAGATCCTATGGTTAGATTCTAAAAAATATCCCTAAGCAGTTGGAATTCGATACTGTTGAATAAGCTGTATACGATGACTAAATGTGTAGATTGTAGTCACCCACACTGCATGTGTCGCTTAACAATGAAAGGATGCCGTTTTCAATGTTCGATCCTTTTGTTCTTCTACTCCTGATATGTTGGATTGTTGATCGATGGTTTTATATGAAAGACTACCAATAAGACTCTTTGTAGAAGAAGTTCCCAAAAAATATTAAGTTGACTTTACGAGAAAGACCTCTAAACATGCTCCAAATTGTAAAAATACGACTTTTTGGATTTTCAATCTCTTTTTTTCGCCTATCCCTGATATTTAAAATAAATGATACAATGATTTCACACAACAGGCTAGCTATTGGACTCTCTATTGACAAAAGTTTCACAGCCCTCCCTTCATTATAACCGAAGTTATCGTGCCCTAAAGAATCAACAAATCAGCATGCCCATCTCTGCTTACCCTTGGCAGAAAATGCTCATCTTTGGACTCAATCATGACATTGTCCTAGTGAACGTCTACACCAAGTTTGAACATTCTAGCTCAATTAGAAGGAGAGTTATTGTGTTTCAAAGTCTCGGCCCTTCAAATTGCTACTACTTTTCATTTTCAATTCAAAATGGTGACCATCACGTGACCGAAATCAAAATTCTGCTCCCTATGATTTTTGGGCCATCCTTCAAGGATTCAGAAAATATAACTCCCGTGTCTGTAAGTAAAATAGCAAAAAAGCCTTAGGGATTTTTCATGTTTCAAGATGGTGGCACTTCCGGTTCGATCGACAAACTCCATATTTTGTGTAGGAATCAGTAATTACTTGTCGAGTATCGAAAATTTTTTTTAGGTCATTCTGACCTATATTTCGACGATTTTTTTGAAAACTTTGATCCTTAATTTCACCAAGGGGAGATAATTTAGAAAATTTCTAATTATATTTTTGAAGTCACATCGGTAAGATCTACTTGTATACTAAATTTCATGAAAATCGTACAACTATTAAAGAAGTTGTCAAATTGGTCTAAACTTCCGGTTCGAAATCACAGCGACGAATTTTCGAAATACGAAAATGTGAAACTGCAGATGAAAACGATTTTTTTCAAGGTATTCAAAGAAAAAAGAATTAGTAAAATCGGTCAAAAAATAACAAAGATACGACTATGCATTGTCAGTTTTTTCGTTCGTAAAATTCGGTGATTTCGGATTCGTAAAACGTTTTGAAAATACATTTAATCAAGGTTCGCACCCCATTTTTGGGGGGGTAGGTGAAAATTTCAGAAAGATCCTATGGATAGATTCTGAGAAATCCGATTTGCAGAAAACACACACAAAAAAAAATAATAACTAGATCTGCTACTGTCCCATGCAGATATGAAAGCTTTCATATTCATCGTCACGTGTCATTGATTGTATCAAGTAACCTAAATAAAAGGATACGAAGAAAAAATTATTAAAATTGGTCAAAAACTCGCGAAGTTACAAGTCTAAATATAGTATGAAACATTGCACCCAGGCATAACAATAATCTGAAAACTAAAGGGAAATAACTGAAACTTGTATTACTGTAATGAGACGGATGAGAAAATGAAATGAAAATGGCGGGAAAAAAAAATTAAAAATGGCAGGTTGGACAGGCGACCTTACTCCTTGTCACGTACAACCGGGCATTCGAAAACACGCTAGTTTACTCAATGACAGGCGCGCGTGCTTACCATTCAGCCACTCAACCCCCCTTTGAAATCAGACACGTGCAATATGTCATATAGGAAGAATAAGAAGTCGCTCACAACAAAATGGTAAATTAATGAGTTTAGGTCAAAAGGTTGAGCTACTGTTTTAGAGTACTTAATAGTTTTAAAGAGACACGTTAAGGGTTGTTCATAGTTAAATGAAAGTTTAATTTTAAATAAGACCAATAAAATTAGGATTTAATAATGCCAGACTAATATTTCCAATATGTTTGGTTATAAGTAGGAAATCGTGACGACTTCTTAAGCATGTTTTAAACAAAGGATCATGTTTGTTTAAACAAGAATGGCACTCTGCAATAAAAAAAACTGGCCAAAGCAAGATTTCTATGCAGAAATTAAATAATTGCTAGAACCAGAAAAATATTTATCCACTATAATAAATAAGCAACATAGAGAAAATGAAATGAAATTGAATGGGGTTTAACGTCCGACTGTTCTGCTCCTAAAATGGGCTAATGAAGACGGGCATATGCCATAATGTGTGCAATGAGGGAAATTTTACCCGGGCCGCGGCGGTTACGGCCTACGAGGTTGGACAGGCAACCATACTCCTTGTCACGTACAACCAAAAAATCGAAACAACGGCAGTTGACTCAATGACAGACGTTATGATACAGAGCGCACGTGCTAACCATTCAGCCACGCAACCTCCCTAAAATCGGCAAATTGCTGACCTACAGCGAGAAACATTTCAACCGGGCCAAATTTTCTATTGTAACAGTTTAATTTGCACGGTATCTTTAGTTATCAACCGAATATTACAAAACTTTTAAAAATAAGCTCCCCCCTGACCAGCTTAAGCGTTCGCAATAAACGTTTGCCACTTAAAATCGGGAAATTGCTGACTTTAAAGTGAGAAACATTACAACCGGGCGAAATTTTCTGTTTTATGACTTTTACAGTACCTTTGATTACCAACCGATTATTTTCTGTTTTATCACTTTTACAGTACCTTTGATTACCAACCGATTATTACAAAACTTTAAAAATAAAAGAGAAAGAGAGAAATGCGGCCTAATGTCCATTCGACACAAACTAGGTCATTTCGGGACTAACATATGTTTTTTAATTTTATTTAAAAACTCCCCCTGCGCTTACAGGTCTTTAGCCGTTGGGAGGAAACCGAAGAACACGGAGAAAACCCACAAGGTTGGACATCATACTTCATGTCACGTGCAACCTGGAGATCGAAACGACGCCCGTTGACTCAATGACAGACGTTACGATACAGTGCGCACATGCTAACCATTCAGCCATTCAGCCTCCCTGAATTCAGAAAATTGCTGACTTATAGCAAGAAACATTTCAACCGGGCGAAATTTTCTGTTTTAACAGTTTAATGTGCACGGTACTTTAATTACCAACCGATTATTACAAAACTTTTGAAAATAAGCTCCAACTGACCAGCTTAATCGTATGCAATAAACGTTTTCGCCTGAATTGAAAGTTCTGCACGGAGAAAGTTCATCTCGATTTCCCGGCGTGGTTCCCCTTGTCAGTGAGGCAGAACGGAGGGCCTGACAAGCACAGCTGTCTAGTCATTCGGATGGGACGAAAAACCAAGGTCCCGTGTACACATTGGAGTGCACGTAAAATATCCCTAAGCAGTTGGAATTCGATACTGTTGAATAAGCTCTATACGATGACTAAATGTGTAGATTGTAGTCACCCACACTGCATGTTTCGCTTAACAATGAAAGGGTGCCGTTTTCAATGTTCGATCCTTTTGTTCTTCTACTCCTGATATGTTGGACTGTTGATCGATGGTTTCATATAAAAGACTACCAATAAGACTCTTTGTACAAGAAGTTCCCAAAAAATATTATGTTGACTTTACGAGAAAGACCTCTAAACATGCTCCAAATTGTAAAAATACGACTTTTTGGGTTTTCAATCTCTTTTTTTCGGCTATCCCTGATATTTAGAAAAAATAATACAATGATTTCACACAACAGGCTAGCTATTAGACTCTCTATTGACAAAAGTTTCACCGCCCTCCCTTCATTATAACCGAAGTTATCGTGCCCTAAAGAATCAACAAATTAGCTTGTTTATCTCTGCTTACCCTAAGCAGAAAATGCTCATCTTTGAACTCAATCATAACATTGACCTAGTGAACGTCTACACCAAGTTTGAACATTCTAGCTTAATTAGAAGGAGAGTAATTGTGTTCCAAAGTCCCGACCCTTCAAATTGCTTCTATTTTTCATTTTCAATTCAAAATGGTGACCATCACGTGACCGAAATCAAAATTCTATTCGCGACATTTTTTAGGCCTTCCTACAAGGATTCAGAAAATATAACTCCCGAGTCTGTAAGTAAAATAGCAAAAAAGCCTTATTGATTTTTCACTTTTAAATATGGCGGCACTTCCGGTTCGATCGACAAACTCCATATTTTGTGTACAAATCAGTAATTACTTATCTAGTATCCAAAAAAAAAATCAGGTCATTCTGACCTATATTTCGATGATTTTTTTGAAAATTTTGATCCTTAATTTCGTCAAGGGGAGATAATTTAGAAAATTTCTAATTATATTTTTGAAGTCACATCGGTAGGATCTACTTAGATACTAAATTTCATGAAAATCGTACAACTATTAAAGAAGTTGTCAAATTGGTCTAATCTTCCGGTTCGAAATCACAGCGACGAATTTTCGAAATTCGAAAATGTGAAACTGCAGATGAAAATGGTTTTTTTAAAGGTATTCAAAGAAAAAAGAATTAGTAAAATCGGTCAAAAAATAACAAAGTTACGACTATGCATTGTCATTTTTTTCGTTCGTAAAATTCGGTGATTTCGGATTCGTAAAACGTTTCGAAAATATATTTAATCAAGGTTCGCACCCCATTTTTGGGGGGGTAGGTCAAAATTTCAGAAAGATCCTATGGATAGATTCTGAGAAATCCGATTTGCAGAAAACACACAAAAAAAAAAATAATAATAACTAGATCTGCTACTGTCCCATGCAGATATGAAAGCTTTCATATTCATCGTCACGTATCATTGATTGTATCAAGTATCCTAAATAAAAGGATAAGAAGAAAAAATTATCAAAATTGGTCAAAAACTCGCGAAGTTACAAGTCTAAATATAGTATGAAACATTGCACCCAGGCATAACAATAATCTGAAAACTAAAGGGAAATAACTGAAACTTGTATTACTGTAATGAGACGGATGAGAAAATGAAATGAAAATGGCGGGAAAAAAAAATAAAAATGTCAGGTTGGACAGGCGACCTTACTCCTTGTCACGTACAACCGGGCATTCGAAAACACGCTAGTTAACTCAATGACAGGCGCGCGTGCTAGCCATTCAGCCACCCAACCCCCCTTTGAAATCCGACACGTGCAATATGTCATATAGGAAGAATAAGAAGTCGCTCACAACAAAATGGTAAATTAATGAGTTTAGGTCAAAAGGTTGAGCTACTATTTTAGAGTACTTTATAGTTTTAAAGAGACACGTTAAGGGTTGTTCATAGTTAAATGAAAGTTTAATTTTAAATAAGACCAATAAAATTAGGATTTAATAATGCCCGACAAATATTTCCAATATGTTTGGTTATAAGTAGGAAATCATGACGACTTCTTAAGCATGTTTTAAACAAAGGATCATAGACTGAATTATACAAGAATGGCACTCTGCAATAAAAAAAACTGGCCAAAGCAAGATTTCTATGCAGAAATTAAATAATTGCTAGAACCAGAAAAATATTTATCCACTACAATAAATAAGCAACATAGAGAAAATGAAATGAAATTGAATGGGGTTTAACGTCCTACTGTTCTGTTCCTAAAATGGGCTAATGAAGACTGGCATATGCCATAAAGTGTGCAATGAGGGAAATTTTACCCGGGCAGCGGCGTTACGGCCTACGAGGTTGGACAGGCGACCATACTCCTTGTCACGTACAACCAAGAAATCGAAACAACGCCAGTTGACTCAATGACAGACGTTTTGATACAGAGCGCACGTGCTAACCATTCAGCCACGCAACCTCCCCAAAATCGGCAAATTGCTGACCTACAGCGAGAAACATTTCAACCGGCCCAAATTTTCTATTTGAACAGTTTAATTTGCATGGTACCTTTAGTTATCAACCGAATATTACAAAACTTTTAAAAATAAGCTCCCCCTGACCAGCTTAAGCGTTCGCAATAAACGTTTGCCCCTTAAAATCTGCAAACTGCTGACCTTAAAGTGAGAAACATTACAACCGGGCGAAATTTTCTGTTTTATCACTTTTACAGTACCTTTGATTACCAACCGATTATTACAAAACTTTAAAAATAAAAGAGAAAGAGAGAAATGCGGCCTAATGTCCATTCGACACAAACTAGGTCATTTTGTGACTAACATATGTTTTTTAATTTTATTTAAAAACTCCCCTTGCGCTTACTGGTCTTTAGCCTTTGGGAGGAAACCGAAGGACACGGAGAAAACCCACGAGGTTGGACATCATACTTCATGTCACGTGCAACCTGGAGATCGAAACGACGCTCGTTGACTCAATGACAGACGTTACGATACAGCGCGCAGATGCTAACCATTCAGCCTCCCTGAATTCGGAAAATTGCTGACTTATAGCAAGAAACATTTCAACCGGGCGAAATTTTCTGTTTTAACAGTTTAATGTGCACGGTACTTTAATTGCCAACCGATTATTACAACTGACCAGCTTAATCGTGTGCAATAAACGTTTGGCCTGAATTGAAAGTTCTGCACGGAGAAAGTTCATCTTGATTTCCCGGCGTGGTTCCCCGTTGTCAGTGAGGCAGAACGGAGGGCCTGACAAGCACAGCTGTCTAGTCGTTCGGATGGGATGAAACACCAAGGTCCCGTGTACACATTGGAGTGCACGTAAAATATCCCTAAGCAGTTGGAATTCGATACTGTTGAATAAGCTCTATACGATGACTAAATGTGTAGATTGTAGTCACCCACACTGCATGTTTCGCTTAACAATGAAAGGGTGCCGTTTTCAATTTTCGATCCTTTTGTTTTTCTACTCCAGATATGTTGGACTGTTGATCGATGGTTTCATATAAAAGACTACCAATAAGACTCTTTGTAGAAGAAGTTCCCAAAAAATATTATGTTGACTTTACGAGAAAGACCTCTAAACATGCTCCAAATTGTAAAAATACGACTTTTTGGATTTTCAATCTCTTTTTTTCGGCTATCCCTGATATTTAAAAAAAATGATACAATGATTTCAAACAACAGGCTAGCTATTAGACTCTCTATTGACAAAAGTTTCATCGCCCTCCCTTCATTATAACCGAAGTTATCGTGCCCTAAAGAATCAACAAATCAGCATCCTTATCTCTGCTTACCCTAAGCAGAAAATGCTCATCTTTGAACTCAATCATGACATTGTCCTAGTGAACGTCTACACCAAGTTTAAACATTTTAGCTTAATTAGAAGGAGAGTTATTGTGTTCCAAAGTCCCGGCCCTTCAAATTGCTTCTATTTTTTATTTTCAATTCAAAATGGTGACCATCACGTGACCGAAATCAAAATTCGGATCCGATAGATTTTTAGGCATTCCTTCAAGGATTCTGAAAATATAACTCCCGAGTCTGTAAGTAAAATAGCAAAAAAGCCTTTTTGATTTTTCACGTTTAAAGATGGTGGCACTTCCGGTTCGATCGACAAACTCCATATTTTGTGTACGAATCAGTAATTACTTGTCTAGTATCAAAAAAAAAAAATTAGGTCATTCTGACCTATATTTCGACGATTTTTTTGAAAACTTTGATCCTTAATTTCGTCAAGGGGAGATAATTTAGAACATTTATAATTATATTTTTGAAGTCACATCGGTAACATCTACTTACACACTAAATTTCATGAAAATCGTACAACTATTAAAGAAGTTCTCAAATTGGTCTAAACTTCCGGTTCGAAATCACAGCGACGAATTTTCGAAATTGGAAAATGCGAAACTGCAGATGAAAATGATTTTTTTCAAGGTATTCAAAGAAAAAAGAATTAGTAAAATCGGTCAAAAAATAACAAAGTTACGACTATGCATTGTCAGTTTTTTCGTTCGTAAAATTCGGTGATTTCGGATTCGTAAAACGTTTTGAAAATATATTTAATCAACAGCCACCACCCATTTTTGGGGGGATAGGTAAAAGTTTCAGAACGATCCTATCGTTAGATTCTGAGAAATCCGATTTGTGGACAAAACACAAAAAAAAAATAACAATAATAATCTTAACAGAAACAATAAGCTTTCATATGTAATATGAAAGCTTAATAATAACTTTAACAGAAACAATAAGCTTTCATATGTAATATGAAAGCTTAACTAGATCTGCTACTGTCCCATGCAGATATGAAAGCTTTCATATTCATGGTCACGTGTCATTGATTGTATCAAGTATCCTAAATAAAAGGATAAGAAGAAAAAATTATCAAAATTGGTCAAAAACTCGCGAAGTTACAAATCTAAATATAGTATGAAACATTGCACCCAGTCATAACAATAATCTGAAATCAGCCGTGGGAGGAAACCGAAGGACACGGAGAAAACCCACGAGGTTGGACACCATACTCCATGTCACGTGCAACCTGGAAATCGAAACGATGCCGGTTGACTCAATGACAGACGTTACGATACAGCGCGCACATGCTAACCATACAGCCATTCAGGCTCCCTAAAATCGATAAATTGCTGACTTATAGCAAGAAACATTTCAACCGGGCATTTCAATCGAAACAACGCCAGTTGACTCAATGACAGACGTTACGATACAGTGCGCAGGTGCTAACCATTTAGCCACGCAACCTCCCTAAATTTGGCAAATTGCTGACCTACAAGGAGAAACATTTCAACCGGGCGGAATTTTCTATTTTAACAGTTTAATTTGCACGGTACCTTTAATTATCAACCGAATATTACAAAACTTTTAAAAATAAGCCCCCCCCCCCCCTGACCAGCTTAATTGTTCGCAATAAACGTTTGCCCCCTAAAATGAGCAAATTGGTGACTTTAATGTGAGAAACATTACTACCGGGCGAAATTTTCTGTTTTATCACTTTTACAGTACAGTACAACCGATTATTACAAAACTTTAAAAATAAAAGAGAAAGAGATAAATGCGGCTTAACCTCCATTCGACACAAACTAACATATAGATGGGACGAAAAACCAAGGTCCGGTGTACACATTGGAGTGCACGTAAAATATCCCTAAGCAGTTGGAATTCGATACTGTTGAATAAGCTCTATACGATGACTATGCAAACCATTATTAATCGATGAAGGTGTTAAAATGTACACAATATAAACAGTATTAATCTAAATCAATAACATAAATGATTAAAAATATTTTTTTTAGATAGTTTTAAAATAGAAAACAAATAATTATATCAAATCAAACCTATTCAATTTCAATTAATATGAGGACTGGCTGCAAAGTTCTAAGCCTATGTGTGCAAGACCTATATATTGTTGATGTTTCCTTTTATTTTTCTATATAGTTTCCATCAAAGCTCAATTTTTTCATCAGTTATTTACGGTGATTTTGGATTCGCAAAACGTTTTGAAAATATATTGATTCCAAGGCCACCACCCATTTTTGAAAGGAGGCTAACCAGAAAAGTAAAATAGATCACAAAATCACGAAGTAACACAGCTGTCAAGGTCAATTTTTTCATCAGTTGTTTTCGGTGATTTTGGATTCGCAAAACGTTTTGAAAATATATTGATTCCAAGGCCACCACCCATTTTTGAAAGGAGGCTAACCAGAAATGTATTGATTTCCCAGATTTGAGACAAAATCGCGAAACTGCGATCCATTTGATTATTTTCAAGCTGTTAATCGGAGTTATTCACGCGAAAACAACTTTGTCGGCACGGAAAACATCAAAGGCGAAATTTGAAATTTTGAAATTTGCAAATACCAAAAATTCGACAATGAGCTAGGCTATCCCCAAATGTATTAATTTCAAAGATAAGAAACGAATTCAACAAACTACGGTCTGTTCTGATAATTTACATGCCCGTTAATGTCCATTTTTCACTATTTCTGATATTCAATTCAATATGGTGACTATCCATTGACTTAAATCAAAATTCTACTGCCAACATTTTATAGCCATCCCTTCAAGGATTCAGAAAATATAACCCCCGTGTCTGTATGTAAAATAGCAAAATGGCGTTTGAGGTTTTTACATTTCAAGATGGTGGCACTTCCGGATTGAGCTACAAACTCCATTTTTTGTGTACTAATCAGTGGTCTCGTAGCTAGTACCTAAAAAAAAAATTCAAGATGATTTGACCTATATTTCGTCGATTTTTTTGAAAATTTCGATCCTCAATTTCTCCAAGGGGAGATAATTTAGAAAATTTCCAAAGTATTTTTTCAAGTCGCATCATTAAGGTTTACTTACATATTAAATTTCATGAAAATCGTAAAACTACTAAAGAAGTTGTCGAGTTGGTCTAAACTTCCGGTTCGAAATCACAGCGACGAATTTTCGAAATTCGAAAATCCGAAATTGCAGATTTGAAGTAAATGTCTCAAAGTACTCATAGAAAAAAGAATTAATTAAATAGGTCAAATAGTCACAAAGTTACAGCATTGTAGGTCAAAAGCATTCGTTCGTAAAATTCGGTGATTTTGGATTCGAAAAACGTTTTGAAAATATATTTAATCAAGGTTCGCACCCCATTTTTGGGGGGGGTAGGTCAAAGTTTTAGAAAGATCCTATGGTTAGATTCTAAAAAATATCCCTAAGCAGTTGGAATTCGATACTGTTGAATAAGCTGTATACGATGACTAAATGTGTAGATTGTAGTCACCCACACTGCATGTGTCGCTTAACAATGAAAGGATGCCGTTTTCAATGTTCGATCCTTTTGTTCTTCTACTCCTGATATGTTGGATTGTTGATCGATGGTTTTATATGAAAGACTACCAATAAGACTCTTTGTAGAAGAAGTTCCCAAAAAATATTAAGTTGACTTTACGAGAAAGACCTCTAAACATGCTCCAAATTGTAAAAATACGACTTTTTGGATTTTCAATCTCTTTTTTTCGCCTATCCCTGATATTTAAAATAAATGATACAATGATTTCACACAACAGGCTAGCTATTGGACTCTCTATTGACAAAAGTTTCACAGCCCTCCCTTCATTATAACCGAAGTTATCGTGCCCTAAAGAATCAACAAATCAGCATGCCCATCTCTGCTTACCCTTGGCAGAAAATGCTCATCTTTGGACTCAATCATGACATTGTCCTAGTGAACGTCTACACCAAGTTTGAACATTCTAGCTCAATTAGAAGGAGAGTTATTGTGTTTCAAAGTCTCGGCCCTTCAAATTGCTACTACTTTTCATTTTCAATTCAAAATGGTGACCATCACGTGACCGAAATCAAAATTCTGCTCCCTATGATTTTTGGGCCATCCTTCAAGGATTCAGAAAATATAACTCCCGTGTCTGTAAGTAAAATATCAAAAAAGCCTTAGGGATTTTTCATGTTTCAAGATGGTGGCACTTCCGGTTCGATCGACAAACTCCATATTTTGTGTAGGAATCAGTAATTACTTGTCGAGTATCGAAAATTTTTTTTAGGTCATTCTGACCTATATTTCGACGATTTTTTTGAAAACTTTGATCCTTAATTTCACCAAGGGGAGATAATTTAGAAAATTTCTAATTATATTTTTGAAGTCACATCGGTAAGATCTACTTGTATACTAAATTTCATGAAAATCGTACAACTATTAAAGAAGTTGTCAAATTGGTCTAAACTTCCGGTTCGAAATCACAGCGACGAATTTTCGAAATACGAAAATGTGAAACTGCAGATGAAAACGATTTTTTTCAAGGTATTCAAAGAAAAAAGAATTAGTAAAATCGGTCAAAAAATAACAAAGATACGACTATGCATTGTCAGTTTTTTCGTTCGTAAAATTCGGTGATTTCGGATTCGTAAAACGTTTTGAAAATACATTTAATCAAGGTTCGCACCCCATTTTTGGGGGGGTAGGTCAAAATTTCAGAAAGATCCTATGGATAGATTCTGAGAAATCCGATTTGCAGAAAACACACAAAAAAAAAAATAATAATAATAATAACTTTAACAGAAACAATAAGCTTTCATATGTAATACATATGAAAGCTTAACTAGACCTGCAAGCAGCACTGAACCGGCTTTCAGGAATCATACAGGAAGTTTATTATACCATAGCCGATCCATTGAGCTACCAAACTATACTTTAGTTGTTTTGCTTCAGTGACACCCTCTATCATATCTAAAAGTAATATTTGCTGGCTAAAAGACCGGTCAAAATTGTAAATTATGGCAAAAGTATGTCACTTCCGGTGCCGAAAGAAATTTTTATAGATGAAAAATAAGTCGAAAATTCGCAACATACAAAATACAAACTTTTTTTTATAAATATCGGACAATAAATAATTAACCTATAACCCATAAACTGAAATTAAGAAGGTAAAAAACTGAAAAGTGACCCTCGGAAAATTGGTTATTATTCGACAAGGGAACATGCTAGAAGATTTTTCTTGATATCAATATGATGGTATTGATCCAGTCTTACTGCCCATTAGAGTCAGACGTTATAAAGTTAAACGAATAATAAATATAAATCCCTTCAAAAAAATGTTTGTTTTAAAGGCTAAAAATACGTTTTTTGCAAAAATTACATTACTTCCGGTGATATTGAAAATTTTAACTTGGTTCATAGAAGTCATAAATAGCATAAGGCATGAAATGGTAAATAAATTGTAAAAATCGAATAAAAATTGACAGTTTTACAGACCAAAAACCTTGAAAAGTGACTTATAGAAGATCGCCTATTTCTCTGTAACCGTACAAGTTAGAAACCATTTTGTGGTATCTGTATGGTCGTATGGCTTCATTTTATTCGTTGATGGGAATCAAATATCATAATTTTAAAAATATTATAAGGCAGACTCATTTGAATAAAATATTTATTTTTTAGGTTAAAAATACAGTTTTTGCCCAAATGACGTCATTTCCGGTCACAGTGAAAATGTAAAATTGGCTTGACCTAGTCCAAATTGGCATTAGGCATCAAATGGAAAAAAAATATTGCAAATCGAATAATAATTAACTCTTTTATAGGCAAAATAACGTGAAAAGTGATGCATGCAAAATTGCATATTTCTCGGCAACTGCTCATATTACAAACTAATTTTCGCATACATTCTCTTCGTCTGGATTATTGCTACGAGTTTATGAAAATTACAAATAAATATTTCAAAATATGAAGACGTTGAATGAATTGTAAATAACTAAATTTTACACTTTATTTTACATTTTATTCGAAATTGCCCGAAAATGAAATTGAAATTAAAAAATCTGAGCTAAGGTTTTTGTGCACCTTTGCAGGGTGCATCCTTTTAGTCATATCAGTTTTGAAAAAAAATAATATTTGCTTTCAAAAAGTGGTACCGAACTGTCAAAATTGTAGTTTTCGTTAATATTACGTCACTTCCGTTGCCGACAGAAAAATTTCACCGTAACAAAAAAAATTACAATTGGGACCATGGTGCATATGAACTTTGCTTTATACAAATCGAACAATAAATAATTTTTCTGGGTACGAAAAACTAAATTAGCCGATGGTGGCTAACGCAAATTACCGAGACAATTTTTTTTCTCATTTCTGCTCAAGTACGATGATATTTTAACCCTGTGTAAAATATCATCAAAAAATATTCATAAATAAAAAAGGTTTTCGTAAAAAAATTAATTTTTTTCGAAATATCGGACATTTTTTCGACTACTTCCGGTTTTACGATCGTTGTTGTGATAGCTTGACGAAGTCCTTTGGATACTTAACTGTACGTACCAGAAGTGTCAGAAACATCCATTGAGTAGTTTTGGAAAAAAAGATAAATTAAAGAGCGTTTCAAAAAATTTAACGATTTTTCAATTTTTTTCAAAGTTTGAGGCCATTTTTCGACCACTTATATTATTTCAATGCTTTTCATTTTGGATTCCCTATATAGACAACTGACAGGACTTTGAGTAAGAAACGTTTAAGAAAAATCGTAGGCGTCGTTTTCGAGAAAAGGGCGTCTCAGAATGTTAAAAAATTGGAAAATACTAGATTTTTGGCATACAATAATTTATTTCCTTACCATCGAAATCGTATTATTTAGATACCATATGATGGTCCATTAATAGGGCTATCCAGCGACACTTTAGTTCTTTTGGTCCGCTATTACCTAAGGGAGAAATCAAGTTTTTCGCAAGTGCGACAATGTTTTTACTCTTTTTTTTCATTTTTTGAATACTTCCGGTATGGTTATTATTGTCGGAATAGTTCTAATAGCCGGTTTGGGCACTAAAATAGCCACAGGGCTCTGTAATGATATATTACATTATCTGATCAGATAAAATGCCCCTGAGAAATCCTATGTTCAAAAGTGCCAAAAATGCAAAAAATTTAAAATATAGAAAATTAAATTTTAATAATTACATACATATTATACATCGTTAGAATCGTAATTAGGTCAGCTATCTGAATATACAACCTTTTTTTAAAAATCTCTTAAAATAAAAAAATAGTTGAGCATTTTCCAAAATTTCACGATTTTTCGACTTTTTTCGATTTTCAGTCCCTTTTTTATCCTATTCCAGACATTTCAAAGTCCTATTGGATGGCTTCATGTGAAATACCTCCCAAAGGACTCTCGATAGAAAAAATTTAAAAAATATTGCAGGTTAAGTTTTCGAGATACAGGCGTCCAAAAACGCTCCAAATCAGAAAATACTTGATTTTCAGCGTGCCATATTTTGCTGTCTGTTCATAGTATCCGTATGAATGGGGTATCATATGATAGTCCAACAATCGTGCCATCAAACGGTACCTTCATTCGTTTAATCCATTGATATCGGACAGAGAAATAGCGTTTTCCCCCAAAATATCCATTTTTTGCATTTTTTTCAAAATATTGAACATTATTTCGACCACTTCCGGTTTGAAGATCCGTGTCGAAATTGCTTTATCAGTTGGTATTGGACTATAACTTCATGTTCCAGAAGTTTCATAAACGTCAATTCTACCATAAAACGAAACCCGAGCTCGCAAAATGGGAAGAAAATTCGAAAAAAATCGGAAAATAAAGGGCGATAACTCTGAATGAAACTTATATTACTGGAATCGGATGGACTTCAGGTATCCAAAAATGTAGGTCAAATTTGAAAATTTTGAAAAATAACAAAAATTGTCTCGTAAACAACATGTTTTCAATTTTCGAACGATAAAAGTCATAGACGAATGTTCGAAATTGAAAAATGTGAGATAGCCATTGTCTCAGAAAAGATTCAGGGATTCCAAAAATGTAATTTGTTTGAAAATGGATAAAGAATTGACGAAACTATGGCCGATTTTCAATTTTTAGAGAAAGTACAAAGTTCGGTCACTTCCGGTATGCGCAGAAATTTCAAAAATATTTTATCAAGTAGCCACCACATGGTTTCCCGATAGAAAAGCTAATTCCAGATCGATATCTGTTTTCGATCATGGAGATCTAGGCCCTCGCGGTAAATAATAATAATAATAATAACTAGACCTGCATGCAGGAATGACGGGTTTCACTGGTGCCACGTCACTTTCGGTGCCACGTTACCCTTAAACATATGTCACTTCCGATACCAATGAAACCATCAAACAGGTTTCCACATAAGCATTGTAAACATCAAATAAAATGAACGAAGAATCAACCAAATCCAGCAATATCAATTCATTTTATATATATGTTACTTGTAAGTGATCCTGGCAAAATTTCATTACTTCCGGTGATAATGAAAATGTTCAATTAGTTTTATGAAATCAGAAATGGCATAAGGCAGCATAATGGCGAAAATTGTATGTAAATCGAATGAGAATTGCCACTTTTATAGACCAAAAACCTTGAAAAGTGACTTGTAGAAAATCGTCTATTTCTCGGCAACCGTACACGATAAAAACTATCTTTTGGTATCTATATGATCGTATGGGTTCAATCCATTTGTTGATTGGGATCAAATATCATAATTTGAAATATATTACAAATCAGACTCATTTGAAAAAAATGTCTGTTTTGAAGGCTAAAAATACAGTTTTTGCCAAAATGACATTACTTCCGGTGATACTGAAAATGTTAAATTAGTTCTATGAAATCATAAATGACACAAGATATCATATGGTGAAAATTTTATGAAAATCGAATAATAACTGACACTTTTATAGACCAAAAACCTTGAAAAGTGACTTAAGGAAAATCGCCCATTTCTCTGCAACCGTACAAGTTAGAAACCATTTTGTGGTATCTGTATGATCGTCTGGGTTCAATCTATTTGATCAATAGAATCAAATATCACAATTTGAAAAAAATAACAAATACGACTCATTTGAATAAAATATTGTTTTTTGAAGGCTAAAATTTAAGTTTTGAGCAAATGACGTCATTTCCGGTGGCAGCGCAAGGGGTAAAATGGTTTGACATAGTCCACTATGGCATTAGGCATCCAATGGCGAAAGAAAATTGAAAATCGAATAATAATTGATTCTTTTACAGCCAAAATTACGTGAAAAGTGACTCATGCAAAATTGCCTATTTCTCGGCAACTGCTTATATTACAAACAAATTTTCACATACATTCTCTTCGTATGGATTATAGCTACAAGTTTATAAAAGTTACGTAAAAATATTTTAAAATCTGAAAAGCCTGAATGAGTTGTAAATAGGTCAATTTTACGCCTTTTTTCACCTCTTAATCCAATTTGCTAGAAAATGAAAAAGAAATTAAAAAAACTGCTTCCGACATTTTTTGCGCCTTTAAAGGACACACTCTTTGAGTCATATAATTTTTCAAAAAAATAATATTTGTTTTCAAAAAATGTACCTAACTGTCAAAATTGTAGTTTTTGGTAAAATTATGCCACTTCCGGTGCCGACAGATAACACTTTTGGTAATAAAAAAAATGACAATTGAGACAACGAAGCATATGAACTTTGTTTTATACAAATCGAACAATAAAAAATTAATCTAGGACTGAAAAACTGAATTAGCCAATGGAGGCCAAGGAAAATTACTGAGACAAATTTTTTTAACATTTTTGCGCAAGTCAGATGACTCTTTAATTCTGTGCACAACACGACTAAAAAATATTCATAAATAAAAAAGTTTTTTGTAAAATTTTAAATTTCCGAAATTTGGCGCCTAATATCTTCGAAGATTTGCCGAAAATCAAAAATCGAAAGTAGCGCAGCTATGTGCCCTGTCTCCAGCTATGCCAAAATGTATCGAAAGTTAAAATCCCATGATTATTGTTAAAATTACCGCAATATTTGTAAAAACGATAACTTCGGTGATTTCGGACATTTCGCATTGTCGCAGAACGTTCAAAATAGCTTTATCCTCTAAGTCACACCCACTTTCCCAGTAAAACCGAAGAAATCGTAACGATGCGACACGTAGTTGCTGAGATCTACTCAAAACAAAAGAAGAATAATAATAATAATAATAATAAGAATAATAATTTTAACAAAAACAATAGTGTTTCACACAAGCTTCGCAGTGTGAAACCCTAATAATAATAATAATAATAATTTTAGTAATCTCAATAGGCTTTCAGACGAAAGTCTGAAAGCCTAATAATAATAATAATAATAATAATTTTAGTAATCTCAATAGGCTTTCAGACGAAAGTCTGAAAGCCTAATAAGAATAACTAGACCTGCATGCAGGAATGACGGGTTTCACTGGTGCCACGTTACCCTTAAACATGTCACTTCCGGTGCCAAGTTACCCTTGAACATATGTCACTTCCGGTACCAGCGAAACCACTAAACAGGTTTCCAAATTAACATTGCACACAAATAAAATGGACGCAGAATCAACAAAATCCAGCAATATCAATTCATTTTATACATTTGTTACTTGTAAATGATCTTGACAAAATTAAATTACTCCCGGTGTTAATGCAAATGTTCAATTAGTCTTATGAAATCAGAAATGGCATACGATATCATATAGTGAAAATTTTATGTAAATCGAATAATAATTGCCACTTTTAAAGACCAAAAAACTTGAAAAGTGACTTGTAGAAAATCGGCTATTTCTCTGCAACCGTACAAGTTAGAAACCATTTTGTGGTATCTGTATGATCGTATGGGTTCATTCTATTTGTTGATTGGCATCAAATACCATACTTTGAAACAGATTTCAAAACAGACTCATTTGAATAAAATATCTGTTTTAGAGGCTAAAAATACAGTTTTTGCCAAAATGACGTTACTTCCGGTGATAATGAAAATCTTAAATTACTTGAATGAAATCCCACATGGCAGTAGGTATAACACGGTGTAACGTTTATGAAAATCGAATAATAATTGACACTTTTATGGCCCCGAAACCTTCAAAAGTGACCTGTAGAAAACCGTCTATTTCTCGGCAACCGAACAAGTTAGAAACAATTTTATGATATCTATATGACCATATGAGTTTTGTTTATATGTGAATTTAAACCAAAAGTTAAAATTATTAATACATATTAAGTTATTCTTGGTTGAATAAAACATTGATTTAAAAAGTTTAAAATGCAGTTTTTGACCAAATGATGTCACTTCCGGTGTCAATTTTAAATTGTAATCAACTTGATATGACGCTACGTGCTTTTTGAATCAAATGATGTCACTTTTATAAAAATCCAATCATAATTGACTATTTTACAGGCAAAATAACGAAAACAGTGACTTGTACAGAACTGCCCATTTCTTGGTAACTGCTTATAGTACAAACGAATTTTAACATACATTTTCTTCGTATGGATTATAGCTACAAGTTTATAAAAGTTACGAAGAAATATTTTAAAATCTGAAAGGCCTGAATAGGTTGTAAATAGGTAAATTTTACACCATTTTTAGCCTCTTAATCGAATTTGCTCGAAAGTGAAATCGAAATTAAAAAAACTGCTTCCTACATTTTTTGCGCCTTGAACGGGCACACTCTTTGAGTCAAATAATTTTTCCAAAAAATAATATTTGTTTTCGAAGTAGGAAAATAACTGTCAAAATTGTAGTTTTTGGTAAAATTATGCCACTTCCGGTGCCGACAGATAACACTTTTGGTAATAAAAAAAATGAAAATTGATACAACGAAGCATATGAATTTAGTTTTATACAAATCGGACAATAAAAAATTAACCTAGGACTGAAAAACTGAATTAGCCAATGGCGGCCAAGGAAAATTACTGAGACAATTTTTTTTAACATTTTTGCACTAGTCAGATGACTCTTTAATTTTGTGCACAATAAGACTAAAAAATATTCATAAATAAAAAAAATTTTTGTAAAATTTTAAATTTTCGAAATTTGGCGCCTAATATCTTCGAAGATTTGCCGAAAATCAAAAATCGAAAGTAGCGTAGCTACGTGCCCTGTCTCAGGCTATGCCAAAATGTATCGAAAGTTAAAATCCAATGATTATTGTTAAAATTACTGCAATATTTTCAAAAACGATAACTTCGGTGATTTCGGACATTTCGCATTGTCGCAGAACGTTCAAAATAGATTTATCCTCTAAGTCACACCCACTTTCCCAGTAAAACCGAAGAGATCGCAACGATGCGACACGTAGTTGCTGAGATCTATTCAAATTGGAATCTGAATAATAATAATAATAACTAGACCTGCAAGCAGCACTGAACCGGCTTTCAGGAATCATACAGGAAGTTTATTATACCATAGCCAACCCATTGAGCTGCCGAACTAAACTTTAGTTGTTTTGCTTCAGTGACACCCTCTACCATATGTAAAAGTAATATTTGCTGGCGAAAAGAGCGGTCAAAATTGTAAATTATGGCAAAATTACGTCACTTCCGATGCCGAAAGAAATTTTTATAGGTGAAAAATAAGTCGAAAATTTGCAACATACAAAATTTGTTTAATACATATCGGGCAATGGAAAATTAACCTATAACCCATAAACTGAAATTAAGAAGGTAAAATAATTAAAAGTGACCCTTTTAGAAGCCTTTTCTTGATATCAATATGATGGTATTGATTCAATCTTACTGCCCATTAGAGTCAGACGTTATAAAGTTAAACAAATAATAAATATAAATCCCTTCAAAAAAAGGTTTGTTTTGAAGGCTAAAAATACGTTTTTTGCAAAAATTACATTACTTCCGATGATATTGAAAATGTTAACTTAGTTGATAGGCATCAAATGGTAAAAAAATGATAAAAATCGAATAATAATATTGACACTTTTATAGAGAGAGAGAGAGAGAGAGAGAGAGAGAAATGGGGTTTAACGTCCACTCGACACAAACTAGGTCATTTTGGGACTAACATATGGTTTCAGTTTCATTTCAATAATTCGCTTGCGCGTAGGGGTCTTTAGCAGTGGGGGGAAACCGGAGTGCCCGGAGGAAACCCACGAGGTTGAGAAGGCGCCCCCATCTCCATGCCACATACGCTCGCACCAGGGCTCGAAACCACAGCCGCAAGCCAGAGGTGACCGGCCAGCTAGAGGGCGAAGCGCGGCACTCTAGACCACTAGGCCATCCCAACCCCCCGACACTTTTATAGTCCAAAAACCTTGAAATGTGACTTATAGAAGATCGCCTATTTCTCTGTAACCGTACAAGTTAGAAACCATTTTGTGGTGGTCGTATGGTTTCATTCTATTCGTTGATGGTAATCAAATATCATAATTTTAAAAATATTATAAGGCAGACTCATTTGAATAAAATATTTGTTTTTTAGGTTAAAAATACAGTTTTTGCAGAAATGACGTCATTTCCGGTCACAGTGAAAATGTAAAATTGGCTTGAACTAGTCCACATTGACATTAGGCATCAAATGGAAAAAAAAAATTGCAAATCGAATAATAATTCACTCTTTTATAGGCAAAATAACGTGAATAGTGATGCATGCAAAATTGCATATTTCTCGGCAACTGCTCATATTTCAAACTAATTTTCGCATACATTCTCTTCGTCTAAATTATTGCTACGAGTTTATGAAAATCACAAATAAATATTTCAAAATATGAAGACGCTGAATGAATTGTAAATAATTGAATTTTACACTTTATTTTACATTTTATTCGAAATTGCCCGAAAATGAAATTGAAATTTAAAAAATCTGAGCTAAAAATTTTATACACCTTTGCAGGGTGTATCCTTTTAGTTATATCAGTTTTAAAAAAAATATGTTTGCTTTCAAAAAGTGGTACCGAACTGTCAAAATTGTAGTTTTTGTTAATATTACGTCACTTCAGTTGCCGACAGAAAAATTTCACCGTAGCAAAAAAAATTGCAATTGGGACCACGGAGCATATGAACTTTGTTTTATACAAATCGAACAATAAATAGTTTTTCTGGTTACGAAAAACTAAATGAGCCGATGGCGGCTAACGCAAATTACCGAGACATTTTTTTTATCATTTCTGCTCAAGTAGGATGATATTTTAACCCTGTGTAAAATACCATCAAAAAATATTCATAAATAAAAAAGGTTTTCGCAAAAAAAAAAAAACAATTTTCAAAATATCGGACATTTTTTCGACTACTTCCGGTTTTACGATCATTGTCGTGACAGCTTTACGAAGTTCTTTGGATACTTAACTTTCTGTACCAGAAGTGTCAGAAACATCCATTGAGTAGTTTTGGAAAAAAAGATAAATTAAAGAGCGTTTCCAAAAATTTAACGATTTTTCAATTTTTTTCAAAGTTTGAGGCCATTTTTGGACCTCTTATATTATTTCAATGCTTTTCATTTTGGATTCACTATATAGACAACCGATAGGACTTTGAGTAAGAAAAGTTTAAGAAAAATCTGCGGCGTTATTTTCGAGAAAAGGGCGTCTCAGAATGTTAAAAAATCGGAAAATACTAGATTTTTGGCATACAATAATTTATTTACTAATCATCGAAATCGTATTATTTAGACACCATATGATGGTCCATTAATAGGGCTATCCAGCGACACTTTAGTTCTTTTGGTCCGCTATTACCTAAGGGAGAAATCAAGTTTTTCGCAAGTGCGACAACGTTTTTAACATTATTTTTTCATTTTGTGAATACTTCCGGTATGGCTATTATTGTCGGAATAGTTTTAATAGGCGGTTTGGGCACTAAAATAGCCACAGGGCTCTGTAATGACATATTACATTATCTGATCAGATAAAATGCCCCTGAGAAATCCTATGTTCAAAAGTGCCAAAAATGCAAAAAAATTAAAATATCGAAAATTAAATTTCAAAAACTACACACATATTATACATCGTTAGAATCGTAATTAGGTCAGCTATCTGAATATACAATCTTTTTTTGAAAATCTCTTAAAATAAAAAAAAAGTAGAGCATTTTCCAAAATTTCACGATTTTTCGACTTTTTTCGATTTTCAGTCCGTTATTTCACCTATTCCAGATATTTCAAAGTCTTATTGGATGGCTTCATGCAAAAAACCTCCGAAAGGACTCTCGATAGAAAAAATTAAAAAAAAAGTTGCGGTTAAGTTTTCGAGATACAGGCGTCCAAAAATGCTAAAAATCAGAAAATACTTGATTTTCAGCGTGCCATATTTTGCTTCCTGCTAATCGTATCCTTACGAATTGGGTATCATTCAGTGGTCCAATCAGCGCCCGACCAAATGATACCTTAATTCGTTTAATCCGTTGATATCGGACGGAGAAATCGTGTTTTTACCCAAAACACCCATTTTTCACTTTTTTTTCAAAATATTGCATATTACTTCGACTACTTCCGGTTTACGGATTGTTGTTGAAATTGCTTTAAACGGTGGTTTGACCATATTACTTCATGTTCCAGGAATTTCAGAAGCGTCGATCTGGCCGTAAAACGAAACTTAAGCTCACAAAATGTGAAGAAAATTCGAAAAAAATCGAAAAATAAAGGGCGATAACTCTGAATGAAACTTATATTACTGGAACCGGATTGCCTTCAGGTATCCAAAAATGTAGGTCAAATTTCAAAATTTTGAAAAATAACAAAAAATATGTCTTAAACAACATATTTTCATTTTTCGAACGCTAGAAGTCAGCGGCGAAGTTTCGAAATTGCAAAATTTTCAACTGCTATCGTCCGAGAAAAGACTCAGGGTTTCCAAAAATGTAATTTGTATGAAAATAGATACAGAATTGACGAATCTACGGTCGTTTTTTAAATATTTGGCACCGCACGAAATTCGGCCACTTCCGTTCTGCGCAGAAGTTTCAAATACAGTGGAAGGGATAGCCACCATATGGTTTCCTGATAGAAAATTATGTCCCAGATCTGTATCTGTTACAGACACTGAGAAATAGGCTCCCCCGAAAAATAAAATAATAATAATAAATAATAATTTTAGTAATCACAATAGGCTTTCAGACGAAAGTCTGAAAGCCTAATAATAAGAATAATAATTTTAACTAGACCTGCATGCAGGAATGACGGGTTTCACTGGTGCCACGTCACTTTCGGTGCCACGTTACCCTTAAACATATGTCACTTCCGATACCAATGAAACCATCAAACAGGTTTCCACATAAGCATTGTAAACATCAAATAAAATGGACGAAGAATCAACCAAATCCAGCAATATCAATTCATTTTATATATATGTTACTTGTAAGTGATCCTGGCAAAATTTCATTACTTCCGGTGATAATGAAAATGTTCAATTAGTTTTATGAAATCAGAAATGGCATAAGGCAGCATAATGGCGAAAATTGTATGTAAGTCGAATGAGAATTGCCACTTTTATAGACCAAAAACCTTGAAAAGTGACTTGTAGAAAATCGTCTATTTCTCGGCAACCGTACACGATAAAAACTATCTTTTGGTATCTATATGATCGTATGGGTTCAATCAATTTGTTGATTGGAATCAAATATCATAATTTGAAATATATTACAAATCAGACTCATTTGAAAAAAATGTCTGTTTTGAAGGCTAAAAATACAGTTTTTGCCAAAATGACATTACTTCCGGTGATACTGAAAATGTTAAATTAGATCTATGAAATCATAAATGACACAAGATATCATATGGTGAAAATTTTATGAAAATCGAATAATAACTGACACTTTTATAGACCAAAAACCTTGAAAAGTGACTTAAGGAAAATCGCCCATTTCTCTGCAACCGTACAAGTTAGAAACCATTTTGTGGTATCTGTATGATCGTATGGGTTCAATCTATTTGATCAATAGAATCAAATATCACAATTTGAAAAAAATAACAAATACGACTCATTTGAATAAAATATTGTTTTTTGAAGGCTAAAATTTAAGTTTTGAGCAAATGACGTCATTTCCGGTGGCAGCGCAAGGGGTAAAATGGTTTGACATAGTCCACTGTGGCATTAGGCATCCAATGGCGAAAGAAAATTGAAAATCGAATAATAATTGATTCTTTTAGAGCCAAAATTACGTGAAAAGTGACTCATGCAAAATTGCCTATTTCTCGGCAACTGCTTATATTACAAACTAATTTTCACATACATTCTCTTCGTATGGATTATAGCCACAAGTTTATAAAAGTTACGTAAAAATATTTTAAAATTTGAAAAGCCTGAATGAGTTGTAAATAGGTCAATTTTACGCCTTTTTTCACCTCTTAATCCAATTTGCTAGAAAATGAAAAAGAAATTAAAAAAACTGCTTCCGACATTTTTTGCGCCTTTAAAGGACACACTCTTTGAGTCATATAATTTTTCAAAAAAATAATATTTGTTTTCAAAAAATGTACCTAACTGTCAAAATTGTAGTTTTTGGTAAAATTATGCCACTTCCGGTGCCGACAGATAACACTTTTGGTAATAAAAAAAATGACAATTGAGACAACGAAGCATATGAACTTTGTTTTATACAAATCGAACAATAAAAAATTAATCTAGGACTGAAAAACCGAATTAGCCAATGGAGGCCAAGGAAAATTACTGAGACAAAATTTTTTAACATTTTTGCGCAAGTCAGATGACTCTTTAATTCTGTGCACAACACGACTAAAAAATATTCATAAATAAAAAAGTTTTTTGTAAAATTTTAAATTTCCGAAATTTGGCGCCTAATATCTTCGAAGATTTGCCGAAAATCAAAAATCGAAAGTAGCGCAGCTATGTGCCCTGTCTCCAGCTATGCCAAAATGTATCGAAAGATAAAATCCCATGATTATTGTTAAAATTACCGCAATATTTGTAAAAACGATAACTTCGGTGATTTCGGACATTTCGCATTGTCGCAGAAAGTTCAAAATAGCTTTATCCTCTAAGTCACACCCACTTTCCCAGTAAAACCGAAGAAATCGTAACGATGCGACACGTAGTTGCTGAGATCTACTCAAAACAAAAGAAGAATAATAATAATAATAATAATAATAAGAATAACTAGACCTGCATGCAGGAATGACGGGTTTCACTGGTGCCAAGTTACTCTTAAACATGTCACTTTCGGTGCCAAGTTACACTTGAACATATGTCACTTCCGGTACCAACGAAACCACTAAACAGGTTTCCAAATTAACATTGCACACAAATAAAATGGACGTAGAATCAATCAATCAATCCAGCAATATCAAGTCATTTTATACATTTGTTACTTGTAAATGATCTTGACAAAATTAAATTACTTCCGGTGTTAAAGAAAATGTTCAATTAGTCTTATGAAATCAGAAATGGCATACGATATCATATAGTGACAATTTTATGTAAATCGAATAATAATTGTCACTTTTAAAAACTTGAAAAGTGACTTGTAGAAAATCGGCTATTTCTCTGCAACCGTACAAGTTAGAAACCATTTTGTGGTATCTGTATGATCGTATGGGTTCATTCTATTTGTTGATTGGCATCAAATACCATAATTTGAAAAAGATTTCAAAACAGACTCATTTGAATAAAATATCTGTTTTGAAGGCTAAAAATTCAGTTTTTGCCAAAATGACGTTACTTCCGGTGATAATGAAAATCTTAAATTACTTGTATGAAATCACAAATGGCATTAGGTATATCATGGTGTAACGTTTATGAAAATCGAATAATAATTGACACTTTTATGGCCCCGAAACCTTCAAAAGTGACCTGTAGAAAACCGTCTATTTCTCGGCAACCGAACAAGTTAGAAACAATTTTATGATATCAATATGACCATATGAGTTGTATTTATATGTGAATTTAAACCAAAAGTTAAAATTATTAATACATATTAAGTTATTCATGGTTGAATAAAACATTGATTTAAAAAGTTTAAAATGCAGTTTTTGACCAAATGACGTCACTTCCGGTGTCAATTTTAAATTGTAATCAACTTGATGTGACGCTACGTGCTTTTTGAATCAAATGATGTCACTTTTATAAAAATCCAATAATAATGGACTATTTTACAGGCAAAATAACGAAAACAGTGACTTCTGCAGAACTGCCCATTTCTTGGCAACTGCTTATATTACAAACTAATTTTAACATACATTTTCTTCGTATGGATTATAGCTACAAGTTTATAAAAGTTACGAAGAAATATTTTAAAATCTGAAAAGCCTGAATAGGTTGTAAATAGGTCAATTTTACACCATTTTTAGTCTCTTAATCAAATTTCCTCGGAAATGAAATCGAAATTAAAAAAACTGCTTCCGACATTTTTTGCGCCTTGAAAGGGCACACTCTTTGAGTCATATAATTTTTCAAAAAAATAATATTTGTTTTCGAAAAATGGTACCTAACTGTCAAAATTGTAGTTTTTGGTAAAATTATGCCACTTCCGGTGCCGACAGATAACACTTCCGGTAATAAAAAAAATGACAACTGAGACAACGAAGCATATGAACTTTGTTTTATACAAATCGAACAATAAAAAATTAATCTAGGACTGAAAAACTGAATTAGCCAATGGCGGCCAAGGAAAATTACTGAGACAAATTTTTTTAACATTTTTGCACTAGTCAGATGACTCTTTAATTCTGTGCACAATACGACTAAAAAATATTCATAAATAAAAAAGTTTTTTGTAAAATTTTAAATTTTCGAAATTTGGCGCCTAATATCTTCGAAGATTTGCCGAAAATCAAAAATCGAAAGTAGCGTAGCTATGTGCCCTGTCTCCGGCTATGTCAAAATGTATCGAAAGTTAAAATTCAATGATTATTGTTAAAATTACTGCAATATTTTAAAAAACGATAATTTGGTGATTTCGGACATTTCGCATTGTCGCAGAACGTTCAAAATAGCTTTATCCTCTAAGTCACACCCACTTTCCCAGTAAAACCGAAGAAATCATAACGATGCGACACGTAGTTGCTGAGATCTATTCAAATTGGAATCTGAATAATAATAATAAGAACTAGACCTGCATGCAGGAATGACGGGTTTCACTGGTGCCACGTCACTTTCGGTGCCACGTTACCCTTAAACATATGTCACTTCCGATACCAATGAAACCATCAAACAGGTTTCCACATAAGCATTGTAAACATCAAATAAAATGGACGAAGAATCAACCAAATCCAGCAATATCAATTCATTTTATATATATATGTTACTTGTAAGTGATCCTGGCAAAATTTCATTACTTCCGGTGATAATGAAAATGTTCAATTAGTTTTATGAAATCAGAAATGGCATAAGGCATCATAATGGCGAAAATTGTATGTAAATCGAATGAGAATTGCCACTTTTATAGACCAAAAACCTTAAAAAGTGACTTGTAGAAAATCGTCTATTTCTCGGCAACCGTACACGATAAAAACTATCTTTTGGTATCTATATGATCGTATGGGTTCAATCCATTTGTTGACTGGAATCAAATATCATAATTTGAAATATATTACAAATCAGACTCATTTGAAAAAAATGTCTGTTTTGAAGGCTAAAAATACAGTTTTTGCCAAAATGACATTACTTCCGGTGATACTGAAAATGTTATATTAGTTCTGTGAAATCATAAATGACACAAGATATCATATGGTGAAAATTTTATGAAAATCGAATAATAACTGACACTTTTATAGACCAAAAACCTTGAAAAGTGACTTAAGGAAAATCGCCCATTTCTCTGCAACCGTACAAGTTAGAAACCATTTTGTGGTATCTGTATGATCGTATGGGTTCAATCTATTTGATCAATAGAATCAAATATCACAATTTGAAAAAAATAACAAATACGACTCATTTGAATAAAATATTGTTTTTTGAAGGCTAAAATTTAAGTTTTGAGCAAATGACGTCATTTCCGGTGGCAGCGCAAGGGGTAAAATGGTTTGACATAGTCCACTATGGCATTAGGCATCCAATGGCGAAAGAAAATTGAAAATCGAATAATAATTGATTCTTTTACAGCCAAAATTACGTGAAAAGTGACTCATGCAAAATTGCCTATTTCTCGGCAACTGCTTATATTACAAACTAATTTTCACATACATTCTCTTCGTATGGATTATAGTTACAAGTTTATAAAAGTTACGTAAAAATATTTTAAAATCTGAAAAGCCTGAATGAGTTGTAAATAGGTCAATTTTACGCCTTTTTTCACCTCTTAATCCAATTTGCTAGAAAATGAAAAAGAAATTAAAAAAACTGCTTCCGACATTTTTTGCGCCTTTAAAGGACACACTCTTTGAGTCATATAATTTTTCAAAAAAATAATATTTGTTTTCAAAAAATGTACCTAACTGTTAAAATTGTAGTTTTTGGTAAAATTATGCCACTTCCGGTGCCGACAGATAATACTTTTGGTAATAAAAAAAATGACAATTGAGACAACGAAGCATATGAACTTTGTTTTATACAAATCGAACAACAAAAAATTAATCTAGGACTGAAAAACTGAATTAGCCAATGGAGGCCAAGGAAAACTACTGAGACAAAATTTTTTAACATTTTTGCGCAAGTCAGATGACTCTTTAATTCTGTGCACAACACGACTAAAAAATATTCATAAATAAAAAAGTTTTTTGTAAAATTTTAAATTTCCGAAATTTGGCGCCTAATATCTTCGAAGATTTGCCGAAAATCAAAAATCGAAAGTAGCGCAGCTATGTGCCCTGTCTCCAGCTATGCCAAAATGTATCGAAAGTTAAAATCCCATGATTATTGTTAAAATTACCGCAATATTTGTAAAAACGATAACTTCGGTGATTTCGGACATTTCGCATTGTCGCAGAACGTTCAAAATAGCTTTATCCTCTAAGTCACACCCACTTTCCCAGTAAAACCGAAGAAATCGTAACGATGCGACACGTAGTTGCTGAGATCTACTCAAAACAAAAGAAGAATAATAATAATAATAATAAGAACTAGACCTGCATGCAGGAATGACGGGTTTCACTGGTGCCACGTCACTTTCGGTGCCACGTTACCCTTAAACATATGTCACTTCCGATACCAATGAAACCATCAAACAGGTTTCCACATAAGCATTGTAAACATCAAATAAAATGGACGAAGAATCAACCAAATCCAGCAATATCAATTCATTTTATATATATGTTACTTGTAAGTGATCCTGGCAAAATTTCATTACTTCCGGTGATAATGAAAATGTTCAATTAGTTTTATGAAATCAGAAATGGCATAAGGCATCATAATGGCGAAAATTGTATGTAAATCGAATGAGAATTGCCACTTTTATAGACCAAAAACCTTGAAAAGTGACTTGTAGAAAATCGTCTATTTCTCGGCAACCGTACACGATAAAAACTATCTTTTGGTATCTATATGATCGTATGGGTTCAATTCATTTGTTGATTGGAATCAAATATCATAATTTGAAATATATTACAAATCAGACTCATTTGAAAAAAATGTCTGTTTTGAAGGCTAAAAATACAGTTTTTGCCAAAATGACATTACTTCCGGTGAAACTGAAAATGTTAAATTAGTTCTATGAAATCATAAATGACACAAGATATCATATGGTGAAAATTTTATGAAAATCGAATAATAACTGACACTTTTATAGACCAAAAACCTTGAAAAGTGACTTAAGGAAAATCGCCCATTTCTCTGCAACCGTACAAGTTAGAAACCATTTTGTGGTATCTGTATGATCGTATGGGTTCAATCTATTTGATCAATAGAATCAAATATCACAATTTGAAAAAAATAACAAATACGACTCATTTGAATAAAATATTGTTTTTTGAGGGCTAAAATTTAAGTTTTGAGCAAATGACGTCATTTCCGGTGGCAGCGCAAGGGGTAAAATGGTTTGACATAGTCCACTATGGCATTAGGCATCCAATGGCGAAAGAAAATTGAAAATCGAATAATAATTGATTCTTTTACAGCCAAAATTACGTGAAAAGTGACTCATGCAAAATTGCCTATTTCTCGGCAACTGCTTATATTACAAACTAATTTTCACATACATTCTCTTCGTATGGATTATAGCTACAAGTTTATAAAAGTTACGTAAAAATATTTTAAAATCTGAAAAGCCTGAATGAGTTGTAAATAGGTCAATTTTACGCCTTTTTTCACCTCTTAATCCAATTTGCTAGAAAATGAAAAAGAAATTAAAAAAACTGCTTCCGACATTTTTTGCGCCTTTAAAGGACACACTCTTTGAGTCATATAATTTTTCAAAAAAATAATATTTGTTTTCAAAAAATGTACCTAACTGTCAAAATTGTAGTTTTTGGTAAAATTATGCCACTTCCGGTGCCGACAGATAATACTTTCGGTAATAAAAAAAATGACAATTGAGACAACGAAGCATATGAACTTTGTTTTATACAAATCGAACAATAAAAAATTAATCTAGGACTGAAAAACTGAATTAGCCAATGGAGGCCAAGGAAAACTACTGAGACAAAATTTTTTAACATTTTTGCGCAAGTCAGATGACTCTTTAATTCTGTGTCCAACACGACTAAAAAATATTCATAAATAAAAAAGTTTTTTGTAAAATTTTAAATTTCCGAAATTTGGCGCCTAATATCTTCGAAGATTTGCCGAAAATCAAAAATCGAAAGTAGCGCAGCTATGTGCCCTGTCTCCAGCTATGCCAAAATGTATCGAAAGTTAAAATCCCATGATTATTGTTAAAATTACCGCAATATTTCTAAAAACGATAACTTCGGTGATTTCGGACATTTCGCATTGTCGCAGAACGTTCAAAATAGCTTTATCCTCTAAGTCACACCCACTTTCCCAGTAAAACCGAAGAAATCGTAACGATGCGACACGTAGTTGCTGAGATCTACTCAAAACAAAAGAAGAATAATAATAATAATAATAAGAATAACTAGACCTGCATGCAGGAATGACGGGTTTCACTGGTGCCACGTCACTTTCGGTGCCACGTTACCCTTAAACATATGTCACTTCCGATACCAATGAAACAATCAAACAGGTTTCCACATAAGCATTGTAAACATCAAATAAAATGGACGAAGAATCAACCAAATCCAGCAATATCAATTCATTTTATATACATGTTACTTGTAAGTGATCCTGGCAAAATTTCATTACTTCCGGTGATAATGAAAATGTTCAATTAGTTTTATGAAATCAGAAATGGCATAAGGCAGCATAATGGCGAAAATTGTATGTAAATCGAATGAGAATTGCCACTTTTATAGACCAAAAACCTTGAAAAGTGACTTGTAGAAAATCGTCTATTTCTCGGCAACCGTACACGATAAAAACTATCTTTTGGTATCTATATGATCGTATGGGTTCAATCCATTTGTTGATTGGAATCAAATATCATAATTTGAAATATATTACAAATCAGACTCATTTGAAAAAAATGTCTGTTTTGAAGGCTAAAAATACAGTTTTTGCCAAAATGACATTACTTCCGGTGATACTGAAATGTTAAATTAGTTCTATGAAATCATAAATGACACAAGATATCATATGGTGAAAATTTTATGAAAATCGAATAATAACTGACACTTTTATAGACCAAAAACCTTGAAAAGTGACTTAAGGAAAATCGCCCATTTCTCTGCAACCGTACAAGTTAGAAACCATTTTGTGGTATCTGTATGATCGTATGGGTTCAATCTATTTGATCAATAGAATCAAATATCACAATTTAAAAAAATAACAAATACGACTCATTTGAATAAAACATTGTTTTTTGAAGGCTAAAATTTAAGTTTTGAGCAAATGACGTCATTTCCGATGGCAGCGCAAGGGGTAAAATGGTTTGACATAGTCCACTATAGCATTAGGCATCCAATGGCAAAAGAAAATTGAAAATCGAATAATAATTGATTCTTTTACAGCCAAAATTACGTGATAAGTGACTCATGCAAAATTGCCTATTTCTCGGCAACTGCTTATATTACAAACTAATTTTCACATACATTCTCTTCGTATGGATTATAGCTACAAGTTTATAAAAGTTACGTAAAAATATTTTAAAATCTGAAAAGCCTGAATGAGTTGTAAATAGGTCAATTTTACGCCTTTTTTCACCTCTTAATCCAATTTGCTAGCAAATGAAAAAGAAATTAAAAAAACTGCTTCCGACATTTTTTGCGCCTTTAAAGGACACACACTTTGAGTCATATAATTTTTCAAAAAAATAATATTTGTTTTCAAAAAATGTACCTAACTGTCAAAATTGTAGTTTTTGGTAAAATTATGCCACTTCCGGTGCCGACAGATAACACTTTTGGTAATAAAAAAAATGACAATTGAGACAACGAAGCATATGAACTTTGTTTTATACAAATCCAACAATAAAAAATTAATCTAGGACTGAAAAACTGAATTAGCCAATGGAGGCCAAGGAAAATTACTGAGACAAAATTTTTTAACATTTTTGCGCAAGTCAGATGACTCTTTAATTCTGTGCACAGCACGATTAAAAAATATTCATAAATAAAAAAGGTTTTTGTAAAATTTTAAATTTCCGAAATTTGGCGCCTAATATCTTCGAAGATTTGCCGAAAATCAAAAATCGAAAGTAGCGCAGCTATGTGCCCTGTCTCCAGCTATGCCAAAATGTATCGAAAGTTAAAATCCCATGATTATTGTTAAAATTACCGCAATATTTGTAAAAACGATAACTTTGGTGATTTCGGACATTTCGCATTGTCGCAGAACGTTCAAAATAGCTTTATCCTCTAAGTCACACCCACTTTCCCAGTAAAACCGAAGAAATCGTAATGATGCGACACGTAGTTGCTGAGATCTACTCAAAACAAAAGAAGAATAATAATAATAATAATAATAATAAGAATAATAATTTTAACAAAAACAATAGTGTTTCACACAAGCTTCGCAGTGTGAAACCCTAATAATTTTAACAAAAACAATAGTGTTTCACACAAGCTTCGCAGTGTGAAACCCTAATAATAATTTTAACAAAAACAATAGTGTTTCACACAAGCTTCGCAGTGTGAAACCCTAATAATTTTAACAAAAACAATAGTGTTTCACACAAGCTTCGCAGTGTGAAACCCTAACAAAAACAATAGTGTTTCACACAAGCTACGCAGTGTGAAACCCTAATAATTTTAACAAAAACAATAGTGTTTCACACAAGCTACGCAGTGTGAAACCCTAATAATAATAAGAATAATAATTTTAACAAAAACAATAGTGTTTCACACAAGCTACGCAGTGTGAAACCCTAAAAAATCAACTCGTCGCGTTGGGGACCCCACGATTCTAGTCAGACCCCGGGCCCCGCTCCTGTTAAGTTGGACTTTGCACACGGACACTTGAAGAAATAAAATTTGTTACTATAATACTGTGCTGTCAAAAATGAGTAACACTTACACATTTGGGTGAGGTATGAGGTATGTAATAGTTATTAGCATACTTTCCGAGGTGTATCGGTGAATATCAGGACAGTTTTGGTCGGGGGCTCAGCCGAGGCGGAGCCGAGGCGGCCCACGACCAAAACTGTCCTGATATTCACCGATACACCGAGGAAAGGTGCTAATAAGTTACTTACATCACATTTCTATCGAGTATTGTGAAGCAAAATGTGAAAAATAGTATTGATTATCGAGTCGTTTAAACCGAAAAGTGACAAATAATTTCAGCTCTTTTATTTATCCCTTTCTGTGCCTCACGTTACATTTCATGGTAGTATTTACACGTGCGTCTTGTTGTGAAACCCCGAGCGTGAAACAGCCACGTGTTTGTTTAGACCACATCGTCAAAACAACTTGTCTATGGCGTAGAGGACTGCGATGATATTAAATGTAGTGTAAAGGAAATTCGAAACGTGGGTCATTGATGGTCAAAGTATACATCGGCGCATGGTTCGTCCGTTGAAATTTAATTGTAATGAAATTTATAACTTTCTGGGCGTTTTTTTATATCCTGCTTATTTTCAAGGCTTGCCAAGTGTCTAGCAAGAGAATCACAATTAGTTAAAATAATTATTCAATATTCGCATTTATATGTTTTGCATAATAAATCAAACCAAATTATGGAATAGATGCCAATAGATATGTGTAATAATTGTTTTTCGCAATATGTTGTTATATTGATTTTATGTCATTGCATATATTTTTGCACTGCCATGTAGTTCCTACCGGTTTGTTTTGTTACTATGATTTTGATTAGTTTTCTCATGTACCTTAGCCTATTGCAGTATGAAACAAGTAGTTATCATTGCGATCTGGGTCGGACTAAACGTCCGCTATTTATTGTTTGATAAGTTTCTTAAACGGTGTGAAAGTATCCGTGCATCAGAAATGAACAGTACTCTTTTTAAAAAGTGTCCTGTTCACTTCTGATACACGGATACTTTTACGCATGTATTGGAAATGAACAGGACAGTTTCATCAAAGGTTGCCCGAAAGTAAATTATGTCGTGTGTACGACTTTTCCAACGTATTATTATATACCGAAACTAAACTAAGTCGTGTGAACCACTCCACGAACAAGTGTGGACGACTCCACCAACGGGTGTGGACGACTTAACCACATTTTCTGTGTAGACGACTTTGCTTGTAGACGACTTGACTGACATTCCTTTTTTTTTTTGACTAGATTACTAAGACCGAATGGCCACAGATCACAAGTTTTTCCCCACTGACTTAATTAATGTTAATTATCGTCTGTTGGACCGGCTCTAATCTTTTTCCAAATTTTAGGGGTAGGACGCTTTCTACCACAGATGAACAGCACATGGCAACCTCTCACACAAAAGGTTCATCAAACAAAATACACATGCTGGAAGTATATAAAACATGCAATTTTCCGCCGTACATTTCAACCTAACCAACCTCCTCTTGTATCATTCCGCCTCAAAATCATGAATAGTCCTATTCACCAAAACCTGGCAGAAAATGTATGTTCATATCTTTTTCTTCAATTCTACACCAAAAACGACAACAAAGATTGCCATGGCGGGTTACAGGATTTAAATACATTTGAACAGTAGGATATGAAAAAAAATATACTTTAATAGCCACACATGGCAGCCCTTAAGCTGTTGCCAGATTGCCTTTAAACAAATTACGTTGGTGAGCTACAGGGCCCCTGTCTATTTGCGGAAATTGGTCAATTTGAAGTGCTAATGCCGGCGGACCTGTGTGTAGCACATTTGGTGCGATAATAACCAAATTGTAACTCTATATAAGCAACAAAATAACACCACATAACACCAAAATTCAGACTTTTGGAACTGTATAAAGTAACAATTTAGTTAAAGAAGCTTCTGTTTTCTGAGTAGACAAGAATATAAAACGAACCATTTTGGGGTTCGCGGAATTACCCAGCAACTTCAAAATAACATCCATAGAGGGGCGGATCTAAGAATTTTGAAAAAGGGGTGGGGGCGCCACAAAATGAGGGCACTGACTGCGGAGACGGGTGACTTCTTCGGCAGAGTCGGTTTTACATAAATAATTCTGTAAGCTATTTAGCCCAGTCAATTTATGATTTTACCCCCAACAAATTGCAAGAAAGGGTTTTTATGCATGTTTGCGTTTAATTAGGTGTACTTTATAAAATCCCAAATGTTTACCAAATTTTGCATACCAGAAATTGGTAAAATCAAAGATGGCCGACATTTGCTTAACGCGGCAATTTCAAATTTTTAAGTCATATTTTTAAAATATATTAAAATAAAGCCTTAAAATAGATGGTATCTTTAAACAATCTTACCTTGTTAAAGAATAATTCTATTAATTCTATAATTTACTATTGCCAGTTGAGAAATTGGCAAAAATATCATTTTAAAATTAAAATTCAAACATTTGAAGATCGCTTTTGCATGGGGGGAATGGGAAAACAAGGGATGTAATTGTGTTATTATTTCCGTTGTGATGGATTTGTATGTGTGGAAAATAATGTCGATGATTGTATAGTAGTGAGTTGGCAACCTATTAAGCAAATTACATAGAAATAAATGTTTTGACTTTCTTGGAAAATATGAAATTCCCACTTTAATTAATGTTCAAAAAAAACATAGACTGTTGGTTTAAGACCCTGTACGTGTTGTATGAACATATAAATTAATGCTTTTGGGATTAGGGGGTTGGGATGGCCTAGTGGTCTAGAGTGCCGCGCTTCGACATCTAGCTGGCCGTAGTGTGAGAGTATGTGACATGGAGATAGGGACGCCTTCTCAACCTCGTGGGTTTCCTCCGGGCACTCCGGTTTCCTCCCACTGCAAAAGACCCCTACGTGCAAGCGAATTATTGAAATAAAATTGAAACCATTGTTAGTCCCGAAATGACCTAGTTTGTGTTGAGTGGACGTTAAACCCCATTTCTCTCTCTCTCTCTCTCTCTCTCTATCTCTCTCTCTCTCTCTCTCTTTTGGGGTTATCTTTTCACTTAGAAATATGGCCAGCGGTGCTCACTGGTCCCTTAAAGCGGTGAAATAAGTAAAATCCCAAATAACCGACATTCGCCAAATCTATGTAGAAGAAAATCCTATAATTGTAATATGAACATGTAAATTAATGTTTATTGGGTCATTCTGTCATTTCGTGAAATGTCCTGTGGTGTTCACTGGTCCCTTATTATAAAGCGGTAAAATCTGGTAAAAGGCAAGATGGCTGACATTTGCCTAAACAATGTATACAAAAAATCTAAATGGTTGTTTTTTAAGACCTTAATAATATATAATAAACATCTACATTAATGCTCTTGTGGCCATTCTTTCATTTGAAGATATTGCAAATAGCCTTGGGTTAAGTGGTCCCTTAAAGCGGTAAAATAAGTAAAATCCAAGATGGTCGACATTTGCCAAAGATAATCCCAAATGTCCTGTTTAACACCCTATAAGTTTAATATGAACATGTAAATTAATATTTTTGTGCTCATCCCTTCATTTGAAGATAGGTCCTGTGGTCTTTACTATTTGCGCACTATCATATTCACGGTTATAGTGAACCGCCCTGTTAGTAGTGCTGGTAGAGTTTGGGGAGACAGACTGTACACTGTTCTGTTAGTTCTCACAAAACAGGTGGAATTAGCCGACAGACCTCAAGGTTCTGCCACATTGACTGACATTTCAAATCCTCTCGTTCACAAGAATTTACCCACAACAATGTTCTCAAAAGCCATGATGTTGACTAAAATTTTCTTTCCTTCGGATTACTTGCCATTGCTCCTAAGGTTCACAAAAAAATATTACCAATGATAATATGACATGAACTTTATGTCAACTTGAATAAAACTACTTTCTGGCAAAATAACGAACCACGAACAATTATAGGCAATGAAAAACACCCTATGTGGAGGTGAGATCTATGCTCATTGTGCGGTGGGATTATGGATGACCCCCTAGATTTGGAACCGCTCCGACGCTATACACAGCTTCTAGATCCACAACTGGCGTTACCTTAAGGTTATTTGAATTTATAACAGTAAATGTGATTCAAACAATAAAATTCTATAGCCAAGCAAACTGATTTCGGCGCTTACTTTAGCAAAAGTTGCCCAGTTAAGAAAAAAACCCTCGTGTATCTTTAGAGACGACCCTACGTTCTTTGAAGAACAAATTTGTAAATAATTTCTTGCGCAACTTTTTCCCGTGTCTTGTTTCACTGATCTTTCAGGACATTGGGTTATTGGGAGTAGGGGGTGGGGTTGGGGTGGCCTAGTGGTAGTTGTCTAGAGTGCCGCGCTTCGATCTCTAGCTGGCCGGTCACCTCTGGCTTGCGGCTGTGGTTTCGATCCCTGATGTGAGCGTATGTGGCATGGAGGTAGGGGCGCCTTCTCAACCTCGTGGGTTTCCTCCAGGCACTCCGGTTTCCTCCCACTGCGCACAAGCGCATTATTGAAATAAAATTGAAACCATATGTTAATCCCAAAATGACCTTGTTTGTGTCGAGTGGACGTTAAGTCCCATTTCTAAGTTATTGATGAAGAAGTTTGGGTTCGCCTCAAAATATTTTTTGGATTCCCGAAAATGTTATAAGGAACCACTAATTCTAAACACCACTGGGCCTATCTTCAAATGAAATAATGGTCCCAAATATATTAATTTTGGGGCTACAATTGCTAATCAATAATAAAACAATACATAGAGTTATGCCCCTTTATAAATTTGGATTCTTGTAAATATGTTTCTCAAAATGGTTCAAGGGAGCATCGGACATCTATGAAAACCATGGCATACAAAAGTTTGACCCTGACAAGCTAATTCATGGTGTCAGTTTCATGTGTTTCTGTTAAAAATTCGCGACTTTTTGTTTGAAGTTGTACGTTTTGAAGGAAAATGACTTAAATCACGCACTTTGCTCCTCAAAATTTGGGACTTTTCGGTACTCCAATTTTGGTAAACTTTTAGGGTGTCAATCAGTACACCTAATGCTACCAAAAATCACCAAAAAACCTTTTCTTGCAATTTGTTGGGGATTGACTCCCTTTTTTCATGACTGGACTTATTCTATGCGTGAACGTCTGACCCAACCCGTTGCAAGGAATATTTTAAATGTTTGGGGGAGGGGGACAGATCTGTGGCGCTGGCACGTGTAGGGGGGGGGGGTCGCGGTGTCAGTATCATTATTTCTGGTATTTGATATAGGACCCAGCTTTATTCATAAATAAAGAGTGGGGAAGGGCCCCGGGTCTCACACCTCCCCGCGAGGCAATGAGTTTGTAGCCTGTTGATATCTTGACTTATATTTATCCCGTACTTTTTTGCTCTGGCATTTCCTGTTTCCAAAGAAGTTGTTAGACCCTCCATCCAACACCACTGACAAGGAGAGACCACGCCGGAAAACCCCGATAAACTTTCCCGGCCAACACCGGGATCGATTCCGAGACCCCCAAGCTAGATTCTATATAACACCAGGGTCGAGTCCGCGACCTCCAGACTAGATTCTATTGAACACCAAAATGTCAGAAAAACACATAAAATCGGTATATAGTTTATTAGCAACAGATTACACACATGTTATCTAACTATTATAAATATATACCATTTTTTTAAAACAAAAATATATTAATATTTACAAATAATTTAATGTATTAAAAAATGCCTTCAAGAGTACAAATATTCGAACTTGTTAAAAATATCACATCATTATCATTTTACTGTCTCATTTTTCCAACTTGTATTATATCACTCCCTTGTGAGTATTTATTCTCTGTTTCAAGGCTACAACAAAAGGCTGTATACATATAGGCAGTGGTGAGAGCTTTGTGGGTGCGAAGCCGAAAGTGATGATTTATTTCTAATGGTATCTGTCTGTCAACACGGAGATTGTCAGTACAAGAAGAGTTGTATATATAGGCCCATAATATTCGTCCTATGTAGAATGATCATGATCGTTGGTAACAGGAACACTTCCGACATCCATTCCTTATCCGAAGTCGACACCCATCTGCACATGGTAAAATATTATTAGTATTGACAGGACAAGCTGGAAAATAAAGGCATCATGGCTAAATTAATTTTAATTTCTTAAATTAAATCTAAAGATGGGGACCAGATAAAGAAGTTGCCTGGAAATAAGGGGAGTCATTTGTCTCGAAAATTATTTACAAACTATATATTACAACGTTTATTTAAAAACTTTTCCATATTCAGTAGTCAATATATGTAAAACCAAACCCGAAGCGAAGAAAATTAGCATGAAAATTATATTTCTACCTTAAGTCAGACTAAAGCTAACACAGGGCGCATTATGGAAGTTTATATATTTTTTTTCCGTTATTAGACAGCGCGGTATATTATGGTATTTTAAAGAAGCAAACGCAGGACCTTAAACCTTGGCTCATTTCACTTCATTTTAAAGAGGAAAATAATGGCCTGACATCCCTAAGGACAAAAATGGCGTGTACAAAAGCTATTTTGTACGATTTATACACCTTATATCAGTTTAATGAGGGGTTTACTTGCTCTCTACATGTAGTTTAACAAGTGAAATGAAAAATTAATTCCAACTCACAGAAAATATTTCTATCACTACACACACACGATCCACACTGAGGGTAATGAATCCTGGAACCACTGGAACAATCGGTTCTTCTCCCACATGGTACGCCACAAATCCGAGCTGAAAATAATAAAAAAAAAATTTCTATTAGACGCCCCAGTAAATACTTGTGTTTGTGTAAACCTTGGACAGATATATATTTACTATAAACAAGATTACTGGACATAAAACATCTCAAATGGAAACCGGAGTGAAGGACTGAAAAGGACCAGTACAACGGAAAGGGCATTCAATATAATAAGAACGGACAAAGGGAAATGATCAAGAACAAAATTATCAAAACGAAAATGAAATGAAATGGTGGTTAACTTCCTACTTATCTTCACACTGCTATCGGGAAATTTGCCCGGACAGCGGCGCTACGACCAAAGTATGTTCGCATGTATCAAATAAAAACAATATAATATAACAATTTAAAAAAAAAGAATGTTTAGATGACAGGAAACTACAAAGAAGTACAATAATATAAATGGGGTTATTAAAAAAACAATTACCTTCAATATTTTCAAAAAGACCACAAACAATGACAGCTAATGTGAAATACACAACCTTCATGGTGAGAAGCCGAGAGATTAAATTTGAAATGAAATGGAGTTCAGCGTCTTACTGGTGGTTAAATTTGAAATACTACACTTAATTTCTGAATCAATTTCTGTGAATGAATGGTTCGAGAAGGTTAATGAAACAGTTTATATTCTAAATTTTAATTCAAAATTTCCGTTAACCTTGACGTAGTTCCGGCCAGATGAGTAATATTTTCTCTTTGGCATTATAAACGATTATTAGGCTATAATGTACTTATATTATTCGTTATATTGTGAGTATTCAACGAATCACCACACACAATAAAATAGGACAGCTTCGTCAAAATTAACAATCGAGATTACATATAGTTACGGCTAGCCTCCGGATCCATTCACTTAAATTCATATTTCCGTTTATCTGATTTCTGCGTATTGTGTCTTGTCCGTTGATCTGTTTTGGCGTAAATTATGTGGGGTGCATCACCCCTGCGCTTATTATTAGAAAAATAAATTATATACCGATTAAGTATACATGTACTTAGTAGTTGTATATATTGATCACGAAATTGAATATTCAATTTCATCAGTATCTAATCTACAATGTACATCATCCCAAATTTACACGATCCATAGAAACAGAATAATAAATGGATATTTTACATAGAGAATATGTACTGGTATCCGCCAATAAAATATAAATTAAGAACGCTAATCAATATTCAGCACAAAATTAAGTCAACACAACATCATTTCAAAACTGATAATCATCTACGTAAATAATGTACAGTAAGATTACAACTAAAATATAGTGTTTAGGCTACACTGTCTTGTCAACAGGACCAACAGTTTTCACTTATTTCATTGGTATTTCACGAAGGTATACCGATCCTGTAGGTCCTCTCATCATAATGTTAAAGTAGCTTTACGTATCTAACGCAGTGGTTCTCAACCAGTGTGCCGCAAAAACTTCCCAAGTGTGCCGTGAAAGTTTGAAAATGCGAAAAACCAGATAACCCTAATTGAGTATTCACCGGCATCTACTGTTCTTTATGTTGTTCTTTATTTAGTTTGAGTCAGTCGATGTGCATATGACTAGTCTGTGTCTACGGTTGTATGCTGTGTTTTTATTTTGAGAAATTCTATATTTTTCTTACATATTTGTGTCCCAAAGTGTGCCGTTCGCTTTAAAAAAAGGTTGAGAACCACTGATCTAACGCAATTATCATTCAAAGTCGACATTGAAAACACAAATTTATTTGTCAATTAAATCAATATTAATGTTGTGATCTTACTGGGAAAAGAGGGGCTTCTTATATCCAATATTACAAAACAAACATTTTATCATTCGTGTACAAGTACCATAATTATAATGCAACAATGGGTTTCAGCACCATTTGTGACAAGGGACTCGAAGAATGAGTCATTTTCATCATGTAGTTAATCATGTGACCAATCAACCGGTGTAGTGCACGAAACAACCGCAGAGTCAAATGCTGGGTGGCGAGAATTATGTGGAGAATGATTCCACAAGTCATGTCAAACGGTGACCACGTATACTTATCTGGAGAGCATGTGCAATGAATACTTCTGGTTTAGACTGGAATAACCAGACCTTAGACATAACCATTCGATTGAGAGATCTCGCATATTTCACCGGACATAATAGATTTGAAATTAGTGTAAAAACAGAAATGCTTGAATGTAAATTAGTTTATATACAATCATATTATTATGCTATTACATGCGTTGTGACCCCGTTGTGTCAATTTCAATGTCCCAAATATTAGTGATCAGGCGCGGATCCAGTGGGGGGCGCATCCGGCGCACGCCCCCTCTATTTTTTGAGGTGTCGAATAATGTTTAGCTCCATATATTCTCGCGAGAAAGGAGAACGAAAATAGTTTAGGTTGGAAATCGTAATTTACAGTACTAGTACGAAATTAGTCCTTGTGGGCATTTTTTACACTCAAAAATCACGGTTCCAGGGTTCGCACTCCCAAGCTGGTGCAGCACGCCCCCTCTTTCGGAAAATCCTGGATCCGCCCCTGGTGATTGAGTTCCTTTAAACATTTGTTTGAAAGCCCAATAAATATTAACACACATGTTACAGCCATTTTAGGACTGCTTAAAAAATATGCGCCATGAAATTCAGGAATTGTTTGTAATAATTCAGTTTCTTTTGATTGCTTATATAACAATTTAAAGGAGCTAAATCACAAATATTTGGGATCTGATCTAGAAATGGACACAAATGGGTCGCAACATAATAATGCAATCTGAATGAATATAAACTGATTTACATTCAATCGATTCCGTCTTTACTCTTAATTCAAAGTCAGTTGTGTTAGGCATCTCATTCAAATGGCAGTGTATGGTTATTCCAGTCTTTTGCACATGCTCTCCATGACCTTAATAATGATATGGTTAATTTGTTTTCCAGACAAAAAGGATTGACCTGACTACCGAAACCATTCAAATTCTAAATAAATCATGGCACGAGGGGATGATTTCCTGTGGTAAACCCTGCAAATGAAAAGATTATCAAAGAGGTGCAATCCCAAACTGGACTGTCTCAAGAAAAGATAAAAGTAAGTACTAAGTTATTTATGTTATTTCTTTCAACTATAAAATATTTTTTATTAACATCACAATATAATTATTTTAATAATATCATAATTGAACCCTATTGTACCAGCAACACAAAATTTAAATTAATTAAATTTAAATTATGTTTATAACCAAAAAAACAAATAACGCATTCATTCAACCATTTCACCAAATTAATGTTCAGGATGTCAATATGTCACTTTCAATACATTCTTTATATGGTGCATTTAGAACAACCGGTTTGGTAAGACTTGAAATTTTAATAGTCAATTCTTACTTTTCTAGTTAAATCAACGGAAAAAGACACAAAGAGATACTATAATGGTGGAGGCATTATAACAATTCAACATCCAGCTGGACAAGCCCTTAAATTAAAAGATTCAAGTAGCTATGGAATAGTGGTCATTACAGTTTACAGTCTTTCAAAGTAGGTTTAGTTTTCACAAGCACTATTTTTTATGTAAAGGGGAAGCTACAAATTGAAAATAGGTACAGTGGCATATTTTGGTCCTGAATTATGACCTGTCCACAACTCCCTATAACAGTTTTTATATACCCACTGGACGTATATTGTCACTGCCACTTTGTAGAGTTTTGTTCAAATTTGCTTGTGGTACGTCAAGATGTCAATGTTTTCATCCGATTGGGATGAAATTTAATATGTATGATTTTGACCATAACTAATAAATCTTTGATGAGTAGCATTTTGACACAAAGCGGACATAACTTCATAGATTATTGCTCAGTAGAATCAAATCGGCCCAGGGCCAATCTGGTTGAAAAGAAGCCACACATTCAACAAAGACGCCTAACCGAGGGATGACAGGCCTACCCGTCAAGTTTAGACAACGAACAATATTACTTTGGTCTACAAAGGCGAGACACATAGTTGTTGCCTTCCACTTCTGATTTCCAAGGCATTTTAGTCCAGACCTTGACTCTCATATAAAAAACTATTTGGTACCGTACTAACTCGTGCCTAAATATATTAAACCCCTTGGGAGTAATGTTTACACAGGTATTTATTGTTTAAAAACTTTACTTCTTTATGGAATCAACAAAAAATCTAAACGTGTTAAAAAAAATAGATAATGTGCAGGGAGCATGTTGAAAATTTCAGTAAAATTGCTTCATTCTCAGTGGAGTTATCATCACTTGCAGAACACTATTGTTCCGATTGGCATTGTAACCGTTGTTACAATGAAAAAAGTCAGTCACCCAATGGGGAAAGAATTGGTTACTGCAATGGGCGCCTTTGGCACCCTTTCCATTGCTCCTCTACCCCCCCCCCCTCCCCACTTCTAAAATTATGTTATATTTTGTATTTCTCTTTCAGAACACGAAGTTGAAAAAATACCAAAGAAAAGGAAAATGGGAGTACCTTTTTAGGTGAAAAAATTGTTCAACATCCATACATTCATGGCAAAGAGGGAAAGATATGAATGAAATACTAAGATCGTGTGCCAAACGTTTAAAACTGTAATTTTTTCAAATTATGTAGATTATAATGCTAGCACGCATGTCGGATATTTATGATCTGTTTATGATCTGTTGGAGCGAGTTCGCTGTTCAATTTATTCAAACATTCAATTTAAAAGTTATATTACCTTTTATCGAAAATTATGATTAAAATCTTTGTTATCATATTCTTATGAAACTTAACGATTTGTGAGTCAATGGGTCCAGATCTAGTTTGCGTTTAGTGTGATTACTTTGCCACATTCCATTCCATTTTATGGACCTACTAACCTATAAGGTGTTACTGAAATGAGTTGGTTTTTTTTCAAAAATCTTAGAATGCCTCGATTTTTATTTTGACATCAGATTCCGACGTACAAGGGTCGAAAATGGCGGGGTGGTCGTAATTTTGAAGAGCTTAAAACATTTTGAAAAAAAAAGTTGTTTAGGATATTCAATTGAAAATGTCTAGTTAAGGTTCGGATCCGGTACTTACCTACCCTAAATTTGAGTTTTGCCGGAGACTTTTACTGAAATTAGAACCCCCAGGCTGATCGTGCCCATTTTCGGTGGGTACCTGCCTACGGACCCGTACCGGGAACCCTCCAAATTCAATTGACCTATTACCTATAAGGGTTGGGGGGGGGGGGTACCAATATGCCAAAAATCGACTCTTTCCCTTTTCGCCCTGTTTTAAGGTGGGGTCGATCTATCGGGCCACCGAATCACAGATCGAAAGGATGACATTTTTGGGGCAATATTCCCTGAGAAATTCATTAGCCGTCTTTTTACTGATCTAAGGGCAGATTACTGGCCAATCCCAAACCGCATCTGACAATCTTGGTTTCACGGCTTCTTCAACTAAAACTACCCCAGGGAGGTGGGTGTTGACCTTGGTTTGACCTTTAAAGGTCAAGGTTAAATGACCATTAGTCGTCATTTTGTCCCCTCTCCCCGATCCACATAGAAAATTTCAATTGCACCACACGACACGTAAGGTTAGATTTAGTGTGGGTAGCCATGAGGACTAGTTCTGTGGAAGAACTAAAAAAATTAGAAAAATAATGGTTGAAATAGGACATTTTGGGGCACTGGAACCTCAAGGGACCACAATAAATTTGGGGCTTTAGAATAATGGGCCAGATGGTGGGACCGTTCTGTTCCAGGGTCCTAAATTTCAGACCTCTCGGACTTCCAGTTCCGAAATTTGGCCCAAAAAGACATAAAAGTGCACCTCACAACTGCTTTTCCCAGGTCAAAGTTCAGGTAAGATGGCAAGGGTTCCGATCACCATTTTTAAGTGTCTGGGCGACATTTCGGGGCGTTTTCAGACTAGGGTGTGTGTCTGGGAATTGAGTTGGGCCCCTGGTGGGCAAAAACCGAAATACTTCGGGGGCTGCTAGCGGGTCAAGGTCACGACTTTTGGTTGACGATTTTAAAAAATGAAGAACAAATGTGGGGTTACCAAATCTCGTGCCGATCGGAAGACATTTTTGTGGCAAAATTGTCTGAGAAAGTCAAATAGCTATCTTTTTACTGCTGTGGTCCAAGGGCAGATATCTGGTCCTTCCCGAATCGCATCCGACGACCTTGGAGTCGCAGCCTCTCCAACTAAATCGACCAACGGGAGTCGCGTGGTGACCTTGCTTTGACCCTTAAAGTTCAAGGTCAGGGTCAAATGGCCATCGTTGGCCATTTTGATCCATTCCCGTTCGCACCAGAAAATTTTCGATGGCACCACGCGACGCGCAAGGGTAGATTTCGTGGGAGTAGCCGCGAGGACCAGATCCTCAGAGGATCTTAAAAAATTAGAAAAAATAATTAATGAAATAGGACGTTTTGGGGCACGGGAGCCACAAGGGACCTCGGCCGGGGCTCTGACGACTGGGGCAAGGTGCGTGGGACCCTTCGGCGTCACGGCCCTAAAATCCAGACGTCTTGGACTTCAGGTTGAGAATTTGGCCCAAAAAGCCCCCCAAAAGGGTGAGCCTGCAGCTGCTTTTTCTAGGTGAAAGTCCAGTAAAGAGGCAAGCCCTCCCGCCCCTAAATCACTTTCCGTCAGACGCAACTATTCTCGAACATAACTGTCCTTGAGTTGAGACATCTCCTTGGCTTTTGACGAGTTGAAATTCTACGCCATCATCTTTTTATACGAAATTTTTCTGATGCTGATACGTTGAAAGAATGGTGTTATTTATATGGAAAGAGGATAAAGTATAAATAGAATATGCCGAACATTTTACTCCAATTTATCCACTCTGAACCGAGATATTAGCATTTGGGATAATAGATAAAGATTTGACTGTTCTCGACATAATAGTTAAAACAATACATGTAGAAACCAATAATATGCTGAAAATTTCAGCCAAATTGATCCACTCTACTCTGAACCGAGATATTAGATTTTGAATTTTAGGCTAGCCTCAATCGTTAGGCCGGGCCCGTAGTTAGCCCCCCATCCCCCAAATCGAATTAGCCCCCCCCCCCAAAAAAAAAAAAATATTTCGCCAAAAATAGTGATTTCTTAGGAGTGTTCTTAGCCGGCCATATCCTCAGCTCCTCCAAAACATTCCGTAGCTCCCCCTGCCCCCCCCCCCCAAAAAAAAACCTTCCGTAGCCCCACCCTCAAATTTCATGAGCTGGCTACGGGCCCGCGGTAGGCCTATTTTATATTTGATTGGCACTAATGGGCCTTCGTATATCTGCAAAGTGCATTTGGATTTGAAGGGGGTCATGACCTTTGCATACAGGATATTGTAGGAAGGGAATGGCCGTTTGCGATATGTTGATGCACAAGGATGCAATAAATTATCGATAAACCACATGTCGACGTCACTCATTCAGGATGTTATTCGATGAATGAACAATCAGATATGCTGGAAGTAATTGATGCTGAAACAAATAACCCATATGAATGAGGATGTATTTTTATTAAATTACATTCCCAAAATAAAGGATATAAACTTTTAATGAAAGTTAACACACTGTGAGCTTTCACGCGCCAAATATGAGTTGCCGAGAGAGATGGGAGGGGGGGGCATTTCGGGACTAAAATGTAGTTCATTGAATCAGTGAGGGCGAAGGTTTGACAGGCGATCTTACTCATTCAATGACATACCAGATCGCCCAGATTTTATTGATTATTAAATGAGTTGTCAATTTTATAACATTTTTTATATTTTTGCAGAGTGAGCGCCGAAATTAATCGACAAATTCAATTTAGATTTTAGAATGATGAATATCTGATTCAATAAGAAACTTTAGGCCTACATGGGGCGTCAAAAGTCCAAAAGATAGTTTGACAGGCAACGAAACATATGCCCACAGCAGCTGAATCGTCCGGGCAGTCAACAAGAGTTGTCGCATATTTTTACTTTTTTCGGTAATGAATCATTTATAATACACTAAAATCTGATTAAGAGTAACAACTCATTATGTAATTATCAGAAAATCATTAGAATTTGTTTGCTTTTTATAAAGTTTTGCCCCACACTAACAATTAGTATAGGATACATTTAATATGATGGATTTAGCTGTTCACTTATCAAAATTCATTGAAAATCAAAATATTTGTTCGTTTCAATCTGAAGTCAATCGCATATTAAGTTTTTGAAGTGAAAAGGGCCATAACTCTGGCACTAATTATCAGAATTCGCTGAAAATCAATAGGCTTCTTCATCTCATGACCTTCAACACTGTATAAATTTGAAGTCAATCAGATACTAACTTTGGCCTCTTGAGTATCCACAAGAGTTTTTGAAGTGATCAAGGGCCATAACTCTGGCACTAACTATCAGAAATCGCTGAAAATCAACAGGCTTCTTCGTCTCATGATCTTAAACACTGTGTATAAATTTGAAGTTAATCAGATATTAACTATAGCCTCTAGATCATCCACAAGCAATTGTGGACGCCGGACCGACAGACGGACGGACGGGGGCGATGGCAATATACGACCACATTTCAATATAGGCGTATAAAAATGAGTTGTCAATGTTAAATAGGATAAAACTGTGAAATATCTCTACTATTGTATCGATAAGGAAATGGTTCCATTTTATTTCGATTGCGCGTAGGGGTCTTTAGCAGTGGGAGGAAACCGGAGGATCCAGACCGACCCTACCCCTTGTCACGTACAACCGAGGAATCGAAACCACGTCAGTTGACTCAATGACGAATCTTATAATACAGCGCACACGTGCTAACCATTCGGTCCCCCCCCCACACACACACACTGACATTGGAATACGTTACCACATACACAGCAGTTGATTCAGAGAATAAGTTGAAATTAATTTAAAAGTAGATGATATTTATTCAGAACAGTTCCATATTTAATTATCTGTACTGAAGTAACTTTTGTAATTAAATTAATATAAAATAATATATACAGATCTCACAATTCAGAAACTTTTGAATTTGGCGATCTGTATAACGTAACAAGCTCATATTTCAGAAAATTCTGAATTTGGCAATCTGTATAATGTATATGTAATAAGTTCAGAAGTCAGAATTTTTGAACTTTGTATATAAATTATACAGAGTGCCAAATTCAGATAAAAACTTCGGAATTGTAAGATCCGTGCCAAATTCAGAAATTTCTAAACTTTTAGCTTTGTATATTATTATACAGAGTGCCAAATTCAGAAGTTTCTGAATTGTGATATATTTTGTACAGAATGCCAAATTCAGAAATTGTATAAGCTTACACATTTTTTTCAACAAATTAATATATGAATTCAGGAAAAAATATATTATTTCGGTACAAATTGAATAAATCGAAAAATTTCTGAATTTATAATTGCTCGTTTTCATTTATGAACGGAAGGATGGAGAAAGTGGGTGTTAGAATTTACGTTATTTGTCATCAAACGTAATTATGATAGTGAAATTAATGATAATTTCCACAAAAACTAGGCAATACCCATTTCCTTTTCCTCTTGACCCAAAATTAAAAGATGCAGAAGTTTCAAAATGCCAAGTGCGCACAGGATAAGTTAGGTCATGGCCTAATCTCCATAATTTTCTTTGTTTCTAATCTATGTTACGGCCTTGTTACCAGTTTATAGAATGAAATTAAATGGGGTTCAACTTTCTACTTTTCTGCATCGACTTGGCTAATGGAGACTGGCACAATTCTTATATCAATTCCAAATGTCAAGGGTTTTTCTATCTGCAGTGTGAACTGAACCTCGTTTTTTCGTCCAATCTATCCGCCCGACAAGATACTTTCCATGTCAAACCTTCAGTCCCACATCGCTAAATCCGTGACTCGGTTAGCAAGCCAGCGCCTGGCTAAGTGGCCGCGTCTCCCTATACCAGTTAATAATATCTGAAAGCAAACGCCGACTTTTCCCCTTGATACTGAATAAATACAGAGACCGAATGCCTACATTTGTCTTGAATTATTCATTTTACTCACAGGGATATGTACATTTTACAGTGTTAAAAACGGTAACTGATAAAATACAGACGTGACACCTATAATTTCAAATAATGGTGCAAGCAACTTGGTTACATTATTTGCACCAGAGTTGTTTTTTTTTTCAACCTTGAAATGCATGAAAAATCAGTGGCATACCTGGCTAATATATATGGAAAATAAAACCGTATATTAAGGCTATTATTTATTTTCTGGAGCTGCCTAATTCAGCACTTAGGAAGATCTGGCGGTACACTGGTTGAGAATCACTGATTTATACGCGTTTCACAGAGGTATTGTAATCGCGTCCAGGCGAATATTCACTACTGATCAGGGATCTGTTGTCAAAATGATTGATAAACCAAAGGTCACGTTGCGCGAATATTATTAAGTGTTGATTAACGTTTACATGATGAGGGTATTTTGCTCGGGCAGCGTTGCAATGACCTATTATTATTATTTCTGTCTGCCAGGAGATTTTAATTAAAGTTTCTGCCAATAAGTATCATACGAACGTCTCCATGCAAGACTAGGGTAACTAGCAGTATTAACTTCTATTTCCCCAAGTTCTTCCTGTCGTCACCCGAAAATAGAAACTTCCCTGTAGATTCCATCAAATGTTGTGTAAAGTTACTATACTATATCAAGGGCAATAGGTTCAAATATACACAGCTGCAGTGTGTTAGATTGTAGAGAAGACAGCAACATGAATTTCTTCATTTCAATTTATTCACCTTTTAAAAATATTAACACTGTTTTTAAAGCACTTTATACACATTCCATAACAATATACTTCATATAGCAAAGGACTGACACAAAATTATCATACATAGCCTTGGAAAATTTGTGCACTATACAGCTGCATAAAACCCATATTTTATATCATTGATAAACTATCAATGATGAACAAACACACAAAATGAATTTAATGTCAGTCACGATCAAATTATTTAACATAAATTCATAAAATAATTTAGGAATGAATGAATGACATAAATATGTTGTATGGAAGTAACAAAATGGTAAATTATATAAATTTACCCATATGAGCATATCATTTATTAACTCCAATAATAATGGACTCACAAAATAACCTGTTCTGCTGTACACAGTACATGTTAACCCTATCTATTTAAAATAAATAAAGTGGATTAACAATGGAAATGACATGATGCATAATGTTAACATATATGTGTTATCATGAGACTAACAAGAACAACTTTGTTCCATACAATATGAGGACAAACACACACACAACAATAGATGAATCAACATCTTTTATGAGTAATGAGGACGATGTGAAAATGAGTGAAAATCAAAAACATACAGCCACATTTTGGGGACAACAAAAATTGTCTGTACAGAATTTACAATATTACGTTATGGACCACCATGTCATTGATTGCCACAAAAAGTTTGAGAACAGGCAAGCATGGTTTATTCTTTTGCCTCACTGCTGTAACAATTGTCTTCCCACTGTGATAACTAAATAAGATAAGCAAGACATTTGGGAACCATTTTTCACGAATACTGGTAAATGGTAAACATGGCTGTTGAAGAATTGAAGCTTGATATTGTATTCAGTGAAGACACCATTTATATTTCAAAATCCACAACTTCATTTGTAAATTAACAACAATTAGAAGTGTATAATAATTGGTTATTCTATTGTTGAGATATTTCAGCTTTAACTGGTTCCTTAGTTTCACTCATACCATCTCGTGCCTGTTTAAAATACTGAATACTTAGTTTATGTAATTGAGTGTCTACTACAGCTGGATTGAAAACTGGAGCCTGATCTAAGCACTGAAATTGTAAATAACAGAATTCCATCAAAGATGGCAATTGTTTCTATCTGTGTTGATAGAGTCACATCGATAAGTGATGTCTGAAATTCAGGAATGTTTCTGAGGATACATTTAGAAATTATCTTTACTGTCAAGAGTATGTTAATAACTGGTCCTCATTAACATTAAATACATGTCTTGTGAAACATGTTTTTGGTGGTCTGCTTCCTTCCTTGGCTAGGGTTATGGCTTAGGGTTAGAGGTCACATTATTGGAATTTCCCAACAGATAAATTTTCTGTAAACAAATTACCCCCAAACCTGTCTGACAATATATTTTCCCAAATATGTCACAGATGACAATGTCAATCCAAGACTTTCCCTACAGAGACTACAACTTATCCACCTATGAGATCAAATCAAATCAGTTGATCATTATCTATCCAAAAGGAATTAAAATTTTAAAGGGGCGGAATCGAAACTGTGCTTTAAACACAGAGACCCTTTTCATCTAATTTTTTCAAGGACCTGAGGTAGCACTATCAATCCCAAACTACTTGTTAATGTATATTCATCTCACCTTATCAACTTTACAAAGTTGCCGTCTGATTTCAAGATCACGACGGGCACACAGAGCTCGTCTAAATGGACCAACATTCTTTATTAAATTAGCCCTGTCTTTTATTTTCTTTACCGCTGAGGAATGGAATGCAGCAATATCATGTTCAAATTTAAACACAGGTTTTTCACCATCTGGAAAATAGGTTAAGTAATATGTATTTGCCGAATATGTCAATCTTTATGGGCTTGCTTTCCACAACTGATGATAGCCACATACTCTCATACTAATGCTACTCATTGTAGATTTGAGGCCACGGTATTTGTTCTGTATTGTCAATTGACCCTCGACTAGAAGAATGTCCCTAATTTGAATGCCAGTCCTGACCCATGATAAAATTCATGAGATTTTTTTTTAGCCCAGACCAAACTTGTCAGTGGTAGTACCTCTTGGCTGACATGTAAATTGTTACCTCATTGTTCCAGAGGTACAAACATCTGAGGATCACCTCTGTACTTTACCTTACATGTACTGATTGTGAAATATTTACCATTATTCTCTGCATGTTCAAGGTCCAATTGTTTCTGGCATTCTTCTATAACCTTTTTATACATCACTTCTCCAGCATATTTGCGTGACACACCAATCTGTGATAGTATATTATGTGGCTTAAATCTATTTAAAGCTGAGCCAGTGGTTGGTTTAGGTCTGGTATCTTTCTGCAGACTTGACCAATCAATATCAAGAACATCAACAATACCTAAAAATACCAACATAATTGAAACAGTTCCATAAATTGAGTCCTATTGCATTAAAACATCAGTGATCTATTCACAGTTAATGGCCATTTTGAAAAAACTTGCTGATTGAACATCCACATTTATTATACTGAATTGGCAAATCCCAATAAAAGAAATTGATCTCCCATCACCATGAACAGGTAAAGTAATGTAATTTTGATGTCCAGCTGTGGCCTTTGTTCTGACTTACATTTATGTTACATCATGTAAGAGTTAAATGTGTCTATTGCAGGTTTTTATGTTTGCATCAAATGTTTTACATATTATTAATATTATTTAGACATTTGATCATATGAACCTTTATAGACAATCTTTCTTAACAAAGACTTATTGTTGATAATTGGAACTATCTAGATGATAACATTGTGCAGGCTCGATCAATACAGATCTTTAAATCTGCTCTATCAAGAACCTAACGCACTCACTCCCCTGTCACGCACATGCCTAGCGACGTACAGATTCACACAATAGCTCTTACTTTGTTTTTCTTTCTTCTTGTTTTCACCGTCTTCATCCATGAAATTTTCTTCTTCTGATGAAATTGAGTCATAATCTATTGCTTCGTCATCTGTAAATTATATCATGATACAGATTAAAATAACACATCAATTGTATATAAATAACATTTTCTGCTTATATAAACTAAGCAGATTTAATGTTGTCAGAAGAGAGTCGATAACCAATAAAAAGAAGTTCGAACTGAGTTATATGATTTGACATAACAGTTTATGGTGGAATTACCCCACTCTATGAATCTAAAACAAGGTTAAATTCTGTTATGGATTCCAAACTCACCCATTGAATCTAAATCTTTATTTGTAATATCATCAGGTACTTCTGGTACATTTCCCACAGATCCAACTGAATTTGAGCGTGCTCTAAAATGCAGAATTTATTTAGCTATATACAAATATTCAAATATATAAAAATTTCTGTTGCTTAAAAACAGAAACTCAAACTAAAACTCACACAAGCCAGCAGTTAGGCTGATGTCCCCTACCTCAATCCCAAAATTAATCGACGACACAACTACAATGTAAATAAATGCACATGTACCTTTTCGAAACATATCCAGCAATCAAATTGATTATCTATACTTAGTCTAAGCAAAAATGTTCATGATTTATCTTGTCCCATGTTTAAACATTCTACCCAAGGTAAAAGCAGAAAGAGAGAGAGAGAAATGGGGTTTAACGTCCACTCGACACAAACTAGGTTATTTCTGTTTAATTTTCAATAATTCGTTTGTGCATAAGGGTCTTTAGCAGTGGGAGGAAACCGGAGTACCCGGAGTAACCAGAAAATTCACATGATTGAAGTTAGTCAAGGTATTGATATAATGAATCTATACTTTGAACTTCATCAATCTCTTTTAATCAGAACCAAAGTTATTGTGTCCCAAAATATCAACCAATCTTAATGCCTATCTCTGCTTACCCCAAGCAGAAAAGGCTGATCTTCGAACTCCATCAAAGTATTCACATAATAAAAATCTACATAAAGTTTTTACATTTTAGCTCATTTAGGAGAGTTATTGTGTCCCATTTTAATAGTGGAGATTAATGTCTCATCAAAAAACCTTGATGATTTTAAGACATTTAGGTATATGGTTACTTGGCAGGAGAATTTTGCCTAGGGATGTTTCAGCATACTCTTCTTTAAGTTCCAATTGCCAAAGCTTCTTTTAAGTGCACCCTGGTGTGTTCATGGATTTTCATTCTATCCTAACGATTAGACCCATTTTCCTTGTCAGCCAAGCAAATGTCTCCCCTGACAAATGACAGTAAGCCATTGAACCTGGGACATTCATTTCAATCACCATATCAATTAAGGACAAACATTTTCAGTTTAAACCTCTTTAGCAGAGCAGTGGGAGGAAGCTGGAAAAAGCTGATGCATTAAAGCAGGCAATGAAACTTTTGGGGCTAATGTTAGTTTTGCTGCAAGCTTTAGAATCACCAATGGCAGTTATTTATAAAAATATTTGGTTCTTAAATAAACTTACTTTTCTGGTGCTGATGCTTCAGAAGTCCTTTCAATTGTTTTAACCGGCTTTCGTTCATCTTGATGACTGTGTTTACTTCCTCTACTACTTCTACTGGGACTTCTTCTCTTCCTTTCCTCATCTTTGATACTTTTTACAGCAGGTTCCTAGAGACAATTACAATAAAATTAATACTGTAAAATAAGACTGTTATTATTCTTTAAGAGGCATTTAGTAACTGGGCAGATAAATAAACTAAAGATAGGCTGGCACTGCCAGGCAGGATACGCCCACATTTTCGAGAGATGGACAGAGAACAAGCAATACCGAAAGTGATTTTTCCTACATCTTTAAGTCCTGTATTTCATACTGTATTGGGAGCAGACATTTAGTTGGTCAGTTCCAGTCTGATATTAATGAAATTCGAAACCGACAATGATTATGGTGTGACGGTACACAACCTAGAAATGTGACTTTTCATCAAAATCGGATAAGAATTGTGACCTGTAGAGAGTCCACAACCATGATATACCATATTTTTACACTATTCGCGTACAAACGGCGACCATTTCGTCCGGCAATTTTGGTACGATTTTCACGAAATTAGAACTCAACCTTCCTCATCAAAATCGAATTAAAATTGTGACCTATACAGGGTCCACAACCATGATATATCATTTTTTTAACAGTATTTGCGTACAAATGGCGGCCATTTTGTCTGTCAATTTTGGTCCGATTTTCCCGAAATTCAAACTCAACCTTCCTTACAGTGTAACGGTGATATAATCAAACGTGTTTTTAAATTGGATAATAATTGTGACCTCCAGAGGGACCACAAGCTAAAGAAAGGGGGATTTTGCGTATAACCAGGGGCCATAATTCAGGAAGTTACGATCCGATATGCGCAAATATCGAAAAGAACCAAGATCTTTGGGTTATAACCATGAATTTCAAGTTTCATCAAAATCGAATTAAAATTGTGACCTTTACAGGGTCCACAACCTTGATATACCATTTTTTAACAGTATTCGCGTACAAACGGTGGCCATTTTGTATGGCAATTTTGGTCTGATTTTCCCGAAATTCGAACTCAACCTTCCTTACGGTGTAACGGTAATATAATCAAACGTTTTTTTAAATCGGATAATAATTGTGACCTCCAAGCTAAAAAAAAAGGCGATTTTGCGTATAATCAGGGGCCATAATTCAGGAAGTTACGATCCGATATGCGCAAATATCGAAAGGAAGCAAGATCTTTGGGTTATAACCTTGAATTTCAAGTTTCATCAAAATCGAATCAAAATTGTGACCTCCACAGGGTCCACAACCTTGATATACCATTTTTTAACAGTATTCGCGTACAAACGGCGGCCATTTTGTATGGCAATTTTCGTCCGATTTTCCCGAAATTCGAACTCAACCTTCCTTAGGGTGTAACGATGATATAATCAAACGTTTTTTTAAATCAAATAATAATTGTGACCTAAAAAAAAGGCGATTTTGCGTATAATCAGAGGCCATAATTCAGGAAGTTACGATCCGATATGCGCAAATATCGAAAGGAAGCAAGATCTTTGGGTTATAACCATGAATTTCAAGTTTCATCAAAATCGAATCAAAATTGTGACCTCCACAGGGTCCACAACCTTGATATACCATTTTTTAACAGTATTCGCGTACAAACGGCGGCCATTTTGTATGGCAATTTTCGTCCGATTTTCCCGAAATTCGAACTCAACCTTCCTTAGGGTGTAACGGTGATATAATCGAACGTTTTTTTAAATCGAATAATAATTGTGACCTCCAGAGGGACCACAAGCTAAAAAGGGTGATTTTTCGGACAATCAGGGGCCATAATTCAGGAAATTACATTCCGATAGGCGCAAATATCGAAAGGAACCAAGATCTTTGGGTTACAAACATGCATGTCAAGTTTCATCAAAATCGGTTCAAAATTGTGACCTCTATAGGGTCCACAAGCTAAAAACGTGATTTTTCGTACAATCAGGGGCCATAATCCATGAAGTTTTGATCCGATACATGCCAATATCGAAAGGAACCGAGATCTTTTGGGGATAAACCTATATTTCGAATTTCGTCAAAATCGGATAAGAATTGTGACCTGTAGAGAGTCCACAAACAAATTGTGGACGGACGGACGGACAGACGGACGTCCGGTCGGACAGGGGCGACGACATAATACGTCCACATGAAAATGTGGGCGTATAAAAACATACTTATGGAATACTCTTCAAAACGTCGCCTAAATAAATCAGTAGCTGTTTTTCCACAAGTATGTTTTTAGTTTAAGACTGTTATTGAACAACAAAGGTATGGGGGGATAATAATATGTCTTTGTTGACTGATTTGTTTTCCAATGTTAATATAGTGAGCCAAAATTTAAACTCAAAATAGTAAACAAGCTGCCCTCCACTTAGTCCTTTAAGACACAAAATTTGCATATAGAACTTGTCCCATCATTAATCCAAATAACACATCTGGCCAACATTTCTCACACAGTCGATTCACAACACTAGTAATAAATTTCAACCGGTCATACAAGTTCCAATTCTCAGTTCCCAGAACGACCCATTTCAGTGATTATGTAGTAATGGGACAAAATTTTATTGTCTATTCACCTGAATTAAAATGTCATTAGCCTCATCATCATCTGACCAATCACTAAAAACTTCTTTTGATTGATCTAATTGGTTTTCATCTTCAGCCAATGAATGACTAGATTTATGATCAGGTGATACGTTTTCAGCAGCTGGAGACATGGGTGGTTCTTTTTGTTCTTCAGGTTTGGCTTCTTCATCTAAAAATAACCAATCTGATTAAAATACAGATCTATACTTTGCATCATTCTTTTTATACTTTCGGTGTCCTACACTACATGAAAATCTTACACATTGTAAAGAGAGGTGCCGTCGGATGTCATACGAATGTTTTTTTGACATTCACCTAGAGTTTTGTGAAGACAAGTAAAATGAAATTTTGAACTATGTACATATAGTATAAAAAATAGGTTGCCAGACAACGAAACATACGCCCACCAGCAGCTAAATCGTCCAGGGAGTCAACAAAAGTTGTCGCATATTAAATAGCATTATGCAAGAGCAAAATCTGCTTATTACAGGACTTTCTTTAGGCCTGAAAAGCTATCTAAATAATCAATTAGAGATTAATTAACATATCCAGACCATTTTAAACTCTTAATGTTAAGGCTAGCCTTTGATGTTGTCGAACTAAAATCCTATATGCGGCATAATGGCCGTTGATAATTAAATCAATCGAGTGGATAATCGAGACTATGCTGTTTATATTAATGATTTGAGTAATGATGATCGACGCTATGTGAATATTTCAAACGCTTTTTTCTCGGCTAATAGTGGATCAATATTTCCCATAATGTAACTTTAAGTAATTATCAGAAAATCATTAGAATTTGTTTGGTTTTTATAAAGTTCTGCCCCATGCTAACATTAAGTATACGAAACATTTAATATTATGGATTTCGCTGTTCAATTATCAAAATTCATGAAAATCAAACTCAACTATCATTAATGCGTAACAGGGTGATAGTCAAACATTTTTTAATTCGGAATAAAATTGTGACCTCCATAGGGTCCACAAGATAATAAACATGATTTTTTTGTACAATCAGGGGCCATAATTCAGGAAGTTATGGTCCAACGTGTGTGAATATCGAAAGGAACTGCGATCTTTGGATTATAAACTTACATTTCAACTTTCATCAAAATCAGATTAAAATTGTGACAGTGTCCACAACATGGATATATCATATACTTACACTATTCGCGTATTAGCGGCAGCCATTTTGTCCGGCAGTTTTGGTCCGATTTTTTATGAAATTCGATCTCAACCTTCATTACAGTGTAATGGTTATATAATCAAACCTTTTTTAAAATCGGATAATAATTAAGACCACTAGAGGAACCACAAGCTAAAAAAGTCGATTTTGCGTACAATCAGGGGCTATAATAATTCAGGAAGCTACATTCCGATATGCGCAAATATCAAAAGGAACCATGATCTTTGGATTTTAAACATGTATTTCAAGTTTCATCAAAATCGGATTAAAATTGTGACCTCCGCAGGGTCCATAACCTTGATATACCATATCCTTACACTATGCGCATTAAAGCGGCGGCCATTTTGTCTGGCAACTCAATCTTCATTACATTATCACGGTGGTATAATCAGATGGTTTTATAAATCGAATAATAATTATGACCTCTAGCGAGACCACAAGCTAAAAAAGGTCATTTTTTGTCAATCAGGGGCCATAATTCAGGAAGTTACGATCCGATGTGCGCAAATATCGAGAGAAACCAAGATCTTTGGGTTATAAACATGTATTTCAAGTTTCATCAAAAGTGGTTCAAAATTGTGACCTCCATAGGGTCCACAACCTTGATATAACATATTTTCACACTATTCGCATACAAACGGTGGCTATTTTTTCCGCCAATTTCGTCCGATTTTCATGAAATTCTAACTCAACCTTCATTACCATGTAACGGTGATATAATCAAACGTTTTTTTAAATCAGATAATAATTTTTACCTCCAGAGGTACCTCAAGCTTAAAAGGGCGATTTTGCGAACAATCAGGGGCCATAAATCAAGAAGTTATGATCCGATCATTGCAAATATGGAAAGGAACCAAGATCTTTGGGTTATAAATATGCATTTCAAGTTTCATCAAAATCAGTTCAAAATTGTGACCTCTATACTGTTCATAAGCTAAAAATGTAATTTTTCGTACAATCCAGGACGACAACGATATACGTCCACATGAGAATGTGGGCGTATAATAACGAAAAGAAATAGGATGTCACAGATGTGTTTTTTTTAAATCAGATTGAAAAATATCAAATTCTCATCTTCCATTTTAAATGTGCATTTGACAGTATGGATGCTAAAATACAGAAACCATTTCACTATATATGCAATACATTGATATTGAGTTTAACAGTCACCCCACAAGTATAAGGTCATTTTGGGACGAACATTTGGCGCATTTTTAATTCAATAATTCTGTACTCCCACCACATATATGTATGCAGAATATTTATTTTAGTTCTATTCAAATTAATATAGTTACTGTACCATCAGTCAATTTTGAACCTTTCAGTTTTTTAGATGTATCATCATCAGACTTCCGTTCTTTAGACGAAGATCTGGATCGTTTTGATTGTCCTCTATCAGACAAGTTATCTCCCTTATCTCCTTTCTCTGACCTTGTATCTTCTTTAGGGAGTGGAGGCTATAAATAGACAACATAAAAATAATTTCTATTCCAGGGATGAATTCCTTTTTTATCAGCAGACTACCATTAAGATGAGGGAACAATAGCAAGTTTCACTAGCTAAATGCCAATCAAATAGTACCATTTTAATTAGGTCTTGATTTCTGAATTGTAGTGAAATGAAATGAAACAGGGGTTTAACAACCTTCTGTTCAGCTCCAAACTGGGCTAATCAAGACCGGTATAGGCCATAGTGTGTGCCATGAGGGAAATTTTGCCAGGGCAGTGGCGCTACAGCATACTTTTATATTGAATTACAATTGCCAAGGGATCTTGTACATGCACACCATTGTGTCCACTGGACCTCAGCTTTCCATCCCATCCGAATGACAAGATAGGTGAATAGACGCCAGAAAATCCTAGTAAACTTCTCGGTCAACGAAGGGATTGAGCATCCAACCTCCAGACTGGTGCACAGCGTCTCAACCATTTAGCAGTATCCCCTGAATAGTATTGAATATATTAGATCAATACCTGTACATTATCTGTCTTCTCTTTAATAACTTGATCAATTGTTTTTAATCTGTCGTGACTTCCACTGCGACTTCTATTTTCTTCCTTCTTTAGCTCACGTATTCTGTTCTTTGATCGTGAACGACTGGATTGGCTTCGACCGCCTGCACTACCATAACTGCGAGATGAATGTGCTGGAGAAATATCTCTAGATCGTTTGTGGACTGGTGAAATGGACCTTCTATCGGTTTCATGTTGACGTTTTCTATAAAAGTTTTAAAAGAGTATTAATTATTAATTTAAATGGAAATGTGCCTCTTACTAGTCTTACATGGGTTGCACTGTGTATCCAAGTAAAAAAACAGCAAAGGGAATGAGATATAAATTTAGGATCCCCGATCCGATTGAAAACAAAACACAAATATGTGCAATACACTGTAACTTTGAAATACATGTACCTTTATTCCACAATATTAAATCTTACCAGCAAATGTAATGCTTTGATAATAATATTACAAAATACAAATAATAACCTAAATGCTTTTTACTTATGTTATCATTATTCACTTTTAATATTGGTTTATTAATGTTTGGTAGGTGTGTAATAATGTAGGGTAACAGTTTGACACACATTTTGTTGGATACAATGGGCAATATGGGTATGATACAAATAATACACATTGATGTACTTGATATTGGTATTGTACACATATCATTGGGCCTTATATTGGTATGATACACATACATCATTTGGTCTCACACCAGTATGATACAAATATCCTTAGGCCTCATTTCGGTATTACTGGGTCTCATATCCGAAGTATGATAGACACATCGCTGGGCCTCATATTGATTTGATACACACATTGTTGGGTCCTATCATAGTCGTATCGGTGCGAATATGATACACATACATGCATCGTTGGGTCTCCTATCAATTTATACCAATAAACAGGTGAATCACACAAGAACGACATGTATTAAACACATCAATATTAACCAAATAGTTGGCATTATTTATAATAAACTGACCATATAAAACACCTACTTGAAAATTAAAACAACAAAAGTCAGAAAATAATACCTTGAGTCACTTTTGATTTTCTCGCCTTCTGGCTTATGTTCTGATATTTTATCCACATCTTTATCTGGAGATATCTTATCTACATCTCCTCTCTTTTTATCATTTCCCTCTTCATCTCTTCTTCTACTTCTATCACTGGTTCGAGATTCTCGTTCATGATGACTTCCACGATCTTCAGAATGTCTAGAAACCTTCTCATCATCATTTTTCACTCCTCTACGATCTCTTGGGCTACCATCATCTCGAGCACGACTCTCCATTCTAGATTTATCACTTGTTCTTGATGAACGGTCAATATCGCGCTTCCCTAAATCGCCATCTTTCGATTCTCGCTCTGATTCATCTTGACGCCGATCACCCTGACCTTTCTCTTCTAAATCTCGTCTTGATCTTCCCTCCATACTTCTTTCTGATTTAGCATCATCCCGGTCATCTCTTTTATCTCTTCTGAATCTATCATCCCTTTCGTCTCTAAGTCCTCCTCGTCTATCATCCAGTTTATCATCTCGGATTCTGGGTTCATCTCGGCCTCTATTACGTGAGCCTTCTCTCTTATCACGTGGATCATCATCTCTGTCTCCTCTATCAGATCGTGCCGCATCATCTCGATCTCTTAAATCCCTACCTCTGTCATCTCTTGCACCTCGATCAAAACTAGATTCACGATGATCTCTTGGTCGTTCATCACGACCATCTGGTCGCCTAATAAAAGGAGGAGACAAATCACGTTCTCTTCTGTCCATACTGCCATCTCGTCTACTAAGTCTATCTTCACGGAAATCTGGTGGACGACGTTCATCACGTGGTATCCAGGGTTCTCTTGGAGGTCTACCATCATCACGGAAAAGACGGTCATCCATTCTCCTATCATCTCTAACATGCTCACGCGGGATTTCTCTCCTGTCATCACGTCGTGCATCCCATTCATCCCATTCTCTGCGACCAATTCTGCCACCAAAATCTCTTTCAGGATAGCGACCTAACAAACAAAGCAAAATGTAGACATTAAAAATTAATGTTACAATTAAAAATGCCTTTGAACATCAAATATTTGTTCTTAAACATGAATAATGGATACAATGAATACAAATTACCTCTGATATAAGGTCCTGGTGCCAGAGGGGGATCATACCCGGGAGGTGGACCTGAAAAAAACATTGAAAACTTTTTTTAAATATCTTTAACTAATTGTAAAGTATCATGGATTAAGAAAACGAAAATCCATGTAAATCAAAAAAAATAATTCTAAACACTATTATTGTTCCTTTTATTTTATACCAGGTCCATTATGCATTTGTCATTTTCTTGTGTTGTCAATAGAGACATTTTTGTTCAAGTTTTCTTCTTACCTTCTAGTCCTCTACCACGTCCCCTATCTCTAGGTACTGGTCCCCAACCTCTTCCTCTACCTCTATCCCATGCAGGTTCATGATAGCCAGGTCTTTCAAATGGTGGAGAACGCCGTGTATCTGTCAATATGGGAAAATAAACACTAATTTAAAAAGGTCTTTCAAAATTGGAAAATGAACACTAATTCTAAAAAAAACAAAAAAACAAATGATTTAAAGATGGTACAACAAATCCAACAAGAAAACAATGAGGCTGATGTCCCCCCCGAACAAACACCAAAATAAAAAGATAGGCTGGCACTGCCAGGCAGGATACGCCCACATTTTTGAGAGATGGATAGAGAACAAACAATACCGAAAGTGATTTTTCCTACATCATTAAGTCCTGTATTTCATACTGTATTGGGAGCAGCCATTTTGTTGGTCAGTTCCAGTCTGATATTCATGAAATTCGAAGCCGACAATGATTATGGTGTGACGGTACACAACCTACAAATGTTACTTTTCGTCAAAATCGGATAAGAATTCTGACCTGTAGAGAGTCCACAACCATGATATACCGTATTTTTACACTATTCGCGTACAAACGGTGACCATTTCGTCCGGCAATTTTGGTACTATAACAAGAGGTTTTTTTTAAAATCAGATAATAATTGTTCGAGAGAAAGACAGAGAACAAGCAATACAGAAAGTGATTTTTCCTACAATCAAAGGCCATAAAGTCAGGGTTCTTAATCCATTTTGAAATGAACCGGCCAAGGGTAAGCCTAACGGATAGTCGTATTTTCAACAACAGACATGTTGGTTTATGCATACTTTATTCACGTTAATAATTGCATAACGTATTCCGAATAATAATAGCTTAAACTTCGAATAAACAAAACCTTTGTTGTAATTGCATACCTGTATTCATACATCGGTAATAATATCCAAAAATTTATAGTCAACTCAAATTTCAGCAACTTGCATAATGCATATCCCTACTTTCGCTTTCATCCAACCAAACGGAAGTTATAATTTAGTGAAAAGAAAAACTACCAGTAAATATAAATATGATTTTTTACAATTGTATTATTGTGATCACTTGACAATGTATAAAAATAAAAAGAATGTAAGAACACATCAATAATAACAAATTGGCACAAATTAGTTTCTGTGTATAGTCGGAACTCGAAAATTTGCTGACGTGCGAAAAGTCACGTGGCCAAATGTCATGATAGGCTATTACATGTACTTGACATAATAATTATATACGGGTCAGTAGGTTATTACCAGATTTACTCAACGCGAACATGATAATAATAATTATTAATATACGAGATCAGTAGGTTATTACGTGACTTAAAAAAGAAGACTAAATTAATAACTTACGAGACAAAACATTTTCTGTGAAATTTTGTCAAACGAAAGCCATTTGAAAGTAGTTAACCATTTGTAATTAAAATATCTCCCGGACTTCGACTTTGGTTGACCTATATTGGACGTAGGTTTCTCCGACTTTTGGAACTTCCAATGACGACGTGCATGCTTGAAGTTCAAGGTCAGTGCCCCATCACTATCGTCGGCTAAAACTCGTTTACGTTTTCTATTGTCATTCTGTGAGGTGTTCAAGTACTTCAACATTGTGTTAGATAGAAATGAATGAACCGACATTGGATTATATACATTCTTTAACTTGATTGACTCAAATAATTAAGTTGTTTATTTAGGAAATGAGCCGATACGGATTGAAGTTGAAGGTATTCATATTATATTGTATTGACTGATTCTTTGATGGGTTTCTTAATCGACAAGTAATAATTAACTCTTTGCTATCGGCCTAAAGTTGATTGATTAATGATACCATAGTGGCCGGTTCATTGTTTTACAAACCGGCTAGATTAAAGATCAATCAGCTAAAGCCGACAAAAAACAGCCGATTAAGATCCCTGCATAAAGTTACAATTTGATATGCGCAAACATCGAAAAGAATAAAGATCTTTAGGTTATAAACAAGCATTTCGGGTTTCATCAAAATCGAATTAAAATTGTGACCTCTACAGGGTCCACAACTTTGATATACCATATTTTCATACTGTTCGCCTACAAACGGCGGCCATTTTTTCTGGCAATTATGGTCCGATTTTCTCGAAATTCGAACTCAACCTTGCGCAGGGTTTAACGGTGATAGAGTCAAACGTTTTTTTAAACCGGATAATAATTGTGACCTCCAGAGGGACCATAGGCGATTTAACGGACAATCAGGGGTCATAATTCTGGAAGTTACGATCTGATAATCGCAAATAACGAAAGGAACCAAGATCTTTGGGTTATAACCATGGATTTCAAGTTTCATCAAAATCGAATTAAAACTGCGACCTCAACAGGGTCCACAACCATGATATACAATTTTTTAACAGTATTCACGTACAAACGGCGGCCATTTTGTATGGAAATTTTGGTTCGATTTTCCCGAAATTCGAACTCAACCTTCCCTACAGTGTAACGGTAATATTATCAACCGTTTTATTAAATCGGATAATAATTGTGACCAGCAGAGGGACCACAAGCTAAAATAAGGCGATTTTGCGTATAATCAGGGGCCATAATTCAGGAAGTTACGATCCGATATGCGCAAATATCGAAAGGAAGCAAGATCTTTGGGTTATAACCATGAATTTCAAGTTTCATCAAAATTGTGACCTCCACAGGGTCAACAACCTTGATATACCATTTTTTAACAGTATTCGCGTACAAACGGCGGCCATTTTGTATGGCAATTTTCGTCCGATTTTCACGAAATTCGAACTCAATCTTCCTTAGGGTGTAACGGTGATATAATCAAACGGTTTTTTAAATCGAATAATAATTGTGACCTCCAGAGGGACCACAAGCTAAAAAGGGTGATTTTTCGGACAATCAGGGGCCATAATTCAGGAAATTACATTCCGATAGCCACAAATATCGAAAGGAACCAAGATCTTTGGGTTACAAACATGCATGTCAAGTTTCATCAAAATCGGTTCAAAATTGTGACCTCTATAGGGTCCACAAGCTAAAAACGTGATTTTTCGTACAATCAGGGGCCATAATCCATGAAGTTTTGATCCGATACATGCCAATATCGAAAGGAACCGAGATCTTTTGGGGATAAACCTATATTTCAAGTTTCGTCAAAATCGGATAAGAATTGTGACCTGTAGAGAGTCCACAAACAAATTGTGGACGGACGGACGTCCAGACGGACGGACGTCCGGACGGACAGGGGCGACGACATAATACGTCCACATGAAAATGTGGGCGTATAAAAATGACATATATTAATCAATTGCACATTTCTCTTTTTTAAGTATAGCATAGAGCAATCAAATTGATTATCTATGCATAGTCTAAGCATAAAATGATCACGAAGTACATGGTTTCATAACTCTCCATCAATTCCAAAGTTTCAACAGATAAAATCATTTATCCCTGCTTAGCCTCAGTGGTAAATGAGCATCATCGAACTCTGTCAAGGCATTCACTTTATAAGACACCTACCAGGGTTCAATTTAAGCGGTATCGCATCGCAAAAAGCGGCCCAAATCGCGGGTAAAGCGATAGAATTATTCTATTCATTATCCAAAAATTGCTTTCAAACCTGTGAAGTGCAATTCATTACATTTTGGATGAATGTGGAGAAAAATTAGGCCTACGAAAAAATCAATTTAGAAATGCAGGACTAACTTGTTAAATATTCCAAGTTGTGGTCGTGATTAATTTGAACCAGTTTTTATTTCAATACATCCGATAACTAGAAGACAATTATATGCAGACTCCGCTTTTAATCACACGTGTTTATAAAATATGTTACTAAAAATAGAATTAAACAACACAGAATAGGATGATTGGTTAACTTAACTGGAAACTAAAAGTAGACATCTCGCGAGATGCGTGAAACGATTACATATTCACAGGTTGATAATATTTTGAAGGATGTTAAGGGGGTTGGATTTAAATAAAAGAAATAAACAAGCAAAGCCACGTCTACAAATATTTCGATTGGAATGTAGTTTGTTTTAGACGATTAGTGCATCCGGCATCGTGGAGAGACGGTAACTGATTTTTTTTTTTTTTTTTTTGGAGATGTCAGTGTTTTTATACCTTCATCCGCACATAAGCCGAAGCAGGGTATACAACGGTTAATGAAGGCGGAAAATGAAGGCGGAAAACGTAGGTGGAAAAGAATCTACTTATACCCCGAAAAATTAGAATTGCAAATTTTTGTGATTAGGCTACGTTTTACTGCTCCTCAAATCTGAGCAAATGCTTTCAAATTTTGAATTGATTGGCCAAAATGTGAATCTGTCACAAAAATTTGCTACTCATAGGTTTTAGACTAAATTGAACCCTGACACCTACACCAATTTACACATTCTACCTCAGTTAGAAAGAGAGTTATTGTGTCCCAAAAGACAGACAGACTAAAATGCAAACTAGGTATCATCTAAAAAATATTCATAATTCATTTATCAACTCACCTTCACGCATTCTTGGTCTCTCAGGTGGATATCTATCAATTGGATCACGCTCTCTTTCATAGGCTGGATCCAAACGCCCCCGATCTCTTGGTCCAAATACATCTCTTTCAATTCTTCTATCAGGATCAAATCTATCAGGAAATGTATCATATCGACCTCTTTCTCCTGGACCAGGTCTGAAGTCTGGTGGAGGACGACCATGTCTCCCAACATCTCTATCTCGTCTAAGATCAGGAGACAAAGATCTACGCAGTGGAGATCTTCTGGGATCAAATTCTGGTCGTCTAATTTCATCTCTTGGATCACCTCGTCTAAAATCGTCTCGTTCAGGGCGTCTAATATCATCTCGTTCACCTCTTCTGATTGGATCATCTCGACCTTCTCCACGTCTTATATCATCTCTTCCTTCACCTCTTCTTATATCTTCCCTGCCATCTCTCCGAGGTTCATCTCTAGCATCCATCCTTCTTGGATCATCTCTTCCTTCCCTTCTCATATCTTCTCTACCATCATCTCTTCTTCGTATGTCCTCTCTTCCTTCAGGTCGTCTCATCTCTTCCCTGGGATCTGGACGTCTTGGATCATCACGACCTTCATGTCTACGTACATCTTCTCTATTATCAGGTCTTTTAGCTTCATCACGCACAGGTCTGCGCTCTTCAGGAGATCTTTCTGGTCTTCTTTTGACTTGTTCCTCACGTTCTCGCCTTCGTCTTTCATCTGGAGATTGGTTGCGCCCTCGTCGGTCACGTCCCGGGGAAGAAGATGTTGAACGGAAAGAGTCTGGTGATGGCCCTCTATCAAAATTTTTGCGTCCCTCTTCAGGGTCATCTCTGCGACGCTTCTCTAGCGAAGTGTCTCTACGTGGTCCTCGTGGAGGTGAACCTCTCATCTTAAGAGGTGGTGGTGGAGACTCTGATGATTTCTTACGTACTTTCTTGACTTTCTTTGGAGGGAGAATTTCCTCACGTTTTTCTCTTTCTTTATTCTTTGTCGGGGTTTTTTTCTTCTTTCTTACTTCAGGGCTCGATGAACTTGAACTGGAGGAGTCTGAACTTGATGATGATTCATATTTTTTCTTTCCCCCTTTCCCCTTTCGACCTTTACTGTGAGACCGGCTCTTTCGTTCAGGAGAGAATGATCGTCTGTCAAACGAAACTGGAGGTTGGATATCCATTTTCTTTTTCTTACCCTTAATTTTGTCTTTCCCCTTTGGTGAAATTTTCTTTTGCTTTCTTATAGGAGAGACTGGTGATGGTGACCTTGATGGTGATTTAGACCTTCGTCTTTTCCCCACAGGGGACAGAGGTTCCTGTGCAAATCGGTTCACTTTTGTCATTTTTTCGGCTTTTTTCTCTGAACGAGGAGAATGTTTTTTCTTCTTGATGGGCGATTCAGTTTCAATGGACTTTTCAGCCATAATTTGTTTTGCTAATTTCTTGGCTATTTTTAATTTTGTTCTTGGGCTATCCTCATCCTCACTTGGTGCTGATCTGAATTTATAAAATCAACTCACTTACAATACATTCACAAGACAGAAGAAATACAGATTAAAGAAATAGGATCGTTTGCCTTTAAACAAACTAAAGTGTTAGAACATATATGTGTCCATCTGCTGTAATATTTCAATTATATAGCCATAAACAAAGTCAAACTACTTAAAACATACAGTATGCAAGATCTAAATCTGCCTACCACTGGTCTTTCTTTTGGCCTGAAATAATGCCCCTTTCAGTATCATTGGATCGCCTGGGTGTCTAACAGATACACATATTATGGACTATCATTGTGTCAAGTTAGGTGGGTACGATCCCACACTGGTATGTGACAAGGTAGGATTGCCTTTCAACCTTGTGGGATTACAGAAAACAATTGTGATGAGTGCATGTTAAACTCGATTTCTCTCACCCTCTCATATTAATCCCTCAGACTGATCAGGCAACAAAACTCCAACAATTGATCGCTTTTGAACATTTACTTACTTCTTTTTCTGTTCTTTAAGCTTGAGAGCTATTTTCTGTGGGCTTGGTGCTCTAACTGGTTTTGGTACCAGTGATGCAGTCACTAATGGTGAAGATTTGAGTTTATTCTTCTTGTCCAACTTCATTTTACTGCAATAAATATTAACAAAATTTGGGTTGTTTCATAAGTTTCATGATTTTCTATATCAGATTTTATTAATATGTCCCATCTTTGATAAGAAATTATGTGTACATTTCTGGCAGTAATTATATTTAGCCTGCTATGGATCAAAGTAAAAAGAAATGACCATGTACTTACAATGGTGAAATCTTTGAGACCTTTTTAACAGGCTTTAGTCTTTCTGGACTTGAGTCTGAATCTGAACGATTTTTAGCAACCTGTAAAACAATAAATTCCTTATCACTGTACTACATTTAGAACTGTAGCATACATTAACATAACATGAGACACCTCAAGTTATCAACAGATAAATATCAAATTTTACGTGTGTATTATTAATTACCATTTAAGAATATTTTTCTTTTCACTTTACTTACAACTAATGAATATATTCGATCACACAGATATCACATCCATTAGAGAGAGAAATAGTAAATTTTGCTCGAGTCACTTTGTTTTGGTTTTCACAAGTCAATTTATAATAATATAGTGATTTAATGTCCTTTTTTCAAAATTATGGTTATTTAATTGGTGATACCTGTGTCGCTACCTGTTAAATGGTATCAGTAGTACAGTATGTGATGTCACTTCAAGGCGAAACCGTCATAGCTACAACACAGGTCTAGTATATATTTATATCCCAATACTTACCCTTTTTTGTATTTTAAGATTTTCAGGTTCGTCTTCAGAACCTGCTAACTGGCTTAGTTCTCTTTGTAATTGCTGTCTTTTCTTTTCCAACTCTAATTCTTTCTTATAATCCAACCCTTTGAATAGAAAAGTAGAAATAAGTCGATTAAAGAACACATCTTTGTTTTTCCTTTTTATCAGTTTAATCATATATTTTGTAATATTTACAAAATTTTACTGTAGAAATATATGCCTCAATCCATTATTAAATTGCTGAAGATCTTAATAAAACATGACACGATTCTATGGAAAACAATTTGCAATGGACATATTTCTAACATGTTTTTTAAAGAGGGTCTTCATCATGCAAATCAAGCTTGGTTAAAAATGAGGAGAGATCTCTTTTTGAAACACCAGTTACTAAAAATAAAGAACTTGTTTTCCATATAATCGTGTCATGCTTTATCCTGAGTAAGTTAATAAATAGAACTGGATTAATTTATTCTGATTACAATCTGGATTTATCTCTACTAAACTGAACAGAAAAATTTTAAAGTCATACAATGTAAATTAAACTTACTATCAAGATTCCAACTTCCAGAATCTTCACTGTCTTCTTCAGTATCAGCTTGTTTAGATTTTCTTACAACCACTGCTGATTTCATCTTATCACGTCTCGATATACTCTCAGATCTTCGACTATCTGGTGATCTTGACTCACTTCTAGACCGACTTTGATTTCTACTCCTGCTACGATCTCTTTTTCTTTGGTGTCTGCTTTCTTCAGGGCTACTGTCACTAGTATAATCAAGATGATATATTAAAGAAAATCAAAATAAAATTCTAAGATTTAAACTTAGGCCCTTGAAACAAATATTTAGAAGATACCAGTGATGTATATGTATATAGTTCAAACTTAATACTAACTAGAAAATCTTGGAATCAATAAATTTAAGATACAGTATTGTAATTACATGTATAAGCTTACCGATGAGATTTATGGCTGAATTTACACTTGGATCCAAAATGACAAGTTCCATTCAATGCCCAGTGGCGGCACACCTGAGTGCGCTACAAAAGAAAAAACAAAACAGCTGAAAGAATCACTAAAAATTAAATCATTTTATATTTGTTTCCTTTGACAGGCTTTGTGCAAGTTTGCTGTCTACAATATATAATCCATAACCTTATGTAAGTAAGGCCCAGTAGAATTGACTGCCATTTCAAACAATACATAGATTATAGTTAGGGCATAGACAATTACAGCTTTACTTTACAAATAATACACCGGGCTGTCGGTAATTTTCACAGTTCAATGCTAATCAATAAGTCCAATTTTGCCAACATAAAACACCTACATGTAAATGACAAGTATTACTTTAATGCATAACAAATGATTAGATCTTTTTTTTTTGCACTGCTTACTACACGTAGCTGTGACAGTTTGTGAAAGTGATGTAGACTTTTGGTTAAGTCTTTTGTCGGAAGCCAATTCTCGGCAGTGGCTACTGGAGCCCCATTCATAACCTGGGATATATCTCAAGACATTTCTCAATGGATATTCTTTGTTTTCATTTTTTAATTCTTTGGACGAATCCCATATGGGTTCTGACTGACAATTTTTTTCGAAATTCGGAACTTCACAGTTTATCTGAGCAGTGAGAATCTTTATCTTACTGTGTGAGTTTTGGTAAATAATAAACGGATTTCTTCGATTATGAACAAACTAGTTAACTTTGGTTATTATAAACTTACCTGTGTGTTTAAAATGAACTCCCGTTAAATAAAATCCATTGCACCACTAAATGTCCCAACGTATAAAAACCGTTCTCTCTTGAAAAATTGAAATCCCACAAACTTTCGGTTAACAAAAATATCAATATGGCAGCTGGTTACGTCACACCTCGGGAGATATCACTTTGTATCAGGGGTGACAGCATAGGAAATGTGGCATTTAAAAGCACGTCTCGACTCGGCATTGAGTTTGAGCGTTCGCACACATAACAACCTGTATTTTTTAAAACTTGTTACCGACTTAATTATTTGATTAGCGGCTCGGATGGGATTATTTTCTTTTTAACACGCATGAGGAACAAAAATAACTACATTCTTTTCACGGGCCTTAAATATTACCCATCTTTATAATATGGTATGATGATATTATTATTTAACATATATACAGGCCATTTACAATTAATGTCCCGCTTCTTACAGGGTGTTACGGACTTATCGGCATTGTATCCGCCACCCAATGCCATTAGGCACCTTGAACGCTGCCGCAACACGCTTAAAAATGTCACTGAAGCGGTTATTATTTGATCGAAAGAATGAGATCAAATTAATAATACACTCAGAGTCCTCAGACACTTCGGAGGTGTGCTTCGTGATCCGTGTTAAACTATTTATAATATAAAGAAGATAGGATATTAAAATTTATATACACTCAGAATCAGTGATTCTTTCATTGTGAATAAAATTTGATAGACTCGCGATCAATGGTTTCAATATAAAGCTCCGATGTAATTGCCTTCAATTGATATTTTCGTCGCCCAAACTCAAACGATCGTAATGTTGGCGCTTTGCTTTGAGTATAGCACGTGGTTGCCAAAATATGCGTTAACTTTAAACAACCTCGCTTCAGTGTGTTGGATTCGTCCAATATGTGACGAAAGCAATGTTATTATCCACTCTGTCGAAATAACAAGTAAATATTCAAATTTTTCAAGAGAGAACCGGTTTTATTCGTTGGGATTTTTAGTGGTGCAAAGGATTTTATTTAACGGGAGTTCATTTTAAACACACAGGTAAGTTTATAATAACCAAAGTTAACTAGTTTGTTCATAATCGAAGAAATCCGTTTATTATTTACCAGAACTCACACAGTAGATATTTTAATGAAGAATGTTGACGTTTTCAAACATAGCACATATCTACAGAAACTACACTACTGAAAATACACTTAGTCTAGCTAGTGGCATAGGTCTATCATCATCTGCAGTTTGATTTTTTAATACCCCACTAACCAGTAAATCTCTTCTAAAGTCATAAAATATACCTCTGGCTCTGCATTATATTTTCTCTGTCCGCCACCGGGTCCAAGTCTTTCAAAGACGCTGGGTTTCTGCTTCTCGCCGTCGTCTGAAACTGATTTTCCTGCGTCTACGGTTACTCGTCGTTTAGGTTTACTCATTACTAACTAACATAAATACAGTAGTATGAAGACAAACGATGCATTCAAGGCACCATTTGTTTCATGCTTTGAAACTCGGCCATCTTCTTCCGCTGAAGGGAGATAACTCTACATTCAAATCGACAGACAATTATTACCTTTTTGATTCATTTTCACTAGTATCCTTCGTTCGCTGTTCTTTGTAACACAATCAATGCAACTTACTATCAAAATTGTATTTTATGCAGCTTGATTCTTTTGACATGGAATAAAGAACACCATGTGGAATGAATTATTTTTACGTTTAAAATAGTTGTCTCCCTTAGCCTACACCACCTACCCCCTCCCCCAACAATTCACAACCTCTATCATACTATCCATGTGTTTTTTTAGTTGTTTTCGTACATTCACAAGGAAATCTTATTGACTTGCCCATATCAAACCAACCATTCTTATGTTTTACCAGAAACAGATCCAAAAAGGGAAGAGGCTATCTAATCCAAGAGTCCAAAATCATTTTCCAGACTCAATTTGGGGGAGCTGTCTCTGTAGGCCCTATTCTGTAACCCAGTTATCATTCAATCTTATGTATCTAGCACTAATTTCTTTCACATTTGTTTAATATCCAATCTTTGTTTAAAAATTCGTAAAAACTGTTTTAAATGGCCATAAATGGTTTAATTTGTACTTCTGTCCAGTTTAAGGCTGACCATTCAATTTAGATATATCCCGGATAACATTCATTGATGGGTACCATATGGGTACCATGTGTCATGTAATATGGGGCCATGATGGGGAGCCCATAACGGACCCCGACATTTTTGCACCCAACATCCATATGGCATCCATATGGGCTCAACCATATGGGTACTAAATGGGGTTTGTGTGGGGCCTATATGGGTAACTCATTTAAAATAATATGGGTGCTATATGGGGCCTGTGTGGGACCTATATGGCCATGTTAAGAATATAATATGGGTACTGTATGGGACTCATATGGGGTACAAATAAATGATATATGGGCATGATATGGGATCCACATGGGTACTAAATGGGGTTTGTGTGGGTTCTATATGGGTAAATCATCTAAAATAATATGTGTGTAATATGGGACCTATATGGTCCCATATGAGACATGTAATATGGGTACTATATGGGACTCATGTAGGAGTACAAATCAATGTAATATGGGCATCATATGGGATCTGTGTGTATATGCCAGAATATTAATTTGGGCACTAAATAGATTTCCTGTGGGATTCTAAGAAATACTGTACTGAGCTTATTTGTGGTGGAAGTAAACTATTTATACCAGACATTATAGCCGAACTAAGACTAATTTAATACAAGTATGAAATTATCTTCTAATGTATGATCATTTGATATTACATGCTAAACACTATTTTAATGGTAATATCAAGTGTGCTACACAGCTCCGTGTAACTTTGATGAATTCTTTAGTTCTAACCATGGTAAACAACAAGTACCAAATCAGTCTAATAAAATAACAAAACTGTTTATTTGGTTTCATGTTTTATTATAATGCTTTTTCCGTAAGACAGTTGAAATTCGTTGGGATCTCCCACCATCCCTGCCCCTTGAATTAATCAGGAAGCAGCTGTTTTGATTTCTTCGTTTGTAGTGTTCACAAACATTAGATTTCTTCTGACCGACTCTGCAATTCAAAAGAAAAGCACATTGATTAGGTCTGTTGATGTGCAGCCTGACAAAATAAGATAACTCTACCCATATTTTGCCCCGATATCGAATTCAATCAACATCTTTGGGATACAAACAAATCTATTTTAATTTTCATCAACATTGGATATAAATTCTGGCCTGTAGTCTCCACAAACAGTAATTAATACAAACAGAAACTCACCATTTTCTTTTGGTCAGGAACATGTGAAATAGTTGACCAGTGCTTATGTTGTCATTTTAATTCTTTAATCTGTTGTTCCAATTTGGAGAGTATTTGAATTACCCTCATTTCAAATGGGTTAAGCTGTAAAAAGACCAGATTTAGCATTTATTATATCTTTTGTTTTAAAGTGCGTTTATTTCATCTTTACCAAATTCAGTTATATAATGTCATTTGTATTTCGTTGTATAGCTGATAAAACTTTCAAACGTTTAGTCCAGCGAGAGCAAGAAACATATTTTGCCATGACACACAATAATATGTTATAAGATGAAAATGGAAATAGTCACCTTTCTGGAAATGACAGCTTTCTTGTTTTAGAGTTTACCAATATTCTGTCAAATCAAAATAACTAAGAAAAAAAGAAACATCTATTCAAATCAATTCTTATATTATTACAAAACTTTTGTATAACTACTTTGACGAACTTGTATATTTCCACAGAAAATGATCAACTCATTTGTATCAGTTATTTTCCAAAAGACATTTTTTCGAAATATAGAAACTTTAAAACCTTTCATTTAATTTGTTTTACCCAAAAGCCGTTAAGCATATTATAGTAGGAAAGGATGGGAAAAATTTACCTTTGATTAAGTTTTGTGAACTGATTTCAGAGATGTGTACCACTTTCAGCAGTTTCTTCTTGTTAGTACTAATTATATACATACTTCTACATTGTAGAATCTAAATTTCAGCCAGTGACCAAACAGACTTCAAGAGACTAAACTGGTTGTTAATGATGACTCGCTGACAGGTTTTCGTGGGTGACTTGGTGACCTCCACAGTAAAGTTAGATATTATATAATTTGTGTACAGAATCTGCTAAAGATATTAAAATCGTATTAGCAAGATACTACCAGCCATGCTGTATTCATAATAAATTTGAGAACTAATGGGTCCTATTCGGCTTTTTTTTTAAAAAAAAGAATAAGTATTAGCGACTCTTTTTGCTTTAAAGCTCCACAAAGACGGGCATTTGATTTGAAAGGCGGGGTGAAGTATTTCCTAAAGTGAAAACATGTATCACTATTTCATTCATAAATAAACTCTTTTTTTTTTCATGGTAAACATATTATTATAGTCTGTCATTTGGTATACCTGCCAGTTAGGAGAATTTTAATGTAATCTGTATAATCTCTGCAAAGTCCATATCAGTGCATCACTAAATTTTTAGTGTTTTGACTGTTATTTCATTTAAGATATAAAAACAATTTCTGTACGACAGTAGACTAGATCGTCTACCTATGGAGTAAATATTTATATTACACGTAAATCTTCAGGGCAATTTCAGGTCAAATTATACAATTAGGTGACAAATTTAATTAGTTGAAAAGTTGGTCAATGTTTACATTCTTAGTGTCGAATTTATAATTTTTTTGTATTTTCTTACTTTGTGTTTGTTTGATTATTCTGAATCACAATGAATGATTTGGCATTCATTATCTGACAATGTATATAAACATGATATTTATACATTAAAATATAAAAATAATACAGTTTTGCAAAAGTAACTAACAATGAAAAATATTACTATGAGAACCTGCGCCTGTTACCAAATATTTACATTTTTTCTCTCTCATTCATATGATCTATATATGGAATTGTTTAAAACTTCATTATCTAAAGCAAGAATAACCCATTCTTATAATAATGTCCATAAAAAGAAAAAGATTTGAAAAACTTCTCAGTAAAACTTTGGTTTTCATAGATGCACGTCCAGTCCATTACTTTTCACAGTATTTCATGTAATCAAATATTTACAGTTCATCTCTCATTCATATTTATTTATGGAACTGTTCAAAAACTCATATTCAAAGCTAACATCACCCATTCTTGATATTATGACCGTAAAAAGAAAACATTTGACAAAATTCTCTGATTCACTTACGGGATTTGAAAGATGTATGTTCGTCCTCTACCAAAATTTTAGGGTCACAATATTTTATTCAAGGAGTAATGTTTTTTGGAAAGTAACTGCTCCATTAATTCAAATGAGTTAATAATTATTATTATGTATCAGTCCGATTATTTGAAAGTTTACATATCTCATGTAATGGGTTTGCAATTTGCACTCGTCTCTGTTACAAGAAAATAATAATATGTACGTCCGTTACCACAATAATTTCTAATTTACTGGATTACAAGAATCCGAATGTGACCATACAGTAGACATTTAGTATTAGTGTCCTTTTTTACAAGGAGAAAAACTTTTCAATTCCACCGGACAATTCAGGGTTTTGCAACTAAATGTTCATGCAGGCAAATCACGGTGCTCATTTCTGCACGTTTATTACCTATACTTTGAGGAGCCAATATTTATTTTCGGTGTTCATGAACAAATAAAATCATATGTCAATTGATATTTTAATCATACGTTTTAATACTAAATAAAACCAAAACGGTTAATTATTCATGGTCAGATAATATTGGAAGTAATAAAAATATGACGAGTTCAAAATGTACGTTTGTTACGGTGGAATTTCCCTTTAGTAGATGTAACTGTAGAAACTACATCAAAGACAAATTTGAAAGATATTTAGACAGCCTCTTTCTCATTTGGAAAACTATTGCACAAAAGTTTAAATGATATTAAATTCATGTTGAAACAGATACAGGTGAGAGTAACCCCATATGGATACCATATTGGAATTAGATATATATTATATTGTGATAAATGCCATCTAGATATATTGGCCCCTGATACACGCGTGGGTAATCCCATATGGATACCATATTGAACCCACATACATAATACACATGAATGTGGTCATATCATATACATACCACTCAAGGTGCACATGTTGGTAATCACATCTGCGCATATCGGTTCAAGGTACATACAACTAAAAGTGTGGGTTCAATAATGAGCTAACATATGCAAATAAGTAATCCCATATGGATACCATGTTGGCCCCAGATATACAAAATTTATTATGTAATCCCATACAGATACCATATTATCCCCAGATACACAAATGGGTAATCCCATATGGACACCATATTGGACTCATGTTTACATAACAGAGTTTTAATGTGGGTAATACAATATAAATCCCATATTGGCCCCAGATATGATATGCACACTATAAGGTCAGATTATCAATGTAAGAAAGAAGTTCATGTAACCATTATATAATTTTGCGTATTTCTGTGATATTATTATATATGAAAATAAAGCGTATTTGCCTATATTTCTATGTGGGAAGATAATATGGGTTCAGTATGGGAACCATGTGGTATGATCTGGGCCCACAGCCCATTTTCTCCCCATAATGGTACCATCATTGCAATGTTTATGGGGCCCATATGGATACCATATTGGACCCAGACCTATATAATTATTTTATATGTGGTAAATAAAACATATATATATTATTTTGGACCGAGAAACACATGTAGGTAACTCCATATGGATACCATATTAGAACTAGATATGTGAAATGCCATATAGATATATTGACCCCAGATACACATGTGGGTATTTCCATATGGATACCATATTGGGCCCATGTACATAATATACAGGAATGTGGTTTTATCATATCCATACCACACAGACTCTGGGTGCACATTTTGGTTCAAGGTACAAACAAATAAAAGTGTGGTTTCAATAATGAGCTAACATAACAAATAAGTAATCTCATATGGATACCATGTTGGTCCCAGATATACAAAAGTTAATATGTAACCCCATACAGATACCATATTATTTCAGATACAAACATGGGTAATCCCATGTGGACACCATATTGGCCCCTTGTTTACAAAAACAGAGTTGTTGATGTGGGTAATCCCATATACATCCCATATTGGCCCCAGATACACAAATGGGTATTCCTATATGGACACCAAATTGGCCCCATGTATACAAAAACAGAGTTGTTAATGCGGGAAAATCCCACATAGATCCCATATTGGCCCCAGATACACACACTATAAGCTCAGATTATCATTGTAAGAAAGAAGTAAGCATTATATCATTTGGCTTGTCTCTGTGATATTAATATATATGAAAATAAAGTGTATTTGCCTACATTTGTATGTGGGAAGATAATATGGGTCCAGTATGGGAACCTTGTGGTATGATCTGGGCCCACAGCCCCTTTTTTCCCCATATGGTCCCCATGTTGCAATGTTTATGGGGATAAAGCGTGTCCAATTTACAAGTGTTTAATTTCTCAATCACTGTTAAAAAATAAACAACCCAATTGATTAATTATTAATTTTTTAACAGTGGTCAGGAAATTAAATACTTGTAAATTGGACACTCATTATTAAAATTGAATGGTCAGCCTTAAACTGGACACTAGTAGAAATAAGATGATTTTGGGTGATTTTAAACAACTTTTACGAATTTTTAAACAAAGATTTGAAATTAAACAAATGTGAAAGAAAATTGTACTAGATACACGATTAAATACCTTGGTTACAGTATGTGTAGGCTATGCTCATAGTGGCCATACAGCAATAAGGTCCAAGTTCCTGAATATCCGACCCCACATCTTCCTCAAATTCCGTAGGAAAAATCGCAGAGAAATCCCTTGGAAATGATAGAATCTCACTTTACGAGTTCACATAATCAGTAGGCAGCTACCATAAGACATGAATTTCATTGTTGAGAAATATGTATGACGAATTTCAGTTCAACAAGCAAGCTATGTCAAAATGTTTTATAGCTGAGGTGCTGGTGGCAAAAGAAAACGGGAGAAAAATACTAAAACAGATGAGAAAAAAGAAAATGTACCCTAGTTAGGGAGGGCCCTGAAGGCAGACAAAAGGGCCCCACGTCTGACAAAAGGGCCCATCTGGCCATGGGAAAGGGCCCCCCCAATTCCAATTCAATCATTTGCTATACACTGTGTCGAATCCACCACTGAATGAGAATGCAGTCATTGCATTGGCTTAGAAATCATCAATCAAGACAGCTAAGTACGTGGAGGTGTAGGCTTTTTTTTTTCAATCATTATATGGTACTGTATTTGATATTCAAATAAAAAGATCACTGACACGGGATACAAAAGACACTGCATTTTTTCACCTGAATGATGGAATCTTTGTAAATGCTTGAACTCTATGCCGTTCATAAGGACTGCAGGGCAAAAACAGACTCTTCCCGTAATTTTGTTTTCTTGCAAATAGGCTATAGTCTATGCACAATGGCCAACACCATCAAATTATAATTTTTGATCACAAATGGAAAATTGATATTTTTATGAGCCCTTACCACAGGATCCATGAGATGCCTCTAAGTGGACTATACTTGCACTGTACACACCCATCTCTACTAGCTTTAGCTTTGTATCCCTACGCATTATTAAAATACTTTCTGTATCCAGTAGTCTAAATAATTATCTGTGTAAGAATTGTTTTGCGGTTCGAGGATGGAAAATGAAATAGACAATAGCAAATGTAATCTTGTTTTAAATTATAATATAGTTCTCTTATTTACATGATTAATTGTGGTTCACTGAAAAATTTCTTCAAATATATATATAGATATATAAATGTAAATGAAATGGGGTTAATGTCCTACTGTTCTGCTCCAACTGTGCTAATGAAGACAAAATAATATATACATGTATGTACAATTCATTTCAATAAATTACACATTTTATTATGAGATCACATATAATTTTTATAAATCCTGTTAATTAGTTACTGGTTTTATATGGTTACTTTCTTGAAAACTAGATACAATTGTGGCTTAAATAGCAATTTTACATTAACAAAAGAAATGATGGATAGACCTATTTTTAACTACAATAACAATACAGTTATTTCCAGTAAATATTTCGGGATGCAATTTTACAGTCAGTCTATTTTCAATATAGATCATGACATTGAACCAGATGTTTAATAATTAACATGTCAAATCTTTAATCACATCATTATAAGACTTTCAAATATTTTTATGTAGGATAAGAGGAACCAATAAAGTTTAACAGTACAGGGTTTGCTCTGGTGCTTTAGCTGCTTTGGGCATATATTTTGTTTCCTGGCACTACATAACAAACCAATATGGTAATTAAGATGGGTTTTACAAAAAAATAAATGGTATGAGTAATAACTACAACTGAAATATGTCAGGCCGTGTGAATACAGAAAACTCCACATGAATCAAGAAATTTAATTAGTCATTACATTGCAGGCACGATTATTGGAGATTTATCAATTGAAAAACTGTTAGGAGTATGTTATTCACTTCAAGATATTCCTCTTTTCAACCTAAAAAATAAAATTATACATTTTGTAAAAAGAAAAAAAACGTCTCTGGTATTCATAAAGTATTATTTATTTACTTATTTGGTAGTACTTATGCCAAATTAAACTATGGTATTCATTCAAATTTTTAAAACTGAAGTCTAACGCTTGTCATTACTTCTGATTCATAGACAGAAGCTTCTAACCAAATAGACAGGTTGTTATCATGAAAGAGTATGATACAGAGATGGGACATGATATGCATTATTTATAGTAACATTTGATCATACTAAATACCACTAGGTATCTGTGTCAAATAGAACAGACATTAGATATGAATAATACATGTACATTTCAAAATTAACATAATTCTTGTGGTGTCCTGGTTAATGAGAGGTAACATTTAGAATCTGTCTGAATATGACTTAATCTATATATTCTGGATAAAATAGGTCTACCTGTTTTGCTACTGCTTTATAAGCTTGTTCTCTATTAGATATTTGATTGTCTGGAGGGAGTTGTTCCCCTTTCTTTTGTAATGCTTTATCAACACACTCTAGCACCAGTTGTCTCATGGATGCCTCGATTGGTTGATTTCCACTGGGTTTCAGTGGTATAGGGTCAACACGCATTTCAACTGCAGTCAAAATCCGACCACCCCTGGAAAATAAATATTACAAATTATATGTAAGTAGACTACAACAATGAAATCTTACTTAAACATACATATTTTCATTGGAACAGTAAAAAGATTGTCACAAAGAAACTTAATGGTTGGTCACATTGAAAGCCGAAGTTATTATTTGAATACTTGATTAAACTAGAGTAATCTATATTAGATGTCTAGAAATGCTGAATGTTTAATATCTATATATTTTTATATTGATTATTTTTGAATACATGTAATAGATGATTTCATTTCCTACACTGTGTCACATATAAGTGCTGCAGGATGGCAGACCTGGTAAGGAGGGAGAGCGGGAAATTGGGTTAAATGTCAACCCGACACACACACTAGGTCATTTTGGGATAAACATTCAATAATTCACTTTAGCAGTGGGAGGAAAATGGAGAACCTGGAGAAAACCCATGAGGTTGCACAGGCGCCCTTTATTGTGTGTAAGCGGGGAATCTAATCCACGCCAGTTGACTTTATAACAAACCTTATGATACAGCTCACACGCACTAACCAATCAGACATTACTAAAACATAAAATATTTACCAGACTTGGAAAGATTTTGACATCATTCTGCGATCTTCAGAGGAATTTTTATCTGTTAAAGTCATCACATACAAATTCGTAGATTTCTATAAATTGAAAGAACAATTAGCATTTTTGTATTTTCTTGATTGCTTTGTAATACAATACAATCACATTGGTTCTAATTGGGGGACATCAGTCTTGATGTCGGCTTGTTTATTTCTAAATAATTCTATTAAAGAAACTATCAAGGATGGGACATAAAAAATGAGATCCCCTTACACATGTTGGCATTCACGTAAATGAACCCTTTGACAGTTGAAATTTGAAATAAGAGTAGCCTAAGTTGTAGTGCAGAAAGATATCTGTGTAAACTTTTCCTTATAATGACAAAGAACAAAAAGACATTAAACCACATTTCCGTTCATTTACATTTTTTTTAAAAAAAAAAAACCTTCTCATACCAAAATGAAAGATTACCTGTGAATAATATACTGATTTTAATTGACTATCTGATGACATCATAGTGACTTCAGCATTATTGGACAAGGGAAGTAACTTTTCATCAACTATTAGACCAGAAAAATCTGTAAAGTCAATTGAAGTATAAAATATTATAAAGTGGTATCTATATTACAATTTCAAAATACATAATGATCCATCAAGCACTGATCAGAAATGAAATTATTGTTTAATATACATTAATATAAAACTTTTGCCCAAATGGCATATTTTTGCGCAATGTACCACAACTATCTTTACATATTCTTTAATTCTATTTATGTATCTAGATATTGACTTATACTAACTTGAGACTCTTTCCGTATTATCAGTCATCAGTACAAGTTTTCCTGTGTTTAACGATATAGCTCGGACTCTCCCATTAAGCGTGATAAATAAATAATCAGAACCTGTAGGACCAAACACTCGACTCACCTAAGAAATACAAATTAGAAAATTAGTAAATACATTATTTGAGTGTGTATTCATGATGAGGCCGTATTAATTACAAAGATTAAAGTTCTTCACTTAAGTGTTGGGGGGGGGGGGGTACATGAATGGTAAGTTTGGGCGTATTGTATCATTGAGTTAACTGCCGTGGTTTCAATTACCAAATTGTAGGTGACAAGAGTAGGATTGCTACTCCATCCCCTGTGGGTTTTCTCTGGTTCCTCCCACCATAAAGTGAATTATTGAAATAAAATACATTCAACATTCCTGATCCCAAAATTTTAAAATGAGAAAAGAATGTTATGGTTTTTTTTTAAATTAAATGCCAAATTTTCTATCTCATGTTTCCAGAATAAAATTATGATTTGCAACAGTCACAGAATTGTTGTTTGAATTTTAAAGTTTGATAGCTATGTCATATGTAAACTTCCCAAATGAATTATGAAGTGATGTATAATATATTAAATACTTACATCACAAGAGACAACATCGTCTTGTATTAGTTGTGTATATTCTGTATTAGATAACATTATATCTCTCCTTATATTACGTAATTTTAATGTCCTTAAATTAAGTATTAATACTGTCATATGAGCTCCTGAAAATATAATGATCCACCATAATATGTATATTGGGACTTCACTAATCCTAGCTTGCTATGAAATAAATTTCTCTGTATACATTATAGTTAAAGGCCTTGTATGTTAATTTAAAAGTTGGTACTTATTGACCTGTAAATCAGCATTAGTGAAGATTCGGTATATATCATGGTAAACAATATCATACCTTTTGGGGGGAATTCTGGAAAGAGTAGTAGAAAAATGAGTTGTTGACCAGTAGGTGATTGCCGTACTTCTAATATCTTCTTACATCGTACCTATATATATAAACAGTACTCACTTTGTCATAGCCATTATATTTTGGGCAGGCTTAAACCCAGCTCACAATCCGTCATACATGTTTTGTTACACACAGGGTGTAGGGTTTGGTAGCTGGAAGACCAGTCGCAAGAAACCAGGTGAAAATCTGGTATGTGCAGGACCAAAAGTCTTCTACAGAGCCAAATACACCACAAGTCTCAAACAAAGGATAACTAAACTTTGCCCGTGGACTGCCCACAGTAGCACATAGGGCAAGTTGTAAGCTATGCTTAAGTTCTAACATGGTAGTAATTCTATAAGGGAAGAGTGGAAAAAAAACAACTAACAACCTTGTGCATATTTACACCTGAAGTTTATTTTCTGTCCAAAGGAAAATACCATAATCCACAGATTTTCCCTGAAGGATCCTCCTTGACTATTTTTGCAGTGTCAATAATTAATTCAAAGAGTCCCCTTTGCTTCGACCGGGGGGAAGCAGCATTCTCAAAATCACAGACCTTTGCAAAATCTTTCGAAAATTAAAACACTAACTGAATTACTAATGAGAGGGAGAAATGGGGTTTAACATCCACTAGACACAAACCAGGTCATTTCAGGAGTAACATATGGTTAATTTTATTTCATTAATTTGCTTGTGTGTAGGGGTCTTTAACAGTTGGAGGTAACCGAAGAACCCAAAGAAAACCCATGATAATGTACATACCGTGGCTGGTTTGTACATTCTCGTTAAATATGTAGAGAGTTGATCTGTTTTAGAATGACGTATTACAACATTAAATAAAGCTCCTCTCTCTTTTATAGCACCTTTAGCAGGATATATTGATGTCTAAAAATGTAAGACAATTCTTAATATAAGACAATAATAATAGTTTGTTTTACGATTCTCAATGAAGCATGAAATATTTTGAAAAAATCCAACAATATTTTTTGAAATATCTTAGAATGACCAATATGCATGGCAACTTTTTAATTAATTTACTCATTAACCCTTTTAACAGGAAGTTCTTTTGATTCAATTTAGAATTAATTTGGCGAAAATTGTGAAAAGATTAAATTCTAATCAAATGACTTGACTGACTAAATATTTTTCAATTTTGCTTCTGAAACATAAAGTCAATCTAAACATAAAATATATTTTGAACAATTAAAAAAAAGATAATGTATGAAACATATAATATGCTGGTTTCCAAGTTGATGGGCTTAGCATGAGTTATCTTGAAAACAGTTAAGTATTGATGAAATCTTACCACAAGACCTTGCTCTCGTAATGTTTCTTCATGCCATGGATCCCCTAACATCATATTGTTTAATAAATTCTGAACTGTAAGGAAAATATACAATTTAAATCAGTAAGCTAAATAATACAAATCTTGAAACTGGTCAATGTACATAGCAAAGCATCAGCTGCATATCAGCAAACTCAAACAAAAAATTCTATCATTCATATCATGTATTGATGTGAAACATACCTCTTTGTCGATCCCTTGCAATTTCTTTCTGTGATTTTTTCTTCTTTTTTTCTTTATCTGTAAACTTTATCTAAAAATTTATAAGAAAACATAATATAAGACATGTACACAGAAAAATCATTAAAACAAATATAGCTGTTATTGTAAATTCTTACATCTACTTATTGGCATTCAAATTTCTGATTTTGTCCTGGGAATTATTCAGGTAGGTCCAACTGATATCTAGTCTGTTTTTTTTCAGTCATTAGAAGATGGACTGAACATGTTTATTTCATTATTTTCTAATTTCAAAATATCTCATGAATCTTCTGATTAGACTCTGATCCTTATCCACAACCAAGAGAGTTCTTCAGGAATTTCCAACCTGGTTTCCGCTTGTCACTGGTACAGAACGGAGAGTCTGGCAAGGAAAAAAGGAAAAACATTTAGACCCCCCCCCTCAACAACCCAGGACTCGTGTAAACAGTCCATCCCTCAACACACTGCATGATGTTTGCTAGTCTCGATCACCCAGAACCCCCTAGTCTTCAACGTACGGAGGGTCTGGGTAGGTTCTCAATTGTTGACAAAAATTACTTTACTGGATAATCTACTACATAAAAAACCAAACTCCCGGTTACACATGGGCGATGGAACCTTTAGGCTAAAGTCTCGGTAAGTGCTAGATCTTATGAATATTTGTTTGGATGATAGAGACTAGATGTTTGCCTGTCCTTATAAACCTGGTTGGTGCAGTAAGATGTTAAACCCCACTTCATTTCATTTCCCTTTCTCTTCTCACAAGACACGCATAAAAATTACATACATGCAATATAAACATTTAACAAAATAGCAACAATAATAAACCTTTGTGTAGTAATGTAACTAACACTTTCTAGAACATACCCCATGATACTTGTGTACTTACATTAGGTGCTGCTGTATCAGAAGGTGTATAGACTGTTTTAGACAAATCTAGCTTTAACTTCTTAAAAGGTGTAAACCATCCAAAATTCGATAAATGTTGACTGAAAATATTATAAACAATTACAATTAAATATACTTCCATTCAGTAATTTTCATTGTTCAACAGTTATAATCTAGATATCAATTAACCTGGTAAGTACTAAATAGGAAAACATCTTTTATTGTACCCAACTCTAACCCAATCTGTGCACAAGTAATTAATTCAGACCAGGAAATTGAAGGAGAAAATTCATCCTCCAAGGTACTTGTCTCTCATCCGTAAGTCAGAGAAGAAGTAGTTTATGGTTTATGAGATCATAACTGTTAACATTTCCATGACATACAGTACTAGTATATAGGAATAAGAAATGTTTCTAATCATTATACTATGCCAAGAACATCTTCTAACAATAGGAAGACTGGCTGTCTTTTAAATACGGGGTTGATTTTCATACAATCAGTTATAGGGATGTTTATTCTTTTGAGAACATTAATGCTGAATTTAGATATACCTCAATTATTGTTGTGTCATCAATAAATGATAAAAACTGACATAAGATATAATATTTGACTAACCTATTATAAATCCAGATATTAATAAAACCTCTTTGATCAACAGTAATCATTTTACTCATATTATCAATAAAACCCAGGTATAACACAGGATATTTATGATGACGATATAACTCAGCTTCTAAATTCTGACCAATAGTATTCACACCATGTTTTTCACTCTGAAATGTTTTTAAAAAAAACTCTTATCAATGTATAAGTAATAGTTTATATAACATTTCATGAAAGACTTGCAATGGGCAGATTTATCTCTAGCAATCTAGCAATACTAGCATAATGTATGTTTAACTGGATTTTTGAAAAATAAACTGTGTCGACATTCTAGAACATTTGACATCATAACTTTTTAATACATACATAGATATTTTCCTGGTATATTCTTGGTGCTTCTAGATAAACTACGTCTTGTTGTTGGTCAACCTGGACTAATAAAGGCTCCAGATTACATTTCAACAAATCACCATTATCCAGACCAACACAAACAGAATGCTGAGGAGAAAAAAAGTCAAGAATTACATTCAGTGGTGTAGGATGGAAGGCATGGCAAGGAAAAATGTCTATTAATCTTGATGGTATGAAAACCACAGTTCACCTGTGTACCCATGCAAGTTGGAATTCGAAGAAGAGTTGGCAAAAACTTTCCACATTTCACACTGTATGTCTTTATGAGGCAAATTATAGATATGCTTTGTGAGCACCACATGCATTACCCTCTCTGTGCCAGATTGTATTCTTGGACACTACAAATAACCGTGTTTTGAGATTAAACAAAAAAAAGTTAAAATGATGTACCTGTGATCCCAGAAAGGTTAAACTAGGAAAGAAGGCAGCTTTAACAGGACTATTACTTCCATCTAAGACACCTTGATCAGAAAATGGCCCTAAAACACATAATCGCATTATAATCTAACACCTATAGTAACAAAGACATTGTAATAAATGGCATCAAATTCTTTCCTGAACAATATGTAGTTGTCCTTTGCCTGACTAGACTAAAAAAAGATCACTAAACAAGTAAACATGCACTTTATGGTGAATGGTGGCCACTTTTTACATTTACCTTTTTTAAATGAAAAATCTTTCATATCATCATCTAGAACAACCAGTCTGGATAATTGTAATGGTAAGAATCCACTAGAATCAGCCTGAATATCCAATCCTTTAGCATCGTTTTTACCTGAACCTCCCCCATCAAATGTCCAAACTTGCATTGAACCCTGAAACCAATATTTTTTGATGTTAGTTTCATCACCATGAACTTTACAACATAATTAAACAGGACAAAACAGGACAAAGTCCCTCAAACTAAATCAATTGAGCAGTCACCTATTCTGAATGTAATTTTTCAAGGCTTTATCCACACTAATCTACTCAAATTGATCAGAACTGCAATATCAATGGTAGACAATCTCCCATTTTAGATTTAAATTCGATCAATTATAGGCCCATCGAAAGATTTATTTACGCAACACCTATGGGTGGCACTGGCTTGTTTAGATCACCAGCAGAGCATACTGCATCTTGTAAAATTTTCAATTAATCATCTTTATAAAATTTTTGGACTGATCAATATTTTACAAAGTTACATGATAGTTTTCAAGGAATTCAAAGTGCCTCAATGATGACCAGCAGATCCAATTTCGTGGTTGCAAGTAAAGTCCTTAAAATATAAACACGAACTGCTAGCTATAGTATAAATGAGAAGTGGTATTTGATGTTCTACATTATAAATGGAATGTATACCCTGTCATACCATTCTATTAATTGTGAGTATTTTTGAGTTGTCTAATGTCCAGGCTATATCTATTACACTATCATCAACATTACTAGAATTATGTACAACACGTATAGCTCTCCATGGTCCATGTCTCACATCATACACAATTATATCGCCTAAAAATATATAGAACTAGAATAAAAATTTCAATTAATTTCCTATTTTAAATTCTACAAGTTTTACATGTAGTACAAAGCATTCAGCCACAGTTATAGTGGTAAAAGAAATATTTGAGGGGAGGAAAATACAGTAAAGGTTCTCTTTTAGCGAGGGATTGGCTTTCTGAAGAAAACATAGCTTATATAACAATTAAATATAGATTCCTTATATAGCTTAGAATTGCCTTTTAACCATCCATTATAGAGTTTAGAATAACTCCCTTGTACTAACCATGCATTAAAAGTTGTATTTCTCCTAAACATAGACCTACATAATATGTATTCATCATCCAGTTCAATTAGAATAAGTTATCACCTGTCAACAGTTATTTTACATGTAGAATAGTCTTCCCCAAGACTAACAGTTATTTTAATCATAGGTGAATATTTTATTTAAATGGAAGTTATTTATAAAGACATACTTACCATGTACTGTACCAATAGCTATCATACTATTATCTGGTGATGGTTTAACAGACTGTATACCTTTACATTTCTTACTAATACTTATCTTATTGATATCACTCTCTATATTCTACAATAATAATAATCCAAAATGTTTCTTCGTTCTTTTTCAAATGATTTGACTCAATAATTAGCTGTATACTTTTTTTTTGGGGGGGGGGGGTGATTTAGGGTAAAAGGAATATCTTTTGGAAATTTTGAAATGGTCCTTCCATTTATTTTTTATTTCATAGCTTGTAAATGTGATACAGAATTTCCACTGTTAATGTTTTTTGATGCAAGATGTGGGTGTTTTGATAATACATGAATAAATGGACTGAATAATATACGACACCAGAAATCGGTTACATAGAAATCTAGATCTACTGACACTGTAAAATATTACCTTCCAATAACGCTGTTCTCTGTTCATATATCTCTCTGTATTTACTTTAAAGGTTTTTATTTCCTTTGAGTCTGTTTTCATTGGTTCATACTTCGTTAAATCTGTTGGAGTGATGTGATTAAAAGTGATCACCTCTGTATCAATGTCTGTTTCATCCCTAGAGATAATATAGTAAAATATGGACCTTATTAAACAAACAGTATTGTCAACTTGCTCCGTTATTGAAAAAAAAATTGTTTTTGTTATAAATGAAATAAGAATCAAGGGCCATAAAAAATATTATTCCTTTCTACAAACTATATCAAAAGATCTTTACATATTTTACAAAATCAAATATTATTATATAAAAAATGGAAATTTCATTATCTAAAATAAACTTCATAAATTTCAAGATTTATTTTATTCATTATCGCTGAAATAAAAAAAATCCAAGAAAACAACGTTCTATTCTTAGCATACATATAACAATATGTAAATCTTCATTCCTGAAAGTCCCCTTTCATCATCCTTTATGTATGTTGGTAGGAAAATTTCAACACATCAAGAATATAATTGTTTTTGCTATAATTCCTCACTGCACTGTAATAGCCATGATTTTAACCAGAAGTTCATTTCAGATGCAAACATTATATTTTCGATTTTTATTACATAAAGAAATATAAGTTGCATTAAATCAAAATACTTTATTCATATTAAATAGATATCAAACAAATACATTTCAAAACAAATGAATAAGCTTCGCTGTATATTAATAAGCACTAATAATTAAAATAAATATATAACCAAGTAATAGCACTCTCTGTAGCACAAAATTTGATTTGTGAGGACAGAACAAAATCCTCACAAATAAAGATTAGAGTATACCTGGGCCTCTAACTGTTCTTTGAAATACCAAGTTAATTGTTGCATCAAAACTCAATCTGATTAAAATACAGATCTATATTTCCGTTTGTTTTATTTATACTCTCGATGGCCGACACAGTATTGGAAGCTCAAATCAGTGGTCATATGAGCTGCTTTTGACCCTATGACATCTGACATTAACTTATCAACCAACGTTGACTTTCTGCCCACAGTTCCGTGCACTGCACGCCAAGAACTCACCGTCACAGACCGTTTCATTGCCATTGGCTAAACTCTCGCATCAACCTGAACACAAGTTTTATCACAAGTCTTTCCAGATCCTAGTGTTGTGAAGACAAGTAAAATGAAATTTAGAAATATAAAAAATGAAACGAAATAGAATCTGTGTTTTAATTAGATTGACAAGACTAGAATTTCTATATTAGTTAAAAAATAATTTGAACTTACAGTGAAATTAAATAGAACTAAAATAAAAGGTTTTAGCATGTTATAATTATTAAAATCATAAAAAAAGTAAAAAAAAATAAATGAACTATTTATATATGTCAGGTGAAAAAAGTTGAAAACAAAATATGTACATGATGTGTGCAAAAATGTCATGCAATTCATCCATGTACTTATTGATGCATCTTTCTAATCAACAGCTGTACTTGAACAATGTGATTACTGTCAAGGGTACAGACAAAACCAGGTGCGGATCCAGGATTTTTTGCAGGGGGGGGGGGGTGTCTAGGTTTGATAATTGCTTAACTAATTGCGCTCAACCGATAATTTGGTAAATTAGATTCAATTTGGTTCATTCTGACGTATTTCCGGAAGGTAAATTCTAAAATAACAGGTCTAAATCGCAAATAAAATCGCATAAAAAAATTTTCAAGCCTGAGCAGGGGGGGGTCCGGACCCCCTGGACCCCCCCCCCTCTGGATCCGCGCCTGAAAACTAGTGAGTAGAACAGAAAAGTACTGGTGATTTTTTAAAATAGAATTTCTCCATTCAAACACTTTTTTTTATATTACCCTAAAGTATATTCGTAGTCCAATTCCCGAAAATATTGTATCACTGTAATAATATAGTTTCAAAAATATAATGTGAATATTGTTTATCTATAATAATCTTATAAATAGTGTGAATATTGTATAACTACTGTAACTGTAATAATAGATTTCAAAATATAATAAATAAAAATGCTAATAAAATAAAAGAATAAAAATATCTACATTATTATAATATCATGTTGATTAATCAACTACTAGTTAAGTTTTAATCAAATTATACGATATAAATTATGTTAAATAAAATTATGAGTATATTATTGTATATTTTGTCTGCTTTTCTAGCCTGGATTAACGTACCTCCTTTCATTAAACCGACTGTGACTATAAATATAGAATGTTATAGAAAAATAAAAAAAAAAAACCATTTATACCACTTACAATTAATTTTTTCATAGAGTATATCTTTGAAGTAAAACATTTCATTCAAATTTGAACAGGTACCCAGTAGTGATTTCTAGCAGAAGTCAAGTGCAATGTATAAGAATACACCAGATGTAGCTTTGCAGAGAAACAATAATTTCTGCAATACTTCAACAAAAATCTCTGCAATGGTGCTTCATAGATCTTTGCAGTGGTGCTGCACTTGTATTTTTGCAGTGGTTCTAGCCCTTGTTTTGCAGCGCACTTTGATAACAAATTATCTTTACAGTGATGATAAGTGTATTTGTTCATCCGTGTTAAGTATATATTTGCAGGTGTGTCATTGCACCTTTGCTGTGATATAAAATATACCTTTGCAGTGCTTTCTTTGAAAGCATTCAATATAGAATTATGTGATTTTATGCATGTGTGTGGGTTGGGTGAGTGTATGTGTGGGTAGCCGGGTTGAATAAAGGACTAACTACTCATTTTCTTTTAATGTAAAGTAAAATATCTAGCTACAGTACACCTACCCCTGGTCTTGGTTAGAATTATTGTTGTTGTAGTTTACATTATTACTGTTGTTTATATTATTGCCATTTACATTGTTGTTAATTACATTGTTGTCATTTACATTGTATCTTCTATAAAATCAAAATGGCATTTTACATACAACAAGCAATTTTAATAGCTAGAGCAAAGGGCAAAGAGAAAAAAAGATATATGAGAATTTTCTATCATTAATACATAGGCAGAATCATCAGGTATCACTAGTCTAAAATCTGCTGATCAATTCACCAACCAAATCTTTGAAATCTTTTATTTTCCCAACAGTGAAAAAGAATATTATTATTTGAAAATCAGATCCAAATTTGAGGATCTACATGTAGAATTGGAAGTTTGAGTAAAAAAGACGCATAGTTTATCATTATTTTCCAACATCGTAAACATATCATTGAAGGCCAATAAGACAGGCTTATACATGAATAAAAACTAACTTCCAGTTTTAATTAGTTTGGTGACTTCTTATTGGTTAAAAACTCTAGACAAAACTTATGACAAAAATTTCAAACACACAATTAAATGCATAGAAATATTATAAATAAGTATATATTAGATATCACATTAGCCATAATTTTGTCAAACTTGCAATATAAAACAAAAACTCCATGATAGATATTCATTATAGAATAACAAGCAGAAAAATCACAGAAATCAGTCAATCTGTGAATATTTCTACTTACTCATCTGCTACAGCTTCTTCGCCAGTTTTAGCTTTAATATGTACATGCTGAGAATGTCCCCATATATCTTTCCTAGAAAATAAATTGATATATGTGTAGATTTCATAGTCAACATAAAAATAGTCAGATAATTAAAGTGTCTGCAGGTAATTAAGATCAGGTAATTAAGATGTCTACAGGCGAACCAGATTACATTAATCACGTAATTAACTCTTAACTGACCCATGGCGACTTTTGTCGACACCTATGACTTTACCGTTAAGTACCCACTGCGACTTTCGTCGACAAACTCAGTTAGCCGAATGCAAGGTTCCTAGCTCAATGAGAGTTACTTCCCTTATAAACAGGCGGCCTTTTCTCATTTGTTTACTTCCTGTTTGACATTTTGACAGTTAAAAATCTTATTGCTTCTTCTTGAAAAATTATAATAAAACGATGATGATATGTCTAAACCTAAACGACAATGTTCTCCTGATGACCGATTACCATCCCTATTGAATGAAAGTGATTTTATCGGTGGTGTAGATATCTATAGTTATGCGTTAGGTAGAACATGATAGAAGCTAGGCTAATCAACAAAAATTTTAATTTAGCCTTAATTTTAATAAGCTTAAAAAGAGATTCGTGATAAATATTTTTAGTTCACAAAAGCCGAACAAAAAAAATAGAAATGACCGCTAGATCTATATAGGCCTACATGAATTTTGTATGAAATGTCTAAAAAGGGACTATTTGCAGTGGGTTTTTATGACGTTATGATGTCAAACCTCTCGGTCATTTAAGAGTTAAGATGTATGCAGGTGATAGAGATTACATCGGCTAATTAAGATGTCTACAGGTGAAAGAGATTACATCAGATAATACTTGTAATTACTAAGTAACGGTCTGGAAAAACAGTTATGTAGCTGCAGACTAGGGAAGCTATAGGATAGACCAGTAAAACCTGTTAATAACTTTTGTTATAAATCTGACATTTTTAGTAAGTAATAGTCTATTTTTTGCAACGGTTGGTACCATGAGGTGAAATATTGGAGATAAACCAAGTAAGCAATATCTAGTTCCCGCGACACAAGACTCAAGAGGTTCGTTTTCCAGCCTTGTTAACTATCACTATCTATAAATTGTGTTGGTAAACTTAGGCTTTAATATAATACCTGTGTTGATCACGAGAATCTACCATAGAGAAATAACCTTTAGTTATCGTATTATAGGCTGGATCATCAGGTGATCTTCCTTCTCTTTTACCAGTACTGATTCTCTGCAATAAATATCAACTAGTCATTTTATATTCATTGTTGATAAAGATTTTCATACAGAGCCTCATAAAAGCCTTGCATATCAGTGTACCTACCTCAGCTCGGTTCATAAGAGTAAAGTCTGTGAGATTGCGTAAGATACCATTTAAGTGTAAAACATCTTCAACGATTTCAACAGATAGTTTTCGTGTTTCCTAAAATGATAAAAAATGTAATTACTCGCTCGTTATAGAAATTCGGAAAAAATTTGAACCTAATCTCTGACGGGTAATTCATAGTCCACAAGCTCTAAAATCAATGTCAACAAATTCCCCTAAATTTTATATACTAGTATTCAAATAAATTTGAAACAAGCCAACAGTGAGGCTGATGTCCCCCGCCGAAATCCCAAAATAAATAGATGACACATATTAATTAATCGCACATTTGTTTTTTCAAACGTATCAAGCAATCAAACTGTACACGAAGTGTCATCCAAAAGTGTTTTATAAAGAAAAATGCTAAAACCGATGAGGAAAATGAAAATGTACCCTAGTTAGGGGGACCCTAAAGGCAGACAAAAGGGACCCCACGCTTGACAAAAGGGCCCCTCTGGCCAAGGGAAAGGGCCCTCGTGTCTGAGTCAATCGTTTCTATATACTGTTACTGTCGAATCCATTACTGAATGAGAATGCAGTCATTGTATTGGCATAAAAATCATCAATCAAGATGAACCTAAGTTATCTTGTCCCAAAGTATCAACAAATCAAATTGCTTATCTCTGCCTACCCTAAGCAGAAAATGCTCATCTTCGAACTCCATCACGGCATTGACCTAATAAGCATATACACCAAGTTTGAACATTTTAACTCAATAGAAGGAGAGTTACTGTGTTCCAAAGTCTCGACCAATCAAATTGCGTATCACTCTGCTTATCCTGAGCAGAAAATACTCATTATCGAACTTAGTCAAGGTATTACTGTAATGAAACTATACACCAAATTTCATCAATCTCACTTAATTAGAACTAAAGTTATTGTGTCCCAAAGCATCAACCAATCAAATTGCTTATCTCTGCTTACCCTAAGCGGAAAATGCTCATCTTCGAACTCCTTCAAGGCATTGACCTAATAAGCATATACACCAAGTTTGAACATTCTAGCTCAAAAAGTGTGACGGACAGACGGACAGACAGAAGGACAGACAGACAGACAGACAGACAGACAGACGAACCCATTTTAATAGTCCCCCAACTTTCTTCGAAAGGTGGGGGCTGGGGGGGACAAATATCAAAATCTATACAGAAAGGTATTCTATATCACAGATTTACAAGCTTTAAGATAGGTTGCCAGGCAACGAAACATACGCCCACAGCAGCTAAATCGTCCGGGCAGTCAACAAGGGTTGTCGCATATTTTTACTTTTTTGGGGAATGAAACATTTGTAATACACTAAAATCTGATTAAGAGTAACAACTCATTATGTAATTATCTGAAAATCATTAGAATTTGTTAGCTTTTTATAAAGTTTTGCCCCACGCTAACAATTAGTATAGGAAACATTTAACATCATGGATTTAGCTGTTCAGTTATCAAAATTCATTGAAAATCAAAATACTTGTTCGTTTCAACACCTTAAACTCTGTGTATCAGTCTGAAATCAATCGGATGATAAGTTTGGCATCTATAGTGTCACAAGGTTTTTTGAAGTGTTCAAGGGAGATAACTCTGGAAGTAATTATTTGAAATCGCTGAAAATCAGTAGGTTTCTTCGTCTCATGATCTTAAACAGTGTGTGTAAATTTAAAGTCAATCGGATATTAACTTTGGCCTCTAGAACGTCCACAGGATTTTTTGATATGATCAAGGGCCATAACTCTGGCAATAATTATCGGATATTGCTGAAAATCAATAGGTTTCTTCGTCTCATGACCTTAAACACTGTGTATAAATTTAAAGTCAATCAGATATTAACTTTGGCCTCTAGAGCATCCACAAGATTTTTTGAAGTGATCAAGGGACACAACTCTGGCACTAATTATCAGAAATCGCTGAAAATCAATAGGCTTCTTCGTCTCATGACCTTAAACACTGTGTATAAATTTGAAGTCAATCGGACATCATCTTTGTCCTCTAGAGCATCCACAAGATTTTTTGAAGTGATCAAGGGCCATAACTCTGGCACTAATTATCGGAAATCCGTGAAAATCAATAGGCTTCTTCGTCTTATGACTTTAAACCCTGTGTATAAATTTAAAGTCAATCGGATATTAACTTTAGCCTCTCGATCATTCACAAGATTTTTTAAAGTGATCAAGGGTCATAACTCTGGCAGTAATTATCGGATATTGCTGAAAATCAATAGGCTTCTTCATATCATGACCTTGAACACTGTGTATAAATTTAAAGTCAATCCAATATTAACTTTAGCCTCTAGAGCGTTCACAAGATATTTCAAAGTGATCAAGGGTCATAACTCTGTCAGTAATTATCGGATATCGCTGAAAATCAATAGGCTTCATCGTCTCATGACCTTAAACACTGTGTGTAAATTTAAAGTCAATCGGATATTCACTTTAGCCTCTAGAGCGTTCACAAGATTTTTCAAAGTGATCAAGGGTCATAACTCAGGCAGTAATTATCGAATATTGCTGAAAATCAATAGGCTTCTTCGTCTCATGACCTTAAACACTGTGTATAAATTTAAAGTCAATCGGATATTAACCCTGGCCTCTAGTGCGTTCACAAAAAATTGTGGACGATGGACGGACGGACGGACGGACGGACCGACGGACGGACGGACGGACGGACCGACAGACGGACGGACGGGGGCGACGGCAATATACGTCCACATTTCTATGTGGGCGTATAAAAAGGCAAGCCTGATTGGGAATTTAAGAGGTAACAACTACTCAGGATTGATATATCATTAATCGCGCCAAGTTTCAAAACTAAGGAATTAATCCTGTATATTGTGTTCACAAACTTAAAAGGTCAAAATATGAATGGAAAGATAAATGGGAATCTAGGTTGAACACTTCTGAAGGTTATCCTCAATGTACACAAGAAATTGAACCTGGAATATTCAGTTTACATTTCAAAAATGGATAAAATATAAGTTATTTACCACCAAGACTATTTCCTCCATTATAAGTTGTAATAATCGTTTATCAGACATAGCACCAGATAAATCGCCCCAAATTCCAATTTCATTATTCATTGCAACTCTGGAAAAAATACCATATAACTTTAAATGACACGATCTATCAACGATCATATTACAATCACAATTACCTGTCATGACTGATTAGCAGATGAAAATGACTGACTGTGAATTCAACCTGTCAGTCCATAGCAAAGAAAAGGGAGTTATAATAAAATAAAACCAAGTACGAACAATCCAAACCATTAGACAGAATTCAAAGTCCTAAAAACGTTATTAGGCAAAATAGTGTAATCTGCAAATGGACTGCTCCCCGTGTAGAAAATACACGACAAACAGTGGTAACAGGACACAGGTGTCCGGAAGAGTAAGCTTACCCTGCCTGGTGCCAACACCCGCCATAGCTGCATCCAAACTATCTCGGTAAAATAGCGTGATTGGCCAATGGACTATCAATAGCATTCCTAAAAAACGGTATAGGCAAAATAGTGTAATCAGGCAAAATAGTGTAATCAGCATATGGACTGTTCACCGTGTACAACATACACGGCAAACAGTGGTATCAGGTGTCCGGAAGAGTAAGCTTACCCTGCCTGGCGCCACACCCGCCATAGCTGCATCCAAACTATTGGACGAAATCTCAATAAAATAGCATGTTTGGCCAATGAACTATCGGTATGCAAAATGCACGTGAGGAAACAAAATGACACTGAATATGTAAATAAATAGTGAATGTAATAATAAAAAAAGAGTAGAGAGTGATACAGATAATCATACCTTTGTCTAAGACTATCAGAATAACCTGGCACTGGTACAATATGTCTATATAAGCAATCATCTACAAAATCTTCTACTAATTTACGAACCTGCAATGAAACATGTCTGTTATCAAAACTGAACTATAATGTAAAACCTCTCACACAATCAGTAGAATCTGCATCTTCTCTTTAACACTTTAAAGTGGTATTATACAGACTTTTGTCAGATTTGCAGTGATCACTTTATAGGAATATAGAAATCAATGGTTGTGAATTGAATTGTAATGAAGGGCAAAAACTTTGCAGTATGTTGTGAGTTAGTTCAAAGGAGCAGAAATTCCATCTTGAAACAGTTAAATTCATAGTGTCACAAGCACCTAATATTACTTGTCATTATTAAACTTACAATAACATAATCTTCTAATTGATATGGTTGGTATGATTCTAACCCAAGATGGCCGGTATATGGTTTTAACTTTCTATTATAATCTTTCTCTATATCACTGCTGCAATGATAAACAGATTATTAAATTATTAAATTTTTCAACATTTCAAATATGCATTGCACTATGATGTAATTAAATTATTCAACAAACACTATGATGTAATTAAATTATTCAACAAACAGCATATTCTAGTCTATAGCCGCGACATATGTTTGAAAACTTAATCTCTAGACACTCAATGAGTTTATATATAATTTTCTCACTGAATTGCAAAATATGAAGTCCACTTGTGTACAAATTGGTTTGCTGTGGGAATTGAGAGAAGAGAAAATGAATATGCTGCAAAATGCCTCTCCTATGCATTGCACACATAGAAATATTAAATAATAGATATATACACATGTGATTTACTTATAACCCTCTTTAATATTAACAAGATTCAAGAATGAAAAGATTTAAATGACTCTTATTAAAGTTAATCATCTATATTGTTCCTTTATTCTCAATTTTATCAAACAAATGATATATAGAGAAAATGGTGTTATTACCGTAACTTCCAGATTCTGTTAATAGATTGTGGTAGATTATCGACAGCTCTGCGGACATAAGAACCTTGAGAGTGGACGCTATGTATACTAGCCGACTTTACTTTAGGTGGTGCCATTATTACCTCAGGCATTAAGTCACTCAAATTCCGTTCTGCAAATTAGATATAACATGATTAATTACATGTTCTTGTCTCTTTAGTACAAATTATACACCTATCTATTACAGTAAAATGGGAAAGTGAAAGCAATCCTATCAAGAAAGATATGAACACAAAATATATGAATATATACATGGCCTTCTTTTCTTTTAATGTTTGAAAAATTTCTACTTAAAATGCTGATCAGATTTGAGAAATGATTCCTATTATTTTGGAATCTTTGTCTTATTGCAGCAAAATAAATCTTTTAATCCAGATTTTCCAGGGTGGTAAAATTTTCAGAATAAATAAAAATTTTATTTCGTAAAACATTTTAGCATTTCAGAGATGCTCTACATTAAATTAACCTAAAATGTGAAAAAGGGGAGATAAACTCTGCTACCATAAATTGTTAACAAAATATTACTTGGAAAAGAGCCAAGATTCTTAAATAATTGAATTGTATTCAGATATCATTTGTATGATATGAATTCGTTTTTTATGGGGGGAGGGCAGTATTTATATCTGTTTCTAGCAATGACTATGTCAACATTTTCTTTGTGCTGTTCAGTTCATTATACAGGACTGACTCAACAGAGCATATACCCAGCTAGTCATAATCTATGCTTGCGAACAACTGTAAGAATTTATAATAAACACACAAACGCAACATTTTTCTTAGTATAATAAACTAATGCATACAAGCTATAACCATGAATAAAAGAAAAACATATCTTGAAAACCAGTTTGACTAGTCCTGGGCTATTATGACAACACCACAAAGACATTATTGTATATGTATGAAAGGGACTAGTACTTCCATTCAATTATAGAAATGAGTCATTAAATATATGTATGTAGTCATACAATAAATTAAACTGATCTTATGATATATTTATGAGTAATATATTTCCAATATAATCTAGAATGTTGATTATGGCTAAACAGAGTTTAAAGTCTCTTTTCGTCATTTCAGGAATTTTGAATCCCTCCCAAACAACAATATTGTGAAAGTTGAATCTCTGTAAAACGTATCAGTCTAAAATTCATTCTAGACATTTTCTTAAGTAAACATTAAATAATCAATCTGAGTACACATTAGAGTGGATTACCTTGAAAGACTTGAAGAATTATGATGATCAGAATAAAGTACCGTGATTGAACTAACAAACTAAATCAACAATTTTATAATTTTATTATCACACGTGAATTTATTTATTTAAATATACATATTGCATCAATCAGTGGCACATCTAAAATATAAGCTTATGATAAAGTACAACTGAAAAACATTCATAGAGAAGCCAAAAGGATTTTAATTGAGTGTGGTATTTAAAATGAATCTATTAATCATCTGAACCCAAAATCAACCTAAAAATATCTGCAACCTATTACTACAACCACTATAAATTATCTCCATGCTTATCATTCAATAATAATTACAGTTTTTGTCAGGTTTACCTACAGAATGAGTAAACTATGTTTTAATGAACATAAAGCTTTTAACAAAAAAGAAAGTTTTACTACTTTCATGTTTTGGGTGTGCTGTACAAATATACGAGTGCAAGTTTATCACTAACTGACCGGTGGATTCTTTGTCCAGTGAATAGAACTAACTTTGTATTGAAAAAAAGTAATAATATATGCCCATTAGACATTTTGTAAAAACGGATTTCAAGTTTTCAAGCTCTCAGGGTATAAACTAGAAATAGAACTGATAGGCAAATCTGAATATTATAGGGTTCCCACCAAACAACATCACCAAGTTTAGTTCAAAAGGTTTCCTACCAAGGTTTAATAAATAAATATCTAAAAACTCTGGCCTGCAGAATAACTAAAAGGTTTCAAAGACAGGGACAGTGACTCTGGGAAAAATAGCTGAGCTACTCTGAATTGAAAATATTCTCAAAACCTCTGATAAGCCAAGTTTTGATATCCTTTAAGCCCAAGATTCATATAAATATGTTGGTACAAATAATGTTCGTCTTTTTTCATGGGGAACTAAAGGTTTCTGTCGACAGAACAGAATTTGACGTCCATGAGAATCTTCAGTCAAATCATTATCATTATAATCCCTCAAAACTGGAGAGTAAATCTGGAAATCATCATCGTACGATAACGGGGTGTATATTTGGTATTTCTTAGAGAAGGATTTTTGGTAATCTCTGAGTTTTGCCTTACCAAGAGGTGTTGGATTACGAGCAAGATATTGTTTTTTATCATGCAATCTCTCTCTGGCTTCCTGTAATCGTCTTTTTTCTAACATCAAATATCTGAAAACAAAATAAACAATTTACATGTAAATTTAGAATCCAAATCATTATTCAGTTGTACAATTCCAAACTTTGGTATGACTATGTAAATTTAAGTCATATAAATCTTCCAGGAACACGCTTGGGCATCATGTTACTGTTAATCAAATCCTCAACTAGAATCATTACAGAATCCTGAAATTACTATTGTACAGCGACTACATACTACACATACTACTGTACTATAAAGATCTGAGGGTATCTAAACTTATAGTGTTTAAGTTGTATAGACTTACTTTATTTGCATTTCTTTATCTTGCTGTGCTAATGAATGTTCTTTGGTTCTGTGTGTAAGAATATTATCTAATACACCTGGATGCATAGGACTATCACCTATTAAAATAATTATTTCAGCTAAATTCAGTTATGAAACGTTGATTACACATGTAGAAGTAAGTGACAAAGAAAGTTCTGCCAAACATTTACTGTAACAGATATCTAAAACAAATAATTGCTAATAAAATCCTGATCCGAAGGTTCCAAATGGTCAGATAGTTTGCTGATTATGTAAACTATAGGCAAAGCACATTTACTTACAGTAATCTAATGCTGTATTTGTCCCATATAAACGAGCCACTTCATCATTTAAAACAAAGTTTCTACTGTTTAATCTTGACTGAAAAATAGAAAGGGGTGTCAATTTTAGACACTTTGGTAAAGTAGGAAATGACTGAAGTATTTGGTATAATTTCAAAGTCACAAATAAAAAGAAATTCACCTCCAGAGACCTTTTTACCATTATTATCATGGTTATTTTACAGAAAATAACCAGCATCCACAGATTTTACATTACGGTATGTGAAAAAATTGGTTAACAGATTTTATATAATTTTAATAGAGATCTGTGCTGTAAATAAAGAGCTAAAGATTCCGATGAAAAAAAGGAAATTAATTGCTGAAACTGACTGAAGTGGAGAGTAGTAACAGCTACATAGATTATTTCAAATGATCTGATAATTCTTCTGTATCAGTCCAGATCAGCAATCACTATATCAAAATCATATGTTCAATGGGTTTTATAACATGTGTTAATTGCAAATTAGATGATTTCTGTATTATAAAACATAGGACAATAAGCACATGATCACTTCTAATCTAACGTAATCTAATATAAAACATAAAAGTGCGTTTTTGATAATCAGATAACATGATATCCTGGTAAACTAGCTGGAACAGACATAACATGTTGGTTGTACCTCGGTCATGACTGAATCAAACTATGTGTCGGCTACCTGACCATAATTCTATAACCAGACAGTGTTTAAAAGTACTCACCAAAACTCTGACAGATCTTGCATCTTCTTCTGCTTTCAATCGTTCAATTTGTCGAAGTAATTTTGACCTCTCGTACATGTGATTTTCTACAGCTTCTATCTGATTATGTAGCTTGGCCATCTTTTCTTGTTGTAGTAAGATATAATCTACTGATTCCAGAGGAATGGAAATACGTGACATACTACTATGTGTCATAATGAAGATAGATTGTCTCTTAAACTTTTCTTTATTTTAAGATTCCTTGCTTCCTGAAAAAACATTGATATTAGAAGTATTAGGATTTTAAGACCTTATTATTTCTTTTGTCAATTGTTATCAAATGAACTAAAGCACTTCTTTGGTTATTCTGACTAAGATGCAGTGCTTTTGCTGTAATCAAATGAATAATTAGGTGAATTTCGATCTCCTCGTTGGATGCCAACTATCATAGGTTCTTTTAAGTGCATACTAAAGAGTATTAGCACTCTTCAATGGTTGTTTTTCATTTCTGTCCAATGTGAACGACTAGGTAAAGCTTTGAATTGAATGTCAGCACCATACATGCAGAGGCTAGTAGGAATACTACTAGTGTAGTACTAGTAGTAGTAGTAATATGCGGAAAACCTGGCTGATTCTTCTTGTTCTTCTAAAGCATGGATTCTAACCCATGCATTCTAACTGGGAGTAGTCTATAGTGACCTTACTCAACTTACTGGTTAACATCCGCCCCCCACCCCTCAAACAAAGGTAGAACTAGCACTAGCAGGGATCCATAAAAATGTGCTCATCATATTGGATATCACAAGGCAACTCTGCAGTAACTTGGCTAAGCATTCTGTTCAATAGCAAAGTTCATGAAAACACTAACTAGGCTTACAAGGAATTTTCAGTTTACAGTAGAATCTGTATTAAGCAGCCAATCAACAGAATTTTAATGAATGTTGTTGTTTTTCGTGCTGACATCAATCAAATATTAAGCTTGGATGCATTGGATGTGGAATCAAACATCACTACTTACATGTATTACTTAGATCGGTAAATTTGGACGTCGTCAAATTTGGAAAGAAAATTCTTTGCTCAAATCTCAGACATAACTTCGGTAAACTTGTCATTTTGTACCAACCTAGGTTTACAAAGAATTTCTAATTTACTATATATAAAATCTGCTCAATTTGTCCTCTCCTAGAGCTAGTTCTTGAGTTTGTGGTGTCACATTGTGGCAGAAACAAGATATTTGGTTAGTGCTACTGGTAAGTTTAGGGGCCTTGGGACAGGTGAGGGCTCCCCTGGGAAAATTTCAAAAATCAGGTTGTCAGTGGTAATGTGTGGCGCAAAAGTGCTAATTTACATGGTTCATAGAAAGAGAATAATAAGAGATATTTTATACTCATAGATAGTCTAATACTACTATAGTCATGTCATAGACCTTCTGCATCTCCTCCCCCCACCCCCACAGAGGGAGAGAGAAATGGGGTTTGACGTCCAATCAACACAAACTAGGTCATTTCGGGACTAACATGGTTTAATTTTATTTCAATAATTCGCTTGCCCGTAGGGATCTTTTAACAGTGCGAGGAAACCAGAGTGCCCTGAAGAAACCCACGAGGTTGAGAAGGCGCCCCTATCACATACGCTCACACCAGGGATCAAATCCACAGCCGCAAGCCAGAGGTGACCGGCCAGCTAGAGGTTGAAGCGCGGCACTCTAGACCACTAGGCCATTCCAACTCCCCCCCCCCCAGCTCTGGACCACTCAGTGGCACCACTGACAATGATCATACCATGCCACGATAACCATGGAATAGGCCTAGTTAAAATATGATTTTGTTACCTTGCTTTTACTACAATTACTATTTAAAGTACCTTTTATTCATTCAATGGGTCTAAAACAGCCAGGATGCATTTTCCTACAAATACATGTCTTGTTATCTGCCCTTTGTTGACTAACAACATCATTGATAAATATCACATTTAAATGTTCCCCTAAATCTTCTACAAACAAAACTAATATCACTTTGACCGGAAATTATTTCTTTCGATGGTTCAATTAATTTCAGTTGAAAATCATGTTTATGGAAATTAACAGAGCCGCATATAAACACAAGAATCCTTTCTTTTCAACTTTCGGTCGCCATTTTCAAACAACTTTCGTGTCCTGGGTAATGTGAGGAATCTAACCAAGGGAGATAAATCCATTTAAGGAGGCACTGAGCGAACTGTCAAACCTTATTAATTTAATAAACTACTATTTCGCAAATGTTTTATAACACGGAAAGAATATGATGTTAACTTGCAACAGGTACAGCCTATAAGGAGGGGTTGTTTCATACTATTAGTACATTTTATTTATACAGCCTGTAGAGGTATTTAAGAGAGTGGCCTTACGCATGCAATTTGGCCATTGGATCATAAGGTATGTCATTTATTGAAGATTGGTTTTGATTCCAGCTAGTATGTATGAGACAAGGAATAGAATCGCCTACCTAACCTCGTGATTTTCTTCAAGTTATTTAGTTTCCGTTCACTACAAATGAACCACATATTAGTTACAAAAAGACTTAGCTTGTTTTATGTCCATGTTAAAACCCCATTTCTCTCTCTCCCTACATATGTGAAAAGAATCTGTGTTGTGACATACTAGATTGTTAAATTGAACGCATGTAACCCGCTATTTTAAATGTGTTCTGTAAATTAAAGATGAATTATGTAAGAGCTAAATGTGCAGATTGTTGGTCTTTATTTTGACTTCAAATGTTATACAGACTGTAATTTATACATTTATCCCAATGACAAACCGGCATTTATCTCTCAGGAGCATCAGATGGTCGAGATTTAAATGGATTAGAATACTTGTGAGATTGAAAAATTTACCAGAAAATGGATAATAGATCATCTTGATTATCAAGTACCATTACTACGATTATAGACAATCTTTGTTTCATATTCAAACACCCATAACTTTGCTCAGAATAAAATAATTGGAATTAAATTTTCAAAATATTCATTTTTTCATTATCTTTCCTGGAACTTATATAGCAAGAACAATCAGCTCTTTATACAAATCTTTCATAATGCATCTTTAATTCAAATTTCCATCAATTTCATATAAAAAAAAAACCAAACAAACACAACCATGTAAGGATTATATTATGTATGACTTTGCAACACTTATAGTTCTACATATAGGCCTACATACAAACAATTCCTAATTATAAAAAAAAATGCAATTTATGATCGTAAATGAGAGATGATATGTTATATGAATCAAACATTTCAATATATACAATTTATCTACAACTCCTTTTGTAATAGACACAAATCAATTATTTTCATCAGTACTGTTTCATCTTTCTTAATAACAATATTTAATATAAATATTGTATATTCACATACTAAAATAGAATGAAATTAAGAAATGTGATTAGAATTACATTGTTAAAAATATAATGATGATAAAATGAATGGATTAAAGATGAAATACATATAGAGGCAGCTTTTAAAAACACCAAAATGAATTTAGATTTAGTTGTATAGACAAGACATTTGGTATATTTCACAGGTATTCTCTACCATAAAACTAAGTCCAAAATGGTTTAAAATATGTTCACAAAAAAATGCTTTCTTAATAAATATGTGTTTTGATTTCAAGAGTTTTAGTTCTATACATGTACATACAGATATTAGAAATCCTTCATTGAATCTTTCTAACCAATTATTAAGAACAGATCATTTACAAATTACAATTCTGTCATGGTGTGCAAATATATATATTTTAAATTGTTTCCATACACTTTTAAGTCCAGTATCTTAAAGTGTCTTATGGCCCATCCATTGTTTTACATGGTAGAAAATATTCATCTATCCATAGCTTTATATGCTATCAAATCAAGTTAAAGCTTAATTACTCTCTGTTCCAGCAGAAAATAAGTAATACACCATAAAAACTACTCACGAAAGTACCAGTGTCCATCAATACAATTCAAGCAAGTGTCCTTCATGTAAATCAAATGAAAAATAATTACTTTAAATACAAATTGTTTTTAAATTAAATAAATAATTAATTGTATGAATAAACACATGTACATATCATGTACCCATTCTGAAATATGAATTTTAAAAAATGAAAAATGCAAAGACCAAAATATTTTGTATATTGTATACTATACTCAATATACAGACTAGCGACATTTGTGTGTTGTGGGAATATATTATACAATCATTGTATCGAAGTATGGTAAAATAAATCAGTTCACAATAAAATACACATCTACAATTAAAACTATTTAGACTTATGAATGAAACTGAAAGATAAATAAAATAATAATGTTAACACTTCTACCGAGTTTGATACCAATGTATACTAAGGTAATATTTAACCACATTGTATTTGTAGTAAATTTAAGGGAATGAATACAATAATGGTCATATCAAGACCAATCACAAGAATTTAGGAATTTCTGGTATTCTTTAGAGACTTGTATTTCTCCAATAATATTACTAATACTAAAATAACCTACCCATCAACTAAAGTAAATTATAATAAATAGGGCGGTCATTAAGATCAAATTTTATGCAAGTTAAAAAAAAGAAAATAAAGGACTGAAACAATCTGTAATTATTGTTAGCTTTGTAACTTTTTAAATTACACCGGAAGCATATTGCATAATACAACTAACTGCCATAACCACAATTAAAATTATAATTTAAAGCTCATAATAATAACAAATCTGTAATAATAATGCAATATCTCTTATAGTATTAATATGTACATATATAATATGGGACTGACAATAGTGCACCCTGCATTAATTAGATATATCTAAAATATCCTACGTATGAATTTGTCTATAACAGGGATGGTAATCACTTAATTGTTGTCGGCTTCAGCTGCTTGATGTGTGAAAAAGCTGATTGGTAAAACAATGAACCGGCCGCTATGGTATTAGAAATCAATCTACTTTCGACTTCATCACAACCAGTTAATTATTACTTGTTCAAGTAATTGATTATAAAGTCAATAGCAGTCATACCCTAAGTACAAATTCCTCTTATATACCCCAAGTATGTATTCATCTTATATACACCATGTATGAATTTATCTTACTTATCCAAGTGTAAATTTATCAATGAAATATGTATTAAATACCGCAAGATTATTTCCATCGCAATAATTATCAATATCAAATATTATCAATTTGAAAAATACACAGAATTTAAAGAAATAAAACCCCTTGAAATAGAGTTTTTCTTATTTCATAGCAATCCCCAACAATTTGAATTTATTAATGGGCTCATCTAACAAATTATGATTAGTGCTGACACATTTATTTTGTATATTTTGTTTAACTCAGTGTTCCTGAAATGTCTATTACACATTTGAATATTATGGATAAACTTCAGGATAGACCTGCTTCCTGTCCTGAAATACCATTCAATTTGTCCATGCACAACATCAACTACCAGTATTACCACTGATCATTTATTATCACCACTTGAAATGTTGATATTCTAAAATGTTTTGCATTACTGGAATCAACTTTGATCATCTTTATAAAATTTGGACCACCTTTAAGGCAATTAGTGTTGGCTTATCTCTAAGTTGTTATTGTGGATTGTGTATATAATGTCAAATCATGTTTTGATTTGCTTTGAGTACTAGAAAATCCTTGGCAAAACAGAGAATATTTTTGTTTTTGCACATAACCATAATAAAGTCATGTTTCTTATGTCCTCAAAATATTCCTACATGTTAAGTTCCAGAAAGTACAAGAATTCTTGTTTATTTTCTACAGAAGATTATGTTTATGAGATGGAGACAATGAATTAATAAATTAAGTCATGCTAAAATGAAAAGGTAATGTTAAAAACATATACTACATGTGCATCATATGATAAAACTTACACATAAAATATTCAAATAATGTCTTTAACTTCAAATGTCATTCATAATATACTATGAAATAAATTAGTGAAAGTGATTTTGAATTTTTCATATTTTCAATATTCATGGCTATTATCATCATTAAATTAGATGAAATATGTGAGACAACACACTCTATGCAGTGGCACTGATGCTAAGTCTTATTTCCCAATACACGTTCAACTTGATCAATTAGATTTCTATAACTCAAAAACTTTAATCACTGAATGAATATTAACAATACAATATTGAAGACTAAAGTAGCACTCATACTCTAATTTAGAGTATTTTAGAAATCAAAGTAAACCTGGGTTCAGTAAGAGTTTCAAATACATTGCTCCTTGTATTATAAAATATAAGTTTTCTTTCCAATTTCAACATTATTCTAAGTTCCCCCTTTTTAAATTAAAAACATAATATTTTACCAATAATTGGAGGAACTAGGACTTAATATTAATATTAATATCAAAACTAAAACATAGCTATCATAATTCTTCATCAGATTCGTTCTCTAATATAGAAAAACGGCCTCTTTTAGCAGGGGGACTCCAGGAGCCTGAAGTTGAAGGGGGAGTACTTGGTGGGCTGATTCCTGGATCACCAGGTGTAGGGGATATAGCTCTTGCTACTTTTTCTCTGCCTTCATTTATCCATGTAGACTGAAAAATAAAAAGAGAATAACCTTATATTAATTATCATCATTTTAATATTGGGATGGGGAGCTAAATTGAGTAACATGCTGGCTTGCCAACCTGTAGGTCCCGTGTTCGATTCCGGTGATTTTACTGTGTGGTTCCTTTCCTTTTGTCAATGGTGCAGGATTGAGAGACTGGCTAGTGAAAACGTATAGTCTCTCATACGGGTCCCTTGAACAATTGGTGTGCATGTAAAAGAGCCTATATGACAGATGGAATTTAAAATAAGAGTAGACTGTAGCTCTGCTGCATAACAGGAGAATTATAAACCCCATTTAATATTTATAGATCAACAAACTAATTAAAATTAGATCTGATGCGATTTTTATTTCACATATTCTGATGTAGAGCTGGGCGATATCCCTAGAAACAGATATCGTGATATTTCCAAAAAATATCGCGATATAATCAATATATTGCGATATCTTATTAAAGGTCAATAATTTCAGTTTATCACTTTTTAAATGTAAATCAATATGCATAAAAAGTTGGAAATACACCTCAATATTATCATTTCTAGTCAATATTATTTTAAGCATACAGTACCATATTTACAATAATTCGAACTGGTTCAAACCCAGATCTATAGCCATGAAAACTTGTTAAAGTTGTTGTTTATTACAATTTTAATATTCAAATTAATTATAATATTTTATTTAAATCAAAAATATTTCGAATGTTGTTTATTACAATTTTAATATTCAAAATATTAATTGTAATATTTTATTTCGAATGAAGCAGGCCCAAAAAAATATTTTTAAAAAGTGTGTGTTCTGTAAGCCGTGCATATTTTATAGCTACCAGTACGCTACGAGTGAATGCAAACTCGTTTTTTTCTCATTCACGAGTATACCTGTTTGAAAATGAATTACACAATACAAGGATACTAAATTAAACTATAAAACATAAGAACTGTGTCAAAAAGTGTACATTGATTTAGTCAAATATCTTTTCCCGGAACACGGACGCCATGATACGTCCGACGCCGAATGATCAGTCTACCGGAACTCTCAATGTAATTGGTATTATTTATATTTCTACACTTTATTAAAATTGAATCCAATCCTAAAATCAATGATTACTTTCGAAAATCAAAGTATTGGTCTTCACAATTCGTCAAGATTAGAAATTGAACAGAAACAGGGGTAATTCTAACGGGTGGAAAGGTGAGCGACAAGTCACGTGACGTAAATATGTAAACAAAGCTCCTTCCATGTCGGCATTTGCAAACTTTGTGGAATGAATACTCGGGAGTTTATAGCAGCATTTTCCATCATTAAACAATAAAATATCGTAAATAACATAAACAAGAAAACATTTTGTTCAATATCTATGTTAAATATCATCCAGAAAAATCAAAACTGCGATATATCGCGGTATGTTCGGTTTTTCGATATTTTTCTGAAGACGGTATTTTTCACGGTTTTTATTTCTCTGACGGTTTTATATCGAAATATCGCCCAGCTCTATTCTGATGGTCACATTATCACATATTTAACCTCAAAGGTACTCAGACTGAAATCTACCAAGGGTTCTTCTCTAAAGTGGATTCAAGCCCAAAACACAAAACTACTATCCTCTGAAATTTTGATCATCTAGTATTGTTAACAATGAAAAGGGATTTAAAAAATAGGTTGCCAGGCAACGAAACATACGCCCACACAGCAGCCAAATCGTCCGGGCAGTCAACAAGAATTGTCGCATATTAAGGAATTATCAGAAAATCATTAGAATTTGTTTGGTTTTTATAATCAAACATTTTTTTTTAAATCATATAATAATTGTGACCTCCAGAGGCACCACAAGCTAAAAAGGGTGATTTTTCGTACAATCATGGGACATAATTCAGGAAGTAATAACCCGATGGGCGCAAATATCGAAAGGAACCAAGATCTTTGGGTATAAAACATACCTGTCAAGTTTCATCAAAATCGATTCAAAATTGTGACCTCTATAGGGTCCACAACCTTGATATAACATATTTTCACACTATTCGTGTACAAACGGCGGCCATTTTGTCCGTCAATTCTAGTCCGGTTTTCACGTAATTCGAACTCTCTCTTCATTACCATGTAACGGTGATATAGTCAAACGTTTTTTTAAATCGGATAATAATTTTGACCTCCAGAGGGACCACAAGCTAAAAAGGGCAATTTTTCGGACAATCAGGGGCCATAATTCAGGAAGTTACGATCCAATTGGCGCAAATATCGAAAGGAATCAAGATCTTTGGGTTATAAACATGCATTTCAAGTTTCATCCAAATCGGTTCAAAATTGTGTCCTCTACACTGTTCACAACCTTGATATAACATATTTGCACACTATTCGCGTACAAATGGCGGCCATTTTGTCCGTCAATTTTGGTCCGATTTTTCACGAAATTCGAACCCGACCTTCATAACCATGGAACAATGATATAATCAAACGGTTTTTTAAATCGGATAACAATTTTGACCTCCAAAGGGACCACAAGCTAAAAAGGGCAATTTTTCGGACAATCAGGGGCCATAATTCAGGAAGTTGCGATCCGATTGGCGCAAATATCGAAAGGAACCAAGATCTTTGGGTTATAAACATGCATTTCAAGTTTCATCCAAATCGGTTCAAAATTGTGTCCTCTACACTGTTCACAACCTTGATTTAACATATTTTCACACTATTCGCGTACAAATGGCGGCCATTTTGTCCGTCAATTTTGGTCCGATTTTCACGAAATTCGAACTCAACCTTCATAACCATGGAACGGTGATATAATCAAACGGTTTTTTAAATCGGATAACAATTTTGACCTCCAGAGGGACCACAAGCTAAAAAGGGCGATTTTTCGGACAATCAGGGGCCATAATTCAGGAAGTTACGATCCGATTGGCGCAAATATCGAAAGGAACCAAGATCTTTGGGTTATAAACATGCATTTCAAGTTTCATCCAAATCGGTTCAAAATTGTGACCTCTAAACTGTTCACAAGCTAAAAAACGTGATTTTTCGTACAATCAGGGGCCATAACCCATGAAGTTACAGTCCGATACATGCCAATATCGAAAGGAACCGAGATCTTAGGGTGATAAACCTATGTTTTAAGTTTCATTGAAATCGGATAAAAATTGTGACCTGTAGACTGTTCACAAACAATTGTGAACGGACGGACGGACGAACAGGGGCGACGACAATATACGTCCACATGAAAATGTGGGCGTATAAAAATGCATCATTTAATTAATATCAAGAAATTAATTATAAGTGACTTACAATTTTTCCTTCTTTTCCAAACATTTCTAAAAAGTTTCCAATAAACTCTTTTGATTTATCTTCCCATTTATTAAAAAGTTCATGCCTTTGTTTATCCATTGATTCCATAGTGTCCTTCCATTTATCCATATATTGTTTACTCTTTCCTTTGAATTTCTCAAAATTTTCTTGTATTTTTAACCTTTTTTCCTATTAAAGAAAATTACAGGTAATAATTATCATAAATTAATAGCAGTATAATGGAATTGTTGTTCATTGAACTTGAGAGAGAGAGAGAGAGAGAGAGAGAGAGAGAGAGAGAGAGAGAGAGAGGAGAGAGAGATGGGGTTTAATGCCCACTTGACACAAACTAGGTCATTTCGGGACTAACATATGGTTTAATTTCATTTCAATAATTCGCTTGCGCATAGGGGTCTTTAGCAGTGGGAGGCAACCGGAGTGCCCGGATGAAACCCACGAGGTTGAGAAGGCGCCTGTATCTTCATGCCACAGAGGTGAACCGCCAGCTAGAAGTCGAAGCACGGCACTCTAGACCACTAGGCCATCCCACCCCCCCTTGTCAGCATATGTCCCCATGTCAGAAAAAGTAAGTGCTTACTATGTGTATAAATTTATTCACCAGGATATTGGAATTGTGACATCATATCAAACATCAAAGGTCTTCAATCCATGCACAATTGTCCAAGGAAGAATCATGCAAATTTTTGTGTCAATTGTATTTGAATTGGCAGAGCCTAATCTGTTTCCACATGCTTTGCTCCATAGAACAACATGAATAACACTTGGGGCCCAGTTCCTACTCCAAAAAGCTCAGCATTACAGCAAATGGAATGTTTGGAATATACAGAATTGAATTTTAGTGGAACAGTACAGAGTCCTGTCATAGACAACATATGTGGTATGAGAATTGGTAATTGGTCCTGATAGGAACATTTCCAGAAGCATTTTCTTGTCTGTGATGACAAAGGGAAATAACTCATGCATTATTACCTTGATACATCTGAACTACATGATTATGAATCAACATATCGAGTGTCATTTGGAATGGATTCAAATTTAGTCCATGGCAATGTCAAACAAAATTACATACCTTGACAAAGCTAACATTGAGTTCTTTAGCTGTATAACCACGAGAAAGATTACGTCGAACATATACATCGTAATCTTTTATAATTCTTGCTATAACATCTGTTGTTGATATACCATCCGTTCTTTCTGTTGGTAAAAACCTACAAAAGGAAATGTCAATCTGTCACTAGCATTATCTAAGTTCATTTTGATGTCTATGTGCATCATTATACTTTAAATTTAATTCATAAATAATTTATTTGTACAATACTTAAGCCATATTAAAATTTAGTAGTATTTCATTCGCCTGAATTGCAAGAACAATATTAGCTCACTTTGATCTCCAGGATGAAATTTTTAAACCCATCGCTTCAAAATTGGGTCCTGTACTAGGGCAATTTATTCTACATTTGTGGGCAAATTTAATAAATCAATCCACTAAAACAGAACTGATCTGTTCTCAATTCAGCCTTGCAAACTCGAAGGGTAAGACTGACACTTCTTGAACATGTCTATACATAGGAAGGTTCAACTTGGACTCTTGACTCTTTGTATGTGATACATTTATCTGGTTGGCATAACCCATTTTGTAAATCTTACTCGTCAAGAAACTATGTACTAATTTTACTTAGAACTGCCATAGGGCTCCTGCAGACAAGTATACTTACATCCCTCGTTCTTTAACAAATTTGTAAACATCATCTGCTGAGCCTGTTGTATAAGGTAATTCATCATGGGCAACAAAGTCGATCTATAAAATACACATTTATATAGTAAGATAGTCATACTAACAAAGCATTCTCTGGTATTAGTTGTATTTAAATATGAATTATATACTCAGATTCAATGAAAATGCACCACTTATTTGACTAAAGGTGCTACCAGTTGAAAATGATATTTTTGCCTACTTGTTGGCTGGATATTTAGCTACAAAAAGAAAATCAAAAGCAACCCATGAGGTACATAAAATGTTCTACATTTTAACTCCACCTCCTTCCTTAGAACGTAAAGCTAAATGTCTTTAATTAATCAAATAGATAAATTGTGTTGATCGGATATGTTATCAAATCTATACAGTTGGATACAGCTTTGTGTTTACTTACTTTGTGTTTTTCAAGAAATTCTGTATCTAGTGTCCATGGGGCACTTGTGACAACTTCATCAACATATCTACTGTGTCTTAATGCTTCATATCTCTCTACCTCATTCATTACAGTTCGACCTTTCATTCTATGGGTTAAAGAATCATTGCAAACTGAAAAAAACAACACAAAAAACAAATTGATACAGTGACAACACTAGGTTTTAAATTCATGAAATGTTGTGTGTAGCATTTCATCATGGTCAACAGCTCAAATTTGTATTAGGATTTAAACTCCCAGCCAATGAAATTACTAAATCATTAAAATATTTTTGTTTTAAATATTCGTGAATCAAGTCCCAAATTCCTTTGCTAATATTGGTAAGCATACCATAATAGTATAGATCAAAGATGCATCAAAGTAAAACAATTTCTGTTATTTTCTTCAATACTGCTTGCATATTATCTAACCAGATGCGAAAAAAATAATTTACGCACAAAATCATCATACTTACCCCCGACAATGAGATAACAGTTAGGAAATGCTAATTTAGCTTGCATGAGTTGTCTTGCGTGACCAGAATGAAACATGTCATAAATACCATCAGCATACACACGTACTGGGCGCGCAACTATAAATATATAATAGTAATATAGAGCATGTAGTTTTTAACAATTTCTATCAAAATTTAGCATCAAGCACTATAAATACAATCTATACAGTGTAAGCATAATAAATGACAATCAGACCAGCATCCTCTAACGGTAACCACTGGAACAATTATCTATCGGGGTCATTAGCTTAAAGGGCTGCCAATTTAATCAAGGCTCTGGTGTTTAAAGGCATAACTGCCCTGAGGCGCCCTCTGTTGAATTCCAGGCAGCGGAGCAATGAAAGTGCAGGGTTAAGGATTCAATCATCCATTATTTAAATGACATGGATGTCTAGTGACCAGGAATGCATTTTCCACCAACCACCCTTAAGTTAACATAGGCTTTACATACAAAAAACAATCATTGTATGACAGAAAACTTATAAAATACATACCGTTTCCTGATTTGGCCATTTCCAGGGTAATTTTCTGTGTATAATCACATGATTCTCTTTCTTCACATGCTTGTTCTTCATAATCAAATGGTGCCGGACCATGATTCTAAAAATAAACAATCTTTAAATATATTTTCAAATAAACATTTTCTTTAAGAGGACATTATGAAACCTTGTTGAATGTATCCTGACTTTTTGTAAACTTGCCAAATGTAAGCTGAAAGCTCTGATTTTTTAAACTTGGTCAACAAGACACAGGGACTTAATGGTAGACAGAAGAAAAGGTATTATGTTTTATGATTTATAACATTTTGCTAAGTACGCTCAGATTTTTGAAATCTTGCTAAGAAATATAAGCTCGGATTTTTGAAACTTTACTAAATATCTGACATTTGATTTTTTAAAATCTTTCTGAAATACAGTAATCTCGATTTAATTTTGGAAAACAATGCTGATTATGAAACCTCAAAATGTAATCTCAATCTTATTTTTCATTCCTAAAAATTAACATCCATATGAAATCAAATGACTCCATTTCTATCATACAGTGTGTATACAATGACACATCAGGGTTTAGTCTTATTACTAGTTAATTAAAATATAACATGAATTGGACAAGCTTTAAAACTCAGTACATGTATAATTAAACTGATGCCACAAAAAAAACTTCCAAGGTATCCACTAAAATGTGATTTGATATCAAGCTTTCAAAAAAGGTTGACCATTAAATACTTTGAACTTAATTTATATCAGATAATGCTGTAAAATATATCTGATGGTAATATTTAACTTAACCAGGTTACCCAATAAATAATGTTTATTGTTATTATGTACCATATTTTAATCACAGTTAGAAATTATTTATCTAGCATTAATGTACTATGTCCTTGTTAAAGATTTCCTATCAGTGACCTCTACACCCAATAGAATCAGAACACAGTTCAAAAAGTCAAATTTCAGCAACTACAATTTGAATGTACGTAGTCTTTAAAGGTTTAGACATTACACTCACCCAAGGAGATATTGTCGTGAACGTCATTTTACATCCACATTCTTACTTCAGTATAAACTATAATTAGGTATATGGGTAGTATACATGTACCTAGTTGACATCATAACAAATACAGTTTTAAAGACTCTGAGCATCTTTTTAGTGCTATGGAATCCCTTGCAAAACATTGTGAAAGTTGAATCTCTAGGAATAACATTTCAAAATTGCATTGATCTAGGCTTCTACATATATAATATTATAAGATGCTGCCATTTGTATTTAAATTTGCTGTGAACCAAATTGATGGGCCTGTTTTAAATATGATTGAATGCTAGTTGGGAAATTATCTAGCGTGTGTATTTTGAATGTTTTAATTAAAATGTTAAATAATCAATCTGAGCATGGATGAAAAAATTTGATATTTTTCCAAAAAATGAATATTAACTTGAAATACAAGAGTTTCTTGGACCAGCTGGGAAATGTAAAAGAGAGTAGCTTTTAGCCTGACATTGACTCATTAGTCTGACCAAGAATCTATCGACAAACTGATCAGTCTGACATTGGATATAAATCAAACACTATAAATTATAGAGCTGGATATGTAAACTTCCTCTAGCCAAGTTTTAAACTTTAAATTAAACACAAATCATGACTATGATTGATAAAAAGGTTATTCAAATGCATTACGGCACATGACTTAATCATACATAAACTTTAAAGATCAGTGGTGGATACAGGGTATTGGTTTAGAGGCCCGGGCCTGTGGTGTGCAAAGAAATTTTGCCTGGACAGCGTTTCCTGTCTTCTTTTTTTTGAATTACAACTGGGTTCAATATAATACTATACTATGACCATTTGAAATTCACATTACTTTCTATTGGTTTCCTGTGTCATCTATGTATGTCTCTAGTAATATTACATGTGAGTAACAACTCAGTTCTATTCTTCCAACCACAAAGATGGCCAAAATAAGATTTTTGTTTAGAATTACAAAAGGAAGAAAAATAAACATGTTAAGCACTATTGTTATCCTCACATATCTACTATTATATGTTTTTGTTTCAATTACTATGTAAAGAAAAGTGTGTCTGTAAGGAGTAGCCTACATTACCCTGACATTTGTCTCTGTGGAAGTATCACTTACATGTAATATATTATATGAGCTGCTAATACATGTATATGAGCTTATGGCAATATATCTCCAGGGATTTGACAAACTATCTTATTTCACAACCATTTTTTAATACGTTTATGTACAATAGAGAAATTGAACTAGAAATCTACCGGTATACAGATTTATAATCAATTCATATCAAACATGTTTTCAATATTGACATGAAGAAATATTACATCATCGTTATGTGTGCACACATAAAGACCAATAGCCTACTAATTACACAATGGCTGCCATTAAAACACAAAATGAATCCAACCTGATTATTACCTTATTATTATTACTCATTCCCAATAAATTAATTACTGATACTCCAATATCATTAACATTAGTAACAGATGTTTGAAAATAATAGACTGATGATTGACTGAGTGACAGTTCCATTCTGGTAATTGACGACATAATTATATTCAATAAATCAATATGCACATGCAGCCATGCTGTTCGAAAATAACTTACATCAGTTAGACCAGACAACATCACAATAAATAATAAAACAACAGATCTTTTTTTGCCCAGACTAGAATTGAAAATGTAATAATAGCAAACATCAAAGTACGGCCTTTGTAATCTGTTGATTTTACAAAATATGTAAACAGTGTAACTGTAACTCAACAAGTGTCATAATACAGGAATCTGACCTTCTATCTGTATATATATGCATACACCATACCGAACTTGACAATATATAATAAACAAGCCAACAGTGAGGCTGATGTCCCCCTCCGAAATCCCAAAATAAATAGATGACACATATTAATTAATCGCACATTTATTTTTATCAAACTTATCGAGCAATCAAACTGTACATAAAGTTTCATTCAAAAGTGTTTTATAAAGAAAAATGCTAAAACCGACGAGAAAAATTAAAATGTACCCTAGTTAGGGGGACCCTCAAGGCAGACAATTAAGGGCCCCCACGCTTGACAAAAGGGCCCCTCTGGCCAAGGGAAAGGGCCCTTCGTGTCTGAGTCAATCGTTTCTATACACTGTTACTGTCGAATCCATTACTGAATGAGAATGCAGTCATTGTATTGGCATAAAAATCATAAATCAAGATGAACCTAAGTTATCTTGTCCCAAAGTATCAACCAAACAAATTGCTTATCTCTGCTTACCCTAAGCGGAAAATGATCATCTTCAAACTCCATCAAGGCATTGACCTAATTAGCATACACACCAATTTTGAACATTTAAACTCAATTCGAAGGAGAGTTATGGAGTTGAGGACACACGTCAACGAAGGAAAATAATGTAAATATAGGAATCAAATGGCTATGATTTCGTTTTTTGGGGAGTATTTGTGCAAATCAAAACGGTTACATGTAGATTGAAGAAAAATCATATCTGAGTGAATTGTCAGATTGCCTGACATTATGAATTGTGGAACAAAAACGTGCTGAAGCGAGAGCAGGTAAAATCAAGGCTTCAACAGGCATTGCATTCCTGTTCTTTTTTTTATTATATGTCTAGTTCGGTATGGTGTATGCATATATACGCGGATAAAAGGTCAGATTCCTGTGGTCATAATGGCAGAAATGAGATTCAACCTGATAAGTAACAATAATATACATGTATTCTATTATTATTGAATTTATTTTTCAATAATAAATCTCAGTTCAAAAAAGCAAAGCACTGAACTAAAATGATCTTTCAGGATTTGTGGTGCATGTAATTGAAATGACATCTATCTTTATTAATTATATTGTTACGTTTCTGGCAAACCGTCAAATCTGCATATTTTTCAATTTGGAGTTTTTACCGCCAAAATGGATAATTTAGTGCTCTGTACTTTCTGGCTAATCTGCATTTATGATGAGCTGCTAGTTTTCAACTACACAGACGATCAAGTGACAAAAATGCCTGCACCACTGAGTTACTGCAAAATGACGAATGTCGGTATTTGCCACTTCGTCATATACTTAATTTTCAGTTTGTCTATGAGGTTGGACAGGTGACAATACTCCTTGTCAAGTAAAAGCAGTGAATCAAAACCACACGCCTTGACTCAATTACAGATCTTATGATCTAAAATGCATATGTTTAACCATTTGGCCACCCTCCTGTATTATTTAAAAAGAAAAGTGAAGGATAACAACAAAATACAACCATATTTAAATGTCTCAAAAAAAATGATTGTGAAAACCTCTCCACAAACAAAGTTTACAAAGCTACAAATAAATTATTGAAGCATGATTGATTATCTAAATGAAGTTTTGTCAAAAATAAAATGAATTTTTTATTGCTTGACCAAAGAGCTAACACCCTCCAAATGATAAAATAAATTTATTGAAAGTACTGGTTTATTCACAACAAAATAATTAATTGAAGAAACTTATTGTTAAGCAACTACAATTAAACCTTTACCCTCATTCAAGTAGGATTTCCTACCTTAGTCCATTCCTTTCCTGCACGAAGTGGCTGTATAGAAATAAAGATATTCTATAACATTTTAGAAAACATTTTTTTCTATCATACCGGTATTATCGTCAAATATGCAGCACTTAGTTGTATCTTAGATACAGTCATTTAACATGTCTTTACTGACTTGCATATTGAGCCACAGTGGTTCAGTGAGTAAATGCTGGCTCATGGACCAGGTTTCGATTCCAGTGTTGGCAGAGAAAGTTCCCCAGGATATTTAGGCTTTGTTTCCCCTGTGGTGCATGAATGATGGAATCAAAAATCAAGGTTCTATGTGCAATGTACATGTCGGCAGTTATAGAAGCATTAATTCTTTGTGGGTATTCGAGGGTTGCTAGTTGGTAAAAAAAATAATCATCTATTTGATATGATTTGACAATACAGTTACATGTATATTGCCCATTTTCAAACTGACTTGATGCAAAATTTAAGACAAACCTGCCAAGCCAGCATTGATTCATTCAGGTTTTCCTATCAATTTTACAAATATGCTGTTGATACATTATGGTGATCCATGTCACAAACACTACAAAATCAGTTCTTATGTCCGATAACCCAGACTTTTAGTTAATTTTTAAAAAAAAACTTTCTATCTTAGAGTACAGTAACAGTAAGGTTTACATTAGTAATTATATATGACATTAAGTGAATCGATGTAAACAGCAGGAATAAATAGATAGTTAAAAACATGAACAACCTTGGAAAAATGTACAATGTAAGCAGATTATCTGGCATGCCATCAAAATTTCAATGCCACTTGTTTTTGTGGGTCAAATTGATTAAGCTCAAGGCCTGAATGTAAGTATTTAAGCATTTATGTTTTATGTCTGAAGAATGTTATCTCGAACAACAATCTGTCCATATTATACAGGCAAATTTATGTAATACCCAAATCTGCTTATTGTGTAGGGGGTTATTTTTGGGACCTTAAATGTTATATAAATTATGAATTAGATATTTATTAACATGACACAACTATAATTAATTCTTGATACCATACCATACTTTTTGATTTGTTTGTGGTCTCTTAGTATGATGTCTTATCTGTATATTTGTTTTTGTGTAGAATTGTGTGTGGTGCAGTCCCCCTACACTTACTAATAGGATGACTCCAATTTTAAGTAGATTAGAATGGTTCGGCCATTTAAAGATTGAATTTAAAAATATAGAAGCTAGACTAAGACTTGAATGACCAGTATGGTGGTTATGATCAACTACAACCATTAATAACTTATACTCAATATAAAGTAGTTTGAATGAATTTTTCATATATATATTCATTTTGCATTATTAATTTTCGAAAATATTAAGCAAGAATAGCCAGCCCTTTATCTACCTAAATCAAGTTCACACATCACCCCAGTCTTGAACAAATTACATTGGCTCCGTGTTCGAGAAAGGATCAACTTATCGTTAACATATCAATCGATAAATAAATCCGCGCCAGGTTACCTTCAAAATCTAGTATCACTGTATCAACCTAAACAATCATTAAGATCAGAAGGGAAACTATTATTAGATGTACCTGCCTATAAATTTAAATCTTTTGGATCTAGAACTTTTCGATACAGTGCATCAATTGTTTGGAATACACTTCCAGAAAATATCCGACAATGTGAATCTCTGTCGGTTTTTAAATCCAAAGTGAAAACTTGGTTATTTAGTCACTATTATTAAAACTCCAAAGTGAGAACATTTTCTAGCGCCTAGTGCATTCCCTAGTGGATTGAATAGTTGCGCGATAAAAATATCCTTATTATTATTATTATTACCTAATGATCTGGGTATTGTAAAATGAATCAATATTGTATATTGAGGTCAAGAAGTGCAGTTCATACTGTCGCCCACAGAAGCTAAGTCGTCCCAGCAGTCCAAAAAGGATGTCATCCAAAATTATGCTATTGTTGGTAATGGGTGCATAAAAAGTGAAGTATGTTTATAAAACAAGAGTTTTAAAAATGTATTTAATGTAATATTATATTCAGTATATGTACTAAATGAATAACAAGGTTAGCATTGTTGAATACTGGTGTGGGTGTGTGGCAGGAGTAAAACAAAGACATTAATATCATAAAAATGCTTAAAATCATCTCTTCTGGCTTTGACCTTAATCTCTTTAACCCACAACGGACATAGAATTTTTGGGTTGCCCACCAGTACATGTAGATTTAAAAATGTATATACAATATAACAAACACAGAAATACTACAGCCAAGCCTTGCACTGTTTAAAATAAATAGTTAGTATTAGAACCAAAGTAATTGATTATACACCTGAATTACTGTTTTGCTTGTTTCGTGTATGTGGAACAATATGTCACTACGTTAACATTCCATAAATTTGCACAGATTGTAAATTTTCTTATTGATAATAATATATTAGTAAATATAAATTACCAATACAAATGCTACACAAACCAATACAATGTTAATAGATATTATCAGAGTTAAAATCAATATCTAATTCTAGAGAAAATTATGCAACTAACACACAGCTGTTGTAAAATGTACCAAAATAACTAATGTAGATGTATTTGAATGACACTCAAGTTTCAATTAAGATTCCCCCCCCCCCCAGTAAATATATATTTTTAATTTTTAGCAATGCAGCGCATTGATCAACGTGTTGGATGCTCAAAATGCAAGAAAGCTTTGATGTCTGTTCAAACATTATTGCCAGTTTGCAAAACCTATATGTTGTGCACTCAACTGTAAATCAATCTTCTCAATACAAAATTTTCTAAATTCTAGACAGCTCAGAAACTCCACAAGAAATGTTTCTCAGACTGTCTAGCCAATCAAACTGAGCAATTAAAATGAAACGGGGATAAGCTTAATGTCCTACTGGTTTGCACCTATTGGGCTATGGAAATAGGCATACCCCACACAGTGTGATATAAGGGAAGTTTTGTATGGACAGCGGCACCATGGCCTGCTCTGATTTGTATAAAGATGCGTATGTAAAAATACTACAATGCTTACAAAAAATTAAGGACAACTGGACTAAAATACTACAGAGCTGAGATGTGATGACGTGCTTGCAATAATTGTATTACATTTACACTATCCTGTTTCCTCCTTCCTGAACACAGTGAATAAGTTCAAATCAATAACTAAATAGCCATTTATAGAAGGCATTACTGTAGAAACTATTAAAATAAGCACAAGTCTGAAATCAAAATCTGCACAGATTAGGAATGAATTCATATCTTAAATTTAACATTGTAATACCCTGGTAACCTGAAATGTCATTTTATCATGGTTTATATTATAAACATAGTTTATCCTAATAAAATTATTTTTCTCTTCTATATAATATATTATATTTGTTTAAACAAAATTTATTGACACATATCAAGAGAATCAGGCACACGTTTCAAAAAGCTTAAGATTAAGAGTAACCTTTACATGACTCCATTCATTGTATGAACATAAAGAATTTACAAGACATGGTACACTTCTAAATGGCTCTAGCTATCCATATCATGAATCCTTTGATGCAGCAAATTTTATTATTCCTGGCCGAACAAAGTTAAGAGAGGGATGTTTTGTTTCAGAAGTAGGGTCTGTATTTTATAAACAGTTCAACCAACAATTCTTAATGAATCTATGTAAACACACCAAACTAGTATTTTTCCAATTATAGTAATTGTGCCTTTTGTTAATTAGAAATGTCTCAGATTTAATAGTTCTGAGTTTCCATGGTAACAAATTTGGTATACAAGAGCACTGGATGATGATGACAGAGTCTTGTTTATTTCTAAAAATGGTCCACATAAATGTATTAATGAATGTATACAGATTTATATTGTCACATTTGAAAAAAAATATCTTCACTTACAGGTCTTCTGTATTCACCACATCCATTTATGTTTACCGGTTCTCCATTTTTAGCCATTTCTCCGTTTCGTGACCTTTTTCTCGAGGACATTCTTGTTCTGTAAAAACATTTTCAATATTTTTACAGCAATTATAATTGACTTACTGTACATATAGTCCCTTTATCCATTCATTCATGTACACACATAGAGAATCATTAAAAAAAGCAATCATATGATTTCCTAATTTGAAACGTATACACTCAGGAAAATAAGTTCTAGATGTCAATCAAATCCCAAAATTATAAAAATTCAAAAGAGCTCTTCCTTATGCCATAACTCTGGAACAAAAGGCCTTCCCCATATTTCCATCGATGTCGACCTACATATACATGTATTTCTGAACAATTCTGTCTATCAAAATTCTTAATGGGTTTGAAAAAAAAATAATACAAAAAATAAACTCTCTATAATACTAAACAGTTGTGTCAGCTTTTTGAGCTAGGACTGACATGCATTACATCGTAAACATCGAAACAGGCTAAAAATCACAACATGAGTAATATCTAACCCAGAGTATATTAAATTCAAATGTTAAAGGTGGAAGTTTGCAGTTATTTCTAATCATGCAAGCTTATTCCTTTTTTCTATTAAAGTAGGCAAAATACATTTATCCAAAAATTATTTCTAAAAAATTAATCCAAAGAAGTTATTTCTTTAGAATTTCTATAAATTTAAGTGAATTTTTACAAAGAGCTAATTGTACATAGGAAGACTGGAAAACATTTGTTTTCATAAAAAATTATAACCAGGATTTTTTTTGATTTCTGCATGTTTTTTGATCTGCATTTTGACATTTTGACTACGGTACCATAGTACCATATTGAAAGACATCTTTGACCCTATGTGTATTAAAAATCATTAGAAAAGGTATCAAAATTTAAATATTTTAAAAACATTATGAAGTAATATCAACACTAATAAAAAAAAGAGGATTCTACACCCTTACAGCTAGGATGTTAAACCCGATGTGAACTATTGAAAATCTTAATTCTAATACATTCGGCATGTTGTCTGATGTTGGATCATGCAAACTATAGTAATATTTCTGTTAGTAAAATACTTAAAGTTAAAAGGCCTAAATTTTCTTTGAAATTATCAAAAAAAGAATAGCCTGTCCAAGTCCACAGTCTTCCTACAAAAATATATACATGTAGGTCTATTATATTTCTAACTAAAAACTTACCTTTTAGACATTTTTATATCCTTAATAACTAATGCAAACGATTCTGACTGTAAGTATTGAATACTTTCAATTCAGGTTTATGCCAAAAGATTATTAAATTTAAAATAAATTAAACAAACTTAATTGAATTCAAAGGCATATATTTTTCAACTCTTTTGATTTTAAGTCAAATGTGGACACTAAACATGTACATATCCTCTTAAATGACCAATAAAATTGATAACCAACTCAAAGTTCACATATGACATGTTATATCTAAACTCATAGACCTATATCAATGAGTCTCAACCAGTAAATAAATGATAAAAATATTAAAATCACGTGGTGCATGATTTCAACAGCTGTTGATCAAATCGACCACAGAACAACAATAAATTGCAAGAACTATTATTGACTCTAACTTGAACAGTCTAACACTAATTACCAGTATCAAATATATTTATAGTAGTAAGGCTTTAGTAAGTATCTAATTTGTATTCATATTGAATTCATAATTCTAAATTGCTGAATATAAAATTTTACTTATAATATCATGATATTAACTCAAGCTGGTTTAAGTACCGGTACCTGTCTGCAACTGCAAGCTGTTTTGATTTTTTGACCGGCCCGGGTTGGCAAATATTGTCACTGACAGAGATCAGATGCACTTTACAGTGTTGAATGTGATGCTGAAAATAACATTTGGATGGGGTGATCCCAAAACAGTTGTATGGCGTGATAATTCTCGGGACGCCTGTGACGTGGTAGGTGAAGCCAGCGAAGGTGAAAACGTGACGGTTACATGTTGTTTACTCAGTTCTTCAGTTATTATCATCAGTATATTAATATATGGTCGGAATCGTCTATTTTAAATTTTTGTCATGAACGTAAGCTTACGATCAATTCGCAAATATTCGATTTACTTCGTCTATAATCGAGTAAGCAATTATTATAAGAAATGCAATATACTTACAGTTACTAATACATCAAGACTCTATCAATTTAACACACGCAACTGGCCTTTATTACATCAATCTCTCATTCTCTGTTGATAATTATTTATGCCATGTGTACTATGTGGACTACGTCATCATTATTGTTGTGTACTATTTAAAGATTTAGTCTCGATTGTCAACGTTGGAAATATTTATTGTCTTGTTAACCGAGTCTACGAGTCATTAATTTGCGCAATGTATCATACCATTGCGCAAATAAGAACTATCCAGAAAAGAATTAATAACCAAACCCCTTTGGCATTTTTTAATGCCTTAGCCAATCTGTTACATCTCACTCAATAGTTTGAAGGAAATAAACAATGAATTATTTATTGGTTGACTCCCATTTTTACTTTTTTAAAAGAAAAAAGGCAATGTGGTAGGGTTATGTCCCTTTATACACGCGCCAAAAATAAAAACAAAGTGCGGGAAATGGCTCCAGCTCCCGAAATGGACAACACTGATGATCAAACACAAGGTTTTCGGATCACATTCTTTTGATTCCAATCATGTAACATAAACAAGAAAAATTATGTCTTTAGATTCTAACCACTTTTAATATTTTAACACTAGTTAGATCCAGATAGATCTGTTCAGACTTATTATTATTATAATATTATTATAATATTGAAACCAATCTCTACTTTTGAGACGATGTGATGTCACAATCTAGAAAGAAATGATTTATACAATAATAATATATTGAATACCTGTTATTCTCATTAAACTTATGGCAGAGATATGTTGATAGTTTGAACAACATGGGCTACTAACTACCACTGTGCTCATGCTCTAAAAGAAACTACAAATTAATGTGTTTTTTTATTTTTTTCACTAAATTTTCAGAAATAATAATGCCTTACACTCTTAGCATAAAAATGAACTCTTTTGATCAAGAGTAGATGTGGGAGATAACTGATTAACTCAACAATTTTTTAGTGAATAGTTTTGAAATAAGGGTTGTTCTACAGTAGCACATTCACAACTTTTTATTTATAAGCATGGCAATGAATAGGGAAATAAAAAAAGGAAAATGTTAAATGGATGGAAGTAGGTGATAGAAAAAAAAGCGTTAAATGAAACTGCATAGGCTTTAACTGAAATTTTTATTTTAATAGCCACCAAATCAATAGCACAAGGCCGATCAAGACGTGAAAAGAAAGACAAATCAGGAAAATTTGCTGCTTTTGAAAAACTTAAAAGAGCAAAAGAAAGGGGAGAAAAAAATAAATATGAGGTGAGATACATGATGTAGGCCTATGGAGTATTTCTAATTTTATGAACACAGCTGATAATAGTGATAAACCAAAAGACAAGTCTGGAACATATATAAGACAGCTTTCACAGACATTATCAGACACAACAAATTCAGGCTTTGTCAGGAAAAACCTAGAAAATGTATCATTTTGTCAGTGTCAGGCACTGATTGTTGTTTTTCTGAGTTTTTGTTTATATTTCTAATACTTGTTCGTCACAATCATATTTTGGAACAAACAACAACAGTAATGTTGAATCTGTAGATGATCAAAGGTTAGGTCCAACTGGTTATAGCCGCAATTAAAGGAGTTCTTTAAATTGTTATATATCCTGGCTTCAAAAGTTATTCAGTGTAGGTGTAGAGCAACTGTATTTTACGTGGTGTGGTCTCTACTCCAGTAAAAAAAAGAAATAATATGTATGTTTATGATTTTTTTTAGCTAGAAGAAGAGAAAGCTGTGTATGATATTGTTGATGAAGATAATTATTCTGAAATAGTACGACAGCGACAAGAAGATGATTGGATTATAGATGATGGTGAGATACTATTTAAATACAAATCTTCCTTTGTAGCAGGGGGGTTGGGTAGTAACTATACTTGTTACCTTAAACTGTGTTTTAAGGTAACAATTGGTACAGTCTAAGACCCCTTACGCAAGTTCAAACGCACAATTGTCAACACACATCATTTCAGTTTGTATTAAAATAAGTAATTCTATCACAAATAGTGAAGACTGGACCATTAAAATAGTTACCGAACAGTTTTTCTCTGCATAGCGCTGTTTATGTTGTAGGCCTAATGACGTATTACGCAACTTGCGGCCATGATGGTCGGCCAGTTGAAATTTCGCGTAGGAGATGGGTTTCATCAAATCATATAATTATGCGGTAAGGCCTCACCTTTATTTCAATAAGAATTGATTTATTATATGTTCAGCTGTGTGCAGTACTGTTTTGGGTCAGTTTATTTGTAAATTAAGCGAGCTATAGGCCAGTAAACTTTTTGTAGTCATTTGACTAAAAAACTTGCGCAAAGGAACTCTGTAGGAAAAACCACTACTGCGACTGGAGTAAGACGGAAGACAGCAGTAGTGGAACCATTTCTAGGGGGTTGGGATGGCCTAGTGGTCTAGAGTGCCGCGCTTCGACCTCTAGCTGGCCGGTCACCTCTGGCTTGCGGCTGTGGTTTCGAGCCCTGGTGTGAGCGTATGTGGCATGGAGATAGGGGCGCCTTCTCAATCTCGTGGGTTTCCTCCGGGCAACCGGGTTTCCTCCCACTGCTAAAGACCCCTACGCGCAAGTGAATTATTGAAATAAAATGACCTAGTTTGTGTCGAGTGGACGTTAAACCCCATTTCTCTCTCTCTCTCTCCCTTTGTAGCAGTTCAACCATAAATTAAATCTAGAGACTCTAAATCATGATTATTATATTTGTTGACTGTACAAATGTATGGAGATGGCGGAGTCACAGTGACTCGCTGAATCAGAAGTTAGCTAACTAACCTGATTGTCCTTTTCATCTTGGTGTTGGCCGAGAAAGTTCATGATTATTTTCCAGCATGGTTCTACTGTTAGTAGTGCAAGATTTAGGGTCTGGCCAGTTATAAAGTAACATGTCCTGGAATTCAATATAAGAGTAGGCTGTAGAGCCACTGTCTGATCTGAGTAGGACATTAAACCACATATCATTCATTATTTGTAGATGGAGCTGGTTATGTTGAAGATGGACGTGAAATATTCGATGATGATATGGATGATGATACCTTTTCTAAAAATGAAAGTAAGTAAACAGTAATATCAGAACCAGAATTAGGGGTGCTCCAAGATAAAATGAAATATTTCCAACTATATCGATGATTATGTCACCATATTTATTACTAAATAATTTGTACACCAAAAATTTATACTGCAATTTTTCATGACATTTCTTTGCCTCACATAGCCAGTTTTAAGTGCAAAATCAGTTATGAGCCTGTGGTTCAAAATGAGTCAAGACAAACCAGACTACTGACAAAATTGTTAGGGCTTTATTATGTTGTGACCTGGCTATTTATTGGCAACCAAAGTAACTTCTAACTTCCATTAATTAGAGCCCATTTTAACACTCGGCAAACCTCAGCATTTGTATGTTAGAATATTCCTCAAAGGTGTCGTCATGAGTGACACCATTTTTAATCCGGGAATTTGAAAGTAGTTCCAAAGACAGACTTCGTCATACAGTCTAGGCTAGATGTAGGGTACTGGACTCTGCATTTCTCTCTATTTGGGGCACCCTTTCTTGATAAATTATATAATTGTAAACAAAATGCTCTGTTTGGTAACTTGCTTTGTCTGTTGGGTTCCATTCAAGTTTGAGTATACCTTCAGTCCTCTGCTTCCATTGTAACATTAAATATTGTTTTGTTTTGTTAATATGGACTAGATGAACAGTTGTTGGTTTTCTATTTTTTACCCATTTTTAAGAGTTTATTTTTTTCTTCCAGAGAAAAAAGATGGTGATAAGAAGAAAAATAAGAATATCGTACGACCAGGTACAAAACCTAAAGCTAATATTAAATCAATGTTTGCAGCGGCTTCGATGGTAACAAAGAAAAAACCAGAGGTATTGTAATCGATGTTTTTTGCACTGATCGTCATTTGCATTTTTCGGAGAATATCTATTAATCCAAGTTAAATTACTCAGTAGTTTCTTAACATGATGATAAATAATATCAACGGTAGATTATCACAAAGTTTAGATTCAATTCGAATAAATAGAGCTCCATTATACAATTTTTTTAAAGATTGTAAGTTCTTCACAAATTTTCAACTGATATCTTTATAAATTACAAATTAAAATCTATTTTTAGAGATTGAACTTTTGCATTATTGTAGTTTGCAAGCTATTAAAAATCTTTCAAATAATAGAACTTAATATAAAGTTTTGATTGAGCATTCCCAAATTGAATTCTTGATCATTCTAAAACTTTTGATTGAGTAAACAGGAGAATTTCTAGAGACAACTGAACTGTCATGATATTACCATAACTGAAATGTTTGATGTTTTAATGATTTTGCTCACCATGTTTATGGGATTGGCAGAACTTAGTCAGGAGTTCATTCCATTTTAGTATTCATTTAATGAGAGGACCATTCCAGACAATCAAGCTTCTCCTTGTTTCCACAAAATTTGAGAAATTATCTCCCTTTAATGCACAAGGTTTATTATTAGTGGTCTCCCCTAGATAAATTGTCTTTTTTTGTTTTATTATCTTTTAATAGAAAATGTATACTTATATTCTTCTCAGAGAGAAACCATTTTAAAAGATTTAATTGCAAAATAAAAATTGCTAATATTATTTTGTTTTGATTGACAGAAGGATGTGACTTTAGCTAATGATGATTTATTAGGAGATTTAATGGAAGAACTACATAAAGGTTCTTCACAATCTAAACCGCTTCCTGTTAAAATCAACAAAAATAAAGCAGCTTCAAAGTAGGTCTTCTTAGTTATATTGTGAATGAATATTGAATATTTTATATATAATTATTAGAATTGATCAAGACATTTTTCTAATGATCAACACAAACTTTTTTTTATGAAAGTCAGGTGTACATGAAGGGTGTCACGCATGACACTTAGTATGCTTACTCTTTCTAGAAAACCTGATAATCTTGCTCATTTCTTTGAGAAGTTGACATAGTTTATTAAAGACTTTAAAATCAATGCTTTTTGTTCAGATCTCTTTCTTTTTCCCTTTTCACAGAGAAGCTTTGAACCCCTTCAGTGTGAAACCACTTCAGCCTAGGAATATAAAACGGGAATTAGACAACTCAAGTCAGAAATATGTTTCTCCCACTATTAAAGTTAAAAAACAATGTAAACCAGAATCAATTAGAACCAAACCTGAACCAGCTCGAGTTAAAAAGGAACCAGTTGAAGTTAAGCAAGAACCAATTGAAGAAGAGTCACCATTAATTGAAGAATTTGATACTAACATGGATGATGATGATGAACTAGTTTTAAATCAAAATGGTCACAATGATCTCAGTAGGTATTCCAGGATAGATGTTCTTTTTGTCAACATTATTTGTCTTGTTCACAAAGTGCTTGTAACATTTATTCAGATATATATCAAACATGTTATTATATAGCTGTTCGCCATGTTATTATTTAGATCGGCTTCCAATCATGTGAGATTGACAAAACTGTAAAAAAATAATAAATAAAAATACTGTCATTTCCAACCACTACATGTTAGGCAATTATTCTACATATATTACCATATAGCAAGTGAATTGTCCTGGTAGGCAGCTATTTTGATGTGGGAGTCTTCTTTAGGTGACCCTAACGACCCCTATGTGCGAGCGAATTATTGAAATGAAATTAAACCATATGTTAGTCCCGAAATGACCTAGTTTGTGCCGAGTGGACGTTAAACCCCCATGTCTCTCTCTCTCTCTTCTACATGTATGTCGTATGTCATTGTAACCAGAGGTCGCAGTGGATCAATTTCAAGTTGCGTAAAAATACGCAGATATTCCAAAATTTCGCGTTTTTGCCGTCTACATCTGCGTGACTTCGAGCATCTCAAAATACTTAATAGAATCGAGTCGTTTTGTGAACAAACCTAGTATAAAGTGTCCTTATTTCATTGATAGGCCTACTACATTTAATCTAATGACGACTGGAGGTTAACGGCATCGGCATTAGATCTATGATTGACGACGCAACGATTTCCATCTTTCACTTCAACAGGAAGTACAGAGAAGACTCGCTATGAAAGCAAACATTTGATTGGCTGAATGTAAACAGGATACAGTGTCCTAGCCAATCCAAAGTCTTGTATGACATGCGCTTTATGCTTCCAATGCCGCAAAATAAGGGTGTCCCAGGAAAGCTACATATAGAAGGCTTCGACTGCCATGAACTTATGAATGAAAAAAGCGGAAATATAAAAATCTACGGAGACTACGTGCAGTAGAGGTGTGTAAAAGAAGCGTGAAGCACATAAATTGTACAAATTACGACGTAGAATAATCTAATTTTATTCTCACGTTGAGAAAATTTTCTGCGTGTAAATTACGCAGCGACCGTCAATATTTGCGTTTATTTTTAAAATTGCGCGAAATATGCAGATTTTTGCGTGACTGCGACCTCTGATTGTAACCCATATATGACATCTTAGAAATTAGGCAATGATAAATCTTAAGCAAAGTAACTGGTCATTCAAGTTTGAAAGTTAAGTAAACTAAAATTTTGAAATTTAATATGTCTGAAATGAAATAAATTCAAATCAGGGTTAGTGGTATAAAAAACTATACACATGAGTCGTTCAATATGCCCAATAGCAGGGATCTTTCAGTCATTTGTCACTGTTGACTGACTTGGTGAAATTGTTTGTCAATTTACATGCCATTATATCAGAATTTCCAAAATATTATTTTATTTTAACGCAATACATGCTGTTAGATGTATAGTTTTTATGTGTAAAACACTTAGAATATATTGGGAAAAATGCGCAAAATTGACCTTAAACAATATACATTAATGTTATAAGGGTCATATTTAGATAAATTAATTGAATTGGAAGTTCTGGTATAAGAAAATTATATTTCAAATTTGTTGTCATATGTTATATTGTAGATGAATCGGGTATGGAATTAAATGATATAGATTTCAATGATGAAGTTGAAGATGTAAAGCCTATTAATGCTAAACCAGTTAAAAAAGAAAATACTGTCAAATCACAACCAGTTATAGAAAGGTTTGTTGTAAATTCATTTAAAAAATAGCTTGTGTTTTGGGGTTGTTTTTTTCTAATTCTTTGTCTGAGTGTTCACTTTGATGAATGGTTAATTAAAGCTTCTCCTAAATATGTTTTTCAGTAGGTAAAAAAATGTTAATCTCCGCGAGAGCAATAATGGTCAATCTCCTTAGATATGAAGGTTTGGTTTGGTTAGACAAAATAAAATTCATTTGATTGATTGACATTCCTAAATTAAGGCAAAAAATGAAAATACATTTAGTTAACAATCCAATGTCTGCTATGCAGTAGAAATGAAATAGTCATATTGGGCTATATTTTTGAACCAGCAACTAGTCTGCAAGCAATACTACTCATCGTGATTTTACTCTTCAAAGAAACATTCTTCGAAAGAGATTAAGAGTCTGCAAATTCAAGTTCGATCGACATGTAGACAATTTTGCATCAGTTGATAACCTTCCAATTATGGCATCAAAATTCCAATATGTCAGCAACAATGCCACACTCATTTATTCCATATTTGGGTTTTTTTTTTCAGTAAAGAGTTTGTATCGTCTGGTTGGGAGAGTATACAGTCTGATAATACAGACAATGTTATAGATATACAAGTCGATTCATCTAAATTACCTCTAGTTACTAATGAAGAGGGGGAACAAGTAATGAGATTCTATTGGCTAGATGCTTATGAAGATCCCTGGAAACAACCTGGTATGATTTTATCTTCAGTTTTTAAAGCACATACAGTTAACAGCCATCTTTTCACATCTATATCAAACTCTGTTAACATTTCAATCTGCATAATTTATACTGTTATGTTTCATTTTTAAGTGGGAGACTTTTGAAGTCACCACTGTATGTTGATCTGTCCATATATTTCCACAGGTTTATGTGATTGCTGAAATTGTTTGCTTCGTCAAAATTTATATTCACTCAGTGATTATATGCAGAGTTACTGGATCTGTTAACGAAACCTTGAACACATTCTCTGACTTCGCAATATGCTGCTGTGTTTAAACTATGTCAAACTTAGTTTGTATAAAAACAGTTGATTTGTTTATACACTTATGTAAAACAATATATTTGTTTATATTCATATGTAAAAAACATTTGATTTTATTATAAACTCCAATGTAAGACAATTGATTGTATATATTCATATGTGAAACATTTGCATTGTATATATTTCTATGTATAAGAATTTATTTCTACTCATATGAAAATTGTTTACAGGTATTGTGTATCTGTTTGGTAAAGTCTGGATTGAATCGGCCAAGTCACATGTTAGTTGTTGTGTTACAGTCAAAAATATACAGAGACACGTATATCTTTTACCAAGAAAAACAGTAAGTACAGTAATATAGACACATATCTGTCTTTTCCCTACAAAAACACTAAATACTACAATATAGAGGTCAAAATTTTTAACCTTGAAATGCATGTTTGTAACCCAAAGATCTTGGTTCCTTTCGATATCTGTGCATATCGGATGGTAACTTCCTGAATTATTGCCCCTGATTGTACAAAAAATTGCCTACTTTAGCTTGTGGTCCCTCTGAAGGTCAAAATTATTATCCAATTTTAAAAAAACGTATGATTATATCCCTGTTACACTGTAAGGAAGGCTTTATTCGAATTTCCTGAGAATCAAACCAAAACTGTCGAAAAAAAATGGTCACTGCTTGTACACGAATAGTGTAAAAAATATGGTATATCAAGGTTGTGGACCACTGTACAGGTCAAAATTTTAATCTGATTTTGATGACACTTGAAAAGCATGTTAATAACCCAAAGATCTTGGTTCCTTTTGATATTTGCGCTTATCGAATTGTACCTTGTTATGAATTATGGCCCTTGATTGTAGGAAAAATCACTTTCTTTTTCGCTTGTTCTCTATCCATCTCTCGAAAATGTAGGTGTATCCTGCCTGGCAGCCGCTGGTCTTGTGACCTAGTCAGAAGTTGTTAGATGGGCTGGTATACAAACACATGTTTTAATTGAATGTTATTTTCTGCTAGAGAGTAAATACAAAGACTGGTGAAGATACAGGTTTTGAAGTTAATATGGTTGATGTCTATACAGAATTTAATGATAGAATTTCAGAAAAACATAAAATTATGAAATTCAAATCAATGGTAAGTTCTAGCAGAATTTATAAATGATAAGTAATCATAGTAGGGCTGGACGATATTGACAATTTTAAATATCGCGATATTTGAAAAAATATTCACGATATATTGAAATATCGCGATATTTTTACGTGTGTAATGTTTTATTAAAAAATGTGTATAAATCATTGTTTTATGTTGTCTTTGTATGTGTAGTTTGTTGTCTAGGATTTCTAGAGCATTATAATGCAAACTTTTGTGAAAAAAACGGTAATAATTCAAAATAATACCCTACCACCCAGAAAAGGGATAATGTCCTTTAAATGCAGATATGATTCTGATCAAAACAAAACAAAGTGAATAACAATTTAAGTACTTTTAATTTAAAATAACAATTAAACAAAAATAAATAATAAAAACATAATATCATATTTTGAGTTAAATAACATCTGAAAGTTCTGACTTAAAATTACAATTGCTTATTGTAATAAAGTAAAAATACTGCTCTAGTCTGCCGTCTGGTAATTCTGGCATTATAATTCACTTGATGCCATAATATTTGGAAGAAACTCGGCCTAGAGTTAGACTTTGACATTATTTATGCCTTTAAAATCACAAATGAGCTTAATTTAGGAAAAATATTTAAATGTTCCTTTACCACCATTTAAAATAACAATTAAACAAAAATAAATAATAAAAACATAACATCACATTATGAGTTGAATAACATCTGAAAGTTCTGACTTAAAATTACAATTATTGTAATTAAAAGAGGCTAAATATACTGCTCTGGTAATTATGGCATTGTATTTCACTTGTTGTGTAGGGCCCAACTTATTGCCATAAAATTATAATATTTGGAATACTCTGCTTTGAGTTAGGTTTAGACCTTAGACATTATTTATGCCTCCTACTCCTACTGTTTTAAAATCATTTATTTGAGTTTATAAACTTTATACCCATCACTAGTCCAGTCTTAAATTTTTTGAAAGAAAAACCAATTGGTCCACTTTGTCAGGTTTTAAGCAGGTTCTTTTGCATGACACTATTTGACCACTGACACTGAATAATCGTTCGGACGCACAGCTTGTTGCAGGTATGCACAGAAACTTTTTTACTACTGAGCTTAATTTAGGAAAAATAATTAAGTGTTCTTTCCACCACTGTAATGGTTCAGAATTATAATCTATATTTGGTAAAGCTAAATAACGTTCAATCTCTGAATTTATTATTTCACCTGGGGTTAAATCTTTATTCGTTTCCTGAATGCGATCTCTTCTTTTAAACAGATTGCCAAGGCACAATTTTTTTGCAGGTGAATCTTCAAGATTTTCGCCTTCTGTGGCAACAATAGGTTCTAATGGTTCAAGGATTTCTAACTTTAATTTGGTCATTGTATCGAACTTTTCTTCGTCTGTTAAAAATTTGTTTTTGAATCTAGGGTCTAAGAATGTAGCAATGTTTAATAAAGCTCTTGAGCTTTCGTCTTTATATTTCTCGTTCATATATTTTAGTATTCTTGTTTTTATCTCTGTTGTTAAGGCCACATCTTCAGGTTTGGGGGATAATATATCGTCATTAAGTAACGCGATTACTGGCATTACCATAGACACACTAACATGTTTTTCTCCACTTAGTGCGTCTGTAAATTCTGCCAATGGAGAAATTGCACTATTCACACATTCCAAAATCTCTATTGTCTGCCAGTTTGGAATTAGGCTCACCGATTTTCTGTCAGCAGACAGAACCTGTTGAACTGCTCTCTCCTGCTCTAGAAATCTTTCAATCATTTTCTGTGTGGATCCCCAGCGAGTGTCACAAGCTGTAATTAGTGAATGTTTTGGCAACTCTGCTTCTATTTGTTTCTTTTCCAACTCTCGCTTTTTCTTATAACTATATGAAAAAGAACTGACCACCTTTTTAGTAATCCTGATAGCTCTGTCAATTCTATCGTCTTTTAATCCACTGTTAACGGCTAAATGTAGCCTATGACCGAAGCACTGAAGTCGTTGCCAATTGTTTAGTTGCGTGGCTTTCACAATGTTAGAACCATTATCCGTGGTTAAACATACTTGGTTTTCTTCCTTTAAACCCCAACTGTCTAAGGTATCTTTAAGGCCATGAGCCAGATTTTCTCCTGTATGATCATCTGGAAAGAAAACTGTTTGTAAGTGACGCGATTGAAGATTCCAGTCTTTATCAACATAATGTACAGTATAGCTCATGTATGGCTCCATAGTCCGGCTTGACCAAAGATCTGTTGTTCCAGCGAAAAATAAAGCTTCAGAAATTTCTTCTTGAACTTGATCGTGTGTTGACTGATATAGTTTGGGGATGGCAGCAGAAAAATATTTCCGTCCAGGTAAATTGTACCTACTGTCGAAAGTTTTTAACATTTTTTTAAACCCATCTTTTTCACATGTGTAGAAAGGCAGCATGTCTTTAGCAAGACATCCCAATACAGAATTGGTTAGGGATACCCATCTTTTTGATGACTTATCATAAGTCATTGATTCCATTATTGACTTTTGTTTGGAACTACTTGATGATGAGCATGAGGCATTTGACTTTTCATTATCTTTATCTGTTATACTTGAATCCGAGCTTTGTTTCTTAGGATTTATGGTAATTGTCTTTTGAAGCTCTCCGTATTGAATTGGATGGTGAATTTTCATGTGGCAAAATAAGTTTGTTGTGTTACCCGATTTTGATGCTATAACTTTCCTACAAATTTTACACAAAGTCTTGTTTTGATTGGTATCGTTTGCAGCAAATCCGAAGTACTGCCATATTCGGCTTATTGTGGCGTTTTTTTTTTGGAACAATTCGCTGTAATTCATCATTTTTAGGGTCTAAATTTTGCGCCATGTCTGTAGATACTGTAGTCGATGAAAACAACGATATAAAGTCAACCAGTCACAATTTCTTATTACGTATTGCTTATTGACAATCGAGTCTATGCAGGGTTGAGTTCGTTTACCATAGATAGCAGCTACGGTTTCACGTAAACTAGCTACCGTGACAGGGCGAGATACCAGCAGCATGTATATGAAAACACAGACAATGGCGTCGGACAAATTATTAATTCTACGATGTGCCTTATTGAATCATAAACGCTGTTAATAAATCATCAATAAATACTAAAATATCATCAACAAGGCAACATAACACCATAGACACCGCGTCAGTAAAACGAACTGGCTTCGATAAAATAACGCACCTTCCGAAATTTGTTGTGTAGGACTATTTTATTGACAAAAAATGCATTTCAACAAAGATAATCAACGATGTCTTCTTATTGATTTAAATTATATCATATTTCGCACATAATTAGCAATATATCGTCAATAAATATCGCGGTATTTACGATAATCTGCAAAAAACGATATATTGCTATACCGCGATGTTTTTGGTGACCAAAGATCGTCGACGATGAAAAAATTTGACATCGCGATATATCGGGATATCGAGAATATCGTCCAGCCCTAAATCATAGTACAAGTGGGATTGTGGGGATGAGAAATAAAGATGCATTAGTTCTGCATAAAATCATTGAAATTTAATTGTTTTAATATATAGTGCTACTTGGGATCAGAACAATTTACACATGGCAAAATCTCTAATGTATATTTACGGCCAATCTGTTTTATTAAATAATTTGAGTTTTACTACCATAATAAAACAACTGACATAGGGTATATTTTAAAATACTTATATTTTAGCATTAAAATTTTTTACAAAAGCACATAAAAGTTTTATTTCTCTTTGTTTTGTCTTAAATTCTGATTTAACAAAAAAATATGATTTAATAAAAATGTGTCAAATTCCAAAATCAGCAAATTTACCAACTGGCAAGGTGAAATTTAGCCCAGGCCTGTAACCCCTGCTTTTATGCTGACATTAAATCAATCATAATAAATTCTTGCCTTGAAGTTTTCTTGCTTTCCCATGTATATATGAATATTATAATTTTTCAGAAAGTTACTAAACAGTATGCATTTGAAAAGATAGAAGTACCTGTAGAATCAGATTATTTAGAAGTGAGATATGCTGTAAGTATGGGCCATTCAAAGGGTGGCTTAGGGAATATGGCGCTGTCTTATCTGGAGGTCCTGGGTTCGATCCTTGTGTTGGCCAGAAAGTAGGTCAGAATTCTCCAGCCAGGTTTGGCCATATCAGTATCCGGTCATTGGGATATCACAACCGAGGTTCTGTTTATACCATTGTCAGCATGTAAAGAATTTCTTCCTGTCATGGCAAAATTCCGTTCTTAGGAGACTGCATGATGTATGCCTGTCCTCAATGACCATGTTTTTTTAAAAGTAAAGTAAGATATTAAACCATATTTCATTTCATTTGTAAAAAACAAGGCACGAAGGCTTTATATTCATTAAATGGAAACATTAATGATCCACATTGTAATGTATTGATATTTATTAACAGCATTAGTCATAATAAGGTGTTGTTTTGTAGGCTGATTTACCTGCACTACCCACAGAGTTATCAGGAGAGACATTTAGTCATGTATTTGGTGCTAACAAGTCTAGGTAAGGAGGTGTTATTATACTAATCATGTCATTCTTACCGTTTGACCCATTAATTCTGATGAAACCCTAAAATGAACATCTAAATCTATGTTTTATTGGGTAGTTAAAAAGTTTAATGTAATTTCAGTGTGAACCAGTATATAAGAAATTATCATCTATTGAATATAAATATTAAGAATCTTGAACATTTATATTTGAATTGTGTTTTCAGTTTAGAACTGATGTTGATAGAGAGAAAGATGAAGGGTCCTGGATGGTTAGATTTAAAATGTCCACGTAAGTTTTATCTACAAATTACTTAAATGTTTTTGTTAGCGTATAAAAATTGTTGTGTATGAATTTTGGTATGTTGTTAAATTTGATAAGTTTCATTTGGGGTCTTAACTATTAACGACATATTTGATTTATTTCAGAATTACCGTCAGGTTCAACAAGTTGGTGTAAAGTAGAGGTAATGAATGTTCATTATTGATTTATTATGTTTAATGAGCATTATACTTGATATAAGTTAAAACAATAATTATGCAGAAATTACATCCTACATATCGAGGATGAATATGAAATTCTAATACTCTAAACCTTTTTATTTTATTTATTTATTTATTTATTCTTCAAGTAAAGGTTACCTTGAAATATTTTATTTGTCCCTTTGGCAGAACAATACAAATTAAAAGTTATTTGATTTGAATATTTCACTAATATGACATCAATCTAACCAATGCCGGAAATATCCTCCATTTATATGCTGTTTCCTTCTATGTATGAAAGATTACAGTTCTTTCATTTGAAAAATGAGGTATTTTCGCATTTACCAAGTATTTATACTGCCATCTTTCAATAATGTACTTAATTTGCTCTGGCAAGGTAAATTTAATCTTGCTTCTTTTTTTTTTCTTTTTTTTTCCTTTAGGCTGTTGTTTCTCGGCCTGAACATGTGACTGTTTATAAAGATTCCTCATTAGCCCCACCCCCTCTTGTTATTATGTCACTTAATCTACGTACACTACCTAATCCTAAAACACATCAAAATGAAGTAAGTGCATTCTACAGATTATTTTTTAATTTATTTATTTTGAGTGATGTCAGTGGGTATATTTTGGAGTATTTGATACACGGCAGTCACACTACATATCTGACATCACCAAATATTACAGGATTGTTAATTGTATAATTTTGAACAATTCCTTGTTTATCATATAATTAAACCATTACTCTGGCCATTACTAGGCTGTAAAATTCCTATCTTACATGTTGTGTGCAGACCTGGAATTCATGATTTCAGTTGTGTCCGACAAAATGTCAGGAACTATTGAAATTGTACATGACACACCATAGGAATTGTGACTGACGTTACCTTAATCTTTTTCTCATGCTGTCGAAGTGATAGGTGCTTATTTCCAGGCTTGGCATAGTGGTGAAGAAAACTAAATCCTCATATATTTATGCCTTCCATTAGTTCTGAAGTATATCTGTTTATAAGTGTAAGATTCATTAATTAACGTAATAGCTACAATGATTTCAATATTGATATAAATGAAATAATAATTTGTATTATAGATTATAGGAGTAGCAGGTTTAATACATAATGACTTTCACATGGATAAACCAGCACCTAAACAACCTCTGTTTCAACAACATTTTTGTGGTTAGTACAATCTGTCTCTCATAAACATCACGGTCTTATAGATTCCACAGTTATGATATAAGGCCATAAAATAGGAGTCAAGTGATAATAGCACTGGACTCTTGACTAAAATATTCCAGCATTAAATCCAGGTTTTAGTCCAAAAATGATACAGTGATATTAAAGGGGTGTTAAACACCATCTCTGTCCCAGTGATAGTACTAATGATATAAAATAAACTGAAGTTTTGTATTTTATTTACAGTGATAACCAAGCCAAATGACTGTATATTCCCTTTTGATTTCAAAGACAAGTTACAAAGAGAGGTAACAATATTTTACATTTTTTAACTCAATACACAGTTGGTAGTACATGTTTGGCTGATAAGTAAAGTGTTGCTAAGTTGTTTGGACGGAACACCACATCGGTGTGCATGTTAAATTCTCCTGATTAGCAATGCCAAAATGACTATACAAAAAATAACTGTAGGTTAGTCATTGAAGTCATACTTTCATCCAAATGTATGGCATCATTTGTCTCTTTGGTTAATGAATTGCACTTTTCATGTTTGCAGGGTTTTTTTTTTAGATTTTATATTCTTTTGCATATTTCAGAGTAAAAATATGAAGACTGAAATGTTACCAACAGAAAGAGCGTTGTTGGCTTATTTATTGGCTAAAATACATAAAATTGATCCCGATCTTATTGTTGTAAGTACAGATTTATATATTAAATACTAATACTAATTAACCTATTTCTGACTATAGCGTATCAGCTCGCACTCTATTAGTAAGTGCAGGGGGGACCGCACTACACGAAAAACAAAAAACCTATAAGATTAACCTGCGGAAAACATCAAATCAAGTGAATGGATCCGGGGGCCAGCCGTAAGCGTCCACTGCGCTGTACAGTCCCGGGCCTGTTATGGTACAGGCTTCACTAAAAATGATTTGAAAAAAAGAGGTAACAGAAATAATGCGACCGATCTTTACAATGGTCGTCTCTTCAATGGCGATAGTCTGCCAGTTGACAAAATGTCAAACAATTTTAACAATAAGGGCGATAATCCGGATAGAATCTCGGAAAACGCCAAAATAATAAGTGTAGATGTCTGACAGTAGCGAATCAACTCACGGACCCATCATATGGAATTAGCGAACCAAACCGAGTGATCAATCATCAGATTTCTATTGTTTTTATTTCATAAATTAATGAGGATTGTGTAATAAAAATAAAACAACTAATGAAAAGAAATGTTATATTCGCAAACTATTGAATAAAAAACCTACGTTTCAACAAAGGATCTTTCAGTATGTACGTGATAGGTCAGAGGTGAAAATTCACACCATGTCAATGACTTTGGCGTTAATCCAATATTTTGGCGTTGTAACTTACAGCTAATAATTTTATGATATTGAGAGTGAAATAGAATCAGACTTTACGATTTACTGCCAGTTTCAGGCAATATCAGGACCGAACACTTATAGGTGGTCGCACTGGCTTGTTATATTCTTATGTATACTATAGTCTGCAGAGAATGGTAAATTTTGCTATATTATATCTAAATAATATTGATCCATTTGTGGACAGACATCTTTCAGGATGTACAATTCCTCAAATGACAGCAACTTAATGACTTTATAGATGAAGGAGCCCTCTTTATTATTTTTATAATGTGCATGATTGACCATGAATAAGAAATGCTGAATACGCTTTAGAAATTGTGTTTTTCTGTCAATTAAGGTACATGGACTTCGAAAATGTTAACATAATCTGGATTTGCTTCCCTTGTATTGTAAGAATTTAGAATTATCTCCCAAGCAGTCAGATACATCGTTTGTTGGATTTACTTCCCTTCCTCTGTAAATTTCACTATAATACTAAATTTTTATGAATTCTCTCAACAGGGACATGATATTGCTGCATTTGATTTGGATGTTATTTTACATCGTATTAATGCCAACAAAATTCCTCATTGGTCGAAAATTGGTCGTTTAAAGAGATCCATTATGCCCAAATTATCTGTAAGTATGCCAAACAGTAGGTTGGATTTATATTTTAAGTTCCGGCGTGGTTTCCCCTTGTCAGGAAATCCTCTTTCTGCTTTAGCATGTCACTCAGCTACTGAAGAATAACTTGTTTCTATCTATGTAAAGCAAGTTCTCGATGGTACGTTATACATGTTTTCTTTTATTTAATTGTCAAAATTACTGTCTAAAGATACAGCACTTTTTTGAATACGAAAAATATTGAATCGTATGGACTTTCTGCTGCTAAGGTTTATGATGTTGTTAGAACTATTTTTGTGGTACATGTAAATGATGTGTCTATTATTGTGCTGTTGACTGTTTATAAAACTATTTTGTGTGATTAACAGAGTGGTCCTGGACAGCGTTCTATGGGTGAGAAATCAGCTGTATGTGGTCGTATGATGTGTGATATACAGATATCAGCTAAAGAAGTTATACGGAGTAGAAGTTATGATCTTACTGAACTAGTGCAACATATATTAAAAGATAAACGAGCAGAAGTAGACTATGATGAAATTAGAAATATGTATGGGTAAGTCCAGCACAATATAAAGGGTTTTTTATTTCACGCCTAGAAACAGATATTGAAATGGACTCTTCAAAGGCAAATAATTAGAATTACATATCAATGAATTTTAAAACAGTATCAGTAGTGTTTACTGTAAATGCTCTTTACGGTGGTACAGAAAGCTTTTTTTGACGTTTTGGAAAAAGGCTTCCAGTCTTGTGTCAAATTTTTTAATATACCTACAATAAAAAAAACTCACTGCCATTGACGTTATTTATACGTTATTTATTATATTGTCAAATTTTTCTCGGAATCATTTTCTTTTTATTTCAATTTCTATATTTAAGGTCATCACAACATTTATTACATCTGCTTGAACTGACATTGGTTGATTCTACGTATATTTTACGTATTATGTATGAATTAAATGTTATACCCCTGGCTCTACAAATTACAAATATATGTGGTAATATCATGGTAAGATATAGTCTATGTACATTCATTTATAGCTCCTATAAGACAAAATTTACTGTGAGTGTGGCGCTGGATTCCTTTCGAGGAGGTTACAGGTTCAATCACAATGATTGATGAAAGAGTCAGTCTTTTGAATGACTTGAAAATCTTAGGTCCTCTGTCCATGGCATCACTGTTGGAGAAAAACTTCCTTCTTGGCCTGGTTGATTTAGAAAAAAAAAAAGATGTTGAAACCCTCATTTTATTTCACCTGACAATCCCTCTTTGGATTGTAAGCCCAAAATGAAACCAAAATTAGTAAATAAGCCATCGCCAGATCAACCCAACCAAGGTCTTTATTTTGAACTAAATCATGGAGGTTTTGTTCCTGTAAATTTCTACCATGATATTAAAGTTTGATAGTCTTAATTGTAATAAAAAGAAAATATAACTTCCAATATTTTTTTTTTACTCAGTAGATTATTACTCCATTCAAGTATTTTGTATTTTATTCATTAAATGTTTGATAATAAATTTTCTTTATTTTAATAAAGGCACGTACGTTGATGGGAGGAAGGTCAGAAAGAAATGAATATTTATTATTACATGCGTTTACAGAAAAGAATTTCCTAGTTCCAGATAAACAATACAAGAAAAAAACACCAGTGGTAAGTTTATGTCATTACATTATCCCAAACGTGTCCTTTTGTCACAATAAACCACTATTTCTGAACAGACACAACCCACTCTATCAGGAATATTTATCTTTCTTGATATTTATTGTCTTTAGAATATCAGATCTGTAGTATTTATAAATCAAATATAAGAAAATATGAAATCAACTGAAAACTACTGTAGAAATTTCTATGACATTGTGGCAGATTTGTTTAGTGTGACAATGCTATCTTGCCATAAAATAGACAGAGAGTGTAAATTTTTTAATAGAACAGTGCTAGTATATTCCTTTGCTGTTAAAACCATTATATGGTCTTCCATTGAAGAAATATAACTAATGATGTAAATTTTATCCTGGCTGTATGATTTATTTTGCAGCAAGCTGAAGCCGATGATGAAGATTTGGATACAACTAAATCTAAAAAATCACAGGGAAAACGAAAACCAGCTTATGCAGGAGGCTTGGTCTTGGAACCGAAAAAAGGTATTGTCTGTTATTGATTAGGCCTACCTTTCTGTAATTAGTATCGGGCACATTATGTAACAGTTGTGCAAAAGAAAAATTACCATTTGTTTGCCTCAGAATGACTCATTGTTGTGTTGATGAGATATTAAATCGCATTCCATTTCCGTTAGAATTTGAAGAAGATTAGGTAAAAATTCTGTCAAAATTAAGGCAAAATACTACATGGTAGGGATGAGACATTGAACTCCAATGCATTAATCTTGATTAAGAAATATATTAGTTGATATTCAGATATTTGATAGAATTTTGTGTTTATTTCAGGTTTTTATGACAAGTTTATTCTGTTACTAGATTTTAACAGTTTATATCCTTCTATAATACAAGAGTATAATATATGTTTTACTACTATTAATAGAACACCAACACAAAACAATAATACAGTAGGTATATTTAACAGAGTTTATGGGTTATGCATTGATATGTTTTTATCAAAGGGTGGGTTTATTGGGTGGCCTAATATCTAATAGATTGAATAGAACAATCATTTATCTAACTTATAGTAACATATTACGTAAATATGTAGAGCAGATTGTAGGACATTTGTCTTTGCTTAGGCCAATACCAATTTCATTTTTGGGTCTTCAGGATCAATATTTCTTAAAAACTGTACAAATTTTATGCCAAGGGTTGGTAAAAGCAAATAAGTGATTTTTGTTTTCAAATTTTTTTTTATTTTTTTTATGAAATAGGAAACAAAACATTTATGATTTATCCCAAATAAGTAGAATTTTAATTTATGTGACTTAAATTGAACTCCATTAAGAGTGTCTTTATTCCGAAGTTTTTGTTTTACTGCAGTGATTGACATTATTTGTATTAATTTCACTCATTGCATGTTGATTGTTGCATGTTTGTCAGTAAAGGATCTAGACTGTGGTGTGTACTAATTCCACTGGTTCTAATGACACATAAAATGGGTAATGTTAAATTGAACCTTTGACCGGTGGAATTCAAAGAAGAATAGATGCAAACTAAGCTACCTAAGCATAGTTCTCATCTCTTCTATTGCATGTAACTTTAAAAAGAAAACCCAACAAACCTAAACATATTAGTTTCATTAATTGTGTTGATTGATGAGATATCCATCCAGTGAAAGTTAATATTATCCATGTGCTTCTAAACATTCTTTCTTGTAACACATAGCCAATCATGGCTCACACTAGAATTAAAAAAAACTTTTGAGAAATGGTTTCCTTTTTATACGCCCACATGGAAATGTGGTTGTATATTGCCGTCGCCCCCGTCTGTCGGTCCATCCGTCCGTCCATCGTCCACAATTTCTTGTGAACGCTCTAGAGGCTAAAGTTAATATCCGATTGACTTGAAATTTATACACGGTGTTTAAGGTCGTGAGACGAAGAAGCCTATTGATTTTCAGCGATATCCGATAATTACTACCAGAGTTATGACCCTTGATCACTTTGAAAAATCTTGTGAACGCTCTAGAGGCTATAGTTAATATCCGATTGACTTTAAATTTATACACAGTGTTTAAGGTGATGAGACGAAGAAGCCTATTGATTTTCGGTGATATCTGATAATTACTGCCAGAGTTATGACCCTTGATCACTTTGAAAAATCTTGTGAACTCTTTAGAGGCTAAAGTTAATATCCGATTGACTTTAAATTCATACACAGTGTTTAAGGGCATGAGACGAAGAAGCCTATTGATTTTCGGTGATATCCAATAATTACTACCAGAGTTATGATCCTTGATCACTTTAAAAAATCTTGTGAACGCTCTAGAGGCTAAAGTTAATATCCGATTGACTTTAAATTTATACACAGTGTGTAAGGTCATGATACGAAGAAGCTTGTTGATTTTCAGCAATATCCGATAATTCCTGCACGTTTAAGGTCATGAGACGAAGAAGCGTATTGAATTTCGGTGATATCTGATAATTACTGCCAGAGTTATGACCCTTGATCACTTTGAAAAATCTTGTGAACGCTTTAGAGGCTAAAGTTAATATCCGATTGACTTTAAATTTATACACAGTGTTTAAGGGCATGAGACGAAGAAGCCTATTGATTTTCAGTGATATCTGATAATTACTACCAGAGTTATGACCCTTGATCACTTTGAAAAATCTTGTGAACGCTCTAGAGGTTAAAGTTAATATCCGATTGAATTTAAATTTATACACGGTGTTTAAAGTCATGATACAAAGAAGCCTATTGATTTTCAGCAATATCCGATAATTACTGCCAGAGTTATGACCCTTGATCACTTCGAAAAATCTAAAGTTAATATTCGATTGACTTTAAATTTATACACACTATTTACGGTCATGATACAAAATAGCCTATTTATTTTCAGCGATATCCGATAATTACTGCCAGAGTTATGACCACTGATCACTTTGAAAAACCCTGTGAATGCTCTAAAGGCTAAAGTTAATATCCGAATCCGATTGACTTTAAATTTGTACACAGTGTTTAGGGTCATGAGACGAAGAATCCTATTTGATTTTCAGTGATATCTGATAATTTCTGGCACTTGATCACTTTGAAATATCTTGTGGACAAAGGACTTGAGACAAACCATCAAAACTATTCTAATCATTTCTGATAATTATTTAATGGGTTATTACTCGTAATAAGATTATCATGTGTTGTAAATGTTCTCCTTACTGATAAAAGAAACAATATGCGACAACCCTTGTTGACTGCCCGGACGACTTAGCTGTTGTGGGCGTATGTTTCGTTGCCTGGCAACCTATCTTTTGTTTGTTGATTGTTTTACGTATTGTTATTTTGTTTGAATCTGATAAATACGTTTTGATATATACATTTGTTGTTTATTGTTGTTAATGAATTTGTATATTGTGCATCTTGTCAATGGTTTGATTTTATGTGATTTTGTTTGTGTGTGATGTGGTCCTCCTGCACTTACTATTAGATTAATGAACACTTGTAATTATAGGAAGATGATGAAGAAATAATGCCAGAATTACCTGATAAAGATTTAGAACCAGGTATTTTACCTACAGAAATTCGTAAATTGGTAGAAAGTCGAAAACATGTTAAACAACTTATGAAAGCTGATAATTTATCATCTGAGCAAAAAATGCAGGTTGGTATTTAGAAATACAGGAAAGAAATTTTCAGATGCTGATAATTAAAATTTGTGAAAAATTAATACATGATTTTAATTATTTCTTCAATGCAGAATTTTACCATGGCATCTATATTTATCAGTAAATGATTTTCAAAGAGTAGCTTCTGTAGCTACCATTTTTCCATGTGGATTAAAAGTTTACTGATTGTTTTGAAATGGTCAATGAGTTTTTATATAACTTTGCTATTTTCTACCTTACAGTATGATATTAGACAGAAAGCTTTAAAATTAACAGCTAACAGTATGTATGGTTGTCTTGGTTTCTCACATTCTCGTTTCTATGCTAAACCACTGGCTGCCATGGTTACAGGCAAAGGAAGAGAGGTAGGTTTTTGTTTTAAACTTACACTAGGCCTAAAACTTATTTTCTTTTAAAGTTTCTGTAGATATTTTAAATGGTGGGACTTAAAATGTAGTAAAACTGAAATTCTTTGGCTTAAATTTTCCAATGTCTAATTGTTTTGAGGGTAGCGATTCAGCAAAAAAATTCACTTTCATAAAAAAAAGTATTTTGTTTTCTCTTTCTGTTATAATTTAGACAATACCAATTTTTGAGGGTCTTATAAATAAAAAAACCTCTTGAGTATTCATGGTTGATTCATTGTTTAAAGAACTTTTTATTTGAAAATAAGTTTTATTCAAAAGAGATTAGAAGCAATAGTTTTAAATAATAGGTATTCTCAAAGAACAGAAATTCAAATTGGTGTGGCCTTACTCAAGAACTTTTATGAGAAAGATTTTTAAGTTTTGTTTTACCAAGGTTAAGAAAATGTGCACAAATCACAAATAGATAGAAAATAAACATGTCCTATCTTAATATTAAATTGTTAAACATTACATTATTATAAACAGTGATCATAAAATACCATATAGATTAAACATTTAATCACAGTTCTATTCTCTCTTACACGAGACAAAAGCCACAAGTTAAATGGTGTCTTTATATCTTCTACAGTCATTATTTGTTGTTAAACAATTTTATGAAAGACTCTCAACTCCTGCACGCTACTTAGAAATCACTTAGTCAGTCAGCTTACCTGTTTATTTAAGACGGCAGTATTATCTCTAAACATTTTCATATCGAAGAATTTTGTCAAAGATAAAAGCCCAAAAGAAAAAAGAGCAATTTAACTCAACGTGTGTGCAGCGTGGTATTTCCGTAGCCTTGTTTGGTTTCCTATGGGAAAAAATACTTCAAGATGCCGTGTTATTGATGAAGAATAGGGTTTACAAAGTAACAAAAACTTTTATCTCCTTTTATTACATTAACCGCTAAATGTTCTGATACAACTTGTTGACATTTAAATAAAAACACACAGAATTTTCTTGTTGCTTAAATATAATATCTTCTTGGTAATAAAATTTATAGAAGGAAGCACTGGGAGATGTCTTAGTGCTAAAGAGATCCTAAAAAAATTGTTTTGTGTTATTTAATTATATGAAAAATTAAATGAAAATAATATTTTGATTTTTAAAAAAAAGGAATAGTGTTTACATCGAAAAGCTGATTTTACTACCAGTGTTAGTATATGATATGAATATACAATTAAGCTAAAATAATATCTTTTTGATGTAAATCTTTCAAATCAATATATTAGCTGTTTCTTCATTATGGAATCTTTTTTGATTTCATAGATTAAGTAAAAAAAATTCATAGGACCAAATTTTATTAGTTTTATTAAAAACTCAAATCGAATAATGACTACTGAAAATTTGGTTCAATTGCTTTGTAATACTATTTGAATATTTGTGTGAGATTAATAAAAAAAAAAAAAGGCTCTTTTCTTTCTTTCGAAAGATATTTTTGGCCTAGAGAAATTCACATGTGTATAAGATGTGATAATAAAGACCTCTTTGTTTTAAATATCTGTTTATTTTATGATAATCTGGTGAACTAGAATAACAAATAGCAGACTATTTGATCAATTGTAGAAGATTATATCAGGATTGTTAGTTACTTCTTTTATTAGCCACCATCTTGTTCACGGTGCTTCGATTAACTAGCTTCTTAAAATCCATTGTTTGGACGATGTTGGTTAGCAAATAATTACAGCATTTGTGTAAAGTGGCTGCTACTTTGTGGCCAGTTTGTGCTGAAGTGGCATTATTTCCTACTTAAACAGAACTAATCCCAGATAAATTAGGGAAAATCATTTTTCTCACACTAACTAGTAGTAACGTCACACCTGAAACCATTGTACAAGATTCTGCTGCCTATTGTTCTTGAGACAATAGAAACAACATGCTACTGACATGTGGATCGTTTGGATTAACTTAGAAAAATAAATAAATCTTTCATAATACACAGCAGTTTTAAGATATTTGTCCAAATGTCTAATTTAAGATGTTTAATGACACAGATTTATCAGTAACTGAACAAAAATATTATATACAATATTTTATGTCTTAATCAAATATGTAGCCAGTGTTTGCTAAATGATCTGTGAAAAAATTCCATTGATACCAATTGAGTTTCCAGAAAATTTTCCATTTGCAATTGTCTACCCCACTCCAACCCCCCAATGCTGTATATAAGATAATTATATGTATGTCACATATAAAATGTTTTTGAGAGCAGAATTTAAACTGATGTATAGTTATGTTAAAAACTTTTTTGACCAATGTGTATCATTTTAATTTGTCAAAAATGAGTGATATTTTGGTTAGAGAAATTTCATATCATTTTATTCCATTTCAGATTCTACTCCACACAAAAGATTTAGTTCAAATGGTGAGTTATGCTCAAAGTTTCAAAAACATTCACCATATAATAAAATTTTGTTACTACAATCTACAATGTGTAAATAAGAAAATCTTTATTGATATGCTGTCTAAATATTGAGTGCCAGTACTATCATAGTAGTAAGGGAGGGGTGGTCAAATGGTCTTACATGTACACTTTAGATCATAGGTAAGTCATTAAGTCACGTGGCATGGTTTTAAGCCTACACTTGTACGTGACAAGGAGTCAGGTCACTTTCCCAACCTCATGGATTATCTCCTGGTAATCCAGTTCCCTCCCACTGCTAAAGATCCCTAAGTACAAGCAAATTAAAGAAATGAAATTGAACCATGTGTTAGTCTTAAAATGACCTAGTTTGTATGGAAGTTAAGTTCCATTTCTCTGTCTCTCTGTGGTATGTCAAAGTGTTGATTATGTATTATAGATGAATCTAGAAGTTATATATGGTGATACAGATTCTATTATGATAAATACTAATTCAACTGATATGGATACAGTATTTAAACTAGGAAATAAGGTAATTACTATCACTACCTCTTTATCTCAACAATCAAGTTGCATGAAAGCTGATAAATGAATTCAGATTTTTGATAAAATCTGCTCTATTTCAGAGAGAACAGCAAGAAAGATATAAGAGTATTAGTTTAAATAATAGTCGGTGTGATGCAAGCCTGGAAATGAGGCACCTGTTATATAGATATTGTCAGACACAATCCTTCTGGTGCCTCTCATTTTATTTGGCTCAAATTTGTCTTTTATAATATTTATAATACATTTCCTCACATGGTTCAAAATGTCATGTACTAGTTCAGTAGTCCCTGACAAAATGCCAGATCTGGCCTGAAATCTTTATTATAATCATAAATGTGATCCCAGGTTCTAAGCAAGTGTTAGCTAAGAAAGTTTTTTAGGTTTTTTCCAGTTGTGTTTGTCATTTGTCAAGTACTGGTACTGTTAACACAATGTTCATTGTTTTACTCTAGTTTATATGGTCAAATTTAAATGGTCACTTAATGTGGTAGTCTGTTCTATAATCATAATGTTTCTCCTTTATGGTCCATATGTCTCCAATTTCAAATAATTTGACAGTTACAATGAACTTTTTGAGGTGCTATACTTAATTAAAGAATATGTCAGATGTCATCCCCAAGTGATAAACATGGCATAAGAAAATTACCGTAGATGGATTATTGTATTTGATGATTTCGGACTAAAATGTTGGCCAGAACAACTGAAACAAAAACAATATGGAATTAGTATTGGTGATATTGGATGAGTATGCAAAGTGTAAATGTGATGCATTTGTTTTAGGTAAAATCTGAAGTAAATAAATTATATAAATTGTTAGAGATTGATATAGATGGTGTATTTAAATCAATGTTACTACTCAAGAAGAAGAAATATGCTGCTTTAACGGTTACTAAAAATAATGACGGTAGTTTTACCACAGCTCAGGAATTGAAAGGTTTAGATATCGTTAGACGTGATTGGTCAGATTTGGCGAAAGAAGCAGGAAAGTAAGTACATATTATTTTTTCATTTAAAGGTCTGTCATTTTTATTGTCTTTATGAGCCCAGTCACTGCAGAACAGTAGGACGTTTAACCCCATTTCATTTTTGTCATTTTTGCAGTCAGGTACATGACAAAGAGTAAAGTTTTCCTCAAAGCCTTGTGATATATTTTAAGAGATTTCAAGCAACATAAACTCTCAAAGCCCCTGCTATGTGATCATAAAAAGAAAATAGATAATTAATGTGTTCCAGTCTCATTATTATTTATTTGTGTTAAGTTTAACTGCATGGTTGAGAGTTAAAAATATATGAAATTTTCAATGCCAACATAATACAGACCAAGTAATTTACTTTTGTATATAGTCAAAATGAAACAGCTTTTTCATTTATTTATTTCAGTTTTGTTGTAAGCCAGATTCTATCAGGTGATAGTCGAGAGTTAATAGTAGAAAATATTCACACTAAGTTAATAGAAGTAGGAGAAAAAGTCAAGAATAATGAAATACCTGTAGAATTATATCATATTACTAAGGTTTGTTTACATTTTATCATATAAATAATTCCATAAAGTCTTATGGCCAATCGGAGATGAGGTAGGAATTACATGACTTTTATCATGGCTATTATTTGTTTACAATAATTGAAAGCAGTGATTTGAAGTCGTATTGAGACTAACAAAGAATAACTACCATAGTTATTTGTGCAATTCAAGAATAGAGTTTTGTTGAGACTTTGGCATTACACATACCCAGTTTTCAAATCTTGACTGTCAAGAGACCTTTTGTACAAACAACACGGGACCTCATAATAAATTGGATGGCACTGTCTTTCATGTTTGGTTTTTTTTTTATAGCAATTGACAAAAAATCCAGAGGATTACCCAGATAAAAAGAGTTTACCCCATGTACAAGTAGCATTACGTCTAAACAGTAAAGGTGGAAAGAAATTACGTGGAGGTGATACTATAGCTTATGTTATTTGTGATGTAAGTATAAGTTATTTTCTTATCTAATCATTGAGTACAATATCATTTATTGTCTATTTCTTTTTTAAAAAGAAATTATTTTTTTGAATTACTTTCTATCAGGATGGTTCTAATTTACCTGCATCTCAAAGAGCTTATCATCCTGAAGAATTGGCTAAAGGAGAGAATCTTAAGATTGGTGAGTTTCATATATAAATATAAATGTATATTTTATTATTAAGTTAATGAAACTGTAGTATATAAGGACGGATGGATGGACTAAACAAGCATACAAGTGTCAAAATTAGTAAAAATGAATAAAGAAATATTATTTTAAAATAAAGTCATTATTTATTATTTAAGTGATATATTTGTAGATGTGAAGTACTATCTATCTAACCAAGTTCATCCAGTAGTATCTAGATTATGTGATCCTATTGAAGGAACTGATGCTGCCCATTTAGCTGAATGCTTAGGTAAGTTCATCCTGTAGTGTTAAGTCATAAGATTCCTGTAACGATTGATTCTAAGTTGATCAGCTATATGTTTTCATAACTTGAGTTTTAAAATTTCTATGCACATTAATTAGAACAGAAATTGTTCTGGACCGTCCATTAATTTCTCATTTATAGTAAATAACATTTGGATTATTTAATGCCCCCGAGCATTCCAGCAGATAATGTTTGCTACCATATATAAATATTTCTTTCTTACTCATATTGTTAACACATGATTATAGAACTCTACCAATTGTGTATTTATGGTTAAATAACACATTTTTATGAAATAACAATTGTTTTTCCATAAAAGTGTGTTGTTTGATTATGTTCTAATTACTAAATGCCATTCAAAGGGTGTATTTATGGTACTTAGTGATGTTTAAAAAATATGTTGTAGGTTTAGATCCATCTGGCTATCGACAAGCATCCCATAATAATCATGATGAAGAAGATGCATTGCTAGGAGATCAGTTAACAGAAGAAGAAAGATATAAAGATTGTGATAGATTTAAATTTATTTGTCCAGAAGTTAACTGTGGGAAGGAGATCATATTTGATAGTGTATTTAATGGAACTGTAAGTATAAGTTAAAGTATTATTAAGACTTTTATATTCATAACACTGAAATTCTTCATAAGGAAGATCTAATTGAAATATATTATGGTTTTTTGTTTGCAGGAAGCTTTCATAGAATGTTCATTGGCTAAATGTACCAATTCTACATGCCAATCAAGTCCTAAAGATTATCTTCCAAGAATACAGAATCAACTTACTACAACAATTAGACAACATATTGAAAAATATTATGAGGTAAATAACTTATATACAAAGTTCGTTGTGATTATCTTCCCAGCAAAACAATGAGGTAAATAACCATATTCTGGTCCTTCGTCCGTCACCCTTTTGTTTATTGAACATAACTAGGAAACCATTGAATATTTTTTTGCATGAAGCTCTGTACAGTCATCAGTCTTATGCTGAAGTGCTACCTTTTGCTAGAGTCGCTTCAGGGTTATGTGGTATTGGTGGGGAGGGGTCTGCATAAAATGAATCATTTAGTTGCATGGAGGAGTCATATCTGAAGCTGAGCATTCAATATTTATTTGTAAATCCTTCTACTCACAAGAACAAAATACAAAGTGGTGTCTTATACTATTTACTATATAGACTTTTGCATTACTTTTTTTTTTGTCTTTTTATATGAAATGGGATGAAATAGAGTTTGCTACTGTTCTGCTCTGGCTTGTCTAATGAAGACGGGCATATGCCATACAGTGTATTTAGTTCTATGGTGCTATGAGGGAAATTTTGCCCGGACACCAGCGCTATTCCCTTTTCTTATATCTAATTCTAATTGCCAAGGGATCTTTTATGTACATGCCATCCAAATGATTATTAGACATATTCCTTGTCAGTACCTATGTCCTGCGACACAGACAAGGGGAAATCACACGAAAACCTTGGCCAACACCAGGAGTGAACCTGCGACCTTCAGACTAGAGAGCCAGCGTCTTACTGACAGTGGCTCCCTTTTTATATGCTCAACAACCAAATACAGAACATGTGCCTTTTGATGGCTTTTGTTTTGAAATTCAGTACGCTTTGTGAAAAGTTATGTTGTTTCTAGGGTTGGATGAAATGTGAAGATACAGCTTGTAGTTCTAGAACGAAGAAATTACCTCTTATATTTCAACGGGGTCATCCTATCTGTTCTGTTTGTCAACGTGGTATCTTACATACAGAGGTAATATTACTTATAAATTCATTGAAATATACTGCACCTCCCACCACAACAAATATTTATTTGTTTCCAAATTGCGTGTGTATTTTGGTAGTTCAAATGCAATGACGCCCTGGATCAAATCCTACCTTAGGCCAAAAAAAACTTTCCTTTTTTTTTCTAAACTTTCCCACTTGCATTGCACACATAATCCTGAAGATTACCTATATTGTTAAGCTCAATATGATAAAAGTCTAAGTGTTAACATCCTGCCCAGATATGATTTAATATTTATAGAAATGTTTTAATCCTGTTTAATTCCAGTATAGTGATTCAGCTTTATATACACAGTTATGTTACTATCAGTATATATTTGATCCAGAACGAGCTTTGAGTCTTCTAGGTGAAAGAGACAGAAGTATGTATTTCTTTACTCAGTTAGAAATTCTAGATAACCTTTGTTAGCCTTGGTGCTTTAGTTTTGGGATGAAAAGGAAAAATGGGTTCACTCTATACATAGTGTGCAGACAATTAAAAAAGGGCAAAAATATCCTATCTAACATTGTACACGTAACCATAGACATGAGAAATAACTAGGAGGGTCTCATAATGACTTATGTATTGTGATGATCCGATGAGACATTAAAACATCATTCCATTCCTGCTTTTCTACTTGTTAACTGCATGATTGAAGTCATAGCTATGGGAATTGGGGCAGGAAGGCCCTAAGAGAAATGTTGCATACATACAATTAAAACCAAGCAGTTACCAAAAAAAAAAAAGGTAGCTAGTTGGTATCATGGTATAATTTGTTTCTGCTTGCCATATTCACAAAACATTATTAGATCCCAATTATTAATTTTAATTCTCAACTATAAGAACTATCACTCCAATAATGGCTGAATTCCATTCAATATTTACAAAGATTTGATGGATTGAGAATTTTGTAACATTGATCATTGTAAAAGAAAATGATTTATTTTTATAATCAATTAAACATGGATTAAGATGTGCAAAATCACATGCCTGAAAAATTCAAATGACGACCATTTCCTTAAATTACTGTATTTGTTCCAAACTACCACATGCGCTATCAATAGCTTAGTTTGAAATTTGTCTGAGAAAATCTGGCCACTTGTTAAAGATGAAAGACTTGACCTCAGGTCATCTGTGTTAGTTTCTTCTCTTTCACATGTTCCTGTGATTCTCAATCTTATTTATTCATTCAATTTTCACATGTTGTTCACATCTCTCTCATTAATTCACATAACATTGTTAAAACATCAACATTTAGTCTTGAATTTACTTGAAATTCTCCATCTGATTGATGTGCTTTGTCGTTTTTGTTTCAATATTGATCTTTATTAAAATTTATAAATATTACTTTGAGTAATATCTTTCAGAAGTTATACGTGGAATTATAGAGTAAAAGTTGTTAAATTCCACATCAGTTTAAATTCATTAAAATGTTGTTGAACTTGCAGAATACCGGAAACCTTTATTAGAACACCATATTCATCAGTTCTAACTGAATTTTTAGCCATTTAAAGTTTACATTGGTTTCTACTGATTTCGCGTTACTTTTGTCACATGTGTCTTAAATAATAACATTATAATCATACCATCTTTTTCATACAAGCCAGCTCATTCAGTCCGCAAATGGTTCTATTCCTTTCAATATTTGGTTTCCCCTTGTCAGTGATGCAGGATGAACAGCCTGACAAGGACAGCTGCCTAGTTGATCTGATGGGAACAAACCTAAATAGATCACTTGCAGAGTTGGAATTTAATATAAACGCAGGGCATAGTCTTCATTAGCCCAGTCAGAGTAGGACGTTAAACACTATTTCATTTCATATAAATAGATAAAATGAATAGAAAATATCAACATCTGACATCTTCTACAGACAATGGGATGTGGTCAAAATAAGCCTACACCACCTATAATCTTCACCAAAATCTTTTATTGGGTCTTGTTTTTAATCCTAATCAATTTCATCAAAATTTATATAATGAATTTTAGTACATTTTAACATGGATTAAATGATCATCAGCATCTGTAGTAGATTTATATGTTGGGATTATTTAACAGATAACCTTTGAATTTTGATTTCTATAATCGCGCAAAAGCATTTCTGACTAAAATAGGTCAAATATAACCATGTAAATGAATTTAATACACAATGTAGAAATATGAGTAGAATATGAAGATTTGACACTATTTCTCTTGAAGCATTATTGACATTAGCCAGGTGCATTGTTCACTGACCTCTGAGGTCAGATCCATGTTTACTACAAGCTTTAGTCTATTGACTAGTCTCACAGTAGACCACGGTACACCGTGTGGAGCACATGACTTTATTGTTTACTGACCAATCACAGCGCCTGTTAGCTAGGACTTTTGACACTGTGTAACAATGTGGGTTGAAGTTTAAAATGGTCAATAGATTAAAGTTAAAATCTTGTTGACCACAAGGTTACCTTGTCCACTAAGTTTTCTCTTGACTTAATTAAATTCAGCTTGTTCTCTCAAGTGGTCAATCAACAGGGTCTATTGAAACATGATCAACAGTCGGCCTTCTTTTTTTACTATGAAAATTCAGTAGATCAGCTTTAAAAATCTACAAGATGTGAGGATAACGCATTCATTTAAAATTTTAACTTGAGAGGAAATACCTGAAGTTCTGAAAACTGAAGTTCAACAATAATTGACGCTTTATATTGTAGATTTTATTTGGCTGTAATATAACTCAAATGTTATACACTTAGATCATTTTCTATTGCGTTAATGGTATGAACTTGTTTCATTTTCCATTGTAGCAGCCAGGAACCTTCACCTAGTACTGAAAAGTGGTACTGGATATTCTAACAACATCCTTCCTGGGAAAAACCCTTGAATGACATATTAACTTTAACCTCAACCTGTTTTATAGTAAACAGGGTAATCAAATAGTTTATATATCTTTTTGTTAATTCCAGGTACTGCCAGATTAAAGATTAAGGATTATCTAGCAGATTATGCTATTGTTAAAAGAACAGTTGATAGATGGATTAAAGAAAGTGCTTATTCAGAAGTTAATCTCAATAAACTATTTGATGGATTATTTATTCTCAAATAATAAGGGAATTCTGAAATTAAAATGTAATATTATAAGTATTAAAATGATACTAGCATTTAAATTGGTTTAAAAATATTGGTGTTTCATTAAGATATAACTTTGTAGGAATCAATAAATAAAGATCATCTTATGAAATTTAAGTTTTCATATATTTATTCCTGTAGATATGTTATGCGTATAATATATTTTAAATCAGATAGTACTACACCAAATGTTTTAGGTATCCTTGTATAGTTTAGTATAAATAATCAAAACTTTTTGTACATACTTCTTTTGAAAAAGTATACTTATAATGTACATAATATTTATTTTAATTCTCAAATATAGATTTATAAACCATAAAGAATATTAATAAATGTTTCCTTTTTTATATAATTTTAGAAATAAACAGAAATTTTTGTACCACCTATGAGCTATTTTTAAAATTTGTCCAAAAGTCAACTAAACATTATTATTTAGGCATACATTTTTAGGATCATAATTCTTGCATGCCATCAAATATGTTATTAAAACTTGCTTATTATTTCCAGAATGCATTATTGTTTAAAAACATTTGTAATTATCTCAATATCATAATAAATCATTTTGTAATATGACTTATCTCTCTTTGTTTAATCTTTCTTTGTTTCTTTTTCTGCTTAGGGTAAGCTTTGATAAGCAATTTGATTGGTTGATGCTTTGGAACACGATAACTTTAGTTCTAATTCAGTGAGAATGACGAAACTTGGTGTATAGTTTCATTGAAAAGGTTTAATGTGCATTTTCTACTTTGGGTAACCAGACCCATAAGCAATTTAATTGGTCAAGATTTTGGAACACAATAACTCTCCTTGTAATTGAGGTAGAATGTTCAAACTTGATGTAGGCGTTCATTAGGCCAATGCCTTGATGGAGTTTGAAGATGAGCCTTCTCTGCTGAGGGTAAGCAGAGGTAAGCCATCTCATTCATTGATTCTTTGGGGCACAATACTTTGGTTATAATTAAGTGAGAGTATAGATTCATTAGATCATTACCTTGACTAAGTTTGATCATGAGAATTTACTGCTTAGACTAAGCAATTTCATTGGTCGATGCTTTAGGACAATTAGTTATCTGATAGAGAGTCATGAAACTTAGTGTATAGTTTGATTGCTGGATGCTTTTGAAAAAAATAAACGTGTGATTAATAATGTATCATCTATTTATTTTGGAATTTCGTGGGAGACATCAGCCTCACTGTTGGCTTGTTATTGTTATGGTATCATTAATGTAAATGGAATTATGGTACTCAATTATGATATATTGTATACAAATGTTTTGATCAATTTGGTAACCCATACAACAAAAGTTAATTGCCTAAGAGAAAAGCTAATGATACTCTGGTATCCTTACATCTTTATGTGAATGAAATGAAATGGTGTTTTGAAGTGCCGTTAACTGTGTATGATGTACAGTAAGTGTCAAAAATCATAAATCAATATTTTGAAATAATACAGGAAGTCAACCAGACGACATAGAATAACTGCTGATAAAATTAAAATTAATCCATTTTCGGGATACCTCACATTCTGAAGATTTGAGGTTATCCTACATGTATCAAATAAATTACAGTCCAACTCATAAGCACAGTTTCTCTTACAACAACTTGGTACCTTACTATCTATGGCCTTTGATCCAATTTTATAACGCTATTTAGACGGTCTTAACCCTTGTGAAACACGTCGCAGGAAAAAAACCTTGGCAACAAAGATTAATCTAAAACCTCAGACATAAATTTGTTTTTGGATGCATAATTTTATTCAAATGCGATCAAACTAGAACTTGATGTAAAGAATAATCAAAGTGATAACAGTGAAGACATGAATTGTAAAGTATTTTTTAAACCATCAACATAGGCGTACGAGCCGGGCCTAACTTTCGGGCAAGCTTATTTTTCGGGCAAACGCGTTTGCAGCCGTCAAATATTCCAAAATTTTCTTGGGAGGTCTAAACATGTCAGCTTCCCTTCTTTGCCTGTCGAAGGAAACCGGTGCCGCTGTCTGCAGACCTGAAATTTTTTCGGGCATTTCTATTTTTGCACTAATTTTACTTTTCTTTTAATTCAATACCACGAATTTGTACTGAGTTGACTATGGATTGAAACATTTTGTCTTGGGCCACTCTACTTTGGGCTGAAACAGTCTGATTGGATGCTTGGAATTCGGAGTAGGATTTCGGTTACAAAACCAGTGGATACTTTTGGAGTTACTTACACGGGCTAGAATAGCAGAAAACGCATTTGCCGTGGTGAAATTTTCAAAATTTTTCTCCCGGAAGAATTGAGGTCAGCAGGTAGGCTGTATTGGACCAAATTGAAGTTGCTGTATTCATAGGCTGGAATAACAGGAAGACGCGTTTGCGGCAGTTAAATTTTCAAAATTTTCCCGTCTTCGTGGACTGTAAACGATTGATTGGAATTGAGTCAGCCACCTTAATTAAGCCATATTAGACCACTTTGAAGTTGCATTGTTCATGGGTTGAAATATTCCACAATTTTCTTGAGGAGGGGGGGGGGACTGTAAACCCGAAAATTTTTTGGGCAATTCGGATTCTGCCCCCCCTAACTGTCATCCAGCCCGTACGTCTATGACCATCAAAATCTGGTAGAGTTCCTAGATTTGTTTGCAGATTTAGATTACTAGAATGATCAGCACAATATCGCCAGTAAAAAAGATTCCAAATACAACCCTTGCCCCGTGAGCGCAGAACAGATTAGGGGCACTTGTAACCAGCAAAATGAAAATTTGGTTTGGGGGCGGGAGGATGCACGAAGACCCCTTGTTTCCGATGTGACGCTTTAAGTTTATTGTCGGACACTGTCCATTTCCGTTCTATTTGCAGCATTCCAGACGCTAAGTATAGACCACGTATATAACATTCTCACTAGACAATTATGAACCAATTTCAGACAGATTGTGGAGACGTTTGAAAAAATGAGTCTGATTTTTATTTTTTACACACGCACATTTTCACGTGGACGTATGTATTATGAAATCAATCTCCGGACGTCCACTCACATTTTTTCGTAGCCACAAATGTCTCATTGTTAAAGTGTGGCTGGAGTAAGCAGTGGAACCATTTCTAATTTGTAGGCGCTGTTTAGATCAAACTTTTAATCCAAGATCTCGGATGGGTTATATTTTTGCACATATTGGGCTGTAACCTCCTGGACTATTGCCGCTGATTGTAAAGTATGTACATGTTAATGCATAATTATTCCAAGGTTATGGGCCCTGTAAAATTCGAGTTTGGTGCGTATCAGACCGCAGCTGCTTGGGTTATGACCACTGCATTTACTCCGAAGTTTATGAACCCCCAGAGGACATCATTTTAGATAAAATGTAAAAAAAAACATGTTAAAAACCGTAAGATCTCAAATGGATTTGATGTAGGAGCGTACCCGACCGTAATTTGTTCGGTTATGGCCCCTGCCTTTTATACGCAAAATAGATTGCGAGGTTTCCCGTGTGAGTTGGGGGCATGAAACTTTTCGATTCTCGTCGTTTTCTCTTGGTCCGCCCGTCCGTCTCAATAATTAGTATTATTCAAAAGATATCAGATGGGTTGGAATTGGGTGCGCATCTGACCACAACTGGGTTATGTGTAACAATATTTGTGGGCTTTACAATGAAATGACCTTAAAAAAACGAGAGCACGAAACCTATCGATAGTGAATCTTCCCAGACCCTATCGATAATCAATATTCCGCGGTAGAGGATACAGATTATAACTGATTTATTTTTTCGAAAATGGTGTGAAGCATGGGGGTCAAAGATGACGGGCCAAATATTCAGTGTTTGGTGGCCTATTTCGAAATTACCCCCCTTTTCCGAAAACCCTATTAAATCTTTGTTCCCTTGAAAAATGTGGCAATATCTCGCATGACAAACGCTTGTTTTATTTCACATACGAGCACTACCTGGAGATATTGGGCCTGCACCCTTGAGTATAACTAAAATAACTACAATTGGCAAAACATTAATAAAGGGAAAAGTACGACAGCGCAAACGTTTGTTTAAACCTTGTTATTGCCATTTCGTACATTTTCAATCCACTTCGCGACAGTTCGCTTTTATGAATTATCAATTTATAAAGTTCTCATAATATAGACAGCACTTAAATAATCAATAGCGGTAAATAACAGAGACAATCTGATTACTCTTACAGAAATCGATTTGATCTTTTATCTGATCGTTTAAGACTTTTAAGGGAGAAAAATAAATAAATAAATATCGCCAATAAAACCAATTAGTAGATTCCAAACGTAGAACACTTCCGTTCTCGCCCATTTTTCTCCCTCTTAAGCCCCCAATACTGTATTTTGTTAGACAATAGACTTTGTTTATCAAGATAATACTCTTTACGTTTAGTCATCTTTAAATCGTGTTAATTGTTTAATAATCAAATTATTTAGCCCACAGCTTTCAGCTAAAGTAATAATATACCATCTTATCTTTATTCTCGTTTATCAAGACTCACAATGAATCAAAGTGAATTAGAAATACAAAGGGGCGGATCGGCAGAATTTTAGTGTGTTCTATATTGCCGGGCCCCTTTTATAATATACAATAATTAACTGGGAGTATTTCCATTTTGGCATGATTTCAATTACATCGGCAGTCGATATTATTAGTAAGCCTTTAAGATCATTTATAATTCATTTTTAAAGTGTATAATCGCGGCTAAAGAACACGTTTATTAAGATTTTCAGCCAAATGTATATATTTCAATTAATTAAGATACGACTTAACTATCCTCCTGAAGGACCTGTTAAAAGAGACTTCTACCATTTCCTGTCTTGTCGTGCTGTACGTGAAGTGCCATTCTTTCTTACATTTTCTTACTTCCTTAATTTACACTAGAAAAACAATTACATACACAATTTATTGTATCATTAAATATCTCTAATGGTCTCATTTCTATAATAAATAATGTTTTAAGATTTCCTTTTAGTTTCATACACGCACCATTGATTTTACAAGTCACAAAGACGCCATTAGTGCAAAAACCTACCTTACCTTTTGCTACGATATTCAAATATCCGAAAATAAATGCAGTTAGGTAAGATTAAATGTCAATGCACGCGATTTTTATCGGGTCCCCTGGAAAAAAACTATGTCAAAAGCTTTGATAAATAATCTCTTAAAATTGTATTCTAGTTATTTCTTATTTTTTTTATCAGTCACGTCATTGTAGTGGAGACAACCCTTTAATTATAAATTTCAAATAACGCTATTATTATTTGCGTTCTTAAATGGTGTAAGTGTTATAATAAGGTGTAAGTTTTCACTAAATCCATGATTACTACAGATGCAACACGTGTAATCTGAGAGGTAGACAGCTTGTGGTATCTGGATTGGAAGCGCAGTACATGTATATGGTAGATAAAACGTACCACTTGAATTATTAAATCGTTTCAAATCCTTCCCTTGATTGTTATTGAAGTGTTGCTGCGACATGTCATTGGATCGTATTAGAATGATCTGAAATATAACATTATCTGTTTCTCAAATAAAAAAACGGCTATTCAATAATTCATCTTCATTTATTTCAGAATCAGCGGGCGTCAAAACCCATGCGCACCAAGGAGTCCTTTTTTATGGAACTTAAGATTACATTTCATGAGAATTATTAGGAATTATAACGATTTATTTATCAAATATTATTTTCATTCTCTTCTTTTTAACATCTATTAGCCCCGAGCATTAACTCTCCATTTTTCACTTTGTTTATAATTTAAATAAAACTTAGTGTTTTATCGGCTAAGTGAAGTTAGCTATCTTTTGTTACGCGTCTAAAATAACTTGTTTAATTTCTGCTAATGTATCGAACCGGTTCGCTACGAAAATACAAAATATTGGTAGTTCGTCAATCGATGGCATTCGAATAGACACTGGTTCTTTTGACATTTCTAGAATCCGATATTTCAATGTAAGAAAAATAATCCTTCAGAGATATCGTTTTGATCTGATAATAGGGAAATTTTTTAAAATCGTTAACTCTTGTTTTTGGGGTTAACCAAGTAAATTAATTACAGAAGTTTTAACAATAGAAAACATGTCCGTGTGAATTAACTCATAGAACAATATAATCTAGCGCTCATAAATAATTTTGATATAGATTTAGCCTACATCTTTATTTTTTATATACATATCTCTAGGCTTTTAGTATATTTTAAATTTTATTTATTTACTTTTTTTTTCTTTTTTTGATCGGGTCCATTACTTCTAAATAATATGAACGTAATAATCGTGACTATGAAATGAAATGGGGTTTAACCTCCCACATGTACTTTTCTGTACCAACCGCTGCAGTGTGATATAAGATGGAATCCGCTATCTCTCTGCTTAGTAAGCTAGTGTCTTACTCACAGAGCCACCTTGGCTCCCGTGACAGTGGAAATACAGTAATTTATTCATTAATCTGTACGTGTTTATTCAACATGTGACGTATATTTTAGGTCAGGTGTGAAAGCAAAGGCACTGATTCTACAACATCTGAATTTGTCAACTTACCCCTCCCCCTCCCCGATGACTAATAACTACTTATTCAAATTAACAAAAATAATCGAAACGGTTAAATCCTATATAGGTGAGATGCCATCTTGATTTCTATAAATAAGATATCGTTCAGAAGTTAGCTAACGATCGTACACAAAAATTTAATGGTGACATGAAATCAATAGAAGCCAGATTAAAGTAATTCCGTAAGGATTGTTCGATTTGAATAATTTTTGGACCAATATACATTTCAATATGGTTGCTTTTTATTGTGTGTAATCCGAAAGTCTATATTTGCCATTTAGTCTGGAGTATTTTGCTGTTAATAATTAACCATATAAGAAAAAACATTTTTTAAGAGATATTAATTTCGATTTATATTTTTGTCTATAACAGCCTACGGGGAGTATTAATAATAGTTGAAGATTGATCTTATTGGCATTTAAACTCCTAGTATATATGCTTATTCTTGAAATTTCCTTCTTGATGACTGTGATATGATTTGGTAAGATCAGGTCAGGTCAAACATGGTATAAGCCTGTAATGGAGGCTAATTATATCAGGTATTTAAATGTGATAAATATAGGTATTTAAACTCATTAGGAGTTAATAGATCCCATTAATATCTGTCTACTTATATTCCAGTTTGTATAAAGTAAACGTCTTGTATAAAACAAACGCTGACTGTTTGTAAATTACACTAATTAAATGACTGACAGCTCATTATTAAATTTTAACCAGTCTCGCCCCTTATCTATACAGTTATAGCTTTGATTTCATAAGAAATTTTCAAACTTATTACGAATATGATCTAGGTTTCTTGTAGATTCTTTTATATAGGAACCGTTCTCCATCAAGCGTTTGTAGGCTAAAGTTAAAATACGCATGGAATTTCTGTTAATCAATTTGCAGAGGCGGAGACTGGAAACACGCACCCCAATTACTACATTTCTCGCAATTCGTTACATTTCGAGTTATTTTACTGTCTTGTATGTTTAGTGTACAAAAATGTACCTAGATGTTTCTTCACAAACCAAAGAAACTTATAAAAAGGGTGCGGAAGTTATTCCCGCACTCACACTTTAAAACTCTGGGTCTTGACATCATCTCTACCTTTGTTCTAACTTCCTATCTGCGAGGTTTACTATCAGTAAGAGTTTAAGACAACTACTAACTGCTGACGATAATTACATGCATTCTTCAGTAAGATTAGTAATATGATATAGTTATTAAAGATGATAATATTTACACAGCTTCAGTAACTACAAGAGATTATTAAAACCAATTCTTGCTAATAAATATCCATATTATATTCATCTATTAATGTGGATTATAAATAATCCGATTAAACATCAAATCATACGGGTTTTATATTTTTACTTTTCCTTTGTTGGCATGCTGCAAGTAAAAGTTGAACTTTGGTTTTCAAAATTTGTAATTATCCTTTTCTTCGGGCTTTAGTTGAGTTAGGTTGGATTTTTGTTTTACGAATTTATTTCCCCTTGGGAACTAAAACCTGTTTTAAATAATAGTTTTACATTTATAAATTTGTACCCATAGCAGTTCTAGCATAAAAAGCGTATTTGGATATTAACAGCTTTGGCACAACACAGACGCTTCTTAAGTAACAATTTTGGCATAAATATAATGAAGTGATAATTTTAGAAAAGCAAACATGTTTAAATTATAACACTTTTGGTAAATGGAACCATGTTTTAAACACAGTTTATTACTCGTTGTAAAAGCGTGATTAAATACATATCTGTAGAATATTCATATTATTGCTAACAATATTTTGGTTAGCTTCTTAATACACGTATGACAAAGTTGTTGCTCTTCACATTTGTATCTACTGTTAGTTTCGTAGTTTTTTTAAATTTTATTATTTGTGAATCGGAATCACTTACGTCCATAGTGGGCCTTAAACCTAATTTTTCCGTATTTCAACAGTTCACGATTTGTAATTTCTATACTGACTACATTTTTGAAAAAAACAATGTATAGGTCTTAATTACCTTTCTAAGTTCAGCTAATCCTACCTTTAATAGTCTCAAGGTTTTGATTTCCTGCTAAACAACTCGGCAGACAATGCCTTGGGACCTTTCTGTTTTTTTCTCTCCAAATTGGATTAGAATATTGATAATGTTTGTTCTAAAGCAAAAAAAAATCTAATGTCTTCCAATTACTCTTGACTCAGAAAACACAACTATTACCATCAATAATTCATTTGAACAAATTGCTGCCATAATTTATCAGACATTCACTAACTAGGTGCTGACAGCCATATTGTGGCACACCTACGTTGAGATAGATATTCTAACTTGAACATTAAAAATAATCTGTCTATTAAATAAAGAGTAAGCCTGCATTTTTTTTTTTCTAGAAATTATCGCTTATTGTAGTTTATATGGCTATTCCATACTTCACACTGTTCTTCCATTAAAGATGAATTATGTAAGAGCTAATCTGCCAACTAAATATAACATCAGGCTTCATATGTTATACAAATTATTATTTAGACATTATTCATAATAATCAACTCTCTAGACCATTTGTGGAATAGACAACATCTGTCATATATGCGTTAAACGGCTAAATGGAACAACGAGACATCGAATATTATCACAATATCGAGAGTACATACTCTATTTCTTGTCAAAACTTCAACCATACACAACCTCGCTCTGAAAAAGGTTATTTTTTACTGAAATATTATTTATTTATTTTTAAACTATTACAGCAAGAACGATCAACTCTCTATCTAAATGTTACATAAGGCATCTTTAAACAATATTAGACCTAAGCGTTGTCCAAATAATGAACAAAGTATTCTATAAATTTAAAGTTATTAAATAAGAATTCAATATATTTAAAGTAAAAATCGAAATGTCAATGAAATCAGAGCAAGCAACAGAATGATGCCAGTATCTCAAAGGATGATATAAGCAGGTCTGGTTTTGTGATAAAGGCCGTCAAATGGAACCACTAATGGATTTTTCTATAATGTTAGTTTTCAATCAGTCCTCTTCTTCACCTATTAGCCTGAAGCCACGGGTGCAATTAGAGACAAACTTGTTTGGAATCGTCATAGATAGTAAATTAAATTTCCTGTCTAGGAAAATATACTATTAATTATGCATCCAATGTCAGTGATTGAACAAATGGCGATCGTCAAAAGGTGGATACCACATTTCTCTCATCGTATTTGCACCATTATTCTCGTTAATGTACTTACAGTAATTTAATTTCCTTAGAGGCGAAAACTTTGATTAATTGTTTAACGACTTTGACCCAAGAAAATATAGACCGGTGTGTTTCCACGCCAATGGTCACTTATAAACTAAACGTTGTTATTTTTATACGTCCACATTCATAATGTGAACGTATTATGCCGTCGCCCCTGTCTGTGTGTGTGTGTGTGTGTGTGTGTGTGTGTGTGCGTGTGTGTGTGTATGTATGTATGTATGTGTGTGTGTGTGTGTGTCTGTGGTTCGCCTACAGGCCGCAATTCTTCATGGATTTTCTTCAAACTTGGTATACTTATTCCTTATACCCCAAGGAAGATCCCTATTGTTTTTGGGGCATGCCCGACCCCCAGGGGCCGAGCCACGCCCATTTCTAGTATTTGTTTGTTTGTCGTCTACAGGCCACATTTCTTAACTTATAATTTTGAAACTTAGCATACACATTCTTTGTACCCTAAGGAACATCCCTATCATTTGGGGTGTATGTCCCACCCCCAGGGGCAGAGCCACGCCCATTTTCTTTTCGCGTGTCTTTGTGTCGCCTACAGGGCGCAATTCTTACTGGATTTTCTTCAAACTTGGTATACGTATTCCTTATACCCTAAGGAAGATCTCTATTGTTTTTGGTGCATGTCCGACCCCCAGGGACAGAGCCACGCCCATTTCTAGTATGTATTTGTTTGTCGTCTACAGGCCACATTTCTTAACTTATAATTTTGAAACTTAGCATACACATTCTTTGTACCCTAAGGAACATCCCTATCAATTGGGGTGCATGCCCAACCCCCTGGGGCAGAGCCACACCCATTTTCTTATCGTGTGTCTTTGTGTCGCCTACAGGCCGCAATTCTTATTGGATTTTCTTTAAAACTTTGTATACTTACTCTTTATACTCTAAGGATGATCCCTATCGTTTGGGGTGCATGCCCAACCCCCCAGGGGCAGAGCCACGCCCATTTTCTTTTTGTGTGTCTCTGTGTCGCCTAGAAGCCGCAATTCTAACTGTATTTTCTTAAAACTTTGTATACTTACCCTAAGGATGATCCGTATTGTTTTTTGGTGCATGCCCGACCCCCAATGGCAGAGCCACGCCCATTCCTTGTATTTATTTGTTTGTCGTCTACAAGCCACATTTCTTAACGGATCATCTTGAAACTTTGAATGATTATGCTTTGTACCCTAAGGAACATTTCTATCATTTGGGGTGCATGCCCAACCCCCAGGGGCAGTCACGCCCATTTTCTTTTTGTGTGTCGCCTACAGGCCACAATTCTTAATCGGTCATCTTGAAACTTAAAATACTTATTCCTTATACCCTAAGGATGACCCCTTTTGTTTTGGGTGCATGCCCGACCCCCATGGGACAGCAACACCCATTTGGTTTATGTATTCCTTATAGCCTGAGGGCGTCCACTATTGATTTTGATGAATGTCCCGACCCCCAGGGGCAGAGCCACGCCCACTTTTTGCCTTTAGTGTTAGGAAGGCACAATTCTGAATGGATTATCTTGGTATAGTTATTCCTTATACTCTAAGGACGGCAACTATTAATGTTGATGCACGACCCTCAACGCTAAACAAACCAAACGCCTAGCCTTCTTGACAAAGTACCATATCAATCAAAGTAGGAATGTGGACGTATATTGTAGCGTTAGCGTTATGTTTCTTGAAATGAAATAGACCAAAATATTGACATTACTGTACCATTCTATTAACTATATCTTGTATTGTAGTCATCGACTACGTTGCACTATCATGTCGTGTGGCTGTTATTTTTAGCAAGAAGTCTAGTTCACAAGAAAGGACGACGTGAGATGACACAGACCAAGACATTTATTGAAAATGAAATGAAATGGGGTTTAACGTCCTACTCTTTTGCACCTAACCTGGGCTAATGGAAGACGGGCATACGCCACACAGTGGGGCTATGAGGGAAATTTTGCCCGGGCAGCGGCGCTACGGCCTACTCTTATATCGAATTCCAGCTGTCAAGGAATCTTTTACGTGCACTCCAATGTGTACACGGGACCTCGGGTTTTCGTTCCATCCGAACGACTAGGCAGCTGTCTTTGTCAGGCCCTCCTTCTGCATCACGGAAAATCGAGATGAACTTTCTCGGCTAATGCAGGGATCGAACACCCGACCTCCAGGCTAGCGAACCAGCGCCTTACCCCCGACATTTATTGAAGGCACATTAAATGCTAGTAATGCTACCAGAAAAGTCCATTACTTTTTCATCTTCTATAGAAGGCTTGATCTATACATCTTATCAAGCCCTTCATGTAATACTCTTCATATTTCTGCACTAATTTCGATTATTGAGAATGTCTACCTGTGATAATCGAGTTGCTAAGTTCAAGATTCGTTGAATGTCAAGGTTTCTGTGGAGGTCGTCAGTTTTGATTTGAATGTGCTTGTCACTCAGCAAACCTCAACAGACTCCACTACCCTACATCTAGCCTCGGCTGTAAGGCCCGTATGACAAATTCCGCCTTTGGAAATACTTTCAAGTTATCGGATTACAAATGGCGGCGCCCAGGAAAACGCCCGTGGAGAGTGTTTTATCGCGCAAAGCTTTCATTGTCTTAAGCTGTTTTAGTTTCAGGTTTATTCGATTTTCATTAAACAACGGACAACTTTGAAATGTAAACTCTCCACACTCTTATAACGACGCCATTTTGAGAATTTCTAAACGCGGCACCTTTCCTAATAAGTTAACCGGCAGCCGCATAACGTGAGTGTAGCTACATATCATTTATCGCCATGAAGCTGAGGCTAGATGCAGAGTACCGGAGCCGAGGTTTGCCGAGTGTGTGTTTCTGTCACAACCTCTGATTGGATACTATCGTTCACGTGTTTGCGTTAAAGGTGATAACACACCTACAAATCTAGCAACGTCTAGATGATGTAAAACTCGCGGTCGTTGCTTCAGGAACACGTTACTTTTTAGGACGTGTGGGCTCTGTTACGTCTAGCAAGCCAGGAGTGTAGAATATTCCTCTAGAGATGTGAAAGTCGGTTATTACCCTGGTACCCTCTATAAATGGATTCTCCTATGGTGAAAATCTCATTGTAGCCTATTTCTTTTTTATTATCAAAATCCAAAAGTATCTTCAAATCGCCGCTCATCAGCGAGACAACGGAACTGTAGTAAATATCAATAACTTTAGCATGCTACTGGCGTGAAAAGCGTCCTCGTTAATCCAGAATGGTTACCAGAAACGTTCGGTATGTTCAATCGTTGAAAGTAGACGGGTAAAATTGATAAGGTATTTACATTATTGGATTTAAGAGGATTAGCTGTGGAGGACCTCCATAATCCAAGGATTAGATTTAAAGTTCAGAGCAGATCGGAACATCTCGGTATTTTGATAATCAATAAGTAAATTGTTTGATTCTGTCGACAGGTGATAAAATATAGTCTCTTATACCCGGGATTACTCTTGCCAAGAGCACAAGAAGGTGTTGGAATTCTCTTCCTTTTTTTTATAAAAAGATACACTTGGGAAAAAAATGAAACGTGCCAAGAGGGTTATACAGAGCACGCTATTAAATTACCCAACTGTATATCATTATTAGCATTTTAGAAAGGTTAGGGCCTACTAAAGGCAGGATCTATCAATTAACCAATCTTATGGATTTTGTTCATTGGCCTGTAATGCACATTCTTTCAAACTAAGAGATATGCCTATCTGAATTAGGCTATGTTCGCATAAAGGCAGCAAAAAAATCAGAACAAACTGTGTTCGAATTACTTCTGTATTTCAGAACGTTTACTGGAAACATTTTTAACGTGGCTTTGCGATAAAGGCCGACAATAAAAGGAAGTTGTTAAATTCATCTCGACGCGACGACTGAAATCTAATCCCGTAATTCGATTTTCCAAAATGAAATATCCAGGAAATATGCTAAATTTGATAATCTGAAAAAACTTTGGGATGGGTTCAGTTTGTTCGGAAATCTATCAAAATATTATTTACAAATGTTATTTATTTAAGGGTTAGTCGTCATTGATTTAAATTGTTGACCTAAGCATCGAAAGTCTAATCTAGTGACCTTACACACACAAAATAACGGTCACAAAAATATCTTCCTTTGACTGGTGGAGTAGACAAGCGAATTGGGGGAAGTCGTTTGATCTTTTAACAAATACGACGCCATATTTGTTGTTGTGTCGTTATTCTATCGTCCACATACAAAGACCGCGCGTAAACAAAAACAAGTTCAACTTTGCATTCCCATCAAATCTTTTCTTCGCCGTTAAAATTTTTTAAAAGACAACATCCCCAATGACAAACACTTTTCTTGATCTCCTGTGATCGAATAATTTAATTTAGCCATTTATTTAATTGATCGCTGAAGACACACTGCACGAAACAGCAAGCTTGAGATTTATACAAACATGGCCGACAAAGACGCCAAATGGCAGACGGCAAGAAAAATAATGCTGAAGCGTGACGTCATATTAGAGGAAGTAGCATGTATGGTGTGTTGTCACCATGTACATTGGATTTATCATCATCAAAGTTTCCGTCTCTTCGAGAATTTTTTTTGAATTGATATTTAGTCGCCAGCGGTCTCCAATAAAGAGAATAACGACGAGTTAAGCTTACCATTGCGTCTTTTTAAAGAAAACAACATTCTTTTTTTTTAAATTCGTGCGGTAAAATAAAGACAAACAAGAAGACCTTGTTTGATGTGGACAAGAGAGCCAAGTTAATGATTAATAAAATACTGTTCAAATGTCATTGTAGAATAACTGAAACATCACCTTACAAATATGATTTGATTGAGACAAAATACGATAGGTCCTTCAATTAGGCCTATATTTATCCTCAGATTCCGGAGCCGTGATGGCTTAGTAGGTAGGACATTGGCTCGCTAACCTGGAGGTCCCGTGTTCGATACCTGCGTTGGGCGAGAAAGTTCATTGGGATTTTCCAGCGTGGTTCCGCCTAGTCATTGGTGTTGGACGAAGGGCCCTTTGGATGGGACGAAAAGCGAGGACCCGCTACCCATTGGCGTGTACGTAAAAGAACCCTTGACAATTGGAATTCTAAATAAAGAGTAAGCCATAACTCCGCTGCCCGGGCAATAATATATTTCTCATACCACACTGCATGGTTTATGCCCGTTTTCATAAGCAAAGTCGGAGCAGAACAATAGGACGTTAAACCCCATTCCATTTCATTTTGTCCGCAGATTCCATGCTTGTAGATTGTTTTCCATTAAAGAATGCCACTTTCAGAAATGATAACTTCTCGTAAATCTTTCTTCTGTGTAAAATATAACGTCAGTATGTACAGACACTACAATATTGAATGTATTGATGTGTCCTCAATACACTATTACTGAAGTGGAATATACTGACAACCTCTTTAAAAACATATGTAATATTTTACCTTGCAACGTAGAGATACATTATGGGAGATAAGATAAAGAGATGACAGTTTTCACTAAAACTAGATAGTGTAAATGTAATATGCTGAAAATCTCAGTCAAATTGATCCACTATGAGCCAAGAACGAAGTGGGTGAAATTTTCGCATAGCCTCGGTCATCATTACTAAAATCATTTTATATAAACAGCATAGTCTCGATTATCCACTTTTTTGATTTGATTATCAATGGCCGTTAAGCGGCATATAGGAATCTAATCCAGCCAACATCGAAGGCTAGCCTTGACATCGATAATTTATTATGGTCTGGATAAGTTACTTAATGTCTAATGGATAATTTAGATAACAAGAAAGACTTGTAATAAGCAGATTTTGCTCTTGCATAATGCATGTTTAACTCTAACTTGCTGTTTTGACCGCAACCAAAGTTGTGCAATGTCCTGGGAACCATCATGCCAAGTTTCATATCGATCATACTTGAATTGGTGGAGTCTTGGACTTTTTTTCAAAAAGCTTCGCTCTAAGAAGAAGCTGAACAACAACCAGATGAGGAACGCTTGGGAACCAGTTCTTGTTCGCAGAAAAGAGTAAACCTTTAATTACCCCCCTTTTTGAAGTTGAAAGATAAGATTAGAATTAACTTGATCACTCTTACACAACTTTTGACCTCACCCAACGTCTTTTTAACTGTGGATATATCATAACGCTTTGCAAAAATAGTTCAGGGCCTATGTGCCTACATGATAGACGCTGGAGACTTGATTAGTTTTCTCTCGTAGTTTTGGTACTACGAGCATCCAACGTTTACGATACCTATAATAACCGTGTGTTATAATCTTGATTCACACCACAGCTTAACCAACAAAACAAAAATGTTTGCTTTGAAAGAATGGGGGTTATAAGTAAAAATGGATATGTCGGTCTGCTCACCAGATGTCGATTTAAATGTTTGGCATTTAGTTTGAAATATTTGGTGGCTCTCCTCCCAGGTAGTGAGCTACTTTGGAATTTTAACTCTACCTTATAATTTGTAACTCGCGAAAGAATATTGATTCTGGCTTAAAGCCTTTGTCTTTATCCGACTTGTTGTATCAAAGTTAGGACATAATTTAAGATAATATTTATTTCTATGAGGGAAGTGTGGGGAGAGCGTATTCCGTGCTAACAACACCACGGAACACCTGCCAAATGTTACCTTTCCAATCAATTTCTTTATTTGGTCCATGAATTAAGTCAACTTTCTTTCCTGTTCAAATTTTGAGAAGGCCCCAATGGAAAAAAAATATATTTACCGCTGTACGCAAAACTCTTTGTTCTCTGAAATATGTTTTTACCACCACAAACAATTAAAATTTATTTTGGTGCATATTAATTCATATTTAGGACATCATCCATGATTGAACATCCTTATCATTAAAGATTTCGAGATTTTGACCCCATATTGGAGATATGTTGGTACTGCAGTGACACACCTGTGCACATTTAGAAATGTTTTAAGGGCAATAGGTGCGAAATTCCCTGGACAATACGTCAAGAGTATCCGAGCGGTGAGTAATTTTCCGTACCATTTGAAGGTCGTTTCACCATTGGAAATCGATATGAAAGTAAGCATATAGTGCCAGCGTTCTGAAATATTTAATGTCAACACTATTACAGTTTGCTTGGTTCGAGTGACCTATTCCAGTTGGTTGAACCGAAACACAGTCTAATTTTTTTTTCTACACCAGCTCTGCCTCGGTCATTACTGTTCAATAATTTAAGTCCATACAACCTGGACCAAGCACCACAGTTTCCTTATACCCGCACCCCTTTGGTTTGCAATAGAGTTTTGTTCAAAAATGACACAAGCCATTAAATATACATTAAGCTAAATCTGCCTATTGCGAGTCTCTCTTTAGGCCTTATATGTTTTCTAAATAATTAATTAGACATTAATTAACTTGTCCAGACTAACTTGTCCCGATGTAAACGCTATTGCCTGCGATATTTATTAGATTAGGACCCGATTGATGATTTAATTATGAAATAGATAATCGAGACTATGTTTTTATCGTACTGACTTTAGTAATGATGATCGAGACTAGGCGGAAACTCAATCTCTAACAACTTGGTTCAGAGTAGATCAATATGACTCAAATTTTCAGCAAATTCCCTTCAAATTATCTAGTTTTTAACTATTATACCGAGAATTGAGAGCGCTTTATCTAATCTCCCGTAATGTATCTTTAAAGCGATAATTTGGGGGTCACGGTGGCTAAGTGGATAAGGCGCTGGTTCGCTAGCCTGGAGGTTGGGTGTTCGATCCCTGCATTGGCCTATAAAGTTCATCTCGATTTTCCGGCGTGATTTCTACTTGTCAGTGATGCAGTGACAAGGTCAGCTGCCTAGTCGTTCGGATGGTACGAAAAACCGAGGTCCCATGTGCACATTCGAGTGCACGTAAAAGATCCCTTGGCAGTTGGAATTCGATATACATGTAAGAGTCGGCCGTAGCGCCGCCACCCGGGCAAAATTTCCCTCATAGCACACTGTATGGCGTATGCCCGTCTATCATTAGCCAAGGTTAGGTGCAAAAAAGTAGGACGTTAAATTCCATTTCATTTCATTTAAAGCGATAATTTCATATTTTCTAAGAAAGTCAAAACATAATTATTTCTTTGTCTTTTGCTCAATAGGTTGTCAACTCACTATTATACGATCATAGGCATTATTTCCCACTAACACCGGAAATAATAACACAATTACCTCCATTGTTTTTCTATTCTGAGTAACCCCCCCCCCCCCATGCAATAGCTATCATTTTTATACGCCCACATTGAAATGTGGTCGTATACTGTGGTCGCCCCCGTTCGTCCGTCGGTGCGGCGTCCACAATTGCTTGTGGACGCTCTAGAGGATAAAGTTAATATCCGATTGACTTTAAATTTATACACAGTGTTTAAGGTCATGAGACGAAGAAGACTATTGTTTTTCAGCGATTTCCGATAATAACTACCAGAGTTATGGCCCTTGATCACTTCAAAAAATCTTGTGGACGCTCTAGAGGCCAAAGTTAATATCCGATTGAGTTTAAATTTATACATAGTGTTTAAGGTCATGAGACGAAGAAGCCTTCAGCGATTTCCAATAATTAGTGCCGGAGTTATGGCCCTGGATCATTTCAAAAAATCTTGTGGACGCTCTAGAGGCGTTAATAACCGATTTACTTTAAATTTATACACAGTGTTTAAGGTCATGAGACGAAGAATCCTATTGATTTTCCGATAATTAGTGCCAGAGTTATGGCCCTTGATCACTTCAAAAAATCTTGTGGACGCTCTAGAGGCCAAAGTTAATATTCGATTTACTTTAAATTTATACACAGTGTTTAAGGCCATGAGACGAAGAATCCTATTGATTTTCAGCGATTTCCGATAATTAGTGCAAGAGTTCTCTCCCTTGATAACTTCAAAAAATCTTGTGACGTTATAGAGGCCATACCTCAGATTGATACACTGAGTTTAAGGTGTTGAAACGAACAAGTATTTTGATTTTCAATGAATTTTGATAACTGAACAGCTAAATCCATGATATTAAATGTTTCATGTATATCTAATTGTTAGCGTGGGGTAAAACTTTATTCTCATAATTACATGAGTTGTTACTCTAAATCAGATTTTAGTGTATTACAAATGTTTCATTACCAAAAAAAGTAAAAATATGCGACAACCCTTGTTGACTGCCAGGACGATTTAGCTGCTGTGGGCGTATGTTTCGTTGCCTGGCAACCTATCTTTCATACTAAGCTTTATATTATGTTATGTCTTTTGTTATAGACTAGTGGGAACAAAATATATCAAACGTTCCGTGGAATTTTCCACAATGATTGAACCGCTGATAGGGTTTGTTTGCACTATTTCCTGAACGACCTGAAGTAGCAAACGAGTCCCGTCCGCTATTAGTAATTTAAAATCAACCAACATCATAATGTCGCAGAATTCTGGAATATAATTATAAATTCTACCACTGTAAAAAAAGGTACAGCTCTCAATCCGACATGTGATTAAGTAAGATATAGAAAAACGAACCAGCGTAAGCACAGTCTAACCAAACAACATTAATTCACAGTAAAATGTCTAAGGGCCTGGTTACATGGAGGGGGCTAACCAAATGAAAAAAATAAAACACTGTTTATATCTAAACCAGGCTAGCCCGCTTAACCGAGGCACCCGTTTGTGAACCGGGAAGCCCGGCAAAACGAGCCAGCTCTAAACAACATTGTGTGTTGCAAGCAGGGCGGGCGCATGCGCATGAGAAATATTTTCATCTCGGTTCCAATCTTAACCAAGCTTTTCATCATTCGCGCATGCGCATGGTACTCTTATAATAAACATGGCAACAAACAAAAGCGAAAGTTGTCAAGCGCGGGTTTCTTTAACATCTAACAAGGCAAGGCGTTTTGTTTGGCCACAAGATATGATAAAATCACTAATTGACAGCCTTACTTACTATAAAGTAAAAATGGAATACGAAGTAGTCTCTATCATCCACACAAATATTCTACGAATATTAGTCTGGATGGGTCCTCAAAATTTGACGGAAAATAGGTCATTGTCTGAATTATCCAGTCTTTTAAGTTACCACGCACTGAATCTATCAAAACAGCTCGTTTGTCAACAATGACACTCTTTAAAATTTTGTTTGTAAAGGTTTCAATTGAAATGGTAATTTTCTCTCGTCTTGAATCAGGCGTATGGCTTCTCACAATCTTCTTCATTCTTCACTGTCTCTATTTTGTTTCTAATAATAGATGTGCCAAGTGAATTGTGGGATATATTACAACCACTCTTTATAGAATCTAGCAAAATCGGCCCGGCTTCATAAGATCTAGCACTTACCCGAGACTTTAGCCAAAAGGTTCCATTGCGCATGCGTAACCAAATGTTTGGTTTTTTATGGGGTAGATTATCCAGTAATTTTCGTCAAAAATTGAGAACCGTCCCAGACCCTCCGTGCGTTGAAGACTAGGCGGTTCTGGGTGACCGAGACTAAATACGAAGGCGGTTTTTTGCTTGTTCATTAGGCCAACATAGGAAGCATGACACTAACAAATTGAAGCGCAAACCAACAAAATACTCAAAGTTAATAAAACAATAAAAAGTTTTAATTTGATATTTAATGTGGTCGCCATTTTTATATTACACCAAGTGATATGTCCCAGGTGGATTGGGACTGTCCCAACCCACCTATCACTTCCATATAAAGGACACCCGGGTAGCCTCTTGTTCATGTAAACCTTCAGACGAAATAGCCCCCATTATAACAGTTAAAATTACGTTTTCAGACCGACGTCATATAAATAGTTTCGACGAGATAGCCCGTTGATTTCATCGCAGCTCGTGTATATGGCCCGCTGTCATAAAAAAACTACAGTACAAGGCTGAACTTGACAGGCCAACCCGTCTATCCGAGCTAGCCCTTCCCATGTAACCAGACCCTTAGGCTTTTTCTGTAAGAAAGTTCAAGCTGTCAAATAACAAAACATTTAATTTTTTCAAATGAATTCTGAATTATAGTTTTACCTGAAACAGGATACGAGGTAAATAGTTTCGTACTTTCACACCACAGTGAACTACTTCAGATGGCTAATAAGACAATGGGTCGTCAATATTAAGGAATTTCTTTTATTAGATTACTATTCAGAGAAACAAAGGTCGCAACAGAGTTTTTCAATTAAGCAATTAATTACTAATTACAAAGATTTAATTAAACTAGTGATTCCTCTCCGCGCAGACAATGAAAATATTCTATTAAATAGTCTTTATCCTGTGGCAATATTTTACTTCGCTTTAAGAAAAAAATATCTGGAGAGGCATATCCGTAGTCCATTAAGAACGGTTATATCTGAACAATAGAACCGTTCCATGTGGAAATAGCACAAATATTAAAGAAAACATTAAATTAGAATGGCACGTTGGCTTAAAGAAAGTGAATTATGCCCGTGGTGATCTTTGCGTATAGCTAAGTCTTTTTTTAAAAATGGGACTACGACAGAATAGTTTACTTAAAATAACATAAAAAATATTTCACTCTCCCTTTTTCTCAAATATTAAGTAACGGGTAAAGCAGTGATTAACTTTATTAGATGGAATCTATTGTCTCCCTATCTTGCACGCGATGAATCCACCCAGTACTTTCTGCTCCTGTATAAACCGTACCTGGCTGCATCTTCTTCCTTAATTCTTAGAATCTTTTAAATCAAACTTAACACTGGGAGAGGTAAGGTCTGGCTGTGGCCACGGTATTAAAATATTCATATTTACGGGCGTTCCACTAATTAATCTTGATTAAGAAATTCCAGTGTGATTTGGTTTTTGTAATAGTCGTTCTTAATACGCTCACATTTACAAGGCAGATCAAAAGATGTAACCTTAAACTATTGCAGATCGCCCTTATCTCCCTCCTATTCAGGATAATATTTAAAATTTAGATGAAATTTGTTAACGCGCGAAAGAAAGCGCTTACAAATAAAGTTCTGGTTTGGTAATAGAGGAACTCGTCCATATATATTTTGGTTGGCGTCAGACAAACGGATTTGGTATTTAAAAAGTTTGTTGTGGTGAGGAATCCGAAGAAATATAAAGATTCACAGTTTAAAAAGTTGGGATTCTGGCCAGTACAAATTTCTGTTTACAGAACGATTGACAGTGAAAGTATATTATGGTCATATTTGTTATATTCAACAACTCCATGTTTGCAAGCAACAAAATGAAAACCCAAATATTTTTAGATTCTTTATTCTTGGCACAAAAACATAGAAATAATAATAAAAAATCAAAATCACACACTATGTAGATATATATCTGTACAATTCAATATTTTAAAATAAATTACACTTCGTCATAAACTAACGACGGGTCATCCATCACATAGCACTTCCGCATAATAATTAGAAGAATATCCACAATTATAGTTTAAAACTGTTCATAAACGAACGAAGGCTGCCGATTTCTTATTCAAAATATTCATAAAACTCTCAATGTTAATACGATGATCCTGTCTGAAATAGGCATGCAAGGGGTTGGAAGGTTGTCTGGGAAGGGGTGGAGAGGGCAGGGCTAATTCAGTACAAACATCGGTCTAATGTTCCAATACTAGAACTTCTATACTAGGTAACAAGAACAGCTAGCACTTTTATACTTAAAGGGCAATGTTGATATCCACCAAATTTACTTAATGTGAGAGAATAGGTTATAAAGACTCCAAATTAGGTTTAAAGTACAGATCTATGCTATGCTTGATCTCTAACGCGTGGACATAGGAGAACAGAAACCGTTATTGTCACTGATTGTAAAAAACACAACACAATTTATATAGAAAACAATCACTGGTTTATACACATATAGCACGACGTTTCGACGAGTATTCTCTTATCGTTATCAAGTACAAATAATGATTGTAGTAGAATGATGTAACAGGTACACAGTTGACTTGCTGCTCTCTTATAGAAAATGTGAACTCAATGACAGGCGAATGTGACTGCATAGAAGAACATTTTAGTCCTAATACGTGTTCAGCAATGTCAACTTATTTGATGAAATTTGTGCTGCCATGAATGTGATATAAATTACATGATATTACTATCCCGAGACAAAGGCGTTATATTAATATGAATTCAAACGATTTGGGATTTTTAATCAATTTTGTGGTGACAATGTCTTTAATATATTACATCAGTTGACATAAAAGGGCACGCAAATTTGATTTTTGTACTTTGGGGTGTTGATAAATAAATATGCACTTGAATCGCTTAAAATATATATTTCTTAAATTTCAAAACTTAAAAATTTGGAACTATTTTCTGTTCTTCGGGGTCCTGATAAATAAATAACCGCCTGAATCACGTGAAAGATGTTTTGTTAAAAATTTGAAAAACTGTCAAGTTTAGAAATAAAAGCTTTAAAAAGTATCGTTTTCATTGCAGCACAAAGTTGATCTAAATTTGATGGTATCTTGAATATGTTTTTTTATGTATTCCAGTGTCCGTTGCATCATACGGTCGGTCATTGAATCAAGTGGCGTGGATAGTACGTGACAAGGAGCAAGGTCGCATGTCCAGCCTCGTGAATTATTGATATACAATTGAACCATATGTTAGTCCCGAAATTGCCTAGTTTAGTTTGTTTCGCGTGGACGTTAAACCCCATGCGAAAAAGTCGACAGCAATCAGTAACAATAACCAGTCTCCTGTATTTGCGTCACGAACATGGTCATTTAATAAATTCAGGAATATATAACTTTATATACCGTTCTATATTCCTGTAAAACAAATACAAGAGAACGGCCGATTCAATTAAAGGTGTTGAATTTAAAACAAAATGTTTTTCGTCGAATAATTTTACACTTATATACTTATTATATACATAGTTGGTGACTACTTTATTTAGACTCTTCATATCACCAACAAGGTGACTATAATGTTTAATAGACAACAAGAGTCAATTAAATGTCACCATATAATAATAATGTCATTTATCCACACTTGAGATTAGAGTTGTAGGCTAGTCAAATAAGCAATCTCCTGGGAACAACTCTACGAATAAAGAAACTGGCTTTTTCTACTGTAACTATCGTACAAATTGTTCACTTTTCACATCCAATTTTTTAAAGAATGATTTCACAACGAAGAGTCTAGCGTCACACAATGAACTCTGGATACTGCATTGTATTTGGGATATTGCAGCGAATCCATTAGATTATTGTACACGGATTCCATTTGAATGTCTATTATCAAATTCGAGTTGCCGTTACACATTCCCTCTCAAAACACTAATAAACAATATTACCGTTCATTCCTAATCTCATTTCATGTTCTCGAGCTTTGAGTCGTAAGTTGGCAATACTGGATGATCGTCTTTCAGTTTCTACGATACCGGTAGGTGGTGATGGTAGTCCGGGTAATGGCGGGCTGAGATCGTAGCTTTCCCGCGCTTTAGCAGCAGAAGAGGTCATGCTGGCTAAGAGATGTTGAAATGTTCCGGGAGGTGGCATGGGCATAGTAAGGGGAGATAATCCACGGATACCCAAACCGGATGTCGCTGCTGATAGACCCAATGACATAGGGGCATACAGAGCTGGTGAAAATGATGATAACGGCGATGCCAGACTGTATCTACTCAATAACTGACTTTCATAGGTTTTGAGAAGGAGATCAGAGTAGGTCTGTGACGCTTGATGAGATGCACCCAGAACACCACGTGCAGCTAGATTAAGTGTTCCTGAGTAAGGGCTGTAAGGATGTCCCTGCGTACCAACTTTCTCCTTCTTTCGCCATTTTGCTCTACGATTCTGAAACCATACCTGAAAATAGAAATAAAGATTTCATGAAAGTTTTGATGCATTTGAATTACTCCATATTGTATTTCAGAATATCAGTGTTAGCCCCAAAAGCTTTCTAATAGTTAACAGCGGCATTTATGTAATGACGTTTATTACAAAAAATGGGAGCAGAATACTGAAAGGGTCGGATAAATTTACAAAGTAACTATTTTCATGAGAAGTATACAGAAATGGCGAGAATGATACGATTTGTATAAGATGGGTGTCAATGATGTTCCTACGCCGTAGCAAAATGATCTACAGTGGTGAATAGCATACAGAGAAAAACGTCTCGTAGCTGAAAGACCTCACATGAATTGTTGACTTTTTAATTACACATCTAAAATGACACTTGAAAAGAGGCGAGAGTCGAGAAGATTTCTTAAACAAATTTTAGTGTTGAACCAAGGCGAACAACAATGTAGGCAAGTTTGCCATTCATTACCGTTCATATCCCAAAAAATAAGCCACACCAACTAAAGTATTTAACGGCATGTACGGCGCGTAAAAAAGTATACAGGAGTGAATTAATTTTGAAAGGGTTTCATCACCACCCTCGACAAAATCTTAGAACTAAGTTTGGATATTCGCAATAAGCGTCATTGATAATAACTTATTAATTTCTGTCCAACGCCCGAAAATAGATCTATTGAACCATAAAGGAACGATATAGTCTAAGTGTATTATTTATCATCAGGTCACATTTTGTTCAGTGACGAAATGTTCATTAAATCACTTCTACGAATTGACAAAAAAAGGGGGGGGGCTACAAGTCTGATTTTATTTATAAGCTCTTATTGTATAGGATTCCGGTCAGTAATTAAATATCTTGTTTCGGTATGTTAAATGAGTTAATTATGGTCCTTTAAGAATGGGTGAATGAAAATAATGGAGTTTAACGTTCTACTTTTCAGCACCAACCGAACTAGTGAAGACGGCGGGCCTTTAAGGGTGCTTTGAAAAACTTGGAACGTATTAATTTCTTTAAATTTCTGACCAAGTAGCGGCATTTTTGGGACATAAGCGGTCGTCTATACATGTAAGTAAGGTATTAATATCTTAGGTTTGGGGTGAGACTATGTACCAAGTAATCAGAAGAGAATAGATTCCGCACCGGTAAATAGTCCGGAATTTGGTAAGGTCGTGGCGTTAATTGGCCTGGTTAATTATATGGGATAACACTAAAGGTAAAACTAACTTAAATAGCACAAACACGGCAGACAACAGTTAAAAAGTCGGGAAAATATTAGCTCTTTTGTGCTCGATCAATTAGCCATTGTCCTTCAACAAGCTTTGGCAGGTTCTCCATTTTCTTTCGGCAAGCCCCCTAAATTTATTTCAATTTACCTCACAATAGCCATATTGACGTTTAAAGGGAATATATAATGGTGTCAAAACAGACAAATAATTAATAAATCGTGATCAAATGAAAAATATTAGCCCAAGTAAATACTTTCTTCTTAAATGTCACGAGACAGCACTAACACCAGCAGACGACAAATACAACCCTATAAAAAGAAGTCATATCCCCCAGATATTTTTTCAGCGAATTGATGAATGGAAAATTTTGACAGAGTCTAAAGTGGTGCTATTTGATATCATGTCATATTGCATGGTTAAATGGAATTCTCAAGGACTTGCTCGTGGAGGTATACATTGTGAGCGTGTATGGGTGTCTACATAATCACATTTCCATGAAAGAGACAGTACACTAGGCACTATTTGATTTTAAATATTGTACTATTTTAATGTTAAATTGTTCATTATTTTTCGACTGCAGGCTCCATCAATGATGATTAGCTCTGCTTTATTGTCTTAAATTCTTTTCCTCCTCAAACGTAAATCAAACATAAGCCAGGTTCAAAATTAATCTAGTTTCGGTATCATTTGTATGAGTGCTTTTCGGGACAGACTGCAAATAGGCTGTCTGGGCCTAAAACCTTGCCACACTGCGGTGTTTATCTTTAAAGGAACAAATACAATCAATCGCGTCTATATCAAAAAACTTCAAAAAGCTAACTTTTGTTTGCATCTAAACAAAGTTGGAACATGTCAAAATGAAAGTCAAGAGGCGATTGGCTGATGTGTTGATATTTGACCAGTGTCCATGGATCTGTGTTGACCGTCATCGGTTACTGTCTCAACTCAAGCCGCTTTAACAGTTTGATGTCTGGTGAAGTTTTCGTGAGATAATCCTGGATTATTGTGAGAGAATCCCCAACAGGTACTCTGACTAAACGCGACAGGTGAACGATCAAACAAACGAACAAACAACTACATGAATTTCTATTGAACTAAGGTTGCAGGTTAGACTAATTGTCATGTAGAATGGTGATTGTTTATTTTTAATGACATCGATTCGGACTGGACACAAACAGCACTCCATAATAACACCGAATCACTATAATTCAAATATATTTGAATAAATTTAAACATGCATTATGCCAGAGCTAAATGTGCCTGTTGCAGGTCTTTCTTTAGGCCTGAAATGTTTTCTAAAGTATTAATTAGACATTAATTAACTGTTTCAGACCTTAACTCTCGATGGCATCAGATTTCTCCGATATTAATTAGATTTTTTAAACCTGTTCAGCGATACTTGATTTAATCAAATATGGAGGAACGAGACTCAGTTTCGATCAACCAGGACGGTAGTTGAAATTATCGCGCACGTCTGTCAAACCTTCAAAGGCTAATATCTTCGCTTGCAATAGAGTAATTTGAATGAAATTTTCAAATAATTCATTTTACAATATCTACTTTCGAACTACTATAGCAAGAATGGCTAGTTCTTTATCTAAATCTTACATAATGTATCTTTAAATAAAAGAGACTCAGATGTATAGTGGGACATACTTTCGCTCCATACAAGACTACCATTCCGTAGTTCTGTTCGAACTTTTAAATTATTTATGATTATTATTAACTTTTATCTGTTGCTTTAATGACAGAAGACTGTTGTTTTTTATTTAAATTATGGAGAGTCGGGCATATGGTGCACAAACATGACGCATAGTGGTGTTATTGAATACTGTGAAAAGTCATTGAAAGTATTTCTGTTTTCATAATTTTACGAACAAGCTCGTTGCGGACACGAACAGCTGAATCCAGTCACAAACAAACTGTTTGCAAACAGAGAAGAGAAGAGAGACGAGAACGTGAGTGGCCATTAGACCCCTGTGGCGATAGTGCGGGTTAAAATTCGCTTATAGTCTTTATACTGAGAATAAATTGAATAGAAATTGTGTCACTTTAAGAGGAGTTGGACAAGATTAGACGAAGAATTGGTACTTCTAGCCATAATAGTTTAAAAATAAATAATAAAAAGACAATATGCTGAAAACTTCAGTCAAATTACTTCAATCTGAGGCTAGATATCGGCAATATAATTATAGTATCGATTGTCATTACTACCGTTGTTATGATAATGAAGTCTCGATTATCCATTGTTACTGTAACCGCATCGACCACAAAACGTAACTAAATCTACTAATATCGCAGCTTTTGTATAATGCCTTTTCAATACTAATATTATGAAAATTAAAACTTCTAGTTTATCTCCATTGCTCGTTAAATGTTAAATATTTTTTACTCCGTAAATGTCTATATCAAATTGAACCAGGTAAAAAAAACAAATTCTAATGTCAACTATATTAGGGAGAGTTTTTTTTTTTACATGGATTAAATCTGTTACCCAACCCCATTCAGGATATTTATAATGCAGTCGACGAAAAACACGAACTGGTTCTACATGTACTTCTATGTTCTATAATATTGTAAATCGAGACCACGCAAGCTCAACACAAAGAAGTTTTAAAAATCACTAGCAAGAGTCAATCTCTGTTTCTTTATTTTCTTTTAACGTGTTTAAGTCTTGATCTTTAATACAAGGTTAAATATAGTTTTCGGCGTAAGGTCACCCTTTGAGTCTAGAGGTCATCTGCTAAATAAAAAGCATCCGCTTTCTTCCAGCTAATATAAGTTTCCCAATACAATAATCGTAAAAATGACGACATTTTATTATAACAAAATAATATACGTATTTTTAAATGCAAAATAGAACTCTTAAATTGAAGATGACCAGGTCTCAGAAATGAAAAGCGTCATACATGAGTGTGTATATTCTTTTAAAAAGGAAATCTGAAACGTAAAATGGGTTCTTTCTGTATTATCGATATTCATCAATTTGTAATGTTTTATTTAATTTATGATAAGTTATTCTCGTATTTTATTAACACTTGCGAACTAAATGAAGACGTAAATATCAATTCTGTTTGGCATTTCCATTTTATTTATTGACGGACCGATCTTGTAGCTGCATGTACAGCTTATATTTCTATCAAAATGTTACGTTATAATGTCAGTATTCGTCACTTTACCTGTTCACCTGTTAAAATTTGTTTAAATTGAATTTGTCGTACTGTGAACTGTGTGTAGTTATTTCTAATATGTATCTATACTTATGTTAAAGGTGTAACCTCACTAAATCCACAGTCAACATGAATACACGTGGCTGTTTTTCGCTTCTACCTGCTTACTCTCCCTTTGATCTTTGCCGCCAAGTCGCGAGCGAACAGGTGCCTTATTTCAATGGGTGTCTGTAGGATTTGTATGTCTGGATAGATGTGGTCTATTGACAGGAATGTCCAGAACGTGGGGACATAATTGACGGGGATTTAGTGAGTTATCTGTCCAATTAGTGTTCGGCCCACCCTCACCTGTTATCAGGTGCAATCCACAGGTGAACAACGTAAACTACACGATTAACAAAATATATACACACGTTAATACAATTACACAGTACATACGGCCAAAACCCTTCTCTCAAGTTTAAAGAGTGGTAGAACAGCACCCATCGACCATATGCATGCATCGCAAAACAAACTTTCATGACATTATTAAAACGAATGTGACCTCCATAATCCATGTACATGTACACATTTTTTTGTAGAAAAAAGAATTCGCAGCCCTTTTGTTAAACATTTTAAGAGACTGGGCTGTGTCGAACTAATACATTATGTTTAGCTATCAGTATCACTTTCGAAGGAAATAAATCAGTTGAAGATCAACAGGTCAAACATATTCCGAAATCGAAATAAATATATAGATATTAACAAACTAAAAATATTCAAAACGCAATTGGATTTATTTTTATTTTTTTTATTTTTTTTTGTTGTTGTTGCCATTTATAATATAAAACTGCAAAAGAAATAAATATCATAAGCTACCAACCTGAACTCTGGCTTCTGTTAAATCTATTCGCATGGCTAATTCTTCCCTGGAAATACATAAATAATACAGTGCACATACTACATTTCATATCTGATGATAATAATTCTTTAGTTTCTAAGACGCTCTTTAAAACATTTTTTATATACGGGTAAAATAAAACTTAAACATACATTATGAAACAGTTAAATCTGCGTATTGCAGGTCTTTATTTATGTTTGAAATGTTATCTAAATTATTAATTATACATTAATTCACATAACCAGACCACAATCAAATCTCGATGTCATCGCTAGCCTGCAATATTTACTGGGTTAGTTTCCGGGTTATTGCTCAACTCTCATTCACGAAATGGATAATCGAGACTATGTTTTTATCATACCAACTTGAGTAATGATGATCGAGGCTAGGTCGAAAATTCAATCGCTAAAATCTCAATTCAACAAATTCCCTTTACATTATCTCGTTTTTAACTATTATAGTGAGAACTGCCAGTTTTTTTTATCTGATCTCCTATAATGTATCTTTAGATAATAAATAGCGTATTTAGAAAAGAAATAAACAAGGATGAAATTAAAACAGCAAATAACATATTTATTTTTATTGTATTTCGTTGTCTTCTACTGGAAAAATCAATGGTGGGATTATTGGCCAAAATGTAATTAAACCCGAAAATTGAAGGTTTGAATAAACAACCACGAGTTCTTATGTGTGAATACTGGTTATGTCAAATATAACATAAAATAAAGCTATGCATATAAAAGCACGTTTATTTCTTTAATTTAAAACGTATTTTAACATCTGAAAAATTCTCAACAAAAATCAATGGCATACACGTAAAATTAAAAGTTGTGATTGTATGATGGAGATATGTGGACCGGATTGAAACACGTATAGATTTAAAGATGAACAAAGTATCGTGACAACACGCTCTTCCCATAATCTTGTAATCATCGATATATTTGTCTCTAGTTAATGAAGACACGATCCCTGTTATTATATATATCATATTGATAATTAATACTTAATAATTGATATCTTATTTACAAACAATTAGTTTCAACTATTTTATGAGCCAATGATTGACAGAATTGATCTCAGTACTCGACGGTTTCACCATTGGATTGTTATCAATAATTTATTGTCAACCATTACAACTTGATAAATCATGCTTTTGCCAGTCAGTTCTTTGAAATTCGGCCCGAAAGAGCAGCCTTTGGCCTGATATCAAGCCGGGTTGTAATTGAGTCGAGCTCATTAAGCTATTAAAATCACGCGTCAAAAGATCGAACGTCTGACAAGGGATTTTAGTGGATTTCAACCTCGGCTAGCAGATGTCATTTTTCCCGCCATTTTAATAAAACAATATAAAACACCCTTAGAACATTTCTGGGTCTGAAAAGAGATAATGGCGGTCGGTAGACAAGTGCGTGCCGAATATCTGTATTAAATCGTTTAGTATTTTCTCACAGTTTGCTATTAAAAACTGAATAACTCGATATTGACGCTAATTACTCTATCGAATCATTTAGACGTCTGCTGTACAGGAACTACTTGTGGTCGCGCAAGGATAAATAATTGGTTCATGCTTTGTTAGGAATTGTTGGGTAATGAGATTTACTGGATGGTTGTTCCGGCAATAAGGATGTAAGATAGATTATATCCCGTATCTTCAGATCACCAATAAACACTCAAATAGCCAAAAAGCTGAAAATTCGGATCCGAGTTTATTATATTTTTCATAAATGATGTTTATAGCCGTGGGCTTTCATGTGTTTTATCGGAAGTTGTAAACCGTGTTGAGATTATGAACCATTTTCTTGTCCTTTTTTCATATAAATAATAATCATTTAGAACACACTGACTCCGAAAATCAGATTTAATTTGATTAATTATTTGGTAGAAAACCAAAAACTGGAAATAAATTTCTTTCGTTGATTCACTTGATTTTCAGAAAGAACTTTTTAAAAAAGATATGCGTTGCTAATATATTTCAATTTAATCATACCATCAAATATAAAGACACAGATAACACCGCAGGTTTAATCTATGCAACATTTTTTTTAATTTAAAAAAAAAAGATTCCTAATAGTCTGTAATTTATCGAAGGAAAAATAATGGAAAAAATACACGAATGTTTCCGTTCTAGCGCTTAACATTGCCCCGTTGATCTAAATCTAAAATACAAAAATAATATTTAATTTTGTAGAAATACCGGTAATTTAACTGTTATGTTGATAGAGTAAATTTGTTCGCTATGATTATTGGGAAACTGTTGACAAGGGGGTAAAGTTAGATAAATAAAACCCCTTTAATCTTAAAACAATGAGTTGATCTCCCCAGTCCATTCCAAATTCCACACGCACGCAAGTTAGCTTTTACTGGAGTTAAAGTTTGCATAGATCCCAACTTGGCTGGTGTCCTGTTTGTCTTCTTGTCGTTTATTAGTGTCTAAGGTATGTAACAAGCCACCTCAAATCATTTCCTAGCTTTCAACACAAACAACGGCAAGGTAGATTCCGCCAACTATCATGCCACTCTTTCCCGCGTTATCGATCATTTAAGTAAACGTATCGATATTTTGCCCCTCTATTGTTTGTTGTTACCGTCGAACCGGCGTTTGAGTTTGTATTCGTTTCGGGTTAAACGAATCAGATATTTAAACGCCGCCGTCCCTCTCCTCGCCTTCTTCAATTAGCCTCGATTACTTAACCTGGCCAGAAATTACCCTGTCGTTGTAACAACTGATCTAATTAAGAAGGATAAATAAATCCCCCACAGCCACTTTCCTTTCAACCAAAAAATACACCTTTTTACACTTTGTTTTATTTTTCGATAAAACTTTGCATTTACTAAATCAACTCCACTTCAAGAAAGTTTTGTATCGTTTCGTTGATATTAACCCCATTACCTAAATATTTGAACTTTTTGCCTTCCCTTATGTTTTCCGATAAAACTGTTGCCCATGTTAACTGTTCTGAAACATCCGGTTAATTCATTAAGCAAATGCAAGTTTTTCCGATGCTAAAGCAAAGCTGGTCTTAAAACATCTAATGTCTACATGTATGTATAAAATATTGACTGAATGTAAATAAATATTGAATTTGATTCTGAAATTTCAGCATTTAAAAAGCGATAATTTTAGATCGAATGTGCCATAAGATCTAAGGACATCAACTATTAGTAGTCTTACCCATACCAACCACAGAAAGGCGGCGCTCATCAGCCAAAGAGTTGGATTTCTGAATCCAAAGCTACGTGCAGACGATAACATACGCGACTCAAGGCAAGAGGTGTCAGAGAATAATCTCGGGAGCAAAGGCAATCTGCACAACATAGCTACAGTGCTTGTGGAAGTAAAATCCAAATAAAATTTCAATACAGTACAAACGTTGTCCAAGAGTTTCGTATGCAAGGCAGGAACTTAAAAGTAGGGGAATCGGAAATATATTTTTGCCATTTTATGTCTATTAAACTTACCTCGTAAAAACGTCCGGATAATGAGTTTTTTGAAAAGCTCGCTCTAATTCTTCTAGTTGATAACTGGTAAAAGTAGTTCGGTAACGTCGCTGTTTTCTCTTCCCATAATCTTCCATTTCTCTATCGCCATCAAGAAAATCACCAGTTTCACTTCCGGTTTTCTCTTCTGCATGATGTCCCGTGTAATCGACATGTTGGTCTTCACAGTCTTGTCCGGATTCTGAGCAAGCGTCATGGATACTTTCACTGCAAGTGTCATCCATTGATTCTTGAGATAAGATATGACGCTGGTTTTGTCCTGATGTGTCACCCATTTGCTCCCCATTTTCATTAAAGTCTTGATCAGAATGGTCAGCGTTTTCATCACAATTCTGACTAGTGGTTTCTAAAGAGTTTTCTAATTTATTTGCATTTTCTTGCAATTTGTGCTCTAGATTTATTCTGGGTCGAGAAAGAAACCAACTTATGTCTCGGCATCGTGATTGCATCATCGCATCGCTTGCCCATGGAGATGAAGTAACTACCGGAAGTGGACTTTCAGATGGCGATCGGTTGGTTTCTGATATTTCAGGACCGGCAACAAATCTATCTACAGTTGAAGTTTGGCTTTTTTCTGAAAATGACAAAATAAAGTTAGAATTATAATGTTGGTATATTTGGTGTAAGTGTTGCCCAGAGGAAAAGATGGATTAGAGAAATCTAGAAAGAGAAATAAAAGAAAAAATTATCAATTGGAGGAGTCTAACACTGAAAACAACCAGCACCAATATAACCTTATATCCCAGGTTAATTAAGATAATGTATTCGTGTTAAAAAATGTATTGTTCATATCTTTATGTTTCTTAACAAATGTTCTTTTGTTCAAATAAAAATGAATGAAAATATTATGCAATAAAATAATAATCAGCTCTTAATATGACGAATGCATTTTAATTTTGTGAATGCCCCTATAATGAATTTCTAATTTCCCACGATCTACTATCAACCAAACATAATATAATAAAACATTCCTTTATCGATTGGCTTTATGTAGATCGGCATCAATTAGAGCAATATTTACTCTTTCATAATCATCTTGATCGATTAACATCCTCTTAATCGATTATCAATGGAATATCAATTAGCTTTTAATCGTCTAATGAACCAGAAAACCCCTAGGGGTAATCAATCATGTTTGTATGTAGACCGAAAGAACCCCTATAAGAAACGAGAAGATAAATTCTCGATAACATCAATTTATACACTCGCTATAGTTCTGAAGTACCCCCCGTAGAAACAAATACTCCCATTGACTAATATTTTTATACAATATAAAATCCAAACACAAAATATTTATACTAAATTATATTAGTATAAAACCAGAACTATTAAATCCACTACTTCAAAACTTCAACTACTAACAAAGACAACAGCAAGATTACCAACATTAACAGACGGGGTCCTAAAACATAATCTTGTTGCATGTGAATTAACTTGTCCCAGACACCCGCTATCTCGGTATCTTCTATTGGAGAGACGGAATTCTTACAAGGCAATTCATTAAACTGTAGACGATTTATGTAGTAAGTGATTCTGCATGCAAGTTTGGATACCATGGAAAGAAAGCGGGAACCTTGCAGTCGGGACAAGACAGGCCGGTCATCTGATGTTACTAGGATTTCGGGGGAGAACTTGAAGGAACAAAATTAATTCTGTGATTCTTGTTATATTGTAATAAATCTTTTTTGAAAATATTTATTTTAAATGCTGTTATCTTTAATGTCATTTCCATAGATCCATCCCAGATACCTTCGAGCTAGGTGGTAAAATTAACGCGTTGAAAAATAAATCGTTCCCATAATTAGCAGTCTATTCATGGAACAATTCTATAAAAAACTTCAATATGACTTTTTTCGCAAATTAATTTACATGCTATCACAACCATGTAAGCGATATTGAAAACCGATAACGTACTAGGTAACCAGAATTAAATTTACCAGAATCAACAAGAAAAAGTGAAGTAGGTTTTAATCCCGACAATAAAACCATCACTTACATGTTCCTTACACTTCCGCACAACCCACCAACCCTAACTACTTGACAGATATTATCAAACGTTTTCCAATACCCACGACAAAATCAAATCTTTTAACCAAAGACAAATTAATATTTAATAATGCCGATATCATATTTTCAGTAAACATCCAGAGCTTTCCCAATATCCGCCCTTATTCCGGTCTCGTACGTGCAAATGCGCATGTTTTCTTGAGAAATCGTGGGAAAATAATTCCATGGCTTCATCTTGAGTATAATAATTCTTTAGTTCTGACGACATAACTCTCCCACTGTGAACGCACTTAAATCTTTGTTTTATTTTAACTCCTTTATCGTCTATTAACTCTTTTACCGCCTCTCAAATTGCGCGAAATACGGTTGAATAGAAGCAAGCTGATCTGAAGAGACCCATCTATTTTTTATCTATTGACCAACGCTCTTACCATTCAACATATTCCTGGACCAATATGGCCTCCCCGCAAATTAAGTTTTAATTACGTTTAGTTGAGAACTAAATACTTGAATACGAACCCTTACACTTGAATCTTGTCAATAAAGATTGTATGTCGTTACACGATAGATGATAATAGTCTAACAATGCCTGATGGTTTTCCTACATTAAGGAATTGATTCCAATGTTTTTAGAACATTTTAACTACAATCAAATCTAAAAAGGACCATTTAATCGCGTCATCCGCCGCGAGGCGATCGCTTTGTATCCGTCGCGTGCGCACGAGCGAATCAATGTCCGGAGCTGTTTGTATCGACTGATTCTATTGGAGAATTGTTTAATCAGATCGAGGCGTTTTTATCATTCTGTCAACTTTCTAAATGGCCACGGTAGGATCAAATTTATTTAGTTTCGTTCCGTTTTATAAAATGGTTAACGATTAAAGTAATTGAAGGTAACCGTATGTGGATGTGACGTCCATGAGCTGTTTACACGGGCTGTCATAATTTGTCCTTCTAATTGTAAATTTAAGTATTAACCATCGTAGACAAATAGCCTGGGAAACGTGGGATCGATAAGATTTTCAACTTAATAAATAATTCTATAATCCCGTAAGAAATTGAAGTAGGCGATTAGGCAGGGTTCCAAATCATTGGTGGTTCACATAAATACCAAACACAGTAGACATTAAACGCGGTATGCAACTAAATTTACTCTGATTAGTTTTTGAATACTCACTTCCTAACCGAACTCAGTGGAAAGTAGATTTAAAATTTATTTGCATAAATGAGAATCCCAAGGGTAAAAAAAGAAACCGGGCTATAACAATTGTAAATTTCGATTGATATGACCATAATAAGAACACCTGGCTTGGATTTTGTGTCACAGACAGCTTATGCTACTGATTACTTTTAAACACTTATTTTATTTTCTATTCTGAATGGTAATTGGAATCTGGTCGGTATTATTCAAATTGGTTGAAATTTTCATGTAATAATACAATAAAATTGGGATAGCCGCATTAAAATGAAGTATTTCACATCAATACAGAGAATTAAGATAGTGAAATCCCTGTCGGTGAAACCAACATTCAGTTTTTATCATGTGTGAAGAATATTGATGATGTGACTGGGTTCCTCGCTAACAATGGAGAAACTTTGCCGTACATGCAATTACCTTCTTCGATGTGTTGGCAATATTCGACACCTCTTGACAGTTGAGGCCTGTAAGCTACTGGTGCTCTATTTGATACTCTCGAGGTTCGATTACTGCAACAGTGCTTTGATTTGAATTCCCCAAAACTCCCAAAAATTCAAAACCCCTTCACCAGAATAATAATAAGAAGACAAAAGGATTTTCATATAACTCCAAACTTAAAATCACTACATTGGTTACCAATACAAGCTAGGATAACTTTCAAGATTTTAACATTGGTTTATATGTGTCAACATGATCTTTCCCCATCTTACCTCACGGATCACATTCAATCATATCAACCAAATCGACCATTTCGCCCACAAAATAAACCCTCATTGGTTGTGTCGCAAGCTAAACTGAATTCCTGTGGGGATAAAGCCTTCGGTGTCTCTGGACCGCGTTTGTGGAATAACTTACCATTGGAGATACAGAGTTCTCAAACGTGAGTTGTGTTCAAATCCAAACTCATCTGTTTGTTAAATATCATCAAGGTTAGCTATTTTCTTCCATGCGCGTAGAGCATGCATTATGGATGGAGTGAGCGCAATTACAAATACACATTATTATTATTATTATATTATGGCGAACAAATTATTGGTCATATAAACTGTATACTATTATAATATACTATTATTACAACAGCCACACCAACGAAATGACACTGATAAAAGACAGCGTTATCCAATATCAAGGATCTATTCGGAACATTAAAATACAAGTCTAAAATACAAGCCGATCTTTTCTTTCAGAAAATATATACCATAGTGTTAGTATTAAACCCAAATTAGTAATGTAGTAAAGAACTATAAAAACGAAACGAAAGAGGATGTGTGTTTTAATCAGATCGGTCTGTCTATAATGTGTTTGAATTTTTAGCGGATATTCTGAAAGAAAATTTCCGAGAAAAGTACATCTTCAGTCTGTTTGCCGATCTAAATTACGAACTTCGTAAAGATTAATTTCGTAATTTTAAATTAGCCCAACAGCTCGTTCCGGACGATAATAGACGAGAGATCATTTAACGTAAAGCAGTGTGTCATTTCTAAACACAAGTATTGCAAAACGGATTAATTGATAACGTTGTGAAAGAAATTCGATTAAACTTAATTCTGTCTCCACTACTTAAATGAGGATCTATTAATTGAAGATGAGATTACAGCAAAACTAAAGATTAGTTTTCTTCGTTTACACAGACATAAGTCCCGTTGCAAGATTCAATTTATCAAACATTATCGATTTCAAACAGGGTTATATTTCACGAAGTATTCATATCCCATAAACACTCTTCCCACAAGGGGATAAAGTATATTAAAAACCGCTTTAAAGAGCAATGGCTGGGAATCATGGATTCGTAGAATATAAAGTAGTTATTCTACTATCAGTACCAAACGATAATATAATATGGTGTAAAACATTAAACACGGTTCCGTTGTAACTTTGGAACTTCCAATTGAAAAAAAAAACAGAAAGAAAAAAAAAAGGAAACAGCTTAGCTCCGTCGCGTTATAGGCGTTGGACATCCCCATTTAACCCATACTTTGCCCGTTTGCTGCGTCAAGCATTACACCATCTAATTCTTGTTTTATATAACAGCTTTAAAAATTAATTTGGAAATTCTAGCAATAGACACCTGCTTATTTTCAAGGACCCGCCCATTATTTGTTTAATGTTATGTAACCAATACACAACTTATGCCAATTTCTCGTTAATTTATCAACTAAACTCCAACTGATTCAAATTAATTCAGTGTATCACTAGTGTGGCTTATCTACCATCAGTTGGACGCCTAGAACAAATTGTGCATGTAGATCAGAAAAAAATAGAAAGAAATACATTCGATGCACACTTCACACTATGTTTGGTTGTCTTGACATGTAAGTGTCCGCTAACAAAATTAGTCCTTTCACGTGGGGATCTTACCCAACACGTAACCTAAGCACATTTAACTATTTAATCTCGTACCGAGATGACCGCGTGACAACATCTTTGTACCAGGGAGAGTTAGGAATAACAGCGCGTGCTGTATGCGCGCGAGACGCTGGTGCCATCTGATGGAGGGATGTGTATATAAGAAAGAGATGTGAGGAGATGGCAGGTGTGCTTTTCACCTGACCCTGTTGATTGAGCTGACATACAGTTTATACAATCTATTAAATAATGTAATTGGTCGTGTACATTACTAACACTGTGTAAAGCCTACACCATCTTACCGAGCCTACTGGCAACCCGCACCGCTCGTCTTCGCTCACACTTACTAATCTGTAGGAAAACGAAACACGATTAGCCATCAATTAGCCACAAATTTATCTAATTGAGTTTTATTTGTAGGTATTAATTAAAGTACACGATAGAAACGAGTATCTGCACGCGGTTCCATAACAACATGTTTGTTGAGGGCGATCGCGAGGCCGGCACGAGGAGGAGTTGTAGCGGGAATTGAGTGCGACATGAATGTTCTGTGAATACAGGATGACCCTTGTCATCCAGGCATGAATAATAAAGACGTTTTATGTGTACAAAGCGACTTGATGACCAAGTGAAAACTCCGTACTGATTAACAGAAAGGTAGATTGTCATTTGTAGAATTTTAAATGGCTTACAAGTTTTTGTACCGGATGGACCTCGAGTTAGCACCCACCCTTTTATTTTAAACGATCATCTTGTAGAAACCGTATACCTTCAAAATAAGACATCTTTTTAAAAACTAGAGAAGCATGTGTTCAAAATGCTCTGAATCATAATGAGTAAATGAAGAAGGTGTTGAACCAAGCGATGATACTGAACAGTATACAATGTTTTGTAAAGAACTGTCCGACAAAGAAGTCTGAGATAAGAAGTTGCACCACATGCACATCTCAAAATAGATCGCGTTGATTAATAACGTAAAACCTTATCCTATCAATGCTAAATGTTTTCCCCAAGATGCTTCCCCATTGTCCACCCGTCTAGTGGTTTCCATTAGGTATGCATGATCGCGTGTATCTTATTGCTAAATGGTGCACACGGCAGAATAACTAACAGATCACAGTACATTTATGTTTTAGTTAATGCGTACTATAATGGCATATACTATTACAATTGTTTGTCAAATAACCTTCTTTGCTTCCTTAATTGGACGACTTTCTCTTAAATTATGAACATATTGCCGAGCTAATTGAGAGAGTTTTCATCAGTAAGCGATTCTATCTCCTTACAGTTCGACAAATTAGGTAAACGTCATTTTAAATGAGAGAGGCAGAAGAACACACAAGTTGATGATGTCATTCGCGCGCCCATTGATCCCTGCGCGTGCAAACGTGACACCATGAATGGTCTTGCTGAGAGACAAATTAAATTTAGAAAACACCCCAAGTTTAATTGGATGATGGTTAGAAATAAATAGTTGCAATATTTGGTATTTAGACTAGATTCAAGTTAATGGCTATTCACTCGATACACGACCTAACAGCGGAATCTAACTGTAATTGCCTCGTGCGATGCGCGAGACATAAAAACAGACTACATCTTTCCCAGATCCGTCAGATGGCGCTACCAGGGACATGAAACAAAACCAGACTGGACAAATTGTTTGCTTTGGGAAGTGAATCACCAAACGTGCAATTAAGAATATTTGTAATATTTACAAAAAATAAATACCAATTATTAAAACATGTTTCTTTTTCAGTGTCGTCTGTCCCCCGTTATTAGATTATGACTCTCACACACACCGGAAATGCCCTCATTTTGTTTTTACAAGCGGGATTTCCCCTCGATACAAGTGTAGAAATTTGACCTTCATGTTACGTATCGTTTAGTCCTGTCTTAAACCAATATTCCTGTTTTACAAACACAGTTTCCATTAACCTTTTACTGGTAAATATTTGTCAGAAAAATAAAACCAGATTTACCCAGTAATGAGAAAATGATACAAGTATTATCTTTAGCAATTAGCACAAGATCGAATCACGTGATGAATATCATGTATCAAAGACTTGGTTGAAAGAAAATATCAAGTAGTAGTGACCTTTTACACAACATTTAGGGATGGGAAATTCTAGAAATTAGCGAAAAGGGTTGGAATATACTCGAATAACTCCTAAAAATGTAAAACCAAGTTCTTTCAAAAGTGGTTTACTTTAGCGTCGAAATTATGAAAATGGTCAACGCTACCATCACACTGAACGTTAAATAAAACGTCTTTGTCCTTTCAAAATAACAAGCCTAAATGAAGAGAACAACAAAAAAGGGCATTTTAGTCGAAATTGTTTGGTACCCCCATCAGACGGAATACCACGACCAATCATGGTCTTAGACCCAGGATTTGTAGTCTTTCCGATTAGCCACACGTCTGAAATGTCAACGGACGTTGGACGTACGGCTGTTTCTAAAGCTTCAGTCACCATTTTAATAGATATAAGGTATAACAGCATCGTTAACTTTGTCAGAACATAAAACTAATCTAATTTGAACGAAACTCTTTATTTCTATCCGAGTAATTTTCCTCAATGGCTTTTTAATTGTCCTGTTGTTTCTGGCTATAAAAGCCATTTGAGAAATTATCATTAACTGTCGTCCCTGGGCATTCATCAGCCGCTCCAACAATCTAAATCTTATCACTGTATCAATAATGTATAACCCACCCGCCATTGATTAGGAAGTGACGTAAACCACGGTAGTCTCGGGGAATCGGATCACGTGCGTGCCAATTAATGTATGTTTCGCGTCACTGACTACAGTGCGAGATTTCAACTTAATGTATATTTTAGTAGTTACGATAAACTAATGTATTATATCGAAATCATTTCCACCTTTTTTGAAAAGATAATGTCGGTGCTACCGAGCGTGATAAAAGCGAATTAGGCATGAAAATGGCTGCGGAAAGAGTTAGCTCCCCTGAGACTAATTTTGATTAGAAATCACTACAGGTGATGAAGGTTGGCATTTCCAGATGAATTTAATTATTGTATCATAACATATTAGATTTTATTAGAGCTGATATCAAAATGATGCTCACAGATTATCTCCCTTATTAATACTTAATGATATTTATCAGCAGACATCAATTATTGATGACGTGAACCGTCATCTTGTTAATAGGCGATTTCATTAAAACAAGGAAAGGTTCAACCTCCATTTTTATCTAATTGAACTGCTAGGACTATGCAATTAACAGGCTAACGTTTTTACAGATTTTTTTATTGGACGATGCTTTTTTATCTGAAACGAACAGAAATCCCTCGACACCTGACAGTTGGTTTCACTTACATGTAAAGAATTTTCATTTAAAGAAAAAATATAGCCTTATGTGATTCAGAATTCTTCAAAATCTGCATTTCCCTATTGGAAAAGATTAATTCGGGTGCAATAGAGGAACTTATTTGGAACTAGAAGTCTTAGTGTCTGCTGCAAAAGTACTGGACGTTCGAATCTTTTGTGAAAATACCAGAAGCTGGAGCGGATCTAGAAATTTTGAAAAGGGGGGGGGGGGCGCAAAATGAGGGCACTTACTGTGGAAACGGGGCACGCCGCTGTGAGGGGGTAGAGTGGGGGGTCCCGTTCCCCAAGACAATTATCCGTCATTTCCTTACATCTGTAGACATTCGTAGAGCTATTTGGCTGATATTTTCGTCTAAGTAAACGTTCGGCGAGGACATATTTGGGTCTGAAAAAGGGCACTTTCAGCAGATTTCGTTGATGGAGTAAAACGTATTTAAACGGAAGTTTCATGATCATATGTTTGGAGCACTCTTTTCACGCCAATATAAACAGAATTAAAACAAAACTCTGCAAGATAACGTCCAAACTATAATTCTCCTTGACATTTGAATGCAGTCACTTTTAAATTCTAAACACTGAGTCTCAATATTTATTTTAAAAGTATGTGTACATGTATTTCAATATGCGAGAGCCTTTGGTTGTTTGAAAAGGTTAAGTTGAATTATTAAATCATGTTATATATGGTGTGTTGTATGTGTTTAAATAACTTTTATAATTCTTTAATTCAATTAGATATTTGGCATTTTTAAATTAGTTCGATTCCACCCGTTATCGAATAGTTTATTTAATCAGTAAAATCTGCACACCTTTTAAAGCCTTTGATCTTCGGTTCTCGCGAGTTCCACGCGGCACAATTACTTATCCACTATTGCGGAGTTACTTCTCGCGGATACAGATAATCCCGTTTAAACTTGATCCGGGTGATCATCTTCTATTTAATCTCAATCAATGGACGTGGAATTTTCTCTTGAAATATTTCGAGACCAGGTGGATTAACACGGATTATTTTTGGCGCCCCGTACGGGTTGTTCGAAAAGTGGCGAGTGGTTTTCCCCGCGTAGCTATTTGCACGTAGTTCTGGTCACGAGACAAAGGGGTTTACACAGACAGAATTTGGCAAGATATCGGTCCTCAAGACGGAAGCTCCTGGATTAATAGCGAGTGAATGGACCTAAAATCGGTACACATCTTATCAAGTGTACATAGAGAGATTTGATGATTGATTTTAGTCGTAAGTTTACAAACACAAAAGAATGTGACGTCAACACAAAACATCCACTCCGCAGCAATAAACATCCATTCAGCAGCAAACAACAGCTCTGCGACAAACATTTAAATAGCCGAGATTATCACGTCGATTTTCCTGACATTCAGTTAGAAGTAATTTTAAAATTGGTTGGATAATCTTAGGACAACATTTGCGCACAGGGCGGAGTTGCACGCACGCGACTTATTGCCCAAAACTAGTTCTATAAAACTAAAGCATTAATACAAGCTGCTCTGGACGGGCAGATGTGAGTTAAGATCCTGAATCGGGTCAATTCAGATCTCTTGGCTTTAAGTCCATTGTCTAACGTTTATTCAAATATACGAATAGATAGCAAAACTAAACGTTCATGTGTAAAAAAATTCCCAAAAAACCTTTTCGTGATTGAATATTGATTTGGGAGAATACTACTTACAGATTAAAAACAATATATCAGGTCATCTGGAGATTTTTTGTATTTTTTTTTTTTTTTTTTTGGTTTTTATTTTTTTTGGTTAAAGACAAATGTCCGTATTTCGCACTGATGATTTATTTTATATTAATCATTAATTTCTGATCTTCTTAAAAGTAGTTGGTTTCTTCAAAATATTTTAAATGTTTTAACAATGAATTATACTGTTTTTCTCTCTGAAACGAATCAGGCGATTGTGAATTTTGCTATAATGTTAATCAAATGCCCGAGGAGGAGATCGTTTTGTTATGAGTCGATATGAATTATTAATCACAAGTTATTGAAGGCCCAGAGCAGGTGCACCTTGAAAGGAAATTAAGTAATTAGCCAATAATTAACCAAGGACACTTATTCTATTAGAGTCGTGTTTTTATACATGAAGACTACCGTCAATAGATTAATCTTCACGACAATGTAAACGCACGGTTTAACTGTATTTCTCTTAATATAAATTATTTTCGTTTTATTATAAAATACAGGTCTAACCCGCTTTGTTTTATTCAACCACTTACGTATAAGTTTCGCAGTTTAAGTAATGCGTTTATCCTGGATTTTGAATAAGAGGCATTATTTAATATCAATCTGCATTAAAGAACAGTAATGAGAAATACCTTATTGGAATTTTGCATTGTACCTCCAATCGCTATTTGTCAGACTGTATTGTATAAGTGGTTTAGTACTTACTATGCATTAGATGGGTTTAGTGTATAGTATCTTTGATAGTAATACTCATTTACAATTTCATTAAACTGTATTCTTATTAATTTTACACTTTGATGCCATTTATTTTAGATTCCGTCATGCAGATTATTAATTTTATAGAATATTCATTCTACACTTTTGCTGTATAGGACATTCATTTATTCTTTCATTACATGATAGGGTATTCGTTTACAGTTACACTATTACATTGTAGACTATACATTTACACTATAATAATATACGCACTTTAGCTTCACGAAAACTTTCTTCTTCTGGCAAATGGTTAACTCAAAATCAAGGAAGAAAAGTTAATCAGCTGCGTTTGGGGACTGACGCGAAGCAAAAGTTGACCGACGTTTATATTTCCGGATCAACGAATTTAGTCATTTAATGAAATTGAAAATGTTTATTTATAGTTTTTCTATTTATGAAAGATGTACAACGGATTAAATAACAATACACAAAAGAAAACAATTTTTTAACATGGCGGCCATTCAGAACTGAGATCTGTTATTAATGTAGATAGTTCTATGTATGCAGAATGGACCTGTGCAATTCCGGGTAACTAAGCTGGTGCTATAAATACAAACTATATAGTATCTTTCATGTATAATTGTACATCTATATAGATTTAGAAACCATACTGTTTCTTACTCTGAAACGCCTACATCATGTACGTAATGTACATCATTCATAAATTATACCCATCTTCAGTAACCCAGTCGCAGCAGAACAGTAGTACTTTAACCCCATTTCATTTCATGAATTATTTAACTATAGAAAGTAAATATATATGTATTTATCAACTGAGGAATTGTATAATATAATAAAAAAAGATTTTTTTTTTTTATTTTAGCAGACTACAAAGTTCGATGCTTTCTCCCGTCTATGTTTAACAGTTAACAGTCTTTGAAATTAATACACATATTTTGTCAATAAATTCAATGAAATTCCATAGAGGTTGATATATTGACGATATTGAATACAATATTATATGTAAAACGCCGAAGGGCAAATTGAATTTGTAATCAAAGTAACTAACACCACACCTCAAAATCCTTCCACTGATATTTTTTCTTCCATTTTATATGATAAAAAATGGTCTATTGTTTAAAATAAATCAATCGCTTCCAAAGATTTTCTGTTTTAAAAAATTAATTAAAAATGAATATTTAATCAATGTTTAAAGTGCGGATTATTCAGTTTCGAGAAACATATGTCGAAAAGGGTTTGGTTTCCGTATGCCAGTAGCCGCGAATATGTGGAGAAAATGCTCCCCAAAATAATTAAGCTCATTGAATATAATACGAACATACACAATAAAAACACACAGATTTTTGTCAAAAATATTCTTATCGATCAATATTTTAAGTTATGACCATGTAATGATTTCACACTGACAATTTTATGTGTGTTAAACAAATAAAGTAATCATACTTTTGCTTTCTGTTTTTTGTGACAGGTCTTGTGCCAAAAAACAAAATAGTCACTCTATTTAATAAATTTTCATTTTGGAAGGCATAAAAACATCCAAATATAGCAAATATATGTAAAACAATAATATAGTCGAATGTATCCTTGCTTTAACGTTAAGTACATTTTCTTATCATTCCAAACACACTGTTCCAGGAAACTGTTAATTATTCTCCTGGGAATTCACCTTTAAGACGCTTACAATGTTAACGCGTTCTTTGCAATGAGGTCAAAATCTATGTACATGGTTCCCTGAACAGTTCCAAGCAGGAATTGAGTATCGCATTACTAAAACAATTCTCTGATAATAATTGATAACAAGAGACAAGGGTAAAATCCATGGGTATTTGTCCAAGATAAACACAATTTTTCTTAATAAGGACAACCGGCTCCTAATTAATCAGATTATATGAAACAAACACCTTGATATTTTCAATCATTGGCCTTAATCGTCTTTAATTTGTCAGAGAAACGAACAAAGTTGGGTTAATATAAAAAGTAAGAATCAATAAAAAAAAACGACAAGAAACTAAACCAGCTGTTAGGATCACGAGCTTGTCAATATATAACAGTGTATTAATTACCCCAATAAATGGATTGAATAAAAACACCGAATGATTAAAAAGGCCTGATTAAGTTTTAAAGGTTTATTCTCGCGTTAATCATACACTAAATAAATCGATAACTTAAGAGCATTAGCGCCGTTACTTGTCAATTAATTTAACCAATATCGGCACTTTTTTCATGTTTGTAAAAACGATTAAAAGAATTAGATTTTATTATGTTCTTGCACAATTCCGTTTCGGGTCAGACGAATTTCGATTTTTGATCGAAGAAGGAAATAATAATGCAAGTATCGAGGACACGTTTATGGATAATTGTCAGAAAAAATCAAATATTTGTTTTAGATTAATCTTGATGTTTAAAAATTAAACAGAAGCACTCGGCCGATAATAAACATCGTTATATATTTCTGGTCACCAGCATTAAATACTTCTCTATTAATTGAGTGAACAATTAAACATTCAATATTCTAATAACTATTGCGAAAATTAATATATAGATGAAAACCCAATTGAAATATAGGAGTTAATTATGCTATTATTCTTACTCATACAATGAGTAATTACGCACATACATTTAATTTGATTGTGTAAATATACATTGTGAAAGTATTTTGTGCTCATTTATTATTCATATACTTTAGTAACCCAGTTGCTTGTTAGATGCTGTTGGTTGTTCGTTTTTGCGGATTTGGTTTTTATTATTATTGGGTTGGGGTTTTTTTTGGAGGGGGGGGGGTAAAAATACATACGCTCGTATTTATATATTTATACTTTTCTATCTTTTAAGCCCAGTCGGAGCAGAACAGTAGGACGTTAAACCCAATATCATTATTACCGTTTTAATTATGCGGTTGTGCATATTTAATAAATAAATAATAAATTTTGCTTTAAGTTTAAAAAACAGTACTCAGAGAATTCAATCAATAATCTAAAATCAACAAACAATGAAAACATAACAATTGTTATTTTACTTGAAAACAGAAATCTTTGAGACAAAAGTTTCTTCACGTTTGGTGAGATTTTGTTTGATTACTATTTAGTTTCTCATACATTTTATAATCCATTGATTCATTTGAATTACACACACGCGCACCTGCACGTATTTCCCACAACTCTTGTAACAAATCTTCAAATTGTGTCAATGTAAATGGAAGTAACGCTAGAATTATCGCGAGACGGATCAGAAGCACGGAAAAATGACAAACTTTGACAATATACAAACGCAACAAGCTCTAAACTGTGACTTTGGACATTTCTTTATGTCGCTTAAAGAACTAAAATGATAAAAATCAAAGATGTACACGTTCTGTTTGACCCTGTACAAATAAGGTATTTGGCACCTGGTTGCCAGGACATCTCGTGAGCATCTCGAGCAGAGCGCACGCCGAGTTATCACGATGGTTACATTCTGCGGACCGACTTTGTCTCTATGATATAACTTCCGGTGTTAAATAAGTCCCACGATAGGCCTTGAAACGGCCGACATGAAAGAGCTTTGTGGAAGTTTTTTCTAATCTTTTGTGTGCCTGGTAAATTTTACAGGAGCCAACTAATTTTTCTACTTTGACCAAAATTTGGACAACTGCATTGATTAATTACGTGTGTCTACAAGACAGTCGATGGTCCGTACACCGTCGTCGAAAATATAGCAGATAAGAGCCTAACGTAAATACAAAAACCACTTGAATAAAAATGAGGGTATTAATCGCATACAACATGAACGTATAAAAAATTCATTATTTATTTATCTTTCACGATTTCTTCCGTTTACATGTAAAAATCGATTTAGGCATTTTCAAAAGGAAAAGTCCAAGAAAACACGCGATTGGTATGGACGAGAACCAATAAATTTAAGTCGCGCAATTCTAAGTAGTTTGTTCCTCAATTTCATGTTGTTGTTTTTTCTTTTTAAATCAAAGTTACTTTTTAATGTGACGTTTTGTTGTGCAAGGTCATATGTAGTTACTTAAAGTCTCTGATCGTCAATTGAGAGAATGTTGATTCCTTGCTTTGACAAAGATATGGTGAATTAAACATTTGTAAAGATTTGGCATCCCCTGAAGACTACATAAACGGGATTTGATGATAAGCCAGCGCCACGAGTAATCTTCAATGATGGGTCTCTTTTTAATCCGAGATTAAACCTACCATTAATATTTTGATTTTCCTTTTTTTCAATTAAATGTTAAATAACACACATGAGTACATAATTTTAGGGTGGATTAAGCCGTTCAAAATTGGATATTTTCCGAAAAAATGCACAGAGACTTTAATTTATAATAGATTATTGACCTTGCTCCTACAATAACACCAGTTGATATTTGTTTTAGTATACACCTGTGAATAAAATACCCTACTAACGTTGCTTTAAACAAAAAAAAAAAAGAAAAAAAAAAACTACAAAAAAACAAAAATAAAGGATGGCGCGAACTTTGATACCTGTATACCGAGCAAGTATGGAATAAAAATTAAATTTTACTATGCCAAATATGCAATAAACTAGGACGTTCTAGTAAACGACTGTAAGTAAAATAAACAATAGTTAAGAAAATAAAAATTATAATTGATAACATTAAATCGTAACAGTATTTTATTTATTCATCTTCATTTAATACACGCGGATCTAATGATATGTCAATTTAATTGTATATCTAATTTTATGATATATTTAATACACACTTATCTAATGATATGCCACACAATAATATCTTATGATATGTTATATATTTAATGAAATAATTAATACACACTGATCAAATGCCATATATAGTATTATATTTAATATGTTTTTAAATGTTATAATTAATACACAGTGGTCTAAAAATATATTTCATATTCTACAATAAACGAGGATGGCATTATTTACGTAGGATAATAAACAATAGATAAATGCGAACACTAATAAATTGGCCTTTGGAAAGGCCAACAAATTGTACTATTTATATACAATATTTATCAATATTATACGTAATTCCATAATTATTGAATAAAGCACTATACACATTTCGGTGATTTGTTTTAGGTCTAATGCAAACCCATCCCACACCCAAAGAAAAAACGCGCAACACTTTTTTTTTAACTGTGTGAACAACAAAATTGAATACCAATTATCCACAAATTTAAAAGTTTCCAATATCGCATGACAATTAAGAAACTATAACAAAAGAAAAGAAAAACAATTCCCCGCCCCAAAAACAGATATAAATAATAGGAAATCATAGCTATACATACAGGGAAAATAAATATTTAATAATATACAGTCTAAATAAATTTTGACAGAATTTTATATTAAATGAACTGACCGTTTATAAATAAAGCCAAAATATGCCGTGGTGTTTTCAGTCATTTCAACATAATTTAGTTAAGATAGCGCAACAATCTAAACTATCTGAGCGATTGTGGCGAACAAGGACATTGCGTCAGTAATGTATTCAGACATAACCTGGTAATTGTTGGCATCTCCACCATGTATTACGACATGTTAATACACACTCTTTACTGTAGAGTCGTTAAACATTTTACTAATCCACGTATATGACTAATCCCAGGGTCGATCACGAACCTCATATTATTTCAAAGGAAACGAAAACTATATAATTGACTGTAATTTATATACAGTATCTTACCTTGTGCATTTGGCTGGTCATGAACACGTGAGTCAGATTTCAGTTCGCCCGACACCGCCAGTAGACTATCAATATCATACGACGATTTCTTCTTCAGTGATAAATCCATCTTGACCTCTTGATAATTACTCTCTGATTTCGATAACATTCACACCTTAAGTTGATTGTTCCAAACCGCGCGGCTTTACAGTACGCGTGTGGTGTATACTTCAAAAAGTTGTATATTAAGCTCTGGATAAAGCGTCATTATTTAATAGTTCTCATTAATTTTGAATTATTCAACATAATTAAAGCTACTATAGAAAGAAGTTTAAAACGGACGGTTGTTGTTGAATCCGTAGCTTGATCTTGAAACTTGTGTCTTAACCGTTTCCAAGGAAAACACAAGATTATTGCTCAAATCAGGTATCAAATCCACAAAATCCCCTTTCGTCCTGAAAATCTTTCGTATCGTGTTCATAAGTTAATATTTTGACCGTGTTGTGAAACAGTAGCTTTTATCTTCACTGATATATAAGGCCGTTAGTCTGTCATTTCATTTGTTTATCTTTCCGTTTTGTTTGTTTTACTGAATCCATCATTTGAGGAGACCAAGAAAGAAACTCCGTTAACTGACACTCCATCCTCCAATCAGACATCCTCGCTTTTCTAGCTCCGCCCCGCTCCTTAGACATTTGACAAGAACGTGCCGCGTGAATGGCACGCGATCGCTAGTTAAAAGCCATAATTATATAAATGTAAATACGTTTAAGAAAGTAGATGTCATTTTAATTCTGAGTCAACTTTTAAATAATAGATATTAAATTTGCTCGTCAAATAAATCTTTTATCGGTACGAAATTTAAACCAATTAGCCATTTCTCGGCCACTTCTCGCTATTATGAACAGATCTCGTTTCACTGAAAACCAGATTTAGTTTCGGTCGCCTTAACGAAATTTGGCGACATTTTGTAGTTCAAGTCGTGTCACCTTATAAAGAAGTGATTTGGCCATGAATATATAAATCAATTCCATGTTTGCTGTATGACATTTAAAGTTTTCTGTTTTCACGAGGTTGTTTGCTAATGTATTTTGAAATTTGCTTAGTATTTGCTAAACGTAATATTTTTTTTTTTTTTTTTTTTTTTTTTAAAAAGACAGATAGGCCTAACATGAGTATAAAAGCATGGCGTTTTTTTTTTCGGTAAGGACATAATATCTTTACATACCATGATACCATGATATGCGTAATGGAAATTAACCAGAACTATTAAAATACTTGATATATTATGGATTTATTAGCAGGGGTGTTTAAACATACAACCATATTATAATTCAAAACATTATAGTTTAATTTATTCTCTTAATTGTTATGATCTGAGAGTTAAAGGTGTGAGTGGAAGTACTCCTCCTCTTCAATACAAATATTAAATTATGTATGAACACATAACTTTTGTATACATATATTGAAAAGTCGAATCTTATAAGAAGGGTTTAATAAGTATGATTATAGTTTTTTACTTCTTTAAAAGTGTGGCAACACAGGACCGTCAACACCCAATTTTGTACACTTTAAAAATTACATCACGGAAAAGCTAACGAGAAAGTAAGGATATAAAATTGATATGAAGTAAAGGTTTGCCGTGACCAGTAATTTCCATGTTTAACCATGAATTACCAAATTGAGTTTGAGTAAGATGCTAAACATCGTGATACAAGGTTCTACAAAAATATACAAGGTTAACTATACATTTCAATATAATTATAGAATTATATATGTCCGTGCTATTATAAAAGATAGCCGTGTTTTGTGTTTAAATACGCCAAGAATGTGTTAGGAATAATTTTATTTTAAAGAGAAATCATTATTCCCTGTATATATCGTTAGCATGTCACAGCCCTTTGTTGTATGTTTGAATTGTATAACATAATATGCCAAGTCATATGCTTATCACATAAATAGTTTCCATTATTCAGCATGATACTCCAATAATATAATAATATCTGTTAAATAGGATTATATTTGATATATGATAATAAAGTGCAGTAATAATAAAAGGTACCTCATCAGAATACGTAAGATGAAAAATTGCAGTTCCAAAAAAAACAATTATCTCGCCATGTTACACCAGATGATAAAGTGTAGTAATAATACAAAACATTCCTTCAAATATAAGGTGATAAGGTGTATGGATAATATAAAGCATTTCATCCAATACAGAAGTTAATACAATGCAGTGAAAATATAAAATATCTCAGTATACCACACAATAGGATAAAGTGCAGTGAAAATATAAAGCATCTCATCCAATATGGAAGACAATAAAGTGAAAATATAAAATATCTTAGTTTACCACACAAAATGATACAAGACGGGCATACGGTGTGCTATGAGGTAAATTTTGCCCGGTCAGCGGCGCTACGGCCTACTCTTGTATCGAATTCCAACTGCCTAGGGATATTTTACGTGCACGCCAATGTGTACGCGTGACCTTAGTTTTTCGTCCCATCCGAACGACCAGACAGCTGTCCTTGTCAGACCATCCGTTCTGCATTACTGACAAGGGAAAACCACGCCGGAAAATCGAGATGAACTTTCTCGGCCAATGCAGTTATCGAACACACGACCTCGAGGCTAGCGAGCCAGCGCCTTACCCACTTAGCCACGTGATCCCAATACAGACATATCACCAAACAAATAAATATATGAAGTGGAATATAAAATAACATGCCATACTCTACTACTACACAAGTTGATAAAAAGCAGTGATAATGTTTTGCAACTTGTTAAAGTCCATAATAGGATGTTAGAATACCGGAAATGATAAAGTTCAGTGATCATATAAAGGGGCTAGATACAGAAGATAATAAAGTGTAGTGAAAATATAATGTAACACATTAAAGGGGAATTAGGTAAGACTAGACAAAGAACTGGCAGAGCACACTACAACAGTTAAAAATACATAATGAAGATGGAATGTGTTGCAAAATTCACTCAAATTACTTCATTGTGACCTTAGTTTTCGGCGATATAATAACAGTATATCCTCGATTGCCATTGCTACGATAATAAACAAAGTATCAACTATCCATTTTTATGCATATTTCATCAACCGCAAGACCTTTATATTTAAATCTGTCATCGAGAGTTGATTGTGGTCTTGGTAAGTTAATTAATGTCTAATTAATAATTCATAGAACATTTTTAAGACCCCTGCGCGTAATGCCTCGTTTAATTACAGGAGATAAAAAGTGCTGTGAAAATATAAAGTAATTGATTATTTACAGAAGATAATAAAGCGCAGTGGAAATATGGAGTTTATGTAACTCAATAATTACAGAGAAGATAATAAAAGTGCGCAGTGAAAATTTCAATCAACTCATTAATTGCAGAAAATAATACAGTGAGGTGAAAACATAAAGTAATTCATTAACTTTAAAGAAGATAATAAAGTGCAGCGACCCTATAAAGTAACTGATTGTTCACAGAAGATAATATAGTGCAGTGAATATTAAAGTATCTCATCAATTACAGAAGATAATACTAGTGCAGTGAAAAAATAAAGTAGCCCATCGATTACAGACTATAATAACGTACAGTGAAAACGTCATCTCGGCACAAACTAAGTAATTTCGGGATTAACATAATGGTTTAATTTAATTTCAATAATTCGATTGCGTGTAGGGGTCTTTAGCAGTGTGAGAAAACCCACGAGGTCGGACAGGCGACATTACTCATTGTCACGTACAGCCGGGGAATCGAAACCACGCCAATTGATTCAATGCCAGGCTTTATGAAACAGAACGCACATGCTAACCAAGATAACAAATCTCATCTCTCAATCCTCCGTGTTTCGAGATACGTCTTGTTCCTATATAGTTCAACTTTACAAATGCGATTCTGATTCGCATCGGGCATTTACTACGCAAAATTGATAATATTTTTCATTAAAACAACGACTGATTATTGTTGTATTGTTATTTATAATATTTCTGCCACATCCAACCAACTACAATTAAGCATATAATTATTCTACCTGAAACTGGTATTAATCATCGTATTTAAAATCAAGGCGTTAAGCCGTTACTAAGACCGCCATCATTTTAGACGGGAAACACATTCACGCTGGCGTCCTGAAGGCGGAGCTAAATAAAGGGCTTCATAACAGCCAATCAAAAAGGCAATCGTAAGTTTTGACGCATGCCTAAAGCACTGTAACTATGAATTGATTTGAATGGCGATGTATGTTCGGACAAAAACAACGTTTCATCAATTTTAACGCGAATATTTGGAGTTAGGCGATAGTTGTGCCACTGCATTGGCCTCTGTAATTCTAATTAGTCATAATAGCATAAACTTATTTTGTTTCAAAGATGTTAGATGCACTAATAAAGAAATTGAGCGTGCCACGTCAAAAGGAAGGCCCCCAATCGTAGCTAAAAACAAACACATCAGTATATCTCAACGTTTTTAGCTACGTAGAAGAACCCTTCCCCGCACGTAGAAGTTGGAATTTGAAATAAGAATAAGCCGTGGTGCTGCTGCCCAGGCAACATCTGCCTCATAGCACACTGTATGGCATATTTTCATTAGTCCAGTCGTTGTTGAACAGTAGGACGTTAGACCCTATTTATTTTGATTTCCGATTATAAATAGCAACACTGCAGCTATCACACTATCATTAATACACCAAGTCGTATATCACTTTATTTCATTCAAACCCTTCAAAGGCATGTAATCTGATTAAGCTGTATTGATAAAATCCACGCTTCACATCTCGAGGTCAGTCCGTTATAATTTCAAAGAAATGGACACCAGGCTGATGAAGATAAACCGGTACTTGAATATACGAAGCGTGACCAAGAGTGAAGAAATCGACAAGGATCATTTAATAAGACAGGTTCTAAGTAAGAATAATTGAAGCTCACTACATGTTTACACTCATTTCAAAGCAGAACATAGTAATTATATCCTCATCATTATCAATATCTGTAAACACAGAAGATGAAGATTTCTAATTTAAAAATATTAGAAATAAAAAGCAGAATACAACTGTCGAATGTGGAAAAAAAGATCTTAAAATGAAAAATGCGGAAGATCTGGAAAATTCACTTATGTCTCAATCGATGTTTTAAGCTGTATAATTTTTGTGCATTATTTAATTAGAAACTTCTCGGTGGATATTGACGCTGGCTCGCTAGCCTGGCGGTCGGGTGTTCGAGCCAAGGGCGGATTGGGGCCGGGAACCGGCCCGGGCTCCTGTGTCGGAGCGCCCTCGGAGCCGGGGGGGATCCGGGGGCTCTCACCCTGGACATTTTTTTAAAAATGAACCCAAAATATGCGATTTGGTGCAATATCTGATTATAATATCTCTGTCAAATAACATATTTCATAAATCGATTAACTTAGGCCAAAACCACGACCTGCAAGTAATTTACAACCATCAACCTGTGAAATTATCATATCGTCATACATTTAAAATTAACGTATCATCATCATTGTATCGTCAAGAGTGAAGATAATTTAACTGGCTGAAAAATGGGACTAGTTGAGGAAATTTTGACCATTGGATTAACCAGTTAGAAACATTGAATCAGCAGGAATATTTTCATTGAAAAATGTCCCATTTTTGTTGCCGGGAGCGCTAGTTGATTCCTCCAGTGATGGAAGGCCACGAAACACATTGGTACTGAGTGACGAAAATGAAAATCATAAAAGCTGCTTTTTAATTTTGGATTCTGGCGTATCCCAACAAACAGGGTACAGGTGACTTAATAATTAATCAGGTGAATCCGATGAAATTTTCGGTTGAATTTCGTATCCCCGTTGCAGGATTCCGAATTCTGACCCACACTCAACACACCCGGTCCAGAAAGTCTATTATACCAGACCATTCCAGACTCCAGTGATGGCGTGGCGGCCCGTGAAAGCCACCGGCCACATACAATATGATCATCATGGCTACATGGTCGGTCCAATACCCCCTCTCCCATATTATGTTCAGCAGAAAAAGTTTTTTTTTAGACGAATTGGATAAAATTATTTTTTTAACATTTCTTGTCCGACCGGCCCTTCGAGCGATCGTCCGCCCCTGGTTCGAACCCCGCATTGGCTGAGAAAGTTCATCTCGATTTTCCGGTGTGGTTTCTCCTTGTCAGTGATGCAGAACGGAGGGTCTGACAATGACAGCTATCGTTGGGATGGGACGAAAAGCCGAGGCCCCGGGTACACCTTGGCTTGCACGTAAATGATTCCTTGGAAGTTGGAATTCGATATAAGAGTAAGCCGTAGCGCCGCTGCCCGGGCAAAATTTCCCTCATAGCACGCGGCATGGCGTATGCCCGTCTTCCATTAGCTCAGGTTAGGTGCAGAAGAGTAGGACATTAAACACCATTTCATTTCATTTCAATCTGAAACTTGCAGAATAAAGATAATATTCATGTGTTCGGTTTACACCCCCTCCCAAGTTAAAGAGCGAGTAATCTATTATGTGAGAGAGTTATCGTACGTCGAGGCATAGCGTACCAGCTACCTTTGGATTGTAGTTATTGGTGCGGTCTCTGGTGTGAGCGTATGTGACTTGATGACACAGATGATTTCTCAATCGTGCAGTTTTACTCCGTGGCCTTAGGTTTCCTCCCACAGCAAGGACCATTATTTTATTACTAGTAATTTAAAGGTTTCCCGGTGAGTGGAAGAGAACATTGAATCTCCAGGTAGAAGACGGGTGGGGTGGATGAATGTAGAAGTTCCTGTAAAAGAAAAGAATTATATGTTCGTGCGTATCATATCTGACCCACCGTATATGTTTGACACTGGTTAAGCATTGTGATTATAATTGTAATGTTGAAAACCGCATTACCCCGAGCCATACGATAGATGTGTAACGAAGATTTCAAGAAGCGGAAGTGAAGCAGTTATATAGAAGGATGATTCTTGTTTTCCATTTTTTTGCGTCAATTCCGTTTCTTCCAATTTTCTTTACGCATCTATCGTTGCAATGATCTCTGTGTTAAAAATTAAAAAGGTTCATCCTCTCCGATCCAAATGCTACAGACCAAATTTAAAAAGCAATAGTGCTAATCCCCTCGCAACCCTTTTGGGTCCGTCCTCTCGTGACTCCAATGCTTAACACCAAATTTGTAATAAATCCGTTAATAACTAGATGTATTGTCTTCCAAAGATTTTCGGCAAAGAGGGATAATTTCGGAACGAGAGATTGCGTAAACTTAGATATCAAGCGGGTGTCCTTTTGTGAACTCAATGATTCACACCAAAATTTGAGAAAACATCTGGCGAAGGGGTAGAACTCTGGAACGAAACGAAAGGTTGCGGAACGCTGATTGTCGATAGGGTTCGACCCTGGTGCCTCACATCAAATTTGAAATAAATCCATTACAAGCTGTAATCTCTATATCTTTCCGACAAAGAAGGTATAAATACGGAAGGAAACGTCGAAATCATACGTATTAAAACTAGTATACACTGTTAAAAATTTTATGTATTTTTACCCTTTTTTAACTGGCAGAAATATTGCCATCTTTTCAACTGTATTTTAACATTGCAAGTTATTTTACTCTCTATAATGTAACTTTACTTCTAGCTATTATACATCAAAAGTAAATTTACATATCTGTAAACGAGTGCATGTAAAATTACCATGAAGTATATTTACATAAACTGCTAACACTGCCTTGTAAAAAAAAAATATGTTGTGTAATTTGACAGAGTTTATGTATATTTACCCTTTTTTAACTGGCAGAAATATTGCCATCTTTAAACTGTATTTTAACATTGCAAGTTATTTTACAGTCTGCAAGTAGATTTACAAATTATGTAATTTTCTGAGGTAAAATTACTAAAGGGAATGTGGCTGTCCCCTGTGGACTAAATGAACCTGGATTCGACCAGGTCAAGATAGAAAGTTTTGAGCATGTAAAACAACATTAGTCAATGGAAATAGTAGACAGCATGACACCGTAAAAGCAAAATGTCTCAAACCTAGTCTGTGACATAATATGCCCGTCTTCATCAGCCAGTTAGGTGCAAATAACTAAAAAGTTGAATTTAAAACTTCATATTCAATTTCATTGCCAAAGACACTTGATTTAGGCTTCGTACATCCATCAAATATTCAATTTTTACAAATAAGCTAAATGTATGGCTTTTGAACAGTTTCAAGCTTAATCAGCCTCAAAATTAATTCTTTCAGCTTTTCCTGAATTTCAACAGTTAAATTGAATGTACACTATATATGCATGGGGTGAGGCAAAGAACACTGGTTGAGGAGGAAAAACATACAATTTAGAAACATTTTATAAGACATTTTATTGGTACAAAACAATCATTTGAGGGATGCTGGTCCACATGACATATAAGCATGTAAAAACAACTGGATCTACTGGTTACCATGCAAAAGACCCTCACAATCTAAAACTGTTTTAATCTCACATTAAAGAGACCTGTAACACAGTATGTAATTTATATAGATGTATCATCTAAAAATGTTGCATGGTCAACAGGAAGTTATTATCAAATACATATCATAAAAAAAACTTTATATATCATTAGAAAATTCTGGTTTCTTAGAGTATCTTAACATATTACATAAGTGTTAATTAATTCTTTACAAAATTGTGGTTTCTAATAGTATCTTAACATGTAACACATTCCTTACAAAAGTATTAATTAAATCATTAGAAAATTGTGGTTTCTTCTAATAAGTAAACTATCTTAACATTTACATTCATTACATAAAAGCCGATAAGGGAGATAATAAAGGAAGTATTAAAATATAACATGTAATTGCAATTAAAATGAACAACAAGCACTATTGTGCATCATCCAAGTGTTGGGTGGAAAAAGGTGAAAATTAATACTTGGTGTATAATTAGGAATGAATCTGATTTACAGACAACATACCAGACTTATGGTAAAATGGTAAGATTTGAAGCTAGAAAATAAAGGCTAAAAATGAAACTTAAAATAATTTACCAGACTTGTGGCTTAACAGTAAAATTGCAGTATTTGAAACTACAGATCTATTTTAAATGATGTTTTATGATTAAAATGTACACAAAATTTCAACATTCCAACATATTAGCCAATATAACTCTGTTCATTTGCAGTTATCCATCAAAATTTAATTTATTTGCCAGTGATAAAACTTTTGGGTGGATGTTTATCTTCTTTCCTTTAATTTTGGTTGATTTCGTTCCTTTAACTGGATTGATACCAACTAAAATACTGAAAATATAAAACAGATTCAGATTCATTTAAAAGAATATGCCAATGGGTGCAGAGGTTTCCATCCCATGTGAGTGGTTAAGTAGTTTTTCTTGCAAGATACTCTGACCTAAACCACCATGAAGTGAGAATAAGGCAGGAGAAAATACAAACTTTCTCATACAAAAATGGATTCGAACATGGGATCACCTAGTTAGTGAGCAAGCACTGTACACACAGAACCACCACTGTTTCCTTTCAAGACTAGAGCTTTAAGTACAAATTTTGTACTCTTCTATGGAACCTTACAATAAAAGTTATAGAATTAGATTAGTTTTGTGGGTGTATGGGAAGGAGTAAGGGAAGGGTTTTCTTTTGCAAAACTTGAGAAATTAAGGGACTCATCATTAGATAAGTCTAACTCTGAGGTAGTATGGGGTAGAAGAACACACTGATTGTTTAGGAAAATAGTGTACAAGGAAAGGGATAAACTATTAAGTAATAATCTAAATGCTCACCGCTGCACAAATTCCAAGGTGATGGATGCATTAGAATGGTACCTCAGATTTAGTATATAATACAAACTAAATGCCATCATAACTGCATCATCTAAACTTCTGAGTGAAGCCAATAGGGTGTCTTCACAAAAAATATGAATTAATTGTGAGGAGTAAAACTTACCTGAAAACACAAAATTTTAAAAATAACATAACATACACTCTACAGTAAAATTTTAAAAAGTGGTTGACAGCACCCCAGTTGGATGGGCATGCACCAAAACCAATGAGTCATCCTTGGGTATAAGGAATAAGTACGCCAAACTTTAAGATGAACTATTCAGAGTTGTGGCTTGTAACCTATACCCTCAATAAAAAGAACACCTAATTAAAATAAACGGCACATTCTAATCAATTGCACATTGAACTTTTTAAAAAGTATCTTGCAATCAAACTGATTATCTTTACTTAGTTTAAGCATAAAATGTTCACAGTCAAAATTGTTCAAGGTTTTGAAGTACATTGTAGTGTAACTGTGCACTAAGTTTCATCGGAATCAACTTATCTTGTCCCAGACCATGAACTAATCATATTGCTTATCTCTGCTTATCCCAAAAATGTGACAGATCCATTTTAATAGTCCCCTTCTTTATCATAAGGTCATTCATTGAGTCAACTGGAGTGGTTTTGATTCCCCAGTTTATTAACCTCGTGGGTTTTCTCTGGGTCCTCCGGTTTCCTGCCACTGCTAAAGACCTCTACAATGCAGGCAAATTATTGAAATAAAATTGAATCATATCTAAGTCCTGAAATGACCTAGTTTGTGTCGAACGGACTTTACCCCAGGGTATATTGATGAAACAGTCATCCGCTAAAGAGCTTTGGAAGAAAAAAAAAATTCCATTCAAAACAGATGCCTCTGTTACATTCAGAAGTTTTTCAGGGATGGCGGAAGGGTTCAGGAACGAAGTTTACAGAATGTTGAAAATCAAGAGCTCAATTCTTCACACAAAATTTGGTGTTTTAATTAGATTGTATTTGTTCTTACTTGATGAATATTCAAAAAACAATGATGCACTTCCCTTACACAGGGTCGAAAAACAATAATTTAACACTTACCAACAACACAAATAACTGGTGCTTTATCTTTTTGACCAGCTATGACAGATTTAATATATGCAGTATCACTTGTTTCCTAGAATATGAGTTCAATGCAAAATATAGTTAATGAATACAATATTAACATCTGGATAATAAAAGAGCTGTTGAAATTAAAGGAATTATAGCATTTAAAATGTGATTATATATGAAACCAGGAAGCACAAACTAATTCTGGATCATTGCTCCGTTACATTTTTCAATGTTTTCTGTTTGGTTGTTTTTTTTGGTTCATGACCGTCCTATTTGTTACTAATATTTCTCAGATGTTTTCACTTGTGCTATCGAAGTCAAGAAATCAATAAAATTGAAACTTTCTGAGGCTAAAATTCCATTTCATGGCGAGATGGCAATCAGTAGTACAATACAGATGCATTTATTTGGCAGAGAGCTATGATATAAAGAATACATGTCTGAATTATAGAGCCAAATTGAGCCAGAGTTAGAAACAGCTTTGGGATAATTCAGTTGGAGCTTAACATTTTACTTTACTACTAGGTATTCAGTGTGTAAATTTTGCAGATACAGGAGTGCTATATCCAACTATTACTTTGATTTCCAGAAGCTGGGGAATTTTTTAATATGTTCCTAATGGCATGCAAGGGGCATCAGTTTTGCAGACGATCTGATCAACTACCCTGCTTGTTCCTATCTGAACTAAACCACTGATAAATCGGGAAAAGGCTTAAAAATTCTTGTGGGAAGTTTCTAGGCTAACACTAAGAACAAATTTATGAATTTCTGATTAATGAGCAAGCAATGTTGCAACAACAGCTCAACAAAGGAAGAAACAAGTTGTGCTTACAGGAAAAAGTTGTATAAAGTCTGACTCCTCAAATGAAGACATTAATAACAAGGGTACACATTGTGACAGGTGCAAGTCTCCCTCTACTTCCGTTGTAGAATCTAGTTCTTTAAACAGTGCTTTCAAAGAATCAGACTTCATATTTTCACGCAAATATTTCAAAATTTTCTGTTTCATTGTTTTTGATTCAATTATATAGTTTTTTTCCAAATCAACCCCAGTCAAACATTTAAAGTGAATGAGGGCATATTTTTTACAGAAAAGATATGGGTACTCTTCTTTGATCGTCTCCATACGCAGTGGTTCGTTAATCATCTGTCTTTGGTTGGGGTACGTTTCTTGCATAAGTTGTTCAACCATTTCAAGGTTCTGTTGGTTAATGTGTTTAGGAAATTCCTTTTTCATGAATTCCTTTTTCGTTGAAAAATCATCTTTTTCTGTTTCAGTATTTACTGACGGTTTCCAAAAACTCTCGATACATCCATAATTATTGAATGGGCCTGCACCTTTTTTTACTGATGTTGAAGTTTGATCCTGGCTTCGTTTTCGGTTGTTGTTATTAACCTTTTCTAACAACTGTTTATACAAACTGATGTGACCTTGCCCCAACACTCTTCCATTACTCTTATCACAAAAGGAGGCTTCATGCCGTTCTACTATTTTCATGGCTATTATGGATAAATCTTTGCTTGACGGTTTCCGACAAATACTTTGTATATCATCTACTAGTATTCGTACCATTTCTCGTCTTTCAGAATTCATAGGTCGAGTGTTTGAATGCAGGTGCACTTGTAATGAACATGGAAATTTTTGATAAGGAATATTATAGTTTCTTAACCAATCCGATTTTGGCATGTCTGTATTACTAAGCTCTGAATCTGTACTGCCAGTACTAGAGAATGATTCTCGTGAAGCCGACGAACAAGGAAGAGGACTTGCACTTTCACTGGAAGTGGAGGCACCAATAGGCGATGAAAACGATTCACCACTTTCAAAAGATGACGAAGGACCTGTTAAGAAAAAGAGATTAAAGCAAATTATATGATGGCTAAACATCAGTGCAATGAAGGGATAATTGCTGAGAGAGAGAGAGAGAGAGAGAGAGAGAGAGAGAGAGAGAGAGATGGGTTTTAACCTCCATTCAACACAAACTAGATAATTTCGGGACTAACATATGGTTTAATTTTATTTCAATAATTCGCTTGCCCGTAGAGGTCTTTAGCAGTGGGAGGAAACCGGAGTGCCCGGAGGAAACCCACGACGTTGAGAAGGCGCCCCTATCTCCATGCCACATACGGTCACACCAGGGCTCGAAACCACAGCCACAAGCCAGAGGTGACCGGCCAGATTTTGAGGCCTAGGAAAATAAGTAGTTTGGAATTATTAATCATATCTGTCAAGCCAGTTCAGTAATACATGTATCTATATTTCTAAAGCAGTTCGACAGATACAGGGAATCTCCAGCAACAGATTTTTATTTATTTTATCCCAGGACTCGAATTCAACAATTTTTAGTATATTATTATTACAAACTAGTATTTTTTTTTTTAATCTTTTAGACCAAGATCGAAATGTGGTAGTATATTGCTGTCGTCATCCCCATCACAATTGCTTGTGGACATTCTAGGGGCAAAAGTTAAAATATAAATGACTTTATATTCATACCAGTTATTGTTTTTTAAGTCGTGTCATTGCTCTTGAGCACTGAAACCTACCTGAATGTCGACCGACGGTAAAGTTTCTCCCTTCCATTAAAATTGAAAATCACTCTCATTTACAAAGTCATGGGTCGTTTATTATCATTTACAGCCATTTTGTTGACGCGAGATTGCCAAATGACGTGAAAAACTAGACTACAGGTTTCATACAGATTTACCACTGCACATTCAGAAAAGCTATAATCCTCACAACTTTCGTTCTAATAAGAAACAGCAGTCGTTGTTTTTTGTATTTTAGAGGAGAGCCGAAAAAAGCTCCCCTTAATGAAGAAATTGAAAAAATCACTCTCCTAAAAAAGCTCTCCCAGTTTCGATAAGAAGAGTAATTTAGAAGTTAAGGAAAGTGATCTGATATTAAGAAGAGTGATTAGTTTTCTGTATATGGAAAATGGTTCAGAAGATCAATAACTTGGTGCAAGGGGTCATTCCTGGTTACATAATTGATAATATACATTGACTGCTAAATAATAGCATTCGTTCGTAGTCGTACGGTCAAGTAAAACTTCTGCTATCGTCTATAACAACTAACGGTATTGTCGAAATTTCTAAATTTATTCAGCTTGTATAATTATTTTTAAAAAACATAACCCCCATTCAAAATATAATCATAAACGCTTGACAATTCCATCAAAATATAATCTATTTCTTCCGAAATTATTCGCATTGAAAATTTTTACGTGCCATCTCTCGTAATTTCTCACGTCTCACGAGAGTTGTACTTTTTATTTCAGTTAAATTCATAGGCGCCATCTATTTTTAGCAACATATTCATCGGAATTTTATTACCATGTGCGATCACATACTAATCGAATACACCAAATGATTTAATTTCACAATCACAGCATGGCGGAGATCTAATACATGTCCATGATTTACAAATATGGAGAGCGATTTTCAATTTTAAGGCGAGGGAGAAAAACCTCCCCTCGGCCGACATTCAGGTGCGCGGCAGGCGCTCGCGAGCTATCGCGCGCTTAAAAAAACAATGACTGAAACAGCAAGGCATTGGACAAAAATATGTGAACGCATTTCACACAGGTGGATAAGATCTGCTCGAATGGTAATTAAAGCAAGACAAATTATTTTATTATGGACCTATTTCATGCAACAGAACAATATGATTTTTTAAGTCTTCATCCCTGTACTATTTTCTTTTATTATAGAACAATAAAAGATAGGTTGCCAGGCAACGAAACATACGCCCACAGCAGCTAAATCGTCCGGGCAGTCAACAAGGGTTGTCGCATATTTTTACTAATTTCGGTAATGAAACATTTGTAATACACTAAAAACTGATTAAGAGTAACAACTCATTATGTAATTATCAGAAAATCATTAGAATTTGATTGCTTTTTATAAAATTTTACCCCACGCTAACAATTAGTATATACATGAACATTTAATATCATGGATTTAGCTGTTCAGTTATCTAAATTCATTGAAAATCAAAATACTTGTTTGTTTCAACACCTTAAACTCTATGTATCAATCTGAAGTCAATCGGATAGTAACTTTGGTCTCTATAGCGTCACAAGAATTTTTGAAGTTATCAAGGGAGATAACTCTGGCAGTAATTATTTGAAATCGCTGAAAATCAATAGGCTTCTTCGTCTCATGACCTTAAACATTGTGTATAAATCTAAAGTCAATCGGATATTAACTTTGACCTCCAAAGCGTCCACAAGATTTTTTGAGGTGATCAAGGGCCATAACTCTGGCACTAACTATCGGAAATCGCTGAAAATTAATAGGTGTCTTTGTCTTATGACCTTAAACACTGTGTATAAATTTAAAGTCAATCGGATATTAACTTAGGCCTCTAGAGCGTCCACAAGATTTTTTGAAGTGATCAAGGGCCATAACTCTGGCACTAATTATCGGAAATCGCTGAAAATCAATAGGCTTCTTCGTCTTATGACCTTAAACACTGTGTATAAATTTGAAGTCAATCGGATATTAACTTTGGCCTCTAGAGCGTCCACAAGATTTTTTGAAGTGATCAAGGGCCATAACTCTGGCACTAATTATCGGAAATCGCTGAAAATCAATAGGCTTCTTCGTCTTATGACCTTAAACACTGTGTATAAATTTAAAGTCAATCGGATATTAACTTTGACCTTTAGAGCGTCCACAAGATTTTTTGAGGTGATCAAGGGCCATAACTCTGGCACTAATTATCGGAAATCGCTGAAAATCAATAGGCTTCTTCGTCTTATGACCTTTAACACTGTGTATAAATTTGAAGTCAATCGGATATTAACTTTGGCCTCTAGAGCGTCCACAAGATTTTTTGAAGTGATCAAGGGCCATAACTCTGGCACTAATTATCGGAAATCGCTGAAAAACAATAGGCTTCTTCATCTCATGACCTTAAACACTGTGTATAAATTTAAAGTCAATCGGATATTAACTTTAGCCTGTAGAGCGTCCACAAGCAATTGTGGACGCCGGACCGACGGACGGACGGACGGGGGCGACGACAATATACGACCACATTTCAATGTGGGCGTATAAAAAGTTAATTTGCCCCCAAAGAGGATATTTAAATCATAATCAAGCCTCTGATACATTTTAAACAATTATCCAAGAATTCCTTCCACCAATCTATTCGTGCTTTGTTCCCTGGCGCCGACTCAACCCAAAGAACAATATGCTACAGTATATCTAGGTCTAATATTAAAAAAAAAAAGAAAAAACTACCTACCGACCCTACCCTGTTTTCCATCCTTTACAGAAAACAGAACCTTTTTTTGGGGGGGGGGGGGGCTCATGAGCTTATTTCAACGATTTCCAATAATTACTGCCAGAATTATGGCCGTTGATCACTTTGAAAGTACAGATTGGTTATCTTTAAAAACAACAGCGGCTGCTAGGCAGGATACACACACATTTTGCAAGAGATGGACAGAGAGCAAGCTAAAAATAAAAACGATTTTTTGGACAATCAGGAGGCATAATCCAGAAAGTTATGGACTGAGATTTTTGGAATATAAAGATATGTTTTAAGTTTCATCAAAATTGGATAATTGTGACTACTAGAGTGTCCATAACCTTTTGAATTAAGTCAGGCAGCCTTGGTCAAATTTTCATGGAATTCAAAATCAACTTTCATTACGGTGACATTATCAAATGTTTTGTTAAATCAAATAATAATTGTGACCTCCAGCTAGGGTCCACCACATCCTTCAATTACATAGATTTTTACGAAATTCGAACTTAACCTTCATTAATTTTTAACGGTGATATATTAAAACATCTTTTTAAAATTGAATACATTTGTGACTTCAAGAAGGTCAAGCTAAAAATGTGATCTTTCAAACAATCAGGGGCCATAATCCAGGCAGCTACGTTCGAAAGGAACCAAGATCTTTGGGTCATAAACATGCATTTCAAGTTTCATCAACATCTAACTCAACCTTCATTAAGGTGTAACGGTAATATAAATCAAACCGTTTTTAAAATTTGAAACAAATGACATCCAGAGGGACCACAAACTAAAAGTCGATTTTTTGTATAATCAGGGGCCATAATTCTGGAAGTTACAGTCCGATATGCGCCAATATTGAAAAGAATCAAGATCTTTGGGTTATAAACATGTATTTAAAGTTTCATCAAAATCGCGTACAGGTGGCGGCCATTTTGTCTGCCAATTTTGGTCCGATTTTCAGGAAATTTGAACGTCATTATGGAATAATGGTGGCATAATCAAATGTTGGTTTTTTTTTTAAATCGGTTAATACTTGTGACATGCCAATATCAAAAGCAGCCAAGATCTTTTGGGGATAACCCTATATTTCAAGTTTCGTCAAAATTGGATAAGAATTGTGACCTGTAGAGAGTCCACAAACAATTGTGGAGGGGCAGGGGCGATGGCATATTACGTCCACATAAAAATATTGGTGTATAAAAAGGCAATATTTGCTACAATCAGGGGCTATAATACAGGAAGTTAGCCGATATGCACAAATATCGAAAGGAACCAAGATCTTTGGGATATAAATCTGCAAAGTTTCATCAAAATTGGATTAAAATTGTGACTTCAACAGGGTTCACAACCTTGATATACCAGATGTTTACAACATTTGTGTACAAGGGGCGACCATTTTATCTGGCAGTTTTGTCAGATTTTCACGTAATTTGAACTCAACCTTCATTACGGCGTAACCATACTAAACTGTTTCTTTAAATCCGATAAAAAGTGTGACCTTTGGAGGAACCAAAAGCCAAATATGCGATTTTTCGTACAATTAGGGACCATAATTCAGGAAGTTACGCACCGAAAATATCGAAAGGAGCAAGATTTTTGAGTAATAACCATGCATTTCAAGTTTCCTCAAAATCGTGAACCCTACAGTGTCCACAAGACAAAAACGTGATTTTGCATACAATATCCAAAGGAGAGATCTTGATAAAGCTATATTTCAAGGTTTGTTGAAATCCGATAAAAATTGTGGGCGTATAAAACCCCCCATTGAATTTAGCTTCATGGATAAGATTTTCTATTTAGCTAGATATCTGAAGTAACTGACACAAAACATTAACTCAATACTTACAATTCAATTCATTCTGAATGGCCTTGCATAATTTTCGGGCCTGTATTATAGTCAAAATTTCACCAAAATCTTGTGGCTCCAGGACAGACAGGTCATTAATGTCTTGAACACCCATTTCTCTAAGCTTACAATCCAGTAATTGTTGTTGGGTTCTGTTTAAATTTGGAGCCATTTGCAAAATATATTTCATGTACTCCGGCAATATCTGAAAATAATGAATTACCTGATAATTACAGGGTTCTATTATATACTAACAATTTGGTCACAGTTGAGTTTGGTAATGCTGGTATTACAAAGCTCTATCTAATAACAGGATTTAGAACCCAAAAATGTAGTTGTCTTAAATTTACAACACAATTATAAAAATTGTGATCTCTAGAGGGTCCACCACCTTCCCATTACATACTTTACACTATTTGCGTACACGCAGGAGCCATTTAATTTGGGAAGTTTCTGTCTGATTTTCACAAAAATTCAAACTCGACCATCCTTAGGGTGTAAAGGTGAAACAATTGAATATTTTTTTTTTAAATTGGATAAAAATTGTAAACCCTAGAGAATCCACAGCTAAAAATGTGATTTTTCGTACAATCGGGGACCATAATCCTGGAAGTTATGATCTGATGTGTGCTAATATTATTAGTAATATCGAAAGGAACGTCGATTTGACATTGAAAATTAAGTTTTGAGCATTTGGATAATTCATTCCCTGTAAATGATTTTGCAAACTCGACGTTGAACCCTTATGTGCAAGTTTCGCATGACACATGTACACCGAGCCTTGTTGTCTGCTACCTTTGCAAAGAAATGCCATACTGCAGAAAGTGTATTGTCAACTTGTGCCAATATTGAAAAGTTTGCCTGCGTATGTTATCAGTTGCATTGGGGAAAATTTCAAAGTTATCAAATGTAAAAATGACTATATAATATATAGAACATAACAGAATTTCAGAAGATTGTAATAGATATTGAAATGATTCGGATAATACTGTTATTTTGTATTCGTTACAGATATCCAAATAGCAGTTTTAACCAAAACATTTATTTAAATAAAAATTCAGAATCGTAGATTGAAGTTGGCTATATTTCAGCAGCTGGCTGACCGATTTAATGCTAAAGTCAGGTGACCTGAAACCGCTATTTACAGTGTTCACAAGCTAAAAACATGATTTCACTTATAATCAGGGGCCATAATCCATGAAGTTTCGATCAGATACATACCAATAGGAACTTTTGGTGATAAACCTGTATTTCAATTTCCGCCAAAATTGGATAAGAATTGTGATCATGACCTGTATAGAATGTCACAAACAAATTGTTGACGGACAGATGCAAAAACAATATACGTCAACATGAAAATGAATGGAAATTTAGCATTTGGGCAATTCCACGGTAACGGACGTACATTTTGCACTCGTTATATTTTAAATACTTCCAATATTATCTAACCATGAATAATTAACTGTTTGGGTTTTATATAGTATTAAAGACATATATTTCAAGTATTAATTGACATATGATTTTATTTATTCCTGAACACCAGAAATAAATATTGACCCCTCAAAGTATAGGTAACGGACGTACAGAAATAAACACCATGATTTACCTGCAAGAACATAGTTGTAAAACTCTGTGAATTGTCCTGTGGAATTCGACAGTTTTTATCCATGTAAGAAAGGGCACTAATACTAGATGTGATCTGTATGATCACTTCTCACATTTGCATTCTTGTAATCCAGTAAATTAGAAATTATTGTGGTAACGGACGTACATATTTTCTGGTAACAGACGTATGAGTGCAAATTGCTAACCCATTACATGAGATATGTAAACTTTCAAGTAATGGGACTGATAGATAATACTTATTATTAACTCATTTGAATTAATGGAGCAGTTACTTTCCTATGAACATTACTCCTTACATAGAATATTGCAACCTTAAAATTTTGGTAACGGACGTACATTTTTACCCTAAAATTTTAGTAACGGACGTGCATACATCTATGAAACCCCAAATGATTTAGAAAATTTGGTCAAAATGTTTTCATTTTACAGTCATAATATCAAGAATGGGTGATGTTTGCTTTATATATGAGTTTTTGAACAGTTCCATAAATAAATATCAATGAGAGAGATAAAATGTAAATATTTGATAACATGAAATATCGTAAAAAGTAACGGACGTACATGTACGAAAACCCAAGTTATTCTGAGAATTTTTGCAAATCTTTTCTATTTTCGGTCATTATAATAAGAATGGGTTATATTAGCTTTAGATATGAAATTCTAAATAATTCCATTCATAAATATGAATGAGAGAGAAAAAAATGTGAATATTTGGTAACGGACGTACATTCTCATAGCGATATTTTTCAATGTTGGTTACTTGCACGAAAATATGTTATTTTCATATTTTAATGTATAAATATCATGTTTATATACATTGTCAGATAGCTAATGCCAAATCATTCATTATGACTCAGAATTTTCCAACAAACACAAAGTAAGAAAATACATAAAAATTATAAATTCAACATTTACAACATACACCTCGACAAAAGACCAAATAAAAAAAAATTGGGAACAATTTCCACCAAAATTTGAGTTTGTCTTCAAAATATAGATTATTTCTCACCATAAAACACTATTTTTGTCCACTTATCAACTAATTAAATTTTTCACCTAATTGTATACTTTGGCGTGGAATTGCCCATTTACTGCCAGCTGGGGATGAATAAATATGAAGTTAATAAATGAATAAAATTAGAAAAGTGTAGTGGAAGTTGGAATTATGGCAAGGCTTCTCCTCCACAGGTTTCTTTATTGTAAACTTATTTGTTGTCATACAGTATTAATGGATAATGTTTCAAGGCAATGACATTTTTAAATCCAACTTTATAAGAATTAAGTGGAAACAGATCCAGTACATCCCCATAAGCTACACATATTATGCTTTTGCATGTTGTATGACCTATCTCATACAACCCGTTTACTCGAGTGGACATGTAGTATTCACAGACAAAATAGGGTGTATTTTTTGTATTATTGACGCAAAAATCAACTTTACCAAACCCCAAATTGTCATTTTGGCAATTTATCAATAAAAAATTTCCCTTTTTGATAGTGTTTCCCCTTATGGTAATGGAATTTGACATTGCTAGCCCATCTATATTACCAATCTTTTCAAACATAAGTTTTTTAATGTCTTCCCCAAACAATCGTAATGACAACTGGACAGAGTTTTCTACAATTATTTCTGGTGGAAAAAGATTGCCTGCTAAGTAATACGATTGAAGGAACTGATGCTTTTCAGATAAATTTTTAGTAACATTTTTGAAATTTTTAGAACTTCGAATGCATCTCTTGAAATATGTGTGCTTAGATTCAAATCGCATAGTCCATACCCTTAGGCTGTGTTGAATTGAAACTATGTTTCTTGTCACTACCTTTTGACAATCCAATGAGGGTGTGAGGCAAACACAACACAAAGTGTATTTTTCAACACAAAGTATACAAACCAACACTATCCATCATTTTGATTTTATTCTACCCCCAAAAGCTCAAAGTTAATTCATATTCCCAGGTATTAACCTATATGGTAAACTGAATGAATGAAATAATGAATTAAAATACAAAAGTTGTCTGAAATACTTTTTAAAACTTGAATGCCAACCAAATAAAAGTTAGTTTGACCAATATCCCATACTAAATTAACTTTTTGATTCAACAAACAATTGGGAAACAATATTCAACACCAAATGTTTTACTTGGTGCAATACATTAGCAACTATTTTGCAGATTTCAAAAAAAAAAAAAAAAAAAAAAATATCCTATAGCACAAAGTCAGTTTAGAAAGTGGTTCCAAGTTTCAATAAAATCTGACCGTAACTTTCAGAGATATAATTTTGACTAAAATTGTTAACTGTAGAAAAAAATGATTTGGGATCTGTTAGGCAGATATGTTCCATAAATTTATTTATTTATTTTACTTTAATAAAATGAGTTTTCATATATGTATTTCTTATAAATTATACAATATTTCAATATTGGCTTATTTTATTTCTTGTGTGTATATTTACATGTGTAACTTTGACACATATGTAACTTTGACATACAATGACATAAATGTTATTCAAAACAACAGAACTTAGCAATGGTATTATTATTCTTTATTGAATTATGGTTGTCTGTCAAACTTATAGAGTGATCTACAAAAAAATTAAAGCCATTTATTTGAAAGTCTTCAAAAATATCTACAAACAATGACTTATTTATCAAGAATATTAGCGATAAACCGACGAGAATGAATATCTAGGACATCAGCTCAGTGCGCATGCCTAATAACCTGACCTGCTTGTTTCTGATTGGACACTTCAACCATTGACCATAGCGACCGACCAATCAAATAACTTATTCTTAAAATAACTTCATTATGTATGCAAAAACATGCCCGCACCGAGCGAAAGCCGAGAATTTCGCTTGTGGAATACTTGTTTTTAGATTTATATTGAAAGTTTTACTAGTTGAAATACATCTATTAGAGCAAAGTGGCCATGGGCACATAAAATTTATGTAAATTGCAGCTATCTGCCAACGAAATCGACTGTTAAATCGCTCTGTATTAAACACGGCAACAGACTGCAACATAATGTCACTTATTTTTGTTTAGCCGGTATATATTGATAAACGAGACATTACGGGGTAACTTATTTCTAAAATAATTGTTAGAAATGTCAGACACATTCAAATAAAACTTCAAAATTTTTTGTGTTGAAAAGCTATGCGGCCGAAAATAGACCCCCCGATCCTAAGCGCGCGGGCGACAAGAAACATAGTTCCAATTCAACACAGCCTTAGTAATGGACCAAATTGAATGATAAGATATGGATAATGATGTAAATAATGGTGTTTTGGTCTTAATTTAACATCAGAAAACAGTGTTTGTCTTATATCAATATATTCATCAAGTAAATGATGCAGTATAGCAACTTGATCAATTGAGATGGACTGAGAGCATAAATACTCTGTTATTAGCCTCAATAGCAAGATTGCCTGCCAAGTTGTATCATCATGATCTTTGACATACTCAAATAGTATGACCGGAAGAAATCGCAATAATGTCCATATCTGAACAGCATGTCCACCTACTGTTTCACACTTTGTTTTAAAAGGAACTGGCTTGTTACTTAAATCTAAGCCTATAAACTTAAAGGATGTTATTAAGGAGTTTACAGTTTCCAAGTTAAACCATTTTTTATCTTTAACAAGATTTTTAACAAATAAAGCTAAATCATATTTGATCACACCTTCGAAAAGGTCATGACCAAGACAGGGAGGTAGACCTGGGTTACAAACATGAAACCCTTCTATTTTATGAAAATAACATTCTGATTTTACACCAAGATGATGAATAATATCATTTTCTGTAATGTATTGTAGAGCATCCTGAAAATTTTCTTTAGTACGAAGGGTTGCGCTTCTTATTGACACAGGGTTTTCTATATACACTTGTTGAGTCAGAAGGCAATATCTACACATATATTCTGCATTTGAAAAATTTGTAATAAATCCCCCCATAAAATGACTCCCAAGGTTGTCACCCAAAATGCAAACAACATTAGCTTTCATCAGAGTGCCATCTGTCGTAACAAACCCGGTTGATAACTCTACTATATCATTAATCAAAGGTTCCAATATTTTTTTATCATTTCCAGACTGTGTAAAATCATTTTCTTTACATAGTATAGCTAATTGCATTGTGTCAATTTTAGACCTATTATGAGGATAAATATCAAGTAGAGTGTAATAAAATCCAAGAAGTTTGAACATCTTTTTAGCTGAACCAAGTGGGTTTACCAGCTCAAATGCATCCTGGTACAAAACAATCTTTAATGCATTTGGGTTTTCATTAAAATATTTATTAGTCTTAAATGACTGTCCATTTGTAACATCAGTGAATATGTTGTTGTCCAAATCATTTTTGATGGGGTTTTTATACTGACTGTTAAAACTTGCATTGCTTAGTAGTGCCTTTAGAGTCTCTTTAACAGGGACATAATGGAACACACATTTTTTATTGTTTGCATCAAGTCCAAGATTTAGTTCAAGTGGCTCTACAAATTGAAAATGCTGCTTGAAGAATTTTTTTCTTTTAAAATCTGTATTCATATCACCATTGTCTGATAACAAATTAAGAAATAGATTATTTTCAAATGCAGTTTTGATTTCAAGCTTCTCATTTGGGTCACTAACTCTATTTTCTATATCACTTTGCAACATGTCAAGAGAAAGGCTATTAAGATGTGAAATATCACTCATTATCAATTGTATGGTACTGACCGGGATAAGATGAACAGCCTCCATCTTCAAGAAAAACAGAGCTAGAGAATTTTTAAATTCCTTTTGTGTGCAGCTTTTTAACTCCAAAGTGACCAAAGATGACAAATCTGATCTCTCACTCTCCTCAGGAGGAGCACCATCATGGGCATGGCCAAAATTGGAATCATAATTCTCATGTTCTACATTGTCTTGATTAGAAACACTTGATGTAGGCCTACCATTGTCTGTATTAATGGGTGCTGACTTATAAACAATTTTCAATTCTTCTATTGAATGTCTATGCTTACGTGATACGTGAGAAGTGAATGAAGTGTGTTTTTTAAATTGACTAGAACATGACAAGTATGGACAGGGCATGGACTGTATATCACTACTACTCAAATGAGTTTTACAATGGGAAATCAATTGCTTAATGCTATGCATTTTCTTTCTACATTCAGGAAGGCAACACATAATTACCTCCCTTAATCCCGACTGGTGAAAAACACCTAATGATTGATAAATTTCTGATTCGGGCTGCAGAGGCCTACCAGAGTGATCTCTAGAGATGTGACAACTTAAGGAATTAAATTTTACAAAGGTTCGACTGCAATTTGAAATGCAACAAGGGTATATTAAATTCTTCACGTTGCCATGAAGCCTGTAGTGGCTCACGTATGTTCTCACAGAACTTAGTTCTGCCTTACAGAACTGACAAACATACATTGTTGATTTTTCACATGAAAACACGTAGTTTACAATAAAGGACTTTATATTGGAAAGATAAATATTGGCTTAAACACACAAACCATGTCCTGTATTTCCCTCTCCTCCTCCATCTTGATCGTTTGGGTGACGAGAAAGGGCGCTAAAATGTAGACTCGACGTTCCGGTCTTACATTCGGTGCCAATCTGTTTTACCGAGTAGCCTTTTAGAGCTCTGTCTCACTACTAAATGGGAATTATTTTTATCGAGATACACTTCCAACATCTTTATTTCTTAATAATTTGAAAATTTATTGTACAATCCAATTTGCAGAAGAAAAAATGATTATACTGAGAATGAACTCGCTTCGATATGTCATCCATCCATAGTACTACTATGGCAGGCTAGCGTCCAAGTGAATATTTGCTGCTGTTCGGTTTGGCCGGGACCCCGCACTGGTTTCTTTGCCAAAAGTAAGCTCTATTCTGTCTAGGTAATTCCAACGTATACAATAAAAAAATATGTCTAGACAAATAGACTAACCCAGTGATGAACATTATATTATTAGGAATTTAGACCAGGCTACAACAAAAATATAATATTTAAGTGTGTATAATCGAATATCCATGCAACGTACACCGATTGCAGTATTGCCTGATAGTTTATGAAACACTAAAATGACTAAACAGATTGATCAGTGGAGTAGGCAGATTTTTTTTAAAGAGCGGTAGACCTACCAGGGCTGGCCAGACCAAATTATTGATGATGTAGGCTAGTGCACCTGCCAATGATAATCCCAGTGACCGAAATTTCAACGTAGGCCAGAGTAGGCCTACATTAGGCCTACTTTAAAGGAGCTAAATCGCTAATATTTGGGACATAGAAATTGACACAAATGGGTCGCAACGTATATAATAATGTACTATGAATGTGTATAAACTTATTTATATTCAATCCTTTCCGTTTTTACTTTTATCTCAAATCAATTATGTTCGGCGAAATGCGACAGTCTCAATCGTATGTCACTCTCTAGCGTCTGGTTATTCCGGTCTACACCTATAGTATTTATTACGCATGCTATCCAGATAGGAATATGAAGTCATCGAGTGATTGCAGTCTACTCCGGTAGTCTTCCCTTGTGGGGTATGTGTAGGCTCGTTCACTGAGTCGCTTATTACAAATGACGTCCGAATTTCGGACACGCGATTCGCTTGCCAAGTTTAAAATTTAAATTGTGTCTCGAATATTGGATAGGCCTACCAGAAGCCCATCTTTGAATGGCAAGACAGCATCAATTTTAAATTAACCAATAAGTCGTGTTTGCTGTGATAGGCCTACTGCGTTAAAGGCGTAGCTACTTTGATGCATTCACATTTTCAATAACCTATTACTCAAAAATAGACTAAACTGCTAACAATTCACCAGAAGAGTATGTATTATGTTAGATAAAATTCGATATCTAGCCAACGAGTGAATACCGACGTGACAAATATTTAAAATAATAATTCAATACTTATTGCTGTTAATATACAGCTCACATTTTGTAAACTGACATAATATGGTTGTATTTCTACGTTACGTTTGATGCGATCTTACACAAGTTTTGTATTCATACAAATTTACATCGTTTGAAATGTAAGTTAACAAACCATGTGATATTACAAATCCGACACTGTATTTTTACAATACTTATAACTGTACATATACATATGGTTGTATTTTTGCTTTGCGTTTAATGTAATCATACATATGTTTTGTAATCATATTCATTTACGTCGTTTTTAATGTAAATTAACAAACCATGTGATTTGACAAATCCGACACTGTATTTTTACAATATTTATAGCTGTAAATATACATATAATTTTAACAGTGTAGCAATTCTCATTTTAGGAGGTCCAGTGCCTCAAATGGCATCAGCAGTTTCGATTTTTTTTTTTCAAAGTTTCTAGAGGAGGCGATCCAGGCCCCCGTAGTGCGCTTCGTGAATGCTTACTCCAACACGTCAATATAGAAACCTGAAATATCATGACCCCTCCTAACCAAAAATCCTGGATCCGCCCGTGGGTTCTACAAACTTTGTACATGTTTCACATTTTGTCACAAGGGCAGGGGCAATATAACCAGATGAAGCGGTATGATGCGCACCAATAGCTTTGATCCTTACTACGTCATGTATGAAAGGTGCATTATGTAACAGTTAGATAAAGAGATGACAGTTACAAAATAGATAATGTTTCATTTCATGGGACGAAAAACCGAGGTCCCGTGTACACATTGGTGTGCACGTAAAAGATCCATTGGCAGTTGGCATTCGATAAAAGAGTAGGCCGTAGCGCCGCTACCCGGGCAAAATTTCTGCATCACTGACAAGGAGAAACCACTTCGGAAAATCAAGATGAACTTTCTCGGCAAATGCAGGGATCGAAAAGATCCCTTGGCAGTTGGAATTCGATATAATAGTAGGGCGTAGTGCCGCTGCCCGGGCAAAATTTCATTCGTAGCACAATGTATGGCGTATGCCCTATGTCCGCCTTCCATTAGCCCAGGTTAGGTGCAGAAGAATTGGACGTTAAACCCCATTTCATTTTAATTTTAATTAGTTAAAGGGACATAACTACACTTTAGTAAGGTGGTTTCAGACAAGTAATTCTCCCCATCCATTGACTTCAATATAACATTTTTCAATATTCCGATGATCATAATCTCTATAACCAGAGAGAGACCAATATGTCACATTCATCTGATAAAACGTGAAAGGGTGTTGACCATCTCGATTTTCTGCTGTTCTCGGTCGAATGAATCTATTTGTACCCAAATTCCTTAACTACTGTGTGGGCGCGGTAACTGAATTTTTCAAAATGCTCATGTTTATTGCTTAGTTCTCTATTTTTGAAATATTATAGCAAGAACTACCAGCTGCTAATCTAAATCTTACATATTGCATATTTAAGGTTCTGAAAAATTATTTGTTAATTTTATTTGAAAGAAACTTACCCTTTCGACATAATTTCTCAACATACTACAAGAACTCAGCAAACTATATGTGCGGAATAAGACTGACGAATGTATTCGCCCAGTTATGAAATGAGATGGGAGTTTAGCGCTCTCCCTTTAACTCTGCCGGAATAATGAAGACACCTCGCAATGTTTCGTAGATTTAGCTTTTGCATAATGTATGTTTAAAATAGAGCATATATTAATGCAATATGCATGTATAAAAACTGATCTACATTCAATCGTTTCTGCGCTTCGAAAGGTTACTTCTGGTTATGAAAAGGGTACTGGCCAATAACTTCCATAAGGTGACCTCACACTGTACTGCACATAGCTCAAGGTCTATTTTCCGTGTACTCTTTTCCGCCGGCGAAAAGGGGAGGATAATGCACATATAATGTAACTGTTTCCATGTAACCCATTTTTTCTTTGGTGTAAAGCTTTAGGTTCAAAGGAGGAATAACCTTATCGATGGTTCCAGCGTTACTCCTAATTTTCCAAAAGCCTTGTTAACGCATTTTTTTTAATGATCTTACCCACGGTTGGCCGAAAACCTTGTTAACACGAAAGAGGCTACAATTTTAACATATCTTTTTAAATAGCCAAAACATAATTAACGCGATAGAGTTTTATAGTTTTTAATTGTTTATTTTTTTTCTTTTCAAATTAGGCGTGAAAAATTGGGGGCATCACGTTCCTAAAGCAAACTATCGAAAGTTTTACATCATCCAGACGTTGGTAGTCTGGTCTGCAATTCCCGAACTAATAGCCGAGTAATCTCCCTTTAGGACATGTGGACGATAGCGTCTAATCAGAGGTTGTGACCCAAACACACTGAAATCGAACATTAAGTTAAAATGGTTTAACCATCCCCGGGGTTTTTAAACCAGTTCAACTTAAAGGAGCTAAATCGCTAACATTTGGCACCTAGACATTGACACAAGTGGGTCGCAACGGACGCAACGCATATAATACTCTAATATGAATGTACTGATTTACATTCAATGTTTTCCGTTTTTACTCTAATTTCAAATCAATTATGTTCGGCGAAATAAGCCAGCAGTGTCAATCGAATGAAAATTCCTAGCATCTAGTTATCAAGTCTATACATGCGCCGTTCCTCGAGTCTCTTGCTAGAACTGCTGCTGAAACGCATTATAGTACACGATTCGCGTAGCCTACCAGTGTCTTAAATATTGGATATCAGAAGCCCATCTTTTTCCGGTAAGATCGCGTCATCAATTTTGATTTAAATTGACAAATAATTCGTGTTTTCAATGTTGAAGATTTTGGATGATATTGAGTTAGAGACTTATAGCTACTATAAGATACAGGTATTTTGTGAACAGACATTGAAATCCATCAAGCGGTTGAGAAAAGATTGAAACTTTAAATTAAAAGTTAAAGATTCGTTGTGTAAAATTTAGATAAAGATCTGATTGTTCTTGCTATCAAAGTTTAAAAATAGATAATACAAAAGGAATAATAGTGAAAATCCTATCAAATTACACCCGACTTTTTATGTGATATCCCAAATTTTTCTGTGACACGCAGTATGTTACTATTTCTTTAATGAATTAAACTTATAAGAATTTGAAGGTATTTCCCCATTCCCGGCCCAGTTGCTTTATGTCGTCATTTTTAGAATCTACAACAAATGAATAACGTTAAAAATTTAATAAACACAAATGTATCTTTAAGTATAATTATTACAATATGTGCACCACATATTTATATAACATTCTGAGAATCTGTAAGGTAAGGTAAACTCCAGATATCAATATACTTTTCGATTCATTGCAATTTTTATAAAATTTTGTTTGGTTCTGTAGAAATGTTTTTAAAAAAATCAAACCATTAATGTGTTGACACTTTTCATAAAGTTGCATGGTGGCGGATGTATGTTTCGTTGCCTGCAAAACTATCTTTTAAATTGTAATTTCTTTCGACAAACTGGACCCAAACAGTTCGAATTTTTCCGACCTAAAGGTACCAGCAGGATTATATATAAATTGGCTTACAGGAACAGGTCTCCCAACAGCCATTTCTTGTCCTTCCATTGCCATTATCACAATTCCAGCAATCGTTGAACTGGAATATTCCATGATCACTTGAATCATCTGAATTTACAGGACTTACAGCAGCCTTATTTTAATGATGATTCGTACTTTGCCATACGCATCCCTTTAATAAGAAAATAAATCAAATATGAAATTTTTACACCTGTGTGCATTCATTCCACCATATTTAAATCAAATATGATTAGGAAATATGTCTGCATTGCAAGGTCGAATTTATTTTACTATACCTATTTACTAAATATATAACTGAATTATATGACAGTTAAATAAATTTCCTAGCCATTACATAATTGAAACTGATTAGATTTATCAATCCTTGTAATGCCTTGCCGTAAAAAAAAATATAGTATCCTATAATAATATCATATAATCATATGACCAAATAAACATTTTGGGCGTCATTTGTAATCAACAAAGAAAAACACATCGTTTAAGACAATGTGGCTCTCAATAGTAATGGATGAGGGGTGGGGGTGGAGGGTAACGTCCACTCGAAACAAACAAGGTCATTTCGTGACTAACACATAGAGTCTTAAGACGTGGGAAACAATCTGAGGACCCGGAATAAATCACGAGGTTGCACAGGCGACTCTACTCCTTGTCACATACAACTTTAGAATCGAACAAAAAAAACGTGCATAATTGACTAAGTAGACGTTCATGACCCGTTTAATTTGGACCGTTCACGTGTTTAACCGAACATAATTAATTACAATCGTGTTTTAAAACTATATATGCATTCATATTACATTTATATGTCGTTTGGGGCCCATTTTCGTATTTAAGGTCTCAAGGATGAGAGCCATGCACACATAAACAAACATTCGGTAACCCCTCAGCCCATTCGAGGAAATGAAATTAAATTTTGCTCAGATTGCGGCGCTACGACCTACTCTTATACTTATATCGAACTCCAACCGTCAATGGTTCTTTTTTCCGGCGGAGTTCCCCCTTGTCACTGCATTGTCAGTGATTCAGGGCGGGGATGGTGGCTGACAAGGGCAGCTGTCTGGTCATTCGAATTAGACAAAAAAAAAAAAAACAAAAAAAAAAAAAAAAAAAAAACAGGTCCCGTGTACACATTGGCAAGCACGTAAAAAATCCCTTTACAGTTGGAATTCAATTTATATCAAAATTTCCCTCATAGCACAATGTATGGCGTATGCCCGTCTTCATTAGCCCAGTTCAGAGCAGAACAGTAGGACGTGTGTACGCAGAACATATACTTTCCGAACGACTAGACAACTGTCCTTGCCTGGATCCTTTGATGAATACATGGGGAACATAAGGGGGAATTTGATTCTTTTTTTACATACAATGATGCACTTGGCTTCTAGGTAGGGTACGCCGAGTTCTACTAACTCGTCAGCTAAATCACCCTTTGAAAGTAAGATTTTTAGATTTTTAAAAATATACAGCGGGTCTGTCTTTGGGTCAAGTATCTCTTGGTCAAGGGGGAGGGTAGGTTGGGCTCGGGGTTCTACTGTATCCACATTACACCAATTCTAATAGATTTCCATTGGCTAATGTACTGACTAATGTAGGTATATTCTCTACTAGTATAATGAATGTATATCCTAGCCATGTTTATTTTCTTCTGTTTGTTATGAGCGTACTGGTATAAATTACATTAAAGGACAGTATTGGTTCCAGTCATTATTACATATGTGATACGTCATTCCTACGGGAGATGTGTAACAAACTGTTATATATACGGAAGTGAGGTCAAACATGACAAATACGAGTTGTCTTTCTGTATAACTGGCTGAACTAACCAGCGATAACATTTCACTGATAATTCCGTTGAAGATGGAAAGTTGTTACCGGTATATAAGACGATGAGAGGATATGCGTCTTTATCGACCACTGATTAGCCAAAGTGATTTGCATTCAATCACATTTTCATCTTTAACGTCCATCTAATTCAAATTGGTTACCCTAATCAACGAATTTATCGACATCGATTTCCGAAGCGATTACATCAAATCGCCAAATCAGTTCAGGGTGCGATTTGACGATTCGATCGGGTGGTCACGTGGTTTTTTTTCAACTGTGTCCAGCCACAATAATTGTTGACAGCTAATCGGAACATTTAACGAACTCGCCAAAGTACTTTGAAATCGACTAAATTGTCACATGACATCTCTACTAAATTCAAATCAATCTGGCAAGACGAAAAAAAAGCCTCTTATCACACAATTCAAAAATAGAATTGGCTGTCACAAGATAAGACAAAACGAAAAAAAAAGAGGAAGAAAATCCCGTGCATTCCCGTTTTTATTTATCCAGCTCTTAATAAAAAAAACCATGGTAACGCACTGACTTTTTTCTAATTTGTTCGTTATCTTCTATCTACTGACAGCCAATTCTTTTTGTGAATTGTCAGACATCCTCCCACCTTCTCATATAATAACTTTTCATCGTCAATGGAATTGTCAGTGAATTGAAATTCGCCTACGTGTCTGTTATCGCTTGTTAGTTCAGTCACTTATATAGGACAACTCGTGTTTGTCATGTTTTACGCCACTTCCCCCTATATAAGAGTTTGTTACACATCTCCCATAGCAATGATCTCTGTGTTAAAATTATATCTGGAATGTATTTTACCAGTTCTATCACATATGTAATAATGACTGGCATCAATATTGCCCTTTAAGATCTGATTCCATTGAATTTATGTTCGATTTAGGCCTCTTTACCCATCGCCACTGAATCAGTAGGACTAGGCTAGTGAACAAGTCAGCATTAATCATATATCTAAATTGGTGATTTTTCTTTCATTTTCTTTATGCTCCTCCCTATCGACGTTTTTATGCAATAAACTTACTTACACAGTAACCCACATAGGCCTAGTCATTTTGAATATTGTGGTAGGCCTACCGGTACGGGTAGTTTATATTCTGTCGGACTGCGACATTTCCGCCCACTCTGCGGGTTTGAATCCCTATACTGCCAACGGATCTTTTCTTTTACATACACTACCAATCTAACGGGACACCGTTTCTTCCATCCGAAAAACTAGACACACGCTGTTCAAATAGGCGTATATATTTATAGCAAGCGAAAATGGAGATTTGATTGATGATAGGTTTTATACGGTAAGTTAATTTGTCGAAAACGTATATTTCTCCTATAGACTATTAGGTGCATCTAATCATTGATCGACGAAAGGATGCAATATATCAATCGTTAGTTTTGTGCACTTAATTTTGAGTATTTCTACCCACGCTAGCTGCTCACAGTGCAGTGTATGGAAGTGGGTCTGTTTGTATCCGTGTATTTACGTCATAAACGCAGTTAACCTTCATTTAAATGACATTCTGGCATCGCGTCATCTTTATTCAGCCAATAGAATCACGATTTCGGTGCAGGAACTGAACCAGCGTATACAACCGATAAATACTTTAGAATTGTGTTCTTTATTTATTTGTTCAAATACGGGATATTGTAATGGTAGGTGGTTTATAAAATTATATTTTTCAAAAATACTGAAGTGCTAGCCAAAAGAATGTAAGTAACTATCCAAAAAATGCAAATACCTTTTGGTTTATCGGTTAGTTTTACCTACTTACTCGGACCATGTTTAGTTTTTAACATGTGTGTGTGTGTAAGGTGATTTTGACACCGCGTGTACGGGCGAATAATATTATCATTTACTAGTTTTCGCTCAGGTCAGCAAGCTGAACTAATACTCAAAGGCTACAGTGGTAAGTGGTTTAATTTAATTCATTTGTGATAAAAATAAAAGGTAGTATATATATTACAATATATGTCTGAGGTAATAAATTTAGTCTTATTTGTTATTCGCCTATTGATTTTTTATAGAAAGCTTGTGAAGAGACAGTGGGAGGAAAAGATGCTTGAATCGTGGTGCAGGATGAATCGATTCATGGCTTGGCTGTTTCTTAGAGCAGTGAATGTCATGAACTTTACATTCATTTTGATTTAATTAGTAATTTAATTGCCATTGCGTCATGTAAACGAAATTGTCTTAAAACTAACTCATTGCGGTGTAGCCTATCTTTATAAATATATTATAAATAATACTTTTTTGATGAGTCAAAGACTGAGTGATATTACCACAATATTTTATACATTTTTTTTTATTTTCGATTAGTCTTCATTTTGTATTGATTTAATTCCATCAGGATGTTCCGATGTGGTTCGCCTTTCTCAGTTGGGCGTGCGGACCCCCCCCCCCCCATCTTCATTAGCCCAGTTCGGGGCAGAACAGTAGGACGTTAAACCCCATTTCATTTTAGTATAGTGCAGGGTGTAGTCACTCTGTTGGACGAACAACCGTGGTCTCGTGTACATTGGGTTCGTTTTGCCACGGTTTAGTCAAATTATTGCCATAAACGGCCAAATGACAAATCTAAACTTCATTAATTTATATCAGAAGTGTACGTGGTGATTTACTTGAACGAATTAAACTTTAATTTTACAACTTAATTTGACGTACAAGTAAATGAACCCTTGACAATTGGAATTCGAAATAAAATTATAGGCCGTCCCGCGTCTATCCTGGCATATTCCCGGATTCATTAGCCCAGTCGGTGCAGAAAAATAGGACGTTAAACCCCTGAGAGTCATGGTAGCTCAAGCTCAATGAGTAAGACTCGCTAACCCTGAGGTCTCGCGTTGGCCGAGAAAGTTCATTGGGATTTTCCTACGTGTTTCCCACTAAACAATGGTGCAGGACAAAGGGAGGGACAAGGTAAAGTAGGCCCTAGTTCACATTCGACGAAAAAGCGAGGTACTTTGTACACACTGGATTGCACGTAAAAGATCCCTTGACAGTTTGAATCCTATATAAGAGTGATTTATATATTACACTCTTCACTGTTTGTAACATAATTACTTATTTTCATGCAAACTGTGATGATATGTTTTGAAAATCAGGCAAACGAACCTAATTTTTCTTGTTCAAGGCCTCGAATAGTGTATCAATTGCAGCCGTAGATAAGAATTATTATGTCTACAAATTGCAGCTACGTATGATATATGCCAGTCTTCATTAGCCCAGTCGGAGCAGAACGCTAAAACCCATTTCATTTCATTTCTATAAAACCCTGTTTTTTTTCCAACTTTTAATCTGATGCATATGTCATGAATTTAATTTATTTCATATAGCACGCCCAAAGGATTACGTGCAGTTGAATAGTATCAATATTTGGACACATAATGGTTAATTGCTTTGATAGTATAGGTTATCCGACGTACAGCGCCCCCACCCCTCCATCTCCTCTTCCTCCCTCCCTCTTCAAGCCACTGTTCATGTGTAACCGACCAGGAACTCGTCAGAAATGCGCCATCACCTCCCCCCCCCCATTTACTATTTTGTCACAGAGCGCTAGGCCGTCTTGAAAATATTTTTATTCCCGAAAAGCCCAGTTATAAAATTAAAACACTGCTGTTTTTTTTAAATGTTCTACATCTTATGCCATAATCATATTTAAAGAGAGCCTTATGATTTAATTCAACGTTTGGTTGTGTGAGAAGTATAGGGTATTAGGTCAAATGATGAAGAAGAATAGGAGCTATTTATGCTTGTTCCCGGTAATAATCGATAGACCTTTAACAAGGAGCCCAGCATTTCGATTTAGACTATTGTTCTAGTGTGGATTGCTTTAGGCATGATAGCAGTCGTTTCCATTAAATACCATCCTATCGTTGAGTAAAGAGAATTTATTACTTGGTCTGATTTCATGTCAAATATATCACACCAACAGAACAGAATGGATGGAACAGCCACAACAAACTAAACAACCATTTAACACTTAAACCCCTTTCATTTACTTTAGTCTACGTGTATAATTTGAAGCTGTGAAATAAAAGGAAAATGGGTCGTCCCCACCCTCCTCGCCTGGGATGACTAACGCCTCAACTACTTTACAACTATAAATAGTGTTCCTCTAATCATGAGTGGAGTAAATGTTTATCAACAGATTTAACTGTTTACTAACAAGGGTTTTCATAAAGTACATCGCGTTGAATGAATAATGATTCAGACACAGACAATCAATTACACACAAAACCCATGATGGTAGTCTTCGTCCTAATACGGTCGTGATGTCGACTTCTTATCCGAGTTAGATTTTACATAAGCCACCATATACCCAAAAAACATGATGAGATCTGAGGTCAACAAAATAGATTTAAAAAAATTAAAAACAAAATCATGACACTACATGCACATACCCTGATTAGATTATGCGCTGAGGAAGTTGTAAATAAAATGCGTTTACATGTGTAAGTACGATCAGTGTACCCAAAATATTTTCACCATCACGGGCATTATTGAGTCACGGTTGACTATTTGATTAAAATACAGACCTATGTGCTTCGGGATTTCGATGAAATCGGAGGTGTATACATTTCCTCTCCACCCCTATCGATATGGTTTCAAAATTAACTTTGATAGCAGATCAATTTCGCGTTTCATTATTCTTTACATTAATGACCATTTCATGACTGAAAACCAATGAAAATTTTATTTTCCCTGTTTAATTTTGCAATATTTGATTTAAGTGATAGTCTTCACGGCTGTGACTCTGTATTAACTAGCTATTTTAGGTTACACTTTGACCTTGCTGGGGTGTTTTATTAAAATTTGGTGCTCTACAGAGTTACAGAACAATTCAGTGAAAAATCAGTTTTGACTGGGCAGTTTGGGTAATTAACAAGTGGTCTGCCTCCAAAGAAACAAAGAACATGATAGCAGCTGCAGCTGGAATGAAATGGGGTTTAACATTCTTCTGTTCTGCTCCAAATGAGCTAATGTAGACGGGAATACGCGACGAGGCCAATTTTACCCGGACAGCAGAGCTACGACCTTGGGTAATTAACAAGTGGTCTGCCTCCAAAGAAACAAAGAACATGATAGCAGCTGCAGCTGGAATGAAATGGGGTTTAACATTCTTCTGTTCTGCTCCAAATGAGCTAATGTAGACGGGAATACGCGACGAGGCCAATTTTACCCGGACAGCAGAGCTACGACCTACTCATATATCGAATTCCAACTGCAAAGAGATCTTTTACGTGCACGACAATGTGTGCACGATGAACATTCTCGACCATCACCGGGGTCATCTTAGCCACCGTGGCTTCTAGTAAAGCAGTATATAGCGTGAAATAAATCAAATGAAACATTACAAGGAGTATAATAAACAAAACGTTTGATTCAGTGTAATGGGGCAATAATTTGAATCTTTATTTCCTCCCGGCCTTGGGCAGCATTTGATGTCAACTGCAAACGAAAATATAGTGGCAAAAATTCTAGTAATATCCTAGATATGCATTCCGCGTCTCCACGTGGACAATGGATATCAAATTACCGTATTTACATGTATAAACGTCTGTAAATTTCCCCCGATATATAAAAATTTAATCGACCTCAGTTTGAAATATGTTAATTGATAATCTGTGGTGGTAAATGTGGGCTTAGGTGACCTCTAAGAAAATATCTTACCTTTATCAAGTACTTTATTTGTTGCTGATGATAAAGCTACTTGCTGGTGCGCTTTGTGTAATTAAGAGGTTTGTACGTGATAGATAAAACTCTAATTTTACTCTACGTGATCGATAAATGAACGGTCACATTTAATCGACTGGCGTGATGATATTTTGATAAGTTCCTTTAGAAAGTGGGGTAATTATTTCGCGAATTTCATTAATTCAGGATAATTTTATAGTTCTTAATAAGTTACATTTTATCTATTACTAGCACGAATTTTGTCTTCTTGGGTAATAAATCTCTATTAAAGTCTCTGGTTGTCATTTAAAGCTGCAATTTCATATTTTTAAGTTATATTTTTTTAAAATATATTAAAATAAAGTCTTAAAATAGATGGTACAGTATCTATAAACTATCCTACCTTGTTAAAGAATAATCCTATAATTCACTATTGCCAGTTGAGCAATTGGCAAAAATATCATTTTCAACTTCAAATTCAAACGTTTGAAAATAGTTTTTTTCATGGTGGATTCGGAAAACAAGGGAGGCAATTGTGTTATTATTTCCTGTGTGACAGATGTATAAGTGTGGGAAGTAATGCCTATTGTCGTAAAATAGTGAGTTGACAATCCATTGAGCAAAAGGCATAGAAATAATAATGTTATGAAATTTCCGCTTTCAGTTTTGTTTAATCCCTTACAATTATATACAAAATCAGCTATGCGAAGACTTTCAATTTTTTGTCCTTGGTCACTTTGTAAAATCTTGTGAACGCTCTATGATTTGCTTGAAAATGATATTCATTGTTCAGGTTATTGAAACGAAAAGGTTTATCGAATTTCAACAAGATTTGTTAAAAATGCACTATGCAAAAACTAAATTTGCTTATTGCAATTGCTGATTGCAAGTCTTTTTAGGCTAAAATATTATCTAAATTATTAGACATTAGAGACATGCATTATGCAAGAGCTAAATCTGAGGCCTGAAATGTTTACTAAATTATTAGACATTTATTGACTTATCCAGACCACAATCCACCCTCGGTGTCATCGCTAGCCTGTTTTATTTACTAGATTATGACCCAATCTGCGACTCAACGATCATTCATTGTACCGACCTTAGTAATGATGATTGCTAGTCCGAAATTTCAGTCGCTAAATTCTCGGTTCAAAGTGGGTCAATTTGACTGAAGTTGTCGGCTCTTTATCTTACCCAATGCCCCTTCAATTAGAATAATGACCCTTATTATGTCCCATCTTTCGAAGATGTACTTATAGGTTTGCAAGTCTGTGATATCACTATTATGGAAGTAAGCATTAAACCACGAAGATCCGACGATCAAACTTTAAAACAAAGAAGCCCATCGCATGGTAACGTTTTTAGGAGTGGTTATCCTAAGATGATAAAGGCCTTGGTTTGTTAAAAAGAAAGGACAATGTCCCATGGGATGAAGCGAGACAGATGTACTTTAGAGGGCCAATTTTAAACATGTTTGATTCTTTGAAAGCGCTTTGCGGATATGTTTTTCGAGATAACGGGATGAGTATAAACAATATACTGTGTCGCATAACTTATGTTATATTTTACATTTCAGGCCATGGAACCTAAAAAGTCAAACAAGCTGTCGAACTTGTGGATCTTTCTAGCAAAGGTTGCGCTGGTAACGCTAGTCCAAGAGGAAACTAGTCAATCAGAACAAGATAATCCGGAGACTATCACTCCCGTAAGCCAAGAAGAAGATGAACTTTCTAAAGTTAAACTTCCGCGAAAACTTCCCTCAATAATAGACATTAAAAGATCTATTCCAGCTCATTGCTTTCAATCATGCGTGAAAACCTCACTTTATTTCGCAATCAAAGATGCTATATTGATAATTATGTTATATTTCATAGGCGAATTACTCTTAACGTATTTACCCTTATGGGCTATAGTAATTACAGCACCATTGTTTTGGTTTGTTCAAGGTACCATTTTTACTGCTTGTTTTGTAATTGGTCATGACTGTGGTCATGGGTCATTCTCCAAGTATGATCTAGTCAATGATACCGTGGGTACAGTCATGCACGCTTTCCTGATGACTCCATATTTCGGATGGAAAATCTCTCACAAAAACCATCACAAGAATACTGGTAACATTGACAAGGATGAAGTGTTTTATCCTATCCGAAAGAAGTTGTCCACTCCAGGACTCGCTTTACCGGGTTTCGGGCTAGCTCTAGGGTATTTCGGGTATCTAGTGTTTGGATATAAACCACGTCCAGTTCAGCACTACAACCCATTCCAGAAACTTTACGTGAAACACGTTCTTGGTTGTTTCATATCCCTGGGCTGTCTGTGTCTTTGGAGTTGGTGCTTGTACAACTATGTGAGGAATGAGGGTTGCGTAAAGTTATTTTATCACTATCTTGTTCCATTATTTATATTCGGATCGTACACCGTTATCATCACCTTTTTGCATCACACCGAAGAGGAGATCCCATGGTACTCGGACGAAAAATGGGATAACGTACGAGGACAGCTTAGTTCTGTTGACAGACATTACGGTATTGTTCATGACGTTCTACACAATATTACCACCCATCAGATACACCATTTGTTCCCAAAAGTGCCTCATTATCATCTAGAGGAAGCTACCAGGGCTTTCCGGGCAGCTTTCCCAGATCTAGTCAATATACGAACTGACCGAACACTTCCCGCATTTTGGAGGATGTTCAAGAAGTATGCCAAACAATCAGTCATTCCTAACGATACTCAGGTTTACCTTTACAAATAAATTTTAAACATCCCAGCACAACATTAGTACAAAAAGACTTATAGGTAGAAATGAGAGGCGGTTTATTCATCTTCATAAAAGACCTTTATCAAATTTTATTATAATTGTCGTTTTGTTATTTTAGCCATAGTAAAGAACGATATGAATAGTTGATGTACTTAATGTTTTAATTGATTCCATTTGTTCCTACAATATATGAGCAAGTAACTTAATGATAGTCATTCTGCCCTAGTCAACGTCTACGTTATTGTCCCTCATGAATTATTGTTTTTTTTATATTAATATATGTGTTTTCTCGGAATATATCTGAAAATATTTGACTGGTAAATTTTAGTTATAAAATGAACTCCGTGAGTTCATTAAAGGACAGTACAACGAAAACATGTTAGCTATGTGAATTCTTGAACTAAATGAGAAGTGATAACAGATGTTATAATATTGAGCAATAGTTTGAACTTAGATTTCTACGATGTAAAGGGTAATGATCATTTTTGGAGTCACCAAGAGCATTATTATGGTGCGGTTTATACATTTTCGTTTGAAGAATCTTTTACCGGAGGGTAGTTTTTACTTTATCAATGAAAATGTAGTAACGGAATTCTCGTGGACTAATAAAGTTTTTTTCTTCTTCCAGCATTAAAATATTGTTAGTTACGAAATTATTGTGTGATTGAGCGCTAATGAGTGTTCTTTGTATATAAAGTTTTAAACAAATGGAATTCAAGTGATATAGATAATAATACTTTGTATCTATTTGTTGTTTCCTAGCACTTCTTTCAAAACTTTAATTTGTAATTGTCAAGCATTTCATATCCCGGTGCTTTAAAACCAACGGCATAATGTGTGTATGGTTCATATTAATGTTGTTTAGTAAATTTATGGATATATTTGCATATTTACCGTGTCACTGTTTCTAACAATTGAACCCCGCCCCCTCCTTTCGGAGAAAGCGGGTGGCGATTTTAAAATAAATGGGTCCAACTGTTTGTTTTATCTTTTTGGAACACAATTACTGTATGTCTAATTGAGGTAATGCTCAACATTGGTATGTACTGTATGTCATTGTCTAATTAATGCCTTGTCCGTAGTCGAAGATGGGCATTTTCTGCTTAGGGTCAGCTGATTTATTTGATTTGTCTATGCTAATTGAATGACCAATGTAAACTTTGTGTATAGTTTCATTACATCAATAAGTCCCCCACTCGGTTAATTGGTCACGTTAAGGAGCTAAATCGCTAATATTTGGGACCTAGAAATTTACCCAAATGGATCGCAACGTATAAACTAATCTTACGTGAATGTATACTGATTTACATTCATTTAATTCTAATTCCGTCTTTAGTCTAAATTAAAATCAGTGATGTTCGGCGAAATACTGCTGAAGTCTCAATAGCATGTCATTCTCAGGCGTCTGGTTATTCCAGTCTACATTATTGCGTATGCTCTCCATGCGTCACCGTCGAGCCTCGTTCTCTAAGTTCCTTTTAAAAAATGAGCCTGAGACGGATTCAGGCCCGTAATTAGACACCATTAAGCGGGGGGGGGGGGGCATTACCTTTCGGTAGGGGGGCGAACTTTTGAGGAAATTTTCGGAAAGGTCATTCTAACAGACTGTTGTAATCATCATGCTATGTAGTTACCTAGGCGTCTAATAAGCATTTTAAAATAAGTATTCAAACAAAAAAAAAAATAGCTTTTTTAGGTTAATATAAGGTACTGTGTATACTTTAATCATTGTTAGCAATTTCTGACCGGGGGGGGGGGAGCATTTCACGCGGGTAGGGGGGGCATGCCCCCCCCCCCCGCGCCCCCCTGTAGATACGGGTCCGCGGATTATGGTGCACGATTCGTGTACCAATGGTATTTTTTAAAATTTTATCTTATGTATTGGATATCAGAAGCCCATTTTTTCCGGTGAGACCACAACATCAATGTTGAATTACATTGGCAAATAATTTGTTTTCGTTGCCGAAGATTTTTGGGTGATATTGAGTTAGAGACTTAGCTACTTTAAGCTATGGAAGAATAACATTTCCAATGTTCACGATGCATAATGCCAGCAGTTCAAAATATATATTTTAGTTTTACAATTTTCTATTTCCATTGCAATACCAATGCCACAGTGTAAAATACCGAATACACTTTTCAGTAATACAAAAAAATAAAACATATGTAATACATTGCACTTTTCCATTCTGCATTATAGATGAAACGTATATTAGAACGTTTACCTTACATGGAATCTACCAAACTGATCCCGCAGTGACTATTCGCTTGGCCGCTACAATAATTCGTTAGTAATTCTCTGTGAAACAGGTTGGGAATCTACGGCGAACCTTATTTCCATACGGAAAAAAGACCGGAATAGGAAATAAATAATTTAAGTTATTTACAAGGTCAAGGTCAATAGAAGCGGGGGGGGGGGCTCAAACTGGCATACAAAAAGTCGACTTACCCCATGCACTAGGGGCGAATCGGGGGGGGGGGGGGTAAATGGACTAGAGAGCCGCGCTTTGACCTCTAGCTGGCCGGTCACCTCTGGCTTGCGGCTGTGGTTTCGAGCCCTGGTGTGAGCGTATGTGACATGGAGATAGGGGCGCCTTCTCAACCTCGTTGGTTTCCTCCCATTGCTAAAGACCCCTACGCGCAAGCGAATTATTGAAATAAAGTTAAACCATATTATGTTAGTCCCGAAATGACCTAGTTTGTGTTGAGTGGACGTTAAACCCCATTTCTCTCTCTAGGGCCGAATCAAGATAGCATGCAATGAGGACTTCATTGGATGACCATGGTTTCAGTAAAATCATGCGCTCGTTATGGCTAATTCAAGCCTTCGAGGCCTCACATTTTACCCCCCCCCCCTTCTTCAATGATTAAGACGCTGGGAGTGGGGGGGGGGCTGACAAGGTTTCCAGACGTTCTGATGGGACGAAAAGGTGGCGTGTACACATTGGCATGCACGTAAACGACCAGTTTGCAGTTGGAATTCGATATAAGGGTAGGCAAATTTTCCCTCTTAACACACTATATAGCGTACATGTACCTGCCCCAGTCCCGCCGAAGTAGGACGTTTATCCCCATTTCATTTTATTGATCGTTTTCAAGATCTGTGAATATGAGTACCAACCCTTCTACTGACCCTGACCCTGTAAATTGATCGGGTAAATCAGTAATATCCGCCGGACGTTTTTTCCGTAATGCAAATAAGGTTCGTCGTAGATTGTATATAAGGTATATGTTCTAATATGCTATGTTCTATTATGCATTTGTATCATTCAAAATGGATGAGGGTCATGTACAAATAACTATTATACTGTAGTTTGTATTTGCTCTTTGAACACTGTGACATTTTTATTTTGAAGCATAATGGAAATTGCAAATCTATAAAATACGTATTTGGAACTACCGAAATATGCATTTTCCATCGTGAGCATTGAAATAATATTGACAACGTTATTCTTCCATACTAACCTGTTTCGAATGGTCATCTATGTCAAGGTTTGGGGGCATTTGTGTGGAGCTTTTCACCACAATTCCACAAGATATTGGACTTAGAAAAAAAAATTATTTCTCAGACCCTCTATATGCCTGTGTGGTACCACATTCCACAAGATTTTCGACTTAGAATAATTTTGATAGTGTTATGGGTCTGTGGAGTTGTAATAGAATGTGTATGCTTTTTATACAGATACAAGTACTTTGTGCCATGTATTTCTTTGAGGTCCCATTTAATTCAAACTGATAAACACTTTTACCTAACTGAGTGTCTCAATTAATATATTACATGAATGTAAACATGGTACGATTCACGAACTTATGAGAGTATTATCGTTACTAATTATCAAACGTATTTCCACGTTTGTATCTTGTCCACCAAAAACTTTAGGCCATTCAGTCTGACCTTCAATAACTGAAATCAATGCAATGATCGGAATACGGCTGCTTTTAATGTACCAGTCAGGATTTGTGATACATAAAAAGCAATCTGATACAATTACAATCAATGAAAGTAGATCTAATTGAAACTACCGTCATTCGATTAGATCGTAAGAAGCACGATCACTTTGATTAAATGGTTTATGACGAAATGTATATAAAATGGTTTGTATTATGGATATATTCAAATATACTTATGTGATTTCTTACGAATTAAATTACCTTTACATTATATTTGATAAGCTATTCACAGACCAATGTTTTATGTCGTGTATCTGGTCTCTCCACCGTGCCATTTTCAGATCATGAACCTTTGGTACACTAACTGTTGTGGGGTGACTTTTCTGATCAGTTGTCTTGCCGTCTCCGGTTACTACATCGACTCTCGGGGGATAAACATGAAAACAGACAAGCAGCCGGTCTTGCGATTTTAATTCGGATTTACTGTTTAATAATGTACATTTATACAGGTATACTAGAAGTAATAATCTAATTATGCATTTGACTGTTTCCTGCTTATTTTAGGAATAGATCACTCTCCCGGGATAAATGGATCTCATTCCCGGCATATAACTGAATTCAAAGTACTTCGAAAACTCATCGAAATCTGGTTTGGTGGATTTTGTTGAGTGTAATCAAAGACACATCAGACAACTTATTATCAAAAGCTGGTTAAACTTTCAACAGTGAATAATCATATGCATACCCAATCCCAAACACAAAGCAGAGGCGTGCTGGGGCCTCAGGAAGTAGGCAGTGGCGACCAAACTAAGGGCGCTTTAGCGATGTCCAGTGGCTCTCTCTAAATTCTCCCCTTCCCCCACCCTAACTCTGCGCCGAGAAATTTGTGTTTTTGTGTCACATGTCCCATGCTCACATATCTGAGTCATGTCAATCGATACCTTCACGGTTGAGGGATTATGATTAAGTCCTGAAAATCTGAACATGGACTCATTGAAAAATAAACTGTCGGGAATGTTGTCTGACAGTTTTCAGTCAGGTACCGATGATCTAGATAAATAGATCTGACCATATACAGCCCGTCGCCTTACACTCACTAATTTATCCCACACGAGAACAAAATGTCAAACGAACGGACTTGCAAACCTCAACGAAGTGCCCTGGTCTGTGCCAAAGTAGCGAGTCCTTGTGGGGGTACTGGAAAATAGACTGTTAGAAATGATGTCTGACAACATTCAGGTACCGATTGTAGAGATAAATAGAGCTGATCTGATGCCGTCTGTAGCCAGAGGAAAGTGTCAAATGAACGGATTTGCAAACCTCAACGAAGTTCCCAATAATTTGAAAAGTAGACTGCCCGAAAGGCAGCCTGGCAGTATTTCAGGCATTGATCGTCGAGATAAATAGAGCTTACCAGATACCGCCTGTCGCCAAATCTCTAGTTTATCCGACCAGGGGGGAAGGAAAGTATCAAACGGGCGGAGTAGGTGACTCAAAGTGAATGAATATTTTCGCCACTATATTTCGTGAAATAAACTGCCGGAAATGCAGTCAGGGGACATCGGCGGGGGATATCAGCCTCACTGTTTGTTTTATTATACTTGGTGCAAGGTTCTTTCCTGATGAAGGAAACTGGAGTACCCGGAGTAAACCCACGAGGTTGAGAGGGCGTCCCATCTCCAAGCAACATCGGGGACCGAAACCACAACCGTAACCGAGAGGTGACTGGTCGGCTAAAGAGCTCTAAGCGCGACACTCTATATTGTTAGACCCTCTCCCTTTTCGCTAATTGGGCGTAGTGTTTAAGAATCAACTGAGACAACCTGACAAAAGAACAATAGAATGGTCAAAAATTTAGGCAGCGTAAAAAAGTCTGGTAAAGTGGGGTAGCTGTCAGCGTACTGGTTTCCGGTATCATGGGCGTGGTGACCCATGATTTTTGCATTAAGAACAAGATCCCGTCGCGTCGCCCGTCTCAAAACAATAGTCCTATCGTAATCATAATATGTATGTTATAATGTTGAAAACGGCATTGAAACCGTTATTTTTTGCCATTAATTGCGAGGGGCCACAGCAACTCAGGGGAGGGGGTGGGCGCAAACACTCCAAACAAGGACGCAAAGCTCATCATTTCGTCCCTTTCACTTAGCCTCTCTCTAGTTACGACTTTTTTTTCATTTTCCCACCGCCATTTAGCGAAATAGATACTGTACGGCAAAGACAGATTAATAGATTCTAAATATTATGGAGGTGTTATTCCAGCTGCAAAATCTAATCTAATTTTGTCAATGGAAAATAATTGCCCCAAAGCAAATAATGACCAATTAGTCGTTTGGAATGACATATTAGCTTCTCCAATGACAAATCTTTATCGAGGCAACCAGAAAATCCGTTGGTTAGTAATTGGCTGCATATTCATTCAGCGTCGATCTTTCTGCATTGCCAAATTATTAACCGTCGGATTATTTCAAAATCATTACAAATGTAAATGATAATCAAATGATAAATAATTTAAATGATCTTTATTTTCTTGGTACGTCATGCATAAACAGTAGCTTGTCAACAGTATCGGGGTCAAGGGCAGCTCTCTTCTGGTGGAAAGCATTCCCTTCAACAGAGAACATTCTTTCGGAAGGCACGGCTGTTCCTGGAATTGCAAGGAAACGTTTGGCCAGTTTTGAAAGGGTAGGGTAACGTTTAAAATGTGACTTCCACCACTGTAACGAATTCAAAGACTCGGTGCTTCCCGCGTTCAACACTACCTTTTCTAACTTGTACGATTCTAGTTCCTGCCTTGCTTCATCTATGATAGTCTCTTCGGCGGTTTCATAATCCACAGATTCCTGCTTAAACATCGCCTCTGTCGATGCAGACGATTGTTCCCCTAAATCGTAAAAATCACCCAAAAGGAATTGCATGGCCGATGATTTTTGGCGTTTTGCCCGCGGCTCAAGATTACTTGAACTGTCTGTCGCATGTTTAAGCTTGATTTCGGTTAGCATCCCCAATACATGATTCCACGTTTGTTCTCTTTGCTCTTCCTCTAGAAACTTAATTTGTTTATAGCGAGGATCAAGAGCACTAGCAATAACCCACGGGTTGATACATATCTCGTTATCACTTATTGTTAAATACTGACTTGATAAAATGCTAGATACCTTTCTTTTGAACTCTTTAATATCAATGGAATCTTTTTCAGTTGGTTTCATGTGAATTGTGACTAATCCTTTTACTAGCGGATAAACCATGCTACTAAAGGGATAAGATTCGGCACAAATTACGGTCGATGCTAGGTGTAAGGGTTCCAAGGCTATGGAGATTTCTTCAACTACTTTCCAGTCCTTTTCGGATATTTCAAGCCGTACAGATTCTTCGGAACTGAGAATGGAATCGTTCTGTATAACAGATAAAATTGCCAGTTGTTGTTCAGACGCCCGAGAAAGCATAAAATAAACAGAATCCCACTGAGTTAACGAACTTTCAATTAAAGGATGTGTGGGTAGATTTAGATGCCTTTGTTCTTCTTTGAAAGCAGTAGTTGCTACTTCTGAGTTACAAATATAGGAGACAATTTGACGTATAGATTCAATTGTTTTGTGAATAGTTTGTATTGAAAGACCCGCCATCACACTTTGTTTAAGAGTATGTCCTATGCACTTTATCATAGGATAGCCTAGTTCAGAACTACAAACATCCACATTGAGTTTGCTTGCCACGGTTATACAGTCGATGTTAAGACAACTTATTTTAAAATTAACTAAAACATCATTAATTTCTGTAGCTATATCTTTTCGTGGGTGTTGGTCTTTGACCTCATATGTGTACAACACACGGTTTTGGTAATTCCAGTATTCATCAATAAAGTGGACCGATAGGGTGAGATATTTCTCATTTGTAAAATTTGACCAAGCATCTGTCGTAAATGAGACATGTTCTCCATTCTTCAGACAATCTATTAGGTCCTGTTTGTTGGCGTTGTATAACTTTTCTAAGATATCTTTTGCTGATTTTACGCTTGGCAGTTTACAAGTGGGGTTTAATTTCCGACAAAAGCTTTTAAACCCCTTGCCATTCAATAAACTTATTGGTGTTAAATCCACGATACATAATTCAACAAAAGATTTTATTGTGCTTGTCAGTTCGTCAAGCTTTGCGTTAAGGTCAGAGAATCTATTTTCCGGCAATGTACAATCGATATCCTCCGTGATACTCGGGTAGTGGTAAGAAAATTTGCCGCTGCTCGCACACAAACTTGATGTGGCGGGTGTTCCATTTAAGTTAATAGCCGGGTGTAAATAGGAAAGGTGATTTCTTAAACTTGATGTGGAATTTAAAGACACCAGCTCTGCCCCACAAATGTTACACTTTGCTTTCCCGCCATCTAGTTTGCAGAAATAATGCCAGACAACACTTTTAAACCTTCTCTTTTTTGTGGTCTTGGTCGCCATTTTCTGAAATAGAACACGTTGTGAAAAGGCAAAGATAACCGGATATTATGATCTTTAAAAACCGGTTAACCTCGACTATACTTTGTTATTCGTAGTAATCATTTTAAGGACAAGGTATTCCCGATATTGCAAACATGTCATGTGGAAATACAATCCTAATACTAATCAATCAATTTATAATGTTTGTTATCATTTCTGAATGAAATGGCATCACGTTACTTGTTAAGTTTGTGGCCAAACAGTATTGCTCTGTTACGGAGACTATCTAAAGGGAAACAACTCTATGTAAGAAATTTTATTCCCGATTTTGTTGTCGCACTTTAATTTTTCATGTTTAGATCTGGGGAGTACGTAAAATAGAAGTAAACAAATTAAGTGTGTTGATAGTATCATTGTTGAAATAATCGGAAGAGGTGAGTGTTTTAAGTGGCTTGGAAAGTGAAAACAATTGCAAACGACGATGGAGATGGTGTTGGCTTATGGCTATGCTACATTAATTTATAAATGACAACGCCAACTGGAACTGCCCAAAAATTTAGTCCAAACTGAAACAGTCAAACATTTGGTCAACATGGCCAAACAAAATTCAAAAGGATTAAAGTAATATTTGTTGTTCATTATTAATCCAATTGTATATTGTTTTTATATAGCGTACTAGTACAGTTGTTGTTTTTTGTATTTCAGAGGAGAGCCAATTAAAAGCTCCCCTCAATCAACAGATTGAAAAAAATGGCTCTCCTAAAAGGTTCTCTCAGTTTCGATAAGAGGAATGCTTTAGAAATTAAGGAGAGTGATTTAGAAATTGAGGAGAGTGATCTGATATTAAGGAAAGTGATTGGTAGAAAAATGTTAATAAACCCCCACAATGACTTTGTAAAGGAGAGTGATTTTCAATTTTAAGGGGAGGGAAAAAAACTCCCCTCGGTCGACATTCAGGTGAGCTGTTGGCACTTATGAGAGCGATCACTCGCCTTAAAAAACAATGACTGCTACTACTACTGTGACGTAGGCCCTATCTTCCAAAGTCTTTGACACATAGGTAAAACATGAATCATTTGCCAAATTTAAATCAACATTCGTGTTGTGATCGTTCACTGGGAAAATACTGGATTCTGATATCCAAAATTTAAGACAAAATAAACAATTTACCCTTAGTACATGATTCGTGTATCTGTGTAGCCTACCATATTTCGTTTCAGGGCCATTTAAGTTTTGAGTTATTTCCCTTGCGCTAAGAAGCTGCTAGGGAGAGCTCTGTCACATTTTGTGTGTTTTCACATGTTATATGAAAGTGTGTTATTGTGAAATTTGGCTTGGATTTACATAAGATATCCAAGAAAAACATGGATTGATTTACAACCAGAAATTTCTATCAACTTTGGAGAAATATGCATTTGAAATATTGACAATAGGGATACAGTGATCATTGTTTATTCAGTCTAGTGAGTGAAACTTATGGTGACTTATACTAGTGAGCAGTTACTCAGTTTAAACAACACAGACCTCAAACTTAAACCTGGAGTATTTAACATTATTAAGTTTCTGAACATTAACTCTGTTAAACCAACCAAGAGAAGTAGACGAGGTGGAAAAAAGTTCACAGCCTACCTCAGTACCCTGAACACTGATCAAGAAACACCCAATAAATCTGAGTTAAAATCTGTCAATAATGATAAGTTGAAACTTTGTTTGCTAAACTCAAGATCTGTCAGAAACAAATCAATTGAACTGAATCAGTATATTTTAGATGAATCCATAGACATATTGTTAATAACAGAAACATGGCTAAAAGACAATGACACAATAGTAATTAATGAAATCCTCCCCCCAGACTATGACATTCTGTTTGAAAATCGCCAAACCTCTAGAGGTGGCGGATTAGGAATAATCTTCAGACAGTCATTATCTCTGCAACAGTTTAATAGCAGTGAAATCAAATCTTTCAAGAGCTTCGAACATATTGGCTTCAACTTAAGACAAAATAACGTATCCGTTCAAATAATAGCCTTATACAGACCTCCGCCGTCTGCTAAGAACAAACTCAATTTCCAAAACTTTGAGGATGAATTCCTTGAATTGATCGGTGATCTTAATGTAACTTGCACTCAACCCCTATTCTTTGGTGATTTTAACATCCATGTCGACAATGTTCTCAACAATAATTCCCTGAGATTTACACAAATATTGGATAGTTTTGGATTAAAACAACTTGTCGCCAAACCCACACATGGTAGCGGCCACACATTAGATCTAGTTATCTGCAAATCAACCTCAAAACTGGTAACAAATGTAAATGTTTGTAACCACGAATTATCAGATCATTTCAGTGTGTTTGTGGATCTAAACCTGTCAAAACCAGCCCCTACTAAAACTGAATTAGTATATAGGAAGTGCCGGAATATCAACATCGGTCAGTTCATAGAGGACATCAATATTGAAACTGTTTTACAAAATATATCGGTATTAGACTCTGTTGATGATAAGTGGTCAGTTTTTAATCAAGCCCTTTATGGTACATTAGACAGACATGCCCCCCTCAAGAAGCGTATTGTTACCATCAGACCCCACAGTAAATGGTTCAACGATTCTCTTTTAACATTAAAACACCAATGCCGAAGTGCTGAAACCAATTGGCGAAGATCAGGCCTAGAAGTGCACCTTCAAATATACAAATGTAAACGTAACCAGTACTCATCTGAGTTAAGATCCACCAAGATTAAATATCTAAAAGATCTCATAACCACATCCAATAACTCTAAAACACTCTTTCAAACTTTCAACAACCTTACAAAAGACGTTTCTGGGGATAAGTACCCATCATGCTTTGACAAAGATGCTCTACCAGAGATTTTCTCAAACTTTTTCATAAGTAAGATAAACAAAATCCGTGATCACTTCCCCGATGTGACTGAGACCGAACAACATATATCCTTACTTGACAGTGGGGATGATTCAAATTGGTTAACATTTAATCCAGTTTCTTTGGTAAATCTTGAGAAAATTATTCGAAATGCTCCCACAAAATCATGTGATCTGGACGCAATACCAACATGGCTCTTAAAAATATGTTTACCACACCTGCTACAACTATTATTCACTTTAATAAATGATTGCATCTCTAGCAGCCAGTTTCCGACAGCATTCAAAACGGCCCATGTCAGACCATTACTAAAGAAGTTAAACCTTGATCCAGACTGTCTTAGAAACTACCGACCAGTATCAAATTTATCGTTTCTCTCGAAAGTCATCGAGAAAGTTATTGCTGAACAACTCAAAGAACATCTAACTCGTGAGAATCTATCAGAACCATTTCAGTCCGCATATCGAGACAATCATAGTTGTGAAACTGCACTAATCAGAGTGAGTAATGATTTATTGCGTGGTATGGATAAAAAATGTGTCATATTGTTTGTTTTGCTCGATCTATCTGCAGCATTCGACACTATTGACCATCATATTTTACTTCACAGACTCAAATATAGGTTAAAATTATCTGACTCTGCCATAAAGCTTATTCAGTCATACTTATCTAATCGTAATCAGATTGTATGCATAGACAATGCTAAATCAAATCCAGCCCAAGTAAAATTCGGTGTTCCCCAAGGATCTGTCTTGGGACCAATTCTATTTACCATCTATACCTCTCCCCTTGGCGAAATCATCCGCAAACACTGTGTAGACTACCATCTTTTTGCAGATGACACTCAACTCTATCTAATAGGACCACCATGTGATATTCCAGACAAACAACAACAATTGGAACGCTGCATTGAGAGCATCAGAGTATGGATGACGGCAAACTTTCTTAAACTGAACTCTGACAAAACAGAATACATGACCATTGGCTCAAAATCATATGTTTCATCATTAGATAGTCACCCCATTCAAGTTGGAATTGATCACATCAGCCCTGTTCAATCTGCTCGAAATTTGGGTGTTATGTTTAACTCTACTATGGATATGTCTAAACAAATTGCCGCAGTATCAAAGGCATGTAACTTCCAACTGTACAACATTGGTCGCGTACGAAAATACTTAAACACAGATTCAATTAAACTGTTAGTGAACTCATTAATCGCATCTAGACTGGACTATTGTAATTCGTTACTTTATGGTCTTCCAGCTTCTTCTCTTCGCTCCCTTCAAAAAATACAAAACACTGCCGCACGTCTGATCACCAGAACAAGATTACGTGACCACATTACACCTGTGCTCAAATCCCTCCACTGGCTCCCAATTAACAGACGTATTCAGTACAAGATAATCCTTCTAACTTACAAGTGTATCCATGGTTCAGCTCCCAATTACCTGAGTCATCTTATAAAAATCAAAAGTGGAGATAGATCAACACGATCAACATCAAAACACGACCTAGTTGTTCCGAAAACTTTTAAAGTGTCGTGTGGTGATAGGGCTTTTTCAGTGGCAGCACCCACCCAATGGAATAAACTCCCAGCAACATTAAAGGAAGCCAAAACAGTAGAGTCCTTTAAAACATCCCTTAAGACTCACCTATTTAACTGTGAATACCAAACGTGACAGAGCGGCTCAGCGCCATCGAGTAGAACAGTTCTAGATGAGAGGCGCTATATAAATTCATTATTATTATTATTATTATTAATACAAGGGACTTGGAGAATGTGGCTAGATTATTCCACAATAAATACTAACGTTGTAGACTGGACGAACTGTCATATTTTGACAAACATAGCTGATTAGAAATTAGAGTAAAAACAGGAACGATTGAATGTAAATCAGTTTATAGATTCATTTTACATTATCATAGGCCTATGCATTGTAACCCATTTCTGTCACTTACTACTTCTAGTAGTTCTAGGTCTCAAATAATATTAGCGATTTAGTTCCTTGACCTTTAACATAGCAATATCAATAGCTTTGAGGAAAGGAAAAAGACACCCTTTACTTTTAGCAATTTTCAATATCAACTAAACAAAAAATCTCTTACAGGTAGGCATATCAGTGTAGGTTTACCATAATACAGTCTAAGCTAATAAAGATATTGGGGATAACATGTCTTCTAGAAGTTTGACTTTGATATCAGTACATAAGAAGTCTTCCGAAAAGCTGAACATTGAAATGAAACTTACATATAAAATCTGTATACTGCTATGGGTAATCAAAAATATGGTTTAACTCATATTATATACCGGTAATTAGAAATACATGTAGCTTATTAGAATCTAAGAGAGTGTAAAGTACGGGTACTTTGACTTTGAGGATTAACAAGTTGCTCTGGTTATTTTTATATTAGTAGGCCTACTCAATTAAGTACGGATGTTTCCTGTGATATTCAGCATGCAATTTTCTGGGTTGGCAATAGTCTTTTAAATCATTGTGTTGATTTAGTTGAAACAATATTTTGATATTTTTGATAAGATTTTTGGTTACAGTAGTATGGTAGGTATATTGGTTGTTTATCTCTCTGCTGGTTTTTATCTATAGTAAATTCATCAATCTCTTTTTTAGTAAGTACAAAATCTGTTTCCCAATATAACTAAACTACCGGTAACCAGAATGTGGGGTTATGGATAACAGCCTTATAAACAAAAACAGTAAAAAATTATGTCTTTTTTGGCTAAAATTTTGTCCATTTTAACCAAATTAGTGGTGTTTTGACCATTTGAAGTGAATTTTGGATTTTATGGTTTTAGGCCTATAGCATTATCACTAATATCAGGCCAATATCTCAGTAATCTTATATATTCAAACATAGATAAAAGTGCAATTTTTGAAAAATAAATCTCTGGCAAAATACATATCGCTCAAACAGATGATTGGAAATCAAGAAAGAGTAGGTCCTTAATGCGGCATATGATCAGGTCAAAGTTATCCTTCAATGATCTTCAATCTTCAATGATTTTGTGTGTTTCTTGGTTTGGGTATATATTTTGAGTATTTGCACTTCTAAAATTGAAAAAATTGTCAGAAATGCAGGAAATTGGCTGTTTTTGATTGGCATGAAGATTTGCTTGGTTTCAATGATTTTTGAACCTTCTTTCCAAAAATTGATGGTCGATGCGTTTGGTTGTGTGAAACAGTGTAAATTTGATCCCAAGAGGCCTGCCTAAATTATGTGTCCGCGAAAACTAGATCTAGATATATATACTTCTTCAACAATGGCTAAAAAATTTCGTATAAAATTCACAAAGATTGCATAAAATACTGAAAAAATTTAAAGATGTTCTCACGGGAATGACGGGATCGTGCCTCCAAACATGATATTCCGCAAACCCACATTGAAAACTGGAGCAACCTGTTCAGCAGTTTGATACTGATACTTGTAATGGTGTACATGTACTAGCTTCAAATTTCAGTATTTCAGTGAGTGTCACTAATTCATTTATTGCTTGACATTTTTGTACTAGAGCCACAGAATCATACTGCTACTGTACTTGTCATTTGAGGGGTATTTTTTTGAATACAGATTTAGAATCTGTGACATAGTGTAATGCACTTGGGTTTGTGGATATTGTAAAAAGTCAACAATGGCATTAAAGTAAACACAGCGACTAAACAATAACATTAATTTTAAATATCAAAATAGATTAGTAATCTGGTACAGAAATATAAGTGATTTGCTAACAACAGTCATAAAGTAGTCTATAAAAATATTAACAGATTTGTTGCTTGTGATCACGATTTATGCCTTAAAACTGCACAATATGTATGCTGGTTTTAATTTCCTGCTTTAACAGGCAAATACAGTTAATTCCTTTCTGTCATTGTGCACAATTTAGTCAAGTGGCATGGTTTGATCTCAAGCTTGTCTGCAATTGAATTATTGAAATTATTAAATAAAAAGCAATCATTTTGTTGCAAAATGACCTAGTTTGTGTTGAGTGAATGTTAAACCCTGTTTTTTTAAAATAGCATTATGCAAGAACGAAATCTGCTTATTACAGGTCTTTCTTTAGGCCTGAAATGTTATCTTAATTATCAATTAGACATTAAATAACATATCAGGACCATAATAAACTCTTGATGTCAAGGCTAGCCTTTGATGTTGGCGGATTAAATTCCTATATGTCGCTTAATGACCATTGATAATTATATCAATCAAGTGGATAATCAAGACTATGCTGTTTATATTAATGACAATATGATTTTAGTAATGGTGACCGAGATTAGTAAATATTTCACTCACTTTGTTCTCGGCTAATAATGGATCAATTTGACTGAAATTTTCAGAAAATTATCTTTACACTATCTATAAGTTTTTAACTATTATAGTGAGAACTGTCATCTCTTTATCTTATCTCCCATAATGTATCTTTAATATTTACTCAGGGTATATGGATTAGATTCATCATTATGAACATTTGAGCTAAATTGTTTTAGTAACATAGTATGCAGGTTTTTTTTTCAGTTTTCAAAAGTACCCCTACCTTTTTTAGATTTTGACATTTATTTATAAGAGACAACTATTTTTTTCCGATCATTAAGATTGTGTGGCTTTGTTGTTACATCAGCATTGTCTATATAATATGGATAAAACATCATTTATAGCCTGTATGTGTATATATAAGGTATAGTGAAATACTCTTCACAATAAAGCATGGAGCTTTAGTAATGATGATCAAGTCTAGCCTAAAATTCAAAATCTAATATCTCGGTTCAGAGTGGAGCAATTTGATAATGAGAATTTATGAACAAATAATGAGAATTTATGAACAAACATGTTATTTGCAAACAAACATGTTATTTGCAAACATGACAGTACACACTCTAAAACAAAAAATAAACCCTGATTCAGGTCAAAGTTATCCTTCAATGATCTTCAATGATTTAGTGGGTTTGCAAACATGACAATACACACTCCAAAACAAAAAATAAACCCTGTTTTTTCTTCTCTTGTAAAAAAAACATGTTTTGTGTGTATGTGCTGAACAACATGTTTTCTGGTATTAATTCTTGTGGATTTTTGACTTAAAGTAGGACTAAATGTAAGCCTTCACTGGTTTGTGTTATTATTGCATTCTTGTGGTAGTGTGCTACCTCACATACACAGACTCCCTCAGAGCCTGTCTGTATTATTACTGCTGTTGATTACATGTTATTTATGTACAATATACAGTACAAAAAGTTGACTGGATAATGGGAAGTGGAAGCGTAATATTGTTATCTATTTACCTTGTCGTCTACAATTAACTAGTGTAAGAGAAAGGCAGCTGATAATCATTGCCAATATACAATGAACTATTTATTTCAGAAACTGTTAATGAGCTAAGAACGCCCACATACATCTAAGAGGAAAAAAAACAACTTATTAAGTGAGGAAGTTCATGAAATCTCTCAAATATGAAGTTATATTAAAGATTCTGGATTTAATCAAATACAAGGTTTTTGTAAGAAAGGTAAGATTAACAAGGTCTTTTTTTCAAAAGATGTGCGTACATTGTAGATGTATTGACATATTTTTTTTTCTATAAATTTACGATAGGTATATGTTTTCTTATATTAGGAGTGTGTAATTTGGTTTTGTAGTAACACTGTTCAGACATTGAAACCATTTCTTCTTAAAATGATGAGTCAAACTGGGTTTTGACATGGCTTCACTCTCATCGCATGTAAATGGTTTGTCTAGCATTTCTTGTTACTTGTTCCAAAATGCTAATGGTGCAGCGATCTTTAATGCAATTTGAAAAACGCAGACCTGGCATGAAGCTAGTTTTTGTCGCAAGCAAATAGTTGAACCATTTCATATTGATTGCACATTTGGTTTTCTGATCGCTATTGATAACTGTTCAACAATCTTGCCACTAACCCTCAGACCTGACTTGGAGCTGGTTTGAAGCTAGTTTTTGTCCTCAGTGGAAAAGCACAAATTGCATATATATCAAAATTAGAGACAAAATAGATTTTCTAAAAGTTCAACCAAAATGTTTATTCATTTCAATATTGAAATCACTAAGAGTAAGAAATTAGTTTTTACAACTATCTATAAGATGTGTGTACTGTTACAAGATGAATGGTTCTAGTAAAATTGACTATATTGAAATCATTCAAAAACATGTTTATAATTCAGCGGTTGATTGCAGTATGTAACAAATGAAATCAATGCTTAATTCCCCCATGAACCTTTTAATATAGTAAAAGGTCCATGGCCCTCCTGTGACACAAGCAGTTGCGGCGCCAGCCGTCAGTGTTTGGAGGGGTAAAGTTGAGGAAAAGTGCAAGGTTAAGGGAGCAAAGCCACCAGCTTCAACTAGGGGTAGGAGAGGCTCCCCCAGAAAATTTTTGAAAAACAGGTTGCAGGAAATGCAGCCTGGCAGTATTTCAGGCAATGATCGTTGAGGTAAAGTGTCAACGAACGGACTTGCGAACCTCAACGAATCCCACTCACGAGCGCCAAAGTTGGGAGGGTATGGGGGACATCCCCCAGAAAAATTTTGAGAAATTGACTGTCGGAAATGCTGTCTAACAGTATTCAGTCACGAATCAATCGTCGAGATAAATAAATCTGACCACATACCGTCCATCGCCTGATCACTAGTTTATCAGATCAGAGACCAAAATGGCAAATGAACGAACGTGCGAACCTCAACGAAGTACCCTTGTGAGCCCCAAAGTAGCGAGTCCTTGTTGGGGTTTTGTGACCTCCCCCAAGAAAATTTGGAAAAATAGACTGTTGGAAATGCTGCCTGACCGTATTCAGACAACGATCGTGGAGATAAATGAGCTAATAGAATGCCGTATGTCTAATAATTTGAAAAGTAGACTGCCCGAAATGCAGTCTGGCAGTATTTCAGGCATTGATCTTCTAGATGAATAGAGCTTAACAGATACCGTCTGTCGCCAAATCACTAGTTTATCCAACCAGAGAAAAAAGTGTCAAACGGGCGGAGTGAGTGACTCAAAGAGAATGAATATTTTCGCCACTATGTAAAATAGACTGCCGGGAATGTCGCAGGCTGCATTTCAGACACTGGTCGTCGAGATAAATAGAGCTAGCCAGATAATGTTCGTCGCCAAATCACCAGCTTATCTGAAAAAAGAGGAAGATGTCAAACGAACAGAGTGAGTGTATCAAGTGAATGCATATTCTCGTCGCGTTACCCAAAAACTTTGAGGATCGTAAAAGTATGTTTACAGCAGGATGGGCTAGTAAAAAATCACTCAACATGCAAGTCTATGACTGGGTGGGAATGTGGGATTTAATCACCGTATAAGGTATTGATTATCAAAACGTATCACATTTTTATACGCCCACATTTTCATGTGGACGTATATTGACGTTGTCCCTGTCCGACTCTCTATAGGTCACAATTTTTATCCGATTTTGAGGAAACTTGAAATGTAGGTGTATCCCCATAAGATCTCGGCTGCTTTCAATATTGGCATGTATCGGATCAAAACTTGGTGGATTATGGCCCCTGATTGTACAAAAAATCAAGTTTTCAGCTTGTGGACACTATAGAGGTCACAATTTTGAACTGATTTTGATGAAACTTGACATGTATGTTAATAACCCATAGATCTTGGTTCCTGTTGATATTTGCGCACATTGGATCGCAACTTCCTGAATTATGGCCCTTGATTGTCCGAAAAATCGCCCTTATTAGCTTGTAGTCCCTCTGGAGGTCAAAATTATTATCCGATTTAATAAACCGTTTGATTATATCACCGTTACATGGTAATTTAGCAGGGGGGAGAACTTTATAAAAACCAAACAAATTGTAATGATTTTCTGATAATAACTTAATATGCGACAACTGACCTGTTGCCTGCCCGGACGATTTAGCTGTTGTGTGGGCGTATGTTTCGTTACCTGGCAACCTATTTTATTTTTATTTTCTAAAATTATTTGGGGTGCAAACAGGGGGCAGACGAAATTTATGGGGGAACAATTTGGCTTAGTTGAATACCGAAGAACTTTGACTTTATTCAGAAATTGGACTGTTTGAATATCATTGATTATTAAGTACAACAAAGACAAATAAATATCTAATTTGTTTGATGTTTACTGAACAACAATTTGATGTTTGACCTATATTGGTAACTGTTGCATTCAGTGATTTAAAATTAGACGTGTATGTTTAATTAATCTACACTTATTTGCATTCAGTTCAATAAATAAATTTCAATATAAAGGTAGATTATTTTTAGGAGGGGGTGGACCCCTCATAAGTGCACCAGGGACTGCATGCATCTTTATCCGACTCTGTCTATTCTGAATTAGCACATGTATTTGTTTAAAAATGATTTATTTTGAAACACACTCATGAACTTAATTACTCATTATTCTAATAATGGTCAGGTTCCTAATATTTTGGGCATTATTGAGGGATATATCTATCAGTCTCAACAAAGTGAAATTTATGAAAAAGCCGTCTGTAAATAAGGACAAAAAAGTTACTGATTGTGTTCACTAGTGCAAAATAGTCACATACATGTATCTGTGTTAATCCTCCTCACATTTGAGCCTTATTGGCTGATCATTTGAAAGTGTGCACTCAGTCAAGCTGAAAGGTTGATTCCCATTACATTGACAATTTGATTATTATGTGCAATCTCTGTACATGGTAATTTCCATTAGTTGTTGGCTCGACTCAAATAGTTTTTTTTTCTCATTCATTGGAAGATTATAACTTAATTACAAATCTGCCTTGTTGAATGATGGAATAGATAGTACATGTAGTCTTAAATTTAAGTCCCTCCTTCACATATTCACCTTCTTAACTTACTTCATATAATACTATCTTGTTACAGGATGATTTATAAATAGGTTTATAATCCTCTTTTATACCTACATGTATGAAATACTGAATTATTAAATTAATGGTCTTAACCTGTTTGAGTAAATTTATAGCTTTCATTTTGAACTAAAATTGTGTATTTCTATCTTTAATGGTTTTCTTACTAAATGCAATGTGAAAAGGTACCATAAACCATTGATAATAATAATAATAATAATAATGTACATTTGTAGAGCGCCAAATCCATTCAAAAGCATGCTCAAAGCGCAATGAGACAATGGTTATACACACAGTCTAATTCTCATAGCATTCTCGAAATAAGTGAGTCTTTAGTTGTGATTTGAAAATAGTCAAAGTTTCACTGTTTCGAATTTTCAATGGCAAACCATTCCACAATTTAGGAGCAACATTATTTTTTTTCTAAACTGTAGCAAGTATGAAGACAATTTGATTAAAACACAGATCCAATTTCATTTCGTTTTTTATAGTTCAAAATTTCGTTTTTACTTGTCTTAACTACTCTTGGATCTGGAGGACTTGTTATTTAACTCGTGTTCTGCCTGAAATGCGGGGCCAGCCAATCAAATGGTCTGTCGAATCGACCGTTTGACCTTTTCATGCGTGGAACTGTGGGTAGATATTACCAGCGGATAGAAATCAAAACAAAACAAAAGTAGATTTTAAAAAGCATGGCGGTCGCTAATCGAATGACTGACGTTATCGGGTCAAATGCCCCGTGCTTGATACCTGACGTCATAGAACGTGAGCTCCCACTATAACTTGTTAGATCTACTTGTTAGTGTAAGCCATCGAAAGTATAAAAAATGAAACGAAATATAGATTTATATTTTAATTAGATTGGTATGAAGAAATACATGAAGCCCATTTATACCCAGCCTTCTCAGTAAATCCTGAATTTTCCTAGAATTACACTAATCTCTTTGACCCACAAAAATCTATTGCCAAGGCCGCAGCTTTATATGTGTTTTTGACTTTTGATAAGAAATATGGTGGCTTCTACATGTAACTGAAACCCTTTAGATATACATGAACTTTATATACTGTTTGATGTATTGTGTTGTCTATGTAATATGTATTATCAAATGTACATGATTATGTCTAGTATATATGTATGCATGCAAGCCTTGATAATGGACATTTTGATGCAAATGTCATCTTGTGTTATAAATTTCAAAAATTAAGAACAGTGAATCAAAAAAGATTCATACCAAACAGACTCTTTCAATTAGAATTAATATAAATCTGTTACTTTTGTTACTTTCTGTTATATAATATGAATTTGTGGATAAAAGACCCCCTTCGTATGATTTCTAATCAGCTATTCTAATAAGTGATATACCATAGGATAAGATATTTATGTATCATGACATTAATGCAACTGAAAGGAAGGGGGGGTCTGTGCATTAATGAAATGAAATTGGGCTTAGCATCCTACTGTTCTACTCGGAACTGGGCTAATGAAGACGGGCATACGCCATACAGTGTTCTATGGATATGAGGGGAATTTTACCCGCACAGCAGCACTACAGCCTACACTTATATTGAATTCCAACTGTCAAGGGATCTTATACATGCCATAAGGGGAAACCACTCCCGAGAATCTGGATGGACTTTCTCGGCCAATGTACAGATCGAACACCCGACCTCCAGGCTAGCAAGCCAACATGACCCATTTGCATTAATTAATACTGAAATTGGTGTGACATGTCATTTTAAAATGTGACTATTAAAATCAGGTAACACTAACAATTATCAATTTTAACAACATATGTAGCAGATGATTACATCATTGTTACCAAGACAACGTGATATATTCAATTATGGTAAATTATTTAATTTACATGGTGTTTCCTTGAGAACATGCTTAACATGGACAATACAACTTTTCATTATATAGTGGGATTTGGAGGCTGAATGGATTAACATGGGTGCTTTAGATCATTAGGTCTGTCTTTGATTCAAGCTGCATTGTTGGGTGTCTAGTTTCCTCCCCCGGCTACATGTAATTAATACGAGTGATCAAATTATTGAAAAAATGGAACCGTATATATATGTCATTCCCGGAATGACCTTCTATGAGTGGAGGTTGAACACCATTTCTCTCTCAATTTATTATTATAAGATTAGAACAGAACAGAAATTGATGAGATTAAGCAAAGGTGACATTTATGCATTTGCTAAGATTAATTTCTTCCTTTACAGTCGGCGTCATATTATAGGCTACTATTCATTAATCCCTTTCAATTTTTAAATAGAATATTGGTTAAAATAAGTAACTGTCAGTATTGAAACACTATGAAGAATAATTGGTTAGCAAAATATAGATGATGTCTAATTAGCATACAATCTTTCAAACTCACATACTACGTTCCAAGATTTCTGGTTGGCAAATAATATAAAGAAAGTAAAGTACATTAATACAGTGGTGATCTGAAAATCTGAATGTCCGAAGTTGTAATTGAATTACCACCATATTGTTAGCTTTTCGATATAGAATTGCTAATCATGTACATGTCCACCTGGTTTGTTGACAGGACCAGTATATAGTTTATCTCTATTTAAAGTAGGATTTCCTGTACTATAGCTATTTTAAATAGAATATGATTAGAAAGGTGTGTTATCAGCTTGTATTTTTATACGCCCACATTTTCATGTGGACGTATTATGTCGTCGCCCCTGTCCGTCCGGACGTCCGTCCGTCCACAATTTGTTTGTGGACTCTCTACAGGTCACAATTCTTATCCGATTTTGACGAAACTTGAAATATAGGTTTATCCCCATAAGATCTCGGTTCCTTTCGATATTGGCATGTATCGGATCAAAACTTCATGGATTATGGCCCCTGATTGTACGAAAAAATCACGTTTTTAGCTTGTGGACCCTATAGAGGTCACAATTTTGAACCGATTTTGATGAAACTTGGCATGCATGTTTGTAACCCAAAGATCTTGGTTCCTTTTGATACTTGCGGCTATCGGAATGTAATTTCCTGAATTATGGCCCCTGATTGTCCGAAAAATCACCCTTTTTAGCTTGTGGTCCCTCTGGAGGTCACAATTATTATTCGATTTAAAAAACCGTTTGATTATATCACCGTTACACCCTAAGGAAGGTTGAGTTTGAATTTCGGGAAAATCGGACGAAAATTGCCATACAAAATGGCCGCCATTTGTACGCGAATACTGTTAAAAAATGGTATATCAAGGTTGTGGACCCTGTGGAGGTCACAATTTTGATTCGATTTTGATGAAACTTGAAATTCATGGTTATAACCCAAAGATCTTGCTTCCTTTCGATATTTGCGCATTTCGGATCGTAACTTCCTGAATTATGGCCCCTGATTATACGCAAAATCGCCTTTTTTTTAGATTGGAGGTCACAATTATTATTCGATTTAAAAAACCGTTTGATTATATCACCGTTACACCGTAAGGAAGGTTGAGTTCGAATTTCGGGAAAATCGGACGAAAATTGCCATACAAAATGGCCGCCGTTTGTACGCGAATACTGTTAAAAAATGGTATATCAAGGTTGTGGACCCTGTGGAGGTCACAATTTTGATTCGATTTTGATGAAACTTGAAATTCATGGTTATAACCCAAAGATCTTGCTTCCTTTTGATATTTGCACATATCGGATCGTAACTTCCTGAATTATGGCCCCTGATTATACGCAAAATTGCCTTTTTTTTAGCTTGGAGGTCACAATTATTATCCGATTTAAAAAAACGTTTGATTATATTACTGCTACACCGTAAGGAAGGTTGAGTTCGAATTTCGGGAAAATCAGACCAAAATTGCCACATAAAATGGCCGCCGTTTGTACGCGAATACTGTTAAAAAATGGTATATCAAGGTTGTGGACGCTGTAAAGGTCACAATTTTAATTTGATTTTGATGAAACTTGAAATTCATGGTTATAACCCAAAGATCTTGGTTCTTTTCGATATTTGCGCATATCGGATCGTAACTTCCTGAATTATGGCCCCTGGTTATACGCAAAATCCCTCTTTCTTTAGCTTGTGGTCCCTCTGGAGGTCACAATTATTATCCAATTTAAAAAAACGTTTGATTATATCACCGTTGACTTGTAAGGAAGGTTGAGTTTGAATTTCGGGAAAATCGGACCAAAATTGACAGACAAATTGGCCGCCGTTTGTACGCAAATACTGTTAAATAATGGTATATCAAGGTTGTGGACCCTGTAAAGGTCACAATTTTAATTCGATTTTGATGAAACTTGAAATTCATGGTTATAACCCAAAGATCTTTGTTCATTTCGATATTTGCGCATATCGGATCGTAACTTCCTGAATTATGGCCCCTGGTTATACGCAAAATCCCCCTTTCTTTAGCTTGTGGTCCCTCTGGAGGTCACAATTATTATCCGATTTAAAAAAACGTTTGATTATATCACCGTTACACCGTAAGGAAGGGTGAGTTTGAATTTCGGGAAAATCGGACCAAAATTGACAGACAAAATGGCCGCCGTTTGTACGCGAATACTGTTAAAAAAATGATATATCATGATTGTGGAGCCTGTATAGGTCACAATTTTAATTCGATTTTGATGAGGATGGTTGAGTTCTAATTTCGTGAAAATCGTACCAAAATTGCCGGAAGAAATGGTCACCAATTGTACGCCAATAGTGTAAAAATATGATATATCATGGTTGTGGACTCTCTACAGGTCACAATTCTTATCCGATTTTGATGAAAAGTCACATTTCTAGGTTGTGTACCATCACACCATAATTATTGTCGGTTTCAAATTTCATTAATATCAGACTGGAACTGACCAACTAAATGGCTGCTCCCAATACAGTATGAAATACAGGACTTAAAGATGTAGGAAAAATCACTTTCGGTATTGCCCATCTTTCGAAAATGTGGGCGTATCCTGCCTGGCAGTGCCAGCCTATCTTTCTATTTTTAAATTTCTACCCATCCTTCACCATATCACACAGCTCTCACAATCTAATTCAAAAGGTGTCTTCTCTCATCCAAAAAAATATTGTTATTCAAAAGATTCTTATAAACATTCCTATTTGTCAAAAATCTAAACATGGACCTAGTACAGTATTATTCATGAATATTTGTTTAACTCCATGAAACCCACAAAATAATATGGACAACTATAAATTCATTGTTTAAATTGGCATATCCCACATTTGTTTCAAATTTGTATATTTAATTTATATATCTCCGGAGAACCAAGGTAGCTCCAGTATATATTACGTTGGCCAAGAACATTCACTGGGATTTTCAGGCATGGTCCCCCTTGTCATTGATGTAGGATCGGAAGGGCCTGACAAGGGACAAAGTATAGTCATTTGGATGGGACAGTTGGAATTTGAAAGAAATGGAGGTTGAAGCACACCGCATGGCGTATAAAACAATAGGACGTTAAATCCCATTTCATTTCATTTCTGTATGCCATGTATCGCAAATATCTCAAATTTGTTTATTTCAAATTTGTACATGTATATATCTCAGATTTCAAATTTGTATATATTTCAAATTTGTATACCTCAAAATCCAAATTTGTACCTCAGTGGGATTTTATGGTTAGAGTGATGATTGCGAATGTTTTATAAAAACATAAATGATGAGTGTCAGGCTCTGTTTAATATTGAGATTATGGTGAGAAAGGCATTTTATAGCTGAGGCGCTGAAGGCGCCAGCCTCCTCGCGAAAAAAAATCAAAGAAGTTGGAAAAATAAAACTGGAGAAAATGCTAAAACCGATGAGAAAAATGAAAATGTGCCCTAGTTAGGGGGGCCCTAAAGGCAGACAAAAGGGCCCCTCTGGCCAAGGGAAAGCACTCCCCTTCCCTGAGTCCGAGTCAATCGTTTTCTATGCACTGTTACTGTAGAATTCATTACTGAATGAGAATGCAGTCATTGCATTGGCATAAAAGTCACCAATCAAGATCACCCCCTACCCGCGAAAGAGTGCCCTCAAAATAGTATAGCCTCCGCCATAATAATCCTTTAATTTTAATTAACGCTCGGCTGATGGTGAGGATTAATCCAGTCTCATTGTTGTTATATGGTGAGGAATCCAGCCTCATTGTTTTTCTATGGTGAGGGTTAACCTAGCCTCATTGTACAACATATAAACTAATTTACAGTTATTTAGATTCTTTGAAATATATAATTTTATATGGCATGTACAATTTTCCAGCTTTTCAATTTCATTGCCCAGTCAGCCAAAAATTTATACATACATGATGTGCATTGGTCTATATAAATCACAGTGAAGTTGACTGAGGGTTATATTAATCACAATGAAGTTGACAGAGGTTTATTATTCACAGGGAAATTATAACAGAGTTTATCAATTTTATTGCCAGTCAGCTGAAAATATTCATATTCACATTGGTCTGTGTAAATGTAATCTGATGGTTATTCACAGTGAAGTTAAGTGTTAATAATCACAGTGAAATTATCAGACTGTTATTAATCACATTATCACAATGAAATGATGATTACTGATTCAACATACAAATAACTGCTTGATAAAAATACCGATACTATAAAACGAATGTGGATTAAAGGACATTTCTCATATATCACATATCTGCTCTTTATTATGCACTAAAAATAAGTCAGCAGTGGGTTTTTTTGTTTTTTTTTAAAGTATTGCCCAAAATTGTGTCTTTCCTCTTAGATATTATAACAATAAGCTAGATTATTACTATTGTATGCCATGATGCAAGTAATACTTCTTATGATTTCTAATACATGTATGGAAAATAATCTAATGTTAACTAAACAGGTCTAATTTAGCATCACATCATAGAATGATAAAGAAGTTAATAAAAACAAATGTGTGGGACTGGGAATTATATTCTTATTGATGTTTTGCTGTAAACATTTCAGTAGGTTGTTCAAATCCTACCATAAACAATGGGAGACAATCTATCATGTGTGCTTTGGATCATAAGATCTGAGGTTTGAGTATTGATTTCTAACCCAAGCTTGTATGTGATTAGTGTTGTCTACCCAACCCTGTGGATGTTCTCTAGGTCCTTTGGTATCCTCCAACTGCTCATGGATTATGATCCTATACACTAAAGCAAATTATTGAAATGAAATTGAGTTTGTGTTGAATGGATATTAAAACCTAATTTTGTAAATCTCTAACTATTCATTTCGATCAATTTACTGTGACCATTTGGATATATAATTTGATTTATTAAAAAAATCATACACAAATTCAGATAGAAAATATAATAATTAAATTTAAATGAATTGTTCAAAGGGATATGAATATCTAACAAGGGTTTTGGTTTTAAAAGGAAAAGGCCAAATATTGACTTAACCAGACAACTATCCATCATATTATAATTGTAACACAGAAAATAGACAAATAAAAAGATAGTGTAGGATTTAAGGGTAATTATCTCATGGGTATGCAAAGTTGAATGTTTTTGTGTCACTCAGGTTTTTTTCTGCTATTTTTCGTTAATCTTAAAATTTAAACATATTGTATTCAACTCATCTTTATTTTTACACTAAATTCAACAAAGAAATTAGTATTTATTTAATATTAACATATTTTATAAGTATCAGACATAGGAGAATGAGTGCCTATGGGTATGATTATTTAATGTCACTAACACTACATGTAATTTTAAGATTGGTCTTTCCTATACTGATTAAAAAGATAATCAATCCAATCAGGGTGAATAATCACCTACCAGGACTGTTGTTAGCTATGATATACAACAGAGTCGTTGGGTGTGGTTGTATAATCCTTAAAATTCAAATTTTAAATTGTCACTCTCAAAATGCTCAACACCGTAACACTGACAGTTTTCCCGCGGTAAAAATTAACTATAGAGGCGCGGGTGACTTCACCACGTGTCATCGGCCATCTATGTCAGTCTGGTCTGGGCCTGCTAGAAAAAAGCTCTCTCAAGATCATAGATTTACAGGTAAACCCAATCAAAGTTCTAAATTTGCTTGCGTGTATTAATTCATAATCAACACCGTAACGCAGTTTTCTTTCATTTATACCCGATTGGATCAGAAACAATGTTTATATTTGAATTTAGAATGGTGTACGGATACCTGACGTACACTAACGGCGTTTCTCACACATGCGCTCTTGGTTCAAAACATCATAAACCACGTCGTTCTCAACACCGTAACGCTCAACTCCGTAATGTTAACATTTGTGACGGTGTTGAGAAACCGTTATGGTATTTAGGTTTGGTTTACCAATGCTTAAATTAAATCTTATATTATTATCAACATAATTATGTAGAACAAGATGGAGTTCCTTTAACATAACGCTATATATTAAACAACCAATAAGCGATGATACAATCAATAAATAATAATAATAGGGAGTCTTATAATGGACTAAAATCCACATCACAATGGCGAAAGGCTTATAGCGCAATATCCGTAAATAAAACAACATATCCGTATCTACAACAATTACATATAATTAATACTTTCATTTCAGAATGACCCCGAGTGCTTAAGAACGGGCACACAGATACAAAGATAAGAAAAAGGCCGAATTTCTGCCCACTAATAATTCCTTCGAAGATCAAAAGTTGTATGAGACTGTGAGAAGATATCGGACAAATAATAAAAAAAAATTGATTGCCACAAGATAATAGAACGCGAAAGAAAAACAGAAAAAGTCTGTATATTACTATGTTTTTATAAGGTATAGAAGGAGTAAAAACATGGGAATGTACGAACTATTTCTATTTTCCTCGTGTTCTCTTATCTAATGACACTCAATTACTTTATTAAATTGTCAGATATCCTCTTGCAGTCCCATAATAACAACTTTTGGTCTTCGAAGGAGTTATTAGTGAGCAGAAATACCGCTGTTTATCTGTAATCACTCTTCATTTCTGTCAGTTATATAGAGGGATAACTCGTGTTTTTCTTTTGCGTTCGCCGCTTCCCATTCATCAAACACCCATTGCTTATCTATCGTAGTAATGATCTCCATGTTAAAATTATATTTGAAATGTATTTAACCAGTTCTATCACTGACTGACACCAATATCATCCATTATCTATGATAACCTTACATGGGCATAATTAAAAAGGCAGACGAAGACGGGGTTGAAGTGTCTACCATGCAACCCATTGGCATAAATAAATTTATCTGGCCATCTCAACCTGATAGGCCTATCACATGGTATGAATATACCAAAGTAATAAGTCTCGTTCGTGAACCAAAACAAATCAGCACCAGGCGTGAGTTTTTTTAAAATAGAGAGGTTTGGGCTGAAGTTGCAAAACTATATTAAAAACAACTCAATTGATTGGTAAGATCATATCCAACAGTACATGTGTTTGGAATAAAATGTTCAATAAATTACTTGTTCTTGAAAGGTTAATATATCAAAATGGCTATCGGAAATATTTTTGACTTAAGAAGAAAACTGCTCTGTAAACATATTTGCTTTACAGTGTTCAGCGTTACTGTTTGTTATAAAATGAAATCATTAAGTTAAACGCCCTACTGGGCTAATAAAAATGGGCATGCACCTATTCTTATTTGATACTAACTGACATGGGTTCTTTTGGTGTGCAAGCCAATAAATACACGAGAACTCGGTTTTCCATCCCATCCGAATGACTTGCAAGTCACCGTAGCTCTCCTGTGTGTTATATAAACCTACCAATTTAAAAGTACCCCCTCTGGTTATTATTATTTTTTATAAAAAGATTGATATAAGGGCATATGTTATCTCAACACCGTCACGAAAGTCAACACCGTCACGGCAATTCAACACCGTCACAGTGGGCAAAAATCATTCATTGCTACTGTTTTTAAGTTAAGTAACCATTTTATAGGCGGGCAGAAATATTAGTTGACCAATTTGTGCTACTTAAATCAAGAAATCAAACGCAAAATCATTTCTTTTACTGAGATAAACTAAAATACAATTACCAAAAATGGTGTGAATTGAGGCCAGTGGTACAAACTACAAATTACAACAAAGAAATTATACCGGTAGAAAATGAAATATTATTTTTGAACTGTAATCCAGGTTGTCTTTTCAGACAGGTAAATGTTTTCGCGTTTTCTAGTTGATTTAACACATTTCTTTGCCTATACAATACCGTTACGGTGTTGAGATTTTGTAACGCATGGTCCACCAAAAGCTAAAATTTTTGTGTTAAAATTCTAAAGACTGCATGGCAATTCATAACGTACGACGTAGAAGATACTAGTTGTTGAAATGGTGTCAAAAATATATTGGTTCGAGATGGTTCAAGAATCCGGAACATAAATTCCATGATTGCACACTCATGAGATAATTACCCTTAAACAAATTTACATGTCTCACACGCTTGAATAATATATCATTAATTTGGGGAACAATTGTATAGATATATTATTTTTTTTCCTAAACAAATGAAATGAAATGAAGTATGTTTTAACATCCTACTTTTCTGCTCCGATAATGAAGACGGCTCGTAAACAACTGAACCATGTTAGTATATTGATTATTGAATTTACAAGATCAAGTAAAAGGATTTTAACAGAATTAGAAACTCTATTAAAAGCCTTTATTTTTAATGCTGGTAAATGAATCTGATCGCTTTGAATTGTGTCTTTAAAAAAAGTGTCAATTATACTAGATTAAATCCCACACATCAAACCTATAATTTATAAAATCATTCTTTTCTTCATTATTTCCTGTTCCCTTAGCCATCAGTGGTACAAAATGAACTTAGGTAGGATGTTTTTACCCACATTTATGTCAATAATGGTATACATGTATATACACTCTAGCTTACAGTTGGAATTATTACTGTGAGCTCGGCCATTGATCATAGCTCTGGATACACTCAATGAACTATGACAGAAACTACTGACGTACTATTATAACAGTATACAGTATATAAGAAACCTATATTCTGACCCTGTCTTTAATATCACAGTTGACATGTGTAGATGGAGTGTTATAGAGTGGCAGAAAGAAATTGATTTAGCTGTATTAATTGAATGAGATTGTAAAGTGTCGAATCATTTATATTGACTTATAATTCTGCTTTGTCATCATATTAATTGAAGACAAGATATATTAGCACTGACTTAAAAAGAACAGAATAGCTGATTAAGTAAGGATTCATATACCGGTAAGTAGTAGGTGGGTGATGTTATATTGTTATTTGTTTTAAAATAAACTATTGGTGTATCAGCTATTTTATATATCTCAGCTATTTTTTATATCTTATGAATGGTACAGTGTTAAATGGTAATCAACGCTTTTAAATTGGCAGTTGTCTCCAAACTGTTGAATAGAAATAATGTGTGCTTATTGTTGACGTAATTTGAGACGGTACAATTTTTATGTTTTTGTTTTTTTTTTCAATTGAATGGCTTGAATGGCAAAGTTAGTCATGTATTTTGATACGGTACAGATTTTTATAGTGGTTTTCTATATTTATGTCAGTTGAATGTCAAAGTTAGTTATGCATTTTTTATCATATTGAATAGAATTCATAAAATTATTTTAATTATGGTTCAATTATTTTCTCATTTGAGTTCAACATCAAGATCTATTGGCGTCTGTACATTGTGATGCAATTGCCTGCAAGTTTTTCATGCTCGTACATTGCAGCGTTTTTCAAGCTTGATCATATTAATATCAAATTCCCAGTCATATGAAGAATGTTCGTGAAGCGACTGACTTTTGTTCAAATTGATCTGCTCACAGTGTATGTTCGTATAATGTTTTATAAAAGCCTTTAATGAGAATGTTATAGATTATTTTATCAATGAACTACTTGTACTACTATTTATAGGTAAGGTCTGTACACGTCCACTATGAAGTTTTGTATTGGTAACCTAGATTTTTATGTAAATGATCAAAGTAATCAGGTTATTAAGTGATCAAACCATCATATATATCATACACCTACTTAACCTACATGCTTCCTATAAAAACTAGTCAAAGATGTCACATATCCTAATTACGTGGGTTTAATTATTATTTGTTGTCAAAAAGTCCATAAGTGTGTCAGCTAAATTCAGGCTTAGTTAGATGTATCTGCTGTTTATTAATGTTCATTTTTTAAGAGATTTTATGACGAATGACAACCTGAAATTGAGGGGTCTGCTGTGTAGGCTTCACACTCTTATCCCAAAAATTTTATATATATTCATACCAGACCAAGTAAAATATACAGTAATAGTCGGACAGCAGTTCGACAAACATGGAAATATAGTCCACCTAATATTTTTGATAGATTATGTATCTTTAATATTTGTAGATTCAGGTCAGAATCCAGATGATGCCACAGCTGGCAGCGTTTGGGAAATTTAAATATTCAAGATAGCCACATCATGCATTTTCTACTTATAGATGGGTAAAATTTGTGACAAATTCATTTGGACCTCTGCTTGAAGGTGGTTTCTACAAGAATTTGACCTGCTGAATCCAATGAACTTGACTTGGATATCCATCCAAAAAGTGAGGGTTAATTCCGGTAAATGGGGGCTCATTTTGGTGAGAAAATCATACTTTCACCTATATCTTGAAATATAGATGTTCAGGTCCCCTTATTCAGATATTAACATAAAATATGCTTTGACCGAGGGTACTCCAATACTGCTATAATGGTGGCCGCATTTGATGCGACATTTTGATAGTAATGTGATGGTGTAATACGTTAAACTACAGGTTTTCGGGGTCACCGTTTTCATATATGAACAGCTTGCGCCAATCTGGTTCTCAAAATTGACATGCTAAGTTTAGGAGACCATGAAAGAAAACAGTGATATAAAGACTTCTGTATAGTCTGTATCAAAGGACTAAGAACAAGGCATTCTACTCCTTGTATTTTTAATATAACACAAATTCTTCACAACCAAACATATTAACCAATCGACCATCGTGGGTTGAAACGTTGAAGACAATGCGGTTCTGGTTGTACAAGACTATCAAAAAAACTTTAGGTGGACTGCATTTCCATGTCAAGACTTAAACTGGGATTTGGCTGCCATGTATTAATCATAAAGCAATTTTATTATGATAAATAGGCGTTAGTAAGTTGTAGAACATTTCTCACTTAATAAAATTAAATTTTGATAATAAAATACCAATACCATGGATTTATTGTACCCTCATGGCTGAAAATGTTACACATAAAATTTTATATTAAAGGAAATTGTCAAATTGTGAAACGGAAATGACAAGTTTCTAGACCCACTACACATCCTATGTCATTATCTAATTAATTATGATTTGTAGTGTTATTTAATTAATTGTTTATGCATTATTATGGTGGAATTCCAGAAATGCAGTTATTATCTAATTTATTGTCTTGTATCCAAATCCAATCTTCCATCTCAAAAGAAATTTTAGAGATGAATAGATTACCGGTATGTTAGATATCTGGCATGATGTAACAGTCTGTAATGTAGCCTCTATGGTCTAAGTATACATATACTGTACTTTGTATTAAAGGCCCAATCTCATTATCCTTTGGAGAATAAAACTGCTTAATTTTGTGTTAAAAGACCTTAAAATCCTCTACTTAACGGCCGAGCAATATATTTGATACGTGTTCAAACAACTTAAACCTGTCAGTGTTCATCTGGAAATGGAGACCGGTGTGCGGTGTCCCAAACTAAATTGTACAGTGACTGGATAAAACCAGACTTTTACTTTATAAAATTAATGTGAAGGTGAAGTTTACCTTTTGTTATCAAGTAGACAAGTACATGCAGTAGTGTATAGACCTACAAATCTTAAAAGGGTTCAGGGCTCACACTGTTTGTCACCAAAGTCGCAATTTGCGATAAAAATATGAAAGTTGCGATTAAAATTTGATTTGGGCGATGAATTTGGTGATAATGTTTTGCGATACTGGTGATTCTTTTTGAGAACTGGCGGAAAAAATCGTAAAATTCTAATCGTATTTATCCTGGATTGACCACTATTGAGTGTCAATCACATGGCTAAACACTATGATAAATAAATCAGTTGTCTTGGATTAATGATTACTTGATTGATAATTGACAATGATACATATTAAACCTTATCTCAAGTCACTATTTACTCCTAACCATTAATTGTATCATATTAATGTCGCCAAAATGGTGTAAAGGTGAACGATGGGTATAATTGTAAGCATCTCTTAATATAATTGAAGTACTATATATCATTCTATCAGGAATTTTGATACCTTTACGTTACCTGAAAATAACAACCAGTCTATTGTACACGCAACACATAAATTTATACTATAGACAATAGGCAATCCTTGGATGAGATTTGACATGTGAATAGACCTACGGAAGATATAGTGTAGTGCGATGATGTTCAAATAGACTTAAATTCTACAAAAATAAAATCCGATCTGAGTAAATCCAAACTGTGCTAATGTAAAGACAGATTTTTTAAAAAGTTGTTGTATAGTGTATTGTATATCGGTAATCATTTTATAATAAGCCTAGCTGAGACATAAAAATTGTTTGATATGTATTTTTTATCACATATTTATAGCAGTTAAAATATTGAACTTGGCGAAAAAGAAAATATGAACAGTTCTTGATATAAAAATTATTCTCCATTTTGGAGAAAAAAATTGAAAGCCAGTGTGAACCCTGAAATGGTTATCTGTCCGAATAAGCAGTTTTGACGACTCAATACTTTGAGCTGAAATTTTGCAACAAGGTAAATACACCATTCATTTGTATTTTGGCGCTTAAATTTCATACATAAACAATTACACAGACTTTGGTTTTTGAGACTCTCTTAAAATTGGGATAGTCCGTTTAAACAAATTCATAGTGTCAATCTCAATGATCTGGACCAGTTTGTGGACAGTGACATGATTATAAGTATGAAATGATTACCAGTTAAAATTAAATATCATTCAATATGTAACAACAGCCTGCAGTGTAACCTCAATGTTTTACATACATATTACATACTTATATTATATTTTGTATTAAACAAATTCATAGTGTCATTGATTTGAACCAGTTTTTAGACAGTGACATGATTATAGGTATGTTCCTACAAATAAATTCAGAAAATATGATATTTTCAATGATGACAAGAAATAATGCCATAGGCTTATTGTTTGTTTAATAATACCTAAATATTGAAAAAAGATAGCTACAGACAATTTTAGAGGGAGAATGGCTCTATTCTTTGTAACCTTTAGAAAGACAAAATTGTGTCTTAAAGCATATGTAATAATGAAATATGAATGTATGATATAGTCATTTATATTATATTTTAAAAAAAAAAAAAAAAAAAAATTCTCATCAGTTATCTTTGATGCTTACAATTATCCTCTTTGGTCACTTTTAGAGCTTTTGGCGTTGGTAATATGAACCGTTTTCTGGCTCAAGAATAGTTGTTATTCAACTCGTTCTTACGTTTCTGACCAGTGGTGATAATGTAATTTGAAATAATAATATCCCATAGGCATGCTTGCATATTTTACATGCCGCCTAAAGTCACAGTAAACGGCATTCAACTATCAATTTATTTAATTCTCCTCGAAAAGAACTTTTGGCCATTTTAATTACATGTATTACCTTTTTTTTTTTTAAAGATGACACAAAACATCGGTAAATATAAAGACTTTATATATCATTGGCAATTATCAATCAAAATTATTAGTCCAAGACAAATGATTAGTATTACTCATTGTCAGCCATATGAATGAATTTGCACCAGATATTTACAATTTTGTACTAGGCATTTATATTAAATATCACTAGAGGGACCACTAAATATAGATAAATCATTGAGCGACAAAATGACAGACTTAAGAGGAATTGTGCACGCCAAAGTCTGAATTTGGAATTAACATTTTCAATGACAGCTTTGGTGGCTTTTTTCCAATCTTCATTACGGTCTCTTTTTATTATTAGAATAACAGGAAGCTGGTGTCCATAGTGACCAGTAACAATCATAATTTGATATTTACTTGATTTATGGTTTAATCTTTGATTAACATTGTTATCTATCTTTAAGGACTTAATAAATTAGTTACATATATAGGCTTGGTTAACATCTAAGTTTTAAGAATAATTTAGCAATGACAGATTTTAGAACTACAATGGCTCCAAATAGCTTAAAGTTTTTGTCCATAATATTATATGGTTTCGGTATAACAACACAGGTTGAACTTATTTCAGTGATTTGACTATCATGACAATCTCACTTTAAAATTGACAGATGTAACTGTCAATCATTTGAAATCGCATAAGATGAAGTACCCTAAAGTAAGCTAAAAGAATCTAACCTAAAAACACAATATGTATAGTTAAATTTGTTGTATTTCTGTGTCATAGAGTTTAAGGTTATGATGAACAAAGTATATTGTTTTTCAATGAATTTTAATAACTTGAACAGCTAAATCCATGATATTAAATGTTTCGTTTACATGCCGCCTAAAGTCACAGTAAACGGCATTCAACTATCAATTTATTTAATTCTCCTCGAAAAGAACTTTTGGCCATTTTAATTACATGTATTACCTTTTTTTTTTTTAAAGATGACACAAAACATCGGTAAATATAAAGACTTTATATATCATTGGCAATTATCAATCAAAATTATTAGTCCAAGACAAATGATTAGTATTACTCATTGTCAGCCATATGAATGAATTTGCACCAGATATTTACAATTTTGTACTAGGCATTTATATTAAATATCACTAGAGGGACCACTAAATATAGATAAATCATTGAGCGACAAAATGACAGACTTAAGAGGAATTGTGCACGCCAAAGTCTGAATTTGGAATTAACATTTTCAATGACAGCTTTGGTGGCTTTTTTCCAATCTTCATTACGGTCTCTTTTTATTATTAGAATAACAGGAAGCTGGTGTCCATAGTGACCAGTAACAATCATAATTTGATATTTACTTGATTTATGGTTTAATCTTTGATTAACATTGTTATCTATCTTTAAGGACTTAATAAATTAGTTACATATATAGGCTTGGTTAACATCCAAGTTTTAAGAATAATTTAGCAATGACAGATTTTAGAACTACAATGGCTCCAAATAGCTTAAAGTTTTTGTCCATAATATTATATGGTTTCGGTATAACAACACAGGTTGAACTTATTTCAGTGATTTGACTATCATGACAATCTCACTTTAAAATTGACAGATGTAACTGTCAATCATTTGAAATCGCATAAGATGAAGTACCCTAAAGTAAGCTAAAAGAATCTAACCTAAAAACACAATATGTATAGTTAAATTTGTTGTATTTCTGTGTCATAGAGTTTAAGGTTATGATGAACAAAGTATATTGTTTTTCAATGAATTTTAATAACTTGAACAGCTAAATCCATGATATTAAATGTTTCGTATACTAAACGTTAGCATGGGCAGAACTTTATAAAAACCAAACAAATTCAAATGATTTTCTGATAATTGTTATATGATATTTATGCTATATTGTACAATTACATGGTCTCAAAAACTTATAGTTTTTAATGTTATTTCATCTGGATTATCGCCCTATTTTTATCGGAAAATAGCACCTTCGTCATAACAGCTATAACGACAGATTCATGTCACGTCATTCAGTCAGCAGACGACAGTCTCCCTAGACGGTCTACATTCCTTTGCTTCCATGTATTCAGTTTTGTTTTGTTTCTGTGACGGTTGTAATGTGTGTCCTAATGCATTCAATATACTTCAATCCTCTTCTTTATTGATTTAGTGCATTTGGTTTTTTGGAACTAGGCCTACTTCTTTTAACGGTGAGGTTACTTGTATAACGGAATTTGTACAACAATATGCTTGCATTCGTAATTCTTGCAACATATAACAGATCATGACTCTTGCTGATATTATATAATTATTTCCTTGGATTTTGTTCCCAACTTGTTTTCAAATATGAGTGAAGTCTGTGTCACCACAGGCCCCAGACGGTACAGCGCAGTGGACGCTTACAGCTAGCACTCGGATCCATTCACTCTTTTTGAATTGTTTATGTTTGTGGTCTCTTAGTATGATGTCTTGTCTGTATATCGGTTTTTGTGTAGAATTGTGTGTGGTGCAGTCCCCCTGCACTTACTATTAATGAGTTGTTACTTTTAATCAGATTTGAGTGTATTATAAATGTTTCATTACCGGCAAAAGTAGAAATATTGCGACAACTCTTGTTGACTGCCCGGAAGAGCTGAGAGAGCATATGTTTTCATTGCCAGGCACCCCATCTTTTAATTCTGTGGTATTATGTTTGAAAACTGCTTCATGGATTTCAACCAGAAGCACCAGAAATGTGTAAATTTAGATGCTGTTGACTAAAATTCATGATGCATTTCTGCTGAGTTTAGAATGTATAATCAGGTTTGTGCTTATGTATATTTGTTCGAACAAAGTTGCTTTTGCTGATAGATGTATCATCCGGGGAAATTGGACCTCGCTTATAGCCAGCCTTCGGATGATGGGTTATATGCTCAATCTAGCTGGGGGTGTCAGATTGAACATATAATAATTCAACAACTCACTTGTTCTTGGTATAACTTATATTCTGTAATACTTTTTAAACAATAATAATATATACACACTATTGACCCACAGGCTAGGTGACTTAATAAGGAACAGCATCTAAGAAATAACTTATCAGAGACCTGCCCTTCAGTATGTCCTACTGCCTGCCTGTGGTCAACTTCCTTCTCCTGAATATACAAATTTCATAACTTTTATACTTTAGCTTTGTTTGTTAGTAACCCTAACTTATAATCCCTAATACATTAATGCCTACTGGATTAACTGTACAATAGATAATAATTTATAAAACAATGTCTCTAATATAATTAAAGAGTTAAACTTGATTAGGCTTCTGGCCAATCTATAATGGCTGGGACCTAAAATTAACTATCCCCTAATTCTACCTGGTCATATATGGTCACCTTCCCGTTAGAGCTGACCTCAGCTCTAAATTAAAAGACATTTGCTATTTGTATAATCATGTTAAATACCAGTATTGTACTTGATAGAAGAGGTAAATTCTCAATACATCAATATTCTCAATACATAAAATCTATACACATACATAGAATAAAAATTAACTTTAACTGATTAGATAAACTTTTAAGTATGTCCACTGAAATAACTATTAAATAAGACAGTGTACTACTAATACATGTACATGTACATAAAATAAAGTTTGACTTACTGATTTAGCTAAATACGCTTACACGATTATTGCACATTGAAATAATTATCAAATAAGACAATGTACCCTAGATACTAGTAAATCCCAAATTACTAAATCCATATGATTATAAGACTACATCCAGCCTAAACAAGGTCAGTCTAATCAAAGAATAAATCTGATCATAAAAGTTGCTAACCAACCATAATTTTTTTTTTTTATATATTTGGTTTCAATAAGGCTTATACATTGCCATATTAATTAAATTTGACACACTCGAGGAACAATGTAAATAACTGCACAATAAATAACAACTAATTCTGGTATGACCCTTGCTAAAATACCTACTAATATATAAACATTTAACTCACATTTTAATTATTATACGATACTGAAAAATTATTCTGCTTTATATAATTGATAATGTTGAGACAAACTTAAATTAAATTCAATTGATTTCTTGACAAAATTAAATTAAATTAAGAGAGATAATATTAAATAAATTTATTAAGATCTATTTTATCTAGTTGCTCAGGCTAGTTAAAATGATCTTCAGACATTGAACTAAAGGTGAGCAGCCTTTATTCCAATGTCTTTCAAGGCCAATGAAACATTCTCTTAAGTTAAATCCAACTTATGTATTTACGTTTTAATCTAACATGTACAATTGACGTTAATTTATCCACTATATCTATTCTGCTTAATTCTGACATTTTAAAGTTAATCACAGTTTTTTGAATGACTTTGTGTGAATTTTTAAAGCCTGTGCATGAATTAGAAATCAGATTGTTTCGCTTTGTTCGATTTTTCACCTTGCAAAAATTGCTTTTAGTCTGATTTTTCATGCTTTTTCTCCACCTAACTTTCTTGTTTAGTTTTATTTCCGATAACACTTTGTTCTCCAAATATTCATACCTTGTCAGAAAATCTTTGGAGTTTTGTTCACACATCTCTTTAGGTGATTTCTTCAACACAGAATTTGTAAATGTTTTGCATTTAACAATTTTCCTATTTTGAATGTTTTTATTTGATTGTAAATCTATTATCCCTTCGTTGCTGTGTTCAATATCTGTAGCAGTTGTGCCCTTTTCTATAGGACTATTCTCCATTTGTACTTCACCATTATGAATGTCTTCAACATTTTGTCCTATTGTTGGCATGGTACTGGCTACTTCATTATTCAAAATTTCTTGACCTGGTTTTTCTCTGTTATGCATTTCTTCTTTCACTGTTTCTTCATTATTTCTGTCTTCCTTTAATACACTTGTAGTACGATAGTCCGGCACTTCCTTTGGTTCTACCTTAACATCATCAGGCTCTAGCAGTTTTAACAACATGTTACCAAATTCATTGTTTTGGTCCGTGTGGCCACTGGTTGTTGACACGTCTAAATCCATAGGTGTTGTAGTTCCATTTTGATCCATGAGCATCTGATCCATCCAATCAGATATTACCATATATTTTTCAGCAAATTGGGCCAGTTTTTCTAATTCTTGCATGTTTTTTGTTCGCGTTCTTCCCATTTGGTCCTGTAGTTGTGGTAACATTCCTGCCCGTGTTACGTTCATCAGAACTTTATCGGGTAATGGCGAATCCAAGCAGCTTGCCAGTTTCTTCATTTCCTGAATATATTTTGTTACTGTTTCTCCTTCTAGCTGTTTCCTCCTACATAGTTCTCTTCTATAATCCACAATAACTTCATGACCATATTCATCTTTAAAAGCATTTTCTAATTCCTTAAAATTCATTTTTATTGTTGTTGGAAATGACCGAAACCAAACTGATGCTCTTTTTGTCATAAATGAAGAAAAGAATTCAATTTTGCTGTCCTCTGATACCTCTAATATTTCACAAGCCAATTCAAACTTCTGTAGCCATTTCGTTGGATTTTCATGTCCTTCATCTCCAGAAAATTTCATTTCAACTCCTTCAAACATTGTATTGTAAATCATCTGCCGCTCCATCTTTCTTTGTTTTGTTGAAAAGAAGAACAAATCGGCAAAATATCAGCTTTCTTTTCAAGGGTGTAGACAAAAAGAAGAACACTCGCTTGGCTTGTGAGATTCCGTTGGTCAATTGACTATCTCCCCATATATCATCCGGGGAAATTGGACCTCGCTTATAGCCAGCCTTCGGATGATGGGTTATATGCTCAATCTAGCTGGGGGTGTCAGATTGAACATATAATAATTCAACAACTCACTTGTTCTTGGTATAACTTATATTCTGTAATACTTTTTAAACAATAATAATATATACACACTATTGACCCACAGGCTAGGTGACTTAATAAGGAACAGCATCTAAGAAATAACTTATCAGAGACCTGCCCTTCAGTATGTCCTACTGCCTGCCTGTGGTCAACTTCCTTCTCCTGAATATACAAATTTCATAACTTTTATACTTTAGCTTTGTTTGTTAGTAACCCTAACTTATAATCCCTAATACATTAATGCCTACTGGATTAACTGTACAATAGATAATAATTTATAAAACAATGTCTCTAATATAATTAAAGAGTTAAACTTGATTAGGCTTCTGGCCAATCTATAATGGCTGGGACCTAAAATTAACTATCCCCTAATTCTACCTGGTCATAGATGCAACAAGTTCAGTTCCATCAACAAACAATGCGAATTTTGTACTTAAGTGAAATTTTTGTTCATTGATGTCTTTAAATTAGAATTGTTTGATAAACTTGATGGATGTAATAGTACTATAAAATTTTATGTTAATCTTATTACTGGTTGGATTACATTTCACTTATCTGCATGTATGGAGGAAAATGAATGGAATACTAAAATATCATAAAGAGTACATTAATCTGCCCCAAGAGCCATGTCCAACTTCTCGACATAAACAATTGACACTAATCATTTTGATGTAGCATAAAACAATTGATAATATTAACAATATATATACATATACATGCATTATTATAATTGATCTACTGTTATAATTTAGTTGGAAAGCGGATGTTAAATTAAAGTAGTTCTTAGTTAAAAAGTTAGAGAAAAATGTTGTGTCCTTAGGACATAATTTTGATGAAATCATAATATGTGAGAGACGGTAACACATGGCTCTAGGCATTCAAAATGATTTTGTATATTATTTTTATTATCCATCCATAATATTAGATATTATCCATAATAACAAACAAATAATATTGATTATCATTATCATTGATATAGCTAACAAATGATGAATATTGTCTATTTCAGGAGTTGATTAAACCATGTTGACCTAATAACATTGATAGTTGGATTAATAGACAATCAGAAACAAGAAACAACATTAAAACACATCAAAATGGATGATCAACAAGGGTAAGTAAAAACAATTTATATTCCTAATGTTGTCTAATGACCCAGTCATGCTTGATATTAAAGATACTTTATGTCAGATTTAGATAAAGAACTAGCCATTCTTGCTATAATACTATAGTGCAAAAGAAGATAATGTAAAATGAATAATTTGAAAATTCCATTCAAGTTACTCCATTGCAAGCGTAGATATTAGCCTTTGAAGGTTTGACAGACGTTTACAATAATTTCAACCACCGTACTGGTTGATCGAAGCTAAGTCTCGTTCCTCCATGTTTGATTAAATCAAAGCATCGCTGCACCGTTGTAATCTATTTAATATCAGAGAAATCTGATAGTTGATTAAGGCCTGGATCACTTACCGGGTAATTGATGTCTAATTAATACTTTAGAAAATATTCCAGGCCTAAAGAAAGACCTGCAGTAGGCAGATTTACTTCTTGCATAATGCATGTTTAAGTCAAGATCCTCTTCAAACGTCAAGATCCCCTTCAAACACATTTTGGTTGCAATCTGACATTTTTTTCTCAATATATCAGTATTTTTCAAGCTTGATGTCCTCAATTGCCGGTTTGTTGCAATAAATATCTTCTTATCTGTAATGAAATAAGAAAGATCTGAAAGGATGTCCTTGATTGAAGGGCCTTAGATTTAGTATCATATAGTATTGAATTAAATTACAGACAAGGATCACAAACAGTATTTGTCAGAGCGTTTCAAATGATAACTCTCAGATTGTGTTTAAAGTCTTGGAAACGCCGTTACTTCAGACTAATAATTCTATGGTTATGATGTCATTGCTCTTGGAATTTAAACATACATGTACATATAACTCTCATATTCCAACTGCTCGTACTCTACCCGACCACAGTCTCAGTCGTGATAAAATTCATTTTAATTGACTTAAACTTTGCACCATATTGTAAATGTTATTTACTTTTTAACGGGCTGTGGCTCATAAATATTAATTAGTAACATCATTATACATGCGACATCAAGCATGTGCATTGGCATGCTCCTAGTTTTTGAGCAAGTGCCCAGGTGTAAATTGTCAACGAAAGTATTTAATTGAAAGCTAATAAATATGTAAATCATGGAATAGTCATTGAACTGATATATAATATATCATATTTTATGATGTTATACAATATGTAATTATCTATAAATATATTATTACTCAACTTTTATTTAAGTGTTAAAATCATTATTGTTTATAGCCTTTGTCTTGTCATCACATGGCACTGAAAGCAATTGTTAACAGTTCTACACTCTCGTAATATATTTGCAAATATACATGATGGTTGTAAAATTTGTATTCAAATAATTAAGGAGCAGCTTACTTGAATTTAAGTGTTTTTAACTAGCAGTAGCAGTAACATGTATTTTGGCTATAGTAACATTCACTGGAATTTATTTTGATTATCTTCCTTTTTTTGACAGTGTTTTGGAATTGGAGGGTCGATTGGAGACTGGTCCAGAATTATCAACATGCCGTGAAAGAAGAGGATTTAGAAAATATAAAAAGAATATGAAACATCTGCTACCATACCGTCCATATAGTATTGATAAATAGTAAGTATGTCCAGAATATTAGTTAATCTATAATACAATATATTTGAAGTAATAGCCCATAGAAAAAAGGTTTCAGCTGGAGCTTTAGTCAGAAACCAAACTATAATAAAACAACTATTGCTCTTGTGCAGTGGTTTTCAACCTATTTTGGGAAAATTGCAAATCACGATTTTATGCTGTACAGACATTTGGTATAAAACTTGGCTGTCAGTACAACGGCAACAGTTATGTGGAAGATGAACTATAGTTGATAGTTCGATACTCACTGACTTTTGATTTTTACCCCTTGTGCCTATGTTTCACTGTGAACTTGTTGTCATGGCATCTGAGTCAAATCAGTTATTTGTTTTTATTGTATAAAACTTGGTTTAATGTGAAAGTACTTGTTAATTATTAGAGCATGCAACACAAATTTTTTGTTATTTTTTACACAATAGTTTTGGAATTTAACCTGTATGTCAAGTTGTCAACATTATTGTTAAACATATTTTGATTGAGTGCATGTATCTTGAGGATGTTAGATCATTTGTACCGCTGTCAATCATTTACCCCAAATATTTGCCCAAGCGAGCCGATATTGTAATATACTACACTTTTTAAAGAGACAGTATTTTATTGTAAATATACATCATTTTCATCTAATTCATTTTAGATATATATTCATAAGCATAGTTATATCTATTTTTATACACCCATATTTTTATGTGGACGTATATTGTCGTCGCCCATGTTTGTCCGTCAGTCCACAATTTGTTTGTGGATGCCCTACAGGTCTTAATTTTTATCCATTTTCGATAAAGCTTGAAATATACGTTTTTCTCCTAGTATTTAAAGGACAATATTGGCGTCGGTCACGATCACATATGTGATAGCTAGAAATGGTTAAACACATTTCAAATATAATTTTTACACAGAGATCATTGCTATGATAGATAAGTAATAAAGGTTTCAACAATTGAAAGTGGCAAAAACGAAAGGAAAGTACAAGTTATACCTCTATATAACTGACTGAATTATCAAGTGATAACAGATACACGGCAGAATCTCTGCTCACGAATAATTCCTTTGAAGACCAAAAGTTGTTATATGGGACTGCAAGAGGATATTTGACAATTCAATCATTAAAATACTAAAGTGTCATTAGATAAGAGAACACGAAAAAAATAGAAATAGTCCGTACAGTCCCTTGTTTTTATTCCTTCTATACTATACCATATAAAAAAATGGTAATGCACAGACTCTTTCTGTTTTTCTTTTGTGTTCTCTTATCTGCATGGCAATCAATTCTTTTTATTAATTTGTCAGATATATGTATCCTCTCACAGTCTCACACAACAACTCTTGGTCTTCGAAGGAATTATAAGTGAGCAAAAAATCGCTCATATATCTGTTATCACTCGTCACTTCAGTTTTCCTTTCGTGTTGCAACCTTTATTACTCATCTATCATAGCAATGTTAAAATTATAATTGGAACGTGTTTAACCAGTTCTATCACATATGATAATAATGACTGACACCAAGATTGTCCTTTAAGCTGAAAATGATCATCTATATTGAAGTGTTATATATTCACTGTATTTTTAATATCTCAATATTTTGCAATATATGCAATTGTAATTTATCAATATCAAAGTAATGTATAAATGTATGTTAAAATAAGTAAAAGGCAAGTGACAGATGGGCTTTATTTTTTTCATAGTCAAATAAATTAAATAAGGTTAATGGTTTCTAGTAAAAGGTGGATTTATCAATAACAAGCAATTTACAAACAATTGACAGCTTATATATTATAAATGACTTTAGGGATGAATACATGTATACAGAAATTTAAAAAATGTTATATCATATATGAAATATGTTTCCAGATCATTAAAAGCCTTTGGTAATTCCATAGAAAAATGTTTTTTTTTTCTTTAAAAAAAAATGTGGCATGACATTTCACACATTTTGGAATAAAAGAATGATAAATTGCTTTTCAGTCCAAAAGAAGAATTCCCACTAGCTTATGCAGGATGTTTTTCATGTATGTTTTATTCATGGATGTCAAATCTTATGTACAAGATATGGAGGAAAGGTGTAGGAGTTTTAGATGGCATATATTTATCACCTATTGATGCTACAGAACAAAACGAACTTAGGTAAGTAAATCAAATGGATGAAATAAAAAAGAAAAAGGTTGACACTCGCATTTATAAATGTCTTCTAAATCTTGGCAGAATATTATATTAATATGTACCAGATTATCTAAGTACAAGAATCTGCATTGGCTAGTATGAATTTTAGAGATTGTTCAAAACAGTTCACCTTTAGGACTGAACAAGGAAGTTTGTACTTACATGAAGCTGTGAAATTATTATTAATGAATTCCATGTAATAACCATGGTCATTGAATTGTTATCCATAAATAGTATGTAATTTGTTTGTTATAAATCACATTTTTTCATGAAATCTGATTAAAACACAGATCCTATTTCATTTTGTTTTTTAGAATTCAAAATTTCGTTTTACTTGTTATTACTACACTAGAACCTGCGTTCTGGATGATGTGAGGGATTAGCCAATGAAATGGTCTGTTACAGCAAGTTTTTGGCATAACCCGTTAGAAACATTAACGCTGATTGGTGAATCAAATATATGATATCATAGGGTCTGATATCATATGACCTTTGATGTGACCTTCCACTACAACTGGTCAGATGTTCATGTAGTAAAGGACATCAAAATTATAAAAAACGAAACGAAAGATAGATCTGTATTTTAATCCGATTGTTTTTCATGCTATGAAAATCTATACCTGACTATTTTTTAATCAAAATTATGTGTACATTACATTTATAATCATATTATAAATATTCTTTAAAACCTTCGTTTTGAGATGTTGGAAAACAAGTTTCCAAAGTTTAACTATTTAGGGGAAAATTTTTAGATCATGAAGCTTATTATCATGAGTTGGACACCTAGATTGGGCTATTTACAGGTATATGCCACTTGTAATCATGCAAATACCATGGCCATCTTCCTCAACTCATTGTAATTCTAGCACACTCGTACATATTATTCTGTTGCATCATGAGAATATAGAATAAATACTAATATAGATATAAACATTATAGTTTGAAAACATGAACAAAATAATAGAATACCAATATTTGTTATCTATGTTGCGTAACATTTCTCTCTTAAAAAAAAGAACTTCCAATTAATCAATGTATTTCAGATTTGAAAGATTATGGAATGAAGAAGTAAAGGCACGAGGAAAAGAAGACGCATCATTATGGCGTGTTTTACTGAGGGCCATCAAATCCAGATTAATTATAACATTTATATTTATATTAATAGTTGTTACCTTCAGTATACTTACACCGGTACGTAAAGTTTCCCTTATTATCCTACAAAGATTTTCATTTCAGATTATGTATAACATTGATCATGACTAGCTTTCAAATTTTTCTTGCCAGAAAATTCTCCTGCTTTATTCAATTTCATACACTAACAGTAAACTAGTAGTTTTTATACACCCACATTGAAATGTAGTTGTATAGTGTTGTTGCATTCTTCCAGTTCTTAAGTTGATTCGTTGTCCACATGCTAAATTATCCACATGGTCAAGTTGACGTTCAATTGACTTAAAATTTATAGACAGCCTAAGGATTTCTTAATAATACATGCATGATAATTAGTTAAGATTTATGACTCTTGATCACAAAATTTATTATCCATTTGACAAATGAAGACCATGTTTCTGTGCATGAGACAAAATAGCCTATTATATTAAATAATTTTTTGTTTTCATAGATTTTTTTGTTTTGTTTTAGTTATAAACATGAAATGTTAAAAACTGTTGTTGTTGAATCTATGATTTTATTTCAGGCTTTAGTAATACATAGTTTTTTGGATTATTTAACCCATGGAGATGTGAAGTTTTCAACGGGGTATATATATTTATTGGGCTTGGTATTTTTTGAAGGAGGTAGATCTATAACAGGTGCTCTAACATGGATAATTACCTACATAACAGGTATGACGTGTCTTTATTAATATATAACCTAAACAGGTACAGTGATATGTACAGTGATAGGCTGCTATACGCCCACTATTTCATGTGGAAGTATTATATACATGTATATTGTCCTCTCCCTGTCCATCAGTCCTCAATTTGTTTGTGGTCTCTTTCGATATTAGCATGTATTTAATCTAAACTTAATTGTACCAATAACCATGATTTTAGCTTGTGGACAAATAGTGTAAAAGTATAAAATACCAAGGTTGTGGACCCTGTAAAGGTCACAATTTTTATCTGATTTTGATGAAATATAATATATGTTATTCCCGAAGACCTGGATAATTGGCTATGGCCCTGGATTGTTTGAAAATAAAAATCAATTCTTTTTTTTGAGCTTATTCTCTGTCCATCTCTTGCAATATGTGTGCAAGTCTTACATGACAAGTGCTTCTTTACTATGCGGGAGCATCGAATCTTAATAGATAACAAAAGGTTAAAATGTTCTAGAAAGATTCGTACTCAAATATGTAGGTTACCCACAATTATTTAATTTGAACAAAATGTAATGTAAATTTTATACCTGGGTAAGGCTATATAATTATAAGGGAAGAGCAAAAAACGAAGTTAAACAAAAATTGCGAAGTCAACAGAATATGCTGGTCTCAATGAATATTGAGAATGACATTGTGTAAGTTCGTTGAGCTTCAATGAATTGCCATGAGAAAAGTTTGTAAACATATATACTGGTAAATATATGATTAGCTCTAATAATTATTTGGATGAAACACAATACAATTCAGTTTAATAGAATTTCTTGTTTAGTATCGCAAGTAATTATTTTGTTAGAAAGAACGGCTGAGTGAAATTTAATTTGATTAAAAGAAAAGCATCTATTACTCTTTTCAATAAAGCAGTTTGTTTTATTTCCTTATCCACTGATTTGCTTCATGTTATTTTAAGAAAAACATTTTCACTAGGATTTGAAAGCTTACTATGCCATTATGGTGTAAGATTTGAAAGTGAATACAAATACAATATTTGGATTAAGAATCTCTAACTTTCTATTTTCTACACTGCCCACATCTACTACTGCCTAAACTGCTCATTTATGAAACCGCCCAAATCTTCTGCTCATTTATGGAACTGCCCAAAATTTATTGCTCTCTAGAGTGCTCATTTTTTAAACTTCCCAAATCTATTGCTTCCCAGACTGCTTATTTTTTAAAATGACAAAATCTACTGCTCCGTAGACTGTCTGAAACGACCTGCATCTCAAAACTAGTATATAATTCATAGCTATTGGTATGCGTCATTTGATTTGAGGTACTAGACAGCTATCGTTTCAGGTGGTAAAGGTAGTTAATGATAAATTTAAAAAATATTTAAACATTATCTTGATATTTAGATAAACAATATTCTGTACTATTCTGCATGACATTTAAAAATTGTAGATAATTAGATGAAAGATATTGAAGATATCTACATTTATTTTATAGGTATTCGTGTAAGAAATGGTTTTATGGGATTATTGTTTAAAAAAATTGTCCGGTTAAAAGGATTAAAAGATAAAACTGTGGGAGAGGTAAATATGTGATATTATGTAGAAAGATATTTCAGATATTATTAGTGATACATACAGTACAGTCTTGCTCTATAAGACTATAAACTATAGCTGTCTATATTTTATCAATGGATATAGAGGGTACCATAATACTTTTTCAACTGGTCTCAAAAATATTTAGATTTGTACCATCTGAACGATCAGACACTGCACCACCGTCATATTAAAACCCAGGATTGAACCCTGGAAACCTTAGTCAACACCATGATTCTAGAGCCACCATAACTCCCCTCGAAGGAGGCACAGTTTATTAATTTTCACTATCAAGAATGAATATAGTACTGTAAATGTGATGTAAGTTGCTGAAATTATTGGAATAAGAGGAAACTACAATCATTTTCATTTCCATTTACTCTGGAATATCTGTATCAATTATTTGATTTGCAACATTTACTTTCAATCTTTCTAAAGTTGATTTAAGCAAAAAGAGAGAGAAATGGGGTCATTTCAGAGCTAACATATGGTTTAGCTTTTATTTCAATAATACGCTTGTGCATGGGTGTCTTTAGCAGTGACAGGAAACCAATTTATCAAAAAGGTTTGAGATTGAGTTGTATGGAATTTTTGATGTATAAATATATGTATTTTCAGTTAGTAAATGTGGTTGGTAATGATGCTCAGCGTGTATATGAAGCAAACGCTGTAGGACCATTTATACTCGTAGCACCGATAACCTTACTATCTGGTAGTATATATGGTGTATTTCTACTTGGACCATGGGCTCTTATTGGATGTGTTATATTCTTTGCCTTTTACCCTATAACTGGAATCATCTCTAGAATAACAACATATTTACGTAGAAAAGGAATTGTTATAACGGATAAAAGAGTAAGTATCTACATGTCAATCATAATTTTAATCTGATTAAAATACAGATTTATATTTCGTTTGGTTTTTATATACTTTCAATGGTCTATATACTACGTAAAGATCTGACAGTTCATTCAAAACTCGCCTAACATTATCAAAACCTTAGCTGTCATCTACTTATTGCTGAGAATTGAATTATGAAAATGTTTAAATTTTCGTTACACGATAGACCATAATACTGACCATCATATTTTGTGTGGAACAAATGTCTGACCATATTGTCAGTTTTCAGACTTTAAATTTTTAAGTGTTTATTTTAATTATGAATAAGGAAAATGTGAGAATTTAAATTTTAAAGTGTTTATTTTAATTATGAATAAGGAAAATGTTAGAATGAGGAATAAACAATACAATTTTACTATTTTACAGGTTAGAATGATGACTGAACTATTAACATACGTCAAATTAATCAAAATGTATGCATGGGAAAAACCATTTGCTAATACAATTTCAGGTAATGCATATTTTAATATGAGAGATAGAATCAATCGAGGTTACTTGGGTCACCCTTTCAAATTCTTCCATTCTATTCAATGTGTGACAGAAAAATGCGTCCCTGTGGCAATCAGTCCATTGGTCTGTCCATCCATTCATCTGTCCATTTCTCTTTTTGAGGGATACAACAACTAAGTTTTTAGTTAAAGCTACAATTTCATATTTTTAAGTTATATATTTTTATACGACCACATTTCAATGTGGTCGTATATTGTCGTTGCGTCGGTCCAACCGTCCGGCGTCCACAATTGCTTGTGGACGCTCTAGAGGCTAAAGTTAATATCCGATTGACTTTAATTTTATACACACTGTTTTAAGGTCATGAGACGAAGAAGCCTATTGTATTTCAGCGATTTAAATTTACACACACTGTTTAAGGTCATGAGATGAAGAAGCCTACTAAATGCCAGAGTTATGGCCCTTGATCACTTCAAAAAATCTTGTGGACGCTGTAGAGGCCAAAGTTAATATCTGATTGGCTTTAAATTTATACACAGTGTTTAAGGTCATAAGACGAAGAATCCTATCGATATTCAGTGATTTCCGATAATTAGGGCCAGAGTTATGGCCCTTGATCACTTCAAAAAATCTTGTGGATGCTCTAGAGGCCAAAGTTGATATCCGATTGACTTTAAATTTACACACACTGTTTAAGGTCATGAGATGAAGAAGCCTACTAATTGCCAGAGTTATGGCCCTTCATCACATCAAAAAATCCTGTGGGCGCTCTAGATTTCAAATAATTACTTCCAGAGTTATCTCCCCTGATCACTTTCAAACACCTTGTGACGCTATAGATGCCAAACTTATCATCCAATTGACTTCTGATTGATACACAGAGTTTAAGGTGTTGAAACGAACAAGTATTTTGATTTTCAATGACTTTTGATAACTGAACAGCTAAATCCATGATGTTAAATGTTTCCTATACTAATGGTTAGTGGGGGGCAAAACTTTATAAAAAGCAATAAATTCTAATGATTTTCAGATAATTACATGAATTGTTACTCTTAATCAGATTTTAGTGTATTACAAATGTTTCATTACCAAATAAAGTAAAAATATGCGACAACCCTTGTTGACTACCCGGATGATTTAGCTGCTGTGGGTGTATGTTTCGTTGCCTGGCAACCTATCTTTTAAGATGTATTAAAATAAAGCCCTAAAATAGATGTTATCTATAAACAGTCCTACCTTCTTAAAGAATAATCTATTAATCCTATAATTCACTATTACCAGTTGAGAAATTAGCAAAAATATCATTTTCAACTTCAAATTCAAACGTTTGAAGATAGTTATTCCATGGGTGCAATAGAAAAACAAGGGAGGTAATTGTGTTATTCCCGGCGTGAATGATTTTCAAGTTTGTGAAATAATGCCTATGATCGTATAATAGTGAGTTGACAACCTTTTGAACAAAAGACATAAAAATAATTATGTTTTGACTTTTTAGAAAATATGAAATTCTTGCTTTAAGGTAGAATGTTCAAAAATGGTGGAGGGGTGGTGGCTGTTTGGTTAGCAGTTTCCTCCAACTGCTAAAGACCCCTACAAGCAAGCAAATTATGGAAATAAAATTGAACCATATTAAAATTTGACCTAATTTTTGTCGAGTGGCCGTTAATCCCCATTTCTCTCTCTCTCTCTCTCCTTCTCAAAAATGGTGTGGATATCCATTATGTGAATGTGAGTTTGAAGATAATCATTGAGAGAGATAGTGATCTGGGGTAGAGTATCATCACAGAACTAGTATACATACCTTAAATAGAGCTTTTCATGTGACTCTGGTGCCTTGAGGTGATAGATTTAGCAGTATTTTTGGGCGTTTTCATGTTGTCCAGGTTATAAAGGGATGTTATATATTATTATTACCATGTTTCAGATATTAGAAGTCAAGAACGAGTTATATTAGAGAAGAGTGCATATGTTCAGGGTATTAGTACAGGTGTAGCATATTTAGTACCTGTTTTCTCATCTGTTGCCACATTCATCGCCATGGTAGCATCCGATGTTAATCTTACTGTACCCAAGGTAAGTACTTTGTTCATGACATCTAGGGCTCATTTCCTACTCTGCAGTAATGTGTTAAACTTTCATTCCATTTATTTCCCTTAGATATATGCTATATTATTTCCATTTAGATAAAATTGTACATTCCCCCAGAAAATAATGTCTAAAATTCAATCAGTTTTTGATTTCTTTGAGGTAATAAAACAATAACATAATTATTTTCATTCAGACATTCAAATAGTGACAATCTCTTTGGGCATGATAGATTAGAGGTAAATTTGTTTACTGAATTATAAAATGGGGACAACAATTTAGAAAAAAGTCCAGTCAACTGATCTTGTTGTGGACATATCATGTGTTTTGTTGACAGGCCAACAAACTTATATATCGTTTCAACCATCTTTTAATTTCAGGCATTCACCTACATTAGTTTATTGAATGCTATGAGATTTTCTCTAGGTGTGATGCCATATTCTGTCAAGGCTATATCTGAATTATCAGTTTCTTTGAAACGATTTAAGGTATGTGTGATACATTTTAATTTTATGAGCCTTTGGTTTCTTTAAGTGTAGTTGAATGGTGAGAAGGGGGTGGGTAGCCCAATTGTCCAGGGCAAGCGCTTTTGATGGAAAGTCAAGTAGCATGGTTTTGATTTCTCACTTTTACGTGACAAGGAGCAAGGTCGCCTGTCAAACCATACGCTTTTTCTTTAGGATCCTCTGGTTTCCTTCGCCTGCTGAAGACCCCTGCGTGCAACTGAATTATTGAAATAAAATTGATTAAGATCTCTGATGGACCAATAAAAATTTCATCATTTCCCCAAAGTTATCATAAATTGGAATAATATCTTAAAAAATGTACAGTTTCACTACATATCATCAAATTATCATAAAATGAGACAAGGGATTTTTCAAAATATTTTTTCCCAATAATAAATCGAGATGTGAATAAGATCATCATCAGGGGATTTTATGAGCCCCAGATCTCTTTCCTTTTTCTATCTGTTCAGTCAATGTTATGTGGGTATATGAACATAGGAGATGATGATTACGACCGTTAATACCACTAGTGTTACTGGTGGAACGTCCTTATCTGCATAACGCTGGCTGACAACTACTCCAGGGACCGGGGATGAGTTATTTACTGTCAGTGCATTATGTAAAAAAGAAATCATAATATTTGATAATATTAAAAACTTAAAAGATCATGAAATGTGATACAAACTTTATAAAAAAATATCATGAAACATCATAAAAACATCATAAAATAATCATCAAATTTGATTGAAAAATATCATTCGGTACGGTGCCTGCAGGACGTTAATCTTGAAATTACCTAGTTTCGATCGAGTGGATGTTCGACCGCATTTGAATGGTGAAAGGCGATAGGTATATGGCAGCGATGCAAAATGCATGTGCGATCCTATGATTTTTTGTATGGGCACATTTTGCTGTTTCGGATGATAATTATTAGATACTTACAATAAGAGTTCTTGGCAAGAACTTCTTGCCCTAAATCATATATATATTTACAGTACATATGATTTATAAAAGCATTAATTTTCAGAGTTTATTGATCATGGAAGAAATAGAAGATTTAAAATGGGCGGTAACACATGAAGACTCTGCTGTAGAATTTTTGAATGCTAATCTAACATGGCCGAATGTATCCAACCCTTTAAATGAAAGTGAAGAGTATGGTACAGAACAGTTAATATATTTCTTTATTAAATATTTTGTATTTTTAGTGTAACAAAACTACTATTTAGTGGTTGTTTTTTTTTAAAAAAAGTTTAGGGAGAGAGAAATGGGATTTAAGGTCCACTTAACACAAACTGGGTCATTTTGGGTTCAGTTTTATTTCAAAAATTGGCTTGTGCTTAGGGTTCTTTAACAGTGCGAGGAAACCAAAGCCCTATACATAGTGAAAGTTACGACAACTAATTTACAGGCGCCATTGTGGGTCCCAACTATGACGCCAGAAAAACTATTACGCCATGGTGTCATATAGCTTTAGCAAAACATTTTATCTTTTTCTTTGGGTAACGTTGTACGGACTACAATTTATAAATAAATTGCAAAAGATTCAATGCTGTTTGGTTCAATGATAAAAATGTTAGACAAACTCGTACTCAAAATCGGCATTCTTCAGGAATTATCGGAGAGTGATATCCCGTAATCAGTGTCTTTCAGTGGTGGGAGGATAAGTAATTTCTTTTTAAATTCCTCAAACACAGAGTGGTTATATGCAAGCTAAATGTACCGAAAATTCAAATTTGACAAACATCAATCAAAAAAATGTATTTTTCAGTTGGTGGAAGCATTTCTTTCAAAATGGCTGCCAAATTTGGTAATATAATACCATTAAAACCTCCCAAAAACATAAATTTTGTAATAAATGGGCAGTGATAATCTCTTAATTAAGATATGGCTTTTGCTATGTCTTTTATATACTTTTTGATGTCTGAATTTAAAGATAAATTTTGAAAATCCAAAATGGCATCAACACAAACAAATCTGTGGATGTTAATTTAATCGTCATTTTTTTGATGTTGGATATTACCTACAATTTGTAATATGTCATTTACACGGTTTTTGATGTCGCCAGATTCAATACTGATCTGAATCCATGATTACAGAAATAAGAATTGGCCGGCAATATTTAAACCAAAATTGCGAAATTTCGTAATATGTCTTATGTATTTTGGGGTTGTTGGCCTAGTGGTCTAGAGTGCCATGCTTTGACCACTAGCTGACCAGTCACATCTGGCTTGCGGCTGTGGTTTCAATCCCTGCAGTGTGAGCATATGTGGCATGGAGATAGGAGCACCATCTCAACCTTGTGGGTTTCCTCCGGGCACTCCTGTTTCCTCCCACTGCTAAAGACCCCTACGCACAAGCGAATTAAACAACATGTTAGTCCCGAAATGACCTAGTTTGTGTCGAGTGGACGTTAAACAAACCCCATTTTTCTCTCTCTCTAGAGGACACACAAGTTCAGGGATCCTCTATCCCATAGTGCCTCTTGCTTGTGAATAACTGTATTAGTGTGGCAATCACAAGAGCCTACCTGAATAACAGACAGAAATCAACCTGTGATAACTATCGGCCTTGATGCTATCAGGACGGAGCGGGGATCATGGATATCTAAACCATGACGTATATACTGTAGTTTGGATAGTCTCAATACAATGATGTATAGTGAAGACAGAGTCTCTAAAGCAGGATCTACTCTGTAGTCTCTAAAACATGAGGTACTCAGTAGTTCAGATAAGAGTCTCTAAACCATGTTTACACTGTAGTTGGAATAAACCATAGTTTTGTAAATATGAATTGCACAATATATTAACCCAGAAATGACATAGTTTCTCTTAAAAGAAAATTTTTTTAACGTGTTTAAATATCTGGACGCAATAGACTTGGTGTAGAAAATTCTAGGTACACACTGTTAACCACCCATACATGTTTTAATGACAATGATATTAAGTACAGGATGATCGCACCACACACAAAAACAAAAATCTTAAAGATAAACCTGCGGACAAGACAGAAAATAGACATTGCAAAAAAATAAACAAATATCAAATAACCTTGTATCTAGATTAGAATCATTCAGAGAGTTTGGTGGTCCAGTGGTCTAACCTGGGAACTTTAGATTGTAAGGTATGTCATTAAGTCAGTTGATGGTGTTTAGATCACACACTTAACACAGGTTTGTCTATTCAACTAAATGTGTTTTCTGCAGGACACCTGATTTCATTACACTCCTAAAAAGACCCATATTGGAAAGAAAATGACTTAGTTTTGTCGAGTGAACATTGAACTCCATTTATCTTATTCTCTAAAATCAGTATGATCAGAATGAATGTATTAAGATTGCTCAGATCGTGTGAAAATACTGTTTTACTTGTTTTGTAGTAATGGAACCAAACGGAAGTTGTGTTAAGGTTAATTTCCCATTAGAAGAGACAAAACTAACTTCAGACAGTCAACAAGAAAATATTTTACAAGATATAACATTTACTCTAAAGAAGGTATTATGAACATTTGATTTTCAAAATGTGTTTTAGAGGAATCATTTGAAAGCATAAACAAAAAATAATGGTCTGGTATTTCTGAAAATAACTAAACTTAAACAAGAGGTTGTAGCATGGTTGTATTTCAGCTGAATTTAGTATCTGTCTTAAGTTCTGTTGTCTACTTTATGATTTTTAAACACATGTAACAAATGATAATTGTTAAATATATATTGCTTCTGCCTGTCTGATATTTCTTCTGACCCCATGTGAAGTGTTTTGTCTGATGTTAATTAATAAGAAAGTACTTTTACTTTTATGTTTTTTACAGGGTAAAACAGTTGGTATTTGTGGTAGTGTTGGATGTGGTAAATCATCTTTTATTTCGGCTATATTAAATCGTGTAAGTATTAGATAAATTCCCTGTTCGTTTCATAAAAATTTCCATAAAGTTGCTCAGAAGAAGCGTCTGGTTGATTGAGAGAATTATAGTCTTGAACAACTGGTGATAAAAGTCATCCAATGCAATCTCAATAACTTTTGATTGAGTTTGTTTTAGGTCACCAAAAAAAAAATATTCTGGTTTTCAGATACTGCTGCATCATCAAAAATGGGCCACCTCACACGTTTTTACTTTCCGCTGATTCATATTTCCCATGATCAAGTGAAGTAATGCTATTGAACCCTTTTTCATTTAACCAGAAATGAATTAACACTCGACTCCGCTATCAAGTACATAAGCATGTGAAACATTTGACAATCACTAACGGTAAAGATGTCGATAAATTTGCTGTCAATCTGTCTTTTTTGTTTTACAATCAAAATGCTTTTAATTATTTTTTCTGATAAATATGACTTTGAGAGAGATGTCTGTAAGAATTAGTACAGTATCGAAACCAAGTCATTGTTACCAAAATATATACTGGAGGATTAGAAAACATTTTCCCAGGAATAAATGTAGAAAGATGAAGTCAAGGAAATATTTGGCAGTTATTTGAAATTCTTACTTATTTTCTGTTCTTCTTCTTATATTTTATTATTTATTAGATTGATAATAATTTTGTATGTTTCTTATAAAATGAAAATGAAGCAATATTTACTTATCCTCCTGCATCAATTTTTTTTTTTAAAAGGATTGTCTGAGAAATATAAAAAAAAGTTTTGTGTGGCCTTATGGAAATCCACATATCTAATTATATTTGAGCTTTTTGTATGTATTTTAGATGGATGTAGTATCTGGAACTGTAGCTGTTAAAGGAAGTATAGCATATGTAGCACAACAGGCATGGATTATGAATTCTACAGCACGAGAAAATATTTTGTTTGGTTTTCCTTATGATAAAGACAAGTATGTAATATTTCATTACTTTTGATACTTTTACATTATGTAAAGAAAATAATGTTTGCTGCTGCCATACCATTATTTCGAATAATGGTATTGGCAACAGCAAATTGTACATAATTTTATACCAGATAACAATATTCCCTCATGTGATGATTTCATTGAAATGCATGTGCAGGATGGTGTATATATTGATTCATCAATTTTTTTACTTATTGTCTCACTTTCAACCAGGGTTTTTAAACAAACTGGCCAGAATCGGGTCAAATGAGGTCCCAGTGGTAATAGGTTTATTATTAAGCTTCCATTCATTTTAATATAACCAGACTTAAACAAAAATAATTCTTGGTAATTTTTTTTATGGAGAATGTCATATTTCAATGTATGTGATTCTTACAAAAATAATGACAAATAGGTACACCTTTTGGAAATTTGTTGTAGCTCACAAGCAATTATTGATTTCTTAATTAACCAGTAAGAATTAACCTGTAGTAATTTAGCTGATAGTAAATTAATGTATGGTACCATAGTCAGTGCCACTGACTCAGTGGTCAGTTCGTTGTTGAACCTATCGGCTAGATTAAACATCAATTGGCTAAAGACGGCTAAAAACAGACGATTTTTAAGAACAGTGCTTTTGACCATTAAACAACACATATTACTGTAAACAGAATGAAGGTGTTATTGTTTTAAAGTAAAATATACTGGGAAGGCTTGAAGAGAAAGGTGATGGCTCACCAGCCAGTATAGGTCTCGGGTGCCATCCCAGTTTTGGCTGAGAAAATTCATCAGGATATTCAATCCTTGTTTTCTCTTACTTTTAGGATGGAGTGCTTACCAAGCATAAGCATCCAGTTGTTTGGACTGAACTAAAACTAACGTCCTGTTTACACTAATAATGGCATCACTTTATATCTGTCTTCATTACCACAATTGTGGAAGAAAAATAAGACATTAAACTTAACCCTGTGTTATGATTTGTATTATAGATATGTTATTATTTATATTACAGATATGATGAAGTTGTATCAGCTTGTTGTTTAAAGGATGATTTTGATTCCTTTGTATCTGGTGATATGACTGAGGTAAGTCTGGTGTTAGATAGAATATTCTTACCCTTTCTCACCCTTAAAATCATTTCACTTGATGTTTGGTAATTGAGTTAAGGTCTTTAAAGATATGTTTCCACAAAAACTGAGTTCCACTTGTGTTCAGAGTGGAATGCACAAAAGAAACTCCTTGACTTTTGGAATTTTATGAGCAGAAGATAGAAACTCTATTGTCAAGTTCAAAATTCTCCTTTCTAGCTTTGCACATGTGGCCATAGAATTGTGTTTATGAGATGTTAAATTCCATTTCTGTCCAATCCCCCACAGTTAATTAGATCAACAAATAGTTTTCCTGTGTTCAACCCAGAAAAATGAATATATGAATTGAATGTGAGTAGTACGCTCGCAATTAAAAAAAAATATAAAGAAATCCTTCCTGTCAATCAGTAGATTTGAAAAGTATGCTAGCATTGGCTGAACCGTAAGGTCAAAGGTTACAGCTCATAATTAGCAAATGTGGAAGTATCACTATTTTAACTTTGTAAAAAATCTATTAGCAATTTCTCTTTTCAAAATGAATAAAATATGAATGTTTAAAATAATTTTATAGATTGGAGAACGTGGTATGAATTTAAGTGGTGGACAAAAGCAGAGAATAAGTTTAGCTCGAGCTGTTTATAGTGAGAAAGATATAATATTATTAGATGATCCACTCTCAGCTGTAGATATTCATGTTGGTCAACATATTTTTACTCAATGTCTACAAAAACTACTAAAAAATAAAACAGTTATCTTTGTTACACATCAGTTACAGGTTAGATTTATTTGATTAGATGTTGTATTATAGTGGAAGTGTAAGGAGCAAGATTCTGATTCTTAATCTAGTAATGTGTATAATAATATGATTACTTCAATACTACTATATAACATCGTACTAATAGAAATTTGGTTATTCTTAAATAAGAATTTACATATCTAAATAGCAAATTTACCTCATAGAAGAGAAAGTCTCTATGTATCGAAATAAACATATTATTTAGTATATGCACTACTATGTTCAGAATTAGAATTAGTTGTGATTTCTGCTCCATATATTGGGTACTCTTCCATGGTGATTGAGAACCAAGTTCATATGCAGAAATATTTTACATTTCTGATTTTCTATATAAATATTATTAAATGTGAACAGTTTTCCTTCAGAATTACCAATGGCACAATTATGGGATATATGAATACATTTAAAACAATGCTTATTTGATTTGACATTTGAATCCTGTTGTATATATCTAAGATAGGTGCAAGGAAGGGAAGATCTTAATAGCATTTATAGCATTTTGAAGAATAGCCTGTCATGTAGAAAACACAAGCATGTGCCAATTGAAAATGTCTCCACCAATTACTAGAAGCTAAAACATGTTCATCATGGTTGATTATGTTGAGATTGTGTTTGCACCTCATAAATTATCAAACGTTATAGGCCATACAATTTAAAGAAAAATATTTATGTTTTTGAAATAAAAACAGATTATGCAGATCTTTTTAAGTGAGACAGCAGTATCTGAGAACCAAATTTTGTTAATATGACTTATTATTGTGTATTTGTATTTCAGTATTTACCAGAATGTGATGAAGTCATATATCTGCGTGATGGTCAGATAGCTGGAATTGGTAAACATGAGGATCTAATGATGGCTGAAGGAGAATACTATAGCCTAGTTAATTTGTTTAACACTGAACATACTGGCGAACTAGATAAACTAGATGAACAAATTGAAATAGAAATCAATGGTGATATCAGACGTAAGCCATCTATTAGCATTTTTATACGCTACATTTTATTGTGGCTGTATATTGTCGTCGCCCCTGTCCTTCCGAATGTCCGTCTGTCTGTCAGTCTGTCCGTCAAAATTTTTATCCAATATTGCTGAAAATTGAAATATAGGTCTATATCCCAAAGATTCCTTTCGATATTGGCATGTATCAAACGGTAACTCCATGAATTATGGCCCGTTATTGTACCAAAAATCAGGTTTTTAGCTTGTGGAAATTCTAGAGGTCACAATTTTCATTGGGTTTTGATGAAACTTGAAATGCATGTTTATAACCCAGGGATTTTGGTTCCTTTCGATATTCGCACATTTCGAATCATAACTTTTTGAATTATAATCCTTGGTTGCACAAAAAATATTTTTTTGTTTAGCTTGTTCTCCATCCATCTCTTGTAAAATGTGGGTGTATCTTGCCTGGCAGTCGTTCGTAAAATAGTTTAACTGACATTTTACCGAATATAGATTAAAACTGATAGACAATACATGAAGCAGGAAGTGTTCCATTGCCATTGATATAGAGTCAGATTACTTCAAAAATTGTCTATAAAGCACAGTCACAAAATTATACATATCTCTCACCAGTCCAACCTTGTGGGTTTTCTCTGGGTCATCCAGTTTCCTGCCACTGTTAAAAGAAAAGCGAATTATTGAAATAAAATTAAACCATATTTATGGCCTAGTTTGTATTGAGTGGACATTAAACCCCATTTCTCTGTCTATACACATATCACAGATGAATATTATGAGCAATAAATGTAAATAGTCCAACACAGATTGATTTAATCAAATAGACCAGATTAGCTTGGAGACCTAGAAATATTTAAAGGTAATGTTGCTGACTGGAATTTAAATTCTGCTATCCTTTTTTTTCAGCCCGTTTGGTATCTGTTTCTAAAGATATGACTCATGATTCCAATATGCCACCAGTAGCACTACAAAGGACAATGTCTACTGTATCACAAACTGATGATGGTGTACAAAATGGGAAGAAGTTAGAAAGACAGTTCAGTGCAATGTCTGTCACTAGTGAAATTGATGATGGTATGTCTTGATATACTCTTCCTCTCTAACCAGGATATCACTCACAGTGTTTTCCTACGTCAGTGGTGCATGATGTAGTTCATGTCAAGGACAATGTGGTCGTTTTGATAACAAGAAAAAAGGAGGTCCTGTGTACACATTGGTGTGCACCTAAAAGAACCCTTAACAGTTGGAAATCAAAATAAGAGAAAATAAGAATAGGCTGTAATGTGCTGTGTGGGCAAAATTCCTCTCATAGCACGCTGTATGTCTTCATAAGTCCAGTCTTTGCGGACAAATTTGACTTCGGAAACAATATATATTTATATATATTTCTGGATTAATTTGTTTTAATCACTAAAATATAACTGGTACAGCTCCTTTACCATGGACATTGACTTTTAGACTCCTGGGTCTCATCTTTTAGAATGGGATAATTGGATTATTGAATATAGATTAGAGCAAAATATTTACATGTATTAGATGAAACTCAGTTTGATGTTGTTTATATTTTAGATGGTAAACTTATAATGACAGAGGAGTCTGATAAAGGAAGTGTTAACTGGTCCGTATTTGGAGAATACTTTCGAGCAATGGGTGGATATGTCGTTTGTTTTCTGGTATTTTTAATCTTTGTGGGATCAGTTATGTCGACTGCTCTTACTAACTGGTATTTATCATATTGGTTAAACCAGGGCTCAGGGGTGAGTTAACAGTATAACTTATTTCTCTTTATTTAGGAGGATTGGATGGTCGGTTCGTCTAATGCATGTGCTTTAGAACATAAAGTCTGTCATTGAGTCACATTGTGTGGTTTCGATTCCCGGCTTTTATGTGACAAGGAGTAGGTTTGCCTGTCCAACTTCATCGGTTTTCTCTGGCTTCTCCACATTCCTCCCACTGCTAAAGACCCCTATGCACAAACGAATTATTGAAATAAAATTGAACCATGTGTTTGTCCAGAAATGATCTAGTTTGTGTCTTGTCGACATTGAATTCCATTCTCTCTCTTAACCACCATTTGCAGAACATATCCAAACAACAAACACTTAATTCTCTTATAGCACCATAAGCAAGCTTGTATAACATAAATATATATGATTATACACACAGTGTAAAAAAATATATATTTATACAGTAAAAAAAACCCCAATTACAATTAATTATAAAGATAGCAAAATATCATAAATTAACTTTGGCACATACCTTTTTAACTGGCCTAATGCATTCTTTGTAAGTCAAAAGAAAACTTTTAATAGAGTTATCACCCTTTAACATCCGATAAATGAACACAATGTTAACCAATGAGAATGCTATTATTTTTTTTTTTTTTGGTGAAGGCGGGGTGGGGATCCAAGTAAAAATTAGTCATGGAGCCTTTTTAAGCTGACATGTCAGTATCTGAGAAACAGAATATTTGTTGTATGTGACATGATTATCTTGTCACTTGACTTTAGACTTTGTTATTTTCAAGCAATTAAACCTGTCATATATGTATTTAGTTAGAAATAATTTTTATACGTCCACATTGATAATGTGAACGTATTATGCCGTGTGTGTGTGTTGTGTGTGTGTGTGTGTCTGTGGTTCCCCTACAGGGCGCAATTCTTCATGGATTTTCTTCAAACTTGGTATACTTATTCCTTATACCCCAAGGAAGATCCCTATTGTTTTTGGGGCATGCCCGACCCCCAGGGGTCGAGCCACGCCCATTTCTAGTATTTGTTTGTTTGTCGTCTACAGGCTACATTTCTTAACTTATAATCTTGAAACTTTGCATACACATTCTTTGTACACTAAGGAACATCCCTATCGTTTGGGGTGTATGCCCCACCCCCAGGGGCAGAGCCACGCCCATTTTCTTTTCGTGTTTCTTTGTGTCGCCTACAGGGCGCAATTCGTACTGGATTTTCTTCAAACTTGGTATACGTATTCCTTATACCCTAAGGAAGATCTCTATTGTTTTTGGTGCATGCCCGACCCCCAGGGACAGAGCCACGCCCATTTCTAGTATGTATTTGTTTGTCGTCTACAGGCCACATTTCTTAACTTATAATTTTGAAACTTAGCATACACATTCTTTGTACCCTAAGGAACATCCCTATCATTTGGGGTGCATGCCCAACCCCCTGGGGCAGAGCCACACCCATTTTCTTATCGTGTGTCTTTGTGTCGCCTACAGGCCACAATTCTTATTGGATTTTCTTTAAAATTTTGTATACTTACTCTTTATACTCTAAGGATGATCCGTATCGTTTGGGGTGCATGCCCACCCCCCCCAGGGGCAGAGCCACGCCCATTTTCTTTTTGTGTGTCTCTGTGTCGCCTAGAAGCCGCAATTCTAACTGTATTTTCTTAAAACTTTGTATACTTACCCTAAGGATGATCTGTATTGTTTTTTGGTGCATGCCCGACCCCCAATTGCAGAGCCACGCCCATTCCTTGTATTTATTTGTTTGTCGTCTACAAGCCACATTTCTTAACGTATCATCTTGAAACTTTGAATGATTATTCTTTGTACCCTAAGGAACATTTCTATCATTTGGGGTGCATGCCCAACCCCCAGGGGCAGAGTCACGCCCATTTTCTTTTTGTGTGTCGCCTACAGGCCATAATTCTTGATCGGTCATCTTGAAACTTAAAATACTTATTCCTTATACCCTAAGGATGACCCCTTTTGTTTTGGGTGCATGCCCGACCCCCATGGGACAGCAACACCCATTTCGTGTATTTGTTTGTCTGTCGTCTACAGGCTGCATTTCTTAATGTATCATCTTGAAACTTTGAATACTTATTCTTTTTACCTTAAGGAAGATCCCTATTGTTTTTGGTGCATGCCCAACCCCAAGGGACAGTGCCTCGCCCATTTTTTTTTTGTCTGTCTGTGTGTCACCTACAGCCCAAAATTCTTAATCGATCGTCTTGAAAACTTTTTTTATACTTATTCCTTATACCCTAAGGCTGACCACTATTATTTTTGGTGCATGACGGACCCCCTGGGACAGAGCCACGTCCAATGCTTTTGTGTCTTGTGTTCGCCTACAGGATGCAATTCTTAACAGATCCTTTTAAAACTTTACAAACCTATTCCTTATACCCTAAAGATGACCCCTATTGTTTTTGGTGATTTCCTAACCCCCAGGGGCAGAGCCATGCCCATTTTTACTTCGTGTCTATGTGTGTTGTCTACAGGCCACGATTCTTAATGGATCGTCTTTAAACTTGGGATATGTATTCCATATAGCCTAAGGACGTCAACTGCATGTCCTGACTCACACAGGCAAGACACGACCAATTTTTGTGTTTGTCGTTTACAGGCCGCAATTCTGAATGAATCAGCTTGGTACTTGGTTTATGTATTCCTTATAGCCTGAGGGCGTCCACTATTGATTTTGATGAATGTCCCGACCCCCAGGGGCAGAGCCACGCCCACTTTTTGCCTTTAGTGTTAGGAAGGCACAATTCTGAATGGATTATCTTGGTATAGTTATTCCTTATACTCTAAGGACGGCAACTATTAATGTTGGTGCACGACCCTCAACGCTAAACAAACCAAACGCCTAGCCTTCTTGACAAAGTACCATATCAATCAAAGCAGGAATGTGGACGTATATTGTAGCGTTAGCGTTATGTTTTGAAGATACAGTAGATGACTTAACTGCCTATATTCGGTGGTAAGTAAATATATGTTTAAATGTGTTTAATTTATTTCAGAATACGACTATAACTGTTGGTAATGTAACTATGATCAGTAAGAATATTACAGATCATCCTAAGAAAGATATGTATATGATTATATATAGTATGTTTATTATAGTCATGGCTGCCTTATTAGCTTTTAGAACATTTATCTTTATGAAGGTAAGTACCCTAATTTTTAGTTCTAGACTATTTCAAAATCAAATGTACTTATATTTAAAGATAATTCAAATCAATGAATGCTAACTTTAGAGGATAGTACTGTCTATTATGAGTACATTAAAAATATGCATTAAATATTTTATGGACATTAAGTTTAAATTATTTGGAAAGTAAATTGAGGTTTATACAACCTTGTATCCCATGGAGCAGAAAATCTGGCATTGATGGGAATTCCTATTTTGGAATTTGTACCATGTTTCGTTAAAAATATAACCTGGTAGAAGACAGATTTAAGCGCAAGTACAATATGAACGACCTCGTCACTCCGCTAATCCTCCTTCACGCTTACTCTGGTGATTAATAAACAAACGCTGTATTTCAAATAATTCTTTCTTTATTTTTGGCTCAAATATCAACAGACAAGTCAAATTTAGATACATGAAAAAACATCACCAATTAATGATGCTTCCATGACAACCTCCACCTAACATATGTTCCAGGTGTTTTATGAATATTATTATTTTCAATACATTTTTTTTGGCGACTTAAGTTTCTTTCATTTTTTATAGGTAACATTGAAAGCGTCCAGTAAACTCCATGATAATGTATTTTTAAAGATCTTTTCCTGCCCTATGTCATTTTTTGATACAACGCCAGTTGGAAGAATAATAAATCGATTCTCTGCTGATATGGATGAAAGTGAGTCAACATTCATTTTAATCCATTATTTGAATTAAATTGAATATTTCAAATGTTGCATAATTCAGCCTTCCAGTCGATAGTCTCAAATTAATAATTATCAAATATAGCTTGTCTTGTATGTATTGGTTAGTTTACATCACATTGATTAGTTTCTGTAATCCTTATTTTTGGGGAGAAACTACCTCCAGATTTTCCGTCATAAATTGCCCTTGTAAGTGGTGTAGCGCAGAGGGCCTGTGACAGAATTGCATATATTATAGCCATTTTGATTTGATGAAAAGTCAAAGTTCTGTAATACCATTGGCAGCAGGATAAAGATCCTCAGTGTCTGATCCAGAATTGATGAGTAAATTCATGGAATGTTTGGTTCATTTTGTAAAGTGAATCCATAGAATGCAATATACCCTCAGTGGAAGCTGATGTAAAATACAACTAACTCACACACAATGTTAGGTTCATTTGTTAAAGCCCTAATAACACTCTTGTTGTAACTAACTAATATGTCCCAATCTTCATTCTGGTCAACAATTTGTATTATTTTACAATATTCCAATTAATTGATGATATAAATTTCATCTTAACACACCTAATTTAAAAAATTGAACTAATTCATTTGAAAAGTCTAACGTAAACCTTTTCAAATGTGACTTTGATTTAAGATATTTTTGAACCCTCTGGACAAGTTAAATAGGTCGTAATGGATAATTTACACAACAGGTAGGACACTTAAAGATCTAGTACTTAGAATAAGGCTATTATTTATTTTCTGGGGCTGCCAAGCCAGCAAGAGTGTTATTGTCCCTTTAAGTAAATCCATGGAAATGTTACGTTCATTAATTCCATAGTGAGGATCCAGGTTTTCAAAGAATTATTTCTCTGCATATCTACTAATTTTCAATTTAAAACTACGAATTTAAATCTTGTCCATTTCAGTTGATATTCGTCTACCAATGAGTGCTGAAGTATTTATGAACAATGTTTTATCTATATTATTCTCGCTGGGAATGATAGCCTTTGTTTCACCCTGGTTTTTATTAGCCATGATACCCTTAAGTGCATTTTTTGTGTTTTTATATAAATTGTTTGTGAAGTGTGTGCGTGAATTAAAAAGAGAAGACAGTATAACACGTTCACCATTAATTAGTCATTTAACTGCTACTATTCAAGGAATAATGACAATAAAAGCCTATAATAAAGATGCAGAATTTTTAATTAAGTAAGTTTATTATTTCTTTCTCCGCATTTCCTGTTTCAGGGTAATATCAAATCTTTCACAGTTTAGTCCATGATAAAATGTACACAAATCGATCATGTAACATTTAATTAAGAAAACAAAATCAAAGTTTCAGCATGGATTCAGATGAATTAAAAAGAGGTCCAATAAAGGTGAAACTTAAAGATGGTTGTGGCTTGTTTAAAAAGAGTTGTAGACAAAATAGCCAGAACAAACCTAATATTTGGGCAAAACATACATAAATTTGTGTGAAAATGACCATAAATGTCATGACAGACAATAGAAATGCAAAATAATTAAATTTAGTAAGAGTAGAATCCAGTGATATATATTTAGATGAAATTTGACAGTATTTTTGGTCAGTTTAACTGTTGTGAATTTTGGCTATTTTGGCCATCCAATTTTTATGGTCTGCAAAAGCTGCTAAATCTTTAATATTGGAACTTGAAAGGGGTTTTAACAACCCCACAAATACAGTTCAGACACTTTCAGTTAGTCATTGGAATCATCAAAATTGTATATATGACAGAAAAATATCTTTAATTTACTTTAAAGATACTTTTATCATGAACTATACAAACTTTAAGCTATGTATAAAAACTACTGACAAAAATATAACAATTCACAAAGTTTGATGTTGTCAAATGTTGTTTTTTCTGGTTTTGAAATTTTATTCTGTATATTTTATATTTCAGATTTCGTAAACTATTAGATTTAAATTCAGTGCCGTATTTGATATTTTATCTTTCTAATCGTTGGTTGGCTTTACGATTAGATCTTATTACAATGTCTGTCAACACCTTGACTGGTCTACTTATTATTTTAACATTTGATAGCATGACACCTGCTATGGCTGGTTTAGCTCTTTCATTTGCAGTGCAGGTAAGAACAATAGTTTTAGAACATAGTTGTTGCAACCCACATATACACAAAAACAATGCTGACATTCCAAAATAAAACTGGTTTATAGACGTGTTGCTATTTCAACATTTTCTTTGAAGAAAGGGGTATAATTCCTATCATTATCAAGTAGGCTGTTTCAGAACACAATTAAAGAACATGTGTGAACAAAATATTCAAATTTGTAATAAAAATAAATAGGTGCACCTCATTATTTTTCATATTTTATTCCGGTACTGTAGTCAATTTCATGTTTGTAATATTCCTACAAAATAATGTGTTGTCATAATACAATACAGGGGGTTGGATGGCTGAATGGTAAGCGCATGCTTGCTGTATCATAAAACCTGTCTTTGAGTCAACTGGCGTGGTTTCGAATCCATGTTTGTACGTGACAAGGAGTAGGGTCGCCTGTCCAGCCGCGTGGCTTTTCTCTAGGTGATCCTCTGGTTTACTCCCACTGCTAAAGATCCCTACATGCATGCAAATATTGAAATAAAATTAAACCATATGACCTTTTTTGTGGACCCCATTTCTCTCCCTCTCTCTCTCATTAGAGCTAGGTATTTTTTGAGTGCAAAAAAGGTTACATGCTTTTGCTTTGAAATTAGTCCCACTCCAGTCTACTGACTAATAGGCTAGGATAATCACTACTACAACACATTATAGAGAGAGATAGATCAGTAAATCTAATTTCTGAACTCATTTGTATGCAACTCCACAATTATTTCTTAAATTTTTGTAAAAACAAAAGGATAATACTACTAGTAATCTATTTGTGCTTATATAGCGAAGGACCTTTGGAGATAGTAATTATACTAAACCAAAAGATGTATAGTTAACAGTATAGTTAATAATAAAGCAAATTTAAAAACAAAAAGTACATAATTTTCTAAAACTGAAGTAAGAACCAAAAAGCTAAATGTTACTGGTGTTCAGAATCAGTAACAATAGATTTTTATACGCCCACATTTTCATGTGGACGTATTATGTCGTCGCCCCTGTCCGTCCGGACGTCCGTCCGTCCGTCCGTCCGTCCGTCCACAATTTGTTTGTGGACTCTCTACAGGTCACAATTCTTATCCGATTTTGACGAAACTTGAAATATAGGTTTATCCCCAAAAGATCTCGGTTCCTTTCGATATTGGCATGTATCGGATCAAAACTTCATGGATTATGGCCCCTGATTGTACGAAAAATCACGTTTTTAGCTTGTGGACCCTATAGAGGTCACAATTTTGAACCAATTTTGATGAAACTTGACATGCATGTTTGTAACCCAAAGATCTTGGTTCCTTTCGATATTTGCGGCTATCGGAATGTAATTTCCTGAATTATGGCCCCTGATTGTCCGAAAAATCACCCTTTTTAGCTTGTGGTCCCTCTGGAGGTCACAATTATTATTTGATTTAAAAAACCGTTTGATTATATCACCGTTACACCCTATGGAAGGTTGAGTTCGAATTTCGGGAAAATCGGACGAAAATTGCCATACAAAATGGCCGCCGTTAGTACGCGAATACTGTTAAAAAATGGTATATCAAGGTTGTGGACCCTGTGGAGGTCACAATTTTGATTCGATTTTGATGAAACTTGAAATTCATGGTTATAACCCAAAGATCTTGCTTCCTTTCGATATTTGCGCATATCGGATCGTAACTTCCTGAATTATGGCCCCTGATTATACGCAAAGTCGCCTTTTTTTTAGCTTGGAGGTCACAATTATTATTCGATTTAAAAAAACGTTTGATTATATCACCGTTACACCCTAAGGAAGGTTGAGTTCGAATTTCGGGAAAATCGGTCGAAAATTGCCATACAAAATGGCCGCCGTTTGCACGCGAATACTGTTAAAAAATGGTATATCAAGGTTGTGGACCCTGTGGAGGTCACAATTTTGCTTCGATTGTGATGAAACTTGAAATTCAAGGTTATAACCCAAAGATCTTGCTTATTTTCGATATTTGCGCATATCGGATAGTAACTTCCTGAATTATGGCCCCTGATTATACGCAAAATCGCCTTTTTTTAGCTTGAGGTCACAATTATTATCCGATTTAAAAAAACCTTTGATAATATTACCGTTACACCGTAAGGAAGGTTGAGTTTGAATTTCGGGAAAATCAGACCAAAATTGCCATACAAAATGGCCGCCGTTTGTACGCAAATACTGTTAAAAATGGTATATCAAGGTTGTGGACCCTGTAACGGTCACAATTTTAATTCGATTTTGATGAAACTTGAAATTCATGGTTATAACCCAAAGATCTTGGTTCTTTTTGATATTTGCGCATATCGGATCGTAACTTCCTGAATTATGGCCCCTGGTTATAGGCAAAATCCCCCTTTCTTTAGCTTGTGGTCCCTCTGGAGGTCACAATTATTATCCAATTTAAAAAATCGTTTGATTATATCACCGTTACACTCACTGTAAGGAAGGTTGAGTTTGAATTTCGGGAAAATCGGACCAAAATTGACGGACAAAATGGCCGCCGTTTGTACGCGAATACTGTTAAAAAAATGATATATCATGGTTGTGGACCCTGTATAGGTCACAATTTTAATTCAATTTTGATGAGGAAGGTTGAGTTCTAATTTCGTGAAAATCGTACCAAAATTGCCGGACGAAATGGTCGCCATTTGTACGCGAATAGTGTAAAAATATGGTATATCATGGTTGTGGACTCTCTACAGGTCACAATTCTTATCCGATTTTGATGAAAAGTCACATTTCTAGGTTGTGTACCGTCACACCATAATCATTGTCGGTTTCGAATTTCATTAATATCAGACTGGAACTGACCAACTAAATGGCTGCTCCCAATACAGTATGAAATACAGGACTTAAAGATGTAGGAAAAATCACTTTCGGTATTGCTTGTTCTCTGTCCATCACTCGAAAATGTGGGCGTATCCTGCCTGGCAGTGCCAGCCTATCTTTTTTTAGCTTGGAGGTCACAATTATTATCCAATTTAAAAAAACGTTTGATTATATTACCGTTACACCGTAAGGAAGGTTGAGTTCGAATTTCGGGAAAATCAGACCAAAATTGCCATACAAAATGGCCACCGTTTGTACGTGAATACTGTTAAAAAATGGTATATCAAGGTTGTGGACCCTGTAAAGGTCACAATTTTAATTCGATTTTGATGAAACTTGAAATGCATGGTTATAACCCAAAGATCTTGGTTCCTTTCGGTATTTGCGCATATCGGATCGTAACTTCCTGAATTATTCGAATTTCGTGAAAATGGTACCAAAATTGCCGGACGAAATGGTCGCCGTTTGTATGCGAATAGTGTAAAGATATGGTATATCACAATTCTTATCCGATTTTGACGAAAAGTCACATTTCTAGGTTGTGTACCGTCACACCATAATCATTGTCGACTTCGAATTTCATGAATATCAGACTGGAACTGACCAACAAAATGGCTGCTCCCAATACAGTATGAAATACAGGACTTAATGATGTAGGAAAAATCACTTTCCGTATTGTTTGTTCTCTATCCATCTCTCGAAAATGTGGGCGTATCCTGCCTGGCAGTGCCAGCCTATCTTTTTAGACTTCACTAGTTGATAGATGTGTAGAAAAATTTCATGTTGTTGTTCTTAGCGTTTAACATCCGCTTCCACCGAAGGTGTTATCGCAGACAAGTCTTATTTTTCATTTTCATTATCTTAGCGCACGCGCAGGGGTCTTTGCTGTGGGAGGAAACTGGAGTGCCCAGAGGAAACCCACGAGGTTGAGAAGGAGCCCCTATCTCCATGCCACGTACGCTCACACCGGGGATCGAAACCACAGCCGCAAGCCAGAGGTGACCGGCCAGCTAGAGGATTAAGCGTGGCACTCTAGACCACTAGTAGAATCCATCCCAACCCACCGAGAAAATTTCATGTGCGGTGGCTATTTATATAACCTCGTAGAATATACTCCTGATTATACTTGTGCTCGATGACTAGTCTGTAATCACATTGCAACTTGACAAATGAGAGTGCATATTTGCTGTAGTGAGTTCAATTTTTAATAGAGCAACTTCAATAGAGCTGAATTCACTGATAATATTGGGCATGGGACGACAACTAGCTCATCTTGTTTCTTTGTAATTAGGCTAGAAATACGGGATAAAGAGATAAAAACCGTACAGAAAAAAATAAAAAAAGATTTTCCAACCGATCAACTCTATTGTCATTTGGGCCAATATAAGTGACCCAAGCACAGATATGTTTTTTTCTTGGCCTAAGAGTTTCAAAAGTTAATTGATTTATATTATATTTCAGATGACTGGATTGTTTCAGTTTACTATTAGGTTAGCTGTTGATACGGAATCTCGTTTTACATCTGTTCAAAGAATATTAGACTATTCACAGGTAAAAAATTTAATATCTGTACCTGACTTGAACAAAATATAGTCTGCATCTGTTGAGTTGGATATTTCCCAAAAAGAAACATTATGATAATTATGTTAGATCCCATATTGTAATTTTCAAGTAGTACACTATTATTTCATTGATTGTAATATGATTATTATATGATTGAAATATGGCCGATTGGGAGGTCGAGTGGTCTAAAGTGTGCTTTATATCAGAAGGTCTGTAATTGATTCAAATCGTGTGGTTTTGATCCCAAGCTTTACATACATAATACGAATGCCATATATTAGTCCTGAATGACCTAGTTTGTGTCAATTTGATATCAAAGCCAAATCTTTTTATTGTTATTCAACTATTTGATAGCTGTATAATTATTATTTGATTGCTATATAATTATTATTTGATTGTTATGAAACTATTATTTGATGGTGATATAATTAATATAATTGATATTTGATTGTAATATAATTATTATTTGATTGATTGTAATGATTGTAATATAATTATTATTTGATTCTAATATAATTATGAATTGATTGTAATGTAATATAAATTATTTGATTATAAATAATTTTTCTATGTAGAATCAAGTTACAGAGGCTGTTGCTAATGTCAACGATAAACAACCATCAAGTGACTGGCCGAAAAATGGCCAGATATCTTTTAACCGTCTGCGGATGAGATATAGAGAGGGTTTACCACTGGCGCTAAAGGGTATAACTTTTGATGTTAAACCCCAAGAAAAGATAGGAATTGTTGGAAGATCAGGCTCTGGTAAGATCTCAGATACATTTTTAATTTAAATTTATGTTATTATCCCATATCGTTGTGTTTTGTTCAAGCTGCTTGGCAATTGAATCTAATATTGAATTATGCCTTAAAATTTCATTTAAAATTTTTTTAGTTTCTTTCACTACAAAGAAATCGATTAAGTACAGAAAATGCTGTATAAATTACCTTAAAGCTGCTGATCATTTCAGTGATTTTAAAATCCTCAAAAACTGCAAAGTAAAATCTTTTGATGGGTCTCCACTTTATCTGGTTGAATTCATTTGGGGAGATTATCTATGGATGATTGGGGGGTTTATTTTCTTAATTAAGCAATCAATATGAATGCATATTCATGTTGTTTAAGTCATGAAATTTAGAAATTGTCCAAAGAATGCCAGATTGGTATCAGAACTTTAAGTCATATTTCTCTATTCCAACCACTCGTTTTACATGTTCAGAAGTTCAAGTTTTATATGAAAAAATAGTGGTAAACTTCAAAAATATGTTTTATTCTTGTGAACATTTCAAGTAAATAAAAACATAATCACAATTTATTTTCTTTTTGGGGGGTTGGGATGGCTTAGTGGTCTAGAGTGCCGCGCTTCGAACTCTAGCGAGCTGGTCACCTCTGGCTTGTGGCTGTGGTTTTGAGCCCTGGTGTGTGCGTATGTGGCATGGAGATAGGGGCGCCTTCTCAACCTCGTGGGTTTCTTCTGGGCACTCCAGTTTCCTCCCACTGCTGAAGACCCCTACGAGCAAGCGATTTTTTGAAATAAAATTAAAACCATATGTTAGTCCCGAAATGTCCTAGTTTGTGTTGAGTGGACGTTAAACCCCATTTCTCTCTCCCTCTGATTTCTGTTTTTGATTCTTAAGGGTTTATTAAATGTTTTTATTTTAGGTAAATCTTCTCTTGGTATGGTTTTATTTCGCCTAGTTGAGGCAGCATCAGGTTCAATTATTATTGATTCATTTGATATTAGTAAAGTTAGTCTGGAGATTTTAAGATCGCGCTTGTCTATTATTCCTCAAGATCCAGTTTTATTTGTGGGTACAATTAGGTATGCATATCTTTCTCTTAATTAAATATTATCCATTTATTCTTAAAGGATGCTTGGAGAGTAAGGTGCTGGGTCATCACCTAAGAGGACTGGGGTTCGATCACACTGTAGACCATGAAAGTTCTCTGGGTGTTCCAGCAAGGTTTTCATCTCAGTAATGCCATCTAGCAAGGACAGTGTCTAGTCACTTGGGGTCCTGTAAAAGAACCCAAGGCATGTAAAAGAACCCTTGACAGTTGGAATAAGCCGCTGCCCAATCAAAATATTCCTCCCAGAATACTGTATAGAATATTATGCCTTTCTTCATTAGTCCAGTTGGTGTAAAAAAATTTTTACTTGTATATATGCCATACATGTATTTAGTTCTATGGGTGACATAGATTGCATATTGGCAATACCCAGTCTTTTAATGAATTTTTAACTTAGTGTTTTTCTCTTCTAGATACAATTTAGATCCATTTGGTAACCATAGTGATAAAGAATTGTGGGAAGTATTGGAAAAATGTCACGTGAAAGAAACAGTAAGTTTAAACATCTTTATACATTTTCCCAGTAGATTTAAGTTTTACACACAATGATTTATTTTATAGTCTAGAAGTAATTCAAAATATAAATTTTTTTTATGCACACACCAAAATGTTTTAATGTGCATATAATTTTGTCACACGTCCATCCATCCATCTTGAAATTACTCTTCAAAAAATAAGTCAGATTTTTTAGACTGACTTATATTGCGCATGAATACATTCTTGAATAAGAGTCATTGTATTCTGTCATTAGGGTATTGGTAGTGGAAAGTACTTATTAGTGAAATGCTACCCGTAAAAAAATAATTCAAAGGGAGGTAATTAATAAGGGTGAGAGAGAGAGATTTGGCTCAATGTCCACTTGACACAAACTAGGTCATTTCAGGACAAACATATGTTTTGGTTTTTATACGCCCACATTGAAATGTGGTCGTATATTGTCGTCGCCCCCGTCCGTCCGTCCGTCCGGCGTCCACAATTGCTTGTGGACGCTCTACAGGCTAAAGTTAATATACGATTGACTTTAAATTTATACACAGTGTTTAAGGTCATGAGACGAAGAAGCCTATTGTTTTTCAGCGATTTCCAATAATTAGTGCCAGAGTTATGGCCCTTGATCACTTCAAAAAATCTTGTGGACGCTCTAGAGACCAAAGTTAATATCCGATTGACTTCAAATTTATACACCGTGTTTAAGGTCATAAGACGAAGAAGCCTATTGATTTTCAGCGATTTCCGATAATTAGTGCCAAAGTTATGGCCCTTGATCACCTCAAAAAATCTTGTGGACGCTTTAAAGGTCAAAGTTAATATCCGATTGACTTTAAATTTATACACAGTGTTTAAGGTCATAAGACGAAGAAGCCTATTGATTTTCAGCGATTTCCGATAATTAGTGCCAGAGTTATGGCCCTTGATCACTTCAAAAAATCTTGTGGACGCTCTAGAGGCCAAAGTTAATATCCGATTGACTTCAAATTTATACACAGTGTTTAAGGTCATAAGACGAAGAAGCCTATTGATTTTCAGCGATTTCCGATAATTAGTGCCAGAGTTATGGCCCTTGATCACTTCAAAAAATCTTGTGGACGCTCTAGAGGCCAAAGTTAATATTCGATTGACTTTAAATTTATACACAGTGTTTAAGGTCATAAGACGAAGACGTCTATTAATTTTCAGCGATTTCCGATAGTTAGTGCCAGAGTTATGGCCCTTGATCACCTCAAAAAATCTTGTGGACGCTCTGGAGGCCAAAGTTAATATCCGATTGACTTTAGATTTATACACAGTGTTTAAGGTCATGAGACGAAGAAGCCTGTTGATTTTCAGCGATTTCAAATAATTACTGCCAGAGTTATCTCCCTTGATAACTTCAAAAATTCTTGTGACGCTATAGAGGCCAAAGTTACTATCTGATTGACTTCAGATTGATACATAGAGTTTAAGGTGTTGAAACGAACAAGTATTTTGATTTTCAATGAATTTAGATAACTGAACAGCTAAATCCATGATATTAAATGTTTCATGTATATACTAATTGTTAGCGTGGGGTAAAACTTTATAAAAAGCAATCAAATTCTAATGATTTTCTGATAATTACATAATGAGTTGTTACTCTTAATCAGTTTTTAGTGTATTACAAATGTTTCATTACCGAAATTAGTAAAAATATGCGACAACCCTTGTTGACTGCCCGGACGATTTAGCTGCTGTGGGCGTATGTTTCGTTGCCTGGCAACCTATCTTTTTTTTGTCCCCCGCCTTTCAAAGAAAGTTGGGGGACTATTAAAATGGGTTCGTCCGTCTGTCTGTCTGTCCGTCTGTCTGTCCTTCTGTCTGTCCGTCTGTCTGTCCGTCACACTTTTTGGGACACAATAACTCTCTTCCTAATTGAGCTAGAATGTTCAAACTTGGTGTATGTGTTTATTAGGTCAATGCCTTGATGGAGTTCGAAGATGAGCATTTTCCGCTCAGGGTAAGCAGAGATAAGCATTTTGATTGGTTGATGCTTTGGGACACGATAACTTTAGTTCTAATTAAGTGAGATTGATGAAACTTGGTGTATAGTTTCATTATAGTAATACCTTGACTAAGTTCGATAATGAGCATTTTCTGCTCAGGGTAAGCAGAGCTATACGCAATTTGATTGGTCGAGAATTTGGAACACAATAACTCTCCTTCTAATTGAGTTAAAATGTTCAAACTTGGTGTATATGCATATTAGGTCAATGCCTTGATGGAGTTCGAAGATGAGTATTTTCCGCTTAGAGTAAGCAGAGATAAGCAATTTGATTGGTTGATGCTTTGGGACACGATAACTTTAGTTCTAATTAAGTGAGATTGATGAAACTTGGTGTAAAGTTTCATTATAGTAATACCTTGACTAAGTTCGATAATGAGCATTTTCTGCTCAGGGTAAGCAGAGCGAACGCAATTTGATTGGTCGAGACTTTGGACCACAATAACTCTCCTTCTAATTGAGTTAAAATGTTCAAACTTGGTGTATATGCTTATTAGGTCAATGCCTTGATGGAGTTCGAAGATGAGTATTTTCCGCTTAGAGTAAGCAGAGATAAGCAATTTGATTGGTTGATGCTTTGGGACACGATAACTTTAGTTCTAATTAAGTGAGATTGATGAAACTTGGTGTAAAGTTTCATTATAGTAATACCTTGACTAAGTTCGATAATGAGCATTTTCTGCTCAGGGTAAGCAGATCGAATGCAATTTGATTGGTCGAGACTTTGGACCACAATAACTCTCCTTCTAATTGAGTTAAAATGTTCAAACTTGGTGTATATGCTTATTAGGTCAATGCCTTGATGGAGTTCGAAGATGAGCATTTTCCGCTTAGGGTAGGCAGAGATAAGCAATTTGATTGGTTGATGCTTTGAGACACGATAACTGTAGTTCTAATTAAGTGAGAGTGATGAAACTTGGTGTATAGTTTCATTACAGTAATACCTTGACTATGATCGATAATGAACATTTTCTGCTCAGGGTAAGCAGAGCGATAAGCAATTTGATTTGTCGAGACTTTGGAACACAATAACTCTCCTTCGAATTGAGTTAAAATGTTCAAAATTGGTGTGTATGCTTATTAGAAAATGCCTTGATGGAGTTCGAAGATGAGCATTTTCTTCTTACGGTAGGCAGAGATAAGCAATTTTTGGATGACACTTCGTGTTCAGTTTGATTGGTCGATACGTTTGAAAAAAATAAATGTGCGATTAATTAATATGTGTCATCTATTTATTTTGGGATTTCGGCGGGGGACATCAGCCTCACTGTTGGCTTGTTTTTTTTAAATTTTATTTCAATAATTCGCTTGCACGTAGGGGTCTTTAGTAGTGGGAGGAAACCGGAGTACCCAGAGTAAACCCACGAGATTGGACAGGCGACCCTACTCCTTGCCACACAACCGGGGATACGAGACCGTGCCAGTTGACTCAATGGCAGGCCGTATGATACAGCGCGCACGCTAACGGTTCGGCCACCGACACACACACACACCCCCCCCGCAAAGTGTTGTTGTATATTTTGACCTTGTAAAATTCAAATTGATGGAATTATGAAAATATTATTGGCTTGATGATCTTGATTTCAGATAGTAAATTTAGACCAACAATTAGATGCTATGGTTATAGAAAATGGAGAAAATTTTTCTGTGGGAGAAAGACAGTTAATGTGTATGGCTAGAGCTCTTCTTAGACACAGTAAAGTATGTAATGAGCATTTCTAGAATTCGTCATTTAAATATTCCTGCCATATTCACATAGATAAAATGTGAATGATATCAAGTGGTCGTATATATATGTTATATATAAAACAATACTCCGATAGAAATGTTCTGTATGCTTTTACATAAATTCAGTATAGTTCATACCCAAATCACGCTCGGCCTTTGATGCCACTTGTGGTACAAACCATAGTGCCAAAGTGAAAGGGCCCTCTCAACATTAAGACAATTACCTAATATTTTCAGAAAATATCTATTCACACAAATATAATGTGAAACATCTGGTCTATGGAGAAACAGGACAATAATTTATTGGGCATATCATGACACCATTTCTATATGAGGCACATTCCATTGGACTTGGCATGTGATATATATCCTCTTATGTGATTAATTTTATATCCAGTTGCATTGACCAACTATTTTCAATTAAGCAGTTGGTATTTTTAAAGATTAAGACATCAAACTAAATTTGAGACCAGATTTGGAAATAGTTATTTTGAATGTGCCGTAATTAATGAGAATGTTTTTTTTTACAATAGCCATTTTTCCAGTACCCCATTTTAATTTATGCTGCAGTATCAGAGAACTAGAATGTTTGAATTTGTTTTATTGGACCTAATAATTGTTAATGGCGTTTTTAGATATTGATATTAGATGAAGCTACGGCTGCTATTGATACAGAGAAAGATGCTTTAATACAAACAACGATAAAAGAAGCGTTTGCTGATTGTACAATGTTAACTATAGCACATAGATTAAATACAGTATTATCATGTGATCGTATATTAGTTATAGAAGACGGCAAGGTAGGAGTTATTTTCATTATATTTTAATTTTTAGAAATAACTGAAACCAAGTACTGTGGTAAACAGAACAATAGGTAAATAAATATAATTGTAGATTTGACCACATCTTGATACATCAGGATGTTCAATGACAAAATGTTTTGGACGTAAAATTAGTTTCAAAACTCACTGACTCTAATGATGTCATTTCAAAAGTCTGTGATAGTCACTTTGAGATTTTGAAACCCCCTGCAAATTGAAATTTTGGGAAATTTGAATTCCTAAAATCAGTCCAAAAATGGTTCAATTCTGGGCTTTATTTGCACATTTTGCAACATTTAGCATCTCATAAACAATGTTGGTTGGTCATTTAAATAACATTTGAGGCCAAAAGAAACACCTCTAATTGACAGAATGTTTCTTAATGAATTTGAGTATACATTGTATTTTAGCGTAGGGTGGAGTAAGCTATAAAGAATTAAATATTGTCTGAAAAATGCTAAAGACAGTCAGTGACTTAAATGAGTGACAATACATATTTCAAATATTGAGGTTGAAACTTAATTTTTTTTTTACAGGTAGCTGAGTATGACAAACCGTCTGTTCTAATGTCAAGACCAGATTCCAAGTTTAAAACCATGTTAGAAGCTACAGAAAAACAGCAAACAATGTAATAATATGATACTTATCTCCAGCTTATTACATTATACAACAATTATAAAGCAATACCTTCCTTTCTGCTATGCAGTTATATAAAGCACTGATAGATATTACAATGTCCTTAGCTCAAATTTCCTTGCTGCAAGCCTAGTTTTGACATCATAGGCTCCTATAAAGTCTGTCTGATTGGCTACTGATCTTTAAAAGCCAATCAAATTTCAAGATTGATTATTGTTAATCATATTTTTCATCTTGGTTGCATGTCAGAAAATCCCTATGTATTCATTTTAACATAAACAATGCCTATGATCATTCAATTAATTGCATTTTATATAATTATGTAACAGTGAAGTTAGAATGTTTTTATTATATTTTAATGTTTTGGAGACTGAATGGGAAATATTTGTGTATTTTACATAAAAAGATTTTTCTTGTCCACAGAATATATTTTTATATATTATCAAACTGCTACAAAGTTCATGCAAATTATTTTATTGTTTTCACAACATAGACCTGGGCACTGCATGATAATTTCGCTTTTGAAATTAAATTTTATTGTTAATCATCATTTATGTTGAAATGTAGGTTTCAGCCACTGATGTTTTGGTCATGGAAGTTTCAACTGTCATTGGTTAACCCCTAATGGCTGAAACATCAGTTTACCATTCATGTTTGTTTCTAAGTATATTATATCACTCGGCTAATCTCGACAGATTCCGTAAACTACATCTAGTCTCGGATGTATGACAGTAAGTGATATGTACCTACGCCCATACATTTGCGATGCGGCTACCGGTTTACTTTAACAGGAAAACTTGACGCTATTACACAAATTGGGAACCTATTCGACCGATCGAGCTGCAACCTGTTCGTTGGAAACCTATTTAGAGTAAAGACAACAGTCTCTATTTATCAACCAATAAAATCCAACGTTATGTTTATCAAATGAAAGTAGAATATATTATTTTTTATCCATTCCTTCAGCTCAGAATAGAAGTGTAATTTCGCCATTATCTTACAGCTGGATCGGTCGAATAGGTCGCTAGCCAAATAGGTCGCCAACTTGTGTTTGGAATGGGCGCAGCCATGTTTCATCCGGGACCTTTAAAGTAGTTCCAATATGGCGGAATTCATCATACAGCCGAGTTTAGATTCCCGAAATCTTCTGAGGTTTGCCGAGTGCATATTATATGCATCATTATTGTTAATATACTGACTTTGTTATAGACATCATAGTCCTATCTGTTACTTTCTATTTATAGTTTTTAAATATTGTTTATAAGCTGCAAATTGTTGTAGTCCTGTTACAAACCCTGGATGATGAAAGTGTCTGTTACTTTCTGTTTATGGTTCTTAATGTATCATCTACTATATGTTCATCAATACACTTACACAAATTCCTGTTTGTTAAGATATGTAACGCAATGTAAAATGCTAAAATGCGAGGAACATACATTTATGGTTTTTTTTCATTTACGCCAAATCAAATGTAGTACTTCAAACAAAAAAAAAATGACTGTCAAAACTTATAAATTTAGTTACATCACTGCAAATTTTAATAGTTGTATTGATATCGTATTATCTCTCTGAACTTTTATCTCCTCATTTAAAGCCCCAATAACACTCTTGTTGTAACTGAATAATATGTCCCAATCTTCATTCTGGTCGACAAATCGTATTATTTTAGAATATTCCAATTAAATGATGATATAAATTTCATCTTAACACACCTATTTTAAAAAATTGGAAAAATTCAACCAATTGATTTGAAAAGTCTAACGTAAACCTTTTCAAATGGGACTTGGATTTAAAATATTTTCGAACCCTCTGGACAAGTAAAATAGGTTGTAATGGATAATTTACACAACAGGTAGGACACTTAAACATCTAGTACTTAGAATAAGGGTATTATTTATTTTCTGGAGCTACCAAGCCAGCAAGAATGTTATTGTCCCTTTAAGCACGATTCTCCATATATGGATCATTTAAATATTTTGTTGGCCAGTCAAATTATATAATTTTTTTTTAATCTTTGATATTTTGGAGGCATTAGTCCGCGTCACATTCATGACAACACCTTTGTAATTAATATTTATGTTTATAAATAATTTGGGTGTATTTATTGTTCATTGTAATTAATATATTTTTTGTAATTAGCAATAGCAATAAACTATTATTATGGCTTTCCCTTTAATATAATTTTTAGCATAAAAAATCCCCCAAGATAGTATTTTGTCTGCAAAATAATTAACAATTTAGAAAATAGTCAGTGAACATAAGAGTTAGTGAAATTTTGAAAGATGTCTACCAGTTCAGATATAAAATGTGAGGTATCTGTTCATTTGATTTGGATTTGATTGAAAGAAATTCCAACAATTCTATCAAACTTAAAAAAAAAGGTATCGCAATGTTTAAAATTAAAAGTTCACAATGTAGTCTCTGTGGGATTGTTCATTAGGGTTTAAGGAAGATCGTAAATTAAGGGGATACTTTCAAATTTATGAAACTTATGAACACAATATAATTTTTTTAAGTCAGTGAGGAAGCAACCAAATTTACAAATTTTCACATTGTTAATTTCAAACACATTGTGGAGTTGTCTTTCCTTTCACATTGAAATTTTTAAGACATGGGGACATTGTTCATTGGGGCATAAGAAATAACTCAACATGTATAGAATTTCTAAAATTTTAAGATCATAAATTTTGATCTCACTTCATTTAGGTATAGTATAGTTCTTTGAATTCCCTTGGCAGTATGAAATTCCAAGGTCAGCATTTTTTCAAAAGCTATATATTTATTTAATAAATATTAAAGAGTCACATTGAATAAACAGAAGAGATATTTTGGGGTTTCTTTGATTTTTAAGTCATACATAAGATTTATATATTTTGTTTGTTTTTGTACAATTTATTGATAAGATCCAGTTTTATTTTATATGTGTAGTTGTATGAATATCTAACTGCCATTTCTTGGTCTACTAAACTTTATAATACCAGTACCCAAAATATATTAGTCCATGACCAAATTAGTTCATTACGCATGAAATTAATTTACTAATTTAAAACCTGATATTGAAGGATACTGACAGATGAAGTTTTAGTTTATTACAGATAAATTTATTTATATATATTAGTTTATAAAATGTGAATAATAGATTAAAGCTCATGGAATTTATTAGTTCATGACACATGAAAATTGCTACTTCATGACAGAAAGATTAATTAATCAAAGACATATAAATATTTATTAGTTGATAATGGTAGCTATATGAAATCAGAAACTGTATCTATTTAATAATTACTTAAAATATTCAAATAGTAAAATTGGCATTAATATTTATCAAATCAAAGTGTTTTCAAATGGCCAAGTTTTCTATACAGTATATAATTTAAAACATATATTTATATAATAGTAGTGTTTATAGGACAGGTGTATGCATTTGTTTTGATTATTAGAATAGTTGTTGATATATATTTTATTAAAGAAATGATCTAAATAAATCTATATATAATATGTAAATAATCAATTATTTAATTAATATATATTGTAGCCCAAAATGGAAATTTCGTGGATTCTGATTGGTCGAAAAGTGGCGTCGAATGAGTATAACAGTCCTCTAAATTTCCTAGGCGACTCACTGCGAATGAATATTTTGTGAGTGCTAGACTCTTGTTTGCAGTGGCCAAAACTTCTACACCTCAAAACTTTATTCCAGGAAATCTTCATGATTTTCTTTTGTATGTCATCAACAATGAAATTCAACCATTGGCTTATTGAAACACACACCTGAAACACACAAAAAAATAAAGTTAGTGAGTGTATCAGAAAGATAATAGGAAAATTTCATTTCAAGGTTGGTCTGACTATAATGGTTGCTATGGTCCTTCTGTCATAATCAGACTGGTCAAAATCGAAAAGTGAATAAAAATACTACTATTTACTGAACTCCGGTGGGACCCTAAATAACTGATGGTGATATAATTTAAAAGTCGGACTGATTAATACTGATATGAATAGGACAGAGACTAATTTCCATACAGGATTTTGTAGCGAAGAAAAACATCACACCGTCGAAATGACAACGTGGTACAGTTTTCAAACAAGCATAGCAACCGCATGTGTACGCTACACAGCATGTATCTACACAGTCGCCCGAATGTATGGACATTTATCAAACGTGATATGCAATTTACTTCGAACCTAGTTACCGCCGAAGTTCAAAATCTTTTAAAAAGTACATAATTACACTTACGATTTCTGTTTCCGATCTTCAAAATAATCGCAGAGTGACCTCCCTTTCCAAACAGACACAAATAACCAGTCGCTCAGTGAACCAAATAGAACGGAAGAGCGTGTTATTTTATTACGTAACGGATATTTTCATTACGTCAAAATTGTTTTATTTGGTTTTTACGTCACATAAACCAGAAAACGACCGTCAGCAAACGCGAAAGAAAGAGTCCCATTAAAAATGTTAAATATTTTGGGCTACAATATCGATAAACACCTCCTGTTTAGAATTTATCGGACTGTTATTGTCCATTTGATACCGCTTAAATTTTTCATTAGAGGCGCTCGATCACTGCGCGATCTCGGCCTCTAATGATTTAAGCGGTATCAAATGGACAATAACAGTCCTCTAAATTCTAAACAGGAGGTATTTATCTCCTAATTGTAGCCCAAAATGGAAATTTCGTGGATTCTGATTGGTCGAAAAGTGGCGTCGAATGAGTATAACAGTCCTCTAAATTTCCTAGGCGACTCACTGCTGCGAATGAATATTTTGTGAGTGCTAGACTCTTGTTTGCAGTGGCCAAAACTTCTACACCTCAAAACTTTATTCCAGGAAATCTTCATGATTTTCTTTTGTATGTCATCAACAATGAAATTCAACCATTGGCTTATTGAAACACACACCTGAAACACACAAAAAAATAAAGTTAGTGAGTGTATCAGAAAGATAATAGGAAAATTTCATTTCAAGGTTGGTCTGACTATAATGGTTGCTATGGTCCTTCTGTCATAATCAGACTGGTCAAAATCGAAAAGTGAATAAAAATACTACTATTTACTGAACTCCGTTGGGACCCTAAATAACTGATGGTGATATAATTTAAAAGTCGGACTGATTAATACTGATATGATTAATATGAATAGGACAGAGACTAATTTCCATACAGGATTTTGTAGCGAAGAAAAACATCACACCGTCGAAATGACAACGTGGTACAGTTTTCAAACAAGCATAGCAACCGCATGTGTACGCTACACAGCATGTATCTACACAGTCGCCCGAATGTATGGACATTTATCAAACGTGATATGCAATTTACTTCGAACCTAGTTACCGCCGAAGTTCAAAATCATTTAAAAAGTACATAATTACACTTACGATTTCTGTTTCCGATCTTCAAAATAATCGCAGAGTGACCTCCCTTTCCAAACAGACACAAATAACCAGTCGCTCAGTGAACCAAATAGAACGGAAGAGCGTGTTATTTTATTACGTAACGGATATTTTCATTACGTCAAAATTGTTTTATTTGGTTTTTACGTCACATAAACCAGAAAACGACCATCAGCAATCGCGAAAGAAAGAGTCCCATTAAAAATGTTAAATATTTTGGGCTATAATATCGATAAACACCTCCTGTTTAGAATTTATCGGACTGTTATTGTCCATTTGATACCGCTTAAATTTTTCATTAGAGGCGCTCGATCGCTGCGCGATCTCGGCCTCTAATGATTTAAGCGGTATCAAATGGACAATAACAGTCCTCTAAATTCTAAACAGAAGGTATTTATCTCCTAATTGTCATATACAGTAAATTCTTTAAAAGATATAAAACAAAAATTGAACAGCTGATTAAAATCTTCCAGTACTGGTAAAAAATAATAAGCTTCTTCAGAATAATGTTAAATATCACCTTGAATTTATCTCCTAATTGTCATATACAGTAAATTCTTTAAAAGATATAAAACAAAAATTGAACAGCTGATTAAAATCTTCCAGTACTGGTAAAAAATAATAAGCTTCTTCAGAATAATGTTAAATATCACCTTGAATCATTGAACTTACATTAATGATAAATTTTAATGTTGATCATATTCATAATTACCAGTAAAGTGATTTACCAAATGAAATATTACATTTACTATTTTATGATATTTTGATCATATTTTATATATTGTTTTATTGTCTCGGGTTTACTGCCAAATTCTATTATTTACATATATGTTAAGAGTCATCTTCAGTTTATTTTTCTATAATTATAGATAGTATATGTAGGTACATATAAATGATAATGAATAAATAAAAGTTTATAAATAAATCTGTAATTATGTTTTTAGCAGGCCCACATTTTCATGTGGAAGTATGATGTTGTATCCCATGTCTGTCTGTTTGTTCACCTTTTCATGCAATTTATATCCCATTTTTGACAAATCTGAAGATATTTTTATATCCCAATCATCTCGGATGAGTTTGATTTTGGTAGAGAGCTAACTGTTAAATATGTACCAAGTTTCTGTATCCTCTAGAGAAGCCACAATTTGTGTCTGATTTAGATGTGTAAAAACATTTTATTTTACCTCTGTAGTGTGATGATTGGTTGTTGTTTATTACAAATTTAACGTCTAATACAAAATTCATGATATTATGGACAGGTTGATTTCATTAAGTTATTTACATATGAATGAGTAATATATAGAAGATTGGTAAAAACACTAAAACATAAAAACTTCTCGTATATCTAAAAGTCACCATAAAAAGACGGTTTTAAAATCACTGTCGTGACAAGAGAGGGCTAGGATCTGTGGAGTATTTATTAATAAAATTATTCATGTAGTTCTTTCCATAATAAAAAGTTAGTTAAAAAGGCATTTAAAATCATTTATTTTCTGCAGTCCATAAAAATTTTACTTTGTGTGTGACTCTTCCCAGATAAAAGTTACCTGAAAAGGAAAAGAAGAGCCAGCAGCAAGACAGAACAGAAAATTATTTTATAAGAGTAGTATATGATTTATATGCCCTGCCATCTTTAATAAAGGGTTGTGTATACCTATTGCTTTTGTCATTATTATTCGATTATACTATTATATTAAATCATACAGTATACATGTACTGCCCTACAACAATAGTTCCCTCCCTTGTAACAATATGTAGTTCCCTATCAATGTCAATCTATTCTGATATTATCCTACTATATGCCGACAAGAGATGGTATCCATGCAAATTCTACATATCTATGTTTATAGGCTATGCTCACATTTTCATGTGGACGTATATTGTCGTCGCCCATGTCCGTCCATCCACAATTGTTTGTGAGCAGTCAACAGGTTACAATTTTTATCCGATTTCAATGAAAACTGCAATATAGGGTTAACACCCTAAGATCTCGGTTCCTTTCGATATTGGCATGTATCGGACTGGAATTTCATGGATTATTACCCCTAATTGTACGAAATATCAAGTTTTTAGCTTGTGAACTCTGTAGTGGTCACAATTTTGAACCGATTTTGAAACTTGAAATGCATGATTATAACCCAAAGATCTTGGACCGAGCGGAAGCTCTCACCCGGATTCCAGCACCCGGATTCGAGATCAAGTTAGCAAACAAAATTTCGCAGCCATAACCTTGCACCCGGATTCGAAATCAAGTTAGCACACATATTCCTAGCGGAGGGAAAATAATTGTTACCTTTGTATTTATTAGAAAATAAAATTTTAAAACATATTAATGCAAAATATATATATAATAGATCCCCTACCTCACCCCTCACCCAAAAATATACAATTACGGTAAACATACTAAAATATCGCACATTAGAGGCTAACTAATCATATGAGGGGAATCGGGTTAGGGTAGGCTCACTATACACCTAATAACTTCTGAACTAGCTTTGATGGCATCAATATCTTTATTTTGCCAATTGCACAGGTGCATAAGGCATCAACATGCCAAAATTCATCAACTTTCTATGTTGGCGTATCGAGTTATACCACCACAAAGTTCCCAGCACCCGATTTGGAGGTTGAGTATGGTGGTTCAATAAACAACGGGTACGCCTACGCTGCATCAAAAAACGACCCAAACCAAATTTGGTGGGAAAAAGATTTTTATTTCACGGAATCAAGAGATGAATAAACTACTAGAATACAAAATTTCAGAAGGCTCCTATGTTGGCGTTTCGAGATATATTACCGTAAACATACTAAACATATGAGGGGAATCGGGTTAGGGTAGGCTCACTATACACCTAATAACTTCTAAACTATCTTTGGTGGCATCAATATCTTTATTTCGCCAATTGCACAAGTGCATAAGGCATCAACATGCCAAATGTCACTAACTTTTTATGTTGGCGTATCGAGTTATACCACCGTAAAGTTCCTAGCACCCGGATTCGAGATGGAGTATGTGGGTTCAATAAACAACGGGTACGCCTACGCTGCATCAAATAACGACCCAAACCAAATTTGGTGGCAAAATGATTTTTATTTTACGGCATCAAGAGATGAATAAACTACTAGAATACAAAATTTCAGAAGGCTCCTATGTTGACGTTTCGAGATATATTACCGTAAACATACTAAACATATGAGGGGAATCGGGTTAGGGTAGGCTCACTATACACCTAATAACTTCTGAACTAGCTTTGGTGGCATCAATATCTTTATTTCGCCAAGTGCACAGGTGCATAAGGCATCAACATGCCAAATGTCATTAACTTTCTATGTTGGCGTATCGAGTTATACCACCGCAAAGTTCCCAGCACCCGGATTCGAGGTGGAGGATGTGGGTTCAATCAACAACGGGTACGCCTACGCTGCATCAAAAAACGACCCAAACCAAATTTGGTGGCAAAATGATTTTTATTTCACGGAATAAAGAGATGAATAAACAACTAGAATACAAAATTTCAGAAGGCTCCTATGTTGGCGTTTCGAGATATATTACCGTAAACATACTAAACATATGAGGGGAATCGGGTTAGGGTAGGCTCACTATACACCTAATAACTTCTGAACTAGCTTTGGTGGCATCAATATCTTTATTTCGCCAAGTGCACAGGTGCATAAGGCATCAACATGCCAAATGTCATTAACTTTCTATGTTGGCGTATCGAGTTATACCACCACAAAGTTCATAGCACCCGGATTCGAGGTGGAGTATGTGGGTTCAATAAACAACGGGTAGGCCTACGCTGCATCAAAAAACGACCCAAACCAAATTTGGTGGCAAAATCATTTTTATTTTACGGCATAAAGAGATGAATAAACTACTAGAATACAAAATTTCAGAAGGCTCCTATGTTGGGGTTTCGAGATATATTACCGTAAACATACTAAACAAATGAGGGGAATCGGGTTAGTGTAGGCTGACTATACACCTAATAACTTCTGAACTAGCTTTGGTGGCATCAATATCTTTATTTCGCCAAGTGCACAGGTGCATAAGGCATCATTATGCCAAATGTCATTAACTTTCTATGTTGGCGTATCGAGTTATACCACCGCAAAGTTCCTAGCACCCGTATTCGAGGTAGAGTATGTGGGTTCAATCAACAACGGGTACGCCTACGCTGCAACAAAGGCGAAATAAAGATATTGATGCCACCAAAGCTAGTTCAGAAGTTATTAGGTGTATAGTGAGCCTACCCTAACCCGATTCCCCTCATATGTTTAGTATGTTTACGGTAATATATCTCGAAACGCCAACATAGGAGCCTTCTGAAATTTTGTATTCTAAGAGTTTATTCATCTCTTCATTCCGTGAAATAAAAATCATTTTGCCACCAAATTTGGTTTGGGTCGTTTTTTGATGCAGCGTAGGCGTACCCGTTGTTGATTGAACCCATATACTCCATCTCGAATCCGGGTGCTGGGAACTTTGCGGTGGTATAACTCGATACGCCAACATAGAAAGTTAATGACATTTGGCATGTTGATGCCTTATGCACCTGTGCACTTGGCGAAATAAAGATATTGATGCCACCAAAGCTAGTTCAGAAGTTATTAGGTTTATAGTGAGCCTACCCTAACCCGATTCCCCTCATATGATTAGTTAGCCTCTAATGTGCGATATTTTAGTATGTTTACGGTAATTGTATATTTTTGGGTGAGGGGTGAGGTGGGGGATCTATTATATATATATTTTGCATTAATATGTTTTAAAATTTGATTTTCTAATAAATACAAAGGTAACAATTATTTTCTTGGCGCTAGGAATATGTGTACTAACTTGATTTCGAATCCGGGTGCTAGGTTATGGCTGCGAGATTTTGTTTGCTAACTTGATCTCGAATCCAGGTGCTGGAATCCGGGTGAGAGCTTCTGCTCGGTAGATCTTTTTCCTTTCGATATTTGCGGATATCGGATCGTAACGTCCTGAATTATGACCCCTGATTGTACGAAAATCCGCCTTTTTTAGTGTGTGGTTAATCTAGAGGTCAGAATTATCATTCGATTTATAAAATCGTCCGCGAATATCATCGTTAAACTGTAATGTTGGTTTAGTTCGAATTTCGTGAAAATTGGACCAAAATTCCCAGACAAAATGGCCACCGCTTGTACGCAAATCGTGTAAAAATATATCAAGGTTGTGGACCCTGTAGAGGTCACAATTTTGAACCGATTTTGGTGAAACGTGAAATGTATGTTTATAAATCAACGATATGTGCGCATATCGGATCATAACTTTCTGAATTATAGCTCCTGGTTGTACGGAAAATATACATTTTATTTTTAGCCTGTAGTGCCTCTAGAGGTCACAATTATTATCCGATTTTAACAAACCGCTTGATTATATCACTGTTACACTGTAATGAAGGTTGAGGTTGAATTTCATAAAAAAATCGGACCAAAACAAAATGGCTGCCGCTTGTACGCGAATAGTGTAAACAAAAATATGATAGATCAAGGTTGTGGACCCTGTAGATGACACAATTTTTGATCCGATTTTGACGAAATTTGAAATGCATGTTTATAATCCAAGATCATGGTTTCTATCGATATTTGCGTATATCGGATTGTAACTTCCTGATTTATGGCCCTTTATTGTTCCAAAAATCGCTTTCTGTTTTGCTTGTTCTCTATCCATCTCTTGAAAATGTGGGCGTATCCTGCCTGGCAGCTGCTGGTTGGTTTGGGGGCATCAACATTTGCACGAATGTTGTGAACAATTTCTGGTCTGGGTGTTGTTTTATCATGTGTTATTGACTATAATCAGCCAATGGAGTCTGACACGATGACTTCTTTTTGAACGGATAATGCCTTTAATTCTGCTGTATAGCTTTAACATCCATCTGGTAATTAACCTATTTGATATATTAACTTGGAATTTGGGAATGCTGACACCTAAAGCAGTTTTGTTTATAATAGGTTCGTGAGGTCCGTCCGTGTATATTTTCACATGCGATGACCATTTCATATCGCATTTGTGTTTGTTGCGGATTTTCTTTTTTCCTACCAACATTATTTAGGCTTGTATCATAGTTTGGATTGAGTAAAATCCAGGGAGGTTGATTTGATAGTGGTCTAACCTTGAATCTTTTATTAAATCATTTGCTCTGTGACCGAACGGTTGAGTCTCCGATTTCACATTTCTTTTAAATTTATTCGTTGGTGATTTTCTGCACTTGAATGTTGGACAGATGTTCCCTAGATACTGCAACTTGGTCCAGTATCTTAATGTCGGTTCGTTGCGCCTCATTCAATTCGAATGATATTTCACCTACTTCCTGCAACTGACTTTCATTTTTTGTGCCAAATGGAGCTGCTGTTGCTTTCTTTATTGATTGATATTGTAAACTGTCTAATTTAGCAAGAGCTAATTTATATGCACTCGCAAAAGCAACACAGCCATGGTCACATATTGATCTTATTATAAACGAATATAATATCATGAGCAGAGTGGTTTTATTGGATCCATAGGATATGCCCATCAGACATCTCATTAGATTCAGAACTACCAGTTTCATAGACGACACTTCCCTACTGTTTTACTTTCAGATATTCGAAATCCCCAATCATTAGACCATTTTGACAGGATGTCCAAAGCTTCCTACATTCTCGTTCTAACCGTACGGTAGTTATTCGCTGCATGCCAGATTGAACTGTCGTCTGCAGAAACCGCAACGTCAATAAGTTTTTTAATGTAGTTATTAGACTGAAGGTCATTAATCATGTTACTGAAAAGTGTCGGGCTTATAACAGAACCCTGGGGTGTGTCGTTTTCTAATTGGAATTTATTGCTTATTGAGATACCTACATTCATTAACTTGTAGTTGCCTATTGTTTAGAAAATCCCCGATCCATTGGAACATTCGTCCTGTTACCTCCATTCTATGTAGAGTTTTTAAGTATAGGCCATCCACCCAATACTGCACATTGTTCTTTTTCGATAGGTAAGTCATATTGTAACCTCACAAGATTGGGAAAGTGGAAGAATGCAAAACTCCATCGATTTTCATTGTTATGTGCACGAAATAATGGATAATCAGCATAATGTCATATTCCCTTTTATTTTATGATCAGTAGTAGAATACCGCGTTTTATCAGTGAAATAAAAGTGTTATTCCACTGGCTAGCAAAGTAGTCTATGTAAAATTATGAAATAAATAGAATAAATAGAACATTTTTGTCGTTTTGTCGTGCATGAGTGAAAATATAAACTTTTTCTTGCTTAGTGATGAAATAAATTATGTTATTCACGACAAAACGACAAATATCCTCTAAAGTCTCAGTTCATTAATTAATTGCGACAGATCTTTCCAGGTGTGTGTGTGTGTGGGGGGGCTTTTATTTACCTGCTTTCGGGCTTTACATGACTTGTTTCCCAACATGAGCTATATGAAAAAAAGTTCAAGTGTGGTTTCCTAATTTGAGACTACTTCTTCGAGGAATTCTAAAAAGGGTATCTGCAGAATTGGATCAACCCTGATTACTGAAAGTAGAAATTTCGAGTACTGTGAATCTTATCTTGGTGGTGGGGATACAGCCTTGCTTTAGTTTAATTTGCAGCACCTGCCACGGTGTATGCCAGAATAAGGTCTGTGCCAGATTCAATAAATGACAATTTCATAAGTTGCAGTAAACTGAATGAGGCAATAAGGGCGTCCATTGTCTATTTCATATAGGCGAGACAGGTGTAATATCTAAACTTATCAGGCGCGGATCCAGAGGGGGGGGGGGGCAGGGGGTCCGCCCCTCCCCACTACTCAGACTTGAAAATTTTGTATGCGATTTTAGTGGCGATTTAGACCTCTAATTTTGGAATTTACCTTCCGGAAATACGTCAGAATGAACCACATTGAATCTTATTTACCAAATTTTTCTGGGGGAACCCGCCGTTAATCGGCTGAGCGCAATTAGTTAAGCAATTATCAAACCGAGACCCCCCCCCCCTTGCAAAAAATCCTGGATCCGCACCTGCTTATTGATGAGACTTACATAATTATCATATTAATTTCTTGTATTTGTGTTAGTTTGGATAAAGTGGCTTACTATGGCTACTATAAGAAAACCTTCAAAACACATTTAAGTTTATACAAATAGCACACGGGTGGTGAAAATGTCACAAGGTTTACAATTGAAAATGCATGTTCATGTAATCTAAATATTTGACAGTACACATTGATGAGGTCTTATCCCCTGTTCATAGCTATCAGGGGCGGATCCAGGATTTTCAGAAAGAGGGGGCGTGCTGAACCAACTTGAGAGTGCGAAGTCTGGAACCGTGATTTTTGAGTGTAAAAAATGCCCACAAGGACTAATTTCATACTAGTACTGTAAATTACGATTTCCAACCTAAACTATTTTTGTTCTCCTTTCTCTCGAGAATACATGGAGCTAAAAATTGTTCGCCACCTCAAAAAAAAAGAGGGGGCGTGCGCCGGGTGCGCCCCCCTCTGGATGCGCGCCTGGCTATGTAATAGTGTCAAGGTATTCCTCGGGCTTTCGTCTAAAAATTTTAAAACGATGTCGAGACTTGTTTAATTAAGACTGTTAAACTGTCTTTTTCAGAAAAGATAGGCTGGCACTGTCAGGCAGGATACGCCCACATTTTCGAGAGATGGACAGAGAACAAGCAATACTGAAAGTGATTTTTCCTACATCTTTAAGTCCTGTATTTCATACTGTATTGGGAGTAGCCATTTAGTTGGTCAGTTCCAGTCTGATATTAATGAAATTCGAAACCGACAATGATTATGGTGTGACGGTACACAACCTAGAAATGTGACTTTTCATCAAAATCGGATAAGAATTGTGACCTGTAGAGAGTCCACAACCATGATATACCATATTTTTACACTATTCGCGTACAAACGGCGACCATTTCGTCCGGCAATTTTGGTACGATTTTCACGAAATTAGAACTCAACCTTCCTCATCAAAATCGAATTAAAATTGTGACCTATACAGGGTCCACAACCATGATATATCATTTTTTTAACAGTATTCACGTACAAATCGCGGCCATTTTGTCTGTCAATTTTGGTCCGATTTTCCCGAAATTCAAACTCAACCTTCCTTACAGTGAAACGGTGATATAATCAAACGTTTTTTTTTTAAATTGGATAATAATTGTGACCTCCAGAGGGACCACAAGCTAAAGAAAGGGGGATTTTGCGTATAACCAGGGGCCATAATTCAGGAAGTTACAATCCGATATGCGCAAATATCGAAAAGAACCAAGATCTTTGGGTTATAACCATGAATTTCAAGTTTCATCAAAATCGAATTAAAATTGTGACCTTTACAGGGTCCACAATCTTGATATATCATTTTTTAACAGTATTCGCGTACAAACGGCGGCCATTTTGTATGGCAATTTTCGTCCGATTTTCACGAAATTCGAACTCAACCTTCCTTAGGGTGTAACGGTGATATAATCAAACGTTTTTTTAAATCGAATAATAATTGTGACCTCCAGAGGGACCACAAGCTAAAAAGGGTGATTTTTCGGACAATCAGGGGCCATAATTCAGGAAATTACATTCCGATAGCCGCAAATATCGAAAGGAACCAAGATCTTTGGGTTATAAACATGCATGTCAAGTTTCATCAAAATCGGTTCAAAATTGTGACCTCTATAGGGTCCACAAGCTAAAAACGTGATTTTTCGTACAATCAGGGGCCATAATCCATGAAGTCTTGATCCGATACATGCCAATATCGAGATCTTTTTGGGATAAACCTATATTTCAAGTTTCGTCAAAATCGGATAAGAATTGTGACCTGTAGAGAGTCCACAAACAAATTGTGGACAGTGGCGACGACATAATACGTCCACATGAAAATGTGGGCGTATAAAAACTGTGTGATTTGATCTGGACTAAAAGCTAACTTATCTATGAAAAGTTAGCTTCAAATTATCCTCAGAACATCCTAATTGGAAGAAAACCCGAGAATGTAAAAAAAAAATAATTATAAGCAGCCGTGTTTGTCACGTGACTTGATGGTGGACAGGGTCTATTTTCTATGGAAGCCTATTGCGGCCATTTCAGAATCTCGTCCCCTCGCCGCGAGAAGTCGAGGGCGAGAACACGAGAAGACGAGAAGTCGAGGGCGAGGGAGCGAGAAGACGAGAACGCGAGGGAGCGAGAAGTCGAGGGCGAGGGAGCGAGAGAGCGAGAACGCGAGGAAACAGGGCGAGAATACGAGGATCTCGCCCCGAGAACACGAGATTACTTTCACCTCGACTTCTCGTCTTCTCGTCCCTCGACTTCTCGCTCCCTCGTGTTCTCGCCTTTGAAAAACCTCGTGTTCTCGCTCCCTCGCCCTCGACTTCTCGCTCCCTCGCCCTCGACTTCTCGCTCCCTCGCGTTCTCGCCCTCGACTTCTCGCCCTCGACTTCTCGCTTCCTCGTGTTCTCGCCTTTGAAAGACCTCGACTTCTCGCTCCCTCGCTCCCTCGCCTTTGAGTCAATCTCGTCCTCTCGTGTTCTCGCTCCCTCGCTTCGTCACAATCTCGTCTTCTCGTGTTCTCGCTCCCTCGCCTCGGAAGTGCAGTTATTACGCATGTCATCGGCATTTGTATTTTGACATGGATTATAATAAATGAAAATGTTTGAAGTTCTAGAAAATGTAATAGTCCTAAACAAGTTTAATCTCTTCTTGCACAGATAGTATTGTATTCTGTAATTGATTTTAAGTCTTCATTCAAATCTTTCTTTGCTCTCTTAAAATATTCATCGGGAGTTTTCATTTGATGCGTGGTTTTGTCAGTGCTGCAGGATGGAGAGCCTGACAAGGCAAAATGTATAGTTGTTCGAATGGGATTTTAAAAAACCAGGTCCCGTGCCCGGAATCGAAATGAAGTTGTTCTACGGTGGCTCACTGCGTTGGAGGTTTGCTCTCTAACTTAATCGAAGTTCATCGTGATTTTTCTGCCTATGTCCACACTTGGTAGTGGTGTAGAACAGAGAGCCTAGCAAGAGACAACGTATAATCGTTCGGATGAAACAAAAAAAACCGAGGTGACGTGTCCGTAATCTAAATGAAATGAAATGAAATAAAATGGGGTCTAACGTCCTAGTGTTCTGTTCCTAAATTGGGCTAATGAAGACGGGCATACGATACAATAATACAGTGTGCTATCAAGGAAATTTTGCCCGGGCAGTGGCGCTAAGGCCTACTCTTATATCGAATTTAAACTTCCAAGTGGTCTTTTATGTGCACGCCAATAGGTGTCCTTGACAGGCCCTACGTTTTGCATCACTGACAAGGAGAAATCACGCCCGAAAAAAAAATCTGGATGAACTTTCTCGGCCAATGCAGGAATCGAATACCAAGTGGTGTCAGTGGTGTGGGACGGGGGGCCTGAGAAGGGACAATGAATAGTTGTTCGGATGGAATACAAATAACCGAGATCCCGTGGCCGGAATACAAATGGAGCTACGATGGCTCAGTGAGCAGGATCGACGTCAGAGGCGTTTTAAGGTTTATCATGGCGGAGGCTATACTATTTTGAGGGCCCTCTGTCCCGGGGTGTGGGGTGTGTGTGAGGTGTCTAGATTGATTATTTTCACGCCAATGCAATGACTGCATTCTCATTCAGTAGTAAATTCGACAGTAACAGTGTATAGAGAACGATTGAATCGGACTCGGGGGCCCTTTCCCTTGGCCAGCGGGGCCCTTTTGTCAGACGTGGGGCCCTTCTGTCTGTCTTTAGGGCCCCCCTAACTAGGGTACATTTTCATTTTTCTCATCGGTTTTAGCATTTTTCGTCCGTTTTATTTTTTCAACTTCTTCGATTTTTTTCGCGAGGAGGCTGGCGCCTCCAGCGCCTCAGCTATAAAACGCCTTTGATCGACGTTTGCTCTTTTACTTTATCAAAGTTTTTCAGGATTTTTCGGTCGGGTTACTGCTTGTCAGTGGTATAGGTCTGAAGACCTGGCAAGGGACAACGTATAGTCGTTTGAACGGTATATATATAAAATACGAGGTGTCCGAAATCGTAATGAAGTGGTGGCTACAATGGCTCCGTGTGTAGGACGTTTGCTCTCTAGCATCGGGCTAAATATCTGGAGATGTCCTCCCATGTCAGTTGTGTAGGATGGAGGGCGGAGGGCCTGGCAAGGGATAACGTATAGTCGTTCGGTTTCGATTCGCCGTGTGGGTTTTTTTCCGGTTTCTCCCACTTAGACTGCGATTTAGCCCCGAAAATCGTTTCATCTCGTCCCAGCAAATTCCGGGTGAAAATCTGACGCTTTGTTACATAAGTTAATCAGATAGCCGTCACTGTCGCGTACATTTTGTTTCCGATGCATTGCACAATACGTCAGCACTAGAATTACGCCTTGAACTATATTTGTCAAACCCTCCGTCCTGCACCAATGCAATGACATGGGGAAAACCACGTCGGAAAACCCGATAAACTTTCTAGTCCAATGCAGGGATCGAACACGTGACCTTCAGTTTAGTGAGCCAGCGTCTTGCCCACTTAGCAGCCGTGGCTCCAAACATTAACGTCCTACTCACTGAGCCACCGTAGCTCCCACTTCATTTTGATTCCGAACACGGGACATTGTTTTTCTATGCCACCCGAACGACTATACGTGGTCCCCTGTCAATTCTTTCCTCCTACACCACTGAAGTAAGAGAACAAACGTCCCACTCACTGACCCACCGTAGTTCCTACTTCAATTAGATTCCGGACACGAGGCCTCGGTTATTTTTATTCATTCCGAACGATTATCCTTTGACTCTTGCTAAGCTCTCCGTTCTACAGGACTTCGGTTATTTTTATTCCATCCGAACTATTTTACTTTGTCTCTTGCTAATTTCTCCGTCCCACACCACTGACAATAATGAACATCGCCAAAAATCACGAGGAACTTTGAAGTTAGAGAGCAAACGTCCTACCCAGTGAGCCACCGTAGAACCAACTTCCTTGCGATTCCAGACACAGGACATCGTTTTTTAAAATCCCATTCGAACAACTATACATTGTCCCTTGTCAGGCTCTCCATCCTGCAGCACTGACAAAACCACGCATCAAGTGAAAACACCCGATGAATATTTTTAGAGCAAAGAAAGATTTGACTGAAGACTTAAAATCAACTACAGAATACAATACTATTCGTGCAAGAAGAGATTAAACATGTTTAGGACTATTACATTTTCTAGAACTTCAAACATTTTCGTTTGTTATAATCCATGTCAAAATACAAATGCCGATACGGTAGTCAGTGGACATGCGTAATAACTGCACTTCCGAGGCGAGGGAGCGAGAACACGAGAAGACGAGATTGTGACGAAGCGAGGGAGCGAGAACACGAGAGGACGAGATTGACTCAAAGGCGAGGGAGCGAGGGAGCGAGAAGTCGAGGTTTTTCAAAGGCGAGAACACGAGGGAGCGAGAAGTCGAGGGCGAGAACACGAGAAGACGAGAAGTCGAGGGCGAGGGAGCGAGAACACGAGGTTTTTCAAAGGCGAGAACACGAGGGAGCGAGAAGTCGAGGGACGAGAAGACGAGAAGTCGAGGTGAAAGTAATCTCGTGTTCTCGGGGCGAGATCCTCGTATTCTCGCCCTGTTTCCTCGCGTTCTCGCTCTCTCGCTCCCTCGCCTTCGACTTCTCGCTCCCTCGCGTTCTCGTCTTCTCGTTCCCTCGCCCTCGACTTCTCGTCTTCTCGTGTTCTCGCCCTCGACTTCTCGCGGCGAGGGGACGAGATTCTGAAATGGCCGCAATAGGCTTCCATAATTTTCAGCTTGTACAATTTGGAGTCGCTCGCTGTCCGTTTACCATAAAAATCGGAGACTAATAACTTCTTGGATTAACCTAAGCCAATATCTTTTCCACCATCAGCAGTTTGTTTATTAAGTCTCCCAATGTTATCACATTCGCTATCCATTCGATCAACCAAACCACGCGCTCCCTACGTCATTCTAGTAAGTTAGTGATCCTTTTACAATTTACAATAAATCCTGGGCCCTGTTTCACGAAATTTTAACTAAAGTTAAATCCAAATTTTAGCAGATACTTCAATTTTGATTGGCTAAGAACTAAAATCAATCTAATATTGTCCAATTATCAAATAACTAAAATTCAGATATTATCTAAGTTAAAATTTTGTGAAATAGGCCCCCGAACTGCAGTATTTTTTGTAGCAAATTTTGGTGTCTCTACTATCCATATACTAAATTTGCCATACTTTTAATATTGGAAATAACTACCCTATAAATGTTTTCTTTACGGTTGGTTAGGACGGTGATATTTTTTCTTTATTGGAAGTTTTCATTTGGTGATTTACCGGAAAAACGTGGTTTAAATAAGACATTTATCGTTTTGGAAATAAATCATGTTTTTAAAATATAATTTTCTGTTGGTTATAGAAATGTTAAAAGTTTCTTATATAAAATCCCTTGTTCCAACGATAGGCTCATACAAAATACAGGGCCCTTGTCACCGACAACAACCTAAAAAGCGATGATTTTTGTCTTGTAATGCATACGAGAAAAAAATGCCGTCAAAGTAACATCACAGTTCAATATGCACAGAGTATATAATTTTAATCAAACTGCTGCATGTGTATATTTAAAACATATCGTTCCATGTTGGTAATGACAAAAATCACAGTTTTCATCCCTTCTTGTCGGTGATTACAATTAATGGTTCCACTGTTTTCCGTCTGCTCTAGCGACAGTAGTGGATAGCGACTTCCTTTGAACATGCTTGTTGCTGGCCCATAAATTCCCCCATTTTCCGGTTTAAATTTAATCAAATCCAACGGCTACGCGATATTTCTGTCATTATTAAAATGGCTATCGGGCCGGAACTAGAACACGTGCGTGATTTCTCGTGCGTCACCTCAAAATATGGAAAATCTGTTCGATAAGATAAAATTAAGATTTCAGCGTTCCCCACTTCACTAAATTTGTTAAAACATTTACTTATTTCCATGCAAACATTGATGATAGTTGTTTTTACTATTTTTACTTCCGTAAAGCCTCAAAGAGTGTATCAATTGTAAAGGTGGACAGGACAAGTACCACATCTACATTTGTTATTATTAGGCCCAAAAATCACATTCTTCAATATTTTGTCGTCGATTTTTTTTTAAAATCGAGAAAATGAGCTATCCTTTAACAGCGTCTAGCATTCAGCAAACAGAATATGTGACCATTACATGATAGTGTAAATTCTTACTCGACAAATACGTAAACTAATAGTATCTGATTCCACCCATAAAACAAACGAAATAATGTTTCACCAACACGACACCATCAAACCAAGTACAGTAGCCATTAACTGTGACATGTAGGGGTTTTCCCTGTAGAGTCAACCGTGTGCTGTTATTTGCAATAGCTTCAAATACACAGAAAAACCAAACCTGATCTGACAACGGCGTTGCTTTAATCAACAAAAAGAAAAATATCAAAATGTAGGCCAACCGTTAGAGTATTTATTTTCACGGCGAACATCACTTATTCGTGGCAAACAAAACATAATTAAAAGAAAAACAGGCAACTTGAAAGGTTAACACCTGATTTGAGTGGTAATTGGTGTGTATTTGGTAATGAGATCATGTTCTACTGGCTTTTTTCACTTTTGTCTCAGCATCTTAGGTAATTTTATTTATACATATAACCCCCACCCCCACCACCACCCCAAAAAAAGTATCAAATGTGTCTTCTAAAAAAACATTTTGTTCGTTACTAATATCTACAATATTTGTAAACATTAAATATTGTTTGTTCGTTACTAATATTTACAATATATATAAACGCGATAAATCAATTTCTCACTCCCAAAATATATCTCTTTTGACATGATATGTGTTTAAGGCTAAATGTATATGTATAAATGCCTAACAATGACATGATAAATGGCAAGAAAGACACCGTTGTCATCCTTGAAAAGAAAATCAAACGGATGCATGTGTATTTGTTATTTATGCAATGTAAAGTATATTTAATCTGCTTGCACTATTATTCGACGCAGAGAATCTTTTCCCTCCCTCATCTGGTGTAATATTATTATCTCAGGACCCTAACCCTAATCCTGGACCTAGCCCCAACCCTTACTAAACTGTAACACCCAATCTCGCCAACAATGACGTGCCCTAAAAGGTTAAATTGGTTTGAACTAGTCACAATTGACATTACACATCAAATGATGTCACTTTTATGAAAATCCAATAATAATTGACTCTTTGACACAAACACAGTAGTGTAAAAATTGACTCATGCAAAATTGACCATTTCTCGGCAACTGCTCATATTACACACTAATTTTGAGTTAGGTACTCTTCGTACGGATTAATGCTACACGTTTATGAAAGTTACGAAGAAATGTTTTAAAATTTTGAAAGCCTGAATGGGTTGTAAATAACTCATTTTTACACCTTTTTCACCTTTAAACCGAAATGGTGCAAATACAAAACCGAATTTAAAAAAGTGAGTCCGAGTTTTTTGGCGCCTTTTGTAGGGGCATTTATCTTGATCTACCAGATTTGCAAAGATAAGATTTGCTAGCGAAAAGTTGTTCCGACACGCTAAAATTGGAGTTTTTAGAAAATTTGCATCACATCCGGTGCCGATAGAAATTTTTACCCGTAATAAAAATCGAGAATTTGCAACGTGGAGCATATTATGAACTTTTGTTTTATAAAAACGGACAATAAATAATTAACCTAGAATAGATAAACTGAAGTAGCCAATAGCGACTAAGAAAACTTATCTAAACACAAAATGTTCATATTGTTGCTCAAATCAGACAACCTTTTAACCCTGTCAAATTTTTAAATTTGGTGCCAAATATCTCCGAAGATTCGTCGAAAATCAAAAGTCTTATGAACTGTATCTATCTGCCTTGTCTCTGGCTATGTCAAAGTGTATATCAAATGTTAAAATCCAACCATTATTTAAAAAAACGACAACGTCGGCGATTTCGGGCATTTCACATTGTTGCAGAACGTGTGAAATAGCTTTAATCTATAAGTCACTCCCCTTTTCTCAGGAAAACCGAAGACGTCGAATCGATCCGACAAGCAGTTTCTGAGATATGCTCAAGTGGAAAGAACATAATAATAAGAAGAATAATCTTAACAAAAACAATAGTGTTTCACACAAGCTACGTAGTGTGAAATCCGAAAAAGATCCGCACAATTAGGTGTTTATAAGGTTAATGATAGCCTTCCCGCTTCTGGGATATTTACCCATCTGTAAGTTATATTGTTCAAATAGACTTTATAATTCTTCAAAATTACACCGTTACCAATGTTCTTTTTGATGTCTTTATGTAAAGAAACGTTACCCAAGTAGAATTCACACTGACCAAATAAACTTTGGCAACCTTTGGAGGTTTTCTGTTGAAACTTGAAGTGCCAAGTAATACAAATGAATTTTAAATCAAACCATAATATACCAGAGGGGAGGGGGCAAATATAAACGATCAGCACGTTGCTTTATTCCGTGAAAGTTTGGCATTGGTCTAGGCGACAAATTATATCCCGCGTTTGGCGTTAAATTTTAATATTCTGTTCAAAATTGAATTAATTTCTGCAGGAGGCATTAAGCGGCTGGCCTCGATCACCATTACTAAAGTTGGAACGATGAAATACACACTCCCTTTTTATCCTTTTTTTACGCTTAATTATCCTCCACAAATTGTATTCCAATCCGCTAAATATCGCAGACTAGCGATGACATCGATAAGTTAATTAATATCTAATTAATAATGTAGATAACATTTCAGACATAAAGATTATAACTCTTGCATTATGTATTTTCAATGTCAGTAGTTTTTTGGGATAGGGAATATCGATAGCGTCCATTCTTATTTTTATGGTAGGCTTAATACACGCAAGGTTTTAAACAATCCATTCAAAAGAGTTTACATGTACATACAAATTTGAAGCAACGACAATAACTATGGAAATAATCAGAGATACATGCACGATTTTTCAGTACGATTCATCTTCATGCATGATCTGATTCAGTCGTTTTTAATATGTCGGTAACTGGGTTGCAGGGAGGGCTTTCAAAGCAAGGACAATAGCCCCATAAATAATTCAACGCCGATTTTTTTAAAAATGGAATATACAATTCTAGCGCGGAACCTTTCTCAAAAATTCATCTATAAATGTGTTCTTCTCTTTTGCATTTACAAGGTTCTGTGACAAGTGTAAACTTTCTGTAAATACTTGCCAAATTGAACCAATATTAATAGGGTCTATGGTAATGATACAAATCCAGGTTTGCAGGGTAAGAACAATAACTCGCGAATATTTGCAACCTTTGTAGTTTATTCTTATGCTAATACAATACAACCATGCAGATTTTAAAGAAATCTATCTCTAAATATTTTTCTGAAATTTGTTTGCAAGAAATGTGACGTCATAAAATCTGCGCGTATAATACTTTTTTTGTTTTCAAGATGTAGGCTAAGAAAGATAGCGGGGGAAACTTTCTTGAACTTGTGCAAGTATTTATTAAGTACTTAGATTTTCTCATTCTCATTATATGTTCTAGCAAATGATCCTATATGTAGAACAAATTCCATCTGCCCACGATTATTCCCAGAATAGCCAAGAAAAGGTCAAAGAGCTAAAATCTCAGAATTTACCAAAAACAATACATTTAATAGATTCTGAAAAATATGTTAATTCGATAGTTTCCACACTTTTTGGTACCAACTCAGCGTTTTATGTACTTATTAGGTACACAAATGGACAAGGTAATGTGTGATCTGTTTCATCAAGCTTGACTGAGAAAGTTGTTGAAGATTCTGGAGAGGGTCAAACCTTAACAAGCAATTATTTGTTAAATGTAACACTTAAACCAACACCAAACCCATCCTAAACATACAACGTTATATGATATAGTTGGGTGTGTCCAAAGACCGGCTACTATAAAACCCCGTTCCCAGAGCCAGCCTTCCAGTGTGTGTTTAAGGAACCCGTTCGGTAAGGTTAAAATATTCCATACTCTTCATCATGAGACAACCCAATGTCTTAAGCTGGGCCCTGCTCGGATTGTGTGTTGTGGTAGCTTTATCTGCCGATCAAACAGACACCCAGACTACGGAAAGTATAGAAGATACTCTTGGTGAAATCGCCTTCATAGCAACAATTACCCAGGAAGCAAGTAAGTTAGCTTACACCATTTTTAATATTTACTCTACAAATCCGTTTGAATTAAATTGTAACACAAAGTTAATTTCATTGTTTAAATGTTCCCTAGAAATTGATCCTAAATAAATTTCGAGTCTACGCGTTTCATCTAAAATCTAATTTTTTTTTGCGTTCCCTTTTGATATCTTTTGGCTAAAACACAAAATTATTTTCTAATTACTGTTTGGTTGGGATAAAATCATATTGCCCAAGTCATGGTTTGCCCAAGTCATGACATCCCATCTTTGGCGAGTTGTGGGACTATATAAGTTCGGTTTAAAATTCCTAAATAAATGTGTTGCAAGACAGAGGTGTGTATTTAAACTGCCAAAAAGTACGAGAAAAAAAAATACCCCCTCCCCCGCCCCAAAAAAAAGAAAGAAAAAAAAAAAAAAAAAAAAAAAAAAAAAAAAACCAACATGGAAGATAGTTTAGTACTTTATAAGAGCACTACTTTTATAAACAAACTGAAGTATCTTTATACATTCAAAAGCTTCACTGAAGCAAGATTTAAAGGCTGGTAATGTCGCATTTTCCAAAATCAAAGATGTTACGAACACGTAAATATATTTATATCTAGAATCAGCATAGGGTAAAATATAGGAACTTATAGGTGAATGTAATGCTCATTTTTAAAATTGATTGATGTCGGGAGAATTTAGGATAAACACCAAACTATTCTGTTATTATTTTATCTTGAATGTTTTGCTTTCAGATGCTAATACAAATACAGCTGATGAAACTGGAGCTAGAAAAAAGAGACAGGTTGTGTACAGAGCATATCCTTCTTTAAACCCTTGGGGACGTTCCGTTGATTATTTGGGATTGGGGTTGGGATTCCAAAGATCTAACTACCAATATTTCCCCAAAACCTTTGGTTACACTTCCCGATACAGCTCTTACTACCCAGAAGATTTAAGACTAAACATCTACAGATTACCGATCTCCAGATTTTTCAACAGCTTCTATCCCGGACCCATCGTCCGACCAGCTGATGGTGTCGTTACAAGAACATTTTTCCGAACTGGTTCCTACCAAAACGCTTTGGCTGACTTCCGACTCTTCCCTCTCCAACAAGTCAGAACCATTACCACCACCTCCACCAGAACCGATGTCGCTGAACCAGGATTCGTTGGTACCTTCAGGGACATACCCTATGAGGTCCGAGTTTGTTCTGACTGTTGCACTGACGGGTACCCTTGCATCACCTTCACCGGACAAACAGCCCCCTTCCGAAAAGTCGTCCGTAATTTCGTATACACCAGAAACACCAGAAGCGTATCCAGTTACAACGACGTCTACCCAGTTGTCTAAATTGGTAGAATGTTGAAGTTTTGTACAGAATAATTTATTTGATTTTCACTGACTCAAACATCGAGATATAATATATATGTTTCTGGGCATGTATATCTGCATACGATAAAATATTTCAGTGGTAATAAATATTGGTTTTTGCGATATCGTTTCATGTTCTGTAGTTTAATCTATCGCACTGCATTTGGTTTAAGATGTGTTATTGCTGTAATTTGAGTGATTGGGGCCCTTTTCCGGGGGGAACTACCCTGGCTCAGTGGGTATGACTTTGGCTCGCTAACATGCAGGTCCCTAATTTGTCTATCCTTGCGAGAGTTCATCGGGATTGTCAGTGGTACAGAACAGAGGGCATGACAAGGGACAACGTATAGTCAGTCGAATGGGACGAAAAGCCGAGATCCAGTGAACAAATTAGCCTTGATGTAAAAGATCCGTTAGCAGTTGGAATCCTATAGAAAAATAGGCCGTATAGCGCCGCAGTCCGGGAAAAATTACCATCATAACATTTATGCATTTGCTCCCCTTCCATTAATTCTGGTCAGATCTCCGTTTGCCCCCATAACCACCTCAAAAATAATTTCAAAAAATAAAATATTTGTGATATGTTTCAGTAATCAGTACCTTTTACAGTGATTAAATGCCATATTCTCAGTCAGTCAGTCATTGAATGTTATCCTAGTGATTTTTTTACCAAACCCACCCTGTTGTAAACTTGATATAAACAACAGCACGTGAGTACGTTAGAAGTTCGGGGGTATAGGTTTAACGCGGAGAGAATAGCCATATACTTTGATTCACTCGCTTCGTTCGTTTATTAGCACTTTCCTCTCTGGTCGGATAAGCTAGTGATTTTGGAGACAGGCGGTAAATTTATCTCGACAGTCTATTTTTCACAATTTTGTCGGGGAAGCCCCATCATACCCCTGATTGTTGTTCACTCCGACGACGTTCCCCTTGAATCTGATAAACTACTATATATATATATATATATATATATATATATATATATATATATATATATATATATATAGGCGATGTGTTGTATCTGGCTCCATTTCATACGACACACCTGTGCTTGCCTACTCCATGATCAAACACGATAGCAGATGGCTTCCATCTTGTTTACTGACGGTACTACTTATTTTAAGACAGACTCGGCTTTCCAATTTATAATATCTACGTCATTGGGGATTTCCAATTTATACTCACTGGTTGCTATGACCCGCTATGGCGTTGTCTAGAAACGCGCGTGCTCGCGTTAGTTTAAAATTTTTGCTATACGTTTAACATGGACTATTTGATGTAATTTGCCTGATTTGATTTGGCCCCATTTCCATAAATCTAGGTTGTTTTTTAGAAATTTTTAGCAAATGTTAATCTTAGGTGTTTTTTAATTCTAGCCGAAGTAAAATTTTTTACAATTTATAGCGAGTTAAGTTATCGTCTCTAAGAGGCGGGCGTAGTATTTTAAATGGCGGCCATTTGCCATCATGTGTATTCTTGAAGTAGGTACACATGATGTAATCGTATGGCTCCATTTATGACTGTTGTGGTTCACTCCGTCGACGTTCTTCTCTAATCGTATAAACTGCTATGTATTGACGATGTGTGGTATCTGGCTCCATTATATTTGGACGTTCGGTGCTTGACTTGAACTGTTGTGGTTCACTCCGTCGACGTTTCTCTCTAATCGGATAAACTACTATATATATACGATGTGTGGTGTCTGGTTCGACGATCGGTGCTTGACTGCCAGTCTATTTTGAAAAATTTCGAGGGGGAGGGGGAAGAGAGAGAGAGAGAGAGAAATGGGGTTTAACGTCCACTCAACACAAACTAGGTCGTTTCGGGACTAACATATGGTTTAATTTTATTTCAATAATTCGCTTGCGCGTAGGGGTCTGTAGCAGTGGGAGGAAACCGGGGTGCTCGGAGGAAACCAACGAGGTTGAGAAGGCGCCCCTATCTCCATGCCACATACGCTCACACCAGCTAGAGTCGAAGCGCGGCACTCTAGACCACCTCCCGGGAGAGGGAAGGCTTTATTCTACCTATAGCAAAAAGTCCTATAGAATACCAGTGTAGTTTTCTTTAAAAAAGTCTATAGAAAATCTATAGAGTTTTGTGGGGGCCTGTCCCATTTCTGTGGGATAAAATTCTATGGTATTCTACAGAAGTTGGGGGGCCAGTAGAAAATAACAACCCCAAATATTCTACAGTTTCTGTAGCGCAAATCCTATAGTTTTTCCTACAGATTTATTGGAAATTTCTATAGGAAAATATTGTAGTATTCTATAGGTTTTTTTATTGCACTTTCTGTAGGATTTGTACAGTTATAGGAATGAATACTGCAGTATTTTGAAATTTGGAAACTCGGTCACTACAGTTTTCTGTAGGAGTGAGTACTACGAAATCTACGGATTTTTTTTATTAATTCTTATTTTGGGAATAAATATAGTTGGTCCATGATTTCTTCCACACTGACAGCTTATTTTTTTTCTCTCGTCCATGAATCTGGATTCTGCTGATGATTCGAATTTGTCAGAACTTTACAATTTTTTTCCTTGGTCGAATTTCAATATAACTAATATAAGGAAAATAATAGTTAAATAAATTAAGTAAATAACGAAATCTTAACTATTATCTGTTATTTTTGCTGTGAAGATCTACTTAGGGGCGTAAATAACGATTTTACTGGGGGAGGGGGGTAGCCAAAATGCGACCGACTGATGCACATACCCCCACCCCAACCCCCTGTGCGAGTGACGCAATCGAGCCGAGTACCACAGGTTTATCACATATAATATGATGATTGTGCCTATGACACAGAGTAATTTGAGGAAATTTTGAAAAATTAATTCAATACCCTGGCATTTGAGGTCATTGCTGGGAGAAATTCTTGTGGACGACAGGACCAAAAATGTCAGTCAATGGTACAGAATCTCGAGATCTTCTTTGCAAGAGTTGACATAACATCTGTACAATCTGACGCCCCACAGTGGTTACAAACTGGGCAGTTCACTATAACCGTGAATATGATAGTGCTGAGACGGACAGTGCTGAGACGGTATAAGACAACAGCGAAGTAGAAGAATGATGATATAATGGAATTGAGCGCCGCAGGCACGAAACAATTTCAGATATGTAACCGAGTAGAGAAATGATGTTACTATTGAATTGGGCGCCACAGGCGCGAAATAAATTCAGATAGACAGATATGTAACAGCTAGAGCTTTAAAAGACCGACTGCAGTGACTGAACTTATTTTGAGACTGACTATTTTTTTTTTCCTGGGTAAAATTTTGTTGATAGACCAACATACAACAGAATATTAAAGATACATTATGGGAGATTTTGACAAGGAGTTAGCCATTCTTGCTATAAAAGTTCAAAAATAGATGTTGAAACAAGAATATATTGAAAATTTCAGTCAAATAACTTTATCCTGAACAAAGTTGTTACCACTATAATTTTTTACTAGAAATGGTAGTTAAAATCATCGACACCCTTTTCCCACTATGGCCGATTGTGATTGACAGGCGTTAACTCCACCTACATAGTCTCGATCATCAAGTAATGTTTAAACGGTATCCAGTGAAGCTTGTATATAGCCTCGGTCATCACTGTCTTTTATGAATAATTTCCGGAAGTATGATGACGTCAACGTCACGGAGAAACCCCACCCACGACGCCATAGTGATTAAATCAGTCGACGAAATCCTGTTTTAATCCGAGCCCAATTCAAGCCATCCGTGGGTCTACAGTGTTCATTTTGGGCTTGTTGTTTAAATAAAGATCTAATTTATAATTTCTATGACATCTGAGGCTCAAAGGAAGACCGACAAAAGTCAGTTTTTGCTCTTCCATAATGTATGTTTAAGAGTGAAACACGTTTCTGAGACTTATTTTGAGACCGACTATTTTTCTCCATGGTAAAAATTTTGTCGTTAGACCAACATACTCACAGCAGAATAAGAGTTAAACACCATACTTTTCAAACAAGTTGACAAGGTTATGCGTGAGTAGCGTGACGTAGGCTATTCAGTGAGCACTTTTTTTGATACCAACTTTTCATAATTTGCGACCGACTGCACCGATTTTGCAACCACCCGGGCTCGATCCCCCCGGGAAAAAATATTCGGTCGGGTGTACCCCCCCCCCCCCACGTCCGTACATTTACGCCCCTGGATCTACCTTTAGGCTTTATATACTGCAATTTTGGGGGTGGTTTGATTTGTTTATGTTTGTGGTCTTTGAGTATGATGTCTTGTCCATATATTTGTTTTTGTGTAAAATTGTGTGTGGTGCAACCCTCCTGCACTTACTATTAGAGTGCCAAGATGTATCTCTATTTCATTCATACTACATTTAAATAACATTACTTTAATAGCAAGTGCAAGAGGACCGCACTACACGCAACACGAAAATCGACAAGATTTACCTGCAGATAAGCTGAGATAAGATATGTGATATGATGTTTATTGCATCAAAACGAATTAATTCATCGTGATAATTTGATAATTGGGTTCTCAAATTTTGATTTAACACGTACGTGTCAGATAAAGCATGTTGGTCCTTGATTATACTCCTTTTGGTGCAGTTATCGCAACTAGCGAGAAAACACGCCAATTAAACAATACACAACATTGACATTCATTTTTTACCGGTCGGTTAATTAACACACCTCTACAGAAAACGCACCTAGCATTAATTAACCCACCTCTCGGACCGTTTTTCACCCTCGTTAATTAACACACCTTTCTACAGTTTTAAACCAGTAATACCGAGTAATAGTCTGAAAATTAATTATCCTCCGACAAACGTAGAAATAACAACCAGGATTAAGATTTCTATACGGGCTGTGCACCTTTTAACTCCTTAGCAGTTCTCAGTGCTAGACTTGGCGAAATTCGTAATAACTAATAATTTGTATGATTTTGGGGGGTAGTTCTATAATAATATTGCAAAGATTAGATTCCGTAAATACCGGATTTTGTAAGTTATTGGATAGTTATTTTGTAGTCCGTCTTAGTACCATTTCTTATCTCACGGAGTGAGCCGAATGTAAAAAAAAAAAAGAAAAAAAAAAAAAGAAACCTGACCGGATATCTCGGCTTGTCTCGCGAGAACTAACATGGACGGTTTGTTTACCTTGCTGCTGGGGACGCCAATATTGTTTGTTTTCTTTCTGCATAGTAGTCCATGCTGTAATTAAAATTCTCATCCTAAACGCGCAAACAAAGGTTTGTTTAATCAATGCAATTTTTATTCTAAATTACTTATTAATTAATGGTTCAATTGTATAAACGTTGGCAGGTAAATGTTATGTATATAATATTTTATTTTGTAATATTGTATTCTGATTCATCATGTATTGTAAATGACTAAATGTAAAAAAATCGAAACCGGAATGCGGGAATGCGATGAGTTGATTGATAATACTGGTAAGATATTGTAATAATAGCGTTATGAATAGTTAAGATCATAATCATTATTATAATTATTGTATAGACCGAATGGAATAATTACCTTCGAAATTCAATGATGAATGATTGGGGAAAGTTAATGTAATGCCGGCTAATTAATTACCGTATGCTAATAGTAATAGTATAGTCTCTATCATCCACACAAATATTCTACGAATATTAGTCTGGATGGGTCCTCAAATTATGACGGAAAATAGGTCATTGTCTGGATTATCCAGACCAGTCTTTTAAGTTGCCATGTACTAAATCTATCAAAACAGCTCGCTTCTCAACGATGACACTCTTTTTTTAAAATTTTGTTTGTAAAGGTTTCAATTGAAATGGTATATTTCTCTCGTCATGAATCAGACGTATGGCTTCTCACAATCTTCTTAATTCTTCATCACGATTCATGCTTTTATTCCTCGTCTCTATTTTGTTTCTAATAATAGATGTGACAAGTGAATTGTGGGATATATTTTAACCACGCTTTATAGAATCTAGCAAAATCGGCCCGGCTTCATAAGATCTATCACTTACCGAGACTTTAGCCAAAAGTTTCCATTGCCCATGCGTAACCAAATGTTTGTTTTTTGTCCCCCGCCTTTCGAAGAAAGTTGGGGGACTATTAAAATGGGTTCGTCCGTCCGTCTGTCTGTCTGTCTGTCTGTCCGTCTGTCCGTCTGTCCGTCACACTTTTTGGGACACAATAACTCTCTTCCTAATTGAGCTAGAATGTTCAAACTTGGTGTATGTGTTTATTAGGTCAATGCCTTGATGGAGTTCAAAGATGAGCATTTTCCGCTTAGGGTAAGCAGAGATAAGCAATTTGATTGGTTGATGCTTTGGGACACGATAACTTTAGTTCTAATTAAGTGAGAGTGATGAAACTTAGTGTATAGTTTCATTACAGTAATACCTTGACTAAGTTCGATAATGAGCATTTTCCGCTCAGGGTAAGCAGAGCAATTTGATTGGTCGAGACTTTGGAACACAATAATTCTCCTTCTAAATGAGGTAAAATGTTCAAACTTGGTGTATATGCTTATTAAGTCAATGCCTTGATGGAGTTCGCAGATGAACATTTTCCACTTAGGGTAAGCAGAGCGATACACAATTTGATTGGTCGAGACTTTGGAACACAATAACTCTTCTTCTAATTGAGTAAAAATGTTCGAACTTGGTGTATATGCTTATAAGGTCAATGCCTTGATGGAGTTCGAAGATGAGCATTTTCCACTTCGGGTAAGCAGAGATAAGCAATTTGATTGGTTGATGCTTTGGGACACGATAACTTTAGTTCTAATTAAGTGAGAGTGATGAAACTTGGTGTATAGTTTCATTACAGTAATACCTTGACTAAGTTCGATAATGAGCATTTTCTGCTCAAGGTAAGCAGAGCGATACGCAATTTGATTGGTCGAGACTTTGGAACACAATAACTCTTCTTCTAATTGAGTTAAAATGTTCAAACTTGGTGTATATGCTTATTAGGTCAATGCCTTGATGGAGTTCGAAGATGAGCATTTTCCGCTTAGGGTAAGCAGAGATAAGCAATTTGATTGGTTGATACTTTGGGACAAGATAACTTAGGTTCATCTTGATTGATGATTTTTATGCCAATACAATGACTGCATTCTCATTTAGTAATCGATTCGACAGTAACAGTGTATAGAAACGATTGACTTGGACACTATGGCCCTTTCCCTTGGCCAGAGGGACCCTTTTGTCTGCCTTTAGGGTCGCCCTAACTATGGTACATTTTCATTTTCCTCGTCGGTTTTAGCATTTTTCTTTATAAAACACTATAGGATGACACTTCGTGTACAGTTTGATTGCTCGATACATTGAAAAAAATAAATGTGCGATTAATTAATATGTGTCTTCTATTTATTTTGGGATTTCGGCGGGGGACATCAGCCTCACTGTTGGCTTGTTTATGTGGTAGATTATCCAGTAATTTTCGTCAAAAATTGAGAACCGACCCAGACCCTCTTTGTGTTGCAGACTAGGGGGTTCTGGGTGACCGAAACTATAATAGTAATAGTCATAATAATAATATATAATATTATTAATATTAATTTATGAAAATGCGACAAATTTTATAAAAGGAAAAAAAGTGTTAAACAATTTAATATTAAATAGAATATTTTTAATTTCGATGACACATGCCACACCGTGAGCTGTTTTCAGTAAAAGCAAAAAAAGTTAAGCTTAGAAAAAGACAAATGTTTTATGACGGCCTATAAACTACATGTATGAGCTTATATGTGAAAATAACAAACACAGGTGTCGATTCTGATCAATTACACTTTTTCATAGGTGGTACATACATGTAAAAGTGAAGTTCTGTGTTGTATGTGATGTACATGTAGGCCTAATTACATTTGAATAATTAATTTAGAAGAATATTTTTGTTCTGCTCTGTCTTTACAGCTTATAGCCAAGTGTAAAAATGTCCGGCTTCAACACTTCCACTAAAAAAGAAACATTTTCTATGAAACTAAAAGCACAGTAAGTACTCAGCATTGGTAAATGGTTTATAGAATATTTTCATACTAACACCAGTAATTTGATGTAATAATATCAAGTTGATTAGAACTGTTTATACCTGGCTGTGTGGTTGTAGTGTCACAGAAGGAGATGCTATGCTCTAAGGCATGGATGCACTCTTAGTTATTATTCATCCAGGATTGATATAAGCTTTATAAGGATAATGTTGATATCATAATGTTGATATCATAAATGTTGATATCATAATTTCTAAGATTGGTAAAATTATTAATGACACACTAAGTTAGAGGTTGTCTTATTATTCATTTAGATTGAACGATTGCTACTTTTGTTTTTCTTTTAAACAGAAATCAATTTTTGTAAGTACAGTCATGTATTTGAATGTATTTGTCTGTATCGGTATATTTGTTTACAAGCCTTAATATTTAAAATTTATAATCAGTAGAGATTACTTTGTATAATTTATTATGGTTTTAATTTTACAACCTCTTCGCATCATATGTATACCTTTACTTGTGATCAGCTTATAAATATAGAAAGAGATAGAAGTTTGTATATAGTCTTGTTCCTTGCACTAATTGTCATGATGAAAGGACATACAAATCCTTGTTGTTAATAGAATTGCATTATTGAAGTCTTCACATAGTTGTTTGTTTCACAATAAATGGTCATTTATTTACCTCATCAATTACATAGACCAACCATTGAATAATAACAAATACCCAGCAAAATAAATAACAAAAATTTTCCAACAGGGAAATAAAATATACTAAAACATGAAATATATTAATAATGATAATATGAAAATGGTTCAATATAGACCCAATAAAATTTAAACATGCATAACTGTCCCATTGTGCAAAAGATGGGGTATCAACTATGGCTATCAATAAAAAAAATTGAGCATAAACAATACTAATGAAATTCCAAATTATTCAAAAAAAAAAAAAGCAACAAAAAAAGATCATACTTTTAACAATTCACAATTAGTCAAAAGACCAATGAAACATGAGCATAACTAAATACCTTTAAAATTCACCATTCAAAATTGCAATAGAAATTGAGCATAATTTATAGCTATGAAATCCACAATTAATGAAAAGAGCAAAATAAACATAAAGCATTTAAAATTGTTATTTGTAAAAAGTAACTGGTGGAGGAGGTGAAGGAAGGTGGCGTTGACAACTCTTATCTTAAACAAACAGTACTATTCAGATTCAAGCCAGTGTCTTGCCTTGTGCACTTAACAAAATGACGCATTTGAGGAATGATGAAAAGAGTTATCTCCCTTGCACTGTAGTACAAATTATATTTTACAATATGAAATAGATCTTTTTTTTAATTCACTACTAGTACTAGTGTTTTTGTTTGGTAACTGTACATTTTCTGTTTTCACTTGTATATCAAAATTTATAATTATCAATGAATTTAAAAAAAAATTATATTTTGTTCGCCAGAATTTCCACACATAATTTTGGTCATTGAATTATTTTGATTTAAAAGAAGAAATGTGCCGAATCTACTACTCAAAAAATTAAATAGTGGTTCTAACCATTTCCAGAAAATGTTAACATTAAATAAGAAATATAAACTAATGCTCATCTTTAGGCACAATATTATTAGTATAAATGGTAATGCTGGGTATTGTATTTAGGTGCTACGATATGACTCGCATCACAATTCATAAACAGGTTAATATTTACCAAGAAAACAACAGGATAAATGAATAATTGGTATTTTTAGTTGTGCCAATGTTGAAGAAATTAAACATTTTTATATCACAACATTGATGTGGATCATAGAAAAGTACCAAAACAATGTATAAGAGTGTTTGTGTATCTACGAATAATGTGTGATGTAGATAATTAAGAGTGACAGGTTACTTGCCGAAACAACAAAAAAGAAACAACCCCAAAGCAATACATGTACATCTTGTGATTCAATAAACAAATCTTGAGAAGGTGAATCGCAATACATGATTCAACAATATTATGTTGTGCCAGCATAAATAAATGGTACTAAAAACTTTTTATTGCAGTTTATTGTCGTCAAGAATGTAGAGAGCTTAGATTTTCAAAGTACAAGTATGCATATGATATATCCAGAAGCAAATGTAGTTTAGATTATTTATACAGAATACAATATATTACCCCCCAAAATTTTGTACAACTTTATAACGTTATGATATTTTTTAGGAATATAAAAAATGCCCAAGAAGAAACCCAAAAATTAGAACTAGAGAGTAGAAAGATGGAAGAAAGATTAAGGGAATTAAAAGTAGCAATGGGTAGAGAGAAAGAACAGAGAGAGTAAGTAATATATCAAATTACAATCAGGACATGAATGACTAAGACAGTGAATAATGGACACATTAAAGGTAATTATTATTAGATCTTTTTGTGTTCTACTTTAAAAACTACAATATTTCTTATCTTTTGTGTCTATAATCAGGAAAAAGGGAGGATTTTGGAAGAAAGGTCAAACAGGATCATTAAATAGTTACGCAACAGATGTACTTGAAAAACAAAAACCACCAAAGGTATGGATTTATTGTCGAGTTTCCACTGCTGAGTATAGATATCATTAGTGGAACCAATGTATGCCTTGTGCATTAATTTTTAAGTATTTGATTCTTTTTAATGATTATACTATAGTTTCAATGATCAATGGTATCCCAATTCTTCTTCAGTTCATCTGACTGCAGTCTTCAAATTAACTCATGTTTTTAATAGTAACTGAATAAAACATTATTATTAATACATTTGAATATTTCTAGGAAATTAAAAAAAGGAGTGTTAAATTATTAAGAAATGAAAAGATAGGTGAGTACTAGAATTTTCAATAGTTATTATATTTGAGATAATTTTGCTGATAAAAAGGTCACACCAATTTGATTAGGATTTCTTCTTCTCAATTTTCACCTTTTCAACATAATGTCACTTTGAATCTGAATTTCAAGTTTTGATAAATTTAAAAGAAAAATAGTAAACTTATATTTATCAAATTATGTACACATGTTCAATTTCTAACATTGTGTTTACCATACACAAAGTCTAGAAGTAGAAAACTTTCGAATTCACAAACAGAATTTTATAGATAAATATTTTAAGTTGAAGTATGTTTATTTCAGTATTACCAGAACGTAGTGCAGAACCAGGAACAATGAAATATATAGCAAATAGTCAAGTATTAAACTCATCTAGAGATAAAGCTAAAATACTTAAATGTGGTCAATGTGAAGAAAGGGCAGCTTCTGTGGTAAGATCTATTTTCTTCTTTTTACATCCAAATTATCAGGGTATTATTGCCCAAACTTCAGAAGATATAACTTACTATATAATGCTATAAAAATGTAGTTGGGGGTGCCATTGAGTGAACTGGCGTGGTTTTGAATCCCCGGTTGTATGTTGCAAGGAGTAGGGTCGTCTGTCCAACCTCGTAGGTTTTCTCTGGGTCCTCTGTTTTCCTCCCACTGTTAAAACCAGGGATCTTATTTGGCTGTTTTTTGTCGGCTTTAGCCGATTGATCTTTAATCTAGCCGATTGATAAAACAATGAATCGGCCACTATGGTATCGTATATCAATCTACGTCGGCCGATTTACAAAGAGTTAATTATCATGAATCGGCCACTATGGTATCATTAATCAATCAACTTTCGGCCGATTACAAAGAGTTAATTATTACTCGTCGATTAAGAAACCCATCACGGCCGATTACAAAGAGTTAATTATTACTCGTCGATTAAGAAACCCATCACAGAGTCCGTCAATACAATCTGATTACCTTCAGCTTCAATCCTTATCGGCTTGTTTCCTAAATAAACAATTTAGTTGAGTTAATCATGCCAAGTAAAAGAATGTATATAATCCAATGTCGGTTCAATCATTTATATCTAACACAATGTTGAAGTACTTGAACACCTCGCAGAATGACAATAGAAAACGTAAACGAGATATAGCCGAAGATAGTGATGGCGGTGCCGACCTTGAACTTCAAGCATGCACGTCGTCATTGGAAATTCCAAAAGCTGCAGATCCCCCCACGTCCAATATAGGTCAACCAAAGTCGAAGTCAGGAAGATATTTTAAATCCGAATGGTTAACTACTTTCAAATGGCTTTCGTTTGACAAAAATTCACAGAAAATGTTTTGTCTAACTAAGTTATGAATTCTGAATTACTGGTGAGCTGTCATAACAATTCCATGAAAGAACAATTTCCAAATGTAATAAAACTGATGGAAATAGGGAAGACGCTACCAGTTAGTAGTGTCGAGTGTGAGAGGTTTTTTTTCTAAGCAGAACGTTATCAAAACTAAGCTTAGGTGCCGTCTAAACGTAGAAACTTTAGATAACTTGATGCGGATAAGTTTAGAAGGCCCCCCTCTATCTTCCTTCGATCCACATAATTGTTTACTAAAGTGGAAAGACATTAGACCCCGGCGACTGTATGCAGGTGACACTAAAAATAAATTAATCTGAATCGAGACAATTGGTCACGTGATCGGCATCTTTCCGACTATACACGGAAATAAATTTGTGCGACGTTGTTAACTTGTTATACTATTGATATGTGCTTATATATTTTTTTGTTGTTTTTATATATTTACCAGTGATTAAGAATAAAAAATAGTTTTAAAAAACGTATTTGTATTTACTCGTATTTTTTTTTATTATTAAATTATAACTTCCGTTTGGTTGGACGAAACAATGAAAGCAAAAGTAGGACTAGGAATATGCATTTTGCAAAGTACTGAAATTTGACTGTAAAAGTATGAATATATCGACTTATGAATACAAGTATGCTATTAAAACAAAGGTTTTGTTTATTAAGGGTTTATATTCAGGGTTTATGGTAATATTATTCTTAATACGATATGCAATTATGGTCGTGAATAGAATATGCATAAAGACGACTATCTGTTAGGGCGACCCGTGGCCGGTTCATTTCAAAATGAAGTAAGAAGCCTGGTTAAAACACCTACGCGCAAACGAATTATTGAGATAAAATTAAACCATATTAGTCCCAAAATGACCTAGTTTGTGTCTAGTGGAGTTAAACCCCATTTCTTTCTCTCTCTCTCTCAAATCTGTAGTAACCAAATGAGCAAGGGTTATTTTGCTTAGCAATACCATATAAATAAATGTTTTTTGCTGATTATGCTTTAAACTGAAAGGAAAATATCTCCTATGGACATCCAGATCATCGTTTCTTACTGTATTATGAATTATGTGGAGAGAGAATGTTATACCAATGCAACTATGAATTTTATACACAGACAATGTCAGGCACAATCATCAGGTGTTTGCCATTTTGTCTGGCATAAATTTCCTTTTTGTAGTATTTCTATTGATTTTAATATATGATGATTATGTCTGCCATCAAAGTTAAAGATACCAGGTACCAGTTGAGTAGGTTTGGGGCTATTTCTAAGGAACAACTGATGTCTTTTTCAAGGAATTGTCACAAATCCCAGAATTTAACCTGGTATTTTTTTGGTGAATTATAATTTAATACATGTAAGTTTTTAAGATAAACTTTGTTTTTTTTTTCAGTCATGTGTACAATGTTCAGAATATTTCTGTGCTGGTTGTTTTGCGGCCTTTCATTATAAAGGTGCCTTAAAAAGACATCGAACAGTTCCATTACATGTAAGAAGAGATTGGTTTTTTATCAAAAATACAGAAATAACATATATATGATACAAGAAATTAGAATTTACATGCGTGATAGTATTATAACATTATCACTACTGTCTGTGTACTATTTTGGGTTCTATATAACTTACCTAGCTGTATATGCTCTTGCCTGTATAATGTTGTTTACATAATTAATAAGACACAGAAGGCTTTTTGAGTTTCAGCTATGTGAAAAATGTACTTTGATTTATGTGAAAAAATGTAAAATTAAGAAAAATACAAGCAACCTATAGCAATGAAAGCCGTGAAATAATATGTAGGCCTACACAAGAAATCAAACTTATTTGATTCCCATTAATTCCATGATGCATTAAGTTCTTGCCTTGCCGTCTACAAATTATGTGATTTTTTAAACTATGTCTTTCTATTTATAATTTTTTTTTTTATTCAGGCGTCTGGCCCAAGACAATGTATGTCACCCCGTGTTGAACCGCAGCAAAGGTAGAAATCATGTTATTTTCCCCATTATTGAAATCAGAAACAAATGTCAATCACTGAATTAAATACTTTGTGTGATTTTAATATTATACTTGTCAAATTAGAATATTTTATTTGATTTAAGGTCACCTAGACATGGTTCCGAAGCTAGTGCTGTTAGTTCTGTAATATATCAGGTAACTATATTACATCTTATTCAAGAAAACTACGACGCTTAATCTGTAAGCAGTTTGACTGGTTTTCACATTTCTGGGTATTTCCCGCCTGTTTTCGACATTTAATAATAATGATAATTATAATGAAATGGGCTTTAATTAGCGTCTTACTGTCTGCATGCACCATGCAGTGTGCTATGTGGGAAAATTTGCCCTGAACCTCAGTGTAGAACTAGCTAAGCTAAATGTTATTGATCCACTTTATTCTGCATTCTGTATATTATTTTAGTTACAGAATTCAAATATGTTGACATAAAAATATATTTGTCATCTTTCAGGATACAGCAAGAAATTCATCAATGGGTGCCAGTGGTTCAATAGGAAAATCGTCTTTATTAGCAGGAGAATTTGATGAAGATGAAAGTGCTGCCTCATTTCAAAGTGCACTACAGGCATGGAGAAGTGGTGATTCTCTTGTTAGTTCACCTGATAGAAAGAGAGTTCTGCCAACACCTAGTCCAAGACGTCCAGTATCCCGAGTCAAAACACCAAGTAAGACTAATTTCATGATCTTGTAAATGAAAATCTTATAAATAGAACATAGAATGTTTCTGATCAGTTGGTGGAACGTTGAATAAAACGCCTGTTAAAAGAATACAAATTATATCATGTTGACAGTCAGTAACTAATGATGTACTAAATGATTTTTCTCTACAGTTGTCAAAACTGAATGTTCTACCAGTACTCTGGAAGTCAATCAACCAATAGAAATCAAGTTTACAAACAATAACCTGAGTTATGCTGAAAGACTTATGCTAAAGAAACACCGAAGAACAGATGTTGGCCATATTACTACACCAAGAAGTTATTCATCAGCTAATGATAATGATGAAGAGATGGATATTGAAGAAGGTAAGGTGTGGCATTGACTATTGTAGATAATAGACAATACAGGATCGGTGCTTATTTTCTTCACCAAGGAAAATCACATTGTCGTCTGCTAAATGTGGGCTGTGTTGATCGAAATGTAGGTAACTAGATTCTCAACCAGATTGCTGGGGCACTGATCACAGTGTGGGCAGATAAGCTGGGTTATCACAGGTATGTATGTCTGCTTGGCTTACAAGGAAAATATGGACTGCCTTATTGATGGGACTAAAAACAACAGTCTTCTCGAGGTAGGCATACATTTGGAAATTGAAGAGATAGTAGAAGGAATAGACTAATGTCCTGACATTGCACATGCCACCAGTGAATTGAAAAATACCACATAGTAGTCTCAAAATGGCCAAAATCTGTTGACAAGATATTATTGTTTGTTTTTTTATCTTAATTGAAAGGATGTTTCTAGGATAAGCAGAAAATGCATTATACCATTTCTTTCCATTTCTAGGTGGCAGTGGTGAACATGTAGATTTTCACTCATTATACGAAGCCATGGTTCCTTCCAATACTACTACACCAAATAGTCAACGTACAACGGAATCTAGTTTATCTATTATAGAACTTGACACTTTGGTATGGATATTATATCTTTGATAAGAAAACACTTTGATTAAAATCTGTAATGTGTCCGTCAATATGGACGCCTGAAAATATTTAATCTTTACACTTATATTACCCTATCAATCATTGTAGAAATTAATTTTTTTTCTGCAAAAATCATATTTATTTCTTAACCCATTAGCATTTAGACTGCCCCAAATTGCCTTACCTAGGGCCCCATAAACCACTCTAAGCCACTCTGTCACATGCACAGCTGTGGAGCCCACACAAATTGGTAAAAGGTCTTGAGTATTGGACTGTTTCAGTGTTCTGGAATGTACCGGTATAAATATATCGCCTTTCTCGAATTTTGTTCATGGAACTATATGGTAGTCAATATTTACATGTACCAAGTCTTTAAAGGTTGGGATGGCCTAGTGGTCTAGAGTGCCGCGCTTCATCCTCTAGCTGGCCGGTCACCTCTGGCTTGCGGGTGTGGTTTCGAGCCCTGGTGTGAGCGTATGTGGCATGGAGATAGGGGCGCCTTCTCAACCTCGTGGGTTTCCTCCGGGCACTCCGGTTTCCTCCCACTGCTAAAGACCCCTACACGCAAGCGAATTATTGAAATAAAACTGAACCTTATGTTAGTCCCGAAATCACCTAGTTTGTGTTGAGTGGACGTTAAACCCCATTTCTCTCTCTCTCTCTCTTTAAAGGTTAATAACAATCAATTAATTATGATAAAAACATTTATATTTGAAAGCAGATATTTATATTTGTATACGTCACAAACAGTAAAACAGGTAAACATGTGCGACTTTGTAAGTTCCCTTATTTTCTGTGTTATAAAGTAAGTTTATATTTGTAGCCAAAGAAGAAATACAAGAATTGTGATCAGACAGCAAGTTATCAAGTAGAAGAAGTAGATGATATGACAGCATGGAAAATACAACATGATCAAAAGTAAATATTACCATTCTTATAGTTTAAACACTGTTTTAATGAAGTAATCCAATTATATTTGTTGTCATTGTGCTCTCTGAACTTAAGCTACCTATCAATTGATTTTTCAGTTCCAAATCTGCTACTTCAGAAATGGTTCATTCTTCTTCAAGGCCAGCATCAAAATCAAATAATACGAAAAGATACCCCTCCAATGATGTCAAGGAAAACCACGCAAAATCATCGAAAAAGTCCAGTTTGAATAATGAGTGTTTATCAGACCCTATCACTGACTCCTTTATACAGGAAGCCAGAGCAGCTAAAACCAAATCCGATGTCAATCGTCCAGTTTCAGTAAAATCTCGTCCAGCCTCAACCCGTCCGAAAAGCTCACGATCCAGACCAGTTTCTAGGGCCAAGAGTCGAGCTATGTCCAGATTACAGTAAGCTTTATTTTCACATTGCTTGTCTTTGATAATGAAAACTTTTATGTTGTTTATAGTGCATATATGGTGTCACAAAAATAATCCACTTTGTTTATTCTAACTCTTGCCTTTGGTCATTTATAATTCACAACCATGCTCTATACTTGTTGCAATGGTAATAGTAAGAACAGAATGATGGACCAAACTTGTAAACTCATAAATATATGAAGATTGGATGGAATTTTTAGTTCATAACAACATTAGAATTGTATGTTTCTTTTTGTAGGTTTGAGGGTTTGTTGACTAAATCTCCAACGTCAGCTTTACAAGATGTAGCTAAGATGGCTGTAGACAAACCAGACATATCAGACTATCAGTATAGATCTGTATTAAATAATTATTTTACTGATGCTAGTGATGGTGGTGTTAATCAACCTAAGGAAACAGCTACACCACGTCCAGGTAGTTTAAGAAAGCAAGATATTAAAGTCAGTTACACATGTAAGTTTCCTTCTAGATTTTAATCTTTTGTAAATTAGGTCCAAAACAAATTTATATAAAATGGGCTGAAAAGATTTGAATTTAATTTATATGATAGGAACAAGAAAAGCCAGACAAGATACCATTTTAAACTATATGGATATATTTACACTGTATAAAATGTAGATGTTGTGCTGGTGTTAATGGACACAGATTTAAAGCATGTGTAAGGTCTCATTCAAGATACACAATTGTGGGTCGAGAATATTTCCAGAATTTGTATTTTAGTGACACAGAATCAAGTTCTCCCATTGTTGTTATGGTTTGTGTTGTATCCAAAAATGAAACACAGGGAACAGGAACATTTGAAATATTTTTGTCATTATTCAGTTGATGCATGCTCAATATTCTTGTTTTTATTTGATTGTCACTGATACTCTGTTGTCAAGCACAAGGGAAATAACTTCGTATAGAATCAGGGTTAAATCATATTTAAGATATGTAAAACTACTATTTTATTTATAGTGTATCAAATGGCACCACGATCCTGGCGACCAGAGAGTAGTCTTGGTGAAACATTGTCAGCAGATACAGTAGCTCCAGAATTATCAGATACTGTGTTGGCATGTTTAGGAGATGCTGCTACCCCTACAGCAGATAAATCTATAAATAGGAAGTCGGAATCAGTGCTATCATTTACATATAGTGATCATCTAAAACATGAAGATAAAGAAGATTATCATGAAGGCTTTAATCACAGAAGTCATAAACACCGACCACAGTAAGTAAAATAACGTTGTAAATATCTTGGCTCCAAAACAGCACCATTAGCATTTTCCATCGTGTTTCCATGTCTAGTTTGGAAGGGACAAATCAAGATTTGAATTTTTAGAAAAATAGACAGAAATATGTGTGTTTGATTTGGCCGAAACAAGTAAATTTTTAGTGCTTCGGTATCTTGTTGATTGAAATTTCTAAACTCAAAAAACTATATTAAAAGCTATTTTGGGATTTTAATTATTTTTTATTTGTAGGGTAAAAAGGAAGCAAACTTTTAAAACTTACATGTACTTGAATTTATTTCCTTTTTACCTAAATTAGATTTTTATATCAAAATATAACAGTTGTGTGATTTACAGAAATACATGGATAAAATCTCCTATTACGTAACATTATTGTAAGATGTAGTATATTTAATGTGTTGTATACCTTGTGTTACAGAATATCAGCTAGACGACAACAATCTTCTTTAAATGATGAACCATTAGAGCGTGAAAATTCTGAATATAATACATTACCTATTAATGTAGATGAGATATCATGTAGTACCGATTTACAGTCTGGACGCAAATCCAAAACCATAGGTACATATACTTACTTTCTTATTATAATGATGTAGACATGAAAACTTAAAGACCACATAAAATAATAATTCTTAATTGCATATATTGATAGCCAAGGGTTACTACATTCATTTTACGTCAAGTTCACACCAATCTGATTAAAATTAATTCAGATATTAACGTTTAAACATCAGACAGCAAAAAACGGTTTTCAAATTTTCAATTACAACCTTAATCCGGTTGATTTGCTGGTGACGTCACAGGCACTACACATAATCTATACACATAATCTATACAATATATCACTGTATACACATCACCAGTTAACACGTGTGTGTTCGTCGGTCCAATTAACATTTGACTGGCGTAATCATTAACTCGTCATTATTTACATGTAAGCTACATATCACTATATTATACAAGTCAAAGCATTTTCAAAAGTCGACCTTTCTCATCTTGAGTTGTAATAGATTATATATTTCAAGATGCCATGTTATCATTGTATTATTGAGAAATTCCAGCAAGGAAAAGGGGAATAATGTACCGGCGTTTCACAAATTTCCCAAGGATGAAATCTTACGGAAAGAGTGGACTGCGTTTGTAAACAATTCAAATCCTGATTGGCAACGTACAGTCACAACAGTGATATGCAGAGAACATGCCTTTATTATTAAAAAAAAGTTAAACAATGTTACACATTATAACCTGATCGTACCGCACAAACGTATATCCATCAAAATGATTTATATTTAGATGTTTGAACACTAATCAACAAATAATACGAGGCTACTTTATTACAAAAACATCGGTGAACAAAGCTAATTAATCTGGTCCGTGTAAAAAATGATAATTACCTAATCAACACTCTGAGCAACGTTAGTCTGATTGATTTATGGCAGGTATAAACGACCCTACACTTGCCATCAATACACGAAGTAGTTAGATGACCCTTCTCAATCTGTTATTCCATTAAGATGATTACCAACAAAATGTATTTGTACTGTTAATTCTGACATACATGGATATTGAGATATTTTTTTGTATTACATTTTACGGTCTATTTCAGTGTAATGAAGTCAAAGCCGTACGCAGAAAGAAAGGCGCTGTATGACGATAACGGATTGTCACTTACAAATCACGTTTCAATCATTTTTGATGTTGATGATACATTTGGCATGACAAAATCTTTTTACCCCCGTACTTTTTTACTCGGGGGAAATTAGAAGAACCACAATACTCTTCTGACAAAAATGTATCTCGAATCGTTTGGACTGCACACACGATTGTAGAGGGTATTTAAACACTGCCGTGAGAAAATAGAACGACCGGACATTATGAAACAAATTCTAAATTAGAACAACGATACTCTTCTGAGGAAAATGTATCTCGAATTGTTTGGTCTGCACACGATGGTAGAGGGTATTAAAATCGCTGTCGTGAGAAATCAAAACGACCGTACATTATGAAACAAATTCTAAAATGGATTTTAAATTAAAATTACATAATTAATTAATTAACAAATTTTTCCGTAGTCAATTGTTTTATTTAATTAGGAGGATTAAGGAATAAGTCAGGCGTTAATGAATACACAGGCCGGCTGTATATTGGTAAATAAAGTATAAACATTCAGAATATGCATTCGGTCACTGTGACGTCACTGGCGTCTGAGGGGATTAAGAATGTTTTCGATAATTGGCCAAGTCGTTTTTACGGGAGGTCTATATTTGCGACTTTGAGAGAAGAAATCTGAATTATATTTCATCAGTTTGATGTTAAACTGCCGTAAAATGCATATAGTAACCAATGTCTATAATTTCGATCAGTTTCGTTTTCTGGTTTTATGTGCTCTTTAAATGAGGTTTCAAGCATGTATCACTAATTACTTGTGAATTTGTATAATAAGATCTTCTGCTAATGGATTTTCCCTTGGTGCCTCCTGTTGCTGAAGCCATTTACCTTTTTTGATTTTACCAAAAAGCAGAGGATGAAAAAGTGATGTTGAGTATATATATTGTGTAGTTATTATGATATGTTATGTAGGAGCTATTATATTATTGTTACAGTATTAGAAGGAGAAGATTATAGTACGTATGATCAGATTAACAATATAGAACAAACACAAGATGATCAGGAGACATTAGATAAATTAGAATGGGAATTAGCTTCAGAATCTGGACGAATAACAGGTAGAAAATTACTACATAAACAGAGCACTTCAAATTCCTCAGTGCTCTTAAAGCAATATTACAAACATTAATTATATACTAATTTACAGAAATATGACTGGAGTACTTTAACAACCATACAATGGTTGCATGTTCGATCCTGGGTTGGCTGACAAAGTTCATCAGGATTTTCCGGCGTGGTTTCTCCTTGTTAGTGGGCAGGATTGAGGGCCTTACAAGGACAGCTGTCTAGGCATTCGGATGGGATGAAAAGCTGATGCCTCGTAAAAGGTCCCATAACAGTTTGAATTCGATATATATATCTTTATCATTTCTAATATTGCTTTAATTAGATTTTTATTTGAGAATGGTTCCAAGTAAATTTGATTTTTTGTTAAAATATTGATCTTGTTTTCTAAACTGCTCTGTAATCATATGATGATTGTAGTTTGTCTTGAGCAATTAGAATGTTTTATATTTTCCAGCTGATGGACAGATATCAAGGTTAAGTTGGAAGATTGATTCTAGTAGAAGTAGTAGTCGTAGTAGTTCTGTTATACGTAACAATAATGATCAAGGCTATGATATCAACACCAGACTACGGTAAGATTTCTAATATCATTACTAAAATTATTGTAATTAAAATTCACTAGAGAGTAAGAGAGAAATGGCTTTTTATGTCCACTCAACATTAACTAGTTCATTTTGGGATCGAGCATGGTTTGATTTTATTTCACTAAGTCGCTGGCGCAGTGGCATTTTAAGCAATATGAGGAAACTGGATCACCCAGGTGATCAGGTGACCCTACTTTCAGCTGGGAATCAAAACCATGCCACTTGTCTCAATGACAGACCTTATGATCTGAATGTATGTTTTCGACCATTTGACCTCCTAACATCACCACCTTTATTTCATCAATTCCATCTGTGGTTTATTCATTGTTATATATTTTTATTAGTTTATAACTAAAATTTTTTTGGCCATTGTTTTGTATGGAATTTTTGATTTTTTGTAGAGATGATGAGTTAGTTGATTCAGATGAGGATAATAAAATGACTGATAGAGCAGATGTTTTGGCTTTAAAATAAGATGAATGTATTAAATAATAATTTGTTATTCATACACATTCATTACCTTACACAATGTTTTTATTCACATCAATTTATTAGTGCAATTCCACAAACATTAGGTTATAAAAAATTTATTCTACATCTCAGATACCACCTTGTTACGAGATTAAATATATTTACCCTGGCACGGCATCATTATTGAAATTTAAATAGATAACTCATGGATATTTGATAATTCCACTTAAAAATGTGATAAAAATTTCACCCATAAAACTTTGCATATATTTTAAATGTAATTATTTTGGGAAACCATTGCCTAACAAAGTACATGCAAGATAAAGTAAAGCTTGCATGAAAAACAGACCGGTGTTGTGTATGTTTAGGAGTAGGTGCACTTGCCTAACTTTTACATTCTGATTGAATACAAGAATTGTATACTTTTATACTCATGATTGATCAATTCAAGATAAATGTAATTATGTAGGAGTTTTCCATTTATATAGCATTAACATGTAATAATAAAAACTGGTCAATATAGCCATTATAATAATATAATCTATCTCAAAAGTCTCACACATCGAATTTATATGCCAAAAACTCACAACATCATGTTGCCAGCTTGGAATACTCTTTGAAACATCGCCCAAATTGTTCTTCCATAAGTATGTGTTATAGTTTACAGTTTGGATTAGGTTAATGTCAAGCACCAAGTCCGTGTATTGGTTAGTATTGAAGTAAAGAAGAGTAACATTATGTGCAATGTCTTGTTTACTGCTGTTTGTATTTGTCCAGTATACATTCATCCAAATATTTTGATTGTGGGGGACTTTTGAAATAGACAAAATTATTTAAGTTTTTATTAAGATTTACATTTGTCTAAACCAAAGTTTAATATTACAAGTTATATCTATTCCAAGGTTTCACTTTAACCAAAGCTGCTTTATAATAAGCACTGTATAAGCTTCCTCACTATTTATATTACTTATATATTCTGTAACTTTAAATATTGTCAAGAGTTACACTTTCTATGGACCATGGGTCAAATATACCTAGAATTTTTTTGTTTGCTTTATGATATGTTAGCTTGAATTAAAAGATGTTAAATGGTTAGTTCATAAACCATTATTTTTCCAGTCGGTCATTTTCTTTAAGTAAAAGTTGGTTAATCAGTGATACAGTATACTGTAGTATATTTATTTACTAGCTAAGTTTAATGTAAGAATGCCTCTTATACAATTAATTTATATTTTCCTTAAGAATTTGTGTAAAAGTCAGTATGATGAATCTTTTATATGTCTAGCTTATTGGCATGACATTCATGTATGTTAATGGTAGTCAATTCATTTAAAGAAACATTATTCAAGAGCTAAGTCTGCCTATTGCAAGTCTTTATTTAGGCTTTAAAGTTTATATAAATTATTAGTTAGACATTCTTAAATATGAGACAAGACCATAATTAAATCTCGATGCTATCGGATGGCTTGATCATTTAATGATTTAATTTAATAGTGGAGAAGTGAGGCAGAGTTATGAATAAACCACTATTGTGATTACGATAATAAACAGTCAATGCACGCATCCTGTCAAAACAAGCAGTGATAAATTGACACAGAATAAAGTAATTCAAATGAAATTTTCAATATTCATTTTCCAATATCTATTTTTGAACTGTTATAGCAAAAATGGTCAGTTCTTAATCAAAACCTTAAGTAATGTATCTTAAGTATATTCAAAAATTTACTCAGTGGAAAATACTAATTGCAAATATGAGCTACCTTCATACATCTACAGTTGGGTATGCTAATTAAGACAGTGTCAAGAGGTATTTGTAAATCGGTATTATTACTTTATATTGACATAAATCTATAGGTAGAATGCTAGTGCTTGACACTACATTGTCTTACAATTATCAAATAATGTATCCTTGTGTTCCTGTTCTCATTAGTCCAGTCTTTGAACAAAAGTTGGATGTTAAAACCCCATTTCATTTTATCCTAGGATTCCAACTGGGTATAATGACCACATACCTATAAGGATCAAACTATATCAGCCCAGCATCAGATCTGTGTGCTATTCTACCTTGGTTCACTATTTTTTTAACAATTAAGAAGACTTGACTGTCAAGTGGAAGTATTGCATAATATGCTGGGATAAAAACAGGGTACTGTACTACATGTTGTTACATACATATATGTATGTGATTTGTGTATAATACTTAATGTAAAATAACTACCCAAAATACGTTGGATTGGAACACTACACTAGTAGTACATAAATATTCAACTAAACAGAGTACCAAAGTGGTCAATAAAATTGAAATGATTCCCTCCATATGTGTTGTTGTTAAGCCCTTTAAAAGTATACTTAAATGGTATTTTCTTTGTAAGGTATTTTCAAATAAATAAATATTGCATTATTGGGACCTTATCATATTTTAAACATATCATATTTATATGGTTATTTTATTTTATTTTATTGTAAATTTTATAATTGTAATCACCAATATTGTGATTTATATCAAATCATTTAATTTATTGATTAGAAGCATACTAATTTATTTAATGTTAATTTTATTTACAATATTTATTATTATTTAATTAAAAATTACCAAATAGTTGTTTTATGTGTTAGTTATTACCTACATTCACATCAACAAACAAATGTCAACATATCATTGTGATCATTATCAACATTACAAAACACAATGTTACATTGTAAACAATGACCTTGCAGTTTTTAGGACTATATAATCCGTACAGCCATAATGTCTTGTCGCTTCGTCACAAAATAACTTCTAGAACTCTAGATTTGATGTCGGCATATTGCCACTATTTTGTGCTTCGGTCGTGTCTATTTCAGATACACAATCAATTCTGTTAATGTTTTTAGCGTGGAGATTGACTGACAGTTAATTTATTTCAGTTCTAAGCAAAAATTTAAAACTTTATACGCAATTTAAAAAAAAAATAGCTAAATTACTGTGATTACTGAGCAAAATGGCCATTCAATGATTCATTGTATACGTTGTATACCCCAGCTACCATGTAACTTTCGCACGTTACTTAGTTACGTACGCACACGACTAAGTTAATAGAGACTTTTGGCAAGCGAAATTTCTAGCGCGTATCCGTATGGATTTTGTGTGTGACGTCATCAATGTGTGTGTATTTCTCATAATATGTGATACGGCTCACGGATACGGCAGCCCGTATCGAACAGCTTTCATATTGACTTAACGCACTGCGAGATATTGTAGGCAAGACACTTGACTAGTACTGATGGTGATCTTGGTAGATAACTGCCATCATGCTGTACAGAACTATGCCTGTTCAGTGATGCATACGAATGTGACAAAACTCTAAAACTACTCTGACGCAACGTATACCATACGAATACGTGATACGGATAGGGGAAATGCCACTTGCCAAAAGTCTCTAATGTACCAGGAGAGAAATTTTGTCCGAATGCCGACCATATCTAGTCTATATTTAATTCCAACTTCCAGTGTTCTTTTACGTGCATCCAATGTTGTCCCTTGTCATATCAGCCGTCTGTTCTGCACCGCATTGGCGAGGGTGAACCACGTCGGAAAATCAAGATAAACTTTCTCAACCGGCTCCCGTTCAGACCATACAGTCATTTATTATCCGTTGAAAGGTATAACATCCCGTAATGCACACCTATTTGACTATCGAGCTGGTGTTAGTGGGTACATGACTCCGTGGCTAATAGTTTGTCCTACATATTTTCTAAAATATCGCCAACCTATTTATTCCAATCTATTTATCTTTTTTTTATAAATCGGCTCACCAGCTGTTTGTGTTTGAGGGGGTATTGTTTGTTTCGTGTAGATCGACTTAATTAGTCTAATATCCTACATGTAATTACATTAGGACACTTACACATGTATATATGAGAATGACAGCTAGACTCATACATTATTGATGACATGTCTGCTTAGTAAACCACTAGACAGATGATTTGATAAACAGTCAAGCATCTCGCATTGAATTGAGAAGGAACTTAGCAACATGGCTGCGTGGATCAACTGCTGTTAGTTTAGTTAAATCCTAAGACATAAAATCATGATATGTGAAGATGCTAAATGATTCTTTCAGGGCTGACTAACAGTAAAATTAATTGTCCTAAAAGTATACTGCTTCAGGTACAGATAGTGAGAGTGAAGCACATAACCTTTTGTACCGTCGACATTTGAATTCACCTGGAACTGGGAATCGTTGAATGTGCGTCAGTCTGTTTTGTTGGGACAGTTAAACCGGGATCACGGGAGTAAAGATATCCGTGATAATGAAAATAAATATTTTAATAACACGCATGTATCTTATCTTTAAACAGGTAATCACCCCAAATGCCGATGGAAAGCAAATTAAATGCTTCAGTAATATAACCTCACACTAATATATATTTGCACATTTTTGACACTCCCTACGCCCATTAGGCATCGGGCGGCCCTGGGCTCAATCGCCAATACTGGCTTCTTCCAGGGGCGTAAATGTGTGTGTGTGTGTGTTTGTGTGTTGGTACCCCCCCCCCCTCCTCCCGGAGGAAAAAAATGGTCTATCGCAAAGTCAGTGTAGTCGGTCGCAAAATCACAGCAGACTGTTTCACCCAAGGACAAAAATAATCGGTCTCAAAATAAGTGCAGTCACTGCAGTCCGTCTCAAAGTTATGCATTGGCAAGTAAGTAAACAAACAATCACAAAACATGGGAAATTGACAGATAAGCCCCAAGCTTCTGTACCATTTCTTATTCTCTCGTTAAATGTGCCATAAAATTGACTAAAATTTTCAAGCTCGGTTACATTTTTAATTTTCTTTGCGCTTGATACCATTATGACATCATTTTTCTATATTCACGGTTATTGAGAACTGTCAAGTTACACTGGGGCCTTATTCGCAAAATTTTAACTTAGATAAAACCCAAATTTTAGTTATGTGACTGGATAATATTAGATTGATTTTAGTGCTTAGCCAATCAAAACTGAAGTATCTACTAAAATTTGGATTTTATCTTAAGTTAAGATTGGGCGTCAGACTATACAGAAACTTTATTTTTGGCATTGCTTTAAATGGCCCTTGTCAAGCCATTTGAAATATTTGGAGCTGGTGTTTATTATTTATTTAACATTTTTGGCTTGATTACTGAATATAGGTCCGGAAAATAAACCACGCAAAGACCAATTTACAGGGAAAATTGGAGAAAGTTGAGAGTCGACGATTTTGGCTCCATTATTAAGCCAGTTGGTTAAGCGTATAACCACATACATATATTTTTGTTGGCCTAGTCAATATTATGTGACGCAACCTTGCGATAAATGCATATTATATTACAATCATTCATTGCCATCTTAATAGCAGTTATAACATGATTTTCTACTTATTTAAAGCAAGTTACTTTTTCATAAAATCGATCGGTGGCCAGCAATCGATAGAAAGTTGAATTATGTTTCTATATCTGATGGCAATAGAGCTTCCGGTCTACGGAAGCGACTTCGATGAATGTCGCCCCCATTATTTAAGTCTTTAGAGGCTCACCTTGTCGACCCGCTGCCAATCAAGCAATTAATTTTAACCAATCAGAAGCGAGTTAACAAATTAGGGATCAATAAGGAATCATGCCGTAACTGTTTATTTTAGCAGACGTGAATAAAGTGGCGGGAGATCAATGGAAGTCGACAGACCATAAGTTGACAATTTTAAGTTTGGAATAACGGAATTAAGGTAAGTAGTCTGATGTGTATTGTTGCTTAGAAACAAAAGATTGAGAATTATTCAAATTGCTACTGATTTTTTGAAAGGAAAGTGCACGAAAATGAAGTAACGCGAGTACAAAAACCAAAATCACTTGAAGACAACTATTTATATTTAGGCGCATAGCTTCTTTCGATAATTTAAAGCATGGCAATGTCAGAAAACACCAGAAAATACCCCCCTTCTTTTAATAAACTTATCTTTACATTAATTTTATAATGAAATTCTTCTTATTGACACCAGTCATGTATTGTTGTTTGAATGCCTCTTCACATTAATTTCGCATAATGTCGCGTATAATATCACCTTTCCACAAAATTAATACCCCTGCTCGGAAAACATAATTTTTGAATAGGTTGATTTTACTACATTATTAGTTATCATACAAATAAAACCTATTCGATTACATTAAATGGAAAGATAATAAATACTTCTCAAAATTTTAGATGTATACTTAATGTTTTCGACTAAAATCGTCGATTTAGGGCTTAAAATGTCGGTCAACTAGCTTCTGTGTCTGTTCACAAGCGGAGCTAACAGTAGACAGACAGCCTGCGTTTAGTATGAGCTGACGTGTGGGGCGAATTTAGATCATAAGGTCTGTCATCGAATCAAGTGTGGTTGATTCCAAGCTGGCATGTTCAACTACTGATAAATAGTAAAACCCCAACGCGTGAATTATTAAAATGAATAGGCTATAGTATTATAATATGTCTAGATTTTACTGCATTAGAATTTTAAAACCCGTTAAAATCCGTTAAAGTCTACATGGTATTAAGACATCTGAATTCCACAAGCATTGCTATTTTAAAATCTAAAATGATGGCATAATATAATATCAGATTTAATAATAGAGCAATATTTGTTATTTTTAGAACGATGTCGATTTCTACATTAAAATAATTGATATTTCTATAATATAGTAGTGAAATATTGTTCATGGTATAGTTATTGCTAAACATAGCTGTATTCTCAGTGGGAAAACTAATCGATTAATCAAACACAGTCTTGATTTATCGCCATTTATCACGTTTGAATGAAGTCCTATGAACATCAAAATATGAAAAATATATTGACAAATTTAATAGTAAGTAAAATAGCACCAAGAACAAGATCAGGCAATACAGACTTCTTTCAATTGATTGCGGAGCAAAAAAAGAGAGAGAATTTGGGTATAGAGTCCACTCGAAAAAATACAGGTAATTTCGGGACTAACATTATATGTTTTAATTGTATTTCAAAAGTCTGCTTGCGCGTTGTCTTTAGCAATGGTTGTGGTGTTTAGCAATATTTGTGGTGTTTAGCAATGGTGGGAAACTGGCAATCTAATTAAAATATAGATCTATATATCGTTTCGTTTTTTTATACTTTCGATGGCCTACACTCATGTAGAGAACGCTAGATCGGAGACGGTCCTACGCAAATTGTGACGTCATATGTGAATTGTGGGTTAGGGTAAGGGTTAGGCTAGATCATGGGTTAGGGTTAGGGGTAGCCCTGTTTATATCTCGGGACTTTGACCAAATCTACAGGTCCTAGCCCTTACCCTAACCCTAACCCACAATCTATATATGACGTCATATGTGCTAAAATGCGTAGGACCGTCGCCGATATAGCGTTCTCCGTAGATCTAACAAGTTATAGTGGGAGCTCACGTTCTATGACGTCAGGTATCAAGCACGGGACATTTGACCCGATAACGTCAGTCATTCGATTAACCAATTAGCGACCGCCATGCTTTTTAAAATCTACATTTGTTTTGTTTTTGATTTCTATCCGCTGGTAATATTTACTCACAGTTCCACGCATGAAAAGGTCAAACGGTCGATTCGACAGACCATTTGATTGGCTGACCCCTCATTTCAGGCAGAACACAACTTAAATAACAAGTCTTCCAGATCCAAGAGTAGTAAATCCAAGTAAAAACGAAATTTTAAACTATTAAAATCGAAACGAATTTGGATCTGTGTTTTAATCAGATTGGGAAACTGGAGGACGTGGAGAAAACCCTTGGCATATACGAATTTGGGATCGAAACAACACAATATTACTCAGTGTAGATCTTATGGTCTAAATCGCACGCGTTGGATCATGTTTTCACCCAACCTCCCACCGAATGACTTTTCTGAGCTATAATATGGTGTTAGAAACTAAAACCAAACCAGCGACTTGTCCAATGTAAAACAAATATTATTCGTTTAATTTCATGAAAATTGTGTGTAGATTTAGCTTGGTGACGTAAAAGAAACCCAAAACAAACGGATTTTAACATGTCTTAAAGCAATAGTTGCATTTTTTAAAATTCATGTGTTAAGAGTCATTCCACGAGAAAACCATGCAATATCATGCAGATGTTCGAAGGTGGGGGTCGGCCGTTTTAGTTCATATTCACAGGGTTTGGTCGATCCGTCGAGCCTACTCCCTGGCCAAAATCACTGATTTCAGAAATCAACCGTTTTCGAGATACAGGCCTTTTACGTTTTTCGGTGTTTTTTTGCCATTTTTAGGCCAAATTTTAGGTATTTTCGTCGCACTACTAACGCTGTTACATGATCCTGGAGAACTAGGTTTGGGTTGTTCATGATAGCCGGGGTCTTGCACTACCACATAATCATGGTCATCCGGATCAAGTTCATTTTCCAAAGGTGTCCGGATACTTCAAAAGGTACGTGTCTAGAGATGCCTGAAATGTACCCCATCTTTAGATCGCTATAACTCCACTGGAGCAGGGTTTGCGATAAAAATTAAAATCAATTTATTTGCAGCTTGACCAGTTCTAACAACATAAGAAATAAATTCGTTGTCAGCTAACTTGCAACAGTATGAAAATTCATGTCGAAAGTTAGCAAAAACTTCAGTTTTCATTGGGATACATGGACGGATTATTAAGGTACCCTATCGCCTATATTGTTATTCAGAAGGTCAGTATATCGACTCCGCCTCCCCTTCAACCGACTTTGCCAAAATATTCAGTCCCGGTTTGGTTTGGGTATCCAGTCTGCAAATCCAAGATGGCGTCTCCCAGAGAATACGGATTTTCGCAAATTCTCGATCTAAAGCATCAAAATTTTGAAAAACGGTCGAGTTAGAGCAGATAAAAATATTTTTCATATTTAATCCCCGTATGGTACAAAATAACGTCTCTTCGTTTATTCGACAGCAAATGAATGCAGAATTGCCCAAATAAGAATAGTTTTGCGATGTCAAATCATCGTTTTCGTTATAAAATGTCTACAAAATATTCAAAATCCGCCCGTAATAAAAATAGGAAAATCTCGCTATTTTTGTACACCTACATTCTCATGTGGACCCCCCTGTCAGTCTATCTGTCCACATTTTCGCGTGGACGTGTATTGTCGTCGCCCCTGTCCGTCGGTCCACATTTTGTTTACGGACACTCTATGTGTCACATTTTTATCCACTTTCTGCAATACTTGAAATAATTATAGGTTTATCTCCCTAACATCTCGGTTCCTTTCAATATTGGCATGTATCTGATCGTAAGTTCATGGCACCTGATTTTACGAAAAATCATGTTTTTAGTTTATGGACTAAATCGGAAATAATAAAATAATTATCTCCCTTGTCCCCCCCCCATGCAATAGCTATCTTCAAACGTTTGAATTTGAAGTTGATAATGATATTTTTGCCAATTTCTCAACTGACAATAGTGAATTATAGGATTAATAGGTTTATTCTTTAACAAGGCGGGGGGTTGGGATGGCCTAGTGGTCTAGAGTGCCGCGCTTCGACCTCTAGCTGGCCGGTCACCTCTGGCTTGCGGCTGTGGTTTCGAGCCCTGGTGTGAGCGTATGTGGCATGGAGATAGGGGCGCCTTCACAACCTCGTGGGTTTCCTCCGGGCACTTCATTTTCCTCCCACTGCTAAAGACCCCTACGCGCAAGCGAATTATTGAAATAAAATTAAACCATATGTTAGTCCCGAAATGACCTAGTTTGTGTTGAGTGGACGTTAAACCCCATCTCTCTCTCTCTTTAACAAGGCAGGACTGTTTATAGATACCAACTATTTTAATCGTTTTTTTAAAAATATAATTTACAGATATAACTTCAAAATATGAAATTGTAGCTTTAAAGGGATCGTTTATAACCCTAATCTAATAGCTCAGCGCCTTCCGATATTCCCGGATATCGGATATTAACTTCCTGGATTATAGCCCCGTTTACACTTGGCCGCGATAAGCGTGCCGTACTGGGCACGGTACTAGGTCTCGATAAATTTCAAGAAATTGACCCGTTTACATTACCGGTCTTGGAACCGTGCCAAGCACGCCAAAGGCGGGACTCTTCACAGAAAAGTTAATTTCAATCCCTAAGCAAGTTACCCGGATGAAAACAATTATGGCGGTTGATTTTGGTACGTATAGTCATTTTGACAGAACTGATGACAGAGCTGTCAAAGTTCGCGGAAAAAAGTCAAGGTTCATTTGGCGCATGCGCAGTAATCCGTGCTCCGATCGGTTAGCGCTTACAGTACGAAAATTTAAAACGAGCCGTTCTTGGCACAGTTTCGAGACCACCCACTTCAGTGGGCCAGATTGACACGGTACTCAGTACGACACGCTTGTGTTTGACCCGTTTACACTACAAAAACATTAACGGTGCCGTACCAGGAACCGTACCCGGCACGCTTAAAATTTGTAATGTAAACATGGTTTATGGCCCATGATTCTACAAAAAAAAATGCTGTTTTAGCTTGTAGCCCGTCTAGAGGTCACAACTTTCATTCGATTTTTAAAAACGTTTTGATATATCCCAGTTACACGCTAATGATTGCGGAGTTCGAATTTTATGAAAATCGAAATAAAACTGCCAGACAAAATGGCCGCTTTTCGTTCGCAAATAGTGTAAAAGTATGTAATTCCAAGAATGTTGACACTCTTAAGCGGCCCACATACGCTCAACATAATTGTCAGTTATTGTCAATACTTGATATTGACAATCATATTGAGTGTGTGTATGTGATATTGAAGCTCGAAATAATTGATGTCAATATAATTGAAGAAATCAAATGTCCATAGATTTTTTATTGACGAACCGTCAATTTTTGTGCAACAATTGGTCGTGTGTGGGCGTCATCAATAATATTGACGCAATATTTCGTTTTCACGAAGCTCTCGAAGTAGGTGTTTGTGCCCAAACTTTCCATCTGAGTACACCCTTGTTATGACCATTTTCGATGTAGTTTCTTTTTCTTGGGACTAGGAACCGCCATAGCTAATGCTAAACAAATTGTTCCGTCAATGATGGCTGCTTTCCTCAGAATGAATATTGAGACTAATATTTGCTTCAATAACATTGACATCAGTAATATTGACAATTATATTGAGCGTGTGGGGGCCGCTTAAAGAACATAAATTTTATCAGATTTTGATGAATCTTCAAAACTATCCGTGTCTGCTTCAATCAAATTCAGGCCAGTGATATTTTTCAAAAATGTATTCGTTTATATGGTAGCAAATGAAAAAAAAGCTTCCGAAATGGTATTTTAACCACTGTTTGTCGTGTATTTTGTACACGGTGAACAGTCCATTTGCTGATTACACTATTTTGCCGGAATTCGAATTTTTACTAATGGTTTGGATTGTTCACACTTGGTTTTATTTTATTCATAGATAAATCATTTCTACAATAGATTAAGCAGGTAAACAAGGTAGGTGTACGTATCGACGGTATAACAAGATAAATACAGGTCGAGTGGTAGTTATATACTCAATGCACATACTAATTTTGAAATTCTGAATATTATTCACCATATCTTGATGTCCAATTGGTCAATATTGATGTCCAGTCGGTCATATTCCTGGCCTGACATTTGGAAAATATCGCAGGACATGTCCGGAAAGTATGGCTGCAATCCAAACACTAAAGAAACCAAAATACGTCGCGAAAAATGACGAATTTCGTAACTTTCGACACAAATTTTCATACTGTTGTAGGTGAGTTGACAAAGATTTTATTTTTTACTTTGTTAGAACAGGTCAAGCTGCAAATAAAACGATTTCCATTTTTATCGCAAACCCTGCTCCAGTGGAGTTATCGAAATTTGAAGAAAGGGTATAATTCAGGTATCTCTAGACACGTATCGTGTGAAGTATCCGGACACCTTTGGAAAATGAACTTGAACCGGATGACCATGATAATGTGGTAGTGCAAGACCCCTGCTATCATGAACAACCCAAACCTAGTTCTCCAGGGTCACGTAACAGTGGTAATAGTGCGACGAAAATACCTAAAATTTGGCTTGAAAATGTCAAAAAACTGCCGAAAAACGTAAAAGGCCTGTATCTCGAAAACGGTTGATTTCTGAAATCAGTGATTTTGGCTGGGGAGTAGGCTCGATGGGTCTACCAAACCCTGTAAATATGAACTAAATCGGCCGACCCCCACCTTCGAACTATCTGCATGGTTTTCTCGTGGACTAGCTCTTAAAAAAAAAAATGCCGTAAAATACATGGAATTTATACATACAGTATCTCTACCTTACTAAAGACTTATTCTACAATTCACGATGGGCAAATATATCAGTTCCGAGTTTAGACATCAACGTTGAGCAATTGCACGGAACGTGTAGAAAATAAAGCAGGGAGATACGTATTAATTCCGATGTCATTATTATTTCAATAAAAGCGGTTTAACACCCGCTCTCACTCTTTTGTATTTGTACGAATTCTTGAAGCGAATCTGATAGAAACATTCAATCAATGACATATGTACTAAATAATTTGTTAATGAATGAGTATAAATATACTAATAACAACGGTGTCTTTATTACGTGATAATTCGGGAAGGGAGACTATTCTCAGGCGATAATTAACCACCAAAAGTGTCAATAAAGATTTGTAATGTACACAAAATGGCAGATCACGAAATTGAGGGACAAACAATAGCTAAATCTAATGACATCAAATATGCATTAGCGTGGCAGTCTGAAGAATAGGCAATATAAATAACGACTGGAATCGATATGTTCCAATCTTTATTCATGTTCTAACCATCATTTCGTTACATAGTTGTTTCATCTTTGACTTTGATATCATAGTTCTATATCAGAGGCAAGGGCAGTACTAATACCGTTTGGATTATCTCTTACGCCAGTTTGGGATTTTGGATCTATTTATTTTTGGGGTAAGATATTATAGTGCTATAATTTTGTAGATGATAGATTGAATAAGAGGCACACATTTCTGTATGTAAATGGGGGCTTATATTATTATCTTTTTGACGTTGTCCACCCCCAGTTGGACATGCCTGACTCCTTCCCCAACCCTTTTAATGGCGGAAAGTTGAGGGCAAGAGGCGTGTTTCCCATATTTTGGCGTCTGTGTAAACGTTTTTTTTAAACCCCAACTTGGAACCGCCATAGGGTTAGAGCATCCGCGGTGGCTAAGTGGGTAAGACACTGACTCGCTAGAATAGAGGTCGCATGTTCGATCCCTGCATAGGCCGAGAAAGTTCATTGCTATTTTCCGACGTGGTTTCCCCTTGTCAGTGGTGCAGAACGGAGGACCTCTCAAGACAGCTGCCTTGTATACATTAGCGTACACGTAAAAGATCCCTTGGTAGTTGGAATTCGATACAAGTGTAGGCTATAGTGCCGCTGCCTGGGGAAAATTTCCCTTCATTAGCCCAGTTTAGGAGCAGAACGTTAAACCCATTTAATTTCCATAACACTTAAAATATAACTATGCTCGTTATAACTGCTTCGTACTTTATTCGTACTAAGTCATTACATACGTTTTGGCCCATGTTTTTTTTTAACCTAACCTAACCCTGTGGGTATGTACGAGGGTATTATTCTGAAATAAAAATTGTAGGGGCCACTGGGAGATTCCGATGTATGTTCGGGGCTAGGAACACAAGTTAAATGAAATGTAAATATTATTTTGCAAATTTCAAAACCTATTGTAACCGCATTATTGTACGAATGATCTCGCATTGGCTGACAAACTGGCGATACTACAAACTTAAAGATAGCGGTGTTCAAACCAAAGCCAAAATTACCCACGTGGGTGGTGAGTAGAAACTGGGCAGTAATAGTGGATATGACCTTCATATTTTCAAATCAACATTAGGAACACACGTTCATCCAATGGAACTTTTTATCTTGTAATCAATCATATCCCCGCAACATATGCACTTCCCCACCCACAATCCGGTTCTCGTCTTTGATAGTTTTTGCATTCAATAAGTTCAATATTTGATAGTGACGGTGGTGGAGATGTAGAATTTTAATTAAAATATTCATTAGTATATAAATGATGAAGTGTAGACAATATTAATTATAAACCACAGACCGTATATTATATAATGATTTTATTTTACTGAGAATAAGCAAATGGAAATGTAGATAGTTTAAATACATAAAATTGACATTAAAATCATATACAGTAGTTTGTAAATTAGAGTGGATAATAATCTGAGATACAATATTAATCGTGATACCCATAAAATGGGTTGAAGTTGCTGAAGAACGGATTGAAAGCGCCATAGTTTTGTTGGTAGGGATTAAATAAATAAGGATTGTACCCAAAGTTTGGATTGTAATTGAAATTGTAGAAGCCATTTGGGTAGCCATAGAAGTCGTCAGCTGATAAATAAAATGAAAGAAAACTGATTAGTAAATTATTTCATCAAGGGTTTTAATCCCTGATTACACAAGGTATGCAATGGTTGACGAAATCTACAGCCATGTTGAAAATGGGTGGGTCTAATACACACACATTGAACATTTTCAATTTCATTAAATATTAGAATGAAAGAGGAATAAATACGTCTCATTCTCAGCGTTTTCATCGAAAATTGTTGTCAGGCATCATTATTTCGTATTGTTTCATCCCACTAAAGTAAATAGGGCCGATCCTGAAACCTTACGCCAAAACGGAACACAGTGGAATAACTGAAAAATACTGCTTCAAATAATGAGTCACACAATAATATTGCCAACTGGGTTACGTGTCTATTTGCGTGCTTAATTCTTAGTGAGTGCGTTTCCAGCAAATTGTCACATAAGGATTGTATTGTCGTATTATACACAATTTAATATGTATAAAGGGAGTCAGAAGTTGAATCTAATATAATAATATGATTAATTCGCTGTCCTTTTTGGTAAGAGAAAAGCTACCGTGCCGTTGCCAGGTTTGCATGGGAGATGGCATTACTCTTACTAATATACAATAAAGCACCCGTAGATCTTGGCCTGTCGAAAACCAGCATGATAAGTAGGGTTCAATAGATGCTTTAATTGAGCAAGCTATTTACATGAACAAACAGCCAAACCAAACTCGATATCAAACCATTATGAGCATGACAATTTGATGCATTACAAAATTACTTTGACAGGCTCAGTATTGTTATATTTATCATCCTATGAGTTCAGTTGACATGAGCTAAAATAATATGCACACCTTCAAACTTTGTTTCTTTATAAACAAATGTTTTAACAACAGAATTCAAAACGATCTTACCTTGAATAACAGAAATAATAGCCACAATGACAAGGACGGTCAACATATTGCAAATGGTAGCCATCTTTATTTCACTGAAATTATCGTTTGGAATTATAAATGTATTACACTATATATTGCAACCTCAACAGTTCCCCAAAGAGGCCATGGAAAGTTATTTATAATAATCATCTTCCGTTTTTGTCATATCATGAAATTAAGGTACTGTTAAAAAGTTGGTTCATAAATATAGTTTACATTTGAAAATAAAATGAAAATTGCACAATCACTTTAGATTTACATGAAAAGGGGGGAATCAGGTATAAGACAAGATAAACCACTTTCACCTTAATTGTCTATTTTCATTGTTAATAATAAATGATGTTTAAAAGGAAAATTATTGTTCAGTTTGAACAATAATGTACGTTGGAATATTTTGGAATTGACGACGATGTTGTGAATTTAACTCAAAATAAAATGAAACGCAATTCGTGATAATGGTATGAAAAAGTTACGAATCACAAAATTAGTAATTTGAAACGGAATAAAAAATGATAATATATAATATGTTGAATTGCAATTTACCTGATGCAGAAATCTGAAAGTCTCCTGAGTCAATATCTTCGAACCACCTTTCCTGTTGAATTAATTCGAAATTTTTTCCCTCGTATTTATACTTTTAATAAAGTGTTTACCATTAGCAAAGGTCGCCGAAAGTTTATGTTTTTGAATTCCTAAATTGTTGAAATGTTCCATTAATAATGGAACATTTTGTATTTATTGATCTCTTTACCAAATTTTATGATTTATTTATCTTTAACCTTGCCACAAGCTATCTAAGTTTGTCGATATTGCTTAGATTGGAGTTCTGAAATATGCATATATGGTAATCATCGTAAGAAAGCATAACAAATATCAATATTTATCACCCGTGACACCGAGGGTCAATCAATGTCACGTGACATGTCCAAAAATAAGGACCAGGGGCCTATTTCACGAAATTTTAACTAAGATAAGATCCCAATTTTAGTAATTTGATTGGATAGTATTAGATTGATTTTAGTGCTTAGCCAATCAAAATTGAAGTATCTATTAAAATTGGATTTTATCTTAAGTTAAAATTTTGTGAAACAGGGCCCTCTTTGTTATAGGGTCAATATGATAGGCACACACATGTTCAACAAATGTATTGGACCTATATATGAATGATGTTCAGTGTTTTAATATGTAAAACAAATATTTATCTTGAATTGATTCAACATTTAAATACATCACGTTAACTGTTGGAAAACGTCATAGCCCCGCTCTTGGCAATCAGCCATGTTTGATGGCTTGTCTTTAGTGGATATATTTCTAATTAACAATAAATGACATTCGTAAAAATAGGAATATGAACGCAATCCTGACAATTGTTTCAAGTAATATAATATTTGGCTTTAAGAAATCTCACTTTCAATAAAAAGAAAATTCAACCTATCCTGTTTGCAATACCGATTTCCTTACCCTTTACTTGGATGGTCGGTTCTATTTTTAAGATCCAATAGTTCGAGTCACACTACAATACTATTTACAGGACATAGTTTTACTGTATCTCAGAAATTGACATGTTTGTATTTCCTAAGTTCTTTCACAGAAATAAACAACATTGTCGACAAACAACTGCTATTTTCATTACACCATAGTAAAAGCACAAATATTTTCATAATCTTTAAAATTTCTGAAGGATGTGCTGTCCTTTGTTCGGGTGAACCAGATAAGTAGCACCATCGATGTAAGTACTATCCCGGAACACCATCAGGTGGATACAGCGGGAGGTGAGGGGAACGCAATTTTATATAAACCTTCACTACAATAACCCCCCCCCCCCGCCCTTAACCATTTCTCGGGATTTACTACACTGTTATTGTCAAATGGCACAGTCTTCAGAGAGAGAGATGGGGTTTGACGTCCACTCAACACAAACTAGGTCATTTCGGGACTAACATATGGTTTTAATTTTATTTCAGTAATTCGCTTGCGCGTAGGGGTCTTTAGCTGTGAGAGGAAACCGGAGTGCCCAGAGGAAAAAAAACAAGGTTGAGAAGGCCCCCTATCTCCATGCCACATACGCTCACACCAGGGCTCGAAACCACAGCCGCAAGCCAGAGGTGACCGGCCAGCTAGAGGTCGAAGCGCGGCACTCTAGACCACTAGGCCATCTCAACCCCCCTGTGTCTCGGAGAAAGTTGTGTGTAATGTGCATTAGTGATTGAGGAGGCGGGATGGGGGCAGTGGGCAGGAGGCAACAGAACTCTGTTCTCATACTTTCCTGAAGTCGCTTACCGTAGGACCTCTTGGTCCATGCTAGGGCATGGATGGAGTAAGTCTGGTACAACATCTTTGATAAAATGATGTGACTTTTTAAGAACTCCAGTAAAAATATAACAAGTATGAAACAAAAGCAAATCTTTTGAACTTTGGGGTTTATTGAATACACAGGGTAGTATATTGTTTAATACCAATCGTTCAATTTAATATTCTCAACAAATATAAAAATACATAAAAAGAGAAAAGTAACTTCCATTGCAGAGTGGTATCCTTTGTCAAGCGATGATAGTCATAATGCTTACCGTAATCCTGACCTACAATCTCGCCAACAATCACATCTCAGCGACCAAAAAAATCCTTGTGTACTTAACAAATTTTTGAATTATACAAATTAATGCAGATCGCTGCATTAAGAGACTAAATTATCCTATGTGTTTAAAAGTCGCAATGAACAAAAAAAGCGTCAAAATATATTTTTGTATATCAACGAGCTAGATTGCCATGAGTTTATTCTGGAAAAAATGGGAAGAACCTCGTGTGCACATCCCAGCCCTCTCCCATATCCGTCCTTGAAAATGCATTATGAAATACATGTATGGTATTTATGGCAAACAGCAGACTTGAAGCACGGTATTATTAGGTCACGTGTAGAGTGTAGTGTCAGATCACTAGGTTTATTTTGTATTCAATATTTCAGGTTGAATCAAAATGGACGCCGAAGAGTTCAGGAAGAGAGGTAAAGAAATGGTGGACTATATAGCTGATTATTTGAGTTCCATTGACAAAAGACGACCACTGGCAGATGTGGAACCAGGTTATATAAAGGAATTAGTTAGAAACGAGGCACCGGTAGAACCGGATTCCTGGGAAGATCTGATGAAAGATATTGAACCAATTATAATGAAAGGGGTAAGCTACCCACCTTCTATTTCAGGCAACATTAAGAGTGTGAGAGGGGGTCGTTGTGACGCAGTGAGTAAGGAGCAGACTAACTGACCAGTAGATCGGTGATTTTACCCCTGCAATTTTCCAGGGTGGTTTCCCAGATTTGGGTGGGGCGAAGTCCCGAGGTTCCGTGTAGGTTATACACCTTGACCGTTGTAATTCAATTGCTGTGTGGGCATCAAACATTGCATGGCGGTTTAAGGTCTTTATTACGCCTATCGGCGCAGAAAAGTAGGACTCTAAACCCGATTTCATTCTCTTTTTAATGTCATTGAAAGCGTTTTAAAAACACGTTATTATCAATTCATCGGGATTGACCTGACCTAATATTAATGACTAGACATAATATTCTGTACAATCATCTGTTTGCATAACACGGTTTTTTTTACGACAAGGTTATCTGCAGTAGGTGAAGTTTAACTTTTAAAGTTACATTCCTTTCTTATATTTGTTTCAGACAACACATTGGCACAGCCCCCATTTTCATGCATATTTTCCTACGGGAAATTCTTTTCCTGGTATATTGGGTGATATGCTGAGTGATGCTATAGGATGTATAGGATTTTCATGGGTAAGATATTTTCTTAGAACTGCCAGTCCCTAAAAAGCTAAGGAACAGGATCCTTCACATGAATCAAGGCTTTTAGCGAGATAAATATTCCTTCTATAACATAACCATAAAAACAACGGAATACCTACATTAAAATTTTCACTTGTTATCAAGGGTTCTTTGTTTTTGAGTTATCTGTGTTTATATCCTATGCAAATGTAGAAATGAATCCCGTAATGCTGTGTTTATATCCTGTAAATGTAGAAAGTTATTGTCCTGTGCTACATTCTACATGTCCTTTGAAAGTATAGCAATGAATTACCAAGTACGGCTTTCTACATATCCCATAATATTTGAATGAAATAACTCTTATATTTTCTACATTTCAATGTAGAAATGAAAGCCGCCACCCCGTTTTATAATACCGCACTTCGTCTATTCATTTGAAAATAGACTAACCCGATCTCACAGACATACAAAAATTAAAAATAATATTTCTTAGTCTCAATTTGACATGAATGTCGTTATAAAGGATCTCTAATGAAAACATGTTATTGGTTTATAGGATTATTGCCATACTTACATAATATATGAACATCTGGATTGAATGGTCGCTTAAATTTCTTCTTGTCAAATACCATAAATCGGCGAGGAGATTTTAAAAAGTATAGTTCATTTGTATTTGATGAAAATTAGCAGGCGCTATGCCAGTATTTTTGCCTTTAAATGAATAAATTCAACACTAGAAATACAAACATAATCGAAATGATTTTATTTAAAATTCCGAACACGTTCCTGTATTGCAGTCAAATTTTATGAACGAAACGTTATCTCCAAAAATACATGTTTGGAACGAACCGGGTGATAACGCTTGATTTACGATCGAAAGATCTTTATTTTTACCTTATGAGATATAATATATTGGATTGGCAACTTGTTATTTCTGGCATAATAGTCGTGAATTGCATATTCCAGGCATCAGGTCCATCGTGTACAGAACTAGAGGTCGTCGTGATGAATTGGTTAGGAAAGATGTTATCATTACCCCCAGAATTTCTCTTCTCTCCTAATGGTCATGGCGGTGGGGTCATCCAGGTAACGTATAAATTAAATTCAAATAAAAGGCACTCGTGCTTATTCACGTTCCAGCGATATTTGGACCTATTTCTAGAAAAGTTGGCTCAATAGTGACCTTGACAATATAGTATTCACAATATAAATCTCTGTACTCGACATATCAACAAACAAAATGCTAACAGGAGTCGAGTTGATAGTTCATACAGATTATTTGGATACAACCGTATAACTTAGCCCTGAGTGGGTATTACATTACAAACTGTATATTTGCCTTCTGTCGGGCTCTGTTAAATATTCGTAATTTTGAGATGTAAGGTAACATATAGACAGGTTATGAAAATGAGAAGGTATATATTATAGTGTGGGTCGTTACTACCTGTTTGGGTATTCACAACCACTATAAAGTACTCAAATGAAATTTGTTAGCGTTCTGATGTGGGGAATGGTCAGCTTTAGAGAGAAATGGAATGAAATGGGTTTTAACGTCCTACTCTTTTGCACCTAACCTAGGGTAATGAAAGACGGGCATACGCCATACAGTGTGCTATGAGGGAAATTTTGCTCGGGCAGCGGCGCTACGACCTACTCTTATATCGAATTCCAACTGCCAAGGGATCTTTTACGTGCACTCCAATGTGTACGCGGGACCTCGGTTTTTCGTCCCATCCGAACGACTAGGCAGCTGTCCTTGTCAGGCCCTCCTTCTGCATCACTGACAAGAGGAAATCACGCCTGAAAATCGAGGTGAACTTTCTCGGCCAATGCATGCAGGGATCGAACACCCGACCTCCAGGCTAGCGAACCAGCGCCTTATCCACAGAGACAGGCCAAAACGTTTGAGTCAATTGGAAAATCTGTTGTGAGCTATTCTGATCTGCTCAAGGCCGTTTCATTAGATCCGTGCGTATACTATTTTTACGAAGTTATCCTCACTTAATGGTTATCTTATTTTGCATCCTTTGATCATTTTTTTTCCAGTCTACTGCTAGTGAAGTAACATTAACTTGTTTATTAGGAGCAAGAACAAAGTTTATACGCCAAATAAAGGGAGACAACCCTAACATGGAGGACGGTGTTATAATGTCTAAATTAGTATGTTATTGTTCAGATCAGGTAAGGATTATCCATTTAAAAAAAAAAATAAGTACTTGTTAATGATTTAATTAAAGGTAATTATGACGCTATAACTTAGTATAACAAGATCCTTATTTTTCTTGCCAAATCTATATTTCATTACGGTACATTCAAAGAACCCTTCGTATTTTATGCCCTACATCTGGCCCTTTTTTAAATCCCAGTTAGTACACTGTCAGTTATCTGTGGTTTTATGTGTTCTTGGTTTTTGGCCCATTTATCGTTACAGAACGCCGGATTACGTGTATGTATGCTGTTAATTATTATCAATGCTTTATTGTGTTCTTTGATTTAGGCCCATTCATCAGTAGAGAAGGCTGGGTTAGTCGGTGCTGTTAAATTAAGAATATTAGAATCAGACGCAAAGGGTTCTTTCCGTGGTGCCACATTGGAAACAGCAATAAAAACTGACAAAGCGAACGGACTAGTGCCATTTTTCGTAAGTTTAATACATTTTTGTCGGGTGTTTGTGGGTGGGCCATACCCTCTATCTGCATGACGCAACCTCTATTAGCTATGCTGCAGAAGTTTATCATAAGGTTATCTCAATTTCTATGACCAGCAGCCATAATAATACAATTCTTTAGCACGAAAAAATCCCATGAAAAATCCCATGCGTTAAAAAGTTGTGATCACCTATGACTTAATCTGATGCCTCTTTATGGCTTAGTGACATGGTTAATTTTAGGTTTGTGTAATCTTTATGATTTGTTTTAGGTTATTGTAATCTTTATGATTTATTTAAGGTTTTTTATAATCTTTATAATCCATTTTAGGTGTAATTTTTAAGATTAGTTTTAGGTTTTTGTAATCGTTATAATTAATGTTAGTTTTGTGTAATCGTTATAATTAATCTAAGGTTTGTGGAATGCCTAAGCTTAACGTTAGGTTTGTGTAATCGTTATATTAATTTTTATTTTGTGTAACCATGATTACTTCAGGTTTTGTGTAATATTTATGATTAATTTTAGGTTTGTGCCACTCTTGGAACAACTGGATGTTGTGCTTTTGATAATATTAAAGAATTAGGGCCTATTTGTAAGTATTTGTTTTTATCCTTCATAAAAATTTGCAATTACGTCGTTTATTGCCTTAAATGATCTTTCTCTCCACGTAGCATTTATGAATTATCCAGATCCAGACAGAATAAGACACGAGATCAGTTCAAAATTTGGAATCTGAGGTGTAACATCCTATTGTTCTGTCCCGACTAGACTAATGAAAACATCCATACACCATACAGTGTGCAATGGGGGGAAAGTTTGCCCGGACAGCCACGCTACAACTTCTCATATTTCGAATTCCAAATGTCAATGGTTTCATTACGTGCATGCTATAACGTTTACGCGCTAGTTCGTTTTTTCGTCCCATTCAAAGCTCTAGAAATTGTCCCGTGCCTGAACCTCCGTCTTGCACTTCTGAAAAAGGAAAATCATACCGTAAAATTCAGGGAAACTTTCTCTGCTAAAACGGGGATCGAACCCTAACTCAGTGAACCAAGGTTACATTCTTCACAATGCATTTTCCACACAAAAATGTATTTCTAAAGCATTTCATTTCAGGTGAAAGAGAGGGTATATGGTTGCACATAGACGCAGCCTATGCTGGAAGTTCTTTTATTTGTCCTGAATTTAGACCATTGTTAGATGGAGTAGAGGTATGAAGAATTTCATATTCTGATAACTATATAATAATTGTAGGATAATTACGATATGGAGATATGCAGACAGGACACCGAAGCTGTGCAAGATAGCGATGTAATTCACAATAATAACGATAACAAGCAGTTTTTTTTCTTTCGAAATTAAACAAAATTTACATGTATTCTGAAATTAAAATAGCTTGTTTACTAGGTTGTAAAATCCTGGATTAAATAAAGGATTAAAATACTAAATAAATATTACCAATGTTACCATCATTTATTACAATACTATACATCATAGGGTCTCCGTTGTTCAGCTGGACCTTTCGCTCTGTGGTAACTAAAAAACCCATGTGTGGCATCCTCGCTCTTTCCTTGGTGTCAGATACAAGTGCAGATTTTACGTTAATCCAGGACAGAATTGACCATCCCTCCATTTAAGAAAAATGGCGTAATGTATAATAAACACCTGTGAATTTTATGTCCTGATACCCATATCCCACTTTTACTGTATATAAATCGCACATTATTGAACTATTAATAGCCACGTTATAGTCCCATGTTCTGAAGTCGATAAAAAAGAGTATGGGATTAATAAACAACCCAGGAGTTATGTTCCACTGAGCATGATAAGTTTATCTATTCGATCCACACAACTCAATCAAAGAACTACACAATTAATAATCGGCAGATAATACAATTCAAAGTTCGGATTAGATTAATATTTTACAATCTATGGGTTATAAGTTAAAGATTTAGAATGTCTTTGAAACTGAGAAATTCGAAATCTTCAAAGTAAAATTTATTCGATACTGAATCATTATTTATGTTATAACATTATTTATACAATACATTTTTTTTTCTTTTTTCCAGTTTGCAATGTCGTTTAATTTTAATCCCCATAAATGGTTACAAGTCAACTTTGATTGTTCGGCTCTATGGTTAGTATTGTTTAATAGTTCTTGGAGATGTCCATATTCCCGAAGTAATGCTATTCATTAAATATACTTTCCATCAAAAAATTTTATTTGGCGGTTATTTCCAATAAAAGTGGGCATTTTGGTATGACAGTAGAAACATCTAGTCTTACAGAAAAATTTCTGGATTCCCCCCGAAAGCACCCAAGACTAAAATGTAAAAGTTTCCCTAACTGACAAACAGACGATTAAGGATATCTGCGAGTGACGTCAAAGGTGGCACCGAAGATTGTCTGAACTTTCAGCGTTAGTGAGCGCTTGGAGTATTGTTGATAAACTGATGGTGAGCTTAAGCCTACAAAATGGAAAAGGACGTGGTCAGTGGATAATCTGAGAATTTAATTAGGCTTCGATGTTTATGTTAAAAAAGAAAAGAACACGATGATTAAATTCAGGGGAAAGTAACTCATCTGAAACCCCTCCTCACCAGTTCTTAAATAGCTTTACAATCGCATGTATAAGAAATGCGATAATTGCAGTTCCGATTTTACGCAAGTTTATTAACAAGTTTCTCTCAGAAATCTTTCAATAATATAATTTTATTACGATAATTTCACTTTTACAAATGATTTGTATATTCAGGGTAAAAGACAGTCGTTTATTAGCTGAAGCGTTTGTAGTTGATCCTCTTTATTTAAAACATGAAAATGAAGGCGCTATGCCGGATTATAGAGTAAGTTTTATTAAATATGCCCTTAGTCATTTGTGGCGGAGTCGCTCACAAAACTCCTTATACTTGTTTGTATGGGGTGATATACCCGACAATATAACGTGGCTTATTATAAATAATGTTACGTATTTTGGCGGCTATCCACATGCAGCCAAATTTAAAACAGCACGTTATTTTACTAAAGAGTTCAGTATTACGGAACGTGTATTATATATATATTATTCTGTTATTACGGCTTTCTGGTATTTCATGAAATAATTTGAAGTTAAAAAATATCCAACCCAAATTAGTCATGATCGATCATAATCAGTAAAAGTCCAAAACGTCATCCTATGAGAAGAACAACAATATGTTCCTGACACGTTAAACATGTCATACAAAATGCGTGACACCGACCACTTCCCATAATTTTTGCCATTTATCTATATATGAGGACACACCGAATTCTAATAATGATCTATTTATATTCATATCGAGGAGTATGATCTCGACGGTACTATTTCATTTCTATGTCCGGTTTAACCTTATTTTAGCACTGGCACATTCCACTAGGACGACGTTTCCGGTCTCTGAAGCTCTGGTTTGTTCTCAGATTATTTGGACAAAGGAAACTTCAACAATCTATCGTAAAGGTACTGTTCTTTTTTTTTCTTCTGACAATATATTTCACATATTACTTTCTTGCTGTCAAAAGAATATAGACAAGCAATCCAACCTCACCAAGTTAAATTAGTATTAGTTAGTACATCCATGTAATATTCGGACAACATTAATACCTCGGTGCCCCTATGTGTAGGCGTGATCCAACATGTTTACATGAATATAGACAGTCGATATATAACTCATTTCAAAATTCAAACCTAAAGTAGTCATGAAAATAAACAACATTTTGCCAGGCTAATCCAACCTCATAAATTTTTTTGTCATTTGCTCACAAATAGGCGTTAGGCCTACTAATCAACTGAATCAGCAGACGCTGTAGTCAAGAGTTTAAATAAACGATGGGTTGAAGGATAGCCACTGCAGCGGTAAGTCACTGGACAGGTATTTCTATCATCTTATACAATGTGTTTTTAATTACAGGACGTCAACTTAGCAAAAGAGTTTGAAAAATTAGTTCGAGCAGACACAAGGTTTGAAGTTACGTCAGAGGTTAAGATGGCGCTTGTTTGTTTTAAGCTAAAGGTAAATTATTCTGATAGGTTGTAGGGATGAGATTGCAGTTTAACAACAACAACCCACACCACCCCACCCCCACTAGTCGATGCTACAGCCCCTTCCACAATCTGATATCCCAGTACAGTACGAGTTTTGATTATTTTCTATATGCCGAGTCGTCCTATCCAGCATGCAATCTAAATGGTTTTTTTATATTTCAGGGTACAAATGAGAAGAATGAAAAGTTATTAAAATTGATAAACGATGACGGTAGAATACATATCGTACCTTCGACTATGAAAGGAACATATTATCTAAGATTCGCCATTTGTGCTTCAACTACGACAATAGATCACGTGATATTTGCCTGGAATGTTATACAGGAATTAGCCAATAAGGTTTAACTGAAGTGATACTAAGAAAAAGAATGATTGTCATTAAATGTGGAAGTTAAAAAAATATCGGCTTATTTTCTAGGCTACGGGGGTCATTGTGCTTTGAAGGCGTAGAAAGTAATTTTGGCAAGAAAAACCCAATAATGCCTCGATACATATATTAACATTCTGATTAAAACACAGGTCATATTTCGTTTATTTTGACGTCATAGTGTCAAAATCCGCTCGCATGACCCCAGACACGACCTCCCGGTACAACTGGTCAGATCTTAATGTACTATAGGCCATCGAAAGTATAAAAAACGAAACGAAATATAGATTTGTATTTTATTCAGATTGGTGTATTAACGGAGCTACATAATATATATTCTTTGAAACCTAAAAATCGACACAATTGGGTCGCAACGCGTAATGAACTATGAATGTATGTAAAGTTATTTACATTCAATCGTTTCTGTTTTTATTGTAATTTCTAATCAGTTATGTTCGGCGAAAACGCTAAGAGTCTGAATTGAATGGTTGTTTTTTAGTTTTAGCGTCTGGTTAATCCAGTCGACACACACACTATTCCCCTGTTTAGCCTCGTTCATCACGTCGCTTTACAGAACTGGCTCTCGAAAACATTCTGGCACACGACACGTGTGCCAATTGTAAAATGTTCATTTTGTTTTAAATATTGGATACCAGAACCCAATCTTTTCACGGTAAGATGACAACATCAATCTTGATTTAAATTGACCAATAAGTCGTGTTTGCAATGTCGAAGACTGTGGGTGATATTGACTGGGTGATATTGACTGTGGGAGATATTGACTGTGGATAATATTGACCGTGGATGATATTGAGAAGAAATTCGAATGATTTTTAAATCATTAAATGACTCCCGAACTTGTTTATTATTAACTATTAAATAGTTTTAAGAATGCTCATGTATGCTAAATCTAAGAGTGATTGTGATTTGATAAGCGGCACTAATCACGTGATAGAATGTGTTTACTTAGAATATGTATAGTTTTTATTTGAACCAAAAATATGATAGAAATCTACATTACAGTTTGGTTATTTACTTATGTTATTGTATAATGTATAGACTGTCTACAGTCTTATTATCATTAAAACAATTATAATGACTTCATTTCGTAATTCCTTATTTCAGCCTTCTTAATATATAAGATAAAAATATATTTTTTTGTCCAAAAAATCTCCAAGTTGTCAAACAAGAAATTGTCTCCTTAATTTTTAATTTTGAATATCAGCTGCATATGATATAATTGACCTTCATAATAATGCATAATTTAACAGTAACGTCTTAAAATCTCCATACCTGCAAACTACGTGAACCTTTGGTGCGTATTGTAATATCTAATCAAAGGAATCATATGTATACACAGATACACATATTAAGTATTTGGTCCAAACTGCTGTCTACATTTTATTTCGAAAGTTCTTTTACGCACCAAGGACAAACCCTGGAACGTCCGGAAAGTGAGCCAGTCCCTTACTGACTGTGACGTCAGCGCATGGAGTCGGGGATAAACGTCAACGAAGGAAAATAATGTAAATATTGGAAACATATGGCTATGATATCGTTTTGTGTGGAGTATTTATGCAAATCAAAACGGCTAGATGGAAGAAAAAACATATTATATGAGTGAATTGGCAGGGGTTAGATTGCCTGACATTACGAATTTTGGAACAAAAACGAGCCGAAGCAAGAGCAGGTAAAACGCAAAAAGGAGGTTATATATGTATAGTTACTAAACTTCAATAAACTTACTATTTACTTACTATAAGTTCGTTCCACACGACCGTCTTTCATGTCCTATATCTCTTTGTCAGGAAAATACCGACAGGGAAAACAAAAAGCACGGCCAAAGCGAGCGTGTTGCTTTCGTCACAAAATAAAAGTGCAATGGCAATTAGGACACCAGTTACCGACATTGAAAGTTACATGTGCGGAACCATTTATCTATAACTACCATTCATAATTTCTACTTTTCGCCCCTTCAAAACACGAACGTAGAAAAGTAGAAGTTACGACAAAATGTATAAGGCGACAGCACAGTAGGCCTATACAAGCCAAAATCAACTCGAAAATATAAAATTAAGAAATAATAGGCTACACTGCGATAATATCACCCCTCGTTATTTCCTAATTTCTTATTTTCGACTTACATTTTGGCTTATGTACCGTCTTGGCGACTTTCGACTTGGTCATATTTTTGTATTTATTGGTAAGAAGGCGACAAGCCATATGCAACTCGAAAATAGGAAATTAAGAAATAATTATTATTTCCTAATTTCTTATTTTCGACTTGCATTTTGGCTTGTATACCGTCTTGCCGACTTTCGACTTAGTCATATTTTTATATTTATAGATGTCAGTAAGAAGGCAACAAAACACAAACAAAGTCATAATGCAACTCGGAAAGTAGAAATTAAGTCTCTACTTTCCAGATCACACTTGAATACCTACAATCAGGGCTCACACTAGCTTTCATTTGTTTTCGCCAAAGTGGATAAAACATTTTATTCCAAAAAATTCTTCATATTTTCATATTTTTCTCCTCCAACTGGAATATTTAATTTGTAAAAAAAAGTCTAATAAAAAAAACCCTTACGACAATTTAATTTATTACGTAGGCCTATTCTGTTACCCAAGTTTCTTGCCACTGCTAAAGGCCCTATGTGCAAGACAGAGGAAGGGAGAAATGAAGTTTAAGTTCCACTCGACACAAACTAGGTCATTTCGGTAATAACGTATGATTTTATTTTATTTTAATAATTCGCTTCTGCCTAGGGGTCATTATACCGTCATTAGCAGTGGGAGAAACTGGGGATCTCGTAGAAAACCCACGAGGTTGGACAGGCAACCCTACTTCTTGTGACGTACAGCCATTCGGCCATCTAGCCCCATCCTCACACTCATACAGACACACACGTGCAAGCGAATTATTGAAAAAGTTATTGAATCACATGTTAGTCTCGAAATGATAAAGTGGGCGTCGAGTGAAACACACCCTGACAAAGTCGAAAGTCGCCAAGACGGTACATACGCCAAAATGCAAGTCGAAAATAAGAAATTAGGTAATAACGAGGGATTATCGCAGTGTATTATTTCTTAATTTCCTATTTTCGAGGAGTTGATTTTGGCTTGTATACTGTGCTGTCGCCTTACATTTTGTCGTAACTTCTACTTTCCTACTTTCGTGTTTTGAAGGGGCGAAAAGTAGAAATTATGAATGGAAGTTATAGGCTTCCATAAAAGACACTATACAAGGCGCCTTTGGTATTTTTCTGGGGAGATTTGTGCCTAACACAGCATTAGACGGGCAAAAATAGAGATACGAGGAATACACTACGCCTTCTGTGTCAACATACGTCTGTGGTTATCATTTTTATACGCCCACATTTTTATGTGGACGTATATTGTCGTCGCCCCTGTTCGTCCGTCCGTCCGTCCACAATTGTTTGTGAACAGTCTACAGGTCACAATTTTTATCCGATTTCAATGAAACTTAAAATATAGGTTTATCACCCTAAGATCTCGGTTCCTTTCGATATTGGCATGTATCGGACTGTAACTTCATGGGTTATGTCCCCTGATTGTACGAAAAATCATGTTTTTTAGCTTGTGAACAGTGTAGAGGTCACAATTTTGAACCGATTTGGATGAAACTTGAAATGCATGTTTATAACCCAAAGATCTTGGTTCCTTTCGATATTTGCGCCAATCGGATCGTAACCTCCTGAATTATGGTCCCTGATTGTCCGAAAAATCGCCCTATTTAGCTTGTGGTCCCTCTGGAGGTCAAAATTGTTATCCGATTTAAAAAAACCGTTTGATTATATCACCGTTGCATGGTTATGAAGGTTGTGTTCGAATTTCGTGGAAATCGGACCAAAATTGACGGACAAAATGGCCGGCGTTTGTACGCGAATAGTGTGAAAATATGTTATATCAAGGTTGTGGAGCTTATAGAGGTCACAATTTTGAACCGATTTTGATGAAACTTGACATGTATGTTTATAACCCAAAGATCTCGATTCCTTGCGATATTTGCGCCCATCGGATCGTAACTTCCTGAATTATGGCCCCTGATTGTCCGAAAAATCGTCCTATTTAGCTTGTGGTCCCTCTGGAGGTCAAAATTGTTATCCGATTTAAAAAACCGTTTGATTATATCACCGTTGCATGGTTATGAAGGTTGTGTTCGAATTTCGTGGAAATCAGACCAAAATTGACGGACAAAATGGCCGCCGTTTGTACGCGAATAGTGTGAAAATATGTTATATCAAGGTTGTGGAGCTTATAGAGGTCACAATTTTGAACCGACTTTGATGAAACTTGACATGTATGTTTATAACCCAAAGATCTTGGTCCCTTGCGATATTTGCGCCCATCGGATCGTAACTTCCTGAATTATGGCCCCTGACTGTCCGAAAAATTGCCCTTTTTAGCTTGTGGTCCCTATGGAGGTAAAAATTGTTATCGGATTTAAAAAAAACGTTTGATTATATCATCGTTCCATGGTTATGAAGGTTGAGTTCGAATTTCGTGAAAATCGGACCAAAATTGACAGACAAAATGGCCGCCGTTTGTACGCGAATAGTGTGAAAATATGTTATATCAAAGTTGTGGACCTTATAGAGGTCACAATTTTGAACCAATTTTGATGAAACTTGACATGTATGTTTATAACCCAAAGATCTTGGTTCCTTTCGATATTTGCGCACATCGGATCGTAACTTCCTGAATTATGGCCCCTGATGGTCCAAAAAATCGCCCTTTTTAGCTTGTAGTCCCTCTGGACGTCAAAATTGTTATCCGATTTAAAAAAACGTTTGATTATGTCACCATTCCATGGTTATGAAGGTTGAGTTTGAATTTTGTGAAAATCGGACCAAAATTGACGGACAAAATGGCCGCCGTTTGTACGCGAATAGTGTGAAAATATGTTATATCAAGGTTGTTGACCTTGTAGAGGTCACAATTTTGAATCGATTTTGATGAAACTTGACATGTATGTTTATAACCCAAAGATCTTGGTTCCTTTCGATATTTGTGGTCCCTCTGGAGGTCACAATTATTATCTGATTTAAAAAAAACGTTTGATTATAAAAACCAAACAAATTTTAATGATTTTCTGATAATTCTTTAATATGCGACAACTCTTGTTGACAGCCCGGGCGATTTGGCTGCTGTGTGGGCGTATGTTTCGTTGCCTGGCAACCTATTTTTCCTTTTCATGATCAGTGAACGTATCAATTTTAATATTTGTACCTGTCATAAATAGGTTCAAAACAACATTTATATTGGTTTATAGTACGTATCCATAGACTATTCAAACCCGTCTAACCATGGACACTCGAACTAATATTAGTAGGTTTATAATCTAATTCCAGGTGTATTATACTTGTTTCGTGTGGTGTTACCAAAATGTCGAACGCGTGCACTTTAGATGATAAGGCATATCATAGATTTAAGTAACGTGGTTTCGACCCCACGCTTGTTTGTGACACAGAGTAGGTCCATCTGCATAATAACCCCGTAAACTTTTTTCCACGCTCTCTATGTAGTTCTATAAAACCACCATCTTTACATTCTTTGCTTTTAAAAAAAACATTAAATAATCACGGGAATATATATACACTGAACATCATATTGTGTGGAATTCTTATAATTGTATATTATACACAAACATGTGTTTCTTTGTAATTCATTAACTCAAAATTGTGTATAATTATAAAATCTTGTGTTGGGGGGGGGGGTAACAGGCGTTTGCGTTCTTTTTCTTGTTATAGGGGGCATTTATCCAGGGGCGTACATAACGATTTCGTTTGGGGGGGTGTTTAGCCAAAATGCGACCGACTGATGCACATACCCCCGCCCCACACACCAGTGGTACTATAAACTGGGCAGTTCGCTATAATCGTGAATTTGGTAGAAAAAAATTTCAGATATATAACAGAGCTTTTAAATTTGGGGGACTTGGGTTGATAAGAAAAGGGACAGAATCTTGAGGCTTATCTGTCAATTTGGATTGTTTATGATTGTATGTTTATCTCATTAATTCATTTAGTCGGAGACCGACTGCGGTGAGTACTTTTTTTGTGACCGACTATTTTTTGACCTGGTAGAAAACATTTCATAGAACAACATACTCACAACAGAATAAGAGTGACAAGCAGACATGGTTATTCTATACTATACATGTAGTTTTGAATGACGTATTCAATTTAGGCACACGGATTCACCCAAATACATAGCATTTGGGATCTATTCTGGCATTGTTTTTGAGACCGACTATTTTTCTCCCTTGGTGAAATTTTGTTGTTAGACCAACATACTTACAACAGAATAAGAGTGACGTGTGCAATTTAGGCTCACGGATTCACGCAAATATATAGTATTTGGGATCTATTCTTGCATTGTGTTTGAGACAGACTGCAGTGACTGCACTTATTTTGAGACCGACTATTTTTCTCCCTGGGTTACATTTTGTTGTAAGACTAACATTATACTACAAAAGAATAAGAGTGAAACACGACATCTTTTCAAAAATGATAACAAGGTTATGTTATACTAAGACTGCTCCCTTTTGCGACCGACTGCACTGATTTTGCAGCCGACTATTTTGATACTAACAAACTTTGCGTGAGTAGCGTGACGTATACAGTGAGTACTTATTTTGATACCAACTACCCCTACTTTGCGACCGACTGCACTGATTTTGCGATCGGCTATTTTTTTGCGTGAGTAGCGTGACGTATACAGTGAGTACTAATTTTGATACCGACTACCCTTACTTTGCAACCGACTGCTCCTAATTTGCGACCGACTGCACTGATTTTGCGACAGACTATTTTTATACTAAAGTTTTGCGTGAGTAGCGTGACGTATACTTATTTTGATACCGACTACCTCTACTTTGCGACCGACTGCACTGATTTTGCGACCGACTATTTTTTTTGCTGGTGGGACACCCCCCACACCCCCCCACATTTACGCCCCTGCATTTATCTTCTGGTTATTCTTTTTCTCATATATTCATATGGTATTTTTATGTTTTTAATTGCATATAATGTTGTTGTTTACTACAAATTTAACGTTTAGTACAAGGAATGTAAAGAGGTTGGCCCTATATACGACTACAAAGAAGTAATTTTTATAAATTAGTCATAGGGTCATAATTATAGACGGGTCCAATAAATATATAGGGTATAATTTCCGAGTAGTTTATCGATATCGGCGCAGTATGGACCAAAACATATGATACTAGCAATGCATCCATTTATTCCCCAAAAATAGCATGTTAGTGCCAAACCCCAAAAATATTAAGATATCAGTGTTGGTAAGTATTTTAACTTCGCCACCGTCAAAAGTAACCAACCCAAGCGTCGTGGGCTAGGCCCTTCACAACTATCTTATATGGTACATTTTTTAAGTTCAAGCCACTGCTTTCAGTCTAATCAGCGGGTACCAGTACACCTACTCAGAAGACTTTTTACAAGTACATGTATAGAACTATATAAGGTAATCATTTTATTCCGTTTCTATCAAGTGTGTATATGCCATATATGGAATACATAATCTATGCTGTACGATAGATGTGTGTGTGAGAGAGAGCCAGACACAAACTTGTTAATTTCGGGACTAACATATGGTTTAATTTTATTTCAATAAATCGCTTGCGCGTAGGGATCTTTAGTAGTTGAAAGAAACAGGAAGATCCAGCGAAAACCCTCGAGGTTGGACGGGCGACACTATTCCTTGTCACGTACAACCGGGGATTCGAAACCACACCAGTTGACTCAATGACAGGATCATGATACAGCACGCACGTGCTAACCAAAGCCGTATATAGATATCGCTCTCCAAAACTTTCTGGTTTCTTTTGCAATTTGTTTGGGGTAAGACTTTATCACTCTCCGCCTACTTGTATGTATAATTAATAAAATTACTTTTTTATACGTCCACATTCATAATGTGAACGTATTATGCCGTCGCCCCTGTCTGTGTGTGTGTGTGTGTGTGTGTGTGTGTGTTTGTGGTTCGCCTACAGGGCGCAATTCTTCGTGGATTTTCTTCAAACGTGGTATACTTATTCCTTATACCCCAAGGAAGATCCCTATTGTTTTTGGTGCATGCCCGACCCCAGGGGCAGAGCCACGCCCATTTCTAGTATTTGTTTGTTTGTCGTCACATTTCTTAACTTATTATCTTGAAACTTTGCATACACATTGTTTGTACCCTAAGGAACATCCCTATCGTTTGGGGTGTATGCCTCACCCCCAGTGGCAGAGCCACGCCCATTTTCTTTTCGTGAGTCTTTGTGTCGCCTACAGGGCGCAATTCTTACTAGATTTTCTTCAAACTTGGTATACGTATTCCTTATACCCTAAGGAAGATCTCTATTGTTTTTTGGTGCATGCCCGACCCCCAGGGACAGAGCCACGCCCATTTCTAGTATGTATTTGTTTGTCGTCTACAGGCCACATTTCTTAACTTATAATTTTGAAACTTAGCATACACATTCTTTGTACCCTAAGGAACATCCCTATCATTTGGGGTGCATGCCCAACCCCCTGGGTCAGAGCCACACCCATTTTCTTTTCGTGTGTCTTTGTGTCGCCTACAGACCGCAATTCTTATTGGATTTTCTTTAAAACTTTGTATACTTACTCTAAGGATGATCCCTATCGTTTGGGTGCATGCCCAACCCCCAGGGGCAGAGCCACGCCCATTTTCTTTTTGTGTGTCTCTGTGTCGCCTAGAAGCCGCAATTCTAACTGGATTTTCTTAAAACTTTGTATACTTGCCCTAAGGATGATCCGTATTGTTTTTTGGTGCATGCCCGACCCCCAATGGCAGAGCCACGCCCATTCCTTGTATTTATTTGTTTGTCGTCTACAAGCCACATTTCTTAACGTATCATCTTGAAACTTTGAATGATTATTCTTTGTAGCCTAAGGAACATTTCTATCATTTGGGGTGCATGCCCAACTCCCAGGGGCAGCGTCACGCCCATTTTCTTTTTGTGTGTCGCCTACAGGCCACAATTCTTAATCGGTCATCTTGAAACTTATACTTATACCCTAAGGATGACCCCTTTTGTTTTGGGTGCATGCCCGAACCCCGTGGGACAGCAACACCCATTTCTTGTATTTGTTTGTCTGTCGTCTACAGGCTGCATTTCTTAATGTATCATCTTGAAACTTTGAATACTTATTCTTGGTACCTTAAGGAAGATCCCTATTGTTTTTGGTGCATGCCCAACCCCAAGGGACAGTGCCACGCCCATTTTTTTTGTCTGTCTGTGTGTCACCTACAGCCCACAATTATTAATCGATCGTCTTGAAAACTTTTTTTTATACTTATTCCTTATACCCTAAGGCTGACCACTATTATTTTTGGTGCATGACGGACATCCTGGGACAGAGCCACGACCAATGCTTTTGTGTCTTGTGTTCGCCTACAGGATGCAATTCTTAACAGATCCTTTTAAAACTTTACAAACCTATTCCTTATACCCTAAAGATGACCCCTATTGCTTTGGGTGATTTCCTAACCGCTAGGGCCAGAGCCATGCCCATTTTTACTTCGTGTCTATGTGTGTTGTCTACAGGCCACGATTCTTAATGGATCGTCTTTAAACTTGGGATATGTATTCCATATAGCCTAAGGACGTCAACTGCATGTCCCGACTCACACAGGCAAGACACGACCAATTTTTTGTGTTTGTCGTTTACAGGCCGCAATTCTGAATGAATCAGCTTGGTACTTGGCTTATGTATTCCTTATAGCCTGAGGGCGTCCACTATTGATTTTGATGAATGTCCCGACCCCCAGGGGCAGAGCCACGCCCACTTTTTGCCTTTAGCGTTAGGAAGGCACAATTCTGAATGGATTATCTTGGTATAGTTATTCCTTATACTCTAAGGACGGCAACTATTAATGTTGGTGCACGACCCTCAACGCTAAACAAACCAAACGCCTAGCCTTCTTGACAAAGTACCATATCAATCAAAGCAGGAATGTGGACGTATATTGTAGCGTTAGCGTTATGTTCTAATATATAAAAGACACAAATTTAACGTACAAATACATGTTATTCCAGTTAGCTTTGAGTTTGCCCGGCTCGTTTGGATATTTGCCCCCCCCCCCCCAATTTCCAATAAAAAGAATAATATTGTTCAGATTCTCAACCAGTATCAAAGATATATCTGATTTGTTACAAATTGTCTCCAGCATGTGTTCCACCCATCTCAAAATTTATCGACTTTATTTTCCATCTAAGAAAGCACACATATTCCTACTAAATGTGAAACAAGAAAATTCAAAGGCTCAAAGGAACAATAGAGCAACAACACCTTAATGTCGACAAATACATAAGACTTTATGAAATAAGATATTTTTATGATATGATTCAACCAAAAGGTACATATACATACATGTATATGCAACGTAGATTATTAATATCTACATTCAATTCAAGTTTAACCAATCGTATCTATATACAAGTTTTACGTCGAGTTGAATAAAGTATATTTATTGACATAAATCAATTATATATTTGTGGTTAACAGTGTGTACCTAGAGTTTTCTACACCGAATCTATTGCATCCATATATTGTAAGCGTGTTAACAATGTATTCATTTAAGAGAAACTATTCATTTCAGGATTAACATATCGTAAAATTCATATTCATTTGACGATCGACCTCTTATTTACAAAACTATGGTTTATCCCACCTACAGTGTAAACATGGTTTAGAGACTATCTGAACTACAAGGTACATCATATTTTAGAGACTACAAGGTATAGATTATGGATTGGAGACTACATCTAACTAAACGGTACACCTAGCTAACAGAACGTAGCTAAAAACGTTGAGGTATACTGATGTGATTGTTTTTAGCTACGATAGGGAGCTATCAGTTTGACGTGGCAAACTCAATTTCTTTATTAATGCATGCAACATCTTTAAAATAAGATAAGTTAATACTATTATCATTAATTAAACTTATATAGGGGCTAATGCGGTGGCACAACTACACCGTGCTTTAGAGACTATATCCGATATACAGGGTACATGATTGTTTAAAGGGATACATAATGGTTTAGAGACTCTATTTTGCAATTATAAATTGTATCCCGTAAAACGATATACCAAGAAAAAAATATAATGTTTTGTTAAGTAAAGCTATATGACGTCATAGTTTTTATGGCTTCATAGTTGGGACCCAAAATGGCGCCTGTAAACGAGTTGTCGTAACTTTCCCTATACAGGGCTTTGGTGCTAACCATTCGCCACCCCCACCCGACGATAGATCTGAGAGAGAGAGAGAGAGAGAGAGAGAGAGAGAGAGAGAGAGAGAGAGAGGAGAGAGAGAGAGTTTAACGTTTAAACGACACAACCCAGGTCATGTCAGTTCAATGATTGCGCATTCGGGTCTTTAGTAGTGGGAGCAAACCGGCGGACCCTGAGAAATGACACGAGATTAGACAGGCGACCTTGCGCCTTGTCACGTACACACTGGGAATCTAAACCGAACTACTTGATTCAATGACAAACCTTGTGATCCAAATGGACAGTTTTGACTTTCCTAAAGTAAATTCAATGACTTGGACCGATCCTTTTCCTATTCCACGTATCATGCTAATTATATAAGTGAATCTGACTTATTAAAAGTTTAATGGCAAATACATTTAACTTTAACCGAATGGTCAAAACGTGTGCTCGGGTTGAACAAGTACAGTGTATATAATGGCTATGGGCTTGAAGGACTTGGCGGTTGATTAATGAAAATTAATATTACGTGATCGTGATACACTGCATACTCCGCGCAGTGTTACGTTTGATTAGGGGTAATCCAACTACACACTGCCATTATGAGTGGATATTGTTGATTTAAATTTGGATTTGTCAGTAGTTCGTCTACCAACCAATCACTAGCTGCCAATATTGGACCAAATGTTTAAATAACGTTACGTCATGACTCACAATTTTATTATGCCTAATTAACCCGTGCATAGAAGAATACTGCAGTAAAACTAATTGCGTGACAAACGAGGCTATCAAGTCGAATGAAATGTAAACAATACTGTTTGGAAACGAACATACTTTCGCCGTTTTTAATACTGTCCAAAGTTTTAGGGAAGACCCAGATTAAACGAGGGACTGTCATGTTGCTGTACTAAAGTGATAGCTTTCATTGAACGGAAAGAATAGACACACCCCCGCATAAGTTCAAAAACAGACGCTATTCCAGCAATGGTCAGAGTGGGATTTCTTGGGCCATTGCTTCAGGGATATAGATACACTGGAAACATCTTGTAAAAACAGAACATTGGTTGGAATAAATTTAACGATTAAATGCGAATTTGGACATGCTAGGGTTCCTTTTTGGTGATACATGTGAACCGATATCTTTTGGAGATAAACTTACATTTCAAATTTCGGACGGACGAAAAGGAGCGACGACAATAATATGTCTACGTGAAAATGTGGGCGTATAGAAATAACTACTGTAAAATGTGTAGGTATTATTTTATTATCACATTTGTTTTGTTTAACAGGGTATGTGTGTGTTATGTAGACCAGAATATTTCTAACAGGTATGGTTTTTAAAAGTTTTATTATGCTACTTATTAGTCCAGTTTTAAATGATTTACGTATTTTGTGACCTATATAATTATCCCCGCCCCTTTCTTATACCAAAAGTGAAAACTCCATTGTTCTGTATATAAAGACATGTTTCGTGCCGTCTTGACTATACCCAATATTTTAGGGTTTTTATATATTATGTTATTATTACTCTTATTTTATATATATTTTAGAAAGAAGAGTAAGTAATCATGATGTGCAATACAGCTTGTGGTTTTACATGTTTTGCCTTTAAATCTAATATTTCAGCATTTTGATTAAGACTGACCAACCAAAATGGACGCCGAAGAGTTCAGGAAGAGAGGTAAAGAAATGGTGGACTATATAGCTGATTATTTGAGTTCCATTGAAAAACGTCGACCACTTCCAGATGTGGAACCAGGTTATATCGAGGAATTAGTTAGAAACGAGGCACCAGTAGAACCTGATTCCTGGGAAGATCTGATGAAAGATATTGAACCAATTATAATGAAAGGGGTAATTTAAAAAGTGTATTTAGACACAATACCAGAAACACCACCAATTTTGCATAATGGTTAATATTGGATTGAGACACTAATATCAAATCTGTCGATTAAACACCAAATGTTGATTATTGGAACTTGTCAACAGTCAATATTTAGGATCTATTCTGACAACATACCTGATGGTGTGACATCCAGCATGGTATCATATTGTTATTCAATCCTGCAACTAATGATAAAATCATCATAACGATGATACCAGGTTAATATAAAAGTCTAAAGACCCTTCATGTTTATTTGTGATAGATTAGCTTTTCCACAGATTTTAGCTAGACGTATAAACTCACGAGAACGATAATACAAGGGGGATAATATATTAAAATAAACCACCAAAACAAACTCGGTGAAGGCATATATACATGTATATTAGTTTTAACTTATATACATATGAGAGAGAAATGGGGTTTAACGTACACTCGACACAAACTAGGTCATTTCGGGACTAACATATGGTTAATTTATTTTAATAATTCGCTTGCGCGGAGAAAACCCACGAGGTTGGACAGGCGACCCTAATCCTTGCCACGCACAAGTGTAATATACATGTATACATTCACCGAGTTTATACCAAATTGTACACTCAATTAACATTTTATGATAATTATACAGAAATGTCGAATTCAAACCAGTTTAAATATATATGTTTTTTTAAAAATATGTTTTTCAGACGACACACTGGCACAACCCAAATTTCCACGCCTATTTCCCCACAGGGAATTCCTTTCCTTCTAATTTAGGTGATATGTTGAGTGCGGCGCTTGGGTGTGTAGGTTTTACTTGGGTAAGAAAGTTACAAATTAAATACACTTTACTTATATCAAGACAGATTGCAAGGCAATATTATATGATGTGCCTGTTCCAACATGGCATATATTCTTTAAAAAATCATATTTCTGTAAATATTGATACAAGAAACTCCACAGCCCCATGACATTGATCGTAAAAATAGTCATGTTCCGGTCAATATTGCTACCGTTGCACAGTTCCGACATCGCATTGATCGTGAAAATAGCCATGTTCCTGTCAATATTAATACCTTCACAATCACACGGCCTTGATCGTTAAATAGTCATGTTCCTCTCAATATTGATCCTAATACATGGTTCCGACATCGCATTGACCATGAAAATATTGAACTTATTATGTTGTCTCTTGAAGTTTCGAAATCACGCATTGGCTTTTGTGCCCCTGGCATTTTGAAATTGGATGAGATAAAACCTTTTGTTGAAATGGTAAAGTTGATAATTATAAAGAACATAGTCAAGTCACAGGTCTATGTATATAGCATTATAATCTTATAATAGCATCTTTTAATATAAAGTTAAATCACATTACTACGGACCGCCGATGACGCATTGGTGTTGCTACTATTTTTTTTATATTTAGCCTTATTTGTTTTATAACAAATATATCTACAGGCATCAAGTCCATCTTGTACAGAACTAGAAGTTGTTGTAATGAATTGGTTAGGAAAGATGTTATCATTACCCCCAGAATTTCTGTTTTCTCCGAAAGGTGACGGTGGAGGTGTCATTCTGGTAATGTATATAAATTTTCATTTCTACAAATAAATTCAAAATGAAACGGGCTTTAACATCCTACTGTTTTGCCCAGGCGAATGGAGACTGGCATAAGCCATGCAGTGTGCTACGGGGCATATTTCCCGGGCAGCGACACTATGGCCTACTCTTATATCGAATCCCAACTGCCAATGGATCTTTTATGTTCATGCCGATGTATACACGTTTTTTGGTCCCATCCGCACGACTAGACAAGGACCTCTATCCCGCAACACTGACAAGGATAAACCACATCGGAAAACAAATAGATTCGATATTTAACTTTTGTCAAAAGGTTCAGTTTTCATGTGTAAAAGTTAATGTATTGTGGAATGTGGAATAGAAAACGATTTGCAAATGAATCATTTGGATATGCGTGCATATTCCTAGAGTTTTACACTTAATCTAACAATTATAAATATACTTTATTAAATTGTATAGACCTCTGGATACATACAAGCTAATGGGCAAAATCCTGCTCAAAATGGTCGATATTCTGGTAATTCCTTCTGCAAATGGAATCCCCCAAATGTGTGACATATTTTGTGGAGAATTACATTTATCAAACGATTTATACAAGGTATGACTTTGATTAAGACCTTAATTAAGACCTTAATAATTTTAGTTTCAGTTAGGTTAAACTACTAAATTATGAGAATATCCCGCACGTTTATTTCTAACCATTGCATTATTGATGACCTTTTCAGTCTAGTGCTAGTGAAGTAACGTTAACATGTCTATTGGCAGCCAGAGCGAAGTTTATACGTCAAATAAAGGGAAATAATCCTAACATGCAAGACGGTGTTATTATATCGAAATTAATTTCGTATACTTCAGATCAGGTAAGAGAGGAAGAGATCATACAAAATACAATGAAGGGTTGCAGTACAAATTAATTGGCGTATTATTTTTTTTTTATTGAAACCAGATGTATATAAATTCGATATAGATGAATACCTATTCTAATTTCTTAACGATTAAATATGATATGGACAGATAAAGAAATTTACTAATGTAAAGACTAAATATTGAAACATATATACAATGATGAGTTGGAACCTTAAGGTCTCGTAATGCAGTAAAATATCTAATTATAATTCTAGTCCCTAAAGTGCGAAGACTAAAAGGGTAGACGGTCAGGGGCCGGTTGCTCAAAACTAAGTTATTTTAACGATCCGTTAAACTAACGCATCGTTATCTTTCATGTGTCGTTTGGTAACGGTCCGTTAAATTTCTGTTGCTGGAAAGTCAATTTCACTATCCGTTAAATTTAACAGGGCTTCCAGCAACAACCTTTCTCCCCGTTAAAGTTAACGATCCGTTTACTCCATGTTAACGGATCGTTAAAAGTAAACAGAGCTTTGAGCATCCGGCCCCAGATCAACAACAATATACGGTTACGCAATGGGCTGATGTCTTTGGGTATTTCTGAACACAATAATATTAAGTTGAACAATACGTAAATAATGGTCACGAGGAAATACGTTTAATGGCATAGTGAGTCGCCACGTAACAAAACGCTGGCGTGTCTGATTCTGTTTGAAAAGGGCCGAGACGAATGTTCAAAACGTTATATTCAATTCCAATAATTGTTGTCTTATTTAAGGCCCATTCATCAGTAGAGAAAGCCAGTTTACTTGGTGCTGTTAATATGAGAATATTAGAATCAGATAACACAGGCGCTTTTCGAGGTGACACCTTAATGAAAGCTATCAAAGCTGACAAAGCAAAAGGATTGGTGCCATTTTTTGTAAGTTAAACATTTTGTTTTCGGATATGACTGTAAAAGATAAAGTAAACTGATGTTCGTCTTCAGTCCAGTCATATTTCATCCGATAAAATGGATTCTATTTTGATAATATAATTTGATCAGTTAGAGTGGTTAAAAAAATCTATCAGACGTTATTGCTTTTGAAAATTCAGTCGTCACCACCAACCTTTTGTTTCTTAACTTGGTCAATCTTAATGTTTGGTATTGTTTGCAATAAAAAGTGTGATAGATTAAGCTTCACGTGACTAATGGAGTGTGTTTGTTTGATGATACTGCAGAAAATTGTGATATTAACAGATGAGTTAATTTATTTTAGGTTTGTGCTACACTTGGTACTACTGGTTGCTGTGCTTTTGATAAACTAAATGAATTGGGACCCATTTGTAAGTAATGGTGATATTTTTATTTCGATTAATTAATCATCCACATTTGAAACGTCGCTGAAGCGGGTACGAAAACCATGAGAATCATATTCGCATTATAAATTTTGAATCAAGACAGAGTTGTACAGTTACCTGAATTTTACAAAAACCAATGGTAGAACGCCATGGAGAGTAAATGGCATGTTCACCATCATAATTATACCTTATCAATTGGTGTGTTTTGTCACCATTATTGTATGATTTAGCCATTCCATGTATTGAGGGACAACCTTCGTCGTAACCGGTCACATCGTCTGGTTTACTACCATTTTATACTCAATACAAAGTTCATGTTATTGTACCCCATCCTTCCAAAATAAACCAAAGTGGTATCGTCCATTCGATGAAGAACAGTGTTATACGTCCACACTTTCATGATGACATAGATTGTCGTCGCCCCTCTCTGCCCGGAAGTCCCTCCGCCCACAATTTGTTTCTGAAAACTCGACAGGTCACATTTTGTATCCAGCTTTGACGAAACTTGAAATGTAGGTTTACATGTATATCCCAAAAATCTCGGGTTCTTTCGATATTGGCATGTATCAGATTGTATCTTCATGGATTATGGCTCCTGACTGAACGAAAAAATTGTGGTAACAATTTGTATCGGATTTTGTTGAAACTTATAAGATGTAAGTTTATTACCTAATTTGCGCAAAACAGACCGTAACTTTCGTGATTATGGCCCCTGATTGCACAAAAAATCTTATTTTAGTCCGTTCATCTCTTGCAGAATGTTGTTGTATCTTACGTGACAACCTCTAATCAATCAACACAGACTTTCTTTACCACAAACCGTCCTTGCGCGCTTTGATGTCGATTCTTTTATTGTTAAATCTTGTCAAATATGTGTGTCTAAGGTGTACCGAATTTCCGCGTTCGGCTGTTGATCACCCAGAACGACTAGTATTGTCCAAGGGGGTCACAAGGAACGGATTGATACCAATTTTCGGCTTGTACTAAGATATGCATCTAACCAAATGCTTTGTTCGGTGATGGACATTTTCTGGTTTAAGCAGAGAGAATAGATTTTATTTGAGAATAGATTTGATTTAAAATACGATATCGCTGCTTTATTTTGAACTTTCCAAAAGAAATAAATATCATTATCTGGACTTATCACCACCAACGGGAATCATCTTTAAATGAACAACAGTGTACCTATTTTGCAGGTGAAAGAGAGGGTATATGGTTGCATATAGATGCCTCCTATGCTGGAAGTTCTTTTATTTGTCCCGAATTTAGACCATTGTTAGACGGAGTAGAGGTATGTTTATTTGTTATAATATTAAGATATTAGATGTCACACAGAAGACATCTTTCGCGACAAAGGAATTGAATCGACCAGGTCATCTCTTTACCCTATTACACTTGATCTATGTTGGTTTCGACTAAAATCATAATTGGTGTTTCAAGCCATGGCACCAATCGAAGAATGATTATTTTAATTAGCAATTAGTTATGCTTTGTCAGCTAGTCACAATGTGACAACCAAGACTTTCAACACAATACATATGGTACTTGTATTGCCCCTCTCCATTCAAAGAGGTTAAAGAGGATTGCACGGACAAGGGAGTTTCTGTTTTTGGAATTTCTAATGTTTTTTTATGTGGACGCCAATGCTTGCATTGAACGATTGTGTAAATTATCCTTGCCAACACCACAGGCGCTGCCCATCGCAAATGCAAGCTTGATTTGAGAAATTCCACCGGGATTCGAATAGGCGAACTATTCTCAAGTATGTTGTGTAGATATTTTTTCTTTATTTTGTTTTCAGTATGCAACGTCATTCAATTTCAGTCCCCACAAATGGCTGCAGGTCAATTACGATTGTTCCACAGTCTGGTTAGTTGCTTTAACCTAAATATTACAATTATCTTAAAGAGACAGGGGGAGAGAGAGAGAGAGAGACAGACAGAGAGAGAGATAGAGAGAGAGGGGGGGGGGGTAACGACCACTCGATACAACAAACTAGGTCATTTCGGGACTTTCATATGGTTCAATTTTATTCCAGTAATTTCGCTTATGGGTAGTGGTTCATATCTCATACTCGCGCCTTAAACTCGCAAATTTAACGAGTCATTTATTTTATTGCCTTAAACACTTCTACACACTATTATGTTATATAATTCCGAAATGACCGAAATTGTATCGGGTGGGCTCTGTATCAGGTTCTTCCTTATGAACCTCACATGACAGATTTGTATTCATAAATATTGTATTTATTCAGGGTAAAAGACAGTCGTTTATTATCAAAAGCTTTTGTAGTTGATCCCCTGTTCTTAAAACATGAACATGAAGGTTTTATGCCAGATTATAGGGTAAGTTGTTTTTAAATATTCTAAAAGATATCAGGACCGCTGGTGTCATACTATGAGGGTTATCTAATTCTCCGAAAGGTGTTCTAGGGGGGTTGGATGGCCGAATGGCCGAATGGTTAGCGTGCGCGCGATGTATTATACGGGCTGCCAGTAAGTAGTTTCAGTCATAGTTTAAAATTTGAAATAAGGTCGTAGTTCTTTGTATCTTCCCCGCCGAGCGGCTAAGTGGATAAGGCGCTGGTTTGCTAGCCTGGAGGTCGGGTGTTCGATCCCTGCATTGGTCGAGAAAGTTCATCTGGATTTTCCGGCGTGATTTCCCCTTGTCAGTGATGCAGAAGGAGGGCTTGACAAGGACAGTTGCCTAGTCGTTCGAATGGGACGAAAAACCGAGGTCCAGTGTACACATTTGAGTGCACGTAAAAGATCCCTTGGCAGTTGGAATTCGATATAAGAGTAGGCCGTAGCGCCGCTGTCCGGGCAAAATTTCCCTCATAGCACACTGTAAGGCGTATGCCCGTCTTCCATTATTCTTAGAATACTGGAGCGGTAAGCATCAGTCGTCCATTCCTCATGGGTTTCCATTATTGGGATAAGGTGGTTGATTGTACGTCACTATAGAATATTTTACATTCTCTATTTGGTGTCATGTGTAGTTAATGGTTGTGTTTATCCTATCTTGACCGTAAATTAGAAACAGAAACCGCCTACTAACTGTCAAACGAAATTGCATTCAAATTAAGTACTGTCTCAGCTGAGCTCTTTTATGTAATATATGGATAAAGAACTTACCATTCTTAAAAAAATTGAAAAATAGGCGAAATACGCAAGTTTCAATCGAATGACAATCTCTAGCGTCTGGTTATTCCAGTCTGCACTGGTAGTATTTATTGCGCATGTGCTACAGTTAAAAATTTGACGTCACCGTTTGACATGACTTTTGAAACATGTCTAGCCTCGTTCTTCGAGTCCCTTATTTAAACGCATTAGGAAAAAGTTTATTTTGCCTTGGATATTGGATATCAGAAGCCCATCTTTTCCCGGTAAGATCAATACTGGTTTAAATTGACAAATAATTCGTGTTTTCAATGTCGAAGACTGTGATTGATACCGAGTTAAAGACTTGCTTACTTTAACGCATCTTTGATAAACTTTTTATCACCGAACAACCTATTTCATTTGCAGCACTGGCACATTCCACTAGGACGACGTTTTCGTTCACTGAAAATCTGGTTTGTTCTCAGATTATTCGGACAAAAGAAACTTCAAGAACTTATCTTAAAGGTAGAAATATTTAATTTTCATTTCATTTGCTAAGAATTTTAAAATCGAAATATTCATCACTAGGAATCAAATTCCAGAAAATCTGAGATCTGGGGAAACAAAAGGGTTGGCTGGCGATCCCTCCCCCGGTTCTACACAAGCATGTCACTCAAATAATGACACTGGTATCGATGACAGACCTTATGATCTAAAGTGCACATGTTAGACCATTTCTTACCTATTCGGTTATAGTAAATCCTAATTACCGTTAATTTGATGCAAGTGAGATTCGAGCCTTATTCATATTTAGTTTCAATAAAATGTGTTTTCTTATTCTCACATATGAAGTAATTGTTCTTAAAAAGACTTAGAAATAAAGATTTCGATGTCCGCTATAATGTTACCTTTTTAGGACGTCAACTTAGCAAAAGAGTTTGAAAAATTAGTTCGAGCAGACGATCGGTTTGAAGTGACGTCAGAAGTTACGATGGGTCTGGTATGTTTTAGATTCAAGGTAAATCAACTAAAATAAAACTAGAAACACCACCAGCAACTACCCACCGTTTATGATTCTATGAATGAAATGTTTTTATAAGAGTACTCCTTCTCTGCACGGGTGTATGCTACGCGGGCAATTTTGACAGAACAGTGGCGATACGGCCTACTCTTAATCGTATATAGAATTCCAACTGTTTAGCACAGCGCAGCCCTCGATCCAGCGCCACAGATCAGTGGAAACCGCGGATCGTTCCCAGCCGACACCAGGGTCAGTGGTTTTTTTTTGGCAATCTAAATCATCACAAACACGACTTGATCGGCGAATGTCGAAACTTATTGACTCCGGCAAAAATCACTTACTATTCTTTTGCAATATCACTTGTTTCACGTCACTGGAAATTTTGATTAAAATTGTGTGCCACTGTAAAGCACAATAATTAATTCAATCTATCTTCCCATTTTGCATTAATATATTTCAGGGTACAAATGAGAAGAATGAAAAGTTATTAAAATTGATAAACGATGATGGTAGAATACATATCGTACCCGCTACAATGAAAGGAACATATTATCTAAGATTCGTCATTTGCGCAGCAACCACGTCAATAGATCACGTGGTGTATGCATGGAACGTTATACAAGAGGTGGTCAAGAACATTACCACATGTGATATACAATAATGTTAAAGTTACTTCGTGTGATAAACAATAATGTTACAGTTACTTCGTATGAGATACAGTAATGTCAAAGTTATGGCATGTACAATGAAATTAACGGGTCAACATGCAAATTAATAAAATTAAAGTTAAAAATATATTTAAGAATAAATGTTTTACATTCAAGATTCTCATTACTTTTCAGGGAATAATAAACCTGTTTATATACTTATACAATAAATTAATAATTTTATTTAAGCAATATATTTATGGAAAACAAATGCGACCAAAGAAGTCAAAAAAGATAAAAGAATATTTTTATTTAAGCAATTTGCTTATGAAAACACGTAATTTATGTCACAATACGTATTAATAATAATTTAATAAGATGTGAATGTTAAGGGTTTTAGAAAGTCCCTGAGAAATACCAGGTCACTACGCGTTAGCGAAATACATATATCAGCCCGGTGTGGTTTAAAGGGACTAAATCGGTATTTTGGGAAAAGTAGGTCGCAACGCATACAATAATGATTTCTGAATGTATATAAACTGAATTACATTCTATTGTTTCCGCTTTTACTCGGAACTCAAATCAGTTATGTTCGGCGAAATACACCAGAAGTCTCAGCCGAATAGCAGTCTCTAGCGTCTGGTTATTCGAGTCTATTGCGCATGCTCTACAAATAAGAATATGGCGTCAACGTTTGACTTGACTTATTGAATCTCTAGTGTCGTTCTTTCTTGTCTCTTTTTAAAAATGAATCTGAAACGCTTTATGACTCGCGATTCATGTATACCAATTGGATACCAGAAGCCCATCTTTTCCCGGTAAGATCACAACCTAATGCTGTTTTAAACTGACAAATAATTGGTGTTTTCAATGCCGAGACCGTAGATGATATTGAGTTGGATAGTTAGCTACTTAACGATTATGCATATGAGCCCAACCGATTGGTTAGTATTGTAGTAGGGATAAAATGTATAACACGTAAATTCAAGGTGATGTATTAAAAAAAAGTACAGCTCACCTAAATATCAATTAACTACCGTGTTCACTCGTCATCCCCACATAACAAAAAACAACCTGCTGGTGGAACAATGAAAAAGTAACCGATGCCACTTTGTATTTACAAAAAGCCACATAAACAAGCATCCTGGGAGTGCTGGTCAAACAATATATTCACTTGCTCAATAGGTTGTCAACGCGCTATTATACGATCATATGCATTATTTCCCACACCTAAAAATTATTGACACCGGAAATAATAACACAATTACCTCCTTGGTTTTTCTATAACCCCATGCAATACCCATCTTCAAACATTTTAATTTGAAGTTGAAAATGACATTTTTGCCAATTTCTCAACTGACAATAGTGAATTATAGGATTACATGTAATAGGATTATTCTTTAACTAGGTAGTACTGTTTGTAGATACTATATATTTTAAGGCTTTATTTTAATACATTTTAAAATTATAACTTAAAATATGAAATTGTAGCTTTAAACATTTCCAATAAGAAAAGAGTTCTACTGTTCTGCTCCTACACTGGGCCAATGAAGACGGGTATACGCTATACAGTTGGCTATGAGGAAAATTTTGCGCCTACTCTTCAAAAAAATCATTCTTCGTATTGTATCCTCTTGGTACTGAAACACTATTGGCTTTAGAGTAAACTAAATTAAAATTAACTTGCACACTCCAAAGAGAGACTTTTTTTTGAGAATTAACTTAGTGGATTAACTTGGATGCATTATTTAAATTCGTTTTGCGTCATTTAATGGACACTGTCTAAGTTTTCATAAAAATCCTTAATCTGACATCGTTAAGGTTATGTACCAGTTAACCCGAATGGTTAGATAGACAAGATTCATCGCCTGTTATTATAGTCATTTATGTAAAACTTACATATGGAGAGAATTAGCCATTAGATGTCAGAACTAAAGTGGATTGGTTTCGTAACTACCACGGTGGCTCAGTGGGTAACCTTGAGGTCCCGAGTTCGATCCCATATTGACAGAGAAAGGGACATTGCCAGACGTGTAAACATTGGCATGTAAAAGAAACCTTGGCGGTTGGAATTCGAAAAGAGCGGGACGTGATTGAGTCCCTACCCGGGCAAATTATCACTCCTAACACACTGCATGACTGCATGGCACATGCCCGTCCTCATTAGCTCAGCATGAGGAGAACTGTAGGACGTTAAGCCCCATTTCATTTCATTTTGTACCCCTGTATGCACTTGTTTGTTTAGTTATATAGATAATAATTTCCCAGTTTTATTTTACTAAGTACGACCAGGACCCTAGTATATACTTAAATCCATTATTATAATGCAGTATATACATGTTATTTTCAATTAGAAAGTTATATATTATATTTGTACAATTCAGTCTCTGAGAAGGTTTTTTTCAAATTGTAATTTCTAGATTTACAAGGTGTTGTGTCCGTGGATCTACTAGGTACCGTGACATTTAGGGACGGCTTGGGTTAAAATGGAGTAGCAAACATCGCGCCTAAAGTAAAGTTTTCATAAACGAGCCGTTAGATGTTCAAATTATTCCAAGAAATCAGGATCAGCTGTACGTCGACATTGCTGCTACATCAAACCACATAGTTTTTGCAAACTGTAAAAAAACTCAAGAGTGTACTGATACGTTTAACTTTTCCTGAAACTGGTCAGTTAAAATTTGTCATGCTTAATGGAATGTACGACATTAGGTCGGAAAGGAAAGTAACGGTTTATATGGGTAATGAGATTCTTGGTGTAATAATAATGGCAAAGGAGGGCTGGATTGAACCAGGAAACGAAGTATTATTAAGGGCATCAACAGATAGCAGTGCAGCTTTTCCCTTTAGTTCCGGGACACACAATTTAAATCTAACCTGCTGATACAGAACTCTTGCCAATTACCAGGGGAAAAACGGTTTATTTAAGATGCATTTTGCCAAATGCAGGAGAGTTAACCGTATTCCTTACCCTTGATACCGGCGCAAAAAGCAAGACTTACAATCACACCTTCCGTGTTTACGATGCATTAAACGTAACCCTAAAGCCGTCCAGTGACTATCTTATCGTGGGTCATCAAACAAACATGGAATTCCATAATCTACCCGACTCAGGGTTTAATTACAAAATAAATTTCGGGGGAGGAACACACATGGAAATTATGGATGGAAGTCTAATCCTTCAAACATTTAACAGCAGTGATATTCCCACACCTCCTCTAAATTACAGCGAGTTTGGAGTATACTATATTATACTATAAAGGCTATCAACACACTATCGTTCTGGAGCTCAACCTCTAATATTTCGGTTTGACACCCGCTGCTAGACTGCTACATAACTCATAATATCAATGGCTTATTGTTGGTCCCTCCCGGTGATGTTACACTCCGCATATACGCACTTGGAGGAGTTACAGTACCTGAACCAACGAACGTTAGTTGTGTTTATAATTGCGGAGATGGAAACACTACTGAAGTATCGATGGTGCGCTTTAATTTTCATTCCCTAGGACCAGGGTTGACTTTTAACCACACCTACACCACCGAGGATGTCATGCATGTGGATATATTTTGTGCGAATTTGTCTCAAACCTTTCAATGCAAACTTGGCTGGATGCTCGCTTTATGAATGTTGAAATCATTGAACCTAACCATGAAATAGTTCTTCTGATGAACAACACGGTGCCTGTAAGATTTAATATTTCTTGTGCAGAGCTCCTTTACAATATGCTGGTCTTTCCCACCGAAGATGACACTCTCTCGCGAATGGTACATTTAAATGATTCATTAATATACACTGAACGCAAAGTGGTGCAAATGAATGCAACGTTTATGTATTATGGTGACTACACACCCAGTATCAAGGTTGGTTCTCTAACTTTCAAGAAAATGTCCTATTTTTATATTGGACAAACAGACACAACTGAGTTTATATTGGAAATAACAAATCATTTGGTTAATTTGCTAGTATCAGTAAATATTGACTGGGGGATGATACACGTGATTCTTTAATATTTAATCATCTAACGGCTTACAGTACACAGTTGACACGATGATCAATGGTGATCCTAAAACGATATCTCATAAATTCGCAAAGGCCGGGTATGTAATTCCACAAATTAAGTGCACCAGTGATCGAAGGGTTGAGGTACTCGATTTGTCGGATTCACTTTATATAGAAAATGAGATACGGAATCTGGAAGCAGTAGTTGATTCCGAGTATGGTATGCTGGATGATGTTGTTCAAATAATCAAAATGGGTCAAGTAGATTGCCTTCCGGTTATTAATGTCACCTGCTTTAATGAGCACGCAGACGACCTCAATCTTCGACCTACTGAGTTCGGAAACATTATCGAGACCTCTAACACCTCAACTACTTTGCGGTACCCGTATCCTGATAAATATGCACTCATTACTAACTGCTCCAACTACCTGTCGTATCAAATCATCAACATGACCTACATTGTTTACAGCCAATGCTTTGATACTTTAGAATTATTCGATCGAGATTACCGAGATCCGCTGAACCCTTTTACACATATTGGGACAATGATCAGTGGACGCGCGAGAGTAAGTGGAGAATGTCGCAACATGACAAATCTGATCTATGTTTGGACTATCCAAAAGAGCGAGGGTTTATCTATATCATACCTCCAAAAGAAGTTGTTTTCAACAGGCCACTACAGACTAGAGTTGCTCATGTATTTTCCGTTTAGCCCAAATGATTTTATAGCGGACTTCATTTACGTACAGTTGCGACCTCCGCCTCTTACTGCTAAAATAAAAGGAGGGGCAGAAATTGAAATATGCAGAGAAATGATGTTACGTCTTGATGTCAAAAGTTTATCTTATGATGAAGAAATTGGAGAAGGTGTTACTGACCCAGAGCTCAGCTTTGAGTGGTCTTGTTACCTCTTTACGGACCACCTTATCTCCTGAACCACCATGCTGATATAAAATCACAAACGTATCGCCGGAAACCAGAATGCACACTGACTATACCACCATTTGGTTTGGTCGAACTTAGTGCAGAACCACTCACATAAGATACGTGGGTTGTGGTGGAAGTGATATATATTTATTTGTTTTAAACTAAGGTTTCATATTGGGATGATTTAAAGCTTATTGTATTTTATAGGTAACAATATCATTATGGTAACGGTTCCAGATTACTGCCCTTCAAGGACAGTATTGTTCTGTACAACTTTTAGTCGGGTCTGTGTCACTGAAAAACTGGTAACAGCAATATTCTTGCTTAACTAAAGAACAACCATCTACCTCTGTTATTCCAGCATTGTATCCAATTCTGTAACAAATAACACAGTCATAAACTTTTTTTGTAATGGCAATTTTCTTTACGGCTTATCAGACTAAAAACTAGGTCTAAAGCCAACAATGTGACTCATGTCTCCCCCCTAATTATCACTCTGCTTCATCGGAACAGAATATGTCGAAATTAGTCAAGTATTGTTTATTGGAACTATCAATCTAACCTATTAAGAATCATATTGGACAGCATAGACACGTCCAAAGGTTTATCTCTACTTAGTCTATTTCAACATGTTTTACCCAAATTAAAAGCAGAGGTGTTGTAATAGATAAGCGGACAGATCTACTTTGATAGCCCATTAGCAAAGGCGGAGACAAATATATGATCGGCTTTGGGTTGGGTTGATTTTTTCAAATAGATGATTATAATCTTTTAAACACAAAATAAGCCATAGACATCTTGAAGATGGTTCAACTGACATTTTTATTGTTCGTATGACGAAATATAGTTTATGGAAAGATGATCTACCAAATAGTTAAACAAATACCCATATTCACTGATTAACAAGGTTAATAAAATGTTTAACTTACCCACATACGGAATAATATATTTCCCCACAGTAATATCTGTTACATTTATTATAATCTCGTCTTGTTTCCCCAACATCTAACTCACCAATCTCAGTACTACATTTTAAATCTGCGCCTGTAAAACATTTTTTATATGAGCCTCTTGATGTTCTAATGATACACGGTGTAGTGAATAACAAGGCATTCATTCTTCCCACGAATGGTCGGACTTAAACGACAGTGTGCAGATGTCTAGATATTTTCCAGCAATGAATAGACATTCGTTCAGACCCGGGATTTTGGGGTGAAATTAATTTCTTGCCCTTTAATTGACACAACATGACACCTCAAAATATTATACTATTCAAAAAAAGTAGGGGATATTTGATTTTTAAGTGTTATTAAAGTCACCTAATGAAACTGACGAAGAAACAAATGACAAAATGAAATGAAGTTCACATTCATCGATTTATTCCAAATGATCGTTAGACTAAGTAAGGCACAGACTAACCATTATAAGGGTAAAATGATACCCGGGGTCAAACAGCAAAGTTACCACAGCATCACAACAGTCAGTAACGGGTAAATCCTCCTCTGTTTGCCAAACAAGCATTGATCCGACGTGGCATACTCCTAATGAGACGTCTAGGGTGATTTTGGTCCAGATTGTCCCATTCCTGTTGCAACACAGCAGCAAGTTCTTGGACATTGGCAGGACGTTGTTGACGTTGACGTAACCTCTGTCCAAGCATTCCCAGACATGCTCGATGGGGGAGAGGTCGGGACTCAGTGCTGGCCAAGGTAATGTGGTGATGTTCTGTTGTTGGAGGTAACCTGTAACGATCCTGGCCCTGTGACATCTTGCGTTGTCATCCTGGAAGATGAAACGGCGGCCATGACGTCTTGCGAACGACACAACATGGACTGCCAAGATGTTGTCCCGGTAGTACTGGCCTGTAACACACCCTGCAACAACATGTAAAGCCGTTCTTCCAGCAACAGTGATGCCTCCCCACACCATAACAGAACCACCCCCAAATCGATCATGTCTGATTACGTTAACGTCTTGGAAGCGCTCGTTTCGACGACGCCACACCCTCCTACGTCTGTCCAAAAAATCAACAGTGTACTTTGACTCATCTGAAAACATCACATTGCTCCAGCGTCGATTATCCCAGTGTTGACGATCCCTACACCAACGACGTCTTGCCTGAATGTGATGATCACGTGAGGACGTCGGGCGCGAAGGTGACCCCTATGCAGTCGATTCCGAATCGCCTGGCCACTCACTCTCACACCAGTGTCTGTTTGAAGACGAGCGCTGATCTGATTTGCTGTGATGACACGATTTCTCAAGGCCAAGGTACGGATAAATCGATCTTGGGCTTGAGTTGTCGCCCTTGGTCGACCTGAGCGTGGTCTGTCCTGTACATATTGTGTATCACGGTATCTGGACCATAGCCTGCTTATGACAGACTGAGAAACATTCATCGTCCGCGCCACAACCGCCTGTGTTGTGCCGATCTGTAGCATGCCAAGGGCACGGAACCTTTCATTTTGGGTAAGCCGACGCATATCAAAATTTGTTTTCTGGTCACTAAAACAATTAAACTGATGTTTCAACCCTGGAATTCAATGCCACAATGACTGTAACATTCAAAGTCAGAGTCGTGCAAATCTTGGGTTGGACCCCCATGATGATCCCAAGCATCACCTGCATTCCATGCGGTAGCTATTGATACGTTTGGGCGTCACATGTAACTGGAAATGTTTCTTCTGTTAGGTTCTACAGTGACTTTTTTTCGTAGCCATTTGCATATTTTAGTATTATGCCCCCAAAATCAAATATCCCCTACTTTTTTTTGAATAGTATATAACAATTCATGTAATACGGTTTAAATGAGAGGATTATTAGTATCAGTGGTGCCACAAGATCAAACACTTCCAAGGTTGTCCAATAACCATCTGGACAGGGATTACAATACAACAGTTATCAGATACAATTGTTGCATTTAATGTGTTACTTTAATACATTACTGCTCTGTTTTGCACTGTATAAGTTATCATGGCTAAGAAATAAACATCGAAAAGGAATTTACATAAATAATGAGAAAATGGCTACAAGTAAAATGGGAAACGGGTTCGGCGTAATAGACATTCGAAGACTTCTCGGTCAATTGTAAGGTGTTCACTGAACTAACGTGGGGGTTCGGATGGCCTAGTGGTCTAGAGTGCCGCGCTTCGACCTCTAGCTGGCCGGTCACCTCTGGCTTGCGGCTGTGGTTTCGATCCCTGGTGTGAGCGTATGTGGCATGGAGATAGGGGCGCATTCTCAACCTCGTGGGTTTCCTCCGGGCACTCCGGTTTCCTCCCACTGCAAGCGAATTGTTGAAATAAAAAATTAAACCATATGTTAGTCCCGAAATGAACTAGTTTATGTCTAGTGGACGTTACACCCCATCTCTCTCTCTCTCTCTCTGAACCAACGTTGCTGCTAGAAATAGTTAGATATTCGTCTTACCAGGTGGGTTTTTCGGTCCTCCATAACAAGCTGCTTCTGACGGTGAAATTAGCACCATTAGACAGAGCGCCCCAAATACAACACACGGAATTTTCATCATCTGCTTATGAAAAAACAAACATAAAAGGAACAGATCGAGGTTGAACATAAATATGTCCAGAGTCAAAGAGTTATTATTTTAAGCTTATTTGGACGTTGGTGACAAAGAGGGGGTAATCGGATGATGGAAATAATGTTAGAATGCAAACAATATTAAGATTTTAATGAAATTTAGTTTATTTGTAGCAAACTGTTGCGTGAACCGCGTTTTTAAGGGCAATCTAAAATGAGGTAGACAGTTATCGCTTTCGACGAAAGTTATTTGTGTCAAATAATACGAAGAAAAGATAATCTCGTAAATATAGTTATTTACGTAAATGATAGTCTAACTTACTTTGACTTTATAGATGGGCTTCCTAGCTCCTCGGCATATGAACCATGCTAGCAAATCATTATATATATAAGAGGTCTAGACCACAAATCTGCCAAACGTCATTTCAAGTTGTTAAGGCCAGTGTTTGGGCATTTAGCCGTTATCATATTTATAGCGGTTATATTTGTGGTTGGGGCATATCCAGATGTGAACTTAAAATTATCCATAAACGAAGTCATAAAGCAACTGGGGAGTAATTCCAGGTGTTCGGGAAGCAATGTTGACACTGCAATTGTACATTATGCAATCACACGAGGCCTGGTTTTGTCTTCTGGGTGTTTGGCATGTGTGGCACGTTGTTTAGCTATGATTGGAAACGTCCTAAATAAAAAAAAATATTAAAGAAAGGGGAATTAGCTGAATGTAATTATAAATGGTCAAAAGGCTGGCAAAGTACCAACCATATTGTATCGGGTGGTCTTGTGTGCGAGCTCTTGCTGTTTTCGTACTCCATACAATTCAGTATAGAGTAGTGCCGGACTGGGTCCACCTGTCCGTACAAAAAGGTGGGCTTAAGCCTATAAAGAAAAAAGAAAAAGAGAAGGAAAAGAAAAAAAAAAAGGAAAAGAATTCTCAAATTCATCTATAATGATAGTGCTTTTAGGTCATTTAGGTCATTTTGTTATCTAATTGTATCAGGGAATCAAAAATTTGTTTTCTGCTGCTTTGGTCTAAAATGCTTGGAGTTTGCAGTTGTCAATTTTCAAAAGGGCAGACACGCTTATACATTCTCTAGCCAGAACATTGTCTGTGTTAGCTATGAAACCAATGACACTGTATACCACCAGGCTAATGTAAATTTATCCCCCATCCACATCCAGTTAGAATGTGATCTACGTCAAAATCCTACCCAATTGAAAAAATGCTAAGGTCTGTAGTTAACGGGGGAATGACATCGCACTTTGAGAGTTTTCCTAATGCCTACATTTTAATGAATAATCCCACCAAGTTGTTTTATACATCTTTTTAAAAATATCGGTTAACTGGATATTCTAGAGGTAGCGTTCGCGTGGTTTCCTGGTAAAAGTGTATTTCCTAGCCGCACTTAACCATAGAAACAAAAATAACTATATGTTAGAGGAGTTTAGATATGTTAATGATTGGAGGTACCTAAACATATGTTAACTATTACGTGTAAGTAAAACATCAAAACCAGTAAATTTGCATTCCGTCCTGACAGAGATTTATTGCAACGTAAAATATTAATGTACGGTTGGGTCTTAAACATTTTGATACGTAATAATCTACATAAAAGAGACTTTTGGAAAGCCCAATTTGTCCCACCCGTATCACGCATCCTTACGTTTCGTCAATGTAGTTTTAGAGTTTTTGGCAGGTTCCGATTTTCATCATTGGGATGCTGTCTTTCAACGATTAAATTCCAATCTTTATCATGTTTAAAACCACGTCAAATATACACCTTCGTGTTCTTGGAAAAACGCCAGGACACAACATTTCAGCTTCCAAAAGTAGGAAAAAGGACGATAAAATGACGATGATCTTATATGGACGTGTTCCGTGTGAATGTGGTTTGATGCGTTCTTCTGTGTCCGTATGTCGCGTCACGTGTGTGAACTAACACATATGAAAAATCGACACGGACAGTGATACGGACCAAGAATTTCCGCCTGCCATATTACTGCACAAATTTGTTTCCTGTTGGTTTATTTGATGCCTACCATTATGACGAATTATCTATCTAAGTGAAATGTAGACATGTCCCTTACAATGTATGCAGTGCTTATAGAACGCAGTGTATATCTAGTGTATTAAACATTTAAAGCTACTACGTATAAATATATTCATTTATATCCATTCATAAACCCTTCTATATTATATATGGTATTGACAGTAAATAGTGTTTGGGCTATTGTCCTATTCACCATAAACAAGTTGAATAATTCGTTTATAATCCTTTATTTCTTTTTATGACCAAAAATAACGTACCTTGCAGTTTAACAATGAACACGGGTCGGCTATTGTAAAGAAGAAATGCCGATTAGTTTTCGAAGCCCAATGCACGGTATATTTAAAACGTTGGTTCAATTAATGGTGTAACAAAATGGCGATAGGATTATACTATGCATATATAATATTTACATTATTATTTGTTAATATTTCATCTCAAGGTGAGTATGCATCTTCTCCATTTATGAGTTATTTTATATTTGATTATTGGGATTATTTGGTCTTCTGTCTGACGTCCGTGGGTTTGTTTTTTTTTTTGTTTTTTTTTTTGTGAAAGCTCGCCAAAATAACTTGTATTTTCGGCCGCATACCTGTCTGATAAACCTAGCGTATGTTCATACTTGATTTTGTTTTTTTTGTCTACTAGTCGGCAGCGTGTGTTTCTGTTTATTTGAGAACTTTTAAGTCGGACTTAAGACGATTAAAATCTCATTTTAACTACACTATCTGCGCTAGAAATAAGGGCACCTAAAGCAACTTTTTGATGGCAAATAAGATTTAGGCGACGTCTAACAGTGTTTACTAGCTTCCAATAGCTGTGTCAGGTTGTAATGGTGACAGGGGATACGTTTAGATTTTAGATCAATTTAATACAAATATTTAAAACCGATTATAATATGACTATTTAAAGGGACAATAACATTCTTGCTGGCTTGGTAGCTCCAGAAACTAAATAATACCCTTATTCTAAGTACTAGGTGTTTAGGTGTCCTACCTGTTGTGTAAATTATCCATTACAAGCTATTTTACTTGTCCAGAAGGTTCGAAAATATTTTAAAATCCAAGTCACATTTGAAAAGGTTTACGTTAGACTTTTCAAATCAATTGGTTGAATTTTTCCAATTTTTTAAAACAGGGGTGTTAAAATGAAATTTATATCATCATTTAATTGGAATATTCTAAAATAATACGATTTGTTGACCAGAATGAAGATTGGGACATATTATTCAGTTACAACAAGAGTGTTATTGGGGCTTTAAGGGATTACATTTTCTTAAGGAAGCACGTATTCAGAAACAACAGAATAAGGGTAGGGAAAAAAAATGAAAATTACTAACGGGGTCGTTTCCGATAAATAAAGTTATCACTCTTTGATTTATGGGTCCAAACAAGTAAATCGATTCATACTGGTTAAATCCATGAAAATCCAGACACTCTTTGATTCCAGACCAAAAAACCAACAAAAAATGCAACGCGAAAGGTGGAAAATCGATTTGCTTCACATAGAGGAAAAACATTTGAAGACATCGGAAGGGAAGCAATTAACTAGTCTTAGACCTTATAATGACGTTGTCATTCTCTATATTTAACTTTTCTTGGTGTATTGGACAGGATAAAGGCTAATTCATGTTAACTTAGCTTTCATTTTAAGATTGTAGTGAGGACCAACTAAAAGGCTATCGATGGAATGCAACAAAATCAGGGGGTACAAGTGAACAACCTTGTAGAACACCTAATCAGCCAGGTAAATATTCCTGAAAAAATAACTGAAAACCTTTAATTAACGTCAAATTATTATTTATGTATTTCTAAATATTACATTAAATATTTAGTGGTATTTCCTCGCGTAAATATCTTTATCTCTTGCTCTGGTATTCATGAACAAAACTTATTCAAATGTTAATAAATACACGAATTCCAGACAAAAACACACAGCCATGTCGAAATTTAAAGTAAACATACTACAGTCCAATATTCCCCCATCAAATCATATCAACTTTGATTAAGAAAGAGGAAAAGTCAGATGTGATAAATAATGGGTGATGCGAGAAATGATGATTTATTATTGAACAAGGAATCTCAAATTTGCATTATGAAAAAGGGCTCGCAAACTTGACTGTCTTTAGCCACAAAAATATCTTTTCATAAAAGAATGATTTAAATGCATTCGTAAAGACCAGGAAAGTGGACTATTTTTATCAAATAGCTGTATTTAATTATTCCTTTGCCGATCAAGCTTTTTTAAAAGGGGCACAATACTTTATATTTCTAATGAAGTTTCAACAATAAGATTACAAAATATCTATTTTTATACACATATTATGCCCTATTTTTAATTTGAAGGCATGGCGAGTTTGAACATGGGCTCCACTCGCCGAAGAAACGCAAATCATTCGACACAAATAAACCTTTGAAGAAATTTAAGCATCTGACAAGTTTAGTTTTAATTGAAAAATGTTACTTATTTTCCCGAAAAATAACTAATTTCCTGATCAATTCAATGTTGGGACTGTGATAGTATCAAGATATGCATATCTCTAGTTTTTAATGTCTATGAAGGAATTTTGAAACGACCTGTTGATGGCCAATTAATGTGTACAATTCAACATGACAAATGACTTTCGTTTTCGTTATAGCAATTTAATATCCAATGTATCTTGTAGGTTTTGTTTTTCGAACATGCAAGGATGGAACATGGGAGCAACCAATATTTTCAAATTGCCCGACTCCAATGGTAAGTTTGTTTATAGAAGCAAGAAAAGGAATGTATTTATCACCCTCATTACATTAACTTTTTTTGTATGAGTCATCCAAAAAAAGCCATAATGCGGACAAAGTAAGAGCATGGGCAAAGTAAATTAGGGTAGTGAACGGGTAAGCTAAGTAAAAGTCTCTGGTCATCCTTTGTGGGTTTGTTAATCGTTTGGAAAATCAGTGCAAATGGTTCATTCCAGTTTAGTATATAACGCGGTGACTTAGATATATAACCCAGTTGTTTTCCAACATAACAAGGTTATGCTAACGTATTGTTTATATTTTGGTATTACAGAGATCTGAGAAATCTGTGATAGAGTTAATCACCTATATAGGCTGTGGTTTATCTATATTTTGTTGTCTACTAACCATTGTCTTCTACATTTTCTTTTATAAGTAAGTATTAAACAAGTTTATATTTCTGCACCAACCCGTTTAATAATGAGAAATGGGTTACGTCATACAGTGTACTATGATGATGCTTTGCTCGGACAGCGGTACTATGATCTACTCTTGTGTCGAATTTTAATGGTTATTTTACGTGCAACCAATGTGAAGATATGGCCTCGGTTTTTTGGTCAAATCCGAACGACTAGCCTAATATTTCATGCTATTAGGGATTTGTATCTCCCATATTAATAATACCTTTTTCTAAGAGGTGATTCAACCTTCGAAAATCTAATACTATGAAAATATTACGCTGTTAGAATATAATTTATCATTCTTAACTTGTGTAATATTTATAGATATATATCCGGATCATTAACAGTTTTAGTAACCAGTCTATGTTTAGCTGTTATTACCAGTAATATATTTCTTATTATCGGACTACATAGAGTAGAGTCCAAGGTAAGCTCACCCCATTGTAACTAGACTAAAAGGTTTCATTTTATAACATATGATAGAGTTAGCTTACTCCCTTTAAACAAGATTACAACTTTTAGAGCAGAATCCAAGGTAAATATGTTATCCTCCAAGATTAAGCAAAGGTTAAACATTTCATTGTTTCGTATTTTTTGTGTCCTTTTTTGGAGAAAATGGGCCGTTATCTGAAAAAAGTTACTTGACAGTCTCACCTGTTTCAGTCATTGGGAACACTGTTGTTGTTGAGGGTGTTCTCCATTTGATGAGTTTACAAGGGACACCTTTATTTAACAACAGTTTTGTGATAGTGGTGTCGCCAGGGGCTACTTTCAGTACCATGACCCATCCCTTTAATGAACTAAGTGACAGTGTGTATGTAATATGTGTGTTTGTTTATATTCTAGAATCAGTGTAGAATAATATCAGTATGTTTACAGTATTTTCCAACAGTAGCCGTGTTTACATTGTCAACAATTATTATACACATATCAACAACCAGTTTTCAGAAAACAAACAAATGTTGTATTGTAGCAAGTCTCTTTGTATCATGGGGTAAGTCTAGAATGTCTACAATCGCCAGCCTAATTTTAAGAACTTCAGTTTGGTAACAGAATATGGGAAAATTCTTGATGAACCGGGCCAAGGTTATCACGGTTACTGTAACAGGTATAACATACTGGATAATGTAGCAGGTTAATTATTATTGGCAAGTGCAGGAGGACCGCACTGCACACAAACGAACCCGATAAGACAAACCTGCAGTAGACAAGACCTTAGATACAAACTAGATGAATGGATCCGGGGGCAGCCGTAATCGTCCACTGCACTGTACAGCCCGGGCTTGTTATGACACAAACTTCACTCGAAATAAAACAAAACAATTTTTTATAAGAAAGACGCAATAATGGGAGAAACAGCTGCTGACAATAGTGCCAACACAATCGAGAGAGAGAGAGAAATGGGGGTTAACGTCCACTCGACACACACCAGGTCATTTTGGGACTAACATGGTTTCATTTTATTTCAATAATTCGCTTGCGCGTAGAGATCTTTAGCAGTGGGAGGAAAACGGAGTGCCCGGGGGAAACCCACGAGGTTAAGAAGGCGCCCCTATCTCCATGCCACATACGCTTACACCAGGGCTCGAAACCACAGCCGCTAGCCAGAGGTGACCGGCTAGCTAAAGGTCGAAGAGCGGCAATCTAGATCACTAGGCCACCCCCAACATAATCGAATTGTTTTCACTGTGACGAGATGCGATTTAACACCGTGTCATTAATACCCAGATTTTTGTTACGTGTCAGAAATTTAACAACTTTGACCGCTTCATTTTCCATATTATACAGTTCCAGCAATTCTAGAATTTGAAAACAAAATGTCGTTTTTCTCTAGCTTTACCAGGTGCTGTAGTAGCAGGGTATGCAGCCTATACTAAATTAGAAGAATATGGCAATCCTGTTAAGTATGTATTAATTTAACTTAGAATACTGTCTTAACCTGTTCCCTTGTCTGAAAGGTTTTTATTAAGAAATTAAAGTGGAAATTTTCATATTTCTAAGAAAGTCGAGACATAATTATTTCTATGTCTTTTACTCAAAAGTTTGTCCACTCACTATTATACGATCATGGGCAATATTTCACAGGCATAGAAATCCCTGACACAGAAAATAATAATGACCTCCTTTGTTTTCCCATTCCCTCCCATGCAATGGCGATCCTCAAACGTTTGAATTTGAAGTTGAAAATGATATTTTTGCCAATTTCTCAACTGACAATAGTGAACTATAGGATTAATAGGATTATTCTTTAACAAAGTAGGACTGTTTGTAGATACAATCTATTTTAGGGCTTTATTTTAATATATTTTAAAAATATAACTAGAAAATATGAATTTGCCGTTTTAAGGAAGTACTCGATTGCGAATCGTGTACGTTCCGAAATGACAAAATTGAAATCGTGTTCTGTGGCAGTTATTCCTGTTCTTGGTAAACCAATAATGTTACAGCTGCGGTGGTCGATCGAAGTACATGTACTACCCGAAATAGTTTGCATTGTCGCTCTAAATTCTCGTGTTTATTGGAATGAATTGAATTCAACACGTTTAGTTGGGTATTGCCAAATGAAATGGGGCTTAACGTCCTGTTTTTCTGTACCGACTGGGCTAATTTTGTCGGGCATATACCACACATTGTGTTATGGGTGCAGCAAGACTATTTTTATTTCCAATTCCAACCATCAACGCCATTGTGTGCGCGTGAACTCGGTTCGCAGCTGGTTAGCGAGGCAGTGCCTTAATGCACCGTGGCTCCCTATCACCAAATTAGTTGGTCATAAGGACCAGTTTTAACTGGTTTATTCAAACGACTAATATTATTGTATGTATTTATTAGGATTTTATTGGTAAATTAAATGATTATATTATTTTCTAGCTGCTGGGTTCAGATTAATACCAGATTATGGTGGGTTTATATCGGTACTATACTTGCTATGGTCTTAGTAAGTATACATAACATCAAATACTTCTAAGAATCTAATAAATCATTATTTTTCTCAGTGTAATAAATGCAAGTCCAAACAATGAACGGATCCTTTGTTTTACCTTCCAATTATATCACCTTGATTATATGGATATCGAGATTTCACAATTATCAGTGGTTTGTCTTCGCTTAATAACAAATGACAGTTCCTTTAGATATGGTGGCTAAATGGATCTGGAAATACTGTCTAATTAAATATCATCATGAAATAAAACCATTAAATATACTTTTCACATTTTACAGATAATGTTACTGACTGTTTTTGGTTCCGTTTATCGATCATATATTGACAGAGTTAAACGATATCATAGGTAAGATGCTATTCCTTTTGCTGTTGTTAATTAAAAGATATTTGGATTTTAACCTGAAAGTAAAAAGGATTCCTTTGAGAGGATTAATAAATGTTTTGTATAAAATAAACCCCAGACCAGTCGCTGGTTCAAGGCCTTTGAATACCAGTTCCGTGGCGCTTCATGCGGTCCGCACAAAATGTATTCCTCGCATTGCACACAAAACCTCAGAAATTAAAATTATCAAATGATGATGAGCCATTAAAAACCGTCCAATCTCTTAACGGTCATCACTTAAAGGATTATTAAAGTCTCTAAACATCAATTGGGAGGGTGTTAATTCCCCGCATCTCTAAAACAAATATTGGTCAAATGGTGCACATGTAGTAATTTTCTCGTTCATTAGTCGGTTGGTGCATCGTACCGTATTTCATTTCATTGATAAATTGAATATTTCACAACATTCAGCGTCCTTTCGATAAGGTGAAAAATTTTGTTTAGTTATATTTCGTCTGTAACCCTTAAAAAAAACAAAAAAACACCGGGACCATCCCTTTTTGATAGAAATCATTTTACTCCGGTTGGAATTAAGCCGAGCGGTTATCTTACTTTGATATTCTGATTTTGTTTTCTTAATTTACTGTGGAATAATCAATCTGTTTGCATCTTAGCGAGGATTAAGCTACTACCGATTTCCATAATAAATGGCAATGTGTACCGATGGATATTATCATTGTGGACATTATTGAATGATTAATTATTTTTTAATGTGTACAAAAAATGAAATCATGACATTCGCATCGCTTCCTGAAGACGACCAACCTCGGGTGTGTTCCAGGTTTAATTCGCGTTCAGATATCTCAAGATGATCAACAGTCTATGACGTCATGTTCATTCATATTTTATAGGATTGGAGTTATTCCCCTTTTCGTGGTATGCATGTTTACCATTTTAACATGGGTAATAGGAACACTCAGTGTGAATGAATACCATGATAACCTGTACGTGTTACAGATTGTATTTGCCGTATTTAACGTTTTACAGGTAAGAAACGTGGTTTATGTGAGAAAGCACGAACACCGGGTACCACTTTACAAAATGTCTCTTTAAATTTTACATGTAGTAAAACGTATTTATAGTGCAAGAATAAACTTTGAAACCTAGAGTTGGAAGATAGCGCAAACAAATCTTGATTAATATGTGAAGTGTAAATACCAGGCCCAGAGTTCACAAAACATTCTCAGATTTACGTCAACAATTTACTCAAAATATTTTGCCTCCTTGTAACAAAAAAATAGCCTCTTTTAAAACTTTTGTTGTTTTAATGTATCAAATACCCTAATAAGAAACTATATGCAATGATTTGTGTTTCTGGATCAAAGATATTTCTTTTAAACAGTGATTGAAAGTTGAGTAAATTCTTAACATAAGTCTGAGAATGTTATGTGAACTTGGGGCCAGGAAGATATCTCAGAATGAAAATATAATCTTATTATAAGTAGATTAGTATTGGGGTGGAAAACATATATAATGGTTGGACATCTTGACTCTATAGTTATTCATCAAGAGGCGCGGTGGCTCAGTGGGTATGGTGGTTGCTCATTAACCGGGTGGTTCGGGGTTCGACCCCGGTTACAGTCGAGAACGTTCCCCATAATTGTTCAAATGGCTTCCCATTGATCAGTTGATTCAGGACGGAAGGCATGGCCAGGTTTCCCTCAATCCACACTATATGACGCATACCCGTCTTTTTTATCTATAACATAAAGCGAGACTTGATTTTCAGGGATTCACAATTCTTATGATATTTGGACTACAGAGCACTAAGGTAACCAATTTTCATAATTCTGAAAATCCAGATGTTTAGTGTTAAATTACTTTACTAAACTGTGATTGCGTATATTACGGTTTTAACTCCAATACGGGAATCACGTGGCTAAGTGGGTAAGACACTGGCTTGCTAGCCTGAGGGTCGGGTGTTTACGGCGTGGTTTCCCCTTGTCAGTGATGTAGGAGGAGGGCCAGCCAAGGACAGCTGTCGAGTCGTTCGGATGGGACGAAAAACCGAGCTCTCGTGTACACATTGGCGTGCACGTAAAAGATCCCTATGCAGTTAGAATTCAATATAAGAGAAGGCCGTAGTCCCGCTGTCTGGGAAAAATTTCTCTCATAGCATGCTGTATGGCGTATGTCCGTCTTCATTAGCCCAGTTTAGGAGCAGAACAGTAGGACGTTAAACTCCATTTCATTTCATTTCATTTCATAACTTCAATTACAGGCCTTTTGGGCAGGAAATACAATTAAACTACATGTATGATAGATTCGATTATCTTCGCACGAACAATGAGTCAAGCTAGGTTAACTGTTCTGACACCAGGTTATCACGTGGGTAAGGCGCTGGATCGCTAGTCTGAAGGTCGGGTGTTCGATCCCTGCATTTGCCGAGAAAGTTCATTTCGATTTTCCGGCGTGGTTTCTCTTTGTCAGTGATGCAGAACTGATGGCCTGACAAGGGGTCCTGTGTACACATTGGCATGCACGTAAAAGATCCCTTGGCAGTTGGAATTGATATACGAGTAGGCCGTAGCGCCGCTGCTAGGTTAAAATTTCACTCATAGCACACTGTATGGCTTATGCCCGTCTTCCATTAGCCCTGGTTAGGTGCAGAAGAGTAGGACGTTAAACCCCATTTCATTTCAGTTCAGTTCTGACAACATGGGTCAAAAGTTAGAGCTAATTACACATCACAACCATCATCATTTTTCTCCGCAGGCAATGGTATAAACAAATCGTTCGATATCGTTGCATTCCCCTTATTAAATAAAGGTCCAATGTACACATTTGCGTGCACGTAAAAGAAAGGTGACAGTGCGGTGTATGCGTGTCTTCATTAGCCCAATCAGCGCAGATAAGCAGGACGTTAAACCCCATTTAATTTACTATTAAATAAACCCTTCTGCAGACAAAGAGCCAGTAGACATATCAATCTGAACTGGTTTATTTGACACTTTTGAAATTTTTAGTCTGAACGCCACATAATTATATATATCTATATGTATAATAGGTAAAAAAGAAACACAGATCTACCACTAGTCTTTCAACCAGGATATCAGTAAGTATGTCTTTTGCATTTCATTTTGCTACGTATTTTAAAAAAGAAATACATCTGTTTTTTAAATGGCTGAAAAAATTTCTTACAATGATAAACTTTGCGTGGATTTAATATTGATATAAAAGTATTTTACATTATTGCCATATTTTTTTCTTATTTTCTAGGAATCGAAAAATGGTAAGTTCCCAAACTTTCATATTAATTTCTTTAGCCTAGGTTAATTGACCGATTCACTATTTTTCTTTATTATATACATCATCATCATCATCAAGTCGTCGTCATCATCATCGTCATTATCACCACCATCCTTGTCGCCATTGTTACCATTATCAGGATAGTTTTTTGACCTAAATGGGTATTATCGTGATCCGTCGTCATTGCATTATAATTCATACAGTAGCTGTATAACGAAAAAGTAAGAAAGGTGGGTCTTCAAAACCATTTCATTTCATTCATTTGTTCATCCATAATTAAAACCTGAATATTAACATAATGAAAGAGAGTTACGTGCACAAGAATATTACATGAATGTGTATTATTATCTCCTACAATTAGACATAATTACCATTGTTCATATCTTATTTTAGGAGTTTCTCGCACTGCGGCTAGTGAAGCTAATCCCACACTTCCAAAGCACACAATTTCAAGCATTCATCAATTTCGATCTTCTCGTATTGACGAATGGACCAGAGGTCAGTTTCAAAGATACGATACAGATATAGATGCTGAACTAGATTTCTATTCTACGGATGAAAGACAACAAGGGTTATATATTCAACAACGTCAACTACAGGAGGAATGGAGAGCAATGAATGCTACAGAACAAGACGAGGTGGGTTTAATCAACAGTGTATACTTCTTTGGCGGTCCTTCTATTATCGACAACAGCGCTATCTTTGTTAATAGCGCTCGTATTATTGCAAACATGACAGACAAAAGATGATATATTATGTAATAGATATACACATTCTAAATATTTTAATTTAAATTTTAGATATAAATATCCTAAATTTAAATGAATTCATAACAAATTGACAAAATTGTGGATAATTGACATTTGGACAAAAACGGTTTTGCAAATCACACACAAGAGTATTTTTATCATCAATATCGCCCAAAATATTGCAAAAAGTGACCGACATGAAAAGTCATATTATAGATATGTAGATTCTGTACATCTAAACCAAAATATAAATGATTTAATAAATAAATAAAAAAGAAAACCCTAACAGAAACGGTGTTATTAATCGCCGACAAGGTTTTTTTTTTAAAATCAGTTTAAATGACCGATAATGTCGGTGGTTAGAAGACTCTCTTCTTTTGTGAAAACCCAATCACTTTGTATTTACTATTGCGTAGTTCGGAATTACACATCTGTCAAAAGATGTAGTATTTTTATACAAAAGTTTGTTCTTTATATTAATTCTGTCTCATATAGGGGGGTTGGAGGCCGAATGGATACCAAGTGCGTTCTATATCATAAAGCCTGTCATTGAGTCACCTGGCGTGGTTTTGAATCGCCGTTCGTAGGTGACAAGGAGTAGGGTCGCCTGTCCAACCACGTGGGTTTTCTCAGGGTCCTTTGGGTTCCTCCCTCTGCTAAAGACCCCCTACGCGCAAGCGAAATATTGAAATAAAATTAAGCCATATGTCCCGAAATGACATAGCTTGTAGGTTGTGTCGAGTGGACGTAAAACCCAATTTTTCTCTCTCTATCTCCGTCGCCCCCCCCCCGTCTCTCCCTCTCTCTCTCTCATATTAAAGTATACATTATGGAACAAGTTTGGAGTCGTCACAAATACACACTTGGACATTTCCGCACCTCAATAAAACCTGTTTTATACTTTATTTTTTACAGACTGTCAGACAACAAGTCAGTGACCAGGTAGCTACACATAAACATGCTTTAGATACACCCAAACTACAGACATTACTAATTACTGAGCAGGATAGTCTGAGCATCCCATCATTTGTCTTCGGCACTTCCGAACATGATGCCAAATCTAACCATGCAAATGAAGATGCAACGGCCTTGAGTAGGTCGTCGCCGCATGACCTAGTGAAAAGGGACGATAATGTCAACGGAATAATGGCAGATTCATCAGAAGTAGAGCCTGTTGTGATTCGACAACGAACCCCATCCCAAACTCCACCACCTGCTCCAGTGGCCGGTGAAAATGGTGGGGATGATGAACCGACTCCTGGTAGTGCAGAGGAGCCACTTGAGATTGTTCCTGTAACTATTCAACACAGTACCCCCACTGAAATACCACCACCGGGTGCTGGTTCTTTAGATGACATTACAAAGGCACCCTCAATCCACGTAGTTGTAAGTGAACCAACCACTGATTATGATCAAGAGTCTGTAATTGAACACGACATTGAAAACGCCCCTTTAGACATGAACATAATAGGCGGATCTACTGACGGCCGGGAACTAGATCAGCCCCTTGATCAACCACCTGAACACCACAGTGAAAACCATATGTATGTAAATATCAATTTAGAGGACATTGATTCTTCTGAAAAAACAGCCACATATGATGCTGATATTTCCCATATCCAAGAACTATCTAATGACGAGTTTGGCGAAGAAAGCACTAGTGTAAATATAGAAGGAGCCAAACAGGGCCAAGTGGAATCAGCCGATGATTTAACAGAAACAAAGACTGGCGTTACCACAAGTAACAGTCTTGTGAAACAAACTGAAGCAAGAAACGATTCACCAGTTTCTGATGCCAATGCCGGGAATAATCCTTTTATAAGTTCTAATTTTCTAGCCGCTCAGCGTAATAGATTAAGGCCCGTTCCCAGTCCATCAAGATTACCAAAAATTTCCCAGCATATACCCCCAAGTCCTAACAATAAAAATGATTATTATGTAACTCCAACATATGAAAATGTACCAAAATCTGTTCTACGTCACAGTTCAAAGGGGCGTGGTAAATATACATCTGTCAGTGATTTACCCCCACCACCACCATTACCAAATGGTATAAATGGGGTATCTACACCACCACCGTCTCCATGTGGACCTGGGCTTAAAGATCTTCCTCCTCCCCCACCACCCCCATTGCCATCAGATCATGCGACACCGCCACCGATGCGAAATGTAAATTGGGGTGATACAACAGTGCATAATTGAGCTCCTGGTGCTATGTATGTGCTAGCAAATAAATTTGGCCAACTACCCTCCAAGCTCAAAATGTTCTCACCAAAAAGTGGTGTTATGGTTTCTAACCCTTTCTCCCTGCTGACCAAAAGAGTTTTGATAACCGCATCCCACTACCATTCATCTAATCCTATAATCGAATTGGTGCTCAGAGTACAATCATAATTATCAAGTTTCTTTTTATATAGTTGACACTAGAAATCAGGAGGCTTTTGGGATGAAACCCTCACCCCAATTTGGATATAATAATAATATATGAAATTCGCAGTAGAAATTAGATAATGTCTGTCACAATAAAATGTGTTGCTGAGACTTAAGTAACTGAAATTACAATTGTAGATTATACTGTATAATATTTATGTAATTTTATAGTATTTATTTGATTTTTGTGGAATAGAAATAGTTAATAAACTGTTGATTTATATGATAATGTTGTGTATAAATAGATGAAATAAACATTGATAAAAAGTACGAAACAGTTTTATTGAGACAGATAAATAAGTTGAAGCTTGAGGGGAGATCCTGATAAGGCTATTTTCGATCCAGTTTAATTTACATAGCGTTACAAGGATCGTCAAAGAAGAGAACCATTTTCCCGGTAAAGCACACACTAGAGATTGTGCGAACCCTTTAGCACATCCCCTAGTTCGCCAATGGGTCTTAGGATCATCATGCATGTATAATATTTTGCGCGGTAGAAAATAGAAAACCAATTGACATTTATAATCTTTAAAGGACATGTAGCGATTGGAAACAGTTCTATGAGACAATACATATTGCTTTATTATACACAAGCACGACGTTTCGATAAGTATCTTCTTATATTTATAAAACACAAATAAGTGACATTTTGTGAACTGGGTCAAGTTGTTTTAGAAACATGACACAATTTATATTCATTTTGTAATGCTTTCAAGTTTCGTTGTTATTATTCCACCACTCGGCAAACCTCGACAGATTCCCGAACTTACATCTAGTCACAGTTGTTTGTCGAATTCTGCCATATTGGAACTACTTTAAAGGTCGCGGATGAAACATAGCTGCGCCCATGGTGTCTTGTTTGTTTGTAATAGCGTCAAGTTTTCGTATTAAAGTAAACCGGTAGCCGCAACGCAAATGTATGGGCGTAGGTACATATCACTTACTGTCATACATCCGAGTGATTATCCCACATACGCAAAGTTGAGTTTGTTTGTTTTACTTTTCAGGAAATTAGGAATAGAAACCAAATTTAGTTGTTATTGTAATTTTATTTTACATAGGGTACGATTTATTCAATCCTTCATCGGAAGATTGTTTTTATCGATATATAAAATCGCATACAAACATTCACGGACTAGATTACACAGTTGGATGAGCTAAAGGTTCTGAAAGACTTGTTTCAATAAATTCAACAGCCTCAGTGTCCTCAAGAAGAGTCGTTAAAGTTTTAGGTGCTTCCGATTTAGAACCATAGGATTTGGCTCTTGTAAAAGGACGTTTACCATTTTTATTTTTAGAGGGAGATAAGTCATCTTGACGTGGTCCAGTATAAATAGGTGGATCCGAGAGCAGGACGCGAGTTTGAGCAGAATGACCACACCGTAATGATTTATTTCTTTTTGGAGTACACGATAAACATTTACAGGAATCGAGCACAACCTCCAAAGGCAAGCAATGTTGTTGTTTGACTAAGATAATACTTATTATTACCATTATTATTAAAATGGCGAACACGACTGATAAAGACAGACCAATGATGATCGTATAATTCGTTGGAACGACGGTAGTTTGTGACATATAAACCGTTACGCAGTTTGACGGTAAATTCAAACTGTAACGTGTTACCTCGCAGAAGTCTACTATTCCTGTCTCAAAACAAAATGTATACCGCATTAACGGAATCAAGCCATCTATAACGTTTGCAGTAGACGTAAGTTCTTGGACCATTAAGCACGCATGGTCCGTATCATTGCTCCAATACATTAAGGTATATTTGGAACCGGAATCTGCAATCCGGACATCGTTATTGGGACTGCGAGTCAATAATTTCAACTGAACACTATTTGAATTAAGAACAGAAGCGTTTAACATTATTTCCAATTCACATCTATGTCCTGTCCATTTTCCTTGACAGAAACATTCAACTTTCTGTTGATTTTCGTTGTTATGTGACAAGATAGTTCGACACGGATTCTCATTTTCACAATTTAGTTCTTCACACTGTGATATTACTTCTTTATTTTCTCCTGGAATTAGATATATACTATGAAGTAATGTGACATCTATCAAACATGCAATAACTACCTACAAATGAGGGGATCACGGTGGCTAAGTGGGTAAGGCGCTGGCTTGCTGACCTTGAGGTCGGGGGTTCGATCCCTGCATTGGCTGAGAAAGTTCAACCAGATTTTCCGGCGTGGTTCTCACTTGTCAGTGATGTTAACAAGGACAGCTGTCTAGTCGTTCGGATAGGACAAAAAACTCAAGTCCCGTGTACACATCGGCAGTTGGAATTCGATGTAAGAGTAGATATTGGCGCTGTCCGGGCAAAATTTCCCTCATAGCGTTCAGCTACAAATGAGGTGAAACAGAAATGTAACGGCATTTATAATACAAACCTCACAAAAATTTGCGGGCCTGATTAAATACAAAGTTTCCAGCTTGATGACATAACTTTCTTGTGTAACCTATTATTTGTAACATATCTTATTTTCTAGCTATTAATTTGATCCTTTAACGTGTAATTACCATAATAAATGATATTAACGGAATGGCGCTAATTAAGTCAACACGTCGTATTCCTTAAGTTAACACAACATGTGCTTAAAGAAAGGGGAAATCCCTACTATTAAGAACATTACATAAGATGGTAGGGTATTATTATACGGCTAGCAGTTGAAGAGTAATTAGCAAATAATTGTTCAGCTGGCAGTCTTTATTAGGCAGGACAGGTTTTTCACGAACATTGAACACGCACGATTTTGTATCACTGAGATGGTATTTAGTTGTTTATTGGACCCTCGAGAGAATTGGTTGTTTTGTATATACATGTGCACATGAAATAGTTCTCTAGGGAAATGCTGTAAAAAAAACAACAGTAGATTCGGTTAGGGGTTGTGGTGGCACATATTTCCAAGTGGGCAATTGCTGGGTAATGTGGCAACGCGGTCTCTCGCGGGGAAAAAAACATGTTTTCATGGACGACTAAAAATATAGAGATCATTCACGTTTTGAAGCCCGGTTCCAATTTGTCAGATGTTACACCTATTGGACTAGGCGTGTCTTGTGTACAAATACATACTTTTAACATTTAAGTGTATCTGTTTTATTTCACATGCGCTTATGTACATAGACAACGTATAAAGTGATGAAAGTTTATGCTTACCCGTAGAATAACACCATGTCAACATTTCCAATAATATTAATATAACCAAACCAACATTATACATCTTACATTGGTTGACGCTTCACTGAATAACATCTGAAAATATACAACACCTGAAATATTCACTGGATAGTCTCTAAAATATACAACGTTATATATCTATAGCTAGTCACTAGCCTCTAAAATATATAATGTTATTATCTATAGCTAGTCACTGTCCTCTTAAATATACAATTTTATACATACTCGATAACCAGTAAAATTATGCAATTTCATACATCTAAAAATTAAGTGGATAGCCTTTAAAATATATAACGTTGCACATCTAACTATTCACTGGACATACAAAGATTAAACTGGCTTTTCACAAAATTGAATAAACATTGCATAATATACAAACACCGGGTAAACGGGTGTTCAGAAATAAAATCTTTAAGAAGCTTCAGTTTCATGAAAATTATGTAAAATAATATTGCGTGCGATACACAAAACCCAAACGGGTGTTACCTTCTCATCTTAAGTGATTATGCAGCTATAGTCACGGATACAATCAACAAAAACAATAAGCCCCATCCAATGGATGAATCCGATACAATCGAGAGACAGGGTAACAGATTTTGTTACACTCTCAGTAAAACATTTAAATATGTCAAAAATTTGACAATATCGATCAGGACTGTAGTGTTTGTTTGTTTTGTAAAAACATGTTTATCTGCACGCCAACAGTAGTTTGTAAATATAATGACGTGTTGGAGTGGCAGAAATAATTAATACTGTAGTACAAATAACTGATGGACTGTGTTATAAACAACTATAGACGAGCAAAAAAGGGATTAACCTCCCGTGAACACTATTGGATCCAGGGCCCCCACATAGGGTGTGGTGAGGTGGGGGCATATACCGGGGAACGACAATTCTTGGGGGCGGAAAATTATCCATTGCATGTCAAAAATATTCATGGACTAGACTCATTTGAGGGAGGGGGCTGAGATAGCAAATCACTGGCAATCGCTGTCCCCGAACCGGTGCAAACCAGTTTATATTTCAAGAAATAGAGGGTAGAATTATGATTTTCCAAGATATATTAAATACTTGATATATAGAAATTAAGATTATAATAAAAAGTCAACTGAGCGCAGGCAATGAACAAAGCAATTACAACATGCAAAGGGGGGGGGGGGGTGGTCGGTTACGCGTGTATGTACCCTGATTAGGTCACGTCAGGAGTACCGCATGGTATAACCTTTAATAAATTTCAAATTACAGAGTTTCTTAAACCAGTGATTTGAAGTGTCTAATTCTAAAAATAAACATTCCAGGTGCTCTTAAAATGGCAACAAATAAGCCAACATGTTACTTCCTGCGTGCGAGGACCTGCGGTAGTCTGGACTCACATCCAGAATGTCGAGGGTTCGATAACCGATATGGGTGAAGAAGAATTGCCAGGGACAGTGCCTACCTATTCATTTGGATTGTAGTACACGTAAAAGAACCCTTATCCATAGCATTCCATATCATAAAAATCAAATTGGCAGCAAACGTAATAATTAGAACTGAAGTACCATCTGATATAAACTATGTAATACTATATTCATAGAGAATTATAATATACACTATTTTACGATACTTCCTGGTTTCTGGCTGTGTTGATTAATTAACATCGTTAGCATTGAATCTGTTATTGATTTCTTCAACATCATATAGTGGGCGCCATGTTTGCTCGGTGAGTATCACCATTTATTGTTCACTGGCCAGAAACTCCCCATATTAGCCTCGTGGTTTTCTAATCTGACATAGAAGGCGTCTAGTTGTTGGGATTAAAGAGAGGAGGGGGGGAGAGAAATGGGGCTTAACGGTCCACTCGCCACAAACTATGTCATTTCGGGACTAACATATGGTTTTTAAATTTTATTTCAATAATTCGCTTGCGCGTAAGGGTCTTTAGGAGTGTGAGGAAACCGGAGTGCCCGGAGGAAACCCACGAGGTTGAGAAGGCGACCCTATCTCCATGCCACAAACGCTCACACCACGGATCGAAACCACAGCCGCAAGCCAGAGGTAACTGGCCAGCTAGAGGTCGAAGTGCGGCATTTCGAACCACCAGGCCATCTCGACCCCATAATATGGCTGAATCGTTCAAATCTACTTAATATCGGAGATATTCGATGGGATCGAGAGATGATTATGGTCTTGGAATGGTAACAAATGTCTAATTAATAGTTTATACAACATTTAAGGCTAAAAGAAAGACCAGTGATATGCAGATTTAGCTCTTGTATAATAATTATGTGTTTAAAGAATATAATTATTACATCCTCTTATAGTGTTAATACTTTACGAGATCTTGAGTCTAACCTCACTAACAAGACAATATTTTTTCAAACTAAAACGAACTAGAGAAACGGAAGGAATAGGAATGATGTAAAGTCCGTTTAATTCACGTTTTCAGTGTTTTCTGGTTTATGATTCAATCTATTCACTTTTTAATTGAAAAATGCACCATCTTGCACTAGACCAGCATTGAGTTTGAAGATTGAAAGTTAACATAGCGTGAGAAAGGATTATTTTACAAGTATAATTTGGGACCATGCTGCCAACAGCTGCATACATTTCATGTACAAAGTCACAGTTTGCGTTTAAATCCATTGTTACGTTCGTGGTTTACAATACAATTTTATGAAATACTGATTTTCAATAATTTATATAAAGTAAGCTCTGAAACATGTGTTTTTCTTGCATCTAAGAATAATTAGAATATGACACCATGCATACAACCAGTTGTTCTTCTCGGGTTAATCAATATGGCACACCTTGTAAAAGCTTGCTGTGTTTGTTAAGTCCCAACTATCTTTCTACGTGTATGACGCAACGGTGACCAAGTGTAAGTAAAATTTAGCAACATGTCACAACACAATCTTCATAATATTCAACTATTGCTATATATTATAAATAGTGGCCAGGTTTATTAACTTTTATACATCTGAAAACACTTCTTAAATCAATATCACAAATTCACGTAAAGAAAATAGATGTGAAATTTTGTCATACTCGGATGGTATGAAAAAACCTTGGTCCAGCGCCCACATGGGTGTCAACCCTCGGTAGTTGGAATTCGAAAAAGAGTAGAACGAAACGCTATACTGTCTTACACCCGCCTTTATTACTCTGATCGATGCAGACAAGTAGGCCTTTAAGTAAACTCAATTTCACTTTCTGTCTATTATACACTCACGAGTCTAGAGAGAGAGAGAGAGAGATAGAGAGAGAGAGAGAGAGAGAGAGAGAGAGAAATGGGGTTTAACGTTCACTCAACACAAACTATGTCATTTCGGGACTAACATATGTTTCGATTTTCATTTCAATAGTTCGCTTGCGCGTAGGGGTCTTTAGCAGTGCCCGGAGGAAACCCATGAGGTTGAGAAGGCGCCCCTGGCCTATCTCCATGCCACATACGCTCACACCAGGGCTCGAAACCACAGCCGCAAGCCAGAGGTGACCGGCCAGCTAGAGGTCGAAGCGCGGCACTCTATAGACCACTAGGAAATTCAACGCCCCCCCCCCCATCCAGGCCAAAAGATGATCTGGATACACAAACGAAGCTTCGTAAATTAGAGTTCAGTTTAGGACTAATTAACGATGAATCTGATTAAATGGACATTAACTATTTTAAGCTACTAAAACCAACAGTAAATACTTGCCTCCTTTATAGTAACAGATGTTTTCAAAATGTAACATCAAATAGTAACAGTCTATTTATTAAGATAATGCCACGGGGAATAAACGCTAGATCAAATATTTATTACTATATTACCATCAATAAATAACATGATTAATGTATATACATATTTGTTTGATACTATAACCTATGGATGCATTCCCTGTCTTGTTCTGGCACAAACATCAATAATAGCACGATATGCATGGTGTATCATTTTGCTGTTTTTGTTTAATTTTTGCCTCGCGCATTTTTCATTATTGTTTTTAACCTCGAAAATATAAGCTTTTATCCAACAAAATTATACAAAGCCACAAGAAACGGATTTACAATGTTAATTAGATTGGTCCATATATTATAGATTTCAAGATTTCACTCTCTGAAATTCTAAGAAAATATGGTATCTGTCCCTCGTGATATCTGGGTTTTGTCAAAACTTTCACGCGTTAAGATACACATAAAAGTTCGTCCCTGTAAATTAACCTCAAGCTTACCCCTAATAGTCCATATTATACACGTATATTCGAGGAGAGAATCTCCATTTTGAAATGTACATGGATCATAAAAAGGCAAACTTTATTATACTAATTGAAAATAATCATGATTTTTTTTTAAATACTCTAACTTTAATAATCCTCCAGCAGCTTTTCAATCAACCTCTTTCTATATCAATCGTTAACACAACGGGAAAACGTATGATCAAACTGAACCGTCTTGGTATGTTTGTTAGACACCAGTTTTCTTTATGATGTAAACATATTATTGTCACGGTGTATGAAATGATATCATATTAATGTTACAGTGACCTTACTTTTTCAGATAAAGATGGAGGGTTCTTTGTTAAAAACCAAATATATATATAGAAATGAATGAATGAGTGCGTGTGTTTCTCGGTAATTACATGCCCAAATAAACAATGCCATTTATTCATTCATTAGGGGTACATGTGCATGTATGTATACCACCGCTCTACGTTTAAACACTTTTATATTGAAGAACATTTTTAAGAGACAATACTGAAATGTTGTTTTTCGTGCTTCATATACAGACTGAAAAATAAATTATCTTTAAATTCTCGAGGGCACGTTAATAGTCAAAATGGTCCGATGGCATTAATATCTTTGGTCAAAAGGATCCCTTTATAGTAAAAACGGTCAATTTCAATAGTGAAATATATAATGCAAATATACTCAACATTTAATATATATATTTTTAGTCAATTTCAATGGAGGACATTAACCAAAGCGACGTAAGCTATAACCTGATTTCAAGTTAATTTTATTTAAACATATTTCCTGTTCAGATTTGAAATAAATGTAATACTAAACAACTTCATGGTCATGTTAGTTAAGTAAACTACAAGCCCGGTATATAGCTTTTTTAAATATTGAAAGTCAACAACATAACATTGAAAAGTGGACAATGACGGTGGTCTTTGAACAAATATTAACACATAATGGAATTCCTTTGTCACTCCCATTTGAATTGTGTATTATACATAGTAATACAGCTTACAAGAAAATAAAGCTGTATAATATACATGGAATGAATTAATGATACTTTCATGTCTATCCTTTTGTGTGATATGAGGGGGGGGGGTGGCTATCAAACTTTTATCCATGGGATCTAATCTGACAAGGGATCCTTTACGTGCACTACCAATCTATATACGGGATCTTAATTTTTCGTATACTACTAAAACCACACGACACACAGTTCCCCAATCATCCCCTAACTCATGGGAGTCGGACATGACAAATTCAGAATCGATGTTTCAGACTAATTTTCAATTTACTAATCATAATATAACAAATAGGAACTTTCAATTAAATGAAAACACATAGTATGGACTATTTTGGATGTGACAAACACATTTTTAAACATATAATATACCGTGGGTCGCCTTTATATTATTGTGGGCATTAATATAATATACACACGAAGGAAAGAGATGATTAATATTATCTTCACCATTTTAATATTCAAAGTGAAAAAGATCAGGGAAGCGTTTATGATAGATAAAATAAAAAATAAATAAAAGCATGGTTGATTAATATATTAGGTACTAAATACATACGAAAAACAGGATACGAAACTGGTATCACTGACAGTAATTGACTATACTGCATTATTCAATTTTCAAAATAAACTTTTTGAGATAAGATAAAAAAATATCTTCGTATGCGTACATGTAATAAACTGATAAAAATAACCTAGTTTTATTGCACCTGTAAATCATGCCTACCTGTTTTCATTCATGTCACGCTGATCCTTCACTGTTAAAATATGACCTCAACATGTTCTTTAAACCACAATGACCTCCGGCACTTGATTTTTGATTGACGGCAAATACTAAACACTGTCTTATTGCCGTGAGATAAAATGCGTCAATTTCGAAGTTTTTTAAAGTTAATCGTCCATAATAATCAAACCTATTTCAGCTAGATCTAAAACAATTTGGTTTCGTTCTACAGAAAATATCAGTCCATAATATCATCAGCTTTCTTCTTCTTTGTTACATTGTATGCAAAAACTTGCTACATGGCTCTATTTACCACCTGGTCGACCGCTAACCCCAGTTGACATATCCCATAATTCTTGAAATATTCTGAGGGAGAACTCATTGATGTCTAACACACAGTATGTCAGAAAATCATGCAAGCTTCGCGATTCTAAAAGTAGTTCTTGTTTTCCCCCTTTATTTTATTGTTTAAAGCATATTTTGGTTTAAAGATTTAGAAAGTGATATTTAAAATATCATTTTTAAATTTAGCTTGATAGCGTTTATGGATCGTCCCTGTGTTTGTAAACAAACCAGCGTGTTTCTTTGTACAAGACATCGACCCACCTGAGAAAGACCCAGTTGTGTAATTTGAATCTCCTACCATTTGAACTACTTAATTTAAGTTTCCCTTCTATTACTAATTAGACCTGACTAATAAGTTCTTTTTACTATTTTTTGGGCAGTGCAACATAGGGCCTACTGTCAAAATCGATATGACAAATTAAAGGGAACTAACTCTATAGGCTTTAGACTGGTAATTTTCTCCTCATTAACTTCCCATACCACTACTATACTTTTGATATCAAAGATCGAGTTGATAATTTCTATTTACCATTTTATAGACAATTCATCGTACTTGTCCAGTTACTGAAGTGCGATATATCAATATGACCAATTTAAGGGAACTAATTTCAATGTTAAATGCATAACATCTTGACCTGTACCGAGAGATAGATAAAGAAACGGCGAGGGGGGGGGGCTTAACGTCTACTCGACACGAACTAGGTCATTTCGGAACTAACACATGGTTCAATTTTATTTTAATAATTCGCTTGCGCATAGGGGGGTCCTTAGCAGTGGGAGGAAACCGGAGAACCCGAAAAAAAAACCCCACGAGGTTGGAAAGGCGACCCTACTGCTTGTCATGCAGGCTACCACGGGGAATCGAAACAACGCCAGCTGACTCAATGAAAGACCGTATGATTTGTCTTACAGCGATTAAAATAAAATGTATTCCAATGGTCTTTAGATACTTATAAACACAATGAGGCCAAGTATCTGGTATTAGCAGTCGTGGGGGGGGGGGATAATGGAGTGGTTGTGTCCCAATCTTCTTGTTGTAGCGCTACATTACTGCCTATTAGTCATTACTAAACCGGTGAAATTACACGAGACTCCGCGTCACATATAATCTTGGGTTCGCAACCAATCCATTGTATAAAATGAACTCCGTGTTCAATTAATTTTTCCATTTACTTGTAGAAAGTCGGGCATACCATTTTAATTTACATTGTGTCATTTCTATTTGAATAAGAACGGACCAATTTGGTGTTTAGTTCCTATTTCAGTCACTAACTATTACAATTACAGTAGAACTTGCTCGGGCGTGCACTCGTAATCAGCGAACACTTGCTTCAACGAGCACCAAAAAATCCCCCCGAGCGATTTTTAAGTAATTTAACCTCTACTAAACACGCACCTGTTCAACGCGTGCAACGGGCACCACGATTAATTCCCTCCGTAAAAATTCTATTGTTTCAACGGTCACTCCTCTAACAAAACATCGCCCATTCAACAGCCATTGTCGTTCATTCTTTGCAACACTCCCGCTAATCCCGTGAGTAGTAGTTAATTAACTGGACCCCCACTGATCAGGTAAAAAGAAATGTAAAAATAACAATCAACCCGGGATTATCTGTTTATTAATCTTTTGTTTTATTAAACGACTAACCTGATCATTGTTTTCACGCGTAACGACACATTATTTGATACTGATTGAATAAAATGAAAGTACCGAGTTTTGTTCCGATCATCTAGTATCTCTTTTCCATTGCAACTTTGTTGTTAAACAGACGTTTTAGCGCCCCCTATAATATTACATACAGAGTTACACACCCTGTGTATCGGTGATCAAATCAGCGATGGATTTTTGTTCATGTGCTTTTTTGATAATATAAAATTAATTCATCGATTTGCTTCACAAAAATGGATAAACATCGAATGCATGACAATGGTAGACAATAGTATCGAAGGTTGGTACAAAATGACAAGTTTACAGAAGTTATGTTCGAGATTTGAGTAAAGTATTTTCGTTCGGCGCAAGATTCAGCGACGGTCAAATTTATCGATGCAAGTATTGATGTTCGCTCCCAATGCACCCAAGCGTAATTAATTTATGTCAGCACAAAAAGCACCGAGATTTTATTAAGTGGTCGCGTAATCGCTAAAATAGTTGGGGTGGGAAATACTCAAATTCACGGCATTTTGAAACGCTTTTAGACGCTATGATGAAAGTAAAAGAAATATTGGGGGCCAGAGATCCAGTATTACTAAACAAACATGTATACGCGACTACTTTGAATTTACTACTAGATAAAAAGTACATGTATTGTTATTGTTATACTATGTGAATAAAAAAATATATGCAATTTATATCTTTATTTTTTGTGGTAGGGGTTGGTTCAATATTGGATACCTCTAGTCAAAGGGCACCTCCATTAAGCAAGCATTTTTAAATTTCCCTTGGGTGCTTGCTTAATACAAGTTCTACTGTACATGTATAGTGAAAGTGTCACCAGGCCAGGCCCCGTTCTTGAGCTACTGACAAGAGGAGACCACGAAGACTTTTCTCGACCAACACCGGAAGCGAACCCGAGGCCCACTGTGGTGCCCATGTTATCTATACGTTACCAGTCTGGAAATAAAATGAAAAGGGGGTTAACGTCCTACCTATTCTGCTCCGAACTGGGCTAATGAAGACGGACATACAATGTACTATGAGGGGAATTTTACCCGGACAGCGACACTACGACCTACTCTTATATTGAATTCAAACTGCCAAGGGATATTTTACGGGTACGTCAATGTGTTCATGGGACCTCGGTTTTTCGTCCAATCCGAACGACTATACAGCTGTCCTTGCCAGACCCTCCGTTCTGCATCACTGACAAAAGGGAACCACGCCGGAAAATCTGGATAAACTTTCTCGGCCAATAAAGGGATCGAACACCCGACCTCCAGGCTAGCCAGCAACTCACCCACTTAGCCATTGTGATCCCCCAAGATACATACTATTATAGTAAGTCCATATTCTGAGAACCTTTTAATTAAACGCTCCGTTTGATTTCTTCCATATAACTTAATAAAAACGACAGTGTATGGTGTATAAAATAATTTAATTCCTAAAATGAGCATCCATTATACATAGTGTCATATAGATAATATATATTAATCTAGACATTAGATATCAGACAATCATAAGACTAATAGTCATAGGTTTATCATTATCAGGATTGTTTAACTTGGCCATCACCTACACATGTGCATACCGGTGCCAAATGCTTTTAATATTTTTTTAATAATTAAGCGTGCAGATTTAGAAATTGCAGAAACAACTTGGTTTTGAGCTTTCTGACGAATTCGCTGAAGTCGGGCAACAGCAAATGGTCTCGCCATTTGAGAAAATTCCATAATGGAGAGTGACGTAAGATCTTGCTAAGATCCTAGTTCTACAAACGAGATATTTATTCAGCACTTTATAAATATGAAAAAATACAAAAACGAAATAATAATCAATATAATGTACATAACAACAGAAGCAAAATATACAGACATATTATAAACAGTAATATCAAATATAACATCTATCACAATACTAACATCTTCGATAGGTTTAGAATTATAATGTTGCTAAAATTTGAGGTACATATATTTTTGATATTTTGGCCGTCGAAGATGGGTAGTATATTAGTTATCCTACAATAGCCAAACCCAAGATGGGTAATTAACAATGTTTATCTAATTAGCGGTTCATCATTAAAGCCCAGGTATTTGATGAAGATGTATAATAGTTCAGTATCTGACAATGTAAGTCATGCTCGGTTACAATCGTCGCGTTTAACAGGTGAAGCAAATCTAAAATGGTTCGGGAAATTAAGACATAATTGAACTCAGTGTACTCAGATACACCAATCTATTTCAAATTATCATGTTAAGTTGGATGCCATCTAGCTCTACAAGGAAATAATTAATAAATAAAACCGGAAAATAACTAAAAATAAGCTTATCAATTGAAATGTCATTGCCTCGCTCGACTTGTTATTTGAAATACAGCATTGTATAACATTTCAAGGAAATAGGAGCGTGAACGCTTTTGAAGTATACACTTTTAGCTATTGTTTAAATACTGTACCAAAATAACATAAATTACTCTGATGTTTACGTCCTCTTCCGATACTTTTAAAGGTTACATGTAATTGCAAGTTTATCGGTGAAATTATTTAAAATACGATCATAGCGTGGGAGAGACAATGGCGTTCAGCACAACTTCACTATGACAGAATCGTAATCGCTATCGATTATTGATACCAACAACGCACGTGTATGATATCCATTGTCCGTTCTAGACTTCAAATTGTTACTTTTTACACTTGAAGAGTTTTTGACATTCGCTTCTGAATTTATTACTGCAGAAGCTATAAATAATGGGATTAGTTGCACTGTTTATAAAGTATGATCGCAACAGAATGTTATGGGCTAATTCTGCAAACCCACCACTACCACTTAAAGAGTTCTTGTCCAACGCCTTGAGGGTCATTAGAATCAGATGGGGCAAGAAACTTAATATAAACACTACTGTTATTAAAAACAGCATTAAAGTCGTTTTACGGTTTCCGGAACGTCTTGATTTAGAGAGTAGCGTGTCCTGGTGAGTAGTATCTGTCGAGATCATACGACTGAGACGTTTACTTTTAGCACTAATAACTTCTGTTACGGGACTCGAACCATCGGAACCAGTTGTGCTGGAAATTCTAACGGGCTTCTTTCCCGTGTTTAATCCGCTATCTCTGAAATGCTGATGTCTCCAAATCCGTTTGCCGATCAGGGAATACAGAGTTATAAGCACCATCGAACCGAATATGAAGAATAAAAATTGAACTCCGTTGTATATAAGTGGATATAGTGTCCCAATAAACGCATCGGCAGTTGAACAATCGGTGCCATTTACCAAAGTTATATCCGTTGATATAGTTCTTTTTCCATACAGTATAGTCGCTGGAAGAGACAGTAGAATAGAACCAACACAGCACATGATAACGACGATGTTGGCAGTACGCACAGAAAACTGAATGCGAAGTGGGGTGCATATTTTCTTGTATCTGTCTATGGCGACGACGATCAGAATCAATCCAGATGAAAATGTCGTAAAAGCGTTCACGGATCGTAATATTTTACACAAATAGGTTGCCGTAAAGGTGTAGTTGTAAGTCATGTCCACAATTTCACCAGGCATAGAAATACAACAGCTCAGAAGGTCGCACACAGCCAATGCTAACACGTAACATCGGGTCGTACCAAGCTTGCATTTTGACACATAGACATGTAGAACTAAAATATTACCAACTATACCAGTTACCATTAAAAGTAAAAGGAATACCATCGCTGGTATCATTAAAATGGTAAATTCATAGTTCAGTCTGGTGAGATGACGATTGATATCTGCTGTGGACATGGTCGGGAAAACATCAAAGTCGTATACGGAGCCGGAGCCAGATTCTGGATAGATGGTATCATTCATGATAAAGTCTTCTGTAGTAGGTAAATCATTCGTGTCCATTAATACTGGCCTGGATGAAATATCCATATTGAAAAAAAATGAAAGTTTTAAGTCACTTTTCCTTGGTAAATGCCCAATGTTTTGGCTGTACTGTGTGAATTGTAGCGCTGGAAATCGCCCAATACTAACTGTGTCTTCCAATACGCTTAGCCCACACGTAACATTTGGAGTATTTGTACTGGTTACAAAGTTAATCTAAACTCGACAGGTCCGACCGTTCATCTTCGCACTACATGAATGCGGATGATTAAATCCACATTGTTCAGCACACAAACAGTGAAAGGTATATCTAAACAAATTACTAATTAGTAAGTATATAAGAAAATTTAGCTTACATAACACGAATGGTCATTAGCGAGTGGAGGTTGCTCAATCTTACGACCGTGTGCAACGAGTCAAGTTATTGTAATGAAAAGAGGCGGGAGATTTCAGTGAAACTTTAGGCGCTCTTGAACCCTATCGGCAGCCAACAGATCACACACTTAAGCGAATATTCCTTTTCCTGTCAATATTCGTATCAGAGTCATCACAGGATGTTAAATTTCTTGAAGGCACTTGAGATTATTCACCGCCGGTCAACACTCTGCAATTAAAATAGACTGATTAATTTATAGGACGTGTCATGGGTCAATATTCAAAAGTACTGTCATGTGAGACACAAAGTGTACCAAACCTTAAAATCATAAGATAGAGGTCAGTCTTCGGACGCAAGCTCCCCCCACCCCTCCATGATACTGGTCTCGTGATACTGCCTCTGGTTAAAAGTACACAGGTCCCAACGGTTTCTCGCTTCAATATCCTATAATTTAGGTGGATATGCACTAATCATTTACCTTGGTTTGTCCTTTTTTTAAAACAAGAAATATGTTCTCATAGCGTTTACTGTGGGAAACTAACAAAAATGCTTGGATGGTCGTTATCTGGGTACAAAGAAACAAGATCCAATCAGAAGTAGAAATAACAAAATGTTAAGCATAAAAAAACCCTTGCATTAATTTGGAAACTCCATATCCATATGACAAGGCCTGATAAAAAAAATAACTTATCCTCGTGGTTTTTAGCACCGACTGTGCGATGCAGTGTACAATGTGTGGAATTATGTCTGGATAGCGGTATTGCGAACTACTCTTATTTCCAATTACAACTGTCGTGGGTTATTTTAAGTGCAAGCCTATGTGTCCACGGGGTCTTGATTTTTCTCCCCATCGGAAAGACAAGACACTGATACTTGCCAAATACCCTGTCATATACCACTGACGAGGGAAAAGCACGTCGGAATATTCCGGTAGACTTTCTCCGACAACAAATGGAGCAAGCCCGAGACCACCTTATTCACTTTGCAAACGTGGCCCCTCACAAATGTAAAGACGTGCTTGCTTCAGCGAAATAAATGTTTCATAGACAACTGATTTGAATCCAATAAAATTGTTGTTTACAAATAAAGAGATTTGTGTTAAATATGACCTTCATGACCTCGACTTGACAAAGTTTGGTAAGAATAAGAATAACAGGTGACGCACTCATTTTAGTCACGAGTAGAATTGGGCAAATTTCCCAAATGTAAACAATAGGTTATTATGCAATTTGATATTTATTAATTTAAACACTATAGTAGCCGCTTCCTTTGTTCTATTAAGTTTCCTTTAGGTACTTTATCTAGAGTTTATTTACACTACAAACGGATATATTATAATCTATGGAATATTCAATGCGAGATATTGATTTAACAAAGCAGCTTTGTTCACAATGGACGTATTTTTCATAAAATTATATCACCCTTGAGAATTCAGTGTAATTTACTTTTTTTTTTTTTAAAAAAAGGAGAAAGAAGTGCAAATGAATTCCATAAATTTCAATAAAATTTCAATTTTAAACAACAGTACAGTTTAAATTGTATGGAGTACGTTTGGATAGCAGATTTGATAATTTAATACAAACCCACATGGATGAATAAATGGTGCAGTGATCAGGGTCGCTCCGCAGATTTCACGGATACACAGCTACCGTTATCTGGAAAAACCTAGTAGCTGTGTTGAATGTAGTTTTGAGTAAACAAAGGAAAACTGTTTTGTTAAGCTACTGAATATATAACCAATTTGATTTTGTCTTTTTAGATGGAAATAATTAGAAGCCCTTTCGGTGCAGGAGAAGAAAAACCTAATATTATATGCATGTGTACTGAGTCCAAATATGGGGCTAACTCAACTTTTACCAAAATTTGACTTGCTAGGTTTTTCCAGATTACGGGAGACATGAAGGCGTTTATTTAAACCTTGTAATATAAAACATACGCTTTCAGTTGTAAAGATATGATTTGATCTATGCATATTTCTCTATTTGGTGACATGCCATGGATGCATTCAAAATCAGGAAATGCAGTTGATTAAAATGGATCAAATTTCCACTTTATTTGAAATGGCATTAAACAGTGTGCAATAATTACAATGTAGAAGTAGTGAGAGTTGTGGCACACCCATAATAACCAAGTAAAATATATATTTTCTCACGGAACCACTAAATGACCTTTATTGACAAAACATAAACTTTCAATTGAAGCACACTGAACAGGGCAAACACTTTTCCTGATTGTATAGTTTTCAGAACAACTTGCACTCGACGTACACACTTGAATAAGGATGCGTTTATATTACATTTAAAGTGGCCGAAAATGTATATTCCTCTTTGAAAAATAATTCAATATATCTCGACAACGACTACTTTAAGAAAAAAAATACGCCGATTTCGTACTAATCAACCTTGCTCACAGGCTGATACTATCAGGTAAATAAAATAAATACAGCAAGGACCTAAATAAGTAATGCTACTCCTATTTGATTGAAGACAAGGTCTTTACAAACTAATAAGTATTGGTACATATAGGATAGACATTATTACATTTGATGTCGGTTAGAATGTGATGAGTTCGCGTCAGTGTGGATTTGGTCTAACCGGGTACCCGCATTGCTTTTTCGAATCAGTTTTACTATATCAAACGGATTTTGTTCTTTTGACGATTTTCATTTTGATAATTCTTGCTGCTCTTAAAGGGAGTAATAGAGTCGTATCATTGACGTCGAGGCATTGTGTTGACGAGAAGTTAAATTCTGTTCCAGAAGTATCTGGTTTCTTTTGTCAATTTCGGTATAAAATCAGGTTAAACTGACACGTGTTCAATTGCTAAAATGGGAAAAAAAGTATAATCTTTAAGTGGCATTTAGCGATCGGTAAACACATTAACAGAACACGGTTTTTATGGGATACAATTCTAAAAACGCGTTTCGACAAGTATCCTCGTGTCGCTATCAAGTACAACTTGATAACGATAAGAGGAAACTTGTCGAAACGTCGTGCCTTTAGAATAAAATAGTGATTGTATCCCATAAAAACTGTGTTCTGTTAATGGGAAAAAGTGTTTTTCTAGATTTATACTGCAATAAAAATATGAAATGTGCAATATATGCCCTAATGCAATTCGGGACGAAAAACGAATTGAAATAAATGTAATCTCAGAGAAAAGATCAAATATAATAAATTTGCGATGAAACTAAAAAAACCCTTTAATGTTTTTTTCTCGATTAAATAAAATGGGTTGAAACTTGCACACTTCAGTTCAAGTGTCTACATGGTGTCCGAAGCACGTTAACCATATGTTGTATTAAGTTGCAACATCCTGGCTTGTATTAAAGCATACCATAATATTATATAATATATCCATTTGTTTATAAATGATGTGTCTTATAATGATGTAGGGTGAGCCGTTAAGTTCACACTCCCAAATCATTTATTTCAATATACGCGTTTGTCATCCTTTGTCTATTACATACATGAAGATATCCTAAACATACAATATTTCGCAAACTAAATAAATTAATACCGTTATCAAGAATAGGGGATTTTGATTATTGGATCCGAGTGCTCGACTTTTGTTGTATGATTTAAGGACCCTCATACTCATTAAGAATTCTTATAAATTATTTCGGGGCAGATGTTAAAATCCATTCTTTTCAGTGTAAAAACCTTGGTTGATACATGAATAATTATTCCTATAAATGGGAGTAATGTCTTGTTTTGGGTGGACATGGTTTCTGTTCAATTATTGTTCTGACAAAAAAGATTAAGCGAGGCGTGTATACGGTTATCTCCCAAAACTTAGACAGCCATAATTTAGACAGCCATAACTTAGACAGTGGAGTAAGTTATTAACACCCATAGCTGCAATGGAACAGTCCTAATCAGTGGTGTTATTGGCCCATAGGGAGATTAAGTTTGTTGAGATGTTTTGATTTGAAAATGAATGTCTTTGATGCAAGTTTGATTATCAAAACAATAAGTTATGTTAAAACTGTTGAGATGTATTGATTTGAAAATATATCTAACTTTGATCCAAGGGTGATTATTAATCATTTAAGTATGTGCAAGAAGCTGAGATGTTTTTATTTTAAAATGTCTAACTTTGATGCAAGTGTGTTTATGGAACAGTACAGGATGTGTAAGCAGCTGAGATGTTATTGAGCAGTAAAGGATGTATAAGCAGCTGAGATGTTTTGATTTCAAAATATAACTTCCTTCGAACTTTAAACAGCAATATAAAATGACTGACCTTGATGTTAAGACATTATCGCAACATGGCTGGACTGCGAAAGGTAGACTTTGTCACATCACAGAAGGGAACTCCGCAAGTTTTCCTAGACGGTTTTCTGTACAACAGAAACAAAGTGAGACAGACCTGCACACACTGGCGATGTGTAGTTACTGCATGTTCCGGAAAGTGCACCACTATGGGTGACTTTTGTTAGAATGTCAGCGACCACATTCACCCTCCTGAAGAAGCAACCAAGATCAAGTTCCTCAGCAACCTACGGAAGAGAGCAAGAGAAGAGACCGCACAGATGCACACCCTCTACGATAACGAGATCGCTGCCGGCCTTCTCCAGTGTCAGCAGCGCCATGTATCGTCATCGCCGGAAGACTACCTGCTTGCCCAAGCGTCTCTCTGAAGTTGCCCTTGATGAAGCGTGGACCAAGACATCAGATGGACGACTCTTTCTGCACAACACACAAGGCCCAAGAACCAATAACAACGTGGAGGGATTTCACAACAGGTTGAACCGCTCTCTCCCCCACCGACATCCCAACATCTTCCGCTTTGTTGGCATCATCAAGAGAATCGAGAACGCAGATCGAGCGAAACTGGTTGTTTTATATTTGTTAATAAATCTGCTTTAACATACCAATGTTACAATTTGCTGTTGTATTGAACTAGCTGTCTAAGTTTTGGGATTTTTCTAGATTTTCTTGGACTGTTCCATTATCAAATATAGATAAGAGGTTGAGGATTAGTTGTGCACTTGACCGTAAATGTTGTTGTTTTAAGCTGTCTAAGATATGGCTGTCTAAGTTTTGGCAGGATACCGTGTATACATGTAATACCAAATTTAACAGTTCCATTTTAGATCAATTAGCTCAAGATCGTATTGGCGCTATTGAACTCGTCTTTATTATCCCGGTCGGGACCGAAAAGTAAGACCTTACCCCCCCCCCCACACACACACACACATATACCTACATGCGCGAGTAACGCGTTCTTCTAAATAAAATGGACAAACATGAACGAATTGATCCAAAATGCGAATGCCCGGAATGTATTACACCGGTAGAAGATGACCAAAGCGGGAACCTAGCACGCTATGGTTGTACCAACTGCAGACATCCAAATTATATCTAACAAGATTAAACATTTCAGAAAATACAGAAGTTTGACAGCAAAATATTTGGATGTCTGCTAATTAAGATAGAACTATCTTAATCTAATTGTAACCTCAATTTTCATGTCAAAGATGATCTGAAATTATCTTTCTATCCGACCATACACTACTTTGCCATTAAGAAGTCTAAAATTAGAACATATTAGCTAAATATGGATATACATTTTTTCTCAACAATTTCAAACATCCCCTTTTACTATACCTGTCGAGTGACATTTCGGAAATGGATTTTTGGTGTTTGAAAATTTTAACTTTCTTTAATGATAATATAAACATTTTTATTGACAGTACATGTACATACATTGTTACATTTACAATGAAGATATCGACACAAATTCAATAAGATCAATGTTCTATTATGGGTAGGCCTATTAATTTAATTTTTGTTCTGTTCCGAGAATTTTTATCTGTTTGCTTTTAACAAAACATGTCGAACCTCCCAAAATAGTAAGGATACCATTACCAATGTCGTCAAAGTTAAAAATTCAATATCAATTTTCTGCAAATTTACAAACAATTCTCGTAGCCTTAACCAAAACAAATTCCTATAAACGATTTAGATAAAATTGGGTAACAGCAAGTTGACATTTTAAGTTTGTTAACATTCAGTCGAGTTTAAGAGAAAAAAAAGTTACCTTTGTAGTGGTGTCCAATTTTACTTTCCAGAAGTAAGCCATAATACTGTATTATGCTTTACCAATCCAATTGCATAATAAGACGATAGCCTATTAACCACGAAAGGATGCTTCAAAACAACATGATAGTTATTTCTGCAAAACTTTCAGTTTTGAGTCTCGCTACGAAGCAGACGACGCGATTTTGAACTAAGCAAACAATGGTCCATCCAAACAAACAACTTCTAAGTTTTGTTTGTGAAAATGGAGGAGAATGGAAGCCTCGCCATACAAGGAAGGGTAAACAAACATCTATCGACTGTTGTTGGTTTATACATATACATATATTGTTACGTCTAAATTTGAAATGTCACGTCTGGTGTACCCACTATGACACCGTGTGGATAAAATTATGTATTTTGAGTTCTGTAATCGACGTTCTGAACCAAAGTTAGATATTATTTTTATCCGTCGTCTGAGTTATATTTGCCATAACTTGAAGAGAAAGGAAGATGATTTTTTCCCCTGTTTTTTTAAATGGAAGAATCACTGTAAATATTAATTACATAATACGAGGCAGTGGGCTGTGGGGATCTTCAACCGATGGTGATATATTCCCAGACAGACGTGATGTGGTTATGGAATTGCATTGCCGCATGCTTAATTCGATTGTTTGTATAAAAGGTGGCAAATCTGTCAATCCATCGTTACGGAAAAGACTTAAAGACGTTCATCATTAAATTTAAAATCAGCATATTTTTTCTTCGATGCGTTTTTATGACGGTCTTTGGCTTTTAAGATATTATAAGAATTGTTTTTTTATGTTTAGCAATAGTGTATTTTTTTATAATTTACTGGCGTAGGTAATGGGATGTGTTGGATATTTTTTTGATTACAAATAACTAATATTACTTATTATTCACGCTTGAATTCGTTAATTTGTTAGTCGCTCGGATGGTACGAAAACCGGCAGACATCGATGTGCACGTAAAAGAACCCTTGGTCGTTGGAAATAGAATTAAGAGTAAGACGTAACGCTCTACATGGCGTATGCCCGTCATCGTTAGTTCATCGGGATTTTCCAACGTGATTTCCCCCTGTCAGTGTAGCAGTATGGAAGAGCCTATTAGAAATCGATATAAGAATAGACCAGAACATTGGCTATCCGACAACATTCCCCTTGCGCGCACACCTCATGGCTCAGTCGGCGCAGAAAAGTAGGCCCTTAAGGCTTAGACCCCAATTCTTTTAAAGTAGCTAGCTCAATATCATCATTTTATTTCATTTATTTGCTTGCGCGTAGGAATCTTTAGCAGTGGGAGAAATTCAGGAAACAAGACATTCTACTCTTTGTCACATACAAAGATGAATCGAAACCACAATACTTGACTCAATAACAGACCGTATGACGCAACGCGCACGCGTTAACCCCCACCCCGTCAATATTGTCTCCACAATCAGTTCGTTTGCAAACAGTGAATTGCGTGTGTGATTTATAGCGTGTGCTTTAGATCATTAAGCTCTGTCATTGAATCAAATAGCGTGGTTTCAATTCCCCGCTTGTACTTGACAAAGTGAGGTAGCCTGTTCAACCTTGTGGTTTTCTGCAGGTCCTCCGATTACTTTCACTGTTAAAGACACCTCCGCGCAAGCGAATTAATGAAAATTGGAATTTGACATAAGATTAGGTCGTAGCGCCGCTGTCCGGGCAAAATGTCCCTCGTAGCACACTTTGTGGCGTATGCCCGTTTTCATTATCCATCTCCGAGCAGAACAGCAGAACGTTAAAACCCATTTCATTTCATTTAAAAAAAAAATGCCAGTTTGTCTAACTCCGTATAAATAACAACTCTTGACCCACCTCTTACTGTGCTGGTACCAAGGAGATTTGATCTTGTTTCTGCTATTGTTACTGGACACTTGTGTTGCATCCACCCACGTTGATATCCCATGCAGATTTTGTTGTCAGCGTACTATTCCGCCGATATTCACCTCTTCCGCATGGAGGTAGAGTTGTTGTGTCCCACCTTAAGCATCCCGTATTAAAGTAAAGATTAAACATTACAGAACCCTCACAGTGTCATTGGTTGAATACTAATCAAGGCACGTGCAAGCTATGACAGTAATTAGTCCTTTAGAAACGCCAGAAAACTGCGTGTATACTTTACTTAAGAATAACATTCGTTCAGAGTTCAACAACTTCAGAACGGCCAATCAGGCGTGACATAACAAAGGTTTTATCGACAAAATATCTTAATCAAGTTAAACAAATATAACGACACACTGGAAAAACTAATTGTTTTGACTTGTAATTAACTTTGATAAGGCCGATAATAGGAGCTAGGTGTTATTTGTGTGGGATTGAGTGTTACAATTAAACCCTTGATGGGTCAACGTGTTAAGATACAAAATGTTAAAAACGATCAAAGTGAGAAGAAACCATTTTCTTTAATCAAACATCTTGCTGAGTATTCTTTCTGTTTTAACACATTTCGAGCGAGAATATTGAACTCCTAAGTTATTTATTTTATAAAACACAAGAATTATTTAATTAAACAAACGGCGTAAAATTATATTTATAAGACGAAACATGCTAAGTTATTGTTTCGGGGATCTACAAGATAGCCAAAATACCTCGATATATTTCTAAAATTGAAACTCATTAAAAATTTATTTTAAAATGGATTTTAAAAAATACGGGCGTAAGTTTTGATATATTTATTATTTTCACGAACACAATAATATTATGACTTATCTTAATCCATATAGTTCAAGTAGGCAATAAACATGTGACATATACCATAAGGGTTGTTTTCCGTTCTCTATTTATCTGCTCAAATCAACTCGGGTGTGTTTCAATTTAATTATAAATTTGGCGCGCGATTTAACGTGTAAATAAGTGCACACCGAACTTGTAAACAGGTCATACTAATTTCAAATTTCTAGAAATATTTTAAACTCATTTGAGAAAATTGAATTGAAATTAACTTTTTATAAGGCTTCTGTCTAGAAAATCGCACTTGTGATTTACGACATAACAAGTACGTAACCTGTGCATTATTACAAATATTGCAAGCCCTAGAATATATATAATGTGTCAATTTTAAAACACATGCTATAATTTGTCATGTCTTCCAAAGAAACATTGCAGCTTTACTTTAAAGAATCCTAAAAGAAGCACAAGACCACTGCTGACGATAAAGCATTGTCTCATGACCAATTTGATCTTTGTGGTTAAACAAGAGTTACCACCCTTGATTAAATGCAAAACACGGGGCCATTACCCCAGAGATAGCAAATTCGTAGCTTGAAATTAAATGGGAGTACTCATTATCTGACTCAAAGGTGCTAAAGAAGACGGGTATATGTCACACTGTGTGCTATGGCGGAAAATGTGCATGACAGCGGCGTTACAGCCTACTTTCGATTTTTTACGATCCAGGTTCTTTTATGTACACGCAAATGTGAACACGATATCTCGGTTTTCGTCCCATCCAAACTACTTGAGACACTTAATGTCAGACCTTCATTCCTGAATATTTTCGGCCAACACCGGGAGCGAACCAGAGAACTCCCAAGTTAGCGAACCAGATTGACCCTGTCGATTGACACGAAATTAAATGTTCCAGCGCAATGTCCTGCTGAGAAATTCGTGATTTAGGAAATGTTAAAAGTGATTGCATGGCCTCGCCATGTCGATAATATTACCTGCTTTATGCGCGTTATAATAAATTAGATTTGTTTCCAATATGGCTTCCTCTATAGATATTAGATTTTCCCTTTTTTATACACATTTCTTTTGCATAAACGAAACATGATTTAATGTACACGAAAGCTTGGAGTATAACATAATCTGCATACATATATCGATCCCCATAAACACCAATAGAAGTCGTGAATATAAAATGAAAGGCCAATGTTTTTTTTTAAGTCACGCATCCAAATGTGTTTTGAAGAAGTAATCGGTGCAATGTAGTTCCATAATATGAACGAAACTATGACGATAATAGTTTAAATTCTGAAATAAAAAATCAATTTCTTATAAGTCACATAGCCCAAATTTGTTTTAGACCAGATACATGGTGCAATATTCCGGAATACCACCTATCATTGTTGTATTTTTGAAACAAGGACACAACTTTTAAGTCACGCATTCAGATCTTCTTTGGACAAGATGTTCTATGCAATATGCGATCAGAATGTCAACGGGACTATGACGATAAACCCAATATACTGCCATTACAACAAACCACTGATCAGATTGAAAGTCAATAAAATATACTATTTTACTTTTGTCGTGAACGTGATCTAACCCTTGTAGTTGGTTGCAGTGCTGTTGTTTGGGAAAGGGTTCTTCAATGCACCATTTGTATATGGAGTAGATCGTCTTCATTATACCGGTTGACAAGAGACAACGTATAGTTGTTCGGATGGTACGACAAACTGGCGTCCCATGTATGCATTGACGTCCTTTTACGATATGAGGGATGGGCGTAGCAAAATGTCCCTCATAACACACTGTATGACGTATGTCCGTCTTCATTAGCCCAACCGGAGCAAAGCAATAGGACGTTAAACCCCATTTCAATTCATTATGCAGAGCAGTTGGCCGTTGATTCCCTTTTCATTTCCTTAGATGCTAATCAACATCACCTAATAACTTACTGGTGACAACTTAGTGAAAACATAAATATTAAAAACAAAACTTGCCTTAAAGAGCGAAATCATTTATCATTGACATCCGTCGAAATCTTTGAAATCCCGAAAGAGAGAGAGAGAGAGAGAGTCTGTTTTAGACCAGATACATGGTGCAATATTCCGGAATACCACCTATCATTGTTGTATTTTTGAAACAAGGACACAACTTTTAAGTCACGCATTCAGATCTTCTTTGGACAAGATGTTCTATGCAATATGCGATCAGAATGTCAACGGGACTATGACGATAAACCCAATATACTGCCATTACAACAAACCACTGATCAGATTGAAAGTCAATAAAATATACTATTTTACTTTTGTCGTGAACGTGATCTAACCCTTGTAGTTGGTTAAACCCCATTTCAATTCATTATGCAGAGCAGTTGGCCGTTGATTCCCTTTTCATTTCCTTAGATGCTAATCAACATCACCTAATAACTTACTGGTGACAACTTAGTGAAAACATAAATGTTAAAAACAAAACTTGCCTTAAAGAGCGAAATCATTTATCATTGACATCCGTCGAAATCTTTGAAATCCCGAAAGAGAGAGAGAGAGAGAGAGAGAGAGGGGGGGGGGGGTAACGTCCACTCGACACAAACTAGGTCATTTTGGGACTAACATATGGTTTCATTTTATTTCAATAATTCGCTTGTGCGTAGGGGTCTTTAGCAGTGGGAGGAAACCGGAGGAATGAAATCCCTAAAACATAATTGAACACACTCACTTCATTGTAAAAAAATAATAGAAATAATATTGACAATGACTCCTTCAATTAAATTTAATTGATTTGCATCTTAATTTTGGACCAATATATATATATATTTTAGAAACCGTTCTTGTGGATATGTATTTGTTTCATACTCTATATTTGATTTTTATTCTGGTTAGCTGTTCCTTTAAATTTGCAATAAACGTAGAAAGTGAAGGAGCCCTTACTGTTGATCTCATTTCGTAATATTTATTGTTGACATGTCTGGTCGATTAAATACAGTGTAGCAAAGACACTCACATGTACAATATCAATTTTATTTATAATAGAATCTTTTTATAGACTCCAGTAGTAATAGGCGTAGTTTAAAAGGTAGCGGTGATCTGCGATAGCACTTCAAAAAGGAAGTGGACGTTAATATAATCATTTCAGATACTGCGAATGACATAGCGCTCTTAAAACTGGATGCTACAAATAAAATTTCCTGCAATTTCTCAACAAGTGTTTGCTTTATGTTGGTTTTAAATCGCTGGAATATTAAACTACAATTTGCGACGACTGTCATGTACGAGGAAGGTTGTGCTTACTCACATATCTTCTCGTTTTAAATATTCATTTATCTACCAAATTTTGATTGTATACGATGTTGTAAAATCATTGGAATGTTGACACAAATACTAAATTATAAAGGTTTAGATCAATTGTACAGACAAATGTCAAGCTAATGTAACGTAATAACTGTTGTCAAATATCCAGATTTTGGTAGGAATTTTCAATGTTTCAACATTTCCACAGTTTCTGATTATGTTGTTCACAATTCAAGGGGATAGTTTACTGATGTAACTAGAAATTAAACATTTTTCATCGCAAATACCACATAGTCTCTAGGTTTGGATTGGGAATCAATGTATATACTGTACGTACAATTCTTTTGGCATGTGTGATTCGAAGACCAGTAGGCTGAAAACCACTGCCAGTGCAAAATTCTTTCAAGTATCGACGAGCGCTTAGATGTCATACCACTGCAACATTTTCTTTCATATATTTCTCTCTTCAGCTGAAACCCACTCTTTTGATTTAAAACTATACCTTTGATGAGCTGTTCTGTGTAAAATACAAAAAAAAAACAACGTAATCCATTCATCAATTCTCGCTTCAATGTCTATTCCACATCAGATTCTAAGTATATTCTTTACATCTATATTCCTAGCAGATAAATAGCAGTTCGTGATAAAATGGACGTCATTTGTCTTTAGGCTATATAGCACACACGAGTAGCCAAGTAATCCGCTGTACTGTCATTTATTTCCATACGGTTGACATTTCGTCAATTATCAATAAAATCAGCAATATGTAAGTCAAATCTGGAATTAATTCCGTGTTGATGACCATCCCTTGCTGAACATGCTGTTTTCTGATGAAAATATATTTTGTTTTACGAGAAATTGAGTTCGATATGCATCTTCATAAATTTCAATCACCAATACTGTATATTAAAGAGATAGTTAGATCAGACATTTTAGATTTAGTTTTGTAGCCTGTCCAACCTCATTGGGTATCTTTGGCGTGCACGTAAAAGAGCCCTTGGCAGAAGGAACTCGTTATAAGAGTATAGGCCGTATCGCTGCTGTCCCGGCAAAATTCCCCTTATAGCACACCATATTGCGTACACCCGTCTTTATTAGCCCAAACGGAGCAGAAAAGTAGTACTGTAAACCCATATCATTTAATTTATAGACACCTTAAGCATCACGACCGAAATTTCTGATAGGCCACATTTTCTCTGTTGTGGCGTTTGTAAACACACACGCTCGTCATCTTGTATATTATGTGTCGGCGAAATGAAGTAATAATTTTGGCTGACGTTTTCACAACCTAAGTTGCTTTTCAGACATTTATTATAAAATTACTTATAATCAAGGGCCCTGTCCTTCATCGATGATATTGAGGAAAACATTTTGGAAAAGGTCAAGGAACCCTCTCAACCAACACCGAGATTGTTCAGAGGGAGGGCATGGGGTTTAACGTCCGTTCTACACAAACTACGTCATTTCTGGACTAACATAATTCCAATGTTACTTCAATAATGGATCTTAAGCAACGGGAAGAAACCGGTGGAGTTGAAGAAAACCCACTTCCCGAAATGGCAGAGCTTGTCATCCAAACTGCACTAGAGTAGACGCGGGCTTCATGGAGGAAACAGCTGAACGACTCTCCTTGTCATCTGTAATCGACAGTCGTCGAAGATTTACAAAGACTATGTCCATTATCGACTGACATAATGTAGAGGACAATTTTGGAATCCGCCATAGGCGTTCAGTTGAAACAATATAGTCATTTTCTATGGTAGATTCAAACAGACCAGCAGTAAATATTCACTTGCCCTCTAATATGCTTTCGCATTACCGCCGTGAAACAGTATTTGGTACATTTATACAGGGAAAGTAATGTTAATTTGAGCTGCAGAATACGAATGAGACACACGTGTATTTTTATCAGAATATTAAAAGGAATGTACTAGTGATAACATTAGAGCCATCGGTTAGGTTTCAAATAGAAAAATACCACTTCATTCAGAAATCCATTAGCAGCGCTTTCGTGTATGTCAATTAAGGTATATTTCTTTCTTAGTCACACGATGGAAATGCAATGAGATATGGTTTAACCAACGCCATCTGATGTCCCATGAGGGAAATTGTGCACCGACAGCGGCAATACCTACTCTTATTTAGAATTCCCCCAAAGGCCCTTTTACATGCACATTAACGTGTACGCGGTTTTTGGTACCATCCGTAAGACTATGCACTGTTACTTGCCTGTCCCTCCGTCCTACACTACTTGCTTGGGAAAAACCCGAGGAACTTTCTCGGATAACAGCAGAGCCGACCATTGGACATCCTGGTTACTAAGCCAGCGCCTTACTTACTGAGCCACGTTACTTTCTGGATTTTGTATTTACCCTTTCGTCCTTACTACAAATCGATGATCTATTCAGTAACACAAACCCTTGATTATCTGACAGACAAGTAAAGCATGCACGGGGAGATAACCCCACATAAAGTGACCCTGTGATACACAGTACACTATTAAATGAAATGAAAAGTGGGTTTAGCATCCTACTGTTCTGCTCCTAAACTGGAGTAATGAAGACGGGCATACGCCATATAGTGTGCTATGAGGGAAATTTTGTCTGGGCAGCGGCGCTACGGCATACTCTTATACACGGGACCTCGGCTTTTCGTCCCATCCGAACGACCAGACAGCTGTCCTTGTCAGGCCCAGCGCACTATTAATGAAAGCATAATAGTTATTTTGTCCTTATGGAATATGTGGTACGATATGTTTATTGAGCTAAAGGTGCGAGCAGTAGTTGCATAAAGTCTACATTTTCCCCAACAGAAAGTCAATGTCTTACTTATTTCAGGAAAACACAAAAGGAGGTACCAGAACACAGAAAAAGGATGTAATTAATCAAAAAATATCATATCCATAATAACCCCCGACTCGGCGAATTATCGAAAATACAAGATCTGTCCTTGTCAGATCAAAACAAGTTTTTCCAATGAAATCTTTGAAAACTATAAACTGAAATTGAATTTAACATCCTACTTTTTTGCACCGACTGGGCTTACTAAGACAGTTCTTCAAAAACAACTGACTAAAATGCGTACGACCATTAAAACGGCGAAGATCCCAATGGTTCCAATGCCTGTTTATTTGTTCAAGAGGTCCAAACCTCGAAACGATTAATTTATTCAACAAAAGTCTTGACACGATTAATTACCCCAACAAGATTCTCGTTGCATATCCCCCTCTTATACTTTCTACACAATATAATACAAAATATTGTGACTCGTGTTTAAACGCCCTAATACTCTAGCCCAGTACTATCTTTCTAAGTTTCTTGATACTGTATACCCACAAGAAATCTTCGACCCCTATCAATACATCATTACAGCGCGCTTATACAGTTTATCATCATGGTTACTGGTCATTCTATGTACAAGGCCCATTAAATATTAAATTACCAATTTAAATTTGTAATGTTACTGTTATTGCTACTTTTAAAACTACCAAAGGCATATTTAATTAAAGGGCTTTTACGAGTGATTCCTTTAATAGATTATCCAGATTTACTTTAATTTTTAATTACATGTAATATTATCTAAATCACAAGTTTTATTTTTATAAGTATCAAACTATTACATCCTCGTACATTGTTTAGTAATTTAACATCCCGATTGGTGTTTGCTTTAATAGCTTTATTCCCGTGATATTTCCGATCAAACTAAAATATCCAGTTTCACGTTTAACCTACTTTATTTCATATAATTTCCCAATTATACAACTTTCAATACTGTATGTAAAGACAAGAGTCCAGATTCGGAGACCGATCAATAAAACGCGTCCATTATAATCAGGGTGAAGTGTCATTCATCATGGCGTCTAGGTAAACATTTGTATTCTTTAAAATGTGCTCGACTTGAAACGGCTTGTAATGATTTTTGGTAACACATACTTTTCTCAGCAGATGTGATATCTATTGGCGATTCAAAAGGCGTAATCTCCAGTTAAGACATACGTTTTCTGTACATTAATGCGTTTAATTGGCATATTTAAAGGAGCTAAATCGCTAACATTTGGGACCTAGAAGTTGACACAAGTGGGTCGAATCATATGAATATATAAAGTGATTTACATTCAATGGTTTCCGTTTTACTCCAATTTTTAGCGTCTGTTTGTTCCAGTCTACATACACCGTTTGATTTGGTGCAATGTGCCTAGCCTTGTTCCCCGAGTTTCTTGTTAGAACTGGGGCTGAAACGCATTATGGTACACGATTTTTTGTACCAATGGTAAAATGTTTATTTTGTATTAAATATTGGATATCAGAAGCCCATCCTTTTCGGGTAAGATCACAGCATCAATGTTGATTTGATTTGACAAATAATTCGTGTTTTCAAAGTTGAAGATTTTGGATGATATTGAGTTAAAGACTCAGCTACTTTGAAACCAATCTCTGTGGAATCCGGAACCATCCCTTTAGCAAAGTACTATCATAAGTACTACGTTTTATTCAAATGGATCGATAGGTTCAATTGTAGGTACCTTGTCCCCACCACTGCCAATGTAACCGATACATTTCTCTTTTCGGTCACATATAATTTCATTATGCGCAAAGCGGAAGTTAATCTTCTCTAACCGATCACCAACAGCGTACTTGACTATACGAGTTAAACGAGTCAAATGTTGACTGTCTCTATGGATCCATTTCAATTAATTGACAAGGCTGATGACACTATCAGACATATCCGCCATAGTATATCATTAAATCTTCAGCTTTAATCAGAGATAACATATTCACTGACAAACCCCATGTGTACCATTATATCAATAACACGGTATACCACCATAGCACGAACAGATCGGATATTTGACTCAAGATCTTCCTGAAGAAATGGGCAATCTCATTTTAGTTAGTCAAGGTCAATTCAATACAAAAATGGCAATCTATTGGGAGAACAACCCAACAAACCAGAGCAGGCAATTAGTCTAGAAAGCAGTTATTACAAATATCACGGTTACATTTGAAAAAAAACCCCACTTAACATGTGTGGAAGAATCGGGTGTTCTCAAAAAGATAGATGCACTACACAAAAAATAAACTTGCAGTATCATTTAAGGAATTTGATAGGTATTTGTGTTGCTTCATATTAAAATGCGCGAAGGTCACTAGAAATATGAGTTTACTATCCAATTCCATTTGTTATAATAGAAATAAAGCAAGACTGAGTTGCGTGACCACATGCTCGTACAACAATCTAATACTATTTATTACATTTTAATGGGCATAGAGTGGACATTATATACAGAGTAGTGAATTCTACCTTCACAGATGCTCTCCTCGTTCATGACCAGGTACAAACTCAAAGTTAAGGTGGTGATTTCCCTTTTGGTTTAATGATTTGATATCCATATTTTTTCAATGGAATCTAGTACTTGGACTCGAAATACACGGGACATTATTCTGAGGACATTATTCAGCCTGAACGTTACTTGCTCGTCAAAAAGAAACATGCTCTAAGATTCCACTGTCTCTGAGACACAGCACTGGATACCAACTACCGTTTCATGAATTATTTCTGGATTGCGTAAAAAGATTAACAACCGAAATATTAAAGTGCTAGTAGCCTAAATCGATTCTAAATCATTAGATATATCGCTGTGCTGGACGCTCTACATTTAATGACATACGCATTCGCACTAATTAGACCGATTGATTATTTCGCTACTAGACCCCGCTTCCTCTGAGTTTGTGTGGTAAGGTTGGGTAGAGCTAGCTGAACTAAAAAAATTAATCTTTAATAACGTACATGTACGTATCTTTATGTTTGCAACAAAAGCACTAAACATAAAAGCTTTTGTTTGTTCATACATATCGCTGTCAACAACCGACTCATAGGTATACAGATACTTGTTCAGGTTATTATTTTGATCCATATGAATATCGCAATATACAACTTTTATTTCCTTGACGTTGACAATACAACAAAGTCTTGTGAATATCCATATGGATGCCGCCAGCCATCAAACATTTACTGAAATCATGCTTTACATATAAAGATTAATGAATCGTTCAGTGGCTCATTCGGGCTAGGAAAACATGTATTCAGATTATATAAGCTAATATTGAAAAACAGCCTGGCACCTGCAGTTTTATTTTCTGATTACCACCTGTCTAGGGATCTTTTCTGTGCATCGTTAATGTTTATAAGCTTCTTATGATAGATATCACTATGAGCTTGCAGCGTGGCGTGAAAGTCTGCATGGTTTTAGAAACTCCTTAATTAAGCTATATTTTGTGACAGTCTAATTATATTGGGGCGATTTTCTTATTTTCCCGTGCAGGACGAGGTTGTTGGGAGTTCTTGAATTTGGCTCCATCGGCCCTTGCCTCCCGACTTCACGTATTTTTGTTTGAAGCATTTTACATGAATCAGCCTATTATAGTGACTGTCACTTTTTCGGGGTGGCAATCTCTCGGATTTAAAATTTGCTGGTGCTTTCATAGAATCAAATTTGACTTGGTACTCAATATTCATTCTGAAGCATGTCAAGATATCGTTACGAAACTGTGTACGGTACACACATTGACCGTTCATAGTAATTTGCTAATTAGAAATGTCTCAGTTGAATATATATTACAAGTTGTCGGTAAACATAATATTCTGAAGCATATCTCAGAAACCGTTCCAATATGGCCATTAAACTGTGCATACATCAACTTATTATAGTTATGACTATTGCTAGTGAGTGTATTTCCATTGAGAGGTTTTTGCATACAGTTATTTTTCCGAAAAGGTATGCTCAAATACAGATTTTGTTTTAATTTACTTGTTTCGTTTTGATAATTCAAAGGCATATCGTTCAATAATTTTAAAAGAATTGAACTCTATCTCCACTAGAATCGGGTAGTTGGTCCTGTAGCATAACAGGCCCAGGACTGTACAGCGCAGTGGACGCTTACTGCTGGCCCCCGAATCCATTCACTTGATTTCATATTTGTTTATTTTTATTGCAATGTCTGTTTTCTCTCTTCTCCGCAGGTTAATCGTGTAGATTTTTGTTTTGCGTATAGTGCGGTCCTCCTGTACTTACTAATAGAGTTTGTATATCCACATATCTTCAAAATCAATATACATCCAAGGTCGCTGGAATGTAACGATTGAGTCTTGAAATACATTATAAAAAAAAGAAACGCATAGTGACATTTTGTCGTCGGTATACCCTCGCTCTACCATCACCTAGCTGAAGCTGGTATCGTTGAACCCATTGAAGACGGATTTGACAATGTTGGCCTATGTCATAAAAACAGCTGTAACCTGACGTCCGGCTCGCAATCTGGTTTGACGTAGGCGTTTAAGAACTACCTGCTGTAGGGGTCGTTGTTGTGAACCGTTTCCGTAAATGACGTAACCGGAAGTTACGAACCACGGCAGACGAAGTCCCTCTTGTTTGGCCTGAGTTTGGGCGGTCAGGTTTTGAACTTAATTCGCTTTCGGTACCTATCTCTGGGAAACATTCAGCAGCCTGACCATATCTCTTTGGGACCCACCTGCTCTTAAGTGACTGATTGCGTTGGCCTTCGTTAGGATGTGGCATCATATGGCTCGTTGAATGTTTACGTGCAACCGATTTTGAAACCGAGATAAACCCGGGATTTTAAAGCCTTAGACTTGAGTATCATTCGAAAAGCGTGCAAAATTGTTAATCTTGCGTGTCTTGGTGCAATCAAGCGAGAACAAATTTCGGCAAAAAGTATGACCAGTCACAATTGGTAACCCTAGATTTAAAACTAATCGTGAATTTCTTTTACCCTTGAATAATGACATAAAAAAAAGAAGTGAAATTTTTGGAAACATCGATACTGTCGAACATCGATACTGTTAAAAAATGACGAGAAATGGGCTATGCGTTTCTTTATTTTCAAAGAATGTATATTTATAAGGACCAGTACCTTAAATAGCGCGTGATGATATGGAAGGAGTTCCCACCCACGCAACTACACGTAGATGTGACTTGACTATTGCTATTACCAACGCTACTTGTGGCATTATTGTTTTCAAGCCAACCATAGACCAACTATATCGACATTTCATTTCTGTCTGTTAATACAAGAACAGCTGGCAACTTGGCTAAACCAACTGACAGTATGCTGGACTTACACAGTAAGGTAAGATCGATGTTGCTCTAAGAGAATATCCAATTTTGACATTGCATTTTATTTACAAAATACTGCGAAATTTTAATAACAATTAACACAAGATTTGAATAACATCGCACATAACACAAAAGATCTCGACAACAACAAAAATAGAGTTATGGTTTCACCATTTAGTTATTAAATATTAATCCAACCATTGATTATTTACTTTTTGTTTTCTTATTATTATCACTGGAATGTCGTCGATTCTTTAAAATAATGCATGGCGAAAACAGTTGTGTTCTTTAATTGTGTTTGATAAAATTGCAGTTCAACTCTTTTTTGAGTCATGTCTATGCAAAACGAATGGAAATTATATAACACCAACCTGTTGATCCACAACTTTGGATTGTCTTTTAATGCATATCATTAATAAGATATCATCTTATAGTTGATAGATACCAATTTGGTTATCGACAGCAATGGAAAGTGGTGTCTCAAAATGCAATTTGTTTTTGACGAACTATATGTTCCGTAAACATTCATTTTCCAAGAGCTAAATCTGCTTAGTGTTGGTCTTTCTTTAGACCATAATCAACTCAAGATGCCATCGATGGGCCATGTTTTAAGTAGATTAGAACATTTCAGTGATTTAATTTAGAAATGGTGAAGTGGTGCTAAGCCTCGAACAACCAGTACGGTGGTTACAATCACTGGACATATATATATATTGTCAAAACTTCAAAGGCTAATATCTTAGCTCAGAATAAAGTAAATTAATGAAATGTTCAATATATTCATTTTGCATAATCTATTTTTGAACTATTATATAACGTTCAGTTCTGTACCTAAACCTTGTCCGGTACTTCTTTAGTGAATTGGCGTGTTTGCTTTTGGAAGAAATAGCGATCCTCGGAAACAATTTCAGATCTTCATATATGTTTTGTATGTGTATATGGCAACGGTGTGTGGTTCAGAAAGTTCTACTTTGCAATAATATGTGCCCTGATTGATGGATATATTAAAACATACATTTATGGTCCAGGATTGTTTGCCCAAGGCAATATGTGTTAATGTTAATTAGTAACACTATATATACAGTCACGAAATTTCAGAACTTTATAAGTGCTTTATCATGTTCCGAACGGCCTTTGGGAAGGATTACTTTACTATAAGATATCTTGGAACTAATGGAAACTCAATTTTCTTAAACCGCTGGAAAACAGAATATTTTACATTTTCACACCTAACAATTACGCCTTAAATGATTACTAATACTCGAACCTCGATATATCGGACAACTAATCTAGTTTCGTTAATTCTTGTCTGGTGTTTACAATAGTTGGTGTTTGCATATAATCTGGGAACACTTTACAATAATGATTCGTTTATCTGAAAAGCTTAATAAAGGATCTGGATTATTTTGTATCAATTTTGTACATTTAGCGTCGCTCAATCAATAATTTTTAGAGAAATTGGGTCGAAGGAAATTGAGTCCAGTTTGTGTTAATAGTGTGGGTGTGTATTAAATCTTGCCCAAAGGACAGGAAATAATTTGTCTCTAAACTGACATACTACTGATATCAGTGATTAGTAAATATCACTATTGTTATTAAAGCAAGGCTCTAATACCAAGAACAGGAATGACTGCAGGAGTGCACAAAAGCCATCCCTAATTTGTTGATCTATCTGACTACATATACTTAAAGTGTTGTATCGAAATGAGCTTGCCTTGTATAGATAGTGCACACACGAAAGTCATTAATAATATACAAGAGGATATACAACCTGCTTGGCTATGTGGGTAAGACGCTGGCTTACTGGGCCGGAGATAGGGTATTCCATCAGACGGCTGTCTGGTTGTTCGGATTGGACGAAAATCCGAGGTCCCGTGTACACTTTGGCGTACATGTGAAAGATTCCTTGGCAGTTGGAATGAATTCCGGATAAAATCTGCCTCATAATATGGCGTATGTCCGTCTTCATAAGTCCAGTTTGGAGCAGAACAAAAGGACTTTAAATCCCATTTCATTTCATATATAACCCATTTCATTTCATATAGAACCCGATATTTCGAACAGGTTAAAGTTAGCCGGGTTGTAATTTTGGCTGCAACACTACTTCCAGATTCTTGATGAAGTCTTTTATCATCTGGTGTGTTGGCTCAATGACAGTCTACACCAGATCAGGTCATGCCAACTGAACATCAACTTTTGTTTACGCAAGGCCAATGGATCCATTCTAATAGAACCTGATTGCGTGTAATGAGGTCCTTCTGCACTTACTATTAAAGGGCAATATACATGTGACAGAACTGGTTAAACACGTTCCAAATACAATTTTAACACAAAGATTATTGCTACGATAGATGCGTAATCAAGATTTCAGAAAGAGTTTTTAATTTTTATGCATAAAGAATACTGTATTTTGTATAATGAATGTCACACAAAATTCAAATTTGGACGATAATTTGTATAATTGTTTTGTCGTTTTATCATTAAGAATCACATTATGTCCTAGAGTTATGGAGGGTTAAAATAGACTAAAACCAAAGTGAAACAATAATACAATTAAGATTCGCATATATCGTGGTATGGTTATTATCAGTATGTTTCTATGACAATAACGCCAAACTGTGAAATTTGAGAAATACCATATCTCTTTCAACAACTGACATATTTGTTTGACTAATTGGTGGAGCAGTTACACGGTAAGACAAACCATGATTACCACGGAGAACTATGTTAATATTTAGCACGGCACCAAGTAAATATCTTGGATTTTTACTTATGTTATTTTCGGAACTCTGCAATGTTTTCTCTACAATGCATTTAAAGAAACAAATAATATTATATTCGAATTTCGCAGTCGCTGTCTAATAGATTATACAACTGACGCCATTTGATGGTAGAGCTTCATATAAACGCCCTTTTTTAATCCCGGGGATTTTATCTGTATCACCTATTCCCAATGACGCTTTATATTAAATGCGCGGTGCTTTGTTTTCACATAACCAACAATTGCTTCTTTAAGGGAAATTCGTATAAATGATAAATCTTTCTAGACATTCTTTCGAAGAGTGTTAAATCTACCACATTTCAGTTGACTCGATGAAAATATTATCCAATCGATGTTAAGTATTTTTAACTAACAAAAAGTCTAAACTCATCATCACAGCACTGTATCAAAATATGTCAAAAACAGATCCATAAACATTTAAGATGAATGGACTATTTTATATTTTCTGATTGAAGGATTAGTTTAGTCCCGTGTGATACGACTTTCATCAATCACTTTTGTTGATGAGTTCCAAGAACTTCAATTGGTTCTTAATCCAAGTTGAAATAGCGGCTTATATGCATGCCTTATTTTGTATTGTTGTGGTTGCTTCTGACATGGATGTATCTGGTGGCAGGTACAACCAATGCTTAGTCCCTTTTGGCTCTTATTATTTGAAGCCAGAGTATCTTATAAAGAGTGGAGCTAAGGAATCAAATAAACGGGAAAATGCACGATAAAACAGGAAACATCCGTTTAGTTTTAATACCCCCTATTTGCACAGGTTATTTTCAACATTTTTTCGACAATCAAGATGTTGTATCTCGGTTAGTATTTGAGGTACCGCCAAAATGGCATATTAAATTTATTTATGGCTGCTTCCGGAAATTACCCACGCCTTTCGAATAGTTCTTTCCATTTTAAAAATAGCCCAAGAATGAGACATTTACCGATAACATTTTCAACCGTTTAGCCGCCATATTGGAGTTTAGAAAATATCTTCAAATCGATATTCAGCCGCTATTTTAATTCCGATTTTCGAAAACATTTGAACCTACTCCAAATTGCTACAATCCTAAGGGATTCGAATTTTGAATTTCGAATTCATTACTTCCGGTTTCACTTTTTGACAATGCCTGTCTTGATTTTTATGTCCAAATTTACCAATACTAATGAAAAAATAGCACATAATTTTGCACCATATGTGAACACCCCAGGAGCGTATGTCTTCTTTGTTTAAGAACAATCTGGAAAAAAGCTTGCGACTATTTACTAGAGAAAATTACAATGGGATTTACATAAGATACGGGTTTCGAACGTCAAATACCAAAGTTCTCGTCCACTTTGTGAAGATGTTTTTGGCATTTCGCGAACAAGGAAAACTAATTAACCACTGATTAGTGAGTGGTCAAGTATGTTGACTGGAGGTGAGTTGACCATCGGTAATCCCCAATGTAAAATGAACAGAGGATATATGGTCAATAACTATCTATAATTAACTTACAGCTTTCTACGGTTGGTCACGTTACACCATGCTCAGATTGCCTATACGCACGGGTATACCGATTATGAGCCAGGTTAATAACAGCCATTTCCAGACGGGTTGATCTCCGTTACGGTTTTGTTTCTTCGTCTGGTCGAAAATAGATGCCAACAATACTTCAAAATTAATGGGCTATTTTTAAACGTATGGTTCTGGAAATATTTCGTCACAAAATTTAAAGCTTGTTGACAGCAACTCGTCTTCATTAGCTCTGTTGGAGCAGAAAGTATACATCATGATCGATTAACCTTGATTTAAACAGATCAGTCACGTGTTGTAGACATGTTTTGAGAACTCTTGTATCCGTCATTAAAATTGTATATAGTAAGTCTCGATGTATTCAGAACATATTGTCTAGAAAACCTCCGACCGATTAAAATAATATGGAATTCACTCCATTTAAATAATATGCAGGCACATGTAAATAAACCATTTAAATGCGTAGACACATTTGTATAATGTGTAGACCATTTAAATAATGTGGAACCCATTGAAGTAATGTGTAGGCGCATTGATATAGTTTGGAACCCATTCAATGGAATGTGGAACCAAATTAAATAGTGTGTAGACATATAAATATATTTTGGAACCCGCATTTAAAGTTCCAATTTCACATTTTCTAAGAAAGTCAAAACATAATTATTTCTATGTCTTTTGCTCAAAAGGTTGTCAACTCACTATTATACGGTCCTGGGCAAATTTTTTTGGGCATTATAAAGGGTGACACAGGGTGATTGAGGAAATAGTTACTCAATTACCTCCCTTGTTTTCCCATTCCTCTCCATGAACGGCCATCTTCAAACGTTTGAATTTGAAGTTAAATGATATTTTTGCCAATTTCTCAACTGGCAGTACTGAATTATAGGATTAATAGGATTATTCTTTAACAAGGTAGGACTGTTTATAGGTTCAATCTATTTTTGGGCTTTATTTTAATACATTTTAAAAATATAACTTTAAAAAATGCTATTGGAGCTTTAACGTAATGTGGAACCAATTGAAATAATGTGTGGATACATTAATATATTGTGATGAACCCACTTAACGTATGTGTAGACGCAATACATAGAACGATTGCACACTAATATCAATAATAAGCAAAAATGTCTTCATTGATTTAAAATACGTCAGTCCCTCGGCACCCTATTTTGGTTCACTTGGTTGATTATATCCCCGACAAGATAAATTTCGTTCCGACAGGGCGCATAAATACTATAATTTCTATGCATAAAGAAGCCATTGACAATTTTGTAAAATGGGTTTGTGTTATTTGAGTATTTGTGGATCATGAGAATCAACAAATTTGTAAGCTGGTGGAGTATTTAAACGAATTGTTAGTGGTCGGAAATGCCAGGCGATCTAGAAAAAGTAAGCAAGCCAAAATTTTAGCGTGACGTCCTCCTCTAAAAGCTTTAATTGCCACTCGAGTGATATTTTTGATGCCCAGATTTTAGAATGACACCCACTTCTTATAATAGCTACAATTGCAACTGGAGTGATTGTTTTCATACGGGGAAGTGTATTTGCGGCAGTAATAGTTATCGCTGTCAAACTACGTTATTTTCACAGGAAAGGTATAACAACAACAACAACTTTCAGTTATGTAAAATAGATAAATAAATGAAGAATGGTATCAGGTGTTCTAAAAATGGTAAACATTTCCCTCATTGGGCACACAGACTGGGCCAACTGTGGTTTTATGCCTTTTGCAATGTTTATTATTGTATAGAGCAGGTGGGATTTAAGACAGTCATTTACTTGTCTGTAGTTCTTACTTACTGGTTTCTTATAAAAACACATCATAAATACAATGGCGATGGCTATTGATTGTAGCTAATGAAGATAAATAGAACCTGATTTTATAACATTTTCTTTTTCTAACCCTTGATGAATACAAACTAGAACGATATTACGAAATCGTTGTTTTGTTCAAATTGAAAAAAAAAACACATGCAAAAATAGTTTGTGCTTTTTATACATTAGAAATGTTTAAGTTTGGAATGTTGGCCAAGATAGTAGAAGAACATTCGATGATAAAGTATAGGTATAGGTGTTTAACAGTTTTGGACATAAATAGGTTATTTGATCCTACCCCCATCACCTTCCCCCCTTCACCTTCTGACACTGTATGGTGACGGCGCAGGGGGTACTAAGACGTCACGACACCATCGGAGACTTGGTACCAATTGAAAGTCGTGTCAATTCCGAATAATCTAGCACTTCCGAAATGGACATGTAGCAGAATGGTGAACAACGTCAATAATAACTCAATATTCCTTTACCAATCCATTAGAGTAGCGCTGTCCAGTTATATTACATGGGTGGTTGATTTTGTGAGTACTAAGACCATATTATAGTCAGATTATAGTACTTATCTTTATCACGTGCAGAAACGTGTTGATAAGACTAATGGTGATATACACTTGATCGTAGTATCGTGAATATTATAGTATAAAAATAGTACGTATTTATTTTAAAAGACAGAAAATCCCTTGATTACACCATAAGCCATGTAATAGACTATGGTTATAAAAGTACTATTTCGTAAATGATAAATGGAACATTTATTTTACCTGAGATCGGTCTTTAGAGGCTCTGTGTAAACTTTTGTTAGTTGTCAGATGAGTTTCCTCACTGGCATTGATGAACGTGCTCAGTGACAATTTCCCGCTTTCTTTCTCTGTGAACTAGATTCATCGCCGTGTTAATTAAAATGTTGAAAATGGTATAAAATCAATCTATATAAGACATTATGTGCAACTGAAGGAAGTGAAATGGGATTTATCGTCCTACTCTTCTACTCCCACTGGGCATACGCCATACAGTGTGCTAAGAGAGAAATTTTACCTGGACAGCGACACTACTGTCATATCGAATTCCAACTTCCAAGGGATTTTTTTATGTGCACGCCTATATGTACACGGACCGTCGGTTTGTCGCCCCATCCGAACGACTAGACAGCTTCCCTTGCCAGGCTCTCAATCCTGTGCCACTGAAACAAGTTTGTTATGTACAAATGTGCGATCGAATTGGCTTGGGACTTCTTGGGAACTGGTATTAATTCAGCCATGGTAGGCAAAATGAATGGAGATGCAGGTACATTTTCATTTAATCAATCTGATCGACAGCTTGTTCAATTTACTAGCCATGGAATGGTGAACAAATCACAAATCACTTGTTATAAACCAGAAGGGTTGTAACGTATTGCTGTCGCTAATATATTGGATCAAGATAATAACAGTCATAGTCTAAGTTCCGACTGACAAGGAAGTGTACCCAATAAGACAACAATAAACGTTCGTCCACTTCCTGACAAAATGTCAAATTTCAACTTCAATATTGACTACGTTATAACAAACACCAGCTGTTTGTCAAAAGTTACCCAGAGCGCTGATCTTATTAATCACATACCTATAACTAATTAGTAGATCTTTATTTTACAGTCATATTAACAGTATACGCCACAACCAGATTAGATCTTCAATAGTCACACAACACACCAAAATTTTAATTTTATTATATTTAAAATTTGTGAAACCGGCCCCAAATCAGGTCATTTTGACGAAAACAGTGTTTATATACATCGAGTTTAAATTATTATATGCGTTGCTACCCATTTATGCCAGTTTCTGGGTCAGAAATATTAGCAATTTAGCTCCTTTAATCTTGGATGAGGTATCCTGGTTTGAATTAGAAGTCGAATGTAGAATCCGACTTTCTATGTATATATACGTCTCTAGACCGAGTATAAATACATTTCAATTATTAATTAATTAATTAGTAAATAGGTTACTTGATATTTCTTTTGATGCCATAATTGTCATCAAACGTGATCCTGTCATTTAACTCATTTGACACTGATTAACAATTAATAATTAAATACACGAACTGATTTGTTAATGTCGGAAACCAACAGACTTGATCTAAAATAGCTCATCGTGACGATAAGCTTTCTACTTTTTATATAAATGACTCTATCTAGTCTCCTGATTATATTCTGATGTATTTTTAATTTATCATGTGTCAGAATATATTTTCTAAGTCTTTTGTTACATTTGCACTAACCATTGCCATATTGTAAATGAAAAAAGAAATGGGGTTTAGTGCTGTAGTGTTCTGCATCGAATGGGCTCATGAAAACAGGCATATGCTGTGATATTTTGCACAGACAGCAGATGGCTTACTGTTATTTCGAATTCAGTGGGTATACGGAAACAAGTTTAGTCGTCCCATCCGAACGACTAGACAACTGTCCCTGTCAGGCCGTCCGTTCTGCTCACCGGAAAATCCCGATGAGCTTTATAGCTAGGCTGCGTCTTAGCCACGGTGGATTAGTCCAATTAAAGTTATTTTGGAAGTTGGAATTCGATATAAGAGTAGGTCACAAGACCTGCTGCAAAATTTCCCTTATAACACACTGTATGGCGTATACTCGTCTTCATTAGCCCACAAATTTGTGCACGAGATGGCTGGACGACAGTACTTTACTTTCGGGCGACGACGGGATCTGTCGATGAGTCAGTTGAATCTTGAAAAACACCTACTTAGCTCATTTCTTGTTGTCGCCCATTAGTTGATCCATTTCGATATATTAAACAGAGCACCTTACATAAAACTAAAATAACCCCTATAGTATTACACTTACTATGTGTATTTTTAATATGTGGTTTTAATTACGACTGAAGGAACTAAAGCGCAACAATTTAGTCTTAGAATCGACCATTAGTACATTATGCATTATGACCGTCTCGAATAAAAGACCAAATTTTCTTTCTTTTTTTTTTGAAAATGAACCCTATCATAGTACATGTATGCATATTAGTAAAATGTTCATAATAAATAATCGATTGAAAAATCTGGAATGATGGCTCGTACTGATAATCATTCCTTTTTTGAAATGAAATGTTAGGATATTCTGACTGAGTGCGAATTTCAAGAAACGTATGCTTTAATGTTTGATAAAATGAACGCTGAAGAATAGGTCCCATAACACCAGGCCATAGTTGTGTTTGTTTTACCATGTAGCAATGACAGACTGACCATTACAGCTATAATGTCCATTATATAAATTACTAGTTTATTTCCCGTGGGTAATGATTAGTTACCAACACTGTATTGTAATACCATAGAACAACCAGTGAAGCTGTATAGTATACAACAAGAACATTAATGATTAAATGAAACGTCATTATCGTTAGGCTACCTTGAAGAAATTTGGTACGCCAATATCGGAGAAGGTTTCGGTTTAGAATTAAAGTTACAGGTTGAACATTCATGGAAACCTTTCTTAGACGATTTCTTTTTATCATATTTGTTAAAGGTAATATATTTTTTAAATAAGTTACACCTCATGCTAAACTCACTAAATCAAAGTATAAATTTTGTAACGACAACATTATCTAAAATTGTGATATTACAACGGATCTATAATCTACTGACACGCACCAATATTTAGATTTTATTTTACAAAAAGAAAACACAAGGTTTAATCTCGTCAGGAGAATTTGTACAATCGTATCATGTGATAAGAAAAAACTCACAAGATTACAACTATTGAAACAATACCTTCGAAATCAAAACCACCCTAGTGGTTTAACAGAATGTGGCACTAAACAAGCCTTAAAACAGACCAGGAAGCTTTAAGAAAACCTAAAGTTTCAAATGAAAAAAAAATGAAATTTTGACACATAATCCTTCTCAAGAACGGGGCATGGACAGTTTTTAAAAAGTGAAACATATAATGAACAAAACAAATGTGATCAACAGTCTAAAACAAGATCCGAATTTGAGACGAATTATCACTTCCTCAAAATTTGATTAAAAAAACTAAATCACCTATTGTTTCCAAATGTGGAGATGAAAGATGTTTAAATTGTAAAATGATAGTCGAAGGAAGCCCCTTTAAAACAAATGAATCCAATGATTTTCATGTAAAACAAAGCATGGCATGCAAATCAAAAAAGTTTAATTGATCTCATTGTATGCCATGGTTGTATTATGTAAATACATTGGCGAAACAGAAGTAACACTAAACCTTCGAATGAACCTACATAGATCACAAATTAAGATTACAAGTAATCGAATAATACACATCGAAACGTGTGGAGGTGGAAAATAAATTCAAGATATTTCCCTGGTACGAATTGATTTTTCAAAATAATGATTTATAATGGCCTGTATAATTAATTTTGACCAACAAAAGGTTATAAAGTATATAATACATAACATGACGTAAATTCACAGTAGATAAATTATGTAATCTGGCTGTAAATCTAACTAGAAGATCTTATATATGTAGTTCAAGCTAGGATACCTGACCCCAGCTTAAGTCAATGCAACTAAAATATGATAATTAATTCGCTTTTCCTCTTCAAATGACAAAATAGATGGATAAACGATTTTTTCAATAGATTTGAGCTTAGACTCAATTTAAAATTGATCCATTGTACTGTATATTACTATCATTCAAAACACTTTCTTCTGGGAATTTTACTATATTGTTTCGTTAATAAATGAAACAATCATCTAATTCCCATAATCGTGATACATCAATTTTAACTCGTTTCCGTGGGGACGGGAAGCAGTGATGGTAATGAGTTATTCTAAAATGATCAAAATTGGAACTTTAGTCAGGTCTATTAGAATCTTTAATATGCAAATTTTTAAATGTGTGATAAAATGAACTTTAATCTTTTGTATATAAATTAAATCCTTTATAAAATAAAATTGTTTTAATCTGGATTAACCGAGATTTTAGTGTGTAACCCGAACTTCTACTACAGAGATTTAGCAATACTATTCAGAAATCCGATTATTAATATTATGGTCGATATTCGCATCCATAATTCCACAATAATACAATAATATGCTAACATACATAAGTATTAATCATCTATTGAATTACAAGTATATACTACCATAATCTATTAAAAAGACATTTCGCTGACCGAGGGTTGTTAGAAACCTTGTTTTTCGTGAAAATAATGGAATTTTGGTTGGTCAAAAAAAAAGAAAGAAAAAAAAAAGGAAAATGAAATATAACTACATGGAAAAGATAAACTGTAATATTATGTTCTCGTTAAGAATAAAACAGAACGAAAAGTCATTTTCATTATGGAGATCGTAGTGGATCATTGAGTGTTGGCTCGCTAACCTGTAAGTACATCGGTGATTTCTGGCGTAGTTGCCACTTGTCAGTGGTGTGGGATGGGGGCCTGGTAAGAAACAACGTATAGTCCTTCTGAGGTCCTGTGTACACATTTGCATGTACCTAGAAGAACCATTGGCAGTTGGGTTTCGAAACAACGGTTCGTCAATGTCCAATCAAATTTCCCCCAGAGCACTCTGGTTGTTTTCATTAGCCCCGTCGGTGTCGAAATGTAGGACTTTAAGTATTTAATGAAATACAACCACGTGTATTTTGGTTATTTTAGCAGAAAACGATGTTTGACAGTCATTACCTATCGATGTCATGATTTATGATTAAATTCACCGATTCCGATTACATCTAAATTTACATGACTTAGTAACGGTTGAAATTAGGAAAACAAAATCAAAATATAACCGCACTGGACTGAAATTTCTTTTAGAAATCCCACTTTCATGAACTAAATGACGGAGCGCGTGTGTGATAAAAGCTAATGGTGATGGCGGAAATCAGCCAACCGTAATGGTCTTGCCCACGTATATTCCAATTAAAGTATCAGTAACATCATTGGATATTTACACTATCTTATCACGGAAAATAAGGCTTACTTAGAAAACTTTGTAAGTAGATGGGTAATAAAATTATTTGACGTATCAACGGTATATAAACATATAATTATACCGTTGGTTGGGATGGCATAGTGGACTAGCTGGCCGGTCACCTCTGGGTTGCGGCTGTGGTTTCGAGCTCTGGTGTGAGCGTATGTGGCATGGAGATAGGGGCACCTTCTCAACCTCGTGGGTTTCCTCTGGGCACTCCGGTTTCCTCCCACTACTAAAGACCCCTACGCGCAAGCGAATTATTGAAATAAAATTAAACCATATGTTAGTCCCTAAATGACCTAGTTTGTGTTGAGTGGACGTTAAACCCCATTTCTCTCTCTCTCTTTCTCGAAAGGTGGCTCCGTCAATTCAAGTACGGTCGACATAAGACATGACATGCTTGCTCATTGGACATTTGCGCAGTTTTTGGTATGACGTCACAATTTCCACATATCAAATGTATATGGCACGCGTTCTTAAAAGTTTTTTTGCTTTTGGCACGAAAGAATAAAAGATTATGCCGAAGCGTCTGTATAATGATAATAAGAGATTCGCGTGACCGATTACTTTTAAATTCCAACATGGCACTACTTTGGGTGATGGATTTTGCTGTGGATTGCAGCAGTTCTGGTATTATTTATCCACGACCTAATTAACCTATATTAGGTTTGCAGTGACACGTTGTTTAGCTATGTTCTGATGGAGTAGAAGTCGGGTACTGTTGTGACATTTCTAGATATGATTAATATATGTGACAATAGTCATAAAGTTCCGTTAGTACACTTGAAATGAAAGACGTGACATAAAATATGATTTAACGTCCTACTTTTTTGCACCATCCCATCTAATGAAGACGGGGTTATACCACGCAGTGTGCAATGGGGGAACATTAGTGCAGACAGAGGAGTTCATCTTCATTAATACCAGTGGTCAAGTATACATGCGTACATTCGATTCTGTTGGCTCCTCCTTAATTCGCTACCGCCAAAGGTTATTTTACAAACACACCAACGTTTCTACGGGACCTTGATTTTCGTAACCTTCCAGAAATCAAACACTCACCCCGGCCCTCCCACCACCAGAAACCATACCGAACATAATGGAATTTGGTCAGTATCGTATATATATATGTTTAAGCATGAACAAACATTATAAAGAAACATTATTACCGGTATGCAGAAAACGTTTGATTTCCAGTTTGACAATTCAAAATATACTGTATTACACCTGGTACTCATTTGACTTACTATGCATGAATAATGGTGACGATATGCCCTGCACATCTTTCAAATCTAAAACGAAACTGATTGAATGTTTGATCCGATTTACGAGAGATATCACCATGTATTAATACTGACATTTGACGCTGTAATTAATAACCTTGGGCAAAAATTTACTCAATGCAAAGTATTTTTTTTCATTCTAATTACTTTCCTGGCATACTGTTTGTATAATTTCAAAGTGTTGAGACAGCAATGCGTCCATATACTGACCTAAAATGTTGACAGGACCAAAGGAATTTGTCGAATATTAAAAACATACAAAAAAACCCCCCAGTATTTAAATTTAAAATAAATTATTTACTTTTAAAGGAAATGTTTGTTTAAAATAGTTGTATTTGTATAGTTGTGGGACTGTTCTATTTCGGACTTATCAACCACAACCCACTGTATTGTTTGAAAGTAACCTCCAAAACATCAAAAATGTTATAACTTATATTATATTGGATTGGATTATTGAACTCATTATTATTCACGAGACCCGGTCATTAAAGAGATGGCATGTCATCACAGTAAAAAACTTTGAAAAACGAAATACACAAAGAAAAGCAAGAGTAAAAAAGGCGATGGTAGGAACTATTGGTAAAGATAACCGGAAGTTGACTCGCTTTTTGGTAGAATTCGATAAAGACGCTTCTAATAATGTTGGCTGGTTGGTATCAAGTCGTATTGTCGGGTTAAAATGTCGTGATGTTGAGTTGTCGCCCCGACATCATGACATAATAGCAATCAGCCACCATATACAAACAACCAAGACCATGTTGTATTTATATATTTATATGTCGATACACCACCGCTGGTTAAAATTATACCGTAATAATTATTTATAAATATATTCGAAAGATAATAGTGTTAAATTGAGGCAAATTCTCTACATGTAGAATGTGTGTTAGTTTAGATGTTAGAAGAGATTACTGTCGCTTTTATTCTCAGTAAGATTCGTGACAAATGATTGAAAATAAGAACTATTTGAAATCAATGTAATTTTTGGAGTTAAAGTTGTCACACTAAATATAACTAGCACATCTATCTAGTTTTAGGCCTCCTATCAAGACATATATTTTGTTCATTGGGTAGAGACGGTTCAGTTTAACAGGGGATGCTTATAATCACGTTTTCCACAATAATTATTATGATGTGCACAAATTTAGTCAATCCAATCTAGAATGATCACCACGGATGGTTGGCATATTGGTAGTATTCATCCACAAGACTGTTTGCCCTCCGGTAGCTCTAATTCCAGCACGAAAATTTGGAATGTACTTAGCAACAATGTACTTATCTTTTCAGCATATTGATAACTACCATTTACCTTGAGGGGGTGGGAGCGAATGGTTTTGCATGGTCTGTCATTGAGTGACGTAGCGGGTGTTTTACGTGACAAAGAGTAGGGTTGCCTGTCCCACCATGTGGGTTTCCTCCGGGTCTCAAATTACCAATTGTGTATTTTCCTTTACACAATACATGTATTGTAATTGTTTAAAAATACATGCACAGCTAGGAATTATCCTAGCTGTGCATGTATTTTTAAACAATTACAATACATGTATTGTGTAAAGGAAAATACACAATTGGTCATTGATATTTGAGCCACAAAACAGGGAGGCAAGGATTAAGATCCGTTTCTAATGCCATCAGTGGGTTCTTCATACGAGCAACGCGACCATTTGTTTCTGCTGGGAAGCATTTTAAATCTTCCAGAGCGGGATTAAGAAAAAGAAGTTGCAGTATAAGATTGGTGGTTCTGATATTTCTTGGAATTATGGTATGATCGTGGAGAATTGTATCGTTTTTGGCTTTTACTTTCTCATTGTCCCGAATAATAATACAAAATTAACCAATTCTAAATTTTCAAAAAGGTAAAGCTTCCGCATTGTTTCCTTTAACACTTCCCCTAGCTTGATTGCTCGCGATTCACGGTTGGTTAGCCGAACGGTATTCTGGTGCCCGCTGAAATATCTACCCAGAAGAGAAATGCTTTTATTATTTTCTTAATAATTATTCTAATCATAATTTCCAAGAGAAGTAATCTTCAAATATTTATTGCCTTATGGTCATTGCTCCTGACATTCATCGTTTCCTTTCTACCTAATGACTTGACTATGTTACCATAACAATGAGTTCAATGTATTTGCGGATACCGACAGACTAAAATAAATAGACGAAAATAGTCAAGATAACGTGAACTTTAAGCTGTTTTAATGGTGTTATTATTGAATAACAAAACATGTAATAGAAAAATATCGATGGAGAGAAATTAACTATGCACGTTAAAGGTATTCATGCTAAAAATAATTCTAGTTTTCAAACAATAGAATATTAAAGGTCAAGTTATAGATAAAAGATCATAATCTACGATAAATCGAAACTTCAGTCAACAACTGAATAACACAATTTTGGATATAAGTAGCGTGAAACTGAATAGAGTGTTAATAATGTCAACCTAGAAAATGTCCGCCTTTATTTGAATAGTTGACTTTATAGTATTGGTTATCATTGTCATGTTATATTGAGAGTCCAGGTACATATTAATGCATATTGTGAAACATTATATGATAATCCAATATATACACACATTCATTAGTCCACCGATAGCTATTACAGTAGTTGAGTTGGGTTAGGTTTATTGATTCCCATATTTATAGTATTTCTTATAGCGTCGGACTAGTGAAGCCCCCTGTCTTTATAGGGAGATATCGTCGCGACCCTCGTACATCACGACTATCTTGTGTCAACTGGGTGGGCCTCAGATCATTCCGAACCTATAGTTCAAATTGTCTCCCTTGCCTTTATAACTGGTTAAACCAATGACGTAATAACTCTCAATATAGATTATCAGAGAGAACAATTTGTTAAATTTTAGGAAGGAATATTTATTGGAGGGATAAAACAAAATTTGATATTAATTATCGTATTGTTCGTTTGGTATTCACATAAAGAAACGCCCAATTCATTGTAGAATCATGTTTACCATATTATCGATTACATAATAGTCTTATAAGCAAATCTCCATTTTCTGTGGATCATAGGGTAATATAATGATAAAGACATTGCGATATAGCTATGCAATAAATAGAAGATTAATGGAATTTCAAATGTCAGGAACAACTATAGATAATTATTAATTGATATAGATGACATGTCAAATAAAATGATTTATTGCAATGTTTGTGAAAGAATTAAATCAAAGGGATTTATTGAAATTGTCATCTTCTTTTGGATCCAATCACGGAAAAATATTTCAAAATGGTAAATTATCGAGGATTTAGATGTGTTTGTGGGTAACAGGACATGTTTATGTGATGCACATAAATCATATATCTTCTAAATTATACTTTCAAATTGAAAATCTCAAACTGTCTGTAGGATTCAGAATAATGCATTTATGGATTTATGATTGCGTTTCTGAAGTCGTGGGCTTTCTTTTACGTGGTACTGCTGACAAAAACGAATATCATTAAATAGTGGGGATTTGAATTGCCAGATGTTGCTTCCTAGCTCTTTTACTCACCCTTTATACCAACCCAATACTCACATACGTTTCCATCATTTTCAATTAAAACATTTCCACCTATATTTGATGATATGTTAATATATAACAACATCAATTTACTTTTAGCAAAACGTGTTTTACTAGATGGCAAAGTTTGTTTTTACCCTTGTGCGTATACCCTTGGGGTATTTCGGGTCCTCACAACCATATTCCTAAAGCTACAATTTCGTTATACTTTATAATGTATTAAAATAAAGCCTTAAAATTTATGGTATCTATAAATAGTCCAACCTTGTTAAAGCGGGAATTTCATATTTTCTAAGAAAGTCAAAACATAATGATGTCTTTGATTTTTGCTCAATAGTGTGTCAACTCACTATTAAACGATCATAGGCATTATTTCCAAGTCTTAAAAATCACTAATACCGGAAATAATAACACAATTACCTTCTTTGTTTTTCTATTCCCTCAATGCAATAGCTATCTTCAAACGTTTGAATTTGGAAGTTGAAAATGACATTTTTGCTAATTTTTCAACTGGCAATAGTGAATTATAGGACTAATAGGACTATTATTTAACAAGGTAAGACTGTTAGTAGTTACTATCTATTTTAAGGCTTTATTTTAATACATTTTGAAAATATAACTTAAAAATATGAAATTGCAAATTTAAAGAATAATCCAATTAATCCAATATTTCACTATTGCCAGTTGAGAAATTGGCAAATATATCTACATCTTCAAATTCAAACGTTTGAAGATAGCAGTTCCACGGGGGGCGGGGGGATGGAAGATAACAAGGGAGGTAATTGTGTTATTATTTTCGGTGTCAATGATTTATAAGTGTGGGGAATAATGCTTATGATCGTATAATAGTGAGTTGACAACCTACTGAACAAAAGACATAGACATAATTATGTTTTGACTTTTTTTTAGAAAATATGAAATTCTCGCTTTAACGTTTGTGAGGAACTTATTCATTTTTGTCTAGCGAGAATTTTATACATTGTCAGCTACTTAAAGGACAATATATTGGTGTCAGTCATTATCACATATGTAATAGAACTGGTTAATCACTTTCCAAATACAACTTTAACACAGAGATCATTGCTACGTTCGATGGGTAATAAAGGTTTCAACAATCGGAAGTGACGAACGTAAAAGGAAAACACGAGATATCTATCCCTATTCGAAGGAATTATTAGTGAGCAGAAATTCGGCCGTGTATCTGTTATCGCTCGTCTTTTCAGTCAGTTAAATAGAGTGATAACTGGTGTTTTCCTTTTGAATTCGCCACTTCCGATTCACGAAACCTGTATTACGCATCTATCGTAGCAATGATGTCTGTGTTAAAATTATATTTACCAGTTTTATCAAATATGGGATAATGACTGACACCACTATTTTCCTTTAATGTCAAGGAAACCTGAGTACCTGAGGAAAACCCATGAGGTTGGACAGGCGATCATACTCCTTGCCACGATCTAACGGGAATTCGACCCCCCCCCCATTGACTCAATGGCAGGCCGTATGATACAGCGCGCACGCTAACCATTCGGTCATCCACCCTTCCCCTCTGTTTTGATTTAATCTGAATAATCTGGAAGGTACCATCTCTTTCCACCAACTTGACATGTTAATTTCAACTGACTAATCTGGTCAGAAGGTACCATCTCCTTCCACCCCACCAACTAGACATTTCAAATAAATAATCTAATTATAAAGAAAGAGAAATGGGGTTTATAGTCCACTCAACACAAACTAGGTCATTTCGGGACTAACGCATGGTTCAATTTTATTTCAATAACTCGCTTGCGCGTAAGGTCTTTAGAAGTGGGGAAAACTGGAGAACCAGGAGAAAACCCATGGGATTGGACAGGCGACCCCACTCCTTGTCACGTACAACCGGGGAATCGAAACCACGCCAACTGACTTAATGACAGACCTTATGATACAGCACGTGCTAACCACTCGGTCACACAACCCCCTAATCTAGTTAGAAGGTGCGATCTTCTTCAACAGCCACACTTGACATGTTGATTTCAACTGAAGAATCTGGTTATGGCATTTAAACTGAAGGTTCCATTTGGAAAGGAAAACATTGTTATTCTAGGTAAATGCAGTTGATCCTTAACCTAATCAGACACGTCCATCATTGTTTATTACGGGCCAATCTGAGCTCTTTGTTACGTCAAATTTGAAGACCTATAATTATCGTAGACTGACTGCTGTATGTCCGTTCTCTATGTAACAATTTACTGAACGAGTACAAAGTTTCATTGTATTACATTTAATAACATGATTCATGATTGCTTACATTAATTTCAGTATCTTATCGGAATACATGATTGAATGAAGGATGATTATAATTGTCCAAAAGTGACCAATCTGATTAAAAGCAGATCCTATTTCGTTTCGTTTTTTTTTACAGTTAGAATATCCGTTTTACTTGTATTCACTACACTAGGATTTGGAAGAGTTGTTATACAACCCGTTTTCTGGTTGATGAGAGGATTCCACGAGAAACATCAACGCTGATTGGTCAATCAAATGTCTGACGTCACAGGTAGCTCGTGTGACCCCTTGACACAACCTCAAATACATGTATCTCTGGAACCCCCTTTTCGGAAATGTTCAAAATCGATTTAAATTCTGATCAAACGAACTGAGAATTTCAAGAAGTGGCCCTTTAGTTTGAATACAAATACGTGTAGAACGAAAAGAGACAACTTCAAAGTACGACCACGTAATTAATGTGAGCGTATAAAACGAGTCACAATAACGTCGCCATTCAGTCGGTATTTAATACATTACATAGCGCTAGTTGATTAAGACCTGATCAAGACGAATGTATTTCATTAAGTCGATCTGCCAGATAAATTCAACCTTCTTTTTTCTTTTCCAATGACATTATGCAATCCTACTCGAACTTCACCATCAAAATGTGTGCAGATTGTTAAGACGAAAGTGTTAAATGGGCTTTTTCACACAATTTGGATGCCCTCGACACGTTTGGAAATGGCGAAATAATCGTCTGCACCATAAAGTTTCGTATATGATAGCGATTGACCTTTACATGGGGAGATAAATGCGCCAATGTTCTAAAGATCACTAAATCATGCATGTTGACGGCTTTTAAATAATTTAACAGAATTCAATACGCCTTTATCGTAGACCAAATAGAAATGTTAGACAGCGCTCAATATCAGTAGTTGTTGGGGTAATTTGTCGAACAAGCGATAATGCCTTACTTTGAGTTGTATTAATATTTGATTTGCTCTTGGTTTCTGTGATGCTTTATTTACTAGTTGACATTTCAATCGCTAATTTCTTTCTGTGGAATCGACGTTTTTTTTCTAAATTCTTTCTGTACGTGACATATACATGTGATAGGCGGATTAAATTTCCTTGGAGCCCAAATATCAGTTGAAATCATCGAAATGGACACAATGCATCAATCTGAATAGGATATTCTGACATTCTCTAAGTAAAAAAAAATAGTGGATGAAGAAAACACCTTCGGACAGGAAATTCTGAATAAGCAGACTGTTTGGGTCATGTCCTGTGCCCCCCATCTCACCACCTTGATGTTCCCTTTGGCATATTACCCAATTATAATCTGAATTGTATCTGAATCGGTATTAGGGAATAGACTTAGCCTATACCAAATCCTACGCTCTGTCCGATATAGATACATGTATTTACATTTTAGTTTTAGAAATAAATAATCAATGAACAAGTGAAAATATGATTAGAGTGAGTGTGTGGTAGCTGTGTCTGGCATGTAATATTTACATTTTAGAAATAAACAAACAATGTGCAAGTGAAAGTGAAATTACAGCGAGTTTGTTATAGTTCGTCGTGGAAACCTCCCGTGATTTCTAAAAGGTACAGAATTTGGCCATCCAAGATACGTATAACAGTTACCCTGTTTAGAAATTCACTAGCAATGATGATATCAACATCCTTAAACCGGTTGCTCTAGGATGGGATTATAGCTTCTCCGATTATTCCGCATTAATGCCTTTTATAAAGTCTTTCTTGAATACATTATTTTCGAATTGCCCCCTTTATTTGGCAATACTGAAATTTGGGTTTGCCTGATAGGAAAACAAAACATGACCGAATATATTTTTTTGGGAGATAAAAGCTACTTATGGGGAAATTTTGTATTCATATACAATTGACTTCCAATTAAGGACCAAACAGTGATTGCATTATATCAAAATTGCTTTATATAGACATTGTTATTCATTAGGATCGATTGTATTTGGGAATTACTTGATAAAACAGTTTTCTGAGGTTGTGGTGTCAGCTTATTCATCCAAGAACTTTAATTGCTGCACGTAATTCATCTGAAATTTTAACCCGAATGCTAGATTTATTGTGGTGAGTTCGGGTCCTGGCGGATATGTAAAGTTGATTATGATTTTGACAGGAATGAAAAAATACGAATGGCCTACCAAACCTCTTGAATTTCTCGGGACTGTACCGAGATCCCCAATGCGCAAATTGTGCCATGTTTATCTCATGTTTATCCAGTGCGTATCCATAGGCATATGTATCGGGAGCAAAAGACCGTGGCAGTGGACAATAGGAGTCATGCCTTCAAACAGTTCCAAACAAAGATACATCTGAAAATTACAATATGCATGGGTTGCTGGATTCAATTCAAACCCTAGAAATGCCTCTCTTTATAATGGCCTGTAAGAGTCACGATAAAGGTGGACATGTTGATAAGAATTTAGGGGTGGGAGCGCTTGTGCGTGGCAAGGAGTACCGAGTTATGGCAGCCAACCAAGCTTAGCGCGAAACCGGGCATAACATATTTCCCTGGAAAAACGGACCTTTTCAGCTGGAATGGCAGTAAATTATAGATTGGCAGGGCATAATCAATATTTACCCCCCCCCCACACACACACATACACAAACACACGCGCCAAACACACTTATTGCATTACAAATGAACTATAGAACGTATACGTGTAATTAAGTCCGACAGTATACTGTATTTGATTTGGTTTACATTAAATAATTAATTGCCATATATATATATATATATATATATATATATATATATAACTTGAGAATTTCAAAATACTGAATGATTAATATGGTTGTGTTAAAAACCGGATGATAATAATATAATGGTGATCATTAAACGACAATTTTTTCTTCTTTTATGATTTCCCCAGGGACTCTTATAGTTTTCCATCATAAATCTGAGTTGTATTTACGCGTCTTTGGAATTAAATGGAATTATGTGATAAATCCGATAAATTAAAGAGAAATATTATTGTTTAGGGCAGAACAACCAGCGGTAGCCAGGCATACTACGCCCACATTTTCGAGCGATGGATAGAGAACAAGCAAAAAAGAAAGTGATTTTTCCTACAATCAAGGGCCATAATTCATGAAGTTACAATTCGATATGCGCAAATATCAAAGGGAAGAACGATCTTCGGGTTATAAACATGCATTTCAAGTTTCATCAAAATCGGATTAAAATTGTGAACACTATAGGGCCCACAACCTTGATATAACATGTTTTTTTTACACTGTTCGCGTACACGAGGGGCCCATTTTGTTTAGCAGTTTTGGTTTGATTTTCAGGAAATTTGAACTCAACCTTCATTACGGTGTGATGGTGATGTAATCAAACGTTGTTTGTTTTAATTCCGTTAATAACTGTGACCTCCAAAGGGACCACAACCTAAAAATAGTCGCTTTTTCGTACAACCAGGGGCCATAATTCAGGAAGTTACGATCCAATATGCACAAATATCGAAAGGGGCCAAGATCTTTGGGTAAGAAACATGCATTTTACGTTTCATCAAAATCGGTTCGAAATTGTGACCTCTACAGTGTTCACAAGCTAAAAACGTGATTTTACGTACAGTGATGGGTCATAATCCATGAAGTTACAGTACGACACATGCCAATGTCGACAGGAACCGAGATATTAGGGTGATAAGCCTACATTTCAAGTTTCATTAAAATCGGATAAAAATTGTTACATGTAGAGTGTTCACAAACAATTGTGGACGGACGGAATTGTTGCTAAAGTTTGAATCATAACCCTATCAATTTAATTCAATATTATCATTAGTTTAAGATGGTTTATTTATGCAAAACATACTCGGGTTTTAGCTCGAAATATGGAACCTGTCGAGAACGGTCGCTAGAATTCGAACCCTGCACTGGTGTTCTATTAACGCGTATTATTTAACCTCGTGAGCAAGGAAAGGATTTTACCCTTAACAGTTTTAATCTCGAAATTCGCAGCATCAGAGTACATGTACCAAGACGAAGATTGCTGATTTGAATCTATTAGCTGTGAATTTGTTTTACGAGGTGAACAACTGTCTTCGTTAAAGATGTTACGTCTGTACACGGGGCAAGTGTTGAGATATGCCTGCTTTAGAGGTCAGCACTCTACTTGTTAAGCCAAAAATGAAAATAGTATTGTTATACAAACCGAAACCAAACATTAATACAATGTAGTAGATGGTTTGTTCTATCGCTCATTAAAGCGTCATGTCAACCCTATTCATCATTTTAGTTTGATCTAAATCAAAGAGCTGTGTGCTCCTTGAAGTTGGATTTTTCAGCAAAGAAAATATGGTTCTCCTTTGATGCCTCGAGACATATTTTGCATTAGATGAATAAGATGTTTTTCAGAAATGTAACTACGGATTCATATTAAAGAACCTCTTCACTCTATCTGAGTTAATCAAAAGCTTGACAAATGCTGGAATTCTGTGCCAGAACTATACATACTTCGATACCAAAATATTCAACACAGCTATATGTTATCATGATAAAGGAATAGAGTATCGAGATGAGACGGATTTAACCCACAACTACATGTCTTTATATCACAGAAATCAGAGGAATCGATAAGAATATATAGTTCCAGATAAAGTTCTGGAAGTTTTCCTGTTAAAATTGAAGTTATTTGTTTCAATCCTATTTATTTTTTTGTTTTGTTTTTTTTTATATAAAAAAATATGCTGTTCATATAATATGTATCATCAAAAATAATATATCTGTCTAGGGTTTACAACATGACAGTGACACAAATACAGTTGTTCGGTAAAAGGCACTGGAACTTGACATTCACTTGCGATCACAATTTTTACATACATTCCTCTAGTTCAGTGGTGCGCCGCGTAATGTGCCTTCGTTACAGATCGACTTCATCAGCATACATTATAAAATATCAATTACCGATTATATCTTGCAACGTCAACAGGTCCGTCTGCCATTTTGCACAGTGCACACATTTTGTCGGTAAAATGAGATAAAATATCTGTTTTCGGAAACAGATTTCTTGTAAAACGCCAATTATGTTTTACTAAAACCAGACAGTTTTGTATTTATACAAAATATTTTTATTACGTAGCCTATCAAATATTTATATAATTAAAAAGATTTTCCTGTTAAAAACAAAAATATTGTTCTAAATTACAAAACATAATGTTTACAGTAAATGTAGCTTATAAGATATACTCCCTAACCTGGAGGTCACGTGTTCGATCCCTACATTGGCCGATAAAGTTCAGCGGTATATTCAGACGTGGTTTCCCTTTGTCATTGTTGCAGGACTGAGGGCTTAACAAGCACAGCTGTATAGTCATTTTGATTAGACGAAAAACCGAGGTCCCGTGTATACATTCGCGTGCACGTAAAAGAACCCTTGGGAATTATATTTCGATATACGAGTAGGCCATAGTGTCACTGACAGGTCAACATTTCATTAGCCAGTCGGATAAGAACAGTTGGACGTTAAACCTCTTTTATTTCAGTTTTATTTATAATAAAATAAAAACCAATTTTATACAATCCAAACATTAGACAAATTTCAAAATCCTAACAAAACGTTATATAGGCAAAATTAGAAAATGGACTGTTCACTGCATATATTCCTTTTTGGCTACATCTAAAATCTCCAACAATAGCAAAGTCTCAAAAATTAAATATGGCGAATTATTAAGAACAGACTCTAGGATAATCCAATTATCCCAAGGTTTTTACCCTATTTAAAGATATTGATCATCCCAGTGGCGAGTGATAAAATAATTATTTGCTTGCTATTTGAGCAATAGTTTTTGTAGTGAATAATTAATATTATTTTCACTCGAAAAACTGGCAAATGAAGAGCTAATCAATATTTGATGTCACTATCAATAATATACTATAGATTTTTTTTCCAGCGAACAATAGTGTCTACGTCATCTATTATAGAGGCTAAAGACAGAAGCTTGTCTAAAACGTTAATTACATAAAACTCACCGGGGATGAACATTCAACTCAAACATCTCAAGGGGCTTGAACGTATGGAGTGTAGTGGATAATAGTATGTGAATTGTTTAATTGTTTTCCTCTACACTGTTCTCTTACAATTATGTATGCAAACTATGTAAGGTCTATGTTGCATTAGATTTGATGTAAAATGGGTATCGTGGTCATTGTCTCAGGCCAAAGTCTGTTATGTAGCAATAACTGTCTTAGGTTAAAGCCAGAACTTTTGATTAATGACGGTCTTATTGTATACGAAATCAACACTACCTCGAACGTTCAACCTTTAATGCCACTACTTGTCTGCGACTCTATGTTTCCAAGTTCTGTGGCCATATGCGAAGGAGACAAGATATATCTGTTTTTTTTAAATAAAAGATGTTCCTCTGTATTTTTTCAGGTTAATATATGCTATAGTGACCAATAGGTGATGCTAGTATGGTGACATATATTAATTAACGCGCCGGTAAGGAAACTTTCATTAATCTAAAGGCCGTGGCAATGCAACATAAGTATGTTTTCTCTGCCAAAGTAAAGTACAACACCATTGGCTACCCGAACATTAATACATTGTTAACAGTTATGCAGATTTCAAAAGTGTCGTACTTCTAGCAATTGTCAGGGAGAGAGAGAGAGAGAGATAAATGGGGTTTAACGTCCACTCAACACAAACTAGGTCATTTCGGGACTAACATATGGTTTAACTTCATTTCAATACTTCGCTTGCGCGTAGGGGTCTTTAGGAGTGGGAGGAAACCGTAGTGCCCGGAGGAAACCCACGAGGTTGAGAAGGCGCCCCTATCTCCATGCCACATACGCTCACATATTTGGCGAATTACAAAATAAAATGAGATAAGAGAATGCTTAAAAAATACACCACCCACCACGACCTTATCTGTCGATCGCCATAAGATTCGCCTAATAGAAAGTTATTCTTTTCAACATTTAGCTACAATGCATTACGTGTTTTGCAATACGTGACTGGCTATTTAGTGAATTGGCTATTGTTAGATGCACTAATCCTGTTTACTTGGCGAATATTAAAGCGTTATCATCGACGGTTTAAATTAAATGAATAATTTTAGATCACTTTATTAATAGGTGGCAATCATTAAATTAATCCTGATCGCCCCAGCACAACTTGTATCGGCTTAGACTACAACGAATATTTTAACAAATGGTATCTATAATGCGTTTGCAGTATGCAGCGAATATTGTTTCACATAAGCCTTTGGGAAAACTGCATACGCGAACAATCAGGTAAATAATTACCATATACATAATGCATGTACGTTGCAGTTGAATCAGAACCAATTTGCAATGAAGTGATCGAGACTATCACAATAATGATAATAAGTCGGGGTCAGCGGAAATACGACATGTATCGTGTTAAATCCGGTGATTGTTATACATTGATCGTATGGGATCGTCATAATATAGCGGTTTTCTCAAATATTATAATGTTGCTTCGAAGGTCCAGAAAGTCATTCCCTTAAAAATGATAAATCTTTCTGTACATTCAAAATTTTATTACATTAAAATATCTAACAATAACAATGCATATTTACAATTTATTATATATTCATATACTATTCAAAAAAAGTAGGGGATATTTGATTTTTAAGTGTTATTAAAGTCACCTAATGAAACTGACGAAGAAACAAATGACAAAATGAAATGAAGTTCACATTCATCGATTTATTCCAAATGATCGTTAGACTAAGTAAGGCACAGACTGACCATTATAAGGGTAAAATGATACCCGGGGTCAAACAGCAAAGTTACCACAGCATCACAACAAAGTCAGTAACGGGTAAATCCTCCTCTGTTTGCCAAACAAGCATTGATCCGACGTGGCATACTCCTAATGAGACATCTAAGGTCATTTTGGTCCAGATTGTCCCATTCCTGTTGCAACGCAGCAGCAAGTTCTTGGACATTGGTAGGACGTTGTTGACGTTGACGTAACCTCTGTCCATGCATGTCCCAGACATGCTCGATGGAGGAGAGATCGGGACTCAGTGCTGGACAAGGTAATGTGGTGATGTTCTGTTGTTGGAGGTAACCTGTAACGATCCTGGCCCTGTGACATCTTGCGTTGTCATCCTGGAAGATGAAACGGCGGCCATTACGTCGTGCGAACGGCACAACATGGACTGCCAAGATGAGTCCCGGTAGTACTGGCCTGTAACACGCCCTGCAACAACATGTAAAGCCGTTCTTCCAGCAACAGTGATGCCTCCCCACACCATAACAGAACCACCCCCAAATCGATCATGTCTGATGACGTTAACGTCTTGGAAGCGCTCGTTTCCACGACGCCACACCCTCCTACATCTGTCCAAAAAATCAACAGTGAACCTTGACTCATCTGAAAACATCACATTGCCCCAGCGTCGATTATCCCAGTGTTGACGATCCCTGCACCAACGACGTCTTGCCTGAATGTGATGATCTCTCAAACAAGGGATCACGCGAGGACGTCGGGCGCGAAGGTGACACCTATGCAGTCGATTCCGAATCGTTTGGCCACTCACTCTCACACCAGTGTCTGTTTGAAGACGAGGGCTGATCTGATTTGCTGTGATGACACGATTTCTCAAGGCCAAGGTACGGATAAATCTATCCTGGGCTTGAGTTGTCGCCCTTGGTCGACCTGAGCGTGGTCTGTCCTGTACAGATTGTGTATCACGGTATCTGGACCATAGCCTGCTTATGACAGACTGAGAAACATTCATCGTCCGCGCCACATCCGCCTGTGTTGTGCCGATCTGTAGCATGCCAAGGGCACGTAACCTTTCATTTTGGGTAAGCCGACACATACCAAACTTTGTTTTCTGGTCACTAAAACGATTAAACTGATGTTTCCGCCATGGAATTCAATGCCACAATGACTGTAACATTCAAAGTCAGAGTCGTGCAAATCTTGGGTTGGACCCCCATGATGATCCCAAGCATCACCTGCATTCCATGCGGTAGCTATTGGTGCGTTTGGGCGTCACATGTAACTGCAAATGTTTCTTCTGTTAGGTTCTATAGTGACTTTTTTCGTAGTCATTTGCATATTTTAGTATTATGCCCCCAAAATCAAATATCCCCTACTTTTTTTGAATAGTATATAATCATTTAAAGTTGTTAGATTTTGGATGCATACCGTAACGCCGAGTCTTGGACACAATCCTCTAGCACTTGAAGCTTGTCTACCATCACATCGTCCGTAATCTGGGCGAATGTTTAATTTTATTAGGATGCGAAAGCATGTTGAATACGTCAAGTCTGTCGTTAATTCATCCTCTTCATTGTCTCCGTCTTCATTTGATTGCATAGTATTGAGATGTCTGATGTCACAGAGTCCACAGTACTTGTTAACCCGATTTTACAATCTTCCTGCCACAACAGTTTTATCGGCGTCTTATCACCGCCGATGACTTAAGATTATCTTCAAATGACCCGCGATGATCCTCAAATTATAGCACAGATAAATATTTTTCAATTATTAAATGGCGATGACCTTTGATTATCTTCAAATGACGACCTGGGGGTTGGGATGGCCTATAGTGGTCCAGAGTGCCGCGCTTCGACCTGTAGCTGGCCGGTCACCTCTGGCTTGCGGCTGTGGTTTCGAGCCCTGGCGTGAGCGTATGTGGCATGGAGATCGGGGCGCCTTCTCAACCTCGTGGGTTTCTTCCGGGAACTCCGGTTTCCTCCCACTGCTAAAGACCTCTACGCGCAAGCGAATTATTGAAATAAAATTAAAACCATGTTAGCCCCAAAATGACCTAGTTAGTGTTGAGTGGACGTTAAACCCCATTTCTCTCTCTCTTCAAATGACGACCGATTTCATTCCTTTATAAATACCACAATTACGACAATTTGTTTTTCAATTTAAGTGTATACTGATGTTATAATACTTTATCAAAAATATATAAAATATATAACTACAGAAAGAAAGGGTCCATATCGTGTCCTATTAACCCAACATTGATCTTGCTCTTTGGACAGTTGATTAGATCACCATGCATGGTCTTCCCATTGACCACGTTCATTGACTTCCCTTCGGATACGAGCCCTATGTGTAACATGTGTTTGATCATTTTTCTGACAAAGAGTCGTGTGACAGTTATGTGTCGATGATCCAAGCCAAGATGATGGGCCTTTAAAAATGGTTATGGGATTAAGGTCCTAAGTCATGCTCAAATGTCCAAGAATTGGGTATCGTAAAAATGACCGTGACCCACCATTTCGTCCCAATTTCTTTCTTGGGGGACGTCTTATCTATTTTCACTTGAACATTAACTTAGATACAAATGTAAGTAGGGACATAGAACACCTAAGCATAAAGGCTCCGAACTCTATGGGAAGATTGGGGTCAGGGTCAAAGTCACAGTTGAGCCAAGGTAAGGTTGATGGTGACCGTTTAAAATCACGGAGATAAATATACGCAAAAGCAAATCGAATTGGGGAACGCCAAATAATCGTAAATAGAAAATGAATCCGTCTTAGTGTCTTGTTATTCGAGTCTATACGGAGAGAGAAATGGAGTTTAACGTCCACTAGACACAAACTAGGGCATTTCGGGACTAATATATGGTTTAATTTTATTTCAATAATTCGCTTCCGCGTAGGGGTCTTTAGAAGTACCCGGAGAAAACCCACGAATGAGTCTATATGGCAAACAAGCATTATGGCGACGATTGGGAAAAATAGCGACGATAGGGAAAACGTCATACTCCTCGCAGTGTTTCGTTTGATTATACCTAATAATCCCACTACATACCGCTTTTACGAAAGCAAATTTCTAATCTAAATGATCCGATTAACAACCAACTGCGTTACAAAAGCATTATGCTTTAACAGAGCGCCGAATTGGACAAGATATGTTTATATTATTATAACGTTACGTCATCCCTCACGATTTTATTATGCCCAATTAACCACCAGGACACAACAGAATATTACAGAAGAACTAATTGAGTGACAAACGAGGCTACTAAATCGAATAAAATGTAAACAATACTGTTTGGAAACAAACATCTAATACCTTAAATCACTGTCCAAAGCTTTTGGGAAAACCCAGAATAAAAGTAGGACTGTATCAGAAACCAATCCAGCATTGACCAGAAAACGTAGGTCTCACCAGAAACTAAAAGGTCGGTAAAATTTGGTAGCCCCCCTTAACATACCCTTAAAATTCCAAGTCGCTGCGACCACGGGCACTGGTAAGGGTTTAAAAGTGTAATAGAGCCGACTATAATATGAAATTGCTATTAATATATAGTGTCGAACCATGGCAAATGGTGTAATACATACGTGAAAAGTGTACCGGCCCTGAGGGGAATTTGGTGTTATTTTGAATGTCGTATTATAGGTTGTAATGAAATTTATGTGTTCGTGGTTGATGCGATAATGTACCTTTAAGTCTTTAATTCAATAGCTATTATTTGCTGTGTTCTAGGACCTATAATAATTCATATTTCATAGAGCGAGATCAACAACAAAATGGCCATGTTAATCAATAATCTGAGATAATTGGATATAAAAATTATTTAATTACAGTGCAAATAATTTGACAGCAAAGTGGTACATTGGGGGAGTTGTCTCTTACCCACTTCTATTACGAGGGGGTCGTATTATGTTTTATGTGATCTATCGAATTTCCTACGAGACTCAATGACCTTTAATGCTCAGTCAGTCCCATACTTCTGTCAATTTGTTATTGATGTACCGATTGGTCTCTATTGTCCGGTCGGTTATTATGGACTGAGGGAGTAAAAATTGTATCATCTGTGGACCTTCCTTACCGAGGGTGGTGTGATAAAATGATAACTTATGAAAGAAAACAAGCCAACAGTGAGGCTGATGTCCCCCGCCGAAATCCCAAAATAAATAGACGACACATATTAATTAATCGCACATTTATTTTTTTCAAACGTATCGAGCAACCAAACTGCACACGAAGTGTCATCAAAAAGTGCTTTATAAAGAAAAATGCTAAAACCGACAAGAAAAATGAAAATGTACCCTAGTTAGGGGAACCCTAAAGGCAGACAAAGGGGCCCCCACGCTTGACAAAAGGGCCCCTTTGGCCAAGGGAAAGGGCCCTCGTGTCCGAGTCAATCGTTTCTATACACTGTTACTGTCGAATCCATTACTGAATGAGAATGCAGTCATTGTATTGACATAAAAACCATCAATCAAGATGAACCAAAGTTATCTTGTCCCAGAGTATCAACCAATCAAATTGCTTTTCTAAGCAGAAAATGCTCATCTTCGAACTCCATCGTTATCTTGTCCCAAAGTATCAACCAATCAAATTGCTTATCTCTGCCTACCCTAAGCAGAAAATGCTCATCTTCGAACTCCATCAAGGCATTGACCTAATAAGCATACACACCAATTTTGAACATTTTAACTCAATTAGAAGGAGAGTTATTGTGTTCCAAAGTCTCGGCAAATCAAATTGCTTATCGCTCTGCTTACCCTGAGTAGAAAATGCTTATTATCGATCTTTGTCAAGGCATTACTGTAATGAAACTATACACCAAGTTTCATCACTCTCACTTAATTAGAACTAAAGTTATCGTGTCCCGAAATGAAATGAAATGGGGTTTAACGTCCTACTCTTGCACCTAACCTGGGCCATTGGAAGACGGCCATACAATGTGCAATGAGGGAAATTTTGCCCGGGCAGCGGCGCTACGGCCTACCATTATATCGAATTCCAACTGCCAAGGGATCTTTTACGTGCACTCCAATGCGTACACGGGACCTCAGTTTTTTGTCCCATCCGATCGACTAGGCAGCTGTCCTTGTCAGGCCCTCCTTCTGCAGCACTGACAAGAGGAAATCACGCCGGAAAATCGAGATGAACTTTCTCGGCCAATGCAGGGATCGAACACCCGACCTCCAGGCTAGCGAGCCAGCGCCTTATCCACTTAGCCACGTTATCGTGTCCCAAAGCATCAACCAATCAAATTGCTTATCTCTGCTTACCCTAAGCGGAAAATGCTCATCTTCGAAAACCATCAAGGCATTGACCTAATAAACACATACACCAAGTTTGAAACATTCTAGCTCAATTAGGAAGAGAGTTATTATGGGCCAAAAAGTGTGACGGACAGACGGACGAACCCATTTTAATAGTCCCCCAACTTTCTTCGAAAGGCGGGGGACAAAAAACGAGATTAAAATTATAGTTATACGCGCAAGGATTGTATAGAGTATGGGTAAAAAAGGGGGAGGGGCGGATTGTGCCCCTACAGCATATTCCCGCCTACGCCTTTTCACTTTTAAACTGTACTCACACCTGGATATTTCCTTCCTACCATCCGATCGATAAGGCACACGTTCTCTGTCAGTCTCGCAGGCACTTCTCAATGAAGATTGCGCTTGAAATCTTCTCAGTCACGTACCGGATTTGAAACCCCAAGTGGTATAAGGCATTCTACTTTTACAGTGCTCTTTTCATCTCCAAATCCCCTTTAAATGGAAAATAAAAGAAAGGCCAACCAGGTACGCTTTGAAAATACTGCGTTTAAATTATTTGGAAGCACTGTGTTTGTCATCATTATTTATATCTACTATGCGAACAATGCTATATTGTTGAAAACGATGATACACGTTTCATACTGAAATAATCAATGTCCGGAGGATATGTGACCGTAGTAATTTGACTGGTGTCAGAATGTATGACATCTGACTAACCTAATTTAATTCATTTTGTATGTTAATTAAGTTTGTAAAACTTTAATCAACCCAAAATTTGCTCGTAAACTATCCACAGATATGTACCAGTAGCAATGTTATGTATATACTTGTATATCCTTTTGTAAATTCATGTTTAAATTTCACATGCAGTGTTTGCGTGTGATGCATGTGTATCTGTAATAGTTATATTTATCCATATATACTATTTTTTTTATATGTCTACGTGTTGAAATGTAGTTTTGTTTATAAAGTAATGCCGATGTGTATTATTAACAGGGGCGTAAATGTGGGGGGGAGGGGGTAAAATCAGTGCAGTCGGTCGGGTCGCAAAATCAGTGCAGCCGGTCGCAAAATAGAGTAGTCGGTATCAAAATAAGTACTCACTGTATACGCCACGCTACTCACGCAAAACTTTAGTATAAAATAGTCGGTCACAAAATCAATGCAGTCGGTCGCAAAATAGGAGCAGTCGGTATCAAAATAAGTGCTCACTGTATACGTCGCGCTACTTAAGCAAAACATTAGTATAAAATAACCTTCTCAAAAGATGTCGTGTTTCACTCTCATTCTGTTGTGAGTTTGTTGGTCTACATGTAACAACAAAATTTCACCCAGAGAGAAAAATAGTCAGTCACTGCAGTCGGTCTCAAAAACAATGTTGTGAGTATGTTGTTCTATGAAATGTTTTCTACCATGGCAAAAAATAGTCGGTCTCAAAAAAGTACTCACCGCAGTCGGTCTGCGACTAAATGAATTAATGAGATAAACAAACAATCACAAAACAGGCGAAATTGACAGATAGGCCCCAAGATTCTGTCCCATCTCTTATCCTCTTGTTAACGAGAATTTGGTTCCATTTGCCATGACATTTATTCAAATTTTCAAGCCCAGTCCCAAAAATTTTAAAGCTCTGTTACATATCTGAAATGTGTTCGCGCCTGCGGCGCTCGATTCCATTTTAAAACCATTCTTCTACTCCTCAATTGTCTTATACTGTCTCAGCACTATCATATTCACGATTGTAGTGAACTGTCCAATTTGTACTACCACTGGTGTGTGGGGCGTCAGATTGTACAGATGTTATGTCAATTCTAGAAAACTCACATGTGGTGCTCGGCTCCTGAATGCGGCACTCGCATCAGTCGGTCACATTTTGGCTAAACACCCCCCAAACGTAATGGTTATGTACGTCCCTGATTATTGATAATTATTGTCACACCTAAATGCAATGATTATTTATGTTCATCTGTATGATGTATATTTTTTTATGTAATGTTTATTTGTAATTTATGTATATTGTGTAGACCTATATCTACGTGCTTCAAACGATGGCATTAATTATTCGAAGTGAGGTTATTTTCGAAAAACAAATATGATGGATGGCTTCATCATTATTCATATGAAGATTGAATTCATATAAAAATTAGATACAATCGGAAATGATAAAATTTACGGTTGCGAGGACGTCCCGTTTGTAATTTGAATAAAATATGCAAAAATAAGGATACATTGTGTATTTTAGCTGGTATTTTTGTTCCCAAGGTCTCGTGATGACGTAAAGCGTGGCGCTTCCGTTCTGAGATTGGTAATGAGTATGAAATTGTTTTGTTTGGGCTTTACATGTTAGATCGCGTAGCAAGTATTGATGAAAATTGGTCCGCTAGAGGAGAATCTCTACAGGTTTTAATCCTTGATATTCTCGTGACATTTAGTTGTGTAGGAGTTGGTGTTATTGATCGAAAGGTTAACACGTACGATAACACCTGGCTTTATTATAACCCATTCTAATTTATCAGAAATTGCTTGCTGTCTGAATGTTTCCAAATATATGTGTAGTGGTATGATGCTTTCTCGAGAGGATAAGCATCGGCTTCCGGCTAGTGAACGATGTTCATCGTTTGTGTTGCTGGTTATTTGAACTTCCCGAATACATGTGCATTGTTACCAAGCAGTGTCCGATATCCAACGTAATAGCTTCGACTGGTTGTTGTCAGAGATATCATTTTCTAGGGTTTCCCACAATAATTAAGTTATAAATAAATATTGTAAAGCAATACACAACAATGCCCCAAGACTTTGTTCCAAGAATCCTCTGTAGAAGTTTTTATTTCATTTTAACATCACATGTGACCTATTTATTGGGCTGAAAAGTCAGTAGCAGCTTTCACCATCTTTGACACTCATCAATTCGCCTGTGATTCGATAAAGGGAAAAAGTAAACTCGACGCAAGATATCGAATACATTTATAAATGTTTGTAGTTTTACAAATTTATTATACATTTATTAATTGTGTTTTATTTATTGTATAAATCTTCAGCCATTTTGGCAAATCTTTGCAGTGTTTTTAAACCCATCAATTGAAATAGAATGTATCTTTGCGAATACGTGTGATAAAGAATATCGCTTTTCCATTAATACTGAATCCAAAACTAAATGTGCAATAATTTGTGTTTGTAAGATTGTAAGCAACTTGAATCCCGTTTAAATGACTGGGTTACCTAGTTGCCTATATCCCAGTATTCCTGTCAAATACAGAATACTTTGTATTGTCGAGAGAAAGCTCGAGGGTTTCTGCTTTTAAATGTCATTAAAACATCGAACGGTGTTCTCCATAACGTGAAGCCCGTGGGTATTAATTATTCCTAGTATAAGTAAGAGAATATGGGGAAGTTTTGTAAAATCAGATATTATTTGCCTTCCGTTTATTGTGCTGGAGTGGAGTAAACAACCGACAAATGCAACTTGACGAAATATTGGTATAATTTTAATTAAACATAATGTATCTGTCTCATGCTCTACAAATACTACAAAGGCGCCTTTTATATGCGTTGTTATTATCCAGTCAACAGACCTAAATTATACTTACTATTTTCGTCGCTTCCATGGATATAGGTCTAGATCTAAACATTAAGACCGCCTGCAGATGTCATGTCACGAAATGTAAACAGCGTTGTGACATGTGATTGTTGCCAAAGGTTGTGGGTTAAGGTTAGCACTACTATTTACATCTCGTGATAGTGACAAAATCTGTAGTTGGCCTTAATATTTAGATCTAATCCTGGATATAGTCCTTTTTGTGTTTTGAGCGGTTGAGAGAGAGATAGGGTTTAACGTCCACTCGACACAAACTAGGTCATGTCGGGACTAACATGGTTTAATTTTATTTCAATAATTCGCTTGCGCGTAGGGGTTATCAGTGGGAGGAAACCCACGGGGTTGAGAAGGCGCCCCTATCTCCAAACCACATACGCTCACACCAGGGATCGAAACCACAGCCGCAAGCCAGAGGTGACCGGTTAGCTAGAAGTCGAAGCGCGGCACTCCAGACCACTACCCCCCTCCCCTGTCCATCCTCGCGGGTTTACTCCGGGTCCGCCGGTTTCTTCTCACTGCTAAAGACCCCTAGGCGCAAGCGAATTATTGAAATAAAATTAAACATTGTTAGTACCGAAATTACCTAGTTTGTGTCACGTTAAACCCCATTCCTCTCCTTGCCTATTCTCCACGCAAGGCTTGCTATCCAGTTAGTGTGGACTGCTAGGGAATACAACTCAGTTTGGGAGACGGGTCCGGAATCTGGTGGTGGCCTTCTCGGCAGTCAATCTCGTGAAACTGAAAGGTGTCTTGGTGTAATTTGGACAGCACAATGTGCAATCTGTCACTTCACAGATTATATGTAAAATTGAGTCAGGTGAAATAGAAAACATGGAATTTAAACTGAAAAGATTGTAATCGAGTTGGCAGGCACCCGAATGTAAAGTTTAGTGATTTTTTTTACGGCAAAAAGGTTTGGTGATTTTTCTTACGGCGATTGTGGGAAAACGTCTGTTAATTTAAATGAGTTCTGAGTGTTTGTTTATTAGCGCCTGTTATATTAATTTTAAAAAGTAAAATACCGTCAGTGGTTTCTATATTCGTAGATAGAAATAAGTTTTCGCTTAGAAGCCCATAGACGATTACACAAATATACATGCATTAATAAACCTAAATACATGGTAGTATGAAATTTACAATTTAGAAAATATGAATTTTGGGGGTGGTTATATCGTCGTTAAGATCAATCAATTTTTGAACCAGTAAGCTGTTTGTGGGTGAACTCTAAGTCTATTGTTACTGTTTATTCTGGAATATTAGGTTTTAATCAGCAGACACTTACAGTTTTAAATGCAATCTGTTATAAGGGAGATAACTCACTATTAACCCGAGGTATTCTGACCACAGTTTATTTCTCAAAGGAAATTAAATAAAATGGGGTCCTACTGGGCTTATGAAAACGCAGAGGCGGATCAAGGTTCTGGTGGGCCCTAGGCAGCTCGACCAGCTGGGCCCTTTTTGGGACTGTTTTGACGTAGTAAAACTAAGACCGCTGTAAGAGAAACGAAATTTCCAAGGATATTCATACATCGATACTTTTCTTTTCCTACTACATGCATCATCAGGCTGTAATTTTTGTAACTTGTATTAAAGTACTTCTTCCTTCACAATGAACCGCCGATACAACCGAGTGAGGTTCGCCTTAATCGTAGTCCAGTGAATTAAATAATGTAAAAAAATAAAATTTAAAAAGGTCGTCGAAAATTTTATGGACCCTATTTTTTTTCTTGGGCCCCAGGCAACTGCCTACACTGTCAATAGGGTAATCCGCCCCTGTGAAAACAGAATTTCTCAAAGGTTTTAACGATTAATTTGTTTTACGTCTCTGGTCGCTCTCTTCTTAGTCAGCATTATGTGCAAAGTTAAATCTTTTTACGTGGAAAGAGCCTATAAATCTTGTAACACAAGACTCTAAACGTCAATGAAAAAGTATTTACTGATCCCTTGTTTTTAACTTCATTGATAGGAGATTTGCTTGTTCTTAAAAAGCGTTCTGTCCATACATATTTGCAGTTCTTTAAAAGTAAAACTTGGAGAATATCTTGTCGGTAAACCGACAGGCAAAAGGGCAAAGCACCTTAAGAAAATCACACTTAGTATGATTTAAAACATACGGTGAAGACGAAAACAAATGATCTCTGAAACGGAATCATATTATTATATACATTAACAATGGTGTCAATTCTCATTTCTCCCATCTGACTGAGTGCACTAGAACAGAGTTAACATGGAAAATTCGGGAATAACGGATCAAGATATTTCTTGTTTTTCCGCCCTTCAAGGTCTATTTTAATGCTACGAAACGTTCGGGCTTATAATATATCCATAAAATCTCTTGATGGATAGGCCTCGGAGCGTGTTTAGTGAACACTGTTAATGCAGTCAATTCATCAAGAAATACTTCAAACACCTTTATTTATTTTTTTAATACTTCAAAAAGTAAATATTGCGACATCATTGTATACCCTCTCAGTGATTATGGCGGCCAACCGAATATTGGCCACTGATATGTGTGAATCAGTCTGTATTATCTTGTCAGAAGAATAGTTTATAGATTTTCTATGTAATATAATCGATTAGAGTTTTTACTTATAGAATCGTAGCCATAAAGACCCAATTTAGTCATAATATCTTACGCTGTTCGATATTATGTGCCGTGGCGTTTTCGGATTAAAACCAGTTTCCAAATCATTTCACAGCTGAATGCTGTTAACTTTGTTGTTTCACCCCTCTTGTAATATTTTGTTGAAAATCCGTTTCAATTACTACTGTCTTTGAGACGACATATCTTTCAGATTGAAAGGCACGTCAACACAGCCAGTTCTAATCGTTGGTCTAAACAAAACATATGGAGTTGTGATTGAAAATGAAATGCACCGACTGGCCTAATAATGACAACATGAACGAACAGCGGCGGAGCTATCTGCCCCAACTGTCAATGGTTCTTTTATGTGTACCACCGAACGACTAAAAATGACTCATGAGGCGGGAAAATCCCAGTGAACTTTCTCGTGGTTAACACCGAGATTGAGCTCCGTACCGCCTCACTGACTCGAGACGGCCACTACAATAATTTGAACAGTCATTCCTTTATATGTAATTAATATATCTTTTAATTTGTTCATGCCATCCCGGTATTCAATTTATATGCGTTTCTGAAGATTATAATACCGGTACGGCATCGAGAAATTTTGTGTCATGACCATCGTTCGCAAAAACACTGTGTCAAAAACTATCTTATATTTATTTTCAGTGCCACGGTGGCTAAGTGGGTAAGACGCTGGCTCGCTAGGCTGGAGGTTGCGGGTTCGATTTGGTATTGGTCGAGAGAGTTCATCGGTATCGGCGTTGATTCTCCTTGTTAGTGGTGCAGGACGGATGAAAAACCGAGGTCCCGTGTACGCATTGGCGTGCACGTTAAGGATGCCTTAGCAGTAGCAATTCGATATACATGTAGAATAGACGGTAGCGCAACTGTCCGGGCAAATTTCCCTCATAGCACACTATGGCATATTCCCAGTTCGAACAGTACACTGGGACATTAAACACCATTTTGTTTCATTTTATATATATATTTAAAGTATTATGTCAAAATATGGCCTAGGATTTATTTTCTGATATTTTTTCATTGAGTAAGTTATATTGTGAAAGGATTGGAGAACTTAGATATGAAAAACAAATCGAAACATCGAATGAGATAGGGGAACTTTATGTAAAACTTTCAATTGTGGGGCCACAATTGAAAACAAAGTTTGAGAATTATGGCCAGACCATATTTAAAGTCTAATTCTTGGGTTACATCGTTCTTCCTCAATTGTACGCTAATTTCAACAGTGCCCAACCTCTCATAATTTCAAATTCGGTGAAATTTTTTTTTGAGCATACACCTGGATTAAAACTTTGTTTTGGTACAAATCTTCTTTTTTTTCTGATTTTTAACCTAAGGGTAATAGTACTAATACATCTAAGGAAAGGGATAGGGTTTCATTTTTCGTCATTTTGAGACTAACATACCGTGTACAATACTCAGGAGGACAATGATGTCCGGGTATTGTTTTAGCAGCTACTCATTTTTTATATCGAACACCAATTGTCAAAGGTTATCTTACATGTACGCAACACATGCACGCAACCATTGTGGCGGTTGTCCCATCCGAACGACTACGGTATTATGCGAATCACGTCAACCCTGGACTACTACGGCTCCCTAACGGGTAATAATATTATGTGTAACAGTCGACTCAGTTCAAAACATTGCCCGTCTTCATTATCCCAGTTCGGAACAGAACAATAGGACGTTAAACCCCATTTCATTTCATTTCAAAACATAGCTGAGATACTATTACTGAAAGGCAAACTGAAAATTACAGAAATCTGGGAACGTTACCACTAATCAATAAGGGGAGATAATATAGTGAGGATAATAACTTGACTGTCCACTGAACCAACATCACAATTAACGACTGAGGAACACGACCAAAGAAAGTATAAAATTTATAGATTTTTTATATAGGCAGGGTTAATGTGGCTATGATGAACTGTGAAACTCTTTCCACTTAAGAACATGTTGTCAGCCCTAATAAGCACATGAAGCTAACACGTTCTTGACGACACAAAAATCAATTCTCGGGCTATTTAAGGACAAGAAAAGAACCACGAAAATCTGCCAGGTCTCTTTCAAGCTTGATTATCATCTAGTTCTCTGAGCCATTGTCAGTTTGTCCACTAATTATAGACTGTGTGCTCATAATGGCTGGTCATTATTTCAGAATAATATGAGAAGATTCTTAAAGTCTCTTGTCATCAAAGCCAAGAACGTTTCCCGATTACTAAAGCCATGGGTGAATTTATGGTATAATGACTCGCATGTCTTAATAATTTCAAGCTCGTATCGAAGATGGGCTATAAATTTGATCACAGATAATGATAATAAACTATATCTTATATGACCTTCCCTTCAAATTAGGAAAACCAGCGAGCTATTAATTTCCTACTTGATATTTAACCCTTTTATTACAAATGATATATACATTCGCAATAACGTGTATTACACCAAGCCATCTTAAACAGTATTATAGGTTTCGACATCTTAAAAAAAATAAAGAAAACGATTTTTTAAAGCTGATAAATCGAGCGTATTTGTTAAAGGTTACAAGCAAATGTTTGTTATGTGATGTTTTGTTTTCAAGCTATCACATTCATCAATGTTTTTCTTATTTCTTCAAATTCCAGGAATACAGTTTATCATAGGGATGTCAGTGAAGATTACTATGCACAAGAAAATTTAAGTGAAAGCCATTAGCAATGCAGATATTATAAGTTACCAAAAATAGCTTATAGGCGGGATTACCTTCTTTGTCGACACCATAAACGTTTCATAAAATTAAAAATTGAATGTTCTATTAATAATGTCACATTAAACAAACGATAGGTGTTACTAAGGAAGCTTCAAGAGGCGGCGCTTGTTGTGAGGGGAGGTAATTCGATAATCAAAATGAACCGTTCATCAACTTCTGGCTATCTTATAGCTGTGTATATTGTCGTGCCAGCTGTGGTGATCCTACTCGCCGTACTACTACTATACATCTATTGTACGAAGCGACATCGTCTCAACTGGTACCAAAAGACATTGCTTGAGGAATATGACAACGGAACTCTGGGACCGCTCTTGTCAGACGGGTCAAAGGCTGGCCTGATGTCAGGAAAAGGTCGTGGAATGAGATCTAGTAGCTTAAAGACTGAATGGATGATTTACGTGAAAAAAATGGGATCAAGTCCCAGCTCTCCGACAAATGATACAAGTGAAAAGTTTTGGGTTCCTCCTGCTGTTTTGGAACGTAAACGAGCACAAAGTTTGGTGCCATCGCTTTCAAGACAGGATTCCGATGAAGGTAAGGCTTTAAACTTATAGGTTTTATTTGTTGTTTTATATAAAATGGTTCAAATTTCATTTTCAATGATTTTAACAAAAACAAACAATTCGGACAATATTAAAAAATGGAAGCATTGTTTATAGTTTTCGTAAATGTCATTGGAAATTATGTCTTGGGTGTCAGATTTCGCTCGGCAAAGAATGTTGCTGACTTTGTGATGTGACTTGTTAGATTTTATTAAAGTGGTTTATGTCTGAAGTTTTACCAGGGACATACTTGTGTCTTAATATGTGGAGAGTGGAATATGGGACGGGTATGAATGTACCTGACAAAAACAGTTGACATCCTTTGTGTGAATTTCGGAATTCTGACATTTGTATATTAATGTTTTTCTCATGAGTATATACGAGTATTTTGTTTGATACTGTTGAAAGTGTGTCGACAAACTGAATCAACCTTTGTTTACCTGTTTTGATTTCATTCAATGATTTATGCTTCTCTGGTTGTGACAACATAAGGTAAAGCCGTGGATTGATATGATGTGTTATTTCGATTATTGGTTTAGAAAAACTCTTTACTCACAAAGTTATTTTTATTTTTGGCTTATTTTCTCGACACTGGCTTTAAAACATTACAACACAACAGTAACTTCAGCAATTTAACAAAAATTATATTTACATTTGTATACCTACCCAGGAGACGTTAAATAGATGCTAATTATAATTATGGTAGACCAATTGGTTGTGGTTAAAATACTCTGTGACCAAAACATACTTTTGTTTGAGGTTCACTTGTCTAAATTGCCATTCTGAACATCAGAGACATGCTACCCGTAATAAGGATAAAATCGCTACCATTTCGTTTTCGAATGTTAGTTACGTACGGTAAAGCGCTTGTCTTTTTGTTGGCGAATGTATACCGTTCTTTGTTTTATGAAAAAGTAGATATCGCGGATCGACTTGTGTATCAGTCACAGTGATTAAATAATTAAATGGTGGCATTGATATTGTTAATTGTAATGTTGGTACTTTACGACATCGCGTTTTATTGCACTGTCAGAAGACAAATTGCAAATCGTGTGAAATGAAATTTTCTCCTGGTGCTATAAATGGTGTTTGTCTGTAAATCAGTCAAAAACTAAAATTGTACATTTTAGATCATCTACATCGCAATTATCGGATATAATATTTACTATTGGAAATGTAAATAGCGATTATTGTACTTTGAATTATGGCTAGATGAGCATCTGAATCTAAATCGTGGGATAAGAATGTTCACGCCTTGGTAAAAAAATCTTAAAACTATTCATATATGTAATGTCGAATCAATAAATAAATCTGATTTACAAGCTTTAAAATGTCACTTATTCCAAACTGATGCGAGTAAATGATTCCAAGTGTTAAGAGTTGTGGACTGACAGCAACACCCGTATCGTATACAATTTTATATTTGACCTGTTTCAAGGGAGATCCCGGTTATTAAAAGATATATGATATTAATTAATAGGATCTGTATTTTCGAAATATATAGATACATTTATATAGTGTCCAATAGACCTTTGGTCAGCGATGTTCTTTTAAATAAACTTTATAATTGCATAATGACAATATGTAAAAGTACATCGTGTGATACTTTATAGACACTCCGTCTTCTTCTATGTGTTAACATGAGCTAAAGGGTTTGTGTTGACATCATCTGTGATCGACACGTTATTACTAAAAAAAAGTCGGGTCTTTTGAAAGCAGGATTGACCTAAAAACAAACAACTATTTTTGCATCAGACACCCTTCTAATTTTAGAGGTCGTTGTCACAATGTGAGTTCGATCAGGGTTATCGTGATGCATATTCTTTTGAATGGATGTTTTTATTTACCTCGAAATAATTGTCATTTCTCACATTAGAAATCATTTGAGGTATTATAAGTAGCTGTAATTTGTTACACAATTAAAAATTTAAAAAAGGGATATGCAGTTATCAAATAAATAAATCCCTGTCAACTTTCATATGATTTCTACAGAGATAAATAAACTTTGATGTTTTGTGGCGATAATAAGGATCACGATGAAGCTCAATAAATTACATACATGCACAGTGGTAATTTTTTTTATAACTTTATTAATATCAGAATTTCTTACGAAATGAAAATGATATACGATTTAATGTAATACTTTTCTGCACCAATGAGGCTAATAAAGACTGGTATGTGGATGCTGGAAAGGTGTTCAGGGCAGCCACGTCACTGCCTACAATTTTAAGTAACAATAACTATTTCACGTGTTCACAAACAAGTGCATGGATGGACCGCGGCTTTGACGTTCTATTCGAAAGACTTTCTCAGCAACCATCGGGATCGAATTATTTTTTCTCAACTTATTTAAGTGGGAAACCACACCACTTTATATCATAATAAAATTGAGTAACCCAAAACATACTTTAAGTTGTCAAGAATAATCTATTACTGATCACCTGCATTTCTGTGCTCCAATTGTTTTGACAATCTACTTTGGAGGCTAGTACAGATTAGACTTTCATTTCGTTTGTCATGTGCAATTATAAGAATAATTTATGCATAGATTAACATCACAATAAAATATCGAACATACGGTAGTAGTTAACAAAAATGTATCGTCTCTAACATTGGAAAGTTCATATTGGGAATTTAAACACAAATTATGCAAGAGCTAAATCTGCCTATTGCATGTCTTCCTTTAGGCTTGAGATGTTTTCTTACATATTAATTAGACATCAATTAACTGATCCATGCCTTAATCAACTCTCGATGGCATCAGATTTCTCCGATATTAAGTAGATTGGAACGGTCCATCCATACTTTGATTTAATCAATTATGGAGGACCGAGACTTAGCTTCGATCAACCAGTGCGGTGGTTGAAATTATTGCACACGTCTGTCAAAACTTCAAAGGCTAATATTTCCGTTTGCAATAGAGCAATGTCAATGAAATTTTCAAATTATTCAATTTACATTATCTACTTTCGAACTATTATAACAAGAATGGCCAGTTCTTTATCTAAATCTTACATAATGTATCTTTAATGCATTTATGTAAGCTCGTGATGTTATACTGGTATATACAGATTTCAATAGGAATAAAAATATCGACCTTGTTAATGAAAAAATATCGAAGCTAAGACGGATTAACGTATCTCTTGATACATATAGTGATTCCATTTACAAACAGCTTACTCGTACTTTAAAGAGTCCGATTCAGGTTCATGGATGCTTCCCAGAACATTATCAGAGTGTGTGACTGAAGTAAGTTAGACCCTTTTCCAAACAATTTGGCGATTGCAATTAGACTTGTTATTCGCGTCTACCCAAAAACAGTCACTAGATATCAAAACGCATCTTCTTTGAAGTGTTTTCTTTACAAAGTAAGTGTGATAATGACAGGTATTTAACCAAACATGAACGAGTACCATGCCCAAAGAAAACGACTGCAGGCACAGATAATATTTAAAGAGTTCAAAAGAACTTTGATTGTACATGATGAAAATATAAAGGATGACTTCTCTTTAAGTCGCATTACATCTTGGTTGATTAAAACGATTTCTTTAATCACGCTGTAGATCAAAAGTACAGATATTATGCAAAGTTAAAATAAGAAAAGATGAAATCGTGTTATACTTAACAGGGCGTGTTAATTGCGGGCTTACCGATCCAGATCATGATGTTGCTTTTTTTAAAGAACGATTGCAATCTATTCAAATTATAAAGTCCTAATTAAGATCAATACCTTGTCATGTGTACTTTTCTTGTTCATAATGTCAAAGTATAATGGTTTCCAACAGTTTTCCCTGTACATTTTGATATTTGGCCCTGGGAAACTGTGAAGTTGGTATATTTTGTATAATCCCCAAAACATTATAATTTTACGTTGAGACGGTCTGATAGGTTTGATCTCCCTATGGCCCCCAATCAAACGGAATTATGGCGGAGAGATTTGAAAACTTTAGTAAACAAGGGATTATAGACTGTATCATTATTATTAATACTATTCATCTAGGTAATGATGTTAATGATTGAAATATATGAGATACAACTTCACGAGTCAACAGTTAACGAGTATTTTCAATAATATTTATCATTCACTTCTCTTGCATTCATACACACGAATCAATCAACTGTATTGTTAGACACCCAATATAGAAGGATATTTATCACTTCAATTACAACATATCTTTAAAACTCACAAACGTTCGATAACTAATGCAGGTATTAGACAAACTCAATGTCAAATTATAATGTTTTGATATTTCCTAGGGGATTGTACCACCTCTATAGTTACCCTTGTACATTTTTACATTTGGCACATCAGCTGAGACTTCTTCTTCTTAATTGGAAACCCGACAAGGAATCTCCGTATGGAAAATTGATTTTATTCTAAAGTCATATAAGCACTTTTGACCGCTTTGGAGAGTAGAGCCAATCGCTAGATGATATATAAAAACTGATAATCAGAAAAGGTGAACTTATCTCAGTCTAAGTAAAACATCACTCAAGTTTCTATTTAATTTTCAGCATGAGTTCCGAGTATAAAAGGTTTTGATATTTAAAACTCTCCATTCCAAATCGCCAGAAGAGAAGGTTGGCTGGAGAGGGCAAAGCGTGGGTTAGCACGAAGACAGTTGTCTGATCAAGGTTATCACCGATTTATTGTGATGTTCGTCCCTTAATCTCTCATATCAATCATTTGCCTCCAGATTATGGCGGCTATTTACTTCTCTTTATTAGTGATAGAATTCTGACTACCCTAACTTTAGCACTTAATTCTAAGCCTTGATAATCACGCTATTCACTCTCACAATAACCTGTTAAATGAAGTCTGCCATTATTGCCATATTATATTAGCATACAGGACCCAATCAAGATTTATAAAGAACGGCACATATGCCGATGATTTAATAGTCTCGGTAATAGAGGCAAGATTTCATGTCTTGCTTAAAGAGTCGTTTTTCATCGAACACAGCTTCTTCGCTACCGTTTAAGTCCATGGTAGCTACTTATATTCGAATCCCTATTACCGATAAACTGCAGGATCAGTGGTCAAACACAATGTACCTTACCACAGAACATAATCCTTATGCGGCAGTTAGTGATTGAGCACAACAATACACAATTTATATGGAAAACAAGCACTGATCAAGCAACATAATTATTATATCGAAAGAGGGTGTGGGTTAATATATCGACGGAGGTCGCGGGTTCGTTTCCGGTGTTGGCCTATAGGGGAAAGGGGGGTAATATGGGCATGAGGGTAATATGGGCCACAGCCCTGACAAGCTTGTCATATGACATTTCTTTAAAATGTTATTTACCAAGACCTCTGCATTCTCTGAACTTGTGTTACACATCATATCAAGTTCATAGATACATTACACGAAAAAGCTCAGTATTTTAAAAAAAAATTGCGTTGAAAGTTTTTTGCAGCTGGAAGACCATCACTCCATTTCATAACACATTTACCTTTAAAAAAAAATCTCTTCTGAGCATTAAGATAGATTTTTACTGTTAGGCTCTAGCCTTTATTTACCTTGAGAGAACTCTTGGTCTATCTTTGTGAAATTTTGACTGATCCAATCGTTGTCACTTGGGGTAATATGGGACATGCAAATTGGGGTGATATGAGCCATGGTTCATATTCCATCCTATCCATTAAATATAAGATATCAACCAAATTTTTTACAAATTTCTTATGAATGATTTGTAGAATAAATCATCTAAGCTAAAATTATTTTCAGCAATTCTATTTTATTTGTTTTAGAAGCATTATAATGACAATATGGGGAAGGGGGGGGTAATGTGAGACATAATTTTTTACTTTTGAATATTTTATAGGTGTAATGATTCGATAAACTAAACATATATCTTTCAATTGAAACTGTACTCCAAATATTCCATATTGTTCTGGAATCAGTGTTAGAAATCTGTAAAATGCTGTTGGTTCATATTACCCCATCCATGTGGGGTAATATGGGCCATCACCCATTATTTTTAAAACCCTATAGCAAAAAATTAGCAACTCACATTGTCCTTATATTTTATAAATTGAAAGATGAGTTCAGTAGCTTTAACTAGAAAGTTGATTTGTTTTAATATCACATTATACCAATGAAATATACCACAACAAAAAAATATGTCCCGTATTACCCCCTCTTCCCCTACAGTTCATCGGGATTTTCCAGCGTGGTTTCCATTTGTTAGTGGTGCACGATGGAGGGTCCAACAAGTACGGATGTGTAGACGTTCGTATGGCATCTACGCAACAGATTCCTTGACAGTTGGAATTTGATATAAGAATAAAAGGGCAAACTTTTCCCCATAGCACACTGTATGGCGTATGTCCGTCTTCATTAGTCCAGTCGACTCAGAACAGCAGGACGTTAAACCCCATTTCATTTCTATTTAAATTGCGTCCCGAGTACATTCTACAATAGTAAGGATTGTTTGAGACTAAACAGAACGTGTCTCCTTTCGTAGAGCAAAACTATTGATAGGTATATCTTCTCTAAAACAGACACGTCGAAATAAACAATTCCCAACTCAATAAACCATTAAGTGCGAGAATGGCTGTTTCTTTAAATATTATATTGATTATAAGGCAAGAAATGACAACATCAGCGACAATTAAGGGATGTGTTATTGGCGAATTGGAGGCTTAGTTTGTCGACACGATTGTTGGTTAGTAAAAGTCGCACTATTTCCTGGACTCAACAACATTTGTTACAACTGTGTCTGTTAATATAGCATCAAACAAAGGTGACACAAAAAGCGCTTAAATAGTATTTTAGTATAAAAATCTCCAAAGAACAAAATGTCCAAAGAATTACTTAGTTAATAAAATGGGCCGAACTGCATGAATCAAACAGAGTCATATGAATATTGACAAGTTGATTCTGAAACGTGTTATCCATGGAATGTAATCTAATGACTTACAACCAGATGTATTTGTTTTCTTTCATTTTTGATTACCCTTGGTGGGAACCGGATATAGTATTGTCTATTTTAACATGAAATAGTGAATGGTTTGTGTGCTTATAACATCCATTGTTTTCGAATTTTCTAATGTTTTATTATAAAAGAAAACGGTGAAATGAAATGGGTGGAGACATTAGATTAGGGGCATTATCGACCAGTTAGTCTACATTAATCAATTTGCCATTACAACATTTCAGGAACAATAGCATCACTTTATTTAAACGATAATAAGTTTTAGATTTATTTTCCTGCTGTGTATTGTATGCAAACATCTGTGCTTCTCAAACAAAAGTGATTTTGTATACCCAGTGTAGTTTACTTGTTATGAACCCAGCATTTATTGCTTGTGTTCGCATTTTCTTATCTCTCTCATAGAAAGCCTTTTTCGAATTCAAAGAACACTGAAGAAACGTCAATATTCCTGGGAGTTTTTTCTACATCCTTTCAGCTAATGGTCAGAAAGAGATAAAATCAATTGTTTCGAGTGATAAATAACAGCTAAGATAGTTGTGTGTAGCTCCGATTTTAGTCTATAAAGTGACCGAAGCTATATTTAGCTACGAGTTCGTTGAAGGTGGTGAAATTGACTTATTATCATGTACTGAGGATAATTATCAGATCGTCAAAATGCTTTTAGAGTATCTGCCTCTTAATTGAGACAAATCACCAAATGGAGCTTTTGAAACTGGCGTAGTAGCTATATCAAACTTTGCGTGACCGACAGTGATTGCTGGAGATTGTGCTTGTGCCATGAAATTATATATGGTCTAAAACTATATCCTGCCAAATCGGTATTTGCGCCATAAAGTACCATGCCTTTGTTATGGGTGTGATATAAAAAGACATGGAATTTAACGCCTCGCCGACGCGTTACCAAAATTATTATGAGATTTCAGCATGATTATAAATGTCAAAACGATAGAATTAAAATAAATGCATAATATAATGACAAATTCCAAAAGAATCCAACTACAACTACATACTCAATCCCAGAATGAAACATAACTATTGTGCGACGTGCAGGGTGCTACCCACGATGTCATCATTAAACTTTTATACGCCCACATTGAAATGTAGTCGTATGTTGTCCTCGCCCCGTCCGTCGGTCCGTCCTTCCGTCCAGCGTCCACGAAATTGTGGACGCTCTAGAGGCTAAAGTTAATATCCGATTGACTTTAAATTTATACCCAGCGTTTAAGGTCACGAGAGGAAGAAGTCTATAGATTTTCAGCGATTTCCGATAATTAGTGCCAGAGTTATGGCCCTTGATCACTTCAAAAAATCTTGTGGGTGCTCTAGAGGCCAAAGTTAATATCCGATTGACTTCCAATTCATACACAGTGTTTAGGGTCATAAGACAAAGAAGTCTATTGGTTTTCAGCGATTTCTGATAATTAGTGCCAGAGTTGTAGTCCTTCATCACTTCATAACAACTTGTGGATGCTCTCGAGACCAAACTTAATATGCGATTTACTTCAGATTGATACACAGAGTTTAAGATGTTGAATCGAAACAAATATTTTGATTCTCAACAGCTAAATCCATCATATTAATGTTTCCTATACTTATTGTTAGTGTGGGGCAAAACTTTATGAAAATCAAACAAATTCTAATGATTTTCTGATAATTACATAATGAGTTGTTACTCTTAATCAGATTTTAGTGTATTATATGTTTCATTACCGAAAAAAGTAAAAATATGCGACAACTCTTGTTGACTGCCCGGAAGATTAAGCTGCTGTGGGGGTATGTTTCGTTGCCTGGCAACCTATCTTTAGATATTTTAACGGGTGTAAAATGGTTCATGGAAGTGCCCGTCTTACTATATTATGAAAGTTTATATTAATGCTATTTATTGTAGTTCAATCGAACTATACAATTTCAATACACCAAACAAGAAGTTGTGCTTTGTTAAGGGGAAAGTAGTATAAAAGATTTATTGATGTATAAAAGATATATTGATATCTCTAGATCACAATCAAACGTTTCGACAAATATGCTTGTAGTCTCCCCGATCGGTAAATGAATTATATTGTATTAATTTAAATTTCATTCACAATCTGAAAATACACCCACGCACATGGAAATGGAGTGAACGTGTGTCTTACGTTTCTGTAACTGCGTGATATTTTGCCCTGACATTGAAGCTTTGGTCTACTCATACTTCGATTTCCAACTAGTAGGTATGGTGGAGGGTCGAAGCAACCCTAGAACTAGGCGCTTTGCCTTGTCTGGCCTCCATAACTGACCAGGCGCAATCACAAGGAACAGCATTAGACGAAAGACCTAATGAGTTAGCGCTATATAGTCACACACGTACATGTATCCTACTATAATTATTCCTTTTATCGACTGTAACAGACTCAATAAACCAAGTTTCCTAAAAGATTATATTATAATTTGAAAATCATATTTTATAATAAGTCTATTGATTGATTGTGTGTTTATTTAAGCAACATGTTACATGTAGTTTTGTGCACAGATATGTATGGCGCAGGAACATGAACATCTGTTCACTCTTCAGCCAGTTGAAGATAATTAAACACTCAAATGAGAGTAAAAGACCAAATATACAATATGACTCATGATTTGATATATAGTTAGTTATGTACAACAGTCTATTTAAAGATATTATGTAAATTCTCTAGCCCACAGGATGACTGCAAATTAATTTTATTAAAACACATTTAATAGGTTATTGCTAAAACGGAAAATCGAGACAGCGCCTATATCGTACGATATCTCTGTCAAAAATTTCAATTCATAAAGTCAATAAGAGTAAAGTAATTTGACTAAAACTCTCAATTCATTTGAGATCCGTCATCTATATCGATATCTTCCGTAATGTATCCACAAATTCAAGACAGTAAGCACTATAGTCATCGTGCATTACGTATAATGCATGACACTATACAATTGTTACGCTTACTGGCGTGTACGTAAAAGACCTCTTGACAAATGGAATTTGATACATAATAGGCGGAAGCGCCGCTATTCCACCCATTTTTGTTCGTCTTAAATTTGTTATTACTTGATATTGGCGGAGTTAGCCTATTTCAAAAAATGGTATATCTTTCCAAAATTATTGAATTTCTAGCTTATCGTTGAGCGATCAAATATGAAAGTAAGTTGGCTAATTCTGTCCAAAGCATTTGAAGAAGTGTATCTCTACAGAAAAAGCGTGTCAGTAGTTAATTGGAAGTTCGAGGTTAATAACATTTGAAAACACAGTTTGTATGACTGGAATACAAATCAGTCCATTTAGAATAGCTCGTAATGATCTTCGTATTTCTAATAGAGAAGGATTTTATTTTAAATAAGATATTGTATGGATATCGCGTCCAATTGCAGTGGCGGTGGGAAATTCTGTGTAAGTGAATGCGAGTATTATAGTGGAGTTTGGGGATGGAAATTAAAAAATTAAAACGCTCGAAAGTCACAACTCGGGGCTATTTGAGGCTTCTGAATGTTTGCATTGCATCTCGGCAGATTAACTTCAAATTGTTGTAAGCACGACTCTTCGATTTTTTTTTTTATATCAATTTCATTTTAAGAGTATCATTCGGGCAGCTCCAAGCTCCGTTGGATTGTGTACCTTACGCACAGCCATTGCTTGATATAATTGAGTTTTACTGTTCAAAATTCTATTTAAACAAAAGACTTGTGATGTGATATCACATGTTTTAGAAATAGGAAGCGTAAATTAACTCGTAAGTGACACCAGCCACTACTTTTCAAAAACTGGAGCTATAGTTTAGACTTTGATTTCAGGAGACGCCAACAATAATATCTTATATAATCTTACAATATCTTTATTGTTTTAATACACAATGTAAATGTAACAGGAAACAATATTACTTTGCTAAAAGGTTATCGACGTAAATAATATGCTTGTGATAACAGCGTTTTTGGTGAGTAAACAAAATATGTTTGACACCCATAGACCATTATTTGATTTATGGGACATTGATACTTAAATGGTCTTAATGATTTGTTTGTAAAGATATAAGCATTTCTCTAAAGTTTACTCTATGTTTGTATTCACACACAAAACTGTATAGCCTACACAGTCATGAGTTGAACAGGTAGTCGAACTGTAGGACAATGACCAGAATGTTTCGTGTTTGAATTATGATGTTTCTCAGGCTCAGGCAGCAACTGGCAAAAACTTTTACATGCCAGATATTTAACCTTGCAGAGGTTCAATTTGCCCTTCATAAGGCCGTCGCTTGAGCATCATGTTATAGTGGACATGTAAAGTTGAATTAAATTTGAAATTAAGTTGAAATACACTGCATTTATGCTCCAAATAATCTCAGATTAGCCAAAGGGTTTATGCCCACCTTAGGTCACGTGACGCCATCATGACATAGTTCGGACTCTCAATATGATGTCGTGTAGCCACCATGTTGCCTTCGTGTATCTTTCAGGTATAAACTGCTATAAAAAGCACATCTTCGTGTTATCTTCAGGGGGCATCGCATTTGATTCGGTCGTTGACCGAAGTTCGGGGAGATTTTCGTGCGAAATTCAAAATTCCATATTCGTATGGCCACCTTATGTCAATTTCGGGACAGTATGACGCCCGCATTAAATGATGGGCGATATCTCGCGAACACATCATATATGTAACGTTCCTCAATTGTTCTAACATATAAGTGGCCCAGTGATACTGGTGCATGGCGGCTAAAAGTGGGAGCTTCCCCCGTTCACTTCAATACCACAGTCCCATGGGTTTGTATACCCTTTTGCCTTTTTGCATTTAATCGTAAGTATTTTCATTTGATGCCCGAAACATTATGTAAATATCTTCTTCATGACAGTATTACGCTTTTAAAGACACATACCCCAAAATGTAAGTTAACAATCAACAGATTGAAAAATAAGTAATTGGGTTTGATAACAAAGAAAGATGCATGGAATATGTTTCTATCAGTAGAGATCTGCCTATAAAATAGACATCGCTACATGAAGTGTATAATGTGAATAGATTTGGTTCAGTGTATTCTGACGGTCAGTAAATATACATGAAATTATTCCAGTCTCAGATTTATATTAACATGACATAAGTCGAGTCTAGACGGTATTCTACTGCTCTTAACCAGTCATGGCGATCTTACACCAATGGAAATCTAGCATTTAAGCAGGAATTTTATTTATATAAGCCCTTCTTGAAAACAAGGAAACTCACAGATATGCAAAGATTCGAAGCAGACGTAAACATCCAATATTAGAGACTGTACAAATTTTCGTGGTGTTCCAACAATTAAAAACAGGTTTAGTTCAGAAGAAGTTTAATCTAAAAGCTATTTCAAAATAAGGAAATAACCATACACCAAAGCTGGTTCATTCTAACTCAAGTGTATTTTTATTGTATGACTCCCAGACTTTTGAAATTCCGTTTTGTATACACCCGCTTTTTGGCCCGTCCATAATGTATCGTGGACACTCTACTGGTAATTTTTCAACCTGAACACAATACTGGTCAGAGTTCTCGTATAATTGTCAAATTTACAGGAATTTAATTTTAAGGAAGAACTCAACTCGGTTCAATATCTTCCCATTGCAAATATTATTATTTTGACTCATTTGGTCATAAGGAAAGGGCGAGTTTTGCAGTGTTAGCAGCACAATTTGACGCGATGGAGGATACAGTTCCCGGTGAAAATTCCTAATCTTGGTGGGATGTTTATATAGATATCAGAGAGAGAGAGAGGGCCCTGTCAAAATTCTGGATATTTCGTGTTTGGTTTCAGTCTGTGTTTTAGATATTTTATTCTTTCTTGCTTTTCTTTTTCTACTTTTAAAATCCTATCTGTGTTTCAGGAAAGATTCCTGTGGTTTGACACCTGAACGTATTGGCCAAGTTTAATTAGTAATAAGTTTTTTATATATCAGTTCCCAGCTGTTTCTGCTACTTATATCCCGATATAGAATAGATTAGACCAGTAAGCTATAAGTAAAGTTAGAATTGAAGATTATTGAACTCTTTTATTTCGGAATAATATAGTACTTTATCTTCTTTGCTTCCAAATTTGGCGTACCTTAATAAGGACAGTTCAACGTAAAGAGGGTTATATTATAGCGGATTATTTATCCAGCCAATTTAAGAACAGGCTCATTACTTTTTTGTCTTTTTCGTGTCTTTTGCTTTAAGTCACATGTGGCAAATATTCAAAGTTACGGATCTTTGGATTAGCAGCGTGATCCCAGAGGAAACGTTAGTGTACGGTGTTCAGACGAATGACGTGAGCTAAATGTGTATCAAATACTTATACATACATCATGAAGGCGTCTTTCATTCATAATACATATTTTACTTGTCTTATTTGTCACATTAAAATTGTCGAATAGATAATACATAACATACTTTTATTTTAAATTTGGGATCTAGGCATATTAAAACATTTCCTCCAGGGAACTATGCATATATCTTTATGATTAATAAATGGAAAACGTAATATCACCTTCTAACATGATGGCATTAAAAACTTTTGGATGGCTTTCGAAAGCAGGTGCTGATTATAGAGGTTTAATGAAGATTGCGAACAAAATTATGTGGGAGACGAGGGTACTAAACATTTCAAAAGGTTCAAACTTCCCTTGAGATGTTGTATTTCAGTATTTGTCATAAAGTGGAACATTTCCTTATATTCCACGAAATTGTGACATTTTACTAAATGTATATATGGATCTTAAAAACGCGATTACATTGATTTGTAAGGGTTAAATTTTTGACAGCACTCTAATGTGATTTAAATTTCAACATTTTAGAAAATTTAAGTCGATTTGAAATATTTTAAATGGGAAATGATAGATGAAAAATTCCACATTATTTGATCGTAATTTAACAAAACTAGATAGTGATAAACTATAGTGCGATTAGCTATTCACCTTGAATGAACTTTGGATCTTCAATGCAAAAATAAAAGAGAAATGATTTCAAGAATTTCGGAAAACGATTTATGGCAAATCATAGGGTATATTAAAGATTGTATCGATTAATCATGAAAGGACTTCCGTATTCTTGTACTACATCACATCAGATGTTGAAAGGCAGAAAGCATCCTTTCACATCAACCGGAATCTAATCACTAAGCTTCATGACTCCCATGTTTTTCGGCAGATCAATTTTCAGACAAATAAAAAAAAAATCTCGCTTGGCTATAGAAACCAATTACACTATAAAATATGACAGGGGATTTGTTCACGACGCCTCTCATTAAAGGATTTGATAGCTTAGACAACCATGTGCTCACTATTTAACTGCTTAAGGCATCTTACCGATGTCAATTTAGCTGCGCGCCGACGTAACTAATTTGTCACATTGGTTTGACCGATATTATTCAGGAACTCAGCAATGTAAAATATATTTGAAGAATTGAATAGACGCAGTGCTGGCAATAAAATTTGACGATCACGAAGTATTCGAATATCTGGCGTTTTAAAGGGCCAAACCCGATAACTTTTTGGGGAATAAAACTGCTTAATTTGTCACATTGGTTTGACCGATATTATTCAGGAACTCAGCAATGTAAAATCTATTTGAAGAATTGAATAGACGCAGTGCTGGCAATAAAATTTGACGATCACGAAGTATTCGAATATCTGGCGGTTTTAAAGGGCCAAACCCGATAACTTTTTGGGGAATAAAACTGCTTAATTTTGTGTTAAAATCCTTTAAAACCCATTACCTCGCCGACCAACTAACCCTATATTTGTGATACGCTTGTAAATAACCTAAACCTGACAGTCTTCATCTAGAAATGGAGACCGTTGTATTATACTGTATCTGGATAAAACCAGACTTTTTTTTCTATAAAAATAATATGTAGGTGAAATTTACCTTTTGTTATTAAGTACAGTACATGGGTCATTCACTACATAGACCTTTCAAGAAACGGGAATCGATTATCAGGTCACCCAATAAAAAAATTGACCCGAAATTTTAAAAGGATAATATAACGTGTCCGGATAAGCAGTGTTGATGTTAACATCCACACGACTCAATATTTTGAGCTGAAATTTTGAGACAAGGTAAATACACCACGCCTCTATATTTTGGTCCATAAATTTCATAAATACTCGGTCTTTAATTTTTGAGACTCTGTTCTTATCGGGATAGTCCCTTTAAGTCTGGTGGTTTGGGCATAAACCTATCTGCACATTTTAAAGAGTGGAATATATTACTCTTGACATTAAATGGCTTTTTGCTCGAAATTCCCATAGTGACACCAAGCGAATACGGGCACTAATTACCGAAAACATGATCAAGTCTTTGCACGCCTCAAGCAACTTCGTTGCAGTCAAGGGGGAATGTGTGGTATTAATACTTTGATGCAAGAAGAAAGAAGAACGTTACAGAGATTAAGTCTGAAAATATAAAAAAATATGGAAATAGTTCAGCAAATTTAAGTTAACTAATTAATTAGATCGAAATCCGTCGATAGCTAAAGTTGACTGGCAATTGCATTTTACCAGTAATGGGTATCATGCTTCTGTAATAATAATGCATCCGAGCGGACAATGGTTGGTTTAACCGAATTGCTTGTCTTTACGCAGGGCACTTTCCGAGCAACTTGTTCTTAAACAGAACCATATTTATACCCATTTTTATTTGAGGCACTTGGTAAGCAATGAGTTTTTTAACAGAACGATGTTCATACCCACCTCTCCTTGAGGCGATTGCTGGACAAGTTCTCTTCAACAGGGTCATATTTATACATATCCCAAGCCCAACCTCTACATCAGTGGTTCTCTACCCTTTTTATCAGCGGCACACCATGAGACCAACGGCACATCATGAGACACATGAAAAATAGCGGCACACCTGCCTAAATAATATTGTATAGGAAAAATAGCAAGTCATAGACGGCATACAATCGTTGACACAGACTAGTCATGGACACACTGACTAACTCGAACAGTGAATACTCAGAGGATCTTGTGGTTTTTCGCAGTTTCTTGGTGTGCCGTTCAAAATATCGCGGCACACTTGGGAAGTTTTTGCGGCATACCTCTGCTCTACATAAATGAAGTCCTCTTATTCGCTCTTGTTATGCTAACCTTCAGTTTCCAGATAATTAGAAATTTCTACCATTTTTTACGTTGTAAAACATTTCAATTCGTGGGCTTATACACTTTTAAACCATTATCGAGAATGTCTTAAAGTGATTTTTTAATGTCAATATTCTTACCCCATGTTCGTCAATGCAGTAAATTGGAACCGACGTTTTCGATCAAAATAATTGCTGTGTTATTTGCGTTCAATAATGGCGATTCTTTGCAAGACATTTTTATATTTGTCATGTTACTGGAATATTATTTGCTGACTTCGTGGATCAATTGAAAATTAAATGGAAAGACTTGGTCTGGATATCACAATATTTATTCTAGCTTATAAGATGTGCCAAACAATGTTGATGTTACGTGGAAAAATTAATATTATTGTCAAGAAAGCATGGAACAATCATTGCAAAGACGATTTCTCTTGCCAAAACTGAACTTTAGACCCTTTTTTTTATCAGGTTAATAATTTCCACAAAACTCAATGTAATAATTTTGATACGCGCAACGGATTCGAATTGGAAATAATGACGCCATCCGTTATATTGATGCGTTTGAAACCTACAAATAGGTATAAAGCATCCCTCATCACGCAGTTGAGTGTTCAGTCTGGAATAAACATTCAAATGTCTCAGATCACACACTTTTATGATTTATAACTTTAAACTTATAGAGAGGATTCCACTAGAATCTCGGGGAACAATGTTTGACACTGGTTTCTTGTAGAGGGGACCCTAGTGAAGACATTTTAGTTTGATACCTTTGAAATCTACGGGCTAAGATGGCGGCCAAAAATGGTCTGAAATTGGCCTTAACAAACACTGTTAGTGAAACGACCCGTGACTTTCTATTGGTTATCAGGCTCATTGAACATTGAACAAACGGTTGCTCCAATACAAAGGAGATATCATTAAAAGTGGGCCTTTTCGCGACTTAAGATCAATAAATTGTTCTATATTTTCCAGTCAGGTGTTAAAATAATCCCAGGTCTTTCTTTTTTTCTGAAAGTAGAACGTTATTATTGCATTTTGTTGTCATTTTAAACGACCTACCCGTCTCAATAGCAAATGTGTATGGATGATTGAGTTTGATATTTTTGTAAAGACTTTATATAGTTTTACAATAATATCGTTAAATAGCTTACTCTTCTAGGGTTTTGATACATTGAGAGTAAAGGAAATAAATTGTGGTTATAGAAGATTTGATAAAAGAACTTTCAACCAGTTCACAAAAACACAGCCCGGGTGTTGACGGGAAGCGGTAAAGGTTCACACAAAACAATTAATTCAACGTTGCCCCAATCGCTGAAAAGCTTGTATTAAAATCCATTTAGAGAGAGGTAACAGTAAAGCCAAACTTAGCCCATATGTTTTCTTTAAAATGATTTGTATATGGCGAGAGAGTTCTGTGTTATCAAACGGATTTAATATGAATCTCCTACCATACCTTATCTATTTAATAGAGTCGTAGACTAACATGTAGCAAGCAGTTACAATAATGGTTAACGCAAACACAACCTCGGTGTCCATAAGTCATTTGGTTGCCATAGTATTAATAATGATACATAATATTGTATACGCAAATTATTGATTTTTATATTTACACCAGGATTACCCTTACGATGACTGCTTGTAATTGGCACCCAATTAACAGTACTTAACATTTGGTCAAATCGTCAATACCTTGCAATATCACACGTCAGACTTCATACGAACATACACCTGAGTGGGGACGCCATCTTAAACGATAATATAGGTGTCAGTGATTATGTGGTAGAACTGTTTAAATACATTTTTAATTTCAATTTAACAGAGATAATCGCTACGATAGATGCCTTATGAAGAGCTCAAGACAGGGGAGTGACGAAAGCAAACGTAAAACACGAATTATCCTTTTATATAAGTGACGAGGGATAACAGATACACGGGGGAATGTCAGCTCACTACTAATTACTTCGAAGACCAGAAGTTGTTATGTGTGGCTGTGAGAGGACATGTGATAATCCATAAAAGTAATTTGAATGTCCAATGTCACTAGATAAGGGAACAAGAACACTATACATAGTCCATAAATTCCCCCTTTTTATCCATTTTATTTCTCTTGTTTCCCTAAGCTAAACGCAGTCAATTATTGTTTTGAATTGTCGGATATCCTCCCAAAGTCGAAGGAATTGTCGGATATCCCCCCAGAGTCGAAATTCACCCCGTGTTCTGTTATCACTCAGTCAGTTATATAGGAGGATAACTCGTGTTTTCCCGTAGAGTTCGCAACATCCTTTTCTTCTAAAATCTTCATAGCTCATCTAACGTAGCAATGATCTCTGTTAAAATTAAATTTGGAACGTGTGTAACCAGTTCTATCACATATGTGATAATGACTGACACCAATATTGCCCTAGTATACAAAGTTCCTGTACCTGGTACGACTAATTATAAGTCTGTAGTCAGACATATTATTATGTATCCCATAATAATACACTTGAAATGATCTTACGTTTAATGGTATTTATCTTTTCTTTCAGAAATTAGTTCGGGAGTATGTACACCCGCGTCCATTCCGGGATTACGTGAATTCAGCTTCAATTTTCCCACAGAAAAGATTGTCACTCCTATTATGAGTGTGGATGGGTTACCATCTACGCCGCCTCCTGCTTATACTTCTAGAAGGCGAGCTTCGATGCATGATGCTATTGACTTAACCAAAATAGATGCAAGGCTTTACGAGAAAAAGGTATAGTAAAAGCAATGGTCCAAATCTTTGTGTTTTCAGTTGCAGGCTACTGCTGTCGTAGCTCGACCAAATGGTTGCATGCAACACGATTTACTTACCCGTCTTCATTATCCCAGTTTGTGTAGGACGGTAGAGTATTAAACCTAATTTCATTTCACCGTTGCTGCTGATGGACATAATTAGCGGCTCTATCAAACTGCGTGTATGTCTATATTTGTTCAATCTGATTACAATACAGATCTATGTTTCATTTCGATAGCCTACACTGCGGGATGATCTGGCCGGTTGTACTGGAAGGTCACGTCAGAGGTCATACGAGTGGCTTTTCGCCTATGACCATTCATGTTTCTAGTGATTTGCGAACAGTTCCGTGCACCTCATGCCAAAAACTCGCCATAACAGACTGTTTCATTGGCTTATCTCACACATCACCCACAACGTAGGTTATATAACAATTCTTCCAGATCATAGTGTCGTAAACACAAGTAATACTTAGTTTTAAAGAAGCTAAATCGCTAACACAAGTGGATCGCAACGCATATAATACTGTATCATGAATGTGATTTACACTCAATTGTCTCCGTTTTTAGTCTAATTTCAAATCAGGTGTGTTAGGCGAAAAACGCCAGAAGTCTCATTCGAATGCAAATTTCTAGCGTCTGGTTATTCCAGTCTACACACGCCGTTTGTTTTGGTAAATTGTTTCTAACCTCATTCTTCATGTCTCTTGCTAGAACTGGGGCTGAAACGTATTATGGTACACGATTACTTTACCAATGAGAAAATGTTTATTTTGTCTTAAATTTTGGATATCACAAGCCCTTCTTTTCCCGTTAGTCAGACTGATATTTGTTTTAAAATTTCTGTCATTCCCATTCCTAATGCGAACTGTGCGCTATACTGAAATAACAAATCACCATTAATTTATTCTGGAAATGCCACTGCTGAATTGACGCAAAATTTGACTTTCCCTAAACCGAGAAAGTGTTACCCGTAAAGCAACCATATTATAGTAATGATTAGTTGACGAATCTATCAAATCAGCATTTTGTTATATTTTGGTATTTATCGATTCACTTATCTTATTTTCTACTATTCAGAAGCCATCACCAGAATAAATTGCTGAAAATATGATTTTATTGTCATTTAGATAAAGAATTGAGATAATGCATTATAATTTCAACTTTAATTTTCCATATTTCTTTGAATAGAGCATGAATTATTTAATTCAGGAAACCACACGGCGCCAAATATTTGACAGGGTTCATTCAAAATTATCCATTTATTAACTAAAATAGCGATGACATTTTGAAAATGTCATCTCAATTAGATTTAAACACCCCTCTGTTATATCGTTTCACATTGAAATTTTGATAATTGTATTTCAAAGTGGTCGAGATTGTATAAACCCTTCGCAGAAAATTCCAAGGACCACAAATCGGTATTTTATTGTAGTTTTGTGGTAAATCTAATTAAGGGCATTATTACATCATGCGTCTATATTGACAGCTTTGGATCATAACATTGCATATCCTTGTGAGCTTTTGCTGTTCATAAGGCCAACCCGATCGCGGCAAGTCTACTTGTAATTATCGCATATTGATAATTACATGGCAATAATGAGCAGGAATTAATTATTTGGTAATCTGGAAACGGTAATAAATAAAGAGCTTAGAATAGCACGAAAAAGATATTTTTGCTATTTACATTAAACTTTAGTTTCAATCCAGCGGTAGAGTAGTTAATTTCTAATGCAAATATTGCATCGTTCATTCAGAAATATTTTTTAATACCCAGATAGCAATTATACTCAAATTTTCCACAATATTTAGAACATGTTTTCTTGGCACAATAATTCCAACTACTCTTTAAAATGCTGAAAGTTGTTTTTATCCTCGTATTAAATATTCACAGGCGATTAATGAGTTGTCGTCTTCCTGCCACAAGCCTTGCATTCTAGTATCGTGTCAGTTCCAAATGAGATGGCATTCCAAATCTTTTACATCAATGAAATGAAAAAAAAATATCAGATTATCTCGTAATTACTGAACCTAATTGGACCATTTTTAGAATAAGAAATGGAGTATAAGGTCAAGTCGACTTCTATATGGTTTAATTCCATTCCAATAATGTGCTTCTTGATAGGTGTATTTAGTAGTAGGAGGAAACTGGATGATAATGAGATAGTCCACGATTTTGGACCATCATGGTTGACCAACATGGTTATCCGTTATTGTTCGAAGATTTTAGACTAATAAAAGCTGATCTCACCACAAAATTACCGCTGAATTGGATGTGTTCTGCAGCTAGAATGGGAGAGGTATCGAATCGTTCGATTGAGACGAAAACCGACTTCTCGTGTACATTTTGGCTTGCACGTAAAAGAGTCCTTGACGTTGGAATTCGTGTATGCCTTAACACCGCTCTCCGGGCAACAAATTCCTTACAGCACACTAAAAGACGTATGTCTGACTTTTTAGCCCAGTCAGTGGAGAAATGTAAGACTTTACAATTTCATTTCATTTTTGGTTCAGTAGATTGAGTTATGGTGTAGAAATAAAGTATATTTGTTTCATCAGTCTTTTAGGAAACTAAAAAAACAAACAGTTGTCATGCAAGATACGCCGCTGTTTTGCAAGAGATGGATCGAGAACAAGATATGGACGCGATTTGTCATACAGGTCATTCAGGTCGGAATGCTAGGGTTTCTGTCTTTGGGCCCACAAGCCGAAAAGGCGATTTGTTGTACAATCATTGCCCATAATGTAGGAAGCCACAGTCGGATGTGCGAAAATATCGACAGGGGCTGAGATCTTTTAGTTATAAACACACTGATGTTTTTGTGTAATAAACAGAAGTTTAAAGTTTCATCAAAATCGGATAAAAATGTGACCTCTAGAATGAAAAGACGTTATTCTTCGTAACACCACGGGTAATAGTCCATGAAGTTACAGCCAAATACCTGCCTACATAGAAAGGAACAGAGGTGTTTGAGGTATAAACCTATATTTCATGTTTCGTCCAAATCGAACAAAAATTGTGACCCGTAGAGGGTCTACCCAAAACTCAACTAACACACGATGTCCACGGGGAAATGTGGGCATATAAAAATAGTTAACAGAATGCTTCTGTAAAACTGATGATTTAATTGTGTAGAGCCTATAGTTTCACCAATTGACATTACAAATCAGATGATATAATCGCATAGAGCCTACAGTTTCACCTATTGACATTACAATTCAGCTGATAGCAATCGACATTTAGTTTCGTTTTATACATATGTTTCCTGTTATTCCGAATTTCTAAATCTTTGCACACAGCACGCACGCATGCTTGGTTGATTGCAAACTGTTTAATGAACATTTAAATGAATCCTATACATTGATTATGTTCTGTGTTCTCAGAGAAAGAGATTGAAATCAATGTATGTAGAGCCACCAAAATTGTAGGTCCACCTCAACAATCGTGTAAACAATAAAGGGATTTGTTATTGTGAATTCTAAATTAGTTTCATAACAGTCATCGTTTGATATGTTTATATTTAGGTATGTTGATAACTTGGGCACAACAGTGTTTGGTGACTTGGATTTGATTTATCGGTTGAGTCGCATACAACTAGCATTATATATATATATATATATATTTTCTTTGTCATTTGAAATTTTGTATCATTCTCATTAGATTCCCGATAAGACTGACTAGCGGGCTTCAATGGAGCAACATGTTTAAAACAACTCGATTTGATACACTTACACTTAATGGGCACTTGGATATATCCTCTGCTTGAATTTGCTACGAAGGGTGAGTGAATAAATGAAGATTTGAACGACCCCGCTCCTCACAATTGCTCTTAGTAAAGTCAAAATTACATCGGTCGATGTCTTGAATGGTTGAAGAGATTCCTCTGGCGTTACCCAATTCCAAGCTTCCATCACCCCAACATCCCAAACAGTAAGTCTAGTACCGATGGCATTCAAACAGCAATCGGATAACAACCCTTGTTAATTTGCATGCCAACTTTTATTCCTTTGTGTCCAACATTAGAATTGTTACTGCTTCGTTGTATTAAGTATCTGTATAATTGTCACCCTTTTTATACAAGACAATCGATTTCGTATTAGAAAAACTATTCAAGCTACATTTATTACAAATCACAGTTAGACTGAACTAAATTCTTTCCAAATATACTTACAGCGCCTATACATAAGCCAACGTAGGTTTCTTTCTCCAGACCGGATCAGGGATCTCTTACTGTGTGCTGGCTATTGTGTTGGTGTATTATAGACATCCCATAGGTAGTCTCACTGGAAGAGTTTGGCGACATAGCTTACAATTGTTTTTATGCAATTAGTAATGTATTGGAAAATATCATAATAATCAAATACAACGTCCATTCGACACAAACTATGCCTTTTCGAAACAAACATATTTTGGGTCAATTTTATTTCAATAATTTGCTTGCGCGTAAAGGTTCTTTAGGAGACAAACATATGGGTTAATTCTGTTATAATAATTTGCTTGCGCGCAAGGGTCTTTACCTTAGGGAGGAAACTGGGGAAATCGGATAAAACTCACGAGTTTATACAGGGAACCCAACATGTGTCCGGCAGCATGCGGGGAATCGAGACCCCATCACTGGACTCAATGACAGAACTTAAAATAGGGATGGGACAAAATACTGCCCCCCCCCCCCAAAAAAAAAAAATAAATAAAAAAAAATTGCAGGGGTGTGTCTTAGGCGAAATTGGTTGAAAAAAAAGGTTTTAGCAAGATTTTTGTTCTATCTCGATTTTTTCGGTCGGGTAATTGGCATTTTTCAAAATGGCGACCAAAAATGTCTTTGAGAGTTTTGTCCTCGAATGGGGCCAGGTATGTGTTCCAATATGTCTTTTAATATGTTTTCGAGTATGCGAATTTCCCCAAAAATATACTCCAACGTGTTTCGAGCAATGTCGGCCAAAATGTTTTTTTTTCAATCGCCTAAGAAACACCCCTGCAGAATTTTCAGATGGTAGAAAAGTACAATTGGTCCCATCCGACTTAAAATCTAAAGCCTAAATTGTTTGAAATAATAATTTCGAGCGACTCAAAAAAAGTGTTTTATTCAATGCAACATTTCACAGATTATAAAACATTGTGCTCCAAAAGACCGTGATTCATTTTTAGACACTCTTAAAACAAACATTGTAAACAAAGTAGAACCACACAACAAAACACATAAAAATCAAACGACCAAATAACATAGCACTGCTTAGGAGTACAATAAAACAGATTCTCAAAGCGAAAATATTGTCAAGGTTATAGAGCAAAGCTGAAAACAAAATAGGTACATTATGATAATTCTCCAATTGTAACATAAAAATTGTTTTTGGCTGTTCTTCAAAATTAAGGTTTAGGCCCCAAAGCACTTTCAATTAAACACCAGTGATATAGGGGCGACAATCAATTTAAAATGCATTACAAAATATCACTCGATGCCTGAAATTGCGTTAAATAACTATCTGCATAGATAATGCCTAGAACTTGAAGAATTTGAATGATATTAAACAGATTATCTTTCTTCGGCTTGGGAATTTATAACAAGAATCAAACTAACTGCTGTTTGTTCGACAATAATCATTGATATATGTTTGGCTTGATGTTGTTTAAAATTATTATGTAATCGTGATCAAAAGTCAACCTCAACACATTTATATTTTATACTTTTTCATTGTAAAATAAGCGAAAAAAAAGTTTCCTTGATTCTGTAATAAATCGATCTCTTGTTCGGGGTTCAATAAAATCTGATTTCCTTTTTAGCGATATTAACTATACGAGCTGAAAAGTCGATTGAAACAGGGAAATGGCTTTCGTACATTGCCTCCATAGCTTTTGTCATTATTAGTGGAGAAATGTTAGAGTATTAACTGCCATTACAGGAAAAGTACAATAAAAAATCGCTTTATAGCCAATAAGGTGGTCAATCACACAATTTCTATTTTAAGAATATCATTTTGACGAGTTTCTTGAATCGATGTTTTGGTGGATGTTCTTAATCATGTAATAAATTGTCCTAGAGCCGAAACATGTTCAACTGGCTATTCCTAGTTAACATTTCACGTAGTTCCTTGTCCTGCTTTTGATTTGGGCTCCTTTAAAGGTTGATGCTCTGAGGCCAAAATGGTGACCGGTTTGGTTAAAAAATCATCTCTGCTGGACATATCTCTACCATTTTATTACCCTTTGATTATCCTCCAAGGACAAACAACAAACTCGTCATTGGGTAAGAGTTCAAGTCACTTTTGCATCCTTTACAAACGTGTGTAATTCTGTCGTGTTAGTATATGTGCCTAATGCCTATACCGTGGTCCAGTTAAAAGTACAACATTAATTCGATTAAACGTATATTATTTATTTATTAGGCACATATATGTGTCCAATCTGTTATGAGAGTCTATATACATCCTTCTTACATTTATAATTTCTCCCTGAATTAGTTTATTTGTTCATGGTGTATTTTGAGCTTGCTTGACATCATGGTCACGGTTCAACCACACGGACAGTGTTGACAGTGTCTGTTGCACAAAATGTAATAGCACGAAAGGCAGAAAAAGTGATATATTGTTGACGTTGTAAAATTGACCTATCATTATTACGGTTATCATTATTAATCATCGCTATGATTCTGATGGGTGATTCAAAGCAAATGTGCCAGTGACAGAATTCGTACAATAAATAAGACCGCCAATATATATAGTCAGCAAAATTTCGTTTTTCCTGATTATATAAACCACTGACATATGACATGAAATATAATATACAGTCAAACTACCAACTAATTAGAGACCTTTACTGTGGAATTGTCCTCAATGTACCTTTGTTCTTTGTGACATTTGCAGACAAAGAGTCTAGCAATACTGGTATACGATGGCTTTTGTATTGTCTGGTCCCTAGCATTAACAGAGAAATATTTTCCTCACTACGGAGATTAGCTGGTTAGAATAGCGGCTAATCCGCTTTTTCTCAATGGAAAGGTTATGTCCTTTCATTGTAATGGCGTTTAGCTCATGATATTTGCAAGCGTAGATCTGTCAAAGCTCCGTGTGTAAGACACACTAAATCTTTATGTTGTATTTTTTATTCCAAGTATCAATGGTTGCTTTTTCATATGAATAAAAACACAACTTGTTATTGTGAGTCAATCACAGGGTATTAACTCAACTGACTCGCATGCTTGACTACGGAAAATGTCAGGGTTTTTTCTTTCTTGAACATCAATCAAGAAACGAAAGTACGTTTTATCTCAGCTTGTCCTTCTGGCAAAAAAGCCCTTTAGCAAGATAATTATACGTCAACTGCGTAACGATTGTATTGTTCAATTATTGACTTCTATTGAGTGAGAACAATTAGGTCTGGAAGGGTTGCTATGACATTAAGTTCCATTATATTAGGATTTTATGAAATATCATTGTCCTGGAGACAAAATTTCAAATAAGACCTAGTTAAAATTATAGTTTTATCCTATTGTCTATTCCTAACAGTTTCCTTGGCATTAGTTTTATTTTGACTGGAGAAACTTGACTTGAAAAAAAATACAATACTTTTGCCGGTGGGGTTGATTTCCTGCTCAGTATGATTATTCTAGAAATTGTTTTTATGCACGCGGTTGATAACCATTTATATTTTTCATTTTACATTTCAGCCTTTGGTTCGGCAAACATCGGTGACATCAATTCAGGAGGACAACCTCGGAAATTTACATTTTAGTTTAGAATATAATAAAGAGACCTTAATCTTGACTGTTCGTTTAATACAAGCTCAGGATCTGGTACCCAGGGACTGTAGTAGTACGTTAGACCCATATTGCAAGGTGTCGTTGCTTCCCGATCGCCGAGGGGACTTACAGAGTAAAATTCATCGCAAAACTTTAAACCCTATATTTGAGGAGGATCTAATGTTCGAGATTGGTGCTAATAAACTTCCATCCACCGTTCTGGAAATCTTAGTGTACGACTATGATCAGTTCTCACAGGATGAATGTATTGGACAGCTTCGGGTTTATTTGGATAGTTTGGATTTAAGTGAAAAAATCATTTTATGGAAAGGATTACTACCTCCGGACAAACCAAAAGATGTAAGGAATATTCTTATTAATTTCATTTCAATAGTTCACGAGAATAATATCGACATACATTTATACCATCTCCATTAATCTGTTATTAAAGATACCATTCCCCTTCTCGGAAAAATATCTGATCAAAATTACTTGAGCACCAGATGTTTATCTTAAGATGTTGGCGCTCTATTAATAGCCATGGAAATACATCCCTTTTATCACTAAGAACCAAGATCCTAATAGCTCACCAACTTGTTTGAATAACGTCTTTATCTGTCATTTCAGCATGAAGACCTAGGCGATATAATGTTTTCAATGTCCTATCTACAAAGTGCTGAAAGGCTGACGGTCGCTGTGACAAAGGCTAGAAATTTACGACATCCTGAGGATGGCAAGTTATCGTTAGGTAAGGTGATACTTAAAAAACACATTGATTTACTGATAGTATTGGCATGATGTATATTCCTTTAGTTGGTGCATGTAAACTACGTGCAATATTTGTATAATAGTCGTTTCTTGTACATTTTCATATACAAATGAAATGATTAATACACCCTTTTCTGCACCAAGCGAAACATTGTTCTATGAGGACATTTTTGCACGGACAGTGGCGTTTCCGCCTATTCTATTTCGAATCACAAATAGTGCACGTCAAAGCGTACACAATACCGGGCTTTCGTCAAATCAAATCAACTAGACGCCTAGTCCTACTAGGTTCTCGGTCACCACTAACAACGGAAAACCAGACTGGAGCTTTCTCTGCCAACATCGCGAGTGAACCCGGGTCCAAATGGTAAGTGGTTATACAAACAGCAATTTTGGAACAAAAAAGGAACTAGCTTAGACGCAGTTGATCATATGAGAAACAAACGTATTTTTGCGGTAGAGTTGACAGTCTAACCATACCAATTCGTTTTGTCTAAGCCATCAAATTGTGCTTAAAGATGCATGATGTAAAATTTACATACAGCGCTGGCCGTTCCTGCTATAAATCAAATTACTGTAGTCTGAGTGAAGTTATCATTGTATGTAGATTGGCCTCATTCCAGAAAAAAAGTCTGTTGTGTTGAAATTCCTTCATTGTTTAATTATTTCTGAAAGCTTGTTAAAAACATGAATTTCGGTTGGCAGTTGTAAGTTTTTCGTCTGGGCGACAGTGATTGACATGATCAAAATGGCAACAGACATAGTTGACAGGAAAATTGTCAATATCTCAAGGGAACTTATTGCATACCAGAAACTAGTTTCAAACGTTATTGTTAAATCGAAGCATGTGATTCGGCTATCGATTCTCTCCTTTATCCCACCTTATATATGTCAATATAGGTACTAATACTCATTTAAAACTTTTATTTCAAAGTATTGAAAAAAGGGACCAACTATACGTGTTAAAGATATGATTATTCTACACATCAGATCCAAATATTAAAAGATTTCATAACAATTTGGGGGGTTTGGATGGCCTAGTGGTCTCGAGTGCCGCGCTTCGAACTCTAGCGGACCGGTCACCTCTGGCTTGCGGCTGTGGTTTCGAGCCCTGTGAGCGTATGTGGCATGGAGATAAGCGCGCCTTTTCAACCTCGTGGGTTTCCTCCGGGCACTCCGGTTTCCTCCCACTGCTAAAGACCCCTACGCGCAAGCGAATTATTGAAATAAAATTAAATCATATGTTAGTCCCGAAATGACCTAGTTTGTGTTGAGTGGACGTTAAACCCCATATCTTTCTCTCTCATAACAATTTGACAAAATTAAGGGTAAGTGAAATGGACAAATAACATACCTTTGATTCTCGGCCACTTTTTGCAATACTTTGGACCATATTGACAAAATAAAAACGCTCTTGTCGGTGCTTAGTCCGGTCCCAATTATATACTACTAGAATACTTGATATTAATATAATTACTATGGTTATTGGAAATTATATCAGATAACAGAAGACCTTTTGTTATACAATTTATGAGGAATCAGATGCAGACTTTTCTATCAGAATATGTAAGTAATGTAAGAATTCAAACTATATAATATATATTCACCCTCGCGGTTAATGAGAAGACTAATGAATAAAATTTGAAATAAATGTCGTTGCCACCTGCGAACAGAGATAAATCTCTATATATTCGTCTTTACATTGATATGATTTTCTTAATTATCATTTCCTAATGGCTGCTTCGGGTTATCACATAACACTCAACAACACACTTTAATCCAATTATATAAAGTCAAATGTGTAGTCACTGAACTTCCATTGTTATAGTCATCACGTGTCGAATAATGTACAGCAGCGAACAGATTGATCTCGTTATAGCCAGTAGTTGACGTTCGTTTTAAAGTATTACTTTATGGAACATTAAAGAATAAAATAGACCGAAGATATTGTGTCATTATCAGTGCAATTTGAGAGAAGTAATTTTACACATGTACGTCAATGTATACATGCATGAGCTTCTGCATTTTCTCTAATCTGAACGACTAAAAACAGTTTCCTCATATTATCAGCCTCGTACACAGGCGAGAATAGGGTTTGACAAATCTCCGATGTTAATTGATGATTAAAACAATTACCAGAAGACAAATAGTAATTTATTCGTCTCAGAAGATGATACTCTTATTTTATTATCCTTTGTAAATAGTCAACTAAGATACTGAACTATCATTGAATGTATTCTAACTATGAAGATTAATTAGACACTAGTTTGTGTTCTCCCTTTATCACTCTGGTATTCTGGTCAGCTTCTACTCATCCTCTTCATTAGTCTATCATTTGCCTTTTAATTTCATCCTAATTGCTGTTTCAATCATGAGGAGGAAGCATCGCGGTTGGAAATTGAGGACTATAATGAACAGTGTTGTCAGAGCAATTCTTACCGTAATGCCAACAATGAAGATGGGATGTCAGCAATGGGATACGAGACTGAAAGCAGGACAATAAATTGTTTACTGAAGTAATTTGATTTTTGAAACTAGATTTTCGAGATGACGTCCAATTTATATTTGATTGAAAATCAGTGATTCGATGCTTTGTAACTCCATTTATCAAGAGAAAAGCAGGTTTATTATTGTAGCTATTAATTGTTTTAGTCACTTTATAGTTGTATATGGCCTTTTGGCAAATGGTAGGAGGTCCGTTATATGATACATATGAGTAACTTCGGATATTTAAACGCGATGCATCGTGTAATATAGCTTGATCATAAAGGTGCCCCGTCAGTCGAAAGACATTAATGTACTCTATTTATAGCTTGTATCATCTAATAAAATAAGCACGGTATCATGCTTCATTCGGTTCTTTGACAACAAACCAATGACATGGCAGGCTATTGATGACAAGATTTCCATCTTAAACTAAAACATATACATCTAATACTATTTCTGAGTCATGTTCTGAATGACATTTCACGTTAGATCTGTCATTGACAGGTTTTGTTCAATTTGTTTCACGTAGTGCAGTCTCAAGTTAAAGATGGTTAAGCTCTGGAAAATATTTTGGGGAACACGGTGGGTAAAACTCTGACTCGCTATCCCGAGGGTCCGGTGTTCAATGCCTGCATTAGCCGACAAAGTTCATCCAGATATTCCAGAGTGGTTTCCCCCGTATTAGTGACACAGGACGGAGGGCCAGACAAGGACAACCTGTCTAGTAGCTCGGATGGCGTATGTCCGCCTTCATTATCCCAGTTTAGGAGCAAAACAATATATTTGAGAAAATCAATTTAGTTGGAATTTGCATACCACGACCCTTGCTCCACACTCACTTAACAGTCACGGTGGGACTATTCATGGTATCTTTTTATCCTCACATTTTTATCTTCTACCTCTTATTAATCCCCCTCCCCTTTCACGAAGAAAAACATAAATTATGTATTAAAGTTTTGCTTGGAATCTGAGAGTATCCAATATTTTAAAATAATAATTTTTGTTTGATAATTTTTATTCCCCTAAGCTAGCCCATTCCAAATATTATTACAAAAAAAAATAATCGATCTCGTTGAAATCATAATACGCTAATGGTGAATAGTACCAATGATGAATTGTGATCATTCACGTATTTATCCAAAGCTAACAACTCTAATATTATTCCCAAAGGTACTATTATAACTGGAATATTCTAGTCAGAATTTTGATTATTTCTCGGCTTTACTTTGCAATTAATAAATTATACACTGGGTACCAAAAGTAAAGTTGTCCATAGCCTATTGACTGCCATAAGAACACTGGGGTGACTCGACACTGGTAATCATAGAAATTGGATGATTAAAGCTGGAAATGCCCGAATATATCATGGTAGACAATGGATATACAGACATCCAATATATCCCTGGGATTGCCATGAATTAAATTACAAACTTTGAATGTACCATAATATTTATCCAGATAGTGATTGAGTGACCTAAGGATGCGACAAGTCAAAGTTCATAACCCTCTATGCGCGATACTAAAGCCAATGGAGTATAATGGGTAACAACAAATGATGCCACAGATCAAATTTCCTGATTTTTGTCCTTTTAAGGAATTAAACTTTGAGATATTCCATTTTATTTTAGTACACTAACCTGCAAGCAGAATTGGAGCTGCAAATCAGTTTATCTTGTTAGTGGATTAATGTCTATGTTTTACTGGATAATGAGCCTCTGTTTAATAAAAGTCAACGAAGATTTTATTTCTGGGGGTTAAACTTGAGTTGTCTAGATGATGTTTGGTACACGGTTGTATATAGCTGATTTACATGTTAAAATTTTACTGAATCGTGTATCTTTATTGACTTCGAATCAAAGGAATTATTTGAGACATTTGATTGACGATTGGCTTTCTACTGTACTTAACCGGATCACCGATGAAGTTCTTGTTTGTGGGATTGCGTCTTCATTTTTTCGACCTTTTGTTTACTCAATGGCAATTCTGTTTTCTTGCAAGTCTAAACCTTGATGTATTTGATTGGAAGTTACTACATTGCGATGACATTTCAGTTTTAATTTCCTGGCTACCACTAAAACAAAACAGCCAAAGTTTTCAGCAACAGTTATAAAACTAAGAACGATTTCTGATGATCTTGTAACTTCACTGCGCATTATTTTTTAAGCGGGCGGACTGTTTCACAACAGACGAAATTACGCCCATTGTAAATACGACGCCTAAATGCTCACAACTTTACTAAATGTTTACTAGTAAATGTTAATCCTTCTTATATTTTGATAAATACCGTGATATAAATGGATTACGAGTACGATTGTCTTGGTGAGGACGGGGTGGGTGGTTAGCACGTGCGCGCTTTATCATAAGGTCTGTCTTTGAGTCTACGGGGGGAAAGCCGTATATAGCCGGGGTGCAGGGGGTACATTGCAATCCCAGAAAAATTAGGCGCCCCGAGGCCCCCCCCCCCCAAAAAAAAAAACCCATCAAAATTTGACAACCTTTCAATTATAAAATAATATACTTGATTTGATCACATAATGATGCTCTTAAAGCACTGACCAGTCGTTCGTTTTCCCGCACCCAGACTTTCTTATATCACGTATGTGGCGACTATTGGCGCCACCACAAGCGCGGATCCAAGGGGGGGGGAGCAAATGCCTTTAGTAAAAAAAATCTGCGGTCCTTGAAATATGGCGCCCAATGTAAAATCGTCTGTTAGATATCACCATAGTGGTCGAATAACGTGTTTTCAGCAGCGCTATTTTTTCAAAAAAATTCTGTGGGCGGATCCCAGACCGACATCCATACATGGTCTGGATCCTGTAATAATCACATTCGGATTATTAGTGTTCATCTGGTAGTTCTGTTACATGTAGTTCTAGTTTAGATGTCAAAAAGTTTCTGGTTTTGGTTTGTTTCACGTGAAAATTTGAAATAGCGCCGACGAAATTGACACACGGGATCACATGCTAGCGATTTTGCTTGCGGTTCCAAGTGTGTGGAAAACGCGTTTGTGGCATCTAATTTTCAAAATGTTCCGTGGGAGGACTCCCAAGACACTCTGTCGCAGTCCGGTTTAGCTGGTCACCTCTCAATGCTCAGTAACTAGAGTATTATATTGACGCCCCACCACTCTGCTGCACCCCAGTTTTACAATCCTACTTACGGCCCTGAAATGGCATGTTTTCTATTCCCCTGTTGTACGCGACAAGGAGTAGGGTCGCCTATCCAAACTCGTTGGTTTTTTCCGGGTCCTACAGTTTCCGCCCACTGCTAAAGATGCAAGAAATTGAACCAAGTGTTAGTCCCGAAATGGCCTAGTTTGTGTCGATTTGACGTTATCCCCACCCCCTCGACTATTCTTTCGGTGTCGGAGGATTTTGGCAGTATACACTGCAATTCATTTCAGAATTTGTCACGCTTTTCATAATTAGCGTTAGAAACTTAGTGTTGTTAACTCGTACATTGAATTTTGTATTTTTACAACGATTGTACTTTTCATCTGGGTTTATTATGTTGATTTATATACAGTATCTCTTCAAAGCACTTTTACGAGTCTGATATTATGTCTCTTGGCATTAACGATAGATATAGGTGAAGTTATAATACGTCTTGTTTAAAAAAAAAGTTATATCTCAACAACAATTTATAGTCACGATGTTTCTTCGTTAATTTTCAATATTGAAATATTGCGAAAGATAATTGCTATAATCGACTTCATAGGCGATTGCCTCTGTTCTTGCGGATTCAGTTATATTAAACTACTTTTTGACTTCATAGCAAATAGAATACTTTTTATATCATTTTTTGTAATGTTTATTTTCTGTCTTGTTCGCAGGTTTATCTTGTAGATTTTGGGGTTTAGTGCGGTCCTCTTGCACTTAATATATAAGTTGTAAAAATAATTTATTTCAAAAGTATGTAAGGCCACACGACCCATATCTACAATAACGTGAGATCGCAGTGTCATTGCAAACGTAATAATAAACAAAACAACATATATATTAGCCTTAAAATGAGGGTAGTATTTCGTTAAAGATGCGTTCAACTCGGTTCCTTTTCTTAGCCCATGACAAAATGTTATGGCTTGTAGAGTTAATTCTATCTGATAGTTACATTAATCATTATGTTTCGATATTTATGTTATGGAACATGAATTGTGTTGAAAATCCGATAGTTTTGTACCAAGAGAAATATTAGATAATCGAGAGGCGGAAAAAAGACATTACTGTCAAGTCACGATACTTGACTTAGTTAATTACTTAAATTTTTATTGGCACACAAATAACATCTATAAAATCTATGCAACACGATTCGGCAATTAAACTTATCATTGTTTTGATGATTTTAGTCAAATAAAATCCACTAGATGACCCTTGATTGACAAGTTGACATTTATTGATGGTGGCACTGATTTCATTAGAGAGTAGTGTCACATGTCACACGCTGCTGGAAGAGTAATCATATCAATAAAATTAATAAGTACATAGATGTACACGTATATCTATTAAATATATCAATAATACATATCCCCAATTCACTGATTAGTTTGTTCTGTCGATGGACTTTATCTCTTTGACATTTACAGGAAACGAAATAAAATTGAATATGATTTGGAATCCATATCCACTGCACTGCAAACTCGTGATTAAATCACCCAAGAAAAATGATCAATTTTCTCTGATTACAAGAAAACGTGTAAATGGCACTCATCGCTATGATCACTGCAAAGTTGCAACCATTGACAGATGCAGGAAAGGGCTTTAGGTGCGAATGATTACTATTTTAATTAAGTGTGTTGAATGTAACTTATTCTTTACGGATCACATCCCGTCGCTGATCGAAATAATGATAAAACGCATACTATTATGATGAACTTGTCAAAAGTAAACATGGAAAGTCTTTAATTTTCCTACATGTAATTGAATCCCGCAAGGGGAATAATCGTGAACTGCCAGAATAAGTACGGTACAATCTTTTCAAACTAATCTCCCTGAAGAAATAATTCAATTTCTGTTTTGACAAAAAATCGGTAGGATACAACATGGTCATGATGCACGGTGGCATACCCAAGTTATATGAGTTGAACCGGAAAGAGATCGGAGAGTCAATTTTATTTTACTGTATATATTTAGAGAGAAATGGATTTTAACGTTCACTTGACACAAACTAGACCATTTCGGACTAATATAGAGTTCAATTTTATTTCAATTCACAATGGGGGGAAACCGGGGAACACTGGACAACCGAACCTACTCGTTGTCACGTAGACCCGTGGAATTGAAACCACACCAGTTGACTCAATAACAGACCTTAAGGTACAGCGCGCACGTGCTAACCATTCGGCCATTCATCCATGGGATATTCAGCGAAAATACATCCATGTTCCATAGTAGAAAATTAGTGTTGCGGTCAATGACATAAACACCAGAACAAGTCAAATTGACAAATGTCACAATGACTATTGCACCATGCATGTGTTCCGTAAAGAAAAGTCAGATTTTGCATCACGCAAGGATTGAAAACCTGTTTTATCCGTGGTTGTCTAGTAACCAATCTTTCACGATGCACCCAAACTATGGCAATTTTCATGAACGCAAGTTTCAATTATCTTTAATTTTGACGTTGTAGATTGATCTACTAATTGATTCTTTTATCTTTACAGATCCATATACCAAAGTTACATTAATTGTACCCAATAAAAAGGCAAAGAAGAAGAAAACGAGCACATCACATATCAATTGTAACCCAGAGTGGAATGAAGCACTTGTGTTTAATTTACCGAACGAATCACTAGACACTGTATGTATTGATATTGCCGTGTTTCACGATAATAAAATAGGCAATGATGAGTTACTCGGGCGAGTGAGATTAACAGCCGAATCAGACGGGGATGAGAAAGCTCATTGGCAAGATTTGGTGGATTCTAAATGTGCTATGGCGCGATGGCACCATCTGTCCTGACATAAGGTTGGTGACTGTGACGACAAATCTGATACACCTACGTGTTGGTAAAGTTTCGTCGGTGGAAACATAAGTTCCTGGACACCCTGATCTCTCTCTCTCTCTCTCTCTCTCGTTCTCTCTCTCTCAATCTAAATAAGCACTTGTTTTCACACAACGGCGTATGATAAAGTAAGATAACACAAACACACTAAAAGTACTAAACATTATAATTGATAAGTGATGATTATAAGGTTAATGATTGAGGATTAGATTAAAAAGATTTCATTAAAATAACCCGTAGGACTTTGAAGAACAGTGCGTAAATAGCTTTTTTAACATTGACAATTCCAGAAATTAATGTTTTAATTTTTGACAACGTAAACTCTATGTGCCCTAAGGTGTTCTAGAAACTATTATTTTAAATTTTGATAACATCAACCCTATGTGCCCTAAATACTAAGATGATATCAATGTTCAGGTGATAAATGCGTAAGCTATCATTAGTAAATACATGTATGTATTCAGAGAGCGACCAGAACACTACTGATTTGACATTTCGTAAATTGGATTTTTTTTTTCGGTTTGATTAAACTAAGGATTGGTGGTACCGTCTCTATAAACAAGTAGTTAGAAAAACTATTGGGTCGTGCAATTCCTAATGTATATGTTTCATATGGTCCTGAGTTATTATCCGTATTCTTATCTATATTACGATAATAGCCACAGAAGCCAATTAAAGATAATTAGACTTCCGTTATTAAGAGGACCTGCGAGCACATATTTCCTCTGAATTATCTCACGGAATTATTGTACACCATAATCATATTATATATCTCCAAAAGCTAAACAACCATAGCTTCAAGATTTATGAAAACTAATACCTATAATTGCTCACTTAATTTTGTTCATAAATGTGAAAAGAAGTGTCAATATCAAACTGGCAATCGATAATGTCTGATATCCGAATACAGCCTAGCAAGGTAGCTTCCTATATAATTCATTCGTTAATTCTCAAAAACTTGAAAATGAAATCGAGGATTAACATGTTTAAAAGTTCATGGATTTGTATATTAGATCTCACTAATTGTGTTAAAACGTTGGTTTGCACCCTCAGTTGGAATTCGATACGCGAGTAGGCGGTAGCTACGCTGTCCGGGCAAAATTGTCCCCATATTACACCGCATGGCGTATACCCATCTTCAATATCCTGGTTGGGGTGGGAAAGAAGGACGTTGAAGCCTATTTTATTCCATCTCATAATGTGTTGTGATATCCGAATACAGCACTAGCAAGGTAGCTTCGTATATAATTCATTCGTTAATTCTCGAAAACTTGAAAATGAAATCGAGGATTAACATGTTTAAAAGTTCGTGGATTTGTATATTAGATTTCACTATAGGGGTTATTTAGAAAGAGAAACCGGGGTTTTCGGGAACTTGGATAATCAAAGTAATTAGTTTAAAAGCAGCCCTAAAAGTATCTCAGTCCAAGAGATCAACGGCATCAATAACAAGGCTTTGGGTTGTGCGTGGATGCTAGATCCTGGATTGTCTAGAAACGCTATTAACAAGTTTTGTGTCGCAGTCACTAGATTTATTTTTAATACCTTTTCTGAATCCAGTGTAAACGGGTTCTTTATTTTAATGGGAAACACCACTCACAGGTCTGTAAATAGGGTGGAATGTCGTCTACAAATATATTGTGTAAATTAACCATAATATGCCCTGTTTATTTAAACAGCATACAATTGATATAAACAGCACGGAACAAACTGTTGATACAAATGACACGGAATAAGCTGATGATATAAACAGAACCGCATACGCTGATGATGCAAATAGTATGTTGATTTAAACAGTACAGAATAATTATATATACATGTACCGCCATTTATTTGAAAACTATCCAATGTGAAGTGAACACAGAGCATCGATAGTGTGTATAATCAGTCTAATGGCCAACGTTAAATCACTTATTAATTCCGATGTAATATATTTTGTCCACTGTACATTTCGCACGGTGTATTTCCACGTATGGAAAAACTCTGAATAAGTGATACATTGTCTTTATATAAGTGAGTGTTCCTATTGTGTTTTTAAAGCGTTGGTTTGCACTATGAGTTGGAATTCGATTCGTGAGTAGGCGGTAGCTACGCTGTCCGGGCTAAATTGTCCTCATAGTACACCGCATGGCGTATACCCATCTTCAACTCCTAGTTGGGGCGGGAAAGAATCCCTATTTTATTCCATCTCATAATGTGTTGTGTTGTGCTTTTTATTCTAAATACGGGAGATGTCTTTCGCTCTTTGAAACGCCACCAGCTAGCTCGAGAAATTAATTACAAGAAAAAAAATAGATGATTTCGGTGTTCATCTTTGGGTTTCAAAATCAGAGAGCAACACTTGAACATAATATCAAAGCGATTGATATATTCATATTGATGAATGCAACGTAAATGCAAATTTGATTAGGATTGTAGAGCTATACCGGCGTTTAAACTTAATTCCACCAAAGATTAGGTGGCCATTGACTCACAGAGGACGCGTTGGATTTCTCAGTCATTGTTCTCCATTGTTCGAATTCGAATAATAGTTGGTAGCCGCCTGGCATATCTTTTTGTCGCATCGCAGTGCATATCACAGAAATAAAATTACCTCATATTAGTATCGAAACGACGTTAGGAAAATGTCAACAAACCGTTAAACACCACTCCATTTAACTGTTTGGTTTTGCATTATGGTACCACTTACCATACGTACTTATATAAAGACATACATGTAATTATTTGTATATATAATTAACAAGGATATATATTTTGTATATGTATAGTTGTATAGTTAAAATTGTTAATCTAAGTACATCATTGACCCTTTTTCATATTTTTGCTCACCTTTGTCATATCTGTGAATTATGGATTTTTATATGTAGATAATATATTGTATAAACAATCCCAAAACGTGCACGCACGAAGATATTTTATTGTTATATTTTCTATACATGTGTTGTTAAACTGTATTTGTGTTATTTTGGTATGCATCATTGGGAGGGTTTATGCGTTGATATAGCTTCGACATTTATTATTTGGAGGGAGTTTAAGATCATTACTCTTTAGCACCAGAGGGAATTTGTTTTAGATCATACCGATGAGCACCATTGGGAGGGGATTTGTTTTTGATTATAACGCTTTAGCATCATTTGTTTTAGATTATAACGCTTTAGTGACATCAAATTGGGAGGTTTATTTTAGTGAGGGTTAAACATTTTAACACTGTGGGTTTTTTTTATTCCAGCCGTTAATTGTATATTACAACAGGCTATTCTTTACGGAAGAAATAACTTAACTTTGATATCGTTTAGGTTGCTCATATTTCTTTGGTCCATCATGCCAATACCCTTTGGGATTTTTCTCGATACACAAAAATATTTGCGAACGGTTTTAAAATAACGTGTTTTCTTCATCCAATAAAACTCTCATTTTTTGTATAAAAAAGACATCGGTGATTAGTTTCAAATTGTCACCACGAGTCAACATTTATTAAATAAACAATTCCTATATTCCGACTTCCTACACGAGGTTAAAGGATTAACGCTGTGGGTCGATCGATAGCTATTATGTTTAATTCCTTTGATACCTATACAGCTACCAGAATCTGCCCTAAAAGGTTAAATTCAGCTCCAATATTTTCTGAAATATTAATTACATGTTTCCTTAGTTTTGGTTCTTTTCCAGATTTTATATTTGCCTATTATTCTTTCCAATCTGTGAATTAGCCGTTATCTGTATTATGTCAAATGTCAAGTTAAATAAAATTAGGCAAATCATTTCACGGTGTGCGTGTTATTTAATTAGATATCTCCACGATTTCGTAATATGGAAATAGCCACTGACCAATATGTTCTTCCTTATTTTATTAATTGTTACATTTGTTTTATTCTCTAATACCTTAGTTCTGTAAAATAAAGTTTAATGTTTAGTTTTAATTTTTCTTCATTGTACTGGTTAATAATTTTCATTGAATTCGTTGAATTGTTGTATCTCGTCTACTCATCTTTTGATATGATGTTCACGAGTCGATGTATGTTTACACTTGCCAGAATACCCGATGCCACTTGCCATTGCTAAACGTAGCAATGATTTAAGATTTTATTCTGGAACTCAAAACTAGAGACAGAATGTAACCTCGGGACAATAGCCACCATGTGTTAAACGGATTTTAAGAAGTCCACATTGGGGTAGCATTCGTTGGGAAAAGTAAAATCTTATAGTGAATAGTATAAAAAGTATAACCTTATCAAATCTTAATTTGTCTAGACAAAGAAAGTATCTTTTATAGCCCGGGTTAAATAGTGAAAACTAGAACTACAAATGTTATAATTGGATTGTCTGGAGGGAAAAGTGACAACAAATTCAATGTTATTAGTTCAAGGATTTTTGGTACGTCCAGACTTTTTACAGGTTATAAAAGCCGTAATGTCTGTCATGTCTACTGACATTAAACCCTGTTACTCGTCTGTAATAATTGTAATTCTGTGGTTCTGACATTTGAAAATGCCCACATATCCGAAGAAGCTATGAAAGATCTTATGTAAGACATTACCGTTAGCATAATTATGCTTTTGAGCAATATTTATTCTGAATAGGTCTGGAATCTGTTGATAAAAATACCCCCCCCCCACTTAGCTGTAAGTAGTAACATAGTGAGAGAGAGAGAGAGAAATGGGGTTTAACGTCCACTCAACACAACCAGGTCATTTCGGGACCAACATATGGTTTCAATTTTATTTCAATAATTCGCTTGCGCGTAGGAGTCTTTAGCCGTGGGAGGAAACCGGAGTGCCCGGAGGAAACCCACGAGGTTGAGAAGGCGCCCCTATCTCCATGCCACATACGCTCACACCAGGGCTCGAAACCACAGCCGCAAGCCAGGGGTGACCGGCCAGCTAGAGGTCGAAGCGCGGCACTCTAGACCACTAGGCCATCCCAACCCCCTAGTAACATAGTACCATACACGTGGCGGAGTGTGATTATCTCTTCTAGAAAATCAAATCCCCATGTATGACTTGACAATTATATTAACAATCAGCATTACTGAAGGCACGAAAGAAGAACTCAGCCAAGTTGCTCAAAGACAAGACAAGATGAATCTAGAAGGGACATAATGTTGTTTAATTTATATCAATAGATTAATAATAGCTTTAACCAATGCTGTCATCATTGTTTTGGATCACGAACCTACCAAAGTCGGCTGTTCTCTACCAAAAAGTAGACTACTACTGTGTTTCATGTTAGTATGTGCACAAATTCCTTTCGACATTTTCTAACTGTTAAAAACCCAATTTTGTGGTTTATAAATCTAACCGAAAAGTTGGCGTCAACTGTGATATGGATTGGACGAAAAATGTAAAGTTTGTGGTAACGGGCATGGCCATACAGTGTGATATGAACGAAATCATGTCTGACAGCAATTGAATTACTACTATCAAGGTTTCTATTTCTTTCACGTCATACGAGCATATCCCATGTAGTGTGCTATGAGTGAAATTTAGCCCTGATAGCCGCGCTATGACATACTCTTATTTCGAATTCCAACTTTCAAGGGTTATTTTGCGTGCTCGCCAATATGTACACAGGACTTGGGGCTTTCGTCTCGCCCGAACGACTATACGATCCCCTTGTCATGCCCCCCCCCCCCCGCCGTCTCTCACCCGGCCGAAAAATCCAGAAGAACTTTCTCGTCCAACGCAGATTACATTTTTTAAGACAATACCCATCATACCCTTACCCAATCAAGCTATTTTAAAAGATAATACAAGTTTATATACTAATCGCATTGAGGCTGTCTATCTCTAATCAAATAACACATAGACTAATCAACCAAATTTTAACACTTTATGTAGACATAAATAAAATAGGATTAGATTCCTTTATATGGCAACTAACCGATGTATATGATAATATCTTGGAATTGAAAATGACCCTTTTTTTATTGTCCTGCATCCTTCAAGGCATACTAATAAAATATTTATATTAGTGTCATGTGTCAAGGTATTTATAGTCATAACAAACGATTATACAGCTATCAACAAATACACATTAATAATCTACATGCGATTCCAGAACTGAATAATACAAACAAAAGTAAAATGGAAAGTTTTCATAAATGAATTTGTTTTAGTTTGTCTAGCGCCTTGTTCTTCTTTAATTCAATCTATGCGCAGACTAGTCTGATTGGTGAGTTGCGCATTCTACATTTTGTGCCAATTAAGGTCAACTGCTTTGATCATCTGCCGCATCATTTGAACGAAATTAATATTAAATGTGTACTTTTATTACAAACTGTCCTTTGTCCTCCACTGCACTGTAAAATTGTAAGTTGTTTTATTGGCCATGTAGGGGGTAAAATTAGGTTTCAAAGACAAAAAAAATGTTTTATTAAACAAAAGTACCGTTTTGTCACAGTAAATAGTTAACACTTAATAGAGGTGATAGCGGTATACGCCAATATAAGATTAACTATTGACACATATTTTGTAACTCATATTTATATCCTTTTGGTCAACCGACCATCAACATAAATGACGACGCCTAAATGAATACCAAGAAATGAAATGACGTCTCACTTTTCTACACCGATTGGGCAAATGGAGACGGGCTTGCGCTATGACCTACTCATATTTCACACCCAACTGTCAAGCGGTCTTTCATGTGCAGGTCAAAACTGTCCTTACCAGGCCCTCTGTCCTGCACCACTGACAAGGGAAAAATTGAGGTTGAATAACAACACGAACAGAAGCAACGTACATATGTCATGTAACAATGGCTAACGATGTTCTAATTTTATTATTGCTACTAACTGATATTACAGATCAACTAAATATGTGCGTTGTTTTATAATTTGGGTGTTTTGATATAGGTATGTATATAATGGCGTGAGATAAGAAATTCATTATTCATTTACAAAAAAAAAATATACAGCTTATTGTTGCAAGTGTGGGGCTCAAAATCCCAAGGTAGCAGCATAATCTACCCCCCTGTCTGACATTTGTCAAATACAACTATCCGAAAAAAAAAAACCAATACGTTTTCTGGCCCGGCTCCTAAACCACAAACAATCTATATAACAAGGCCATTCCAAATAAAAAAAAAATCCTTGTGACAGTGGTAAAGTTTTGAGCTTTTTAACAAGCATCAAGCATGAAGCTTGGTTTGGTGTGAGAACCTTTGTACATGTTGTTACAGTAGAAATGTTAATGGTATTATTTATATTGTTATTGAATCGACCCAAGACGAACACCCACCTTTAAACAAGAACTGTAGAAAACGGCCATCTATTAAATCATCATTATATCAAATGCATCATCGCATACCTTACATGAACATGATAACGATACAGGAATGTCCATTAATATTTTTAACTTGGTATAAAGTTGTCATATGTATTAGTTCAGGGAATTCAAGCTCAATCGGGGATGAGTTCAAGTAAATGTGCCTTTTACCAAAATATCTCATTTGACATTTTAATCTTTCAGATCTTATACAAAATCGTTGGTTGAATCTGGTGTTGCTCCAGAGAAAAGTTAATGGAGAAGCTGTTCGTTATTTTTATGCATAAGTAAGCATTAAATGATCATATGACAGCTTTGGGTTCTTTTGATAGCACTGAAGCAGCCATGAGTATGAATAAGTCACCCATCAATAATTTTATGAAATAAATTGTAAGGGATATTACAGCTATTGAGACAATTACTATGACAGTCTGATCATAAGCCTGAATGGCATCAATATCTGGTATTAAAGCTCACTACATCCCTACCAACAAAGCCATTTTTCTATCCATTTTATGCTATTTAACAAATTGTTATCTGATCCAATTACCCTTTCATGAAGGTATTGGCTTGCTCTGTTTAGGAAAGTGCTCGGTAATGGACCATGAAATGTGATATTAAAAAGGAGGGATATAAGAAAACACATTGAGTTGCCCAGCAATTAATACCGCTTATTAAAGGCGTCGGAAGTACGGAAGTATAACATCTATAACAGAATCATGATTTGGATACGAGATAGTTGTGTCCTTCACCCTTGGGATTGTGTTCTGGCCTAATTTATAAGTCCAAATTCATAACAGTATAAGAATGGCAATAGCAAATATTCTAGATTAAAGTAAATACTTTTATGGTCATATGTTCGATTACGTAGTAGTGCACAATAGAAAGATGTGCAATGTGAGTAGGAATATTTTTGTGAACGGATACAAGTGAACTGAAACCTTTGCGAGGATACCATTACTGGACCTTAACATAATACATCTGAATCACTAAAAGAAAGTGCCCAAATCATTGCCAGTTTTAGGTCGTCACAGTTTCTGAGATTTTCCTCTCAAAGGAATAGTTGAGTGTCAGCCTTTATTTTTATTTAAAGATCAGAGGTCTCATTCGAGGGTTATTTTTTAAAATGAGTGTTCATCTGAAAAGAATTAAAATCCTGGCATGGAATTCCGGTTCTAACCCATTGGCTGGCTATATAGATTTAGAATTGTGAGTAAAGAGGTTTGCTTTTTGTCTTATTCTCAAAATAAAACTCACATCGGTTCTTCAGGGTTATAAATAAACTAAACATGTAAACACTGACCATATCAATGCACCCTTTCAAGTTTAACCTGGATGTTGCTTGATTGGGACCACAATCAAAGAAACACCATCTTCTATGACGTAAAATAGTTATAAAAGCGGCAACGAATGATATTACAAGATCAAAGCTCACAGACTATGTTTCCTGTTAGCGTTACACATCAGGGGCTTCAATAAATCTATACGAGTACCACTATAATCGCCTATGGTCTAAGAATGGGATGCTAATGAATCGAAGGAGCCCCAAATCAGCTAGCGGTTGATATCCAGGAAAACAACATATTGGCACGGGCTTTGACATTATTGTTCAAGAACAAACCTGGCGGTTTTGTGTCTGTATTATTGGAAACAATACTGCAGTATTTGAGTCTAAAAATTCGATAATGCAAGCATTTGGAACAAACCATAAACTGCTCTGGTCGACGGGTTATCTCCTGAATCACGTTCGGTCTAATAAATTGATTTTATCTTGGCTAAATTTAAAAAAAAACAAAAAAACAATTGATACCGTATATTTCGAACTCGTTACTGAAAGTGTATCTGCAAGTAAGATATTGGAAATGATAACAAAACTCAAATTGTCTATAAATACTCACAACAATTATTACTAAATGCCAAAAGATGAGTCTGTTGAAAACTAAAATATTTTTGGCAGCAATTATATTTCCCTTGCAGTTTGGATATGTTTCTAGTCGATGGTAATATATTTAGGATCGCAACTGTCTATGATATTTTGACGATAAGAAATCTGACGATACCGATGATCCCTGGTTTATGTTCTCAGAAGCTTCCTCTTCGGAAGTCTCTGTCCAGAAGAATAATGATCGCACAAACCAAGCTAGAAATGCTTACGTTAGAGGGCGGTCCAAAGGCTTATATGTGCTAATATAATAAAAATAAAACCAACTTGTCTGAATATTGGATATGACAAATTCGCGTATGATCAAACTGCAGTTATGAGCAAACAAAATATTCACACAAAATATTATTACGAATCGGATCAGATTTTTTTTCAAGATAAAACTCGGCGATTATGTTACAGTTGACAATCATCATTTGGTTCTTTTTCCATTTTATAATCTCGGTGTTCCTTTAAGTGGAATCCTACCGGACAGCTCCACAAAGAGACCGCGGAGACTTCTCCACCTGCCCTCGGTTACAAATAAAGTAACCCGGCGAAAATTATATAACTTGATCATATGCAACTGCAAAAGGGTAAATCTTTCAAATAAGGTCTGCTATAACGATGATGATTTGTACCAATAAACTCTGCCCACACTACAAAAACTACAAACAATATTAAGCGGGTAGTTGTGTTTGTTCTGATGATTTTGTATCTGAAAAAATAAAAATTGGGCGAGGTAATAGAATATCATGGTATGTTATATGTCGTCATTTCCTTTTAAATGCATACGTCGACATAGCGCATACGTGCACATATACAACGAAATCGGGACATATTACGGGAGATAAAACAAAAACTCATAACAATCGCAGTATGTTGACATATTTTCAACTTAATATTATAGTATCTATTGCGCTATTGACCCCCAGACGCTTCCATACTTCCATACAAGATCGTGCTGACCGGCTTTCACATACAATAACCTAAGGAGAAATTTGGCGATATTTATTCCGATTGGTGCAATCTTGCCAATGATGGTTAACTCAAAGACTCAGGTATGACAGAATTTTATGTGGTTTAAGGGACAATAAATTAAGAGATCTTCCAATGAAAGCTGATTATACGTTGCAACCAGAAATTGATAATAGAGCCTACCATATATCGCATCGGGCCTTTCCAGCATTAACCGTACATGCTATATTTTTCACGATAATTAGAATATATTAGTCCATTGAAGGGTGTGATTTGCGGGAAATTTATCTTTAAATCAACAAACCTCTATTGAAGTACACCAGATCAGCAGAACTTTTTCCTCCAAAGTATGACCTCGTTGTATAAGTCGTATCCGGAGATGCTTCCCAAGTCTTTGAACGGTGATTGCTGCATTGAATCTGAAGTTACAAAATGTAGTTCATATCTTTGAAAACTTCCAGAACGTTTTTGATTATAACTGTATCCATTAATACATCGTCACGACAGGTGATTTTTATGACTTATCGCATCTTTTCACAAGTGAGATTTACTGTTTGTTGTTTATGAGAAAATGTTAACGTCGATAATGACATGAAAAGCTGAATTGATAATCCTGTCTGGTTTTAACTAAAGCGAAAGGGTTGTTGTTGGGATTGAATACTGTCGTGTAGATTGAAAAGGAACATGAACGTGGGTATTTCACAAACATACGCATTCTAGTGCACTAAGATCTATCGCACTATTATTTCATTGCATTTATTAAGTATTATAGATATAATTTATACTATATAGCATAACTAAGTTTACCTTCGGTAGAATAATAGTAATTGAAAACCTTTTTTCAAGCTTTCACAACAAACGAGTCAATGTCATTCTGCACACCATTCAGTGGTTTTAGTCTTGCATTCAGTATCATGTATTTTAAAAAGAGTTAGTGCATACATGTTCACTGAATATGTTCACTGAACAATCCGTGAATCAAAGGCACCAGCCACAAAATATATGGCAATGGATCCTATACTATATTATAAATATACCGACCTAGATCTGTTAGGATCTATTTTAAAATAGATTCAAACAAGAAGGTTAAACAAATAAGATGCTAAAAAAGTCTTAATGAAATTTTATATTAATTTATCAATTTTTCACCCAAATAAGAAGCTAAGTGCCATTCTCATGGCAAATTTGGATGAAATATAGAGAATGTGATATAAAGTGTTGACTCAAAACAGCAACTATTTGTCCTTAAGTTAACGTCGTTTCTAAGAGAAAAGAAAATTAGATTTACCGCTATGCTATAGATGTTTTGAAAGATGTAAATGAGTTAACGATAGTGTGTCAGAGTCTTGCAGGTTGAGCTAAAAGCCAACATGTCAACTCGAGAAATAAAATAATCTTCCTGGCAAAACTTCCATTTCTCTTAAGGAAGTTATTAAGGTACGGAAATTGATTTGCGTGTTGTGAGAGTCACCTTGAAGGCATGACTTTGATTGTACTCTTGCTGTATCGGAAACTGCCAGGATCAAGAATAGCACGTGTAGATACATTGAAACTGTAGCTGAACGACTGACAAGGAACGGTTTTACAGATGTTTGCTGTATAAAATGTGCTATATTATGTGCTGTCAGTCATGCACTTCAATATAGAGTGGCATCGGTTCTTTTTTAATACCAAAGATGGTTGATTTTGGATAAATAAGCATTTCCTTATAACCCAATATGCTTCTTAGTGTGTTTTTGTTCATGTTAAGATTTGTGTAAACAGGGGACTTTCTGTACAAGTTACATTCTTGTCCAGAAACGTCGACTTCTGAATCCAGGTCCAAACTAACATGCGGGTAAATAATGGTACGAGACGTACACTAGACATGGCATACATACACGTGATACGATTACTGACTCGAATACTATTCATGGGGTATAGATTTTTATGCTTCTTTACTATTGACAATTTTAATACAAGAAGGTATACACTATCGGAAAGGTTATTATGTGTAGGATAAAGCACGAGACTAGGGTTATGCTGGGGAAAGAAAGATTGAAGAAAACAACCCGAGTTTTTTTGGAAGTCTAAAGAAAGATCTGTAGTAAGCAGATTTTGCTCTTGCATAATGCTATTTTAAGGGAAATAAAAACCTACCGTTACAGAATAACCCGTTACAGGTTTAAAGAAAAACTTTCGGAAGAACAACCCCAAATTCTCCAATATAATTCAAAACCGCTACCGACTTTAAGGTCGCAAGTTATTCCGGGCATAGAATTACCCCCAAAGATCAAAAGGATTTACCGCTATAGGTTTATAATAAGATAGAACAATATTTGGATGGATACTCTTTGTACTCTAGGGGTTTTGTGTGCATATCATCCGGGTAAATCTAGCTATTACCGTTCAACTTATTAAAATAAGAAAAGACTCCTATGCACAGCTTTAGAATATGACGATAAATGATACTCCTATCTCCTATCTTTTCATTCATTTCATGTGTATCGATAGATCGCTCCTCTAAATAGAACTGTTGTGTATATGTACGCATGATGTCCTTTGTGATAAATCTCGATAAAATATTATGAGATTTTATTATTCAAACGGGTTTATTTGCAGTGTTGTATTGTCGCCGTCACCCCCGTTTGATCGTTGGGGTGTGTCGATGTTCTTGACAGAGGTTATTCGTCTGGATTGAAAATCGTTTATGGTCTATGGTGTTTTTATTAGTTACACCTCATTTCTCCTACATTACCGAGTTTGACTCAAAAGTTCTTAAACTGTTATTATAAAGTCAATATTCACGGTGAGACAAAACTTAGCTCAACCTTTTAACGAAAGTGGTTTTATCGAAAAACTATTAAGTAAAAGGTGGACAACGTCTCGACTTCGTGTGGATTTTGTGTCAAGATCGCTAACTCGCTATGTTGTATGTCGCCATATGTTATGTTAAACTATTACCAACTTAATATTACGGTATAATCTATTGCGTTATTTACCCCATACAAATCTTTCTAAAGTCAGGCTGTATATATACCCGTCGGGGTCCAATTGTTGCTCAAATTGTGGCCACTCTTTCGATCCCAATCTTTAAGTACATCGTGATTACAATCGTACCCAATCGCAAACGAGAACATCGGTCCCTAATGATCGTATTCGAACGCAGTGCCCGTGCCACGAGAGCCAGAGAAGCAGGGGTAGTTAATAGGGCGGGAGGGGAGGGATCTGGGAAGCCCCCCCCCCCATACAACTTGGCGCAGTTCATGTTCCTATGCGCGGCATGACGGCCAAGGACGCAGCGGATCTGATATCAACCTACTGAAAAGCCTGACCAATGAGCTGATGCAATTGGCGCTCACTCGACTCATCTAAAGTATCTTGACGATAAATGGCTCTTGGCATTTGAAAATATCCCGGCGGCTTCCAATGTTAAATAAATATTTATTATTTAAATTTACATTTACTTGAGAAGCCTATAATTCGAATCTCTTGGGCATCGAGTGACCTTGATCGTAAATAGATTAGACCACCACAACCATTTAATAATTTTAAAATAAAATAGATAATCAAACAATAACAGAGTCGTACATAATAAGTTAATCTCACTAAGATTTTCAAAATATTCCTTTTTATTCGTTATTTATTTATGAGCTAGTAAAACAAGAACGGGCAAATTATAGAAGGAGTTGTAGCAATCTCTACCAGCAGATTTGCCCGAGCAAATGTGGCTGGATCGGGGTTAAGAGAATGGCTTTATTTTAATCTATTATACATTGTACCATAATATATAGGCAGCTTGACATATATAATGTAAAAATGAACTATTGCATTTTTATACCGAGAAAGACAAACGTCTAAACCTACTAAGAATACAAACGTCTTAACTGAGATAGATAATAATAAGAGAATACACAACGTGAAGAGGAAGCAAAGACGACAAGTGAAAATGCAAGACGATTACAAGGCTACTAAGATATGAAATAAGAAAAGATGCATGGCTCATGCATAGGGTGTTCGTTCTCCATGTCTGACAAAAGAACCATGATGCTCCATTTTTTCCTTTTAATACTAGCGCTATTGTTTATTATATGCTGTTTATTTAGCGCAGAGACTACTGACCGCCTCCGTTTCCTCAAAATAACCGCCGTGGCTTAAAATTGATTCCATTAGATAGACAAAATATTTTCTGAAATATCTTCCTGTCTATTCGACTGCATAAGACGCAAGCTACAATTGAATAATCATTGTTAAAAAAACAACAACCAGACCAACAATCCACCCTCTTAACAACATTAGCTTTTAAGGATAAAGATATCACACGTTCCTCTATCGAACGCGACCAAAACCTATTATGTTTTCTTTAAGCAGCCTTTCTGACAAAAGGTTCCATTTCAGAAGTAAAATAAGAAAGCTGACTATTCTGTTACCATGGGCTTAGCTCCAGGCTTTTTCCCATACATACTAAATAATGTAAATTGAATTTTCCAATCAAGAGGTAGCATGTCATATGTGTCTGATAAAATCGAAGAGTAAAACTGTTTTCTCAAAATATAAGCGCGTGTTATGCCAACTTCCAACCCACCCAAAATTAAATTGTTTTTTATATATATATAATTAAAGCTAAAATCTGGCAGTTGACCATATATCTAAATTAATCTTTGGTAAAAATGTACCTCTTCAATTGGATTTTGAATCATGATACACAAACGCCATCTTTAATTTCATATAATGATAAAACCGAATCACTCGCAATATCTCGTCATCAAAGGACACCCCCTTCCCTCTCCAGGAGTTAAAATTCTTCGTGATTTACAATGTTCTTATTATTCCATCGTACACGTTGCTTGTAACACCACCACATTCATAACGTGAACTTCATTGCGTTGTCTGTAACACCACCAATTTATGTGAACTTAATTGTGTTTGTTTATTCATTTGGTATGCATAACACAACATTGGAGAATTTATTAACTATGATTTTGCCGATATTTTTATTGGAGAACTTATTACCTATGTTTTTGGCGATAGTCATGTGTTAAGTAAGAATAACACAATAAATAACACAGCGGTGTATTGACTTGGGGTTAAGGCAAACTGTATGTTTTAATTTGGAGCATTTAATGGCAAAAGGTAGCAGATTGAGAGGTAAATAATTAATTCCCGAGCGATATAGCATAATAGTGTAAATCTAGAATTCGAAGACATTAGATTTAGACCATGTAAGGACGAGATGTCAAATGAACCCCTAAATCGATTATGGTTGTAAACAATTATTGGGACTCGTAAATTATGCAAAAGGGTAGAAAGGGGTTTCAAATAGAACTGTTATTTACAAGCTGAAAGTTATAGATGCACATATATCTTGCTAAATGGTTTAAAGCTAAATTCAGAATCTCGGCGGATTTCCCGATTTTTAAAATTATAACCGAAATGAAATGAAATGTTGTTTAATGGCACGTCTGCACCAACCGGGCCATATTGCGCCATTATACACAATTTTATTGAGGGGTAGATATAAATTATTTCCCAGTTTTACCACCAATTAATAACCACAATATCTAGTTATCATTCATTTCACGTTATTTAAACAAGAAGGAATGTGTTAAGACACCCGACTAGAGTTGTCGCTGAACGCCCATACTGCTCGTGCTAATCGTTAGCAATCGAGTCAACATAACTTTGGAAGATCGAAATACCCCGACTTCACTCATTTGGATAACAAAATAAAATTGTCGATTTCATTGGATTTTATATGTTGTGGACTGGCAATCTGTTTTTTGTTAGAGAATTTGGTGTTACAGAAAAACCAACAGACTGTACATGTATTTGCAAATAACGATGCCAACAGAGTAAACAAACCGATTTTCGAATAACAGACGTATTCGCATAGAGCTTGCAACACCAGCAATCGAGATAGTTGGAGAAGCATGAGTGTATCGTAAACGTGTATTATAAACCAAACGATATTTTTCTGTTATTAACATCATAGTTTGAAAGATGATGATAAATTAACAAACCGTTATTACCGAAATACCAATAGATTCATCGATGTGTCGAAGATTTAAATTAAAATCAATCAACCGCTGTACTACAGGTCAGTATAATAATTTGCAATGAATGCAAATTTAAACACCATCAGTATCAAATTGCGCAAAAACAAAATCTATGAAGGTGGGGACTTTGTCTTTCTTGTGACCTGGAGCTACAATACGGTCAATCTGCTATTGAATTGGATGCCCCACCCCTGCATTACCTCCTCCTCCACCGATCAACCGACCTTTACAATGTGAATATTAAGTAAACGTAAATTTACCGCTTACATTAAGTTTGAATTACATTTAAAAATGATAGGGTTAGTTATGATTTGTTTTGGGTTGTTTTTTTTTTTCGGGGGGGGGGATTATGATACAGCTTGGATGGACAATGGTTGTTTTGAGTTTTAAGATGTTTCGCATTAATTGAAGGTGTCTGCACAACCATTGGCTTAAGAATACTGGGTACATTTTCATTTTCTGGGCACTGCCAATTGAATAAAGGAGATCATCCCCCATCTAGGTATGTTTAGAGTTCTCTACAAATATGGGTCCAATTTAAGGGGCTAAATATGTCTGCGATATCACTTCTATGGAAGCGGACGTTAGAACAGCAGGTAGTAGTAGTAGAAGTAAGGAGCGAAATCTCTATTCTTTGACACTTAGAAATGGACACAAATGAGTCCCAACGCATATTATAATGTAATATGAATGTATATAAATTGATTTACATTCGATCGTTTCTGTTTTTACTCTAATTTCTAATCAGTTATGTTTAGCGAAATATGCCAGATGTCTCAATCGAATGGTAATCATTAGCGTCTGGTTATAACAGTCTACATCGACCATAGCATTCATTGCACATGCTCTCCAGATATTTAACTGTCCTCGATATCACCCCGGTGGAAGTGGACGTTAAACTCTAGAAACGAACGAACAGATAAGAATATTATGTTGATTTGTGTACCGATGGTAAAATGTTTATTTTGTATTAAATATTGGATATCAGAAGGTCACCTTTTCCCGGTAAGATCACAACACACCAATGATTATTTAAATTGACAAATAAATCTTGTTTTCAATGTCGAAGACTTAATTGGATGATATTGAGTTAGAGACTTTAATTTATACAACACTATTCAACAAATAAACAGTTTAAATGGGTTGTGACATCGGACGAATAGCTTGGCTTCCACGTAAAAGAGTTGAATTATTTGCTCACTGATATGCAAGAATATCGGTAACACCACGGGTCCATATTATCAAAGTTATATATGATTCCTATCGGATTTTGGTCGAGGTTTATACTGCACCATTCTCGGGTATACAAGTGATAATTTAATAAAGTGAAAAGGAATAATTGGATGCCGTTATAATACACAGTGTACAGCAAGTATTAACCAGCATAAAATACCAGCTGCCTCTAAATACCCGGTCCACCTGATAATTTGACACTTTTATTATCAACATTAATTCTACAAATGATGCCATAAAAAAGCACAGTTCTTTTTTTTCTATTTGTCAAAAACATAAAAAAGAGGGGTATTCTTATAAACAGTCATTTCTGCAGTTTTGGGTTTTAACACAAAAAGCGCTACGAAATGTCACAATTATTTTTGTAAATTTCTAATGCGCAAATGTGCCCCTCCGATTTCATGATAAACATGTCATACAACAGGAAACTGCTTTCTGAGATGGCCAGACAGACTGAAAGTCATTGGAGCTTCGTATTTATTACACGTCTTTCGAAATACACGCAAAGGTCAAGACGTGAGTACACATTTACACATAGAAGAATATTATTTGATAGTTCGAGCTGGTATCAAACACAGTTTTGTAATTCCTTCCTTAAAAGTATTGGTTGTTTCATCCTTTCGGTCGTTGTACGTTAACTTATAAAATAACGTAATTATTAGCCAGTTTTAAGAGATAAAATAAATTTAATGGTGTTATTTAATTTGCATTTTTGGAGATGTAAATTGTACGGCATGACAAGATGTCACAGAGAAAAAACTCCAGGTTACAAATATGGCTATTAGAATAAATTCATGAATACCAGTATATTTTAGAAGGGATTCTGTATGTTTTTTTTATTTCCTATGTGGTGCACTATTTAAAGCAGCATTAGATAAGAATAGATACTTAGCTGGCAGTACTGGCTATAAGCGTTGCCATGGAAGAGATGACATAACAGCTAAAAAAGGCGATTTTTTGTACAATTAGGAGGCACAATTTATGATTTTATTTTCTATGTGGTGCACTATTTAAAGCAGCATTAGGCAACAGTAAACACGTGGTCGCCATGCAAGATACGCAACATTTTGCAAGAGATGACCAGAACAAGCTAAAAAAAAAACCAATGCGATTGTTTTATCGGGACGTTACGGTACGATGTCGTTTGAATATAAAAATATATTTAAGTTTCTTAAAAAATCAGATAAAAATTGCGACATCGAGGGGGTCCCCAAACTTTGTATTACATACATTTATACCGTTTGCGTACAAGGGGCATCCATTTTGTCTGGCAGACTCGCACATATTTTCTCGAAATTTGACTTAACCATCAATTAGGTGGAACGGTGATATATTTAAATGGGACCTCTAGAGTGACCACGAGCTTAAACCGTGACTGTACAATCAGGGGGCATAATTCATAATTCAGGAAGTTGCGGTCTGAGATCGTTTGGATTTAAACATCTAGAGGGACCACAAGATTGGTATTACATGTACATACTTTTACACTATTTGCGTACAAGGAGTGTGTATGACAGTCCCGCGTCGATTTTCACAAAATTGGACTTAACCATAAACAAAGTGAAAAGATATTATATTTAAAAGAAAAATTTAAATCGGAGAAAAATTGTGACCTCTACTGTGACCACAAGCTAAAAACGTGATTTTTATTATTATCAGGGACCACAATCCAGGAAGTTACAATCTGATATGCGCGACTATCGAAAAGGGCCAAAACCTTCGAGTTATATATTTTGTACAATCAGGGGGCATAATTCATAATTTAGGAAGTTACGGCCCGAGATCGTTTGGATATAAACATATATTTAAATGAGCTAAATCGCTAACATTTGGGACCTAGAAATTGACACAACGCATAAAATATTGTAATATGAATGTATATAAACTGATTTGCATTCAATGGTTTCCGTTTTACTCTAATTTCGAATCAGTTATGTTCGGTGAAATAAGCGAGTGGTCTAAATTATGTTAGTCCCGAAATGACCTAGTTTTGTGTCGAGTGGACGTTAAGCCCCATTTCTCTCTTTCTCTCACTTCAGGTCGGGAAATGGCAACCATGTGTTCTTGTAGACAATATATGAATAAAGAGTACATGAATATAATAAACGATATACAATTTAAAGAGTAGTCTTACACCCCCCCTCCCCTCCACACACGATATATTTATACAATTTAAAGAGTAGTCTTATAGTCCACCCCCACCACCCGGACACACACTCACACATCTTTCTTTTCCGCTTAGAAAATCCCAGTGAACACTGACTTGTGCTCTGTTCCCACACCACTAAATCTGGTTGCAAGACCTGGTGTAACATATACAGTATATGTAAACAAGTTCCATGATAACGCAGGAGGATAGCGACATAAAAGTTTTCCCAAAGACATTTTTGTAAAATGTCAATCATTCACCAGAGAATATGTAACACGTAGAATTTAATTCATCTAATCGTTGCAATATATAAATAAACATTGTTCCAGACATCCCTGGGAGATGCAGTAACAGACCAATTAAATTATTTTTTTAACTTTGTTAATGGAGCCTTTTATTTCTCTTTGACTTCAACTAAACAGCTTTTCTAAAACTTGTACTGAGTAAAGTGAATTCTCCACGAACGTCTACCATTAATTTCCTACTGATTGATTGGAGCACAACATGCGAAAGAATCCTTCTGTAAAACTTAGTCTACAATGATGTAATATAATCGACTTTTTCTGATCATTGTAAAGAATCGTAAATATGTATCACTACTGGCGAATGTTTTTTTTTTTTTTTTTTTTTTTGCGTATTCCATTCACTCTCTTGTCGTTTATTAGTGTTATAAGCTCATATGCTGACATTTTGATACCGCCCATTCCCGTAGTATCAGCTCATATTCATGTCGCATATTCCCGTGATATAATCTCACATGCAGACCACTTGATGGTGTCTATTTCATTAATACCATCTACTTCCTTATAAACATACAGACATATTGATAACGCCTATTCCAGTAGTATAATATACAGATATGTTGATACCGTCTATTCCATTACGGTTCTAATCCCATATGCATACACATTGAAACCACCTGTTCCCGTAGTGCAATCACATATGCAGATATTGATACCGTCTATTCCCGTATAGTAAAATTTCACAGTATCATCTCAATACATATTGATATAACCTATTCCCGTAGTATAATCTCATATACCAATATTAATGCCGCCTTTTCGCGTATTAATCTCACATGTACCATCTCATATACATTGTATTTACATTTCCACGGTATTCTCTCACATACGGCCATTTTACATCTATCATGTACAAATTATCTAACATCGATAATTTATCTAAAGTCAAAGTACATGTATTATGAACAAATAATCATAAATATAACCCTAACGCAACCCTAACCCATGCAAATGTATATCGTAATATAGTCAAAGTAACAAATTTGTTGTTAAACACGTAGAATTTTCAGAGCTAGTGAGAACTTGGACGGAATAAGCTCCAATATTAGACATTAATTAACATATCTAGATCATAATTACCTTGTGATGTCATTGCTAGTCTGCAATATTTAACGGATTGAAATACATTTTTTAACTATTATAGCTAAATTTCTCAACTCGTTATCTAATTTCACATAATGTCCCTTTAAGCAAATGAATTATTTTGTACAGATAATAATATGCTAGAGTTTTAAATATGTACAAACTTTTTTTTTTATTCATGGTCTAATATAATATACACACGTCCTTGTAAGCTTTATATATTATGACCTTTGAATATTTGATATGGAACACTGTGAACAGTTTTCAAAATACAGGGGCGGATCCAGAGTCCAGAGTGGGGGGGTCCAAATCCCCCACCCCCTGCTTAGCTACATAAAAAAATAATGCCTTGCATCTATGAAATTATATTAAAAAGTGATCCTACATCAGTATAAAAATGATTTCTCTGTTTTAAAAACTCAATTTGTATGTATGCCTATGTAATTTAGAGACGATGGTGGCAGATTTCCGTAACAGAAACCTGGCAAATCCCCTCCTGCAAAAATCCACTGGCTGTTAGAAAACAAAAACATTATTAAGGTAATGCATCCCCTCTGGTATACATGTACACTTAAGACAAAATAAGATACAATGTCTACTTGGTGTACTCATATTCTGTTTAAATACCAAAGTTAACACTAGTGTGTTAACTGTCTGAACATGCATGTACAACAGAGATTTGAAACTACCACATAACTTTAATTCCCAGTGTTCTTTCAATTTTATACCGTTTTCATTTCTCGTCCGTCGTTTATTATTTTTACTATAAAAACTAGATTTTACTTTAATAGAATGTATTGAGATTTCCAGAAGATCAAATTGTCAAAATTTGCATAAAAGAAAATTGCATTACAGAATACAATCTTGGCAACAATCCCAAAGGAAGGCTGTCACCTTCTCACCCCGTATAAAAGTTAATTATAAACATTTTTACCGATCCCAACTCTATGTAAATATACATTGTTTAGCGTTCTACCATTTTGTTTCATGGAATGTCCACTTACACTACGGATATATGCAACAGTGTGGGTCGTTTGAAATCATTGATTAACCATTGATACATGGCTGAACATAGAAATCAGGAGGGGCCGGAGGGGGAATGGTCATGAAATTAGTTTAGTCTTATGAATCGATGGGATGAAGCGCAAACCTGCGGGATATTAAGGCGTCATTTACGACAGGGTAGGTCTTCATTATTGGTGGCTAGCTTGACAATACTATATATAGAGTCATTGGAAATAAAATTACGCATTTGTCTATTACTGCTAAGGGCTAAAATATTGACTTTGTGGCCAAGAATTGATATCATGATATCATTAGACTGTAGTTGATGGGAATGTCTCTGGTTACCAGTGTATCGTTAAATCCTGCCTATGTTCTGGCCCAGCAACTAGAAAACGTAGATGCTTTAGAGCCAGAAAAATTTAATCGGTTATCAGGATGCCGTCCTTCATGCAGAAAATGTAATAGTCTTTGGTCGAACATTTAGAAGCGACTGTTGTGGAATTTGAGAATCAGCTCATATTGTTGTTCTCTTTTAAAGGATATATATAAAAATTTCTTTGTCTCGTCCACCGACAGAAAAATCGCGAATAAATGTCGAGAAGACACAATTTGCTAACAAAACTGAATTGAATGTGAAAGTTCTCCTTAAACACATAAATTGGAGGAATAGACACGTTGTTCTTTAAAAATACCAATTGCAGAATATTTTATTCACAATAAATGTATTCACGGTTCCTTGTTGTGTTATTCTTGTCACATGAAATATTGTAAATATAATTCTGGACTACAGAAGCTTTTCTTATATGAAAACAGATAACGCGTGTTAATAAGACAAGAGGTATATTATTTCCCTATCTTGTCCAGCAAATAAACACGTACCTATAGTTTGAAACATGCAATTGTAAAGTTGAACAACATCGTACAACAAGTTTGAAGTTGTTCAAGTTTGTTTTGTGAATATCATGCAAATGAATAATTTTGTTGGGCTTTTCTTTTTAGAAATTTGTAATTATTTGGACAGGACTTAAGATGCATAAGTATGATCCCTTTTATTTTGCTCTTGAAAAATTATCAACGAGAGTTAAATTTACAGACTGCTTTCGGCAAAACAAAATTCAAAGATGTCAATATTGTTTTCGATTGTGTGTTGTTTTAAAATTTTTTTTTTTTTTTTTTTTTTGATTTTTATTTTTTTTTTTTTTTTTGTGTATGAAATTTTGTGTAACTTGTCTGAAAACTAAACAAAAACTAATCATGTCTATGTTTTGAAACGACGCAATAGAATGTGGTGATATTTGAAAGCCAAGCTAAATACTTGACTAGTATTATATACACACATCGATATATCCTGGAGATAGAAAGAAAACTAATTTACCTTGTACACCAATACAAATGACTTAATGACGTTACAAAGATAACAGACTTCTCCTAAAACCCTCATTAAAGTGGATAACACTAATTATAAAGCCTTAAAGACACTGGAGTCAGAAATACCTCTGGCTCTTTATTGACATTTTGCATGACGTTCATCACCTTCAAGGAAGGAGTTGCCCCTGGCGATATCTACGGAATAACGACGACAAAGACGTATTTGGTGTGCTAAATTTGATGTTTGCCTTTGAAATAATGTTCTTTTAATATTGTAGAATCTTGCCTCTCAAATTGGACGCAAACAGTTTTTAGATCCCAACGTTGTTGTAATATATATATATAATATATACAAACTCCACTACAGATATTCAGTTGACCAATGGCTAGGTTCGCAAGATAGTGATAGAATTGAGTAGTGATAGAAAGTGTACTTTTCACGTGTGTAAGGTACCATTATTGTCTGTGGTGCAAGGGAATCCTAAAATGATCAACATTATCTTCGTTACAGGTGACACCCACCGCCGACTTCATACTAAATGAAAGTCCAACTATGACAGAACTGAACATTAAGTTGAAGTAAATATATTGTATTGAAAGCAGACATGGTTGTGTTATATCAACACATTCAATAACGCGACGGTAATCAAAGAACATTTTAAAATGCCGACTTAGGTTTCATTGCCATAATAAGACGTGACCGACTTTAAGTCAATTCGGGAACCAGCTTATTAGGGGAATCCTTTGTACGTATTTTTGGAGAGGCAAAATATTAGTAATTGCGAGCCATCTTTATACGAATTACCAAAAAATAGACGTGCTACATTTATCAGGTTGTAAATTTTGTCATCACCGTTTTGTCTGTTATGACTGATAGCCGATTGTTCTTTGCACCTAAGATAGATGATGCAAAACAAATTACAACAGATGTATTTATGGCGCCATTTTGCCACTTATGATAGATAGCTGTGTGAATTGTCACCCTGTTTCGTCTTAGATTATGCATTTAGGCACAAAGTATATTTCATCAAATCGCTATTACATAAAACTGGTACATGACGCAGCATTAACGTGATAATCAATGATAAGATTAATGGAGGTCTGAATCAATGAACTAGGTCTAGTTATCCCACTTTATATTCATTAGTGATCACCTGCTGTCAAAAGTGGAGCTGTCTGGACATATTTCATTGTAGATCTGAAGACATGCCTTTAAATCATCCTGACGGCTATTTAATGATTTTGAATTTTAGATCTTAAAAGCATGTTATCCTTGAGATTGTTTGCCATTTATATATTCAACATAACCAATCCTGTTATCAAGCTATTGCATTGATTTGATTTTTAATCTATTACATTTAAAACGTGTTGGGTGCTTGTGAATCTTTGCCTGAAAATTTAAAAGAGAATTGGATCATCGTCGTCGTCGTTAACACATGATATTAAATATATGCCGAAATTTTATTAGAAATTATGTATTTTTAATACACTTTAATCATTTTCGCTTTCCTACCATGCTGTTAAATGTATCCTGTTTTAATAATTGGTCCTGATTTAAACTCGAACGTTAAATATTTGCACGATGTGAGGGGTGGAAGAAGGCTGTTTGCAGTATGTTACTCATTTAAAATATCTATTCTGCCGTGAAGGTTTTATATGGTGATATGATGTTCTAGGAGTAGAACTGAAGGAAAAGGGTTTGATTAGGCCTTTGGAGGTGTCGTAATCTTTTAAGTTGGAGTTTAACGTCCACTCATCAAAGGCTAGGTCATGTGGGAGCTAGGATATAGTACCATTTTTATTTCAATAGTTCGCTCACGAATATTATGTATTTAGCACTTTTGGGATGATTCAGAAAAGTTAAATAGGTTTAAGCAAGTGGTACTACTCCTTGTCACGTACAAGTGTGAGAGACCGTGACCAGGTCATTTGATCCAATGTCATACCTGTTGATCTAAACCGCATGCTTTAGATGATCTTAAAAAATAATGGAACGGGGTGGGGAGATAACGTCCCAATATTCTGACCAAACAGAATAATCAAGACAGACAGACGCCATGCGTTTTCGAATTTCACCAGCTAAGTTTTTATTTGAGTTATTGTCAATGTGAGTACACACGTGATTTTGTTTTTACAGGAATATAGCTTATTTATTTATATCACGCCAATAATAGCAATCAACATACCGTATATAACAAATATTTAATTTTATAATTGAATACTTTAAATATATATATATCATTCTGTGATACCCAAACAGGAGATGGGCCTGCATCCTAGAGAGAAACAAATTACTTGATATCAAGGATTATGAAGTAGATTCTACTATCTTAATTTATGCTCCTTGCTTCCAGACAACTAATTAATTGAGATGGATCAAATGTTCAATGTTTGTCATTTGATAGGTCTGATTAAGCTTATTAGAACAGATATAATTAATTTAATGTTTAATATCATTCTAAATATATCAAATATTATTTACACAGTTCCTGTATTTGAATTATGGGGAATTAAATTGCGATTTCCAGATGCTTTAGCCCGTTTCTGTGTAAAAAGTTAATTATAGATTGCTCGTACTGTATACAAATATTATTGCTTTTACACATCGAACTCCTAGGAAAGAACAAATATTTGTCTTGTACTACCCAGCATTTTATATCGTCTGGAAAATCCGTCACAAATGAAAATATTCATAACATATCGACACACACCTTTTCTTGCAATACTCCATCAAGCAGTTGCCATACAAGATACACCCGCATTTTGCAACAGAAAACGTGCTAAAAAGGCGATTTTGTCAGGGAACATAATCCAGAAGTTATGAAACGATATGCGCGAATATCAAAGGGAATCAGAATCGTTAGGATATCAAATCAGATACAAATTCTGATCTCTAGAGGGTCCAAAACCTTGGTATTACATACTTTTACACTATTTGCGAACAAGGTGCGGCAATTTCGTCACGAAATTCAAACTCAACCGCCATTATGATGTGACATTGATCGACATATGTTTTTTTTAAAAATATCAAGCTAAACGCTGTATGTTTTGTACAATCAAGGACCATAATCTAGGCAGTTACGATCCAATATGCGTGAATGTCGACATGAACCGGGATCAGTGGAATATAAAAAATATAATTTTAGTTGTATTAAAATCGGACGAAAACTGTGAGCTCTAGCGGGTTCGCAACCTTGTTAATACATACTTTTGAACTATCTGCGTTCCAGGAGCGGCCATTTTGTCTGGTGATTTCGGTCCGATTTTCACGAAATTCGAAGTCAACCGTGGAAACGATTTTTGAAATTGAAAATAAATTTTGACTTCAAGGGACATAATCCAGGAAGTTATGTTCAGATATGCGTGATTATCGACAGGAACCAAGATCTTTGATATAAACATAGTACATCTATATTTTTGAAATTCATCAAAATTGAAAAAATATTGAGTTTCCACAAGCTAAAAACGTGGTTATAATCCGTGAAGTTACCGTTCGATACACGAAAATGTCAAAAGGAGCAGAGATCTTTGGGAAATACACCTATTTTTCAAGTTTCGTAAAAATCGGATAAACATTGTGACCAGTGCAGTATCTACGAACAAAATTTGACACAGACGGACGGACAGGGGCGACAACAATTTACGTCCACGTGAAAATATGGTCGTATAATATGTTGTTAACTATCGGACTAAATCTCTGGATTACATGCGTTGCGTTTATAACATGGATTAATGGCGTTGTAGGAAAATATTGGTAGTTCTAATAACTCATACCGAAGTTGCTATTCGCCACCTTTATACTTTACAGGAGACTGATTGCTTCACAAACAGATATTGAGAGCAATATCAAATTGACGGCACATTGGGCCTATACATGATTAACACAAGCTATCTGTGCCACTCAGAATTCAAAAGCACAAGTTTTGGGGGAAATATGTCGCCTGCCCGCCATTTTAAAAACAAATGTAATTTAAAAATTAAAATATATTAGCTCTGCGGTTATGAACACATTCACAATTAATTAAATACAAATGGTTGTTGGTAGTTTAGTATAGCCCACGTTATGTATGTGTGCAGTGATCGAGAAATATTTAGCATTGGGTGTCCCATCTGTAAATATGTTCATTTGGAACAAACAGAGCAATAAATTCATTTCCAATAAGAGACTCTCTCTCGAGAAATAGGTCAAAATATTTTAATCGAAAATTAATTGTTTCAATAGCCTATTACGGTGTTCGACTTTTTCATTCAATATTCAAATATTGGCAAATTATACCTCTGTTTCGAGTATTATCACCTTCTTCAAATACATTAAATTGTTTACACATGGCCTATTAAAAATTGAAATTCTTTAATATTATAGATCATGCTTCACGTTGTGTTTACACAAGAACTTTTTGTAGCATGTTCCTAGTTTGTTTCATTCCTTACAAAATATTTACGAAGGTATAACATGAATATATTATTAATTATCTACCATAAATGACAAAATTCAATTTGCTGGGTTTTTTTTTAACAATCTAATACGTGTATTTGGCATAACACAGATATATCCAGTAAACTGTAAAATATGGGTTTAATGTATTAATTACAACACAAATGTATTATCTGGTATATGTTTATACATACAATAGACATATAAACATGGGTTTCATAACAGTTGTCAGTCCAGTGGATTAAATACAAACATAAAACTAAAATTTATAAACTCACCACGAGACGTGTTCGCTAACAATTACGCACGTCCTGTCGTTTGGACGACGTGTATGTGGTCTTTGATATATACGTTCGGGAACATTACATTAAAAACTGTTTTTGTTTTAATTTCTCTGGGAGATTAGTAATTTTGGGGATAGATACCTTAAAATTATCACATCGATGCGGTATTGATAAAACATTCGAACAAAAATGCAACAAATTGTCACCAATTCGTTAAATGTAACAAAAAAAAACCACAACACTAAGTGTGATGTCACAAATGCAATATTGGTAAATGAAAAACCGTGCGGCTAATTGGTTTAATTGATTATCAATACTTGTAAATAATTGTGTTTTCTGAAAATAGATATTTTCAACCCACCTTATTTATTTAACATTATGCATAGGCCTGCAAGTAAACCATTTAAGTATAGATCTTCATACAAGTTATTTGCAGTTCCCCTTGAAATTATCAATTCCAACTGTCGACATATTGTGTTTGTGTGGGTAACAAAATTGTCCGACAATGAAAGGATATTTGATGAAGACCATTCATCAAACAAGGGATGTTTTCTCACTGACATTTAGAATGTGTAACAATTTCATCCGATACACGTTTCAAACGGTATCCATATTGATTACAGATATCACAACTGATAAAATTCCCACCATCGGAGCTAAAATGATAGACACTATTCTCAATGATTTAAATTACATTTTAAAATATAGTGGAGTGGTTTGGATGGACGTCATTCGACTGAATGGATCCACGTCCAAACTTTGAACACTCTTTGTCAATATTAACAGGTCCAATATTTTTATAACAAGATAATAAAAAAAAAATGATTTAAGAAAAAACGGAAAACGTTCGGTTGCGTTAAACTTGGTGGTAATCTATATAATATGTTCATTTTTTGTACTTTTTTTCAAGAGGCGTATCTTCTGTGGGTGCCGACATTTTTAAGGTGATAGATGGGTAAATGGCAAACTTGGTTTTGAGTTGAAAACTGCAGTTTTATTCTTTTTACAGACATTTTCTTGCTCACTAATCAACCATTTAACGAGCCCTATCTATTTCCTTTCACATTTGACACTTTTCAGTGGAAATAACTAGATTTGGGTGACAGAAACCACGCACTGGTTGCTCTCATTTCTCCCGCTTTTGAAGAAAATCTGCGGGCCAATTATTTTTGATGACGTAAATTGATGGTTGCCTTAAAGAGGTTACTAGAATGATTTTAAAATAAACTATAAGACGTCAAATAGCCAGCAGTGTTGTTTTGTTTAACTTATTTGACTTCACCTGCTGCAGATGTCTTAACTTACTCGGTTACTGTGTTACAGTACTGAGTTTAATGTATTAGTAAATGCAGGATGACCGCACCACACATAAACACAGCATAATGCACAGACACCCAATCATTAAACAATAGTATATCAGACCAAGTGGATGGATTCAGGAACTCGCCACAAGCGTCCATTGCGTTGTATAGCCCCGGGCCTGGAATCATACAGGCTTTACTCAACATGAAAAACACATTATCAGGGGACAATTAAACACGTGCACATAACTAATCAGAAACTAACAAAGAAGAAAACTGTGAATTTTAAAACCAAGTTACTGTAACTTAAGGCAAAATTCATTTAGAGAACTTGATCTGCTTGGCATCATTTGTGTTGCATCCATGATACCGTGATTTTCTATCAGTAATTGCATAGTTTTATAACTTTTTCTTTGCCTCATTTGGAAAATCTAATTCTTCTACTCATTCATCCTACATATCCAACTAATTTGGTATTAACATGGATCTGATCAACTGAGAAGTTAAGCGTGAGAGTATGCCGAAATAAATTGAAAAATAAGTATGATTAATGGCAAAAAGTTAAATAGATTATCTTCAGAACACAGCTTGTCAATCCTAATTATGAAACAGAGAAGGACACGTCGATATTGCCGATGTAATCATAAACAAAATTTTGTAAACGGTGATCAGATCCAGAATCACTTTGAACTGTTGTTTTATTAATGGGCGGAGTGGGGTGTGTTTGTATGTCTGAGGTGTCGAGTCAGCGTGCTTCGTCGTTTCCATGGGAAGATTAGATAAACCTTCAATATTTCCCTCGGTACGTTTTCGTCGTATTGTCATGGAGGCGACCCTCGACTCCCACAACACGAAAGTCGCCGATATTCCAGTGCTGTAAACAGGACAGGGATAGTCGCCATACAAGTAAACGTACTGCGCAGTGTGGTCAATAGTTGGTATTTCTGTTACTAACAGCCATAGGGACAGAAAAGAACGCTCTGTTATGCACAAGATGCATCTTGTCATTAAACATCTCTGATGGATTCTTCAGACTGACACTGTCTATCAGGACATGGCAATACATACACTATGCAAAAATTATCGTGTCTCGAAGTTCAATGATGTCACTTTTATAAATTATAACATAGTGCACAATTAAATCGATAAAGATGTAAAGCCACTAGTCGTCATTTGCATTGTTAAGACAATATCCAATTTTTCATGGCCTAATCCACACTGTAATGTGCACATATTTATTATTGAATATTTACTAAGAAGACAAAATATTAAATGATTATATGTATAGAGGACACCGCCTTGTTTATATTGTCTGAAACGTTTAGAAACTTCTAATTAAACATATCTCTATAGGTACATTGTACTTAACGGAACTGAATATTTGTCGAGCTGATGTTACTATTGGAGATTCTACTTTCACAACCTATTAGAAACAAAGTTGCCTCTGCGGTCACAAATCGAAGATCTTAATCACTACCTCTTTACATCCAAATACAGGAAAGGGAATACTAGATAATCTACACTATTAGTAAGTGCAGGCGGACCGCACTACACGCAAAACAAAAATCTACAAGATAAACGTGCGGACAAGGCAAAAAATAGTCAAAGCAAAAAATAAATATCAAATCAAGTGAATGGATCCGGGGTCCAGCCGTAAGCGTCCACTGCGCTGTACAGTCCCGGGCCTGTTATGGTACAGGCTTCACTAAAAATGATTAGCAAATAAAGACGTAACAGAAATAATGCCACCAATCTTTTTACAAACATTTTCTTGCTCACTAATCAACCATTTAATAAGCACTATCTATTTCCCTTCACATTTTACACTTTTCAGTGGAAATAACTAGATTTGGGTGATAGAAACCACGTACTAGTGGCTCTCATTTCTTCCGCTTTTGAAGAAAATCTGCGCGCCAATTATTTTTGATGACGTAAATTGATGGTTGCCGTTAAGAGGTTACTAGAAGAATGACTTTAAAATAAACTATAAGACGTCAAAAAGCCGGCAGTGTTGTTTTGTTTAACTTAATTGACTTCACCTGCTGCAGATGTCTTAACTTACTCGGTTACTGTGTTACAGTACTGATTTTAATGTATTAGTAAATGCAGGATGACCGCAACACACATAAACACAACATAATGCACAGACATCCAAGCATTAAACAATAGTATAATATATCAGATCAAGTGGATGGATTCAGTTGATGATGAATGAAGAAGCCAATTGATTTTGAACGATTTACGATAATTAAATGTTAGTATAGGACAGAACTCGTAATCAGAATTTAGTGTGCTGTAAATGTTTTAGTGCGCTGTAAATGTTCGCATCACTGAGTGACAAAATGAAAAGTATGCCACAACCCTAGACTGTTCGGGGGACTTAGCTACTGAGGGCGTATGTTTAGTTGTCTGACAACCTATCTTTTAGCTGGTTATGTTACCACAGTATTTGTTTCAGTGACGCAGGGAAACTGGCAACAATTACAAGACTCTGGCCCGGAAATTTGGACTTGGACGGTCAACAGTTTGATCTGAATCAAGCGTGTCACCCTCAAATCTTGACTGCGAATAACCTGTTCGGAATAATTGTTCCAGGTTTAATTCGGAAAAATATACGGATTCATTGATTCAAATTCAGTTCGTTTTTTATCGAATTGAGTGCCTAAGTCTGGAATAAGACCTTATTCAAAATTCAATTCAAATTATACTAACACATCTGACCCCCACCCCCCTCCCCCGCATCTTTCACAGTGCTTGGTGTACTTTTTAGGAGTCGCGGTGGCTCAATGAGTAAAGTGCTGGGTCATTAATCTGGAGGTGCCGGCTACGATAACGGTGTTGGTCGAGATAGTTACGCCATTGTTCCATTTTCTCTGTTGCTGGACCGAGGACCCGGGAAGGAAGCGGCCTGTGTACACATTGGCGTGCAAATTAAAGAAACCCTGAAAGTTAGAATTCGAAATAATAGAAGGACTTTATCCGGGCAGCAAAATATTCCTCACAATATACGTTATCTTGAATGCCCAACTTTGTTAGCCAGGTGGGACAGAAACGCAAGCCGCTACACCACTAATGATTCCTTAAACACTGTGTGGTGTGCCTTCACAACAACATTAATCCGGTGCTACATGTTTGTATTTTGTTGACGGTTATTCGGTTCATTAAAACCGTATAGCCGGTAGGTATATTTGGTTAGTAAATACCAAACCATACTTGTATTCTTAGAAGTTAGTTCAACTTAAAAGACCTGCGTAGATGTTAGTATTCCCTGTGGTTAAATCTCACTACATGAGTTCATAAACAACATTCCCTTTGTTTCAGGTCGTTGAACCAAATGGTTTTATCCTGGCTTTATTTTGTTATTCAACACGCTTTTCGCAACCAATCAAAGAATCAGTCATCAAATAAAGCTTTTGGCGTCGAATTTTTATTTGATTTTGTTGTCATGCCAAATGAGATGATCTGAAAAGTCTTGTAAATTGGAAGAAAATAAATCAAAGCACGAATTTTTATGTTGGGTAAATGATAATAATTGAGGAATATTGGTTTTTTAGTATTGCCTGATTTCTAATTAGGTATTCCGTAAGACTGACTGTAAACTGTGTTGAATCTGGGAAAAACGATGATTTCTTTTTTATAACTGTGTTTTCTATCTTGAATATTTATGAATCTAGATTACAGGGATATCATGAAATTTGTTACGAGTGCATTGATGATATTTCTTTTGATGAAAAATCGAAGATTTGACTCCAGTTCTATGCTCAATGAATTTACCTTTTTATGGAGCTTGTAAAATCGTTTTCTTGATATCAGAGTGTAAGCAAATATCTTTGTATCCACAAACCATAGTTCAAGAAAGAGTTCAGAAGAGAACTAATCAAACATGTATATTTATCAATATCACACACGTGCATTGAATACATTGAATAAATACAGCATAATCGCCTAGAGAACATCTGCAAATGCAAAGAGACCGATCGAGAAAGATAAGCTTCAATACAGTTAAACTTTTCAGAAGTGTATCCTTACATTTTATAAGTTTTACCTCTCTATATGCGTGATAGCGCTAACCCGAGTTTTTGGGCACGTTAATGTTGCGAAGAATCCAAACCTATGTTATCTTTTTAGATTCAAAAATAAATGTATGCATCCGGATTAGCTGGATCTGGTTTCCGGGACGTCTGGCTGACTGGCTTGCTCTGTTGGTGACTACTGCGCAGATTCGCAAATATATCAGAACGGGTATGCGTTCCGGGCTTGTGGCTGTGATGACAACAAAGTAGTAAATAATTTCACCATGCTTAGACCGAAAGTCAAATATCCAGATACTCAAAGCCTTTCAAACAATTTCCCTGAAATTGGTTTGATTGGTAGATTTATCTGGAGTCGATAAGACAAAGGCGAACTGGAGAAAACAACCAAAAAATCAAACGAAACAAAATAAGATTGGGTTTAAAGATATGGATCAAATTATTGCCCGAACATGTTAATTATATAGGTAATAGACTTTAAAGAACTCCAGATAACCCAATTATGTCCAGTCGTGTGATTGCTAGTTTGATGCAATTACCACATAGTAAATTATCTAGTAATGTCCAAAGTTAAATTTATATTTACCCAAAACATTAAAAAGTTTCATTTTTCTACTCATTTTATTGTTTTTATACCGTATCTATCTATCTATAATAATAATACTGACTTCTTACACAAGAAGACTGAAACCATGTCCCGTGGTTTGCATATGATTGTGGTAAGAATGTTCAACTAGAAATGAAATGGTGTTTAACGACCTACGGTTCTACACACGAGGACAGACATGCGCCATACAGTATGCTATGAGGGGAATTCCCTCCGGGCAACCGTACTACAGTCCAGTTTTATATTTAATTCCAACTGCCAAAGGTTCTTTAACGTGCACGAATGCAAATAGCCAAATTATTGAAATCAGTGATGTATTTGTAAATTCTCTTTTTATATTATAAAAATCTCTGCGATTTAAAAACTTCAACTACAAAAAATGGCCAAAACTCATTGGCAACAACGTCACAGAACAGTTACCCATTACTCAGATTTTTCTTTTTAAAGCCAAGAGTTAGTAACACAAGAATCGATAATTGTTGGAAACAAATTAAAGCTACTGCCTTTTCTAGTAATTTATTTTCGTACAATGATCAAATAAACACAGCTTAACGTAATAACTTCATTTAGGTCGCTTACGTTAAACAGTTTAGTAAAAGGCAAAGTTGGACGGCCGTTGTTTCTGATTCAATTAACAGATTGGTGGTATTTACGAGATAATTTCTAGGTGAGCATGAGCACCAATTACGATCAGTCAGGCCATAATACAAATGAAAAGGGGTTTTAACATCCTACATTTCTGCACCAACCGGCTTAAAGGGACAATAACATTCTTGCTGGCTTGGTAGCTCCAGAAAATAAATAATACCCTTATTCTAAGTACTAGATGTTTAAGTGTCCTACCTGTTGTGTAAATTATCCATTACAACCTATTTTTCGAAAATATTTTAAAATCCAAGTCACATTTGAAAAGCTTTACGTTAGACTTTTCAAATCAATTGGTTGAATTTTTCCAATTTTTTAAAAATAGGTGTGTTAAGATGAAATTTATATCATCATTTAATTGGAATACTATAAAATAATACGATTTGTTGACCATAATGAAGATTGGGACATATTATTCAGTTACAACAAAAGTGTTATTGGGGCTTTAAAGAAGACTGACAGTATGATGTGAGGTTATTTGCTCGGACAGCAGCGCTACGACATACTCGTATTTCAAATTCCAACTGCTTTACTCCCATTCGAACGACTAGATGCATGCCCTCCTTCTGCACCAATACGAAACGACGTCGAAAAATCGCGAGAAGCTTTCTCGGCCAATGCTGGGGTCGATCCCGATACCATCCGGTGTCTTTGACATTCACTAACATATGTCAGTCAAATGAAATGAAATAAAATGAGGTATAACGTCCAACTATTCTGCTCCGAACTGGGCTAATGACCCCCTGTAAAATAAATCTACATCAACGTGATATGTTTGCCCTAGCAGGTGTGGACGTGTCATGTTTTGATTACTCCTATAAACTTTTGTCATACAAATATTATCAGGTATGGATTCCATGCAATACGCACGACAGTCAAAAATACTCGACTTGGTATTAAAAGGAGGCAACAGACGTTTGACTTGGTTCCTGTATCGCGACATACAAGTTGCACCACATATACCTGTTTAGATTTGAACTTTAACCTAATAGATGAGTTTAGTGGTACGCTAGAACTCGACAGGGAGTAATCGATAACATAATGTCTTTAAATTGCCCAAGAGGAGTTGGCACACAAAAACAATTTGTTTCCCTATTCGGTCTGTCTGGGAATGTTATTATGTAAAACTAAATCCAAAGAGAATTGAAATCACAGACAGCAGTCCGGGTATGAAAATGAAGGGTACAGTGTGGATATGGCATGTCACTACATACAAAACTGGCTAATTTGGAGACTCAGATTTCCTTTCTGAGCTACATATTTAACACATACATGCCAAATAAACAGATATTAGATTTTGGCATCGATATAGTGGAATAGTATGATGGATATAATTTTGCTATTCGGCTTATTCAAGTCCAATTGCAATGTAATCGTATTAGTACACTAAATACAAAATTAAAACGGCAGTTGATAAATTTCAGTCAACACCGCATTAAAACTGTAAGCAACATAACACTGATACAAGTCAATCCATGGTCGTTATATATACAAGACACAACCGCCAACGAAGAGAGATTTATATACGGATTGTAAGCAACATACATATCCATACAAGTGACAATTTGCGGCTGTAAGACCAAAAATAGTTAGAAACATACATATCTCAGCGAAATACAAGTTAGCATACGTTAATAAAGGATACACCACTAAGCATACGCAAGGGGATAAGCAAGACATTCTCTAAATCTACATCACATAATAACATCTAATACTATAGAGTATAAAAATGTAATAAATGTCAACATAGGAAGGTTAGTGCCAAATTGAGTCTACCAGGTAATCAACCAAAGTCAAGTGGTGATCAAATATCACACTATATCATTACTTCTGTAGGAGCTGGGTTCACAAGTTTGACGGATGTCAGAGATATCAGTTGTTTTAGCAAAGTCATCCCACTACACAAATGCATAACCTACTGTGAGGTATGTTTGAAGCTGTTGTCCCGGAGCTTTCTATGTGAGGGTTTAGGCACCAGTTCCCTACTGATTTCCCAACTTTGGAAACACTTCACAGCTATAATATAGACGTTGTTTAATCAGTGTATCCGGACTTTTACGGGTAAAGTTGGCCTGGCTAAGAACGTCGTGGGAGTGGGATTTCCGTCAAAAATGTTCAACTGTATATAATTTTGATATTAAGAAACGTCTTTCTTCGTCTACAGTCCATTAACCTTCATGGCAGCAAATGTAACTTTCCTATCAATTAATTTTGTAATTTGCTGATCGTGCGATAAGGCCAAAGGGTGATGCTGTTTCGACTGAAAAATATGGGAGAAAAGGTAAAACGTCTTAATTTCATTTGAAAGTACATAATTTTATATGAAATTGTTATAAATCTGATGTCTACAAACGAAATCAATCTTTCAGATGATGGTCTGAAAGATGTGATTATAGAAGTTATCATCTGGTTAGGATGTGTCGCTTGAGGGTCACCAGACAAATAACTGGGATGGAACTACAAGAAACATTGCTATAGCGTTATAGAGCATACAACTTTGGTGGTGAGCTGTTATATCACCAACAAATCATTAGACGCTTTTACGGAGATCTTGACACTAGCAATCTTTACAAATCAATACCACCCGAAAGCTAGGACCGATTCATTTCATCTGGTATATTATTTGTATTTCTTTGGTTCACCTTTGCCATTTTCAAATGAAAAAGAAAATAGGTTCCACGGTTACGTATTTTACTCTTGCTGTTGATATCACCTCGAGACGCACAGGTAATTAAAGATAGTATACTTTTTATTCAAAAGTGGACAATTATTACACCTCCATAGTGTCTTGATTAGCACGTGTGTGCTGTATCATAAAGTCTGTCATTGAGTCAACTGGCGTCGTTTCGAATCCACGGTTGTACGTGACAAGGAGAAGGGTCGCATGTCCAACCTCGTGTGTTTTCTCAGGGTCATCTGGCTTCCTCCCACTGCTAAAGACCCCTACGCGCAAGCGAATAAATGAAACAAAATCCAACCATATGTTAGTCCCGAAATGACCTAGTTTGTGTCGAATGGACGTTAAACCCCATCTCTCAAATATTATTTAAATCATTATCTGAACATTTATTCACATTATAAGCCTATAATATAAACTTTTAAGAACATTGGGTGACTTTGATATTAATCGGATAAGCCTATAATATAAACTTTTAAGAACATTGGGTGACTTTGATATTAATCGGATTACATGTAGACCATGCGTACCATTTACTTGGTTATCGAGGCTTTGTTTAGTAATGACAATAGAAACTTAAAGAATTCATAACTTTACTGACATGTTTAGTATATTCATTGTTCACTATCTATTTTCGAACTATTATAGCGAGGACAGCATTTTTTTTTATCTAAATCTCGCATAATGTATCTTTAATTGATGATGGACCTCAGATCAATACAGCTTTAAAGTACAAACAATGTTACGTTGTATGGCAATCTCTCATGTGCAATATTATTAGGCAGTTGTTTAAAGGGATGAATAGTACAAGGATTATAAACTCGTTTATCCAGGAATTCATCCCCCGAATAATAGGCTTAGTAAGTGCATAAATATGATCATGCTCTTTTCATAAAATATAGTTTTAATAACTTTTTTGAGTTCCATCGAAATTAATTTCACGCCTCTTTGACATTTTATTGGGTTCATATTGTCAAGCTTTTAATACTTTTACCGATTTGTAAAATACTTGTGGGTTTATCACACAAAAGACTCTTTTCGAAATATCAGAGGATCTAATAAATTATTGGCTGCCTTTAAAGCCTAAATGTGCTGTAGACGAGAATTGTATTGCTATACAAACGATGTCCTGCCAATGGACACCACCCCGATAATTTTGGTTATATAACATAAATTGTTCGCTCTTCATGGTTAAAGCAATGGGTTCTTTTCAATATTTATTTTTTTAAATAAAGACATAACGAAAATTAATAATCTCTAGGTCAGCTATAAAGACATTGGCCTGCACGTAAATGAACCCTTGGTAATCAAAAGATCCGATTGATAAAATGGCCATCTGGGGTGTACATAACGATTTTGTTTGGGGGGGGGGGTAGCCAAAATGCGACCGACTGATGCACCCCCCCCCCCCGCCCCGGTTCAATTTCGTTCAGTATTTAATAACATATCATGTATTGAAAATTCGCAATTTTCGTCATCTAACCTAACCTAGGTTGGGTAAAATCTATTTTGGTTTGGTTTTCTTTGTGCGCATATTTCAATAAACTATTTTGAGTACAATTCATATATTAATGAAAAGTTAACGAAGAAATTTCGCGACATAACGTCTGCATATTATTTTATATCAAATGAGGATGCTGATCAGACCGGTATGACGTCAAACCGAAATTGTTGCATAAGTTTGTTGATTTTGTTAGAACTAACAATGATGCTTGTCTATAGTTTCGCCGATGGTTGAATTAGGGGGTAATTTCTCAATTTAATTTTGATTATGTTATCGATTGTTCGTCGCGCTGCATGATGTGTCCTTTATTAACACATTTTGTTTTAAATTCCCTTGACACATAGACGCCTCTGCAGGATATTTCTAATAGAACATTTACGTTTAAGAATGTATCAACCACATTTTATAAGTGTCCTTTAGTTGTCATCTCAATTTTAGGGAAGTAAAAAAGCGCGCATTATCGACCATCTTAAAGTACCTTTTTAGAAATCCATTGAAAGGTAAAATGATGTGGACAAGTTAATAGATAGCACGCTATTCTTATACACTCCTTCAGCTTTTTCTAGTAACAGTATTGAAATTTGCTAGACCAGGGAGCTAACTATTACTGGTAATAATGTCAAAGGTCATCTCCAGAAAAGATGGTAAACTGAGTAAAGAAAAAACTATTATCGCATCTAAATTTGGTCCTGATGTCGTTAACAGCGCCACCATTCATTGCCTGTCGATGTCATTACCGCCAATAGACCAACAGTAAAAAGAAAGCCGAGAACGGTAATAGTCTTTTATAATGCCATCGTCGTCTGAAAGAGAACGTGGTTCTATGGCCATTAAAAGATGTCATCTTTTCCCCATTTCCAAGAAACATTTAGAACGACTGTTTATTAAGAAAATATCACATGTCCAAGAGGCGTTACAATGAAGCTTTTAAGAAATCTAGTTCAGTGATTGCTGCTTGACGTTATAAAAGTGGAAATTCAACTGGTTGACATTTAGTGGAAACTTTAGCAGAAACAACAATAAGAACGCACAAGAGTCTTAACATCATGATTAAATTTTAATGTAATTTTAACCCATTTCGCCCAGCCTCGAAGACACCACTGCCAAGCAAACAATTTAGGTGTTCTTATCTCGCTCGAGATATATATTTACTGGAAACTTTAGTAGAAACGCAAGACAACACCAGCAATAAGAAGGTACATGTACAATAGTCTTCACAGTTATTTCGCCTAGCGACGTAAGCTTTTTTCTCCGCTTTGTAAACCTTCTCACCGTGGTGTATTCCTTTTCTCCGCAATGGAAAGTATGTTCATGTTTTTTTGATTTATCATAGTTTTCACTGCGATTTCTCATTATTATAAAAAAAAACAGCGGCTGCCAGGCAGGATACGCCCATATATTGGAAGAGATGGATGAGAACAAAGTAAAAACAAAAATGATTTTTTGTACAATCAGGGGCCATAATCCAGAAGGTTATGATCTGAAATGCGCAAATATCAAAAGGGACTGAGATAAGTTTTAAGCTTCATCAAAATTGGATTTAAAAAAAAATGTGCCTCTAGAGGGCCCATAAACTTTGAATTACAAATTTGCATGCAAAGAGTAGCCATTTTGTCGGGCATATTCATTTCGATTTTCCCGAAATTCCAATTCAACCTTCATTGTGGTGGAATGGTGATATGTATATCTAAACGATTTTCAAAATTGGAAATAAAAATTATGACCTATAGAGAATAATCCGGAAAGTTACAATCCAGTATGCACGAATATTGAAAGAAACCATGATCTTTGGGTTATAAATATGCATTACAAGTTTCATTAAAATCGGATCAAATTTGTGACCTCTAGAGTGTTCGCAGTCTAAAAACACCTACAATCCGATACACGCCATTGTTGGGGGAGACAGAGGGCAGGCCAGATGTATTGTGTGGCAAATGCCCCCCACTCACCTTGGCGCCGCTACTGCCACTTTTATCAAATATTAAGTTTTAATAATATATAATTTTAACCCATCCCAAAGACCTCTGTGTCATAGTTACAAATTTGGTGCGTTTACCTCGCTTTAGAATTCACATTTTACTTATAAATGTTTCATTTTACACAGGTTGCCCTCTATAAGTAAAATGTGAATTCTAAAGCGAGGTAAACGTACCCGATTACTGATCTGTAAACAATACTGCAGGAATAACCCTAGTCGTATCTTTAACCTTGCAGACCGTTGGAGACAGGGCGGTAGTTTGATAGGGGATGAAACTTCAATATGTGAAGTTTCTTTAACAGAAGCTTGACCACTTTTTGAGACTTGGGGGAACAACGCCACATTCCAAGCTTTTGTTAATGACACACGTAATGACGGGGAAAAGCACGCTCACGTACTCCAAGAGGAATTTAGTTGAAACAGGGTGTTTAGTGCAGATACCCCTGATTTGCGACCCATTGCTGTCTGGCAAGTCGATGACGATGCAAAAGGATTTGACCGTGGTCGACGGCAGGGTAACCCAAGAGCAACCGGGTGCGTTCGGGCTGTTTTAGAGCTGATCAGACGTTGTCGTGATCGAACAGTTATCCTGGTAGTAGCAGTGGTTGATTTGAACCTGTTGCGTAGATACTGTACTGGGACGTGGCTATCTTGAGCAGCGGTTGTTACAGGTGCAGCTCCAGGTCAAGGGTCGATCGGCAACTCTTCCAGTGGTCGATGGGTGGACATTAAAGTGTCTCGCGACGGCTATCTGTGAACCCCCTGGTCCAGCATGCCAATAGCTCAGTTCCTGTTTTCTTGTGTAAGGCGTGGCCTTTTTCCGAAGCGATAAATGTTGTGAGTTGACAACCTATTCAAATATTTATGAAATTATCGTTTTAAACGCCTTTTATCTCAACGATAAATTACCGTTAGTCTCAAGTGATCCAGACTAAGGCAATAATAATTGTTTATTTCGTAAGATGAGTATATTAAGAAAAAATAATTACACAATTACTATGCCAAATTACAATAAAATAAAACCATGTACGCACAATTAATATTCTTGAAAGGAAAACGCATATACACGTATGTCGATAAACCAGTCTGACCCTGGAGCTTTCGCTCATTTTCCAAAATAAAATAATGTATCGACTGATTTGAAATATCTATTATATAATAAAAGTTGTGTCGTTTTTGTTGTAACATATTTAGGTTATCCCCGTGTCACATAATAAGCTTTTATATGAATACAGGTCTGATATATGTCTACGGGAGACTCCTGGCCTGGCATTTATTCTACTAGACTATCTACAGTATTAGCACTTCGCCTATTTTGGATGTGATTATTATCGTGTAACCTTTTGTGACTTTAAGGACTGTGCAATATGCGCGGAGGTGTGAATTACTGGTCAGATGTGGTCCAATTTATGCCCTTGGCTGACTTTGTATTACTGACAATAGACATGTCTCGATGTCCATCCCAAGCCATTGGTTAGGAAAATTGTCTCTTTTGTCACTGACCATTGGATCGACTGGTCATTCATTGGGTGACTCATTGTGTGATGTTGATCATAAAGCCCCCTACATTACCTGTGTTTGCATTTTACCCGACCAATTGTAGACCCTAAACTTATTTTTCTCATCCAGGCACAGTGTTTTTGCAGCTAAAACCTTACTTTGAAGATATTTCTACTAAATGTATACTCTGAAGGTTTTGTCAACATATTCCAGTTATGACAATGCGCTATGTCGACATATTATACTACGACAAAATGGAATTTGTTGACATGCTTCAGAATAGCAATATATTAAAGTAGCTAAATCTCTAACTCAATATCGTACAAAGTCCTCCACATTGAAAACCAAATTATCTGTCAATTTAAATCAAAATTGATGTGATCTTAACGGGAAAAGATGGGCATCTGATATCCAATATTTAAGACAAAATATACAATTTACCATTCGTGTTTCATAATGCGTTTCAGCACCATTTGTGACAAGAAACTCGAAGTCATGTCGAACGGTGGCGTCATTTCATTATCTAGAGAGCGTAGACACGAATAACCAGACGTTAGAGGTTGCCATTTGATTGAGACCACTAGCTTATTTCGCTGAACATATAACTGATTTGAAATTAAGAGTCAAAACGAAAACTATTACATGTAAAATCAGTTTATATTCATTCGAAATCATTACTGCTTGCGTTGCAACCCATAATGATCAATTTCTAAGTCCCAAATATTAGCGGTTTAGCTTCATGAACGCCACGCGCGCTTTAAAACCGAAATGTCGACACACGGTGTGGTGCGTTGTTTCAATTAACTTAGCAAAGCTTGTTTTTTTTTTCGAGACAAAATCATCTCAACGATCACAATATGTACATACCATTAATATCGCAATATTTTTCGCGCTATTGACCCCAAAACGCTTTCGCAAACGCAGAGCTAGCCTACTGATCCCGACATTGAACAGCATACAATATAGAGTTAAGGTTAGCAGCCAAGCGCAATAAACAAATTCATCTAATTGGATAATAAACACGCGGAAATACATATGGAATAACAGCTACTTACTTTATTCAGGCGACGTTTCGAAGAGTATTCTCTCAACGTTATCAAGCTAATAACGTTGAGAGAATACATTGTACTCTTCGAAACGTCGCCTGAATAAATTAAGTAGCTGCTATTCCATAAGTATTGTTTTTGTGTATTTCTCTATCCAGTTACTATATGCCTCTAAGAGATTACTAATTGTATAATGTCACGGGAATCTTGACGATATATCCCACCTCTGCCTGAATGTAACATAGGTGGGATATTAACTGACTAAATCGGGGTAATACATAGTTAGGAGACATGCACTGAAATCAACGCAATGCATTTTCAAAATCTTTGTCAACTCTTTGTTCCGAGTGGTTCTTAAATATTGTCATTGAAGGAGAACAATCTACTGAAAGTTTTTATTTACTTTCTCGAGGACGCCGACGACTAAATCGGCCACTAAAAAAAACAATTATTGTTTTGTCCAAATGTCAGCGAAGCCAATAGAAGGGATGCAACTCGTTTATCATAAATTGGAGTCAGACAAGTATTCCTTCACTGTTCACTTTATGTTCCATCATTACCTTATTCCAGTAGATTTTAATTTAGATCTGCCAAATGTATCAAATGTTCATTTTATTGGATGTAGTTCTTCTGATGATTAAGTGTCTTATATGCGCGAGACATTGCTTAAAGTGGACGTACACAGTTTTTTTGTAAAGTGAAATGAAATACACGCAATAAACGTGCTATGAGGGAATTTTGTCCGGGCAGCGACACTATGGTCTACTCTTATATCCAGGTGATCTTTAACGTGCACGCCAATAATCTATACAGAGGACCGTGTCAGACCCTGAATCCTACACCACTGATGAACTTTCTCGGCCAATGCATCCGGTGCCTTACCCACCTAGCAGCCGCAGCTCCTTTAATTAGTTTTTTTTAAATTATAATTATTATTATTTGTGGGTATTCGTCAATTTAAATGTGGCTGGTCATTTACCCAATATTACCCAGTACTACCCAATACCACCCCAATGTCACCTCAATATCACACATACTACCTAATACTACAACATAATGATGCAAAATTGATATATCATTCGATTTTTTTCAAAAATATTAAATTAAATTGAGGGACATGTACTTCAAAGGCGAATACCTGACAGATCTATTTGCCTCCTTATATCACCTTAAACAAGCAAAAACTAACCCAATGCTATCAAATAACACCAAATACTATCTGCTATCATTAAATAACAACCTAATATTGTCAAATGACAAAATATTAGTTTAATTACCGCGCAGAATATTTGACAATTTTCAGAAAATGGAAATGATTATACAGTTGTCTCCCTTTACAACCGATAACTTTATATTAGATTGATTTTCAGATTAATTTAATCATCTTCATTTGCGTTTCAATGGGTTTCCAACTCGACGAAATTAAAACAATTATTTTGTTGTGTATATTTGAATCAATGTATATAATTACTACTGTATTATTGTATAAGATGACCCACAGTCTATAAATAACTATTTCAACCCCTCTATGGGTATCGTCAAAGTGTAGACCCCACGCTTTATCGCTATCAAGGGGTAAGAGGAAGAGGTGGGCCATTTTGGGAATAAAATACACGGCAGCATTCAATAGAAAATAATAAATGAATAAATATTTATTTATTTCATAAGTCTGTCTAATTTGGGGGTCTCGGGTGCTAAGTGGGTAAGACGTTGGTTCGCAAGTCTGGGGGTAGGATATTCGACCCCTGCATTGGCTGAGAATTTTATCCAGATTTTCTGGCGTGATTACCTCTTGCAGGACGGAGGGCCTGACAAGGGCAGCTGTCTTGGCGTTCGGGTGGTGTACATATTGGCGTGCTCGTAAAAGATGTATTGACAGTTCGAAATAAGAGTCGGCCGTAGTGCCGCTGTCTGGTCAAAATTTCCCTCATAACACACACGGAACAGAACAGTAGAACGTTAAACAAGATTTCATTTCATTTCTGGCTAATTTCTTTTATTTTACGATCTTTTAGATTAGGCGCGGAAAAGCATATCTAGTGAATCCAAATCGTTGAGCACCCCCCCCCCCGCCTTCATTATTTTGGCAAACGAAAGACGCCTGCTACAAATATTTCCTTGCAGAACCACCCAACTACATGAAGTCTACCATTTTCAGCGCTTTTAGTAAAGTGAGGAACAAATAATTACGCTACACCACTTTAAATTACTTTATAGCGATATTTTACAATAAAATACGATTAAGTCTACCATTTTCCCACTTTAATATATTATGTTAATTAATGAGGCTACACACACTTTAAATTACTTTTTAACGATGTTTTGTACAATAAATTGCGATTAAGTATGTTTCGTCACGAAGAATGTGATCACGATGATATGGTTCAAGTACTTGAAGGTACAACACGTGTGAGAAACCAGAACATCAAAAACGTAAGGACAATTAAATAACAGCAGTGGGCCAGTTCCTGTTTTCATTTCGTCTCAAGAGCATAATATTAAGCAACATACAAACCGTGTTGAGGGTAGCGTTTGTAAGATAAGGTGAGTTTTCTAATGTTGTGCAAATACTTCCATGCCAGTTAATGTCCAGTTGATGATTGCAGAAACATAGTAGTCAGGTCAATATATGGAAAATACCCCCTCCCCTCTCCCCCCCAAAAAAAACAAAATTGCAACAAAAGGTTTCCCAAATGAATCTAGTAGGGTTTAGTGCACTTTATAACATACTAAAAGTTTACCAAAGTAGGCCCCCGGAAAAAGTGTTTTTTCACGATGGTGTTAAAAATGGCCACAAAAAAAAAAAAACGTCTTAAAATGATCATAACTATGTAACTATCAACTCAAATTTGATGATCTTCTTGCCTTTTCCTAGGTTTTAGTATGTTATCAAGTACACTAAGCCCTGCCTTAGACAGTTGAGAAACCTTTTTTTGCAATTTGGGGGGTGGGGGGTAAATTGTATTTTTATCTGACTATACCGGGTTTTTTTTAAATCATTAAAAGTAGGTAATTCTTAAAACGCTGTTAACCAATTGTAATATTTTTGTATCCTGTTTATGACATATAGTGTATTTGGCATTCGGAAATCACTGCCAAAACACAATGCTATATTATTGATTTCCCACAACAACAACGACAACAAACATTTTACGGGATGCCGTTTCTCCCTTTACTTGGTATCAAATACTTGGTATTATTGCTTACTCAGTGTTTATGGTTTACTAGTAACCACGTGTATTCGATACTTGTGGTCAGAATTTATGGCTTTTTGTATTCCAGATGGCAAAGTTGTAATATTTTGTTGTTTCTGGTAGGGCATCTTATTCTAGGTAACACAATTTATATGCGATTTGGTATTATATCGAAACTACATGCAGATTGATAGTTTGTTTTCCGAAATGGTGCGTTTTTAATATTTTGATTATTCGAGATAGCGCGGCTATATAGGTATTATATCTATTGGGATCGCTGAGCTCGAGTTTTTTTTTTCTATTTTAGTAAACTAATCAAAACGATTTAAATACGTTGGTGTTGTACATTGCATGGGTTAAATCATCTTCAATAGAAGTCTTGATCTCGTTTTAACTACGTACATCTTATCAAGGTCTTCACATAATACCCTGCATATTTCAGCACTAATTTCGATTGGGTGCAAGTCCAGCTTGTGAGCCTATCAGATTCATCGGTCTTCGCGAATACAAAGTCTTGCGTCTACAAGCTATAATGTTTAATCGAGTTGCGAAGTTCAAGGTTCACTCAATGTCCGTGGAGGTCGCGATGTCACAAGCTCTGATTGGACGCTACTGTCCACGTGTCTGTAGGTAACGTAGCTATAAGTTCGGGAATTGTGAAGTAATCAGGCAACGGCCAGATGTCGCAAAACTCGCAGTCGTTGCTTCAGGAACATGGGGTTAAATATTCTGCAATGTTTTAGTATTACAGCTAGGCTACACTTATCTAGGAATTAATACTTTCGTAGTGACAAGTTGGGCATTTTTGATATTTCGTGTTCGTATAGGTAGCAATAGGTTCTGGTTCCGGGATGTTCTGCACAGACAGTGTTGATAATCGCCCTACTTCAATCGATTATTATTTCGACAATGATCGTAAAATTTTACTGCGCGAATCTTGATACAATGTAAGATAAATACATTGCCAATGATCTATTAATTTCAGGTGATAGTATTTACAACAAAAGAAATGAACGACGTGTAATTCAAGCTTCTTGTATAATGAAAGGGCATGTAGTTGTTTTCGTTTCAACATTATCAATGCCAAATATACATGTACATAAAGATCTAGATGGTGTTCAGAAAATTCTAATTTTAAAAGTTTAATGGGGATAACCTCTTACTTTTTGACCAACCTGACTAATGAAGATGGGCATACAAGCTATACCTTCCACATGAGAGATATTTTGCTGCTTCGATACCGTCCAAACTTGATTCAATTGATAACTTTTAGGGTGTCGTTTGATCACTATAGTAAATATTTGTCACCTGTATTTGTAGGTGATATCACTTTTTAATACTGCCATTAAAGGAGAATCTTTAACGTGATGTCAACCGCACCTCGAATTTACGTCCTCACTAAACACGGCTGGAATATCAGAAGGAACTCCTGGGATCACCTGGTTATTGATCCATCGCCATTCTAACCGAGCCACCCTAGGAAGAGTATGCAAATTACCCGTCCCTTCGTAGCTATTTCGTGAAAGCATACCCTAATGAGTATAACCTTAACTTTGCAATGGCCGTCCGTGTTTATGGCGATGTGAGACTCAGCAAACGGAGGCAGACTACCATGAAATTTCACTATCTCGGCAACCACAAATTATAGCAATTCTCCCTCTGTCCATTTTCTCCCAGTTTGCATACCCATTTTTGGTTTTTTGCGGGGGGGGGGGGGGTCTAGAATGGACGAGGAGGGTTTTAATTAATATTTTCTGATAGGTATTGGTAAATGTTCATGATTTTGAGGCGGGAGGATAACGTAGTTATTAGGTTGGCAACGATGATGTGTACGGCAACTGTTTTTAATAATATGCTTCTTCAAGTTTGTATTTCAAAATTTTGGTTGTCAACCTCATTCAAATTTTAGTGCAATTTATTCCTCTGTCTTTAGTGAAAAGCATTCAGCCTAACGAAAATTTGGGGAAAAGTTGGAGGTTGGCAAAGAGTACAGAGTTAACATTGAAGTCAATAGGGGATATTATTGGTGGTCTGCATCCAAACAAAATCACTCTGTGTAGTGTATTACCCCCCTTTACACATTATCAATCCAATCATTTCTTCCTCTTTCAGCATTCGGAAATCACAAGATTTCATATGCAAAAAAAAAAACAATGCTATAAAATGATTTCTACAAACAACAACAAAAAACATTCTACGGGATGCCGTTTCTCCCTTTACTTGGTATCAAATACTTGATATTATTGATTACTCAGTGTTTATGGTTTACTAGTAACCACGTTTATTGGATACTTGTGGTCAGAATTTATGGTTTTGTCAGGATTAATAGTTAGCACGTTAATCAATCGCGAGATATATCACATAGTAGGGATACACAAATAGGTTAATCAATAATATAAAGTTACTAATACATGAATTACCACTAACTTCTCTTGATAACTTGTCTACTGCCAAGTGTACACCACAATGAGTCATTGGTCAGTTGCCGAAAGGCCGGAAATAAAATTACTAAGGTAAAGTATTGGACATTATTGGTACTATTGTGTACTTTTATACTATTATGTTGTTTTACATTTTGACATTTAGGCTCTGATTTGACGCCTTTTCTGTTCATTCAACAGGCCCGGGACTGTACAGCGCAGTGGACGCTTACGGCTGGCCCCCGGATCCATTCACTTGATTTGATATTTTTAGCAGGTTAATTTTATAGATTTTTGTTTTTCGTGTAGTGCGGTCCCCCTGCACTTACTATTAGAGTAGAGTTTTAGCCCTTCGTACTGTAGAATGTTCTCGTTGTCGGGCTTTGCTCCTGTTTGCTCGCTACACTTATTATTTTGACGTTTTCCGAGATTCTATCCGGATTATCGCCCTTATTGTTGAAATTGTTTGACGTTTTGACATCTGACGTCAACTGGCAGACTATCGCCATTGAAGAGACGACCATTATCAAGATCGGTCGCATTATTTCTGTTACCTCTTTTTTTTTCAAATCATTTTTAGTGAAGCCTGTACCATAACAGGCCCGGGACTGTACAGCGCAGTGGACGCTTACGGCTGGCCCCCGGATCCATTCACTTGATTTGATATTTTTAGCAGGTTAATTTTATAGATTTTTGTTTTTCGTGTAGTGCGGTCCCCCTGCACTTACTATTAGAGTAGAGTTTTAGCCCTTCGTACTGTAGAATGTTCTCGTTGTCGGGCTTTGCTCCTGTTTGCTCGCTACACTTATTATTTTGACGTTTTCCGAGATTCTATCCGGATTATCGCCCTTATTGTTGAAATTGTTTGACGTTTTGACATCTGACGTCAACTGGCAGACTATCGCCATTGAAGAGACGACCATTATCAAGATCGGTCGCATTATTTCTGTTACCTCTTTTTTTTTTCAAATCATTTTTAGTGAAGCCTGTACCATAACAGGCCTGGGACTGTACAGCGCAGTGGACGCTTACGGCTGGCCCCCGGATCCATTCACTTGATTTGATATTTTTAGCAGGTTAATTTTATAGATTTTTGTTTTTCGTGTAGTGCGGTCCCCCTGCACTTACTATTAGAGTAGAGTTTTAGCCCTTCGTACTGTAGAATGTTCTCGTTGTCGGGCTTTGCTCCTGTTTGCTCGCTACACTTATTATTTTGACGTTTTCCGAGATTCTATCCGGATTATCGCCCTTATTGTTGAAATTGTTTGACGTTTTGACATCTGACGTCAACTGGCAGACTATCGCCATTGAAGAGACGACCATTATCAAGATCGGTCGCATTATTTCTGTTACCTCTTTTTTTTTTCAAATCATTTTTAGTGAAGCCTGTACCATAACAGGCCCGGGACTGTACAGCGCAGTGGACGCTTACGGCTGGCCCCCGGATCCATTCACTTGATTTGATATTTTTAGCAGGTTAATTTTATAGATTTTTGTTTTTCGTGTAGTGCGGTCCCCCTGCACTTACTATTAGAGTAGAGTTTTAGCCCTTCGTACTGTAGAATGTTCTCGTTGTCGGGCTTTGCTCCTGTTTGCTCGCTACACTTATTATTTTGACGTTTTCCGAGATTCTATCCGGATTATCGCCCTTATTGTTGAAATTGTTTGACGTTTTGACATCTGACGTCAACTGGCAGACTATCGCCATTGAAGAGACGACCATTATCAAGATCGGTCGCATTATTTCTGTTACCTCTTTTTTTTTTTCAAATCATTTTTAGTGAAGCCTGTACCATAACAGGCCCGGGACTGTACAGCGCAGTGGACGCTTACGGCTGGCCCCCGGATCCATTCACTTGATTTGATATTTTTAGCAGGTTAATTTTATAGATTTTTGTTTTTCGTGTAGTGCGGTCCCCCTGCACTTACTATTAGAGTAGAGTTTTAGCCCTTCGTACTGTAGAATGTTCTCGTTGTCGGGCTTTGCTCCTGTTTGCTCGCTACACTTATTATTTTGACGTTTTCCGAGATTCTATCCGGATTATCGCCCTTATTGTTGAAATTGTTTGACGTTTTGACATCTGACGTCAACTGGCAGACTATCGCCATTGAAGAGACGACCATTATCAAGATCGGTCGCATTATTTCTGTTACCTCTTTTTTTTTCAAATCATTTTTAGTGAAGCCTGTACCATAACAGGCCCGGGACTGTACAGCGCAGTGGACGCTTACGGCTGGCCCCCGGATCCATTCACTTGATTTGATATTTTTAGCAGGTTAATTTTATAGATTTTTGTTTTTCGTGTAGTGCGGTCCCCCTGCACTTACTATTAGAGTAGAGTTTTAGCCCTTCGTACTGTAGAATGTTCTCGTTGTCGGGCTTTGCTCCTGTTTGCTCGCTACACTTATTATTTTGACGTTTTCCGAGATTCTATCCGGATTATCGCCCTTATTGTTGAAATTGTTTGACGTTTTGACATCTGACGTCAACTGGCAGACTATCGCCATTGAAGAGACGACCAATATCAAGATCGGTCGCATTATTTCTGTTACCTCTTTTTTTTTTTCAAATCATTTTTAGTGAAGCCTGTACCATAACAGGCCCGGGACTGTACAGCGCAGTGGACGCTTACGGCTGGCCCCCGGATCCATTCACTTGATTTGATATTTTTAGCAGGTTAATTTTATAGATTTTTGTTTTTCGTGTAGTGCGGTCCCCCTGCACTTACTATTAGAGTAGAGTTTTAGCCCTTCGTACTGTAGAATGTTCTCGTTGTCGGGCTTTGCTCCTGTTTGCTCGCTACACTTATTATTTTGACGTTTTCCGAGATTCTATCCGGATTATCGCCCTTATTGTTGAAATTGTTTGACGTTTTGACATCTGACGTCAACTGGCAGACTATCGCCATTGAAGAGACGACCATTATCAAGATCGGTCGCATTATTTCTGTTACCTCTTTTTTTTTCAAATCATTTTTAGTGAAGCCTGTACCATAACAGGCCCGGGACTGTACAGCGCAGTGGACGCTTACGGCTGGCCCCCGGATCCATTCACTTGATTTGATATTTTTAGCAGGTTAATTTTATAGATTTTTGTTTTTCGTGTAGTGCGGTCCCCCTGCACTTACTATTAGAGTAGAGTTTTAGCCCTTCGTACTGTAGAATGTTCTCGTTGTCGGGCTTTGCTCCTGTTTGCTCGCTACACTTATTATTTTGACGTTTTCCGAGATTCTATCCGGATTATCGCCCTTATTGTTGAAATTGTTTGACGTTTTGACATCTGACGTCAACTGGCAGACTATCGCCATTGAAGAGACGACCATTATCAAGATCGGTCGCATTATTTCTGTTACCTCTTTTTTTTTTCAAATCATTTTTAGTGAAGCCTGTACCATAACAGGCCTGGGACTGTACAGCGCAGTGGACGCTTACGGCTGGCCCCCGGATCCATTCACTTGATTTGATATTTTTAGCAGGTTAATTTTATAGATTTTTGTTTTTCGTGTAGTGCGGTCTCCCTGCACTTACTATTAGAGTAGAGTTTTAGCCCTTCGTACTGTAGAATGTTCTCGTTGTCGGGCTTTGCTCCTGTTTGCTCGCTACACTTATTATTTTGACGTTTTCCGAGATTCTATCCGGATTATCGCCCTTATTGTTGAAATTGTTTGACGTTTTGACATCTGACGTCAACTGGCAGACTATCGCCATTGAAGAGACGACCATTATCAAGATCGGTCGCATTATTTCTGTTACCTCTTTTTTTTTTCAAATCATTTTTAGTGAAGCCTGTACCATAACAGGCCCGGGACTGTACAGCGCAGTGGACGCTTACGGCTGGCCCCCGGATCCATTCACTTGATTTGATATTTTTAGCAGGTTAATTTTATAGATTTTTGTTTTTCGTGTAGTGCGGTCCCCCTGCACTTACTATTAGAGTAGAGTTTTAGCCCTTCGTACTGTAGAATGTTCTCGTTGTCGGGCTTTGCTCCTGTTTGCTCGCTACACTTATTATTTTGACGTTTTCCGAGATTCTATCCGGATTATCGCCCTTATTGTTGAAATTGTTTGACGTTTTGACATCTGACGTCAACTGGCAGACTATCGCCATTGAAGAGACGACCATTATCAAGATCGGTCGCATTATTTCTGTTACCTCTTTTTTTTTTCAAATCATTTTTAGTGAAGCCTGTACCATAACAGGCCCGGGACTGTACAGCGCAGTGGACGCTTACGGCTGGCCCCCGGATCCATTCACTTGATTTGATATTTTTAGCAGGTTAATTTTATAGATTTTTGTTTTTCGTGTAGTGCGGTCCCCCTGCACTTACTATTAGAGTAGAGTTTTAGCCCTTCGTACTGTAGAATGTTCTCGTTGTCGGGCTTTGCTCCTGTTTGCTCGCTACACTTATTATTTTGACGTTTTCCGAGATTCTATCCGGATTATCGCCCTTATTGTTGAAATTGTTTGACGTTTTGACATCTGACGTCAACTGGCAGACTATCGCCATTGAAGAGACGACCATTATCAAGATCGGTCGCATTATTTCTGTTACCTCTTTTTTTTTCAAATCATTTTTAGTGAAGCCTGTACCATAACAGGCCCGGGACTGTACAGCGCAGTGGACGCTTACGGCTGGCCCCCGGATCCATTCACTTGATTTGATATTTTTAGCAGGTTAATTTTATAGATTTTTGTTTTTCGTGTAGTGCGGTCCCCCTGCACTTACTATTTGAATGTTTTTCATATTCTGACAAAAATTGATTGTCGTCAGAGAAGAGGAAACAACATTTTTTTCGATGCACAAATTGTATTATATAAACATCTGATAAAAAAGGGAGTTGAAACTAACAAATAACCATGTACTTATTCCTTTTATCATATTATTATATATTATATGGCACTTAAATTTTTCAATTTCTACTTTTATTAATATTGGTTATTTAGTGAGAAAGAGAAATGAGGTTTAAGGTCTACTCAGCACGAACTAGGTTATTTCGGGACTAATACATGGTTCAACTTTATTTCAGTAATTCGCTTACGCGTAGGGTTACATAGCCGTGGGAGGAAAGCGGAGGACTCGAAGAAAACCCATGACCCTACACCATGTCACGCACAATCGGGGATTCGAAACCACACCAGTTGACTCAATGTCAGGCTTTATGATACAGTGCAAACGTACTAACCATTCGGCCGTCCACCCCTGGTTATTTAGTGCATTCATGCTTTCGAATTAACCAGGAGTGGGGTCGCCTGGCCATCCCCGTTGGTTTTCTCCGGGTCCTCCGGTTACCCCCCCCCCACTACAAAAGTCCCTATGCGCTAGTGAATTATTGAAATATAATTGAACCACATGTTAAACACGAAAGATCTTAGTTTGTGTCGTGTTAAACCCCATCTCTATCTCGTTTATATTTTCTCTCTATCTCGTATATATTTCACCCTTCTAGTAAAATTTGGTGTTATTACTAATGTGCAATTTTTTTTTAACGAAGACAGATTGTTATCTCATAAAACCACAAATCAAAGATATTTATTCATTTTAAAACTGGCTTACATCTATAGTATTCCTAAAACATTGGAACACAGATGGTCATCTCAAAAATATTTCAAAAGGGATCAAATAAAGTACTTGTGTTTTTCAGTGTTGATCTGAAACTATTATTGGCTACACGTAAATTAGTTGGAAACATTTCGTCGGATTGACAATTATCCCTTTAACCAATCTGTTATTCCATTGAAAACTTATATAATCACATATCCAATGATTTTTCTTTTGGAATTGATGCATGTATACGTAAATTATCACTTAATAATAGATGAAACTCGTTTGTGAGTCAAATAGAATTACATAATGGATTGAAGACATACTCTTAATCACCGTCCATCTACTTTATTAAATAAAACACGGTGTATTTAAAATGCACGGTCACAACTTTTCTGAAACCAAAAACTTGTAACTAAAGAAACCACAAGATTGTGAAGAATTATTGCGACGTGATTTGGATTCTATGCCTTCAATTAAAGCTCGTATTAGCTAAGACAGTCTTCCTGACGTTGTTTAGTATACAAAGTGTTTTACTCTATGTTCTTTAGTACACAGTGGAATAAGGAGAATCTCCCTCCACGTTGTGTTTAATGTGTAATAATTGGGGATATTTAATCTAGATTATTATCTTTGTGTGTAAAAGTGGTATAAATAAAGATGCATTCTATATGAAACCGTAACTAGCAAATTGAAAAGTTATATATTTTGTGAACCACAAACCTTAAAGTTTAGCTTATGTCAGCTGCGAACGGGGCACATCCATCCTTGCAAATTAGCGCTTTGCAAACTCGGTATAAATCATAAATAACCTGACCGTAATAGTCTGTTGATATTGAAGTCAAGACTATTAGGTCTTATTTAAATATAACCTTTCGATGAGACGTAAAATAATCATACATAATATTTGCGGCATCAGCAAACCGCTGTGGTCCATTAGAGATCGAATGAATGACCACAATGTATCTAATTAGTAGGCTATGTCTTTATGGAAGACCAAACAGCTCTTTATTCAGTGTTATTAGTTCTTAGTTCTAAACTCGTAGTCCTTAATTCTGACTTCTTCATTTGTTGTCGTATTTCGACATTTGTACACTAAGATTAACATTTGTATCTTAAAATTAATATTTGTTTCACAAATCAGACATTTGTCATATCAGATTTGTAAAATGTATTTTAATATAAGATATATTTTTTTTTTTTTTTAGAAAATCAAAAAATTAGTCTATATTTACACTTCATCAGAAAAATACTTCAAAAAACAAATATCGGACAACAAATTTCAAAATACAAATCTTCAAATACAAATCTTGCAAAACATTTCTCCAAAAACATTTCTACAAAAACTTTTCTACAGCATACTATTTCAATAATTAACTTGTGTGTATGGGTCTTTAGCAGTGGGAGTAAACCGGTGGCCCCGAATGTCACATTCTCTAGTCTTATTACCAACTCTACAGTATATTGGTTGCACGCGATATTATGTCACATGATTAGTTAGTGGTGCTGCTTCTAAATATAGTACATGTAACTATTAAAAGACATGCTTTCCTGTACATCCACAATGGTAATTCTGTAACAATCTTATACAGTTTATTAATGCATTAAACTGGGTGTCTATAATAGAGTCCCATAATTTATCACATTTCAATTTATTTTTTCTAATGCTAGATCACATGAACCATTATATAGAAACATAACACGCAAGTTATTTCATTAAAGTCACGGTCATTGTACGATTTTACTTGTTGTATGCTGAGGGGTTGGGATGACCTAGTGGTCTAGAGTGCCGTTCTTCGACCTCTAGCTGGCCAGTCACCTCTGGCTTGAGGCTGTGGTTTCGAGCCGTGGTGTGAGCGTATGTGGCATGGAGATAGGGACGCCTTCTCAACCTCGTGGATTTCCTCCGGGCACTCCAGTTTCCTCCCACTGCTAAAGACTCCTACGCGCAAGCGAATTATTGAAATAAAATTATGTTAGTCCCGAAATAACCTAGTTTGTGTTGAGTGGCTGTTAAACCCCATCTCTCTCTCTCTCTTGTTGTATGCTTGCTCGATTCTTCTTTATTGTATGGTGACTTATTGTATGCCAGGTTGATTTCTAATGTTCCGGTTCATGAATTTCGAGAAATGTTTTTGGAGAAATGTATTTGGAGAAATGTATTTGAAGAAATGTTTTTAGAGAAATCTTTTGCAAGATTTGTATTTGGAGATTTGTATTTTGAAATTTGTTGTTCGATATTTGTTTTTCGTTGTATTTTTCTGATGAAATGTATAAATATAGTCTAATTTTTTGATTTTCTAAAAAAAAAAAAAAAATATCTTATATTAAAATACATTTTACAAATCTGATATGACAAAAGTCTGATCTGTGAAACAAATATTGATTTTAAGATACAAATGTTAATTTTGGTGTACAAATGTCGAAATACGACAACAAATGAAGAAGTAAGAATTAAGGACTTTGAATTTGGAACTAAGAACTAAGAACATTGAATAAAGAGCTGTTTGGTCTTCCATATGTCTTTACTGCCTTTACTTTCTCGTTAAAAGAGCAGTACATATTTTACTTATCTACACACTGATCAAGAAGTATTCTTGATATAGTAATTAGAAGATTTCGTATAGACGATGTGTGAAATAGCTTTATTTAACGTCCGCTATCACCGAAGTGATATCACAGACAAGTATATACAGAAACGAGTTATCGCCAATATAATTGAGATAAATATGCTATTTGCTAAGTCTACACAATATTGATAGCGTAAACAATCTACGTTTAGCATTAATGACTGAATAGTGGGCCTATAATTTCTCAACACATCTGTTGTTAAAAGACAGAAGTATAATATTTTACACTTGTTACATTTTATCGATCCACCATTTTCATATTCATGACTCATAAACAACAAAAATAAAATAGTTAAAACATGGAATAGCTGAAAACATCATTGGACTATATAGATGGTGACATTGTTTTAGCATCATAGGTGACATTATCCTTTCCGACTGCAGATAGGGTAAGTTCTCTATGTTGCCAAAACATTTTCAAATCCTGAAATAAATGAATTGTGGAGCAGATCGATAATACATAGAAACACGGCCTATATAACTGTTGAACTGAAATTAAGTCACACATTTCAAACATATAATGCAATATTACATTAAAATTTATAGAAAAGGCAGCGGTACCAAAGATTAAACAATTAAAAAGGTAATCAAGCAGTTAGATACGCACACAAACTGGATAAGAATGGGTCTGTGAGTAAGTTGATGTTCTTGCATGGTTTAGGGAGCCTTGATGAATTGTAAGATTAACAAAGGGATAATTGCGCTTAAGCTAAAAAAGTAAATGTACCCCCGTCAATTTTATTTTTGTCTATTTGAAAGTGTGTAGTTGCTAGAGGTTTGGTACGCAGGTTATATGATTATAATATACTCTAGAAAACAACGTTAAAGTGTTTCAAAATAGTTTCATATCCTTTTTTGCAACTTATGTGGCTGTTCCATTACTTTTCCATATAAGTAAATTTAAAGTAAAACGTATATACCACGACCCAGGTACGATAGCTACTGTTTATATTCATATTACACTGATAATAATAACAAAACAAGATCTAGTCGAGCGGTCACGTGTGTTAAAATTAACACTTTAATTATAATCAAAAGTCAAAGTGACATTACAGGGTCTAAGCTAAATGTTAAATCAATATCCCCTATCTCGTGGTTATATGTATGGCTGCCTTTAATACATTATGATACTATTAAACATATCAAATGAAGGATAAGTATCGATCCACACCTAGAAAATAAATCAAAATTTACGATTGTCACGATTTGTATATTAGTTAGATTATCAAAGCAATTGTTTATACATAAGATTAGTATACAATATACATTTGTATATCTGTTATAATATACTTTATACAAGTTAATAATGGTAGTTTCGACTGTTAATAAGAAACGATCACATTTTTTTTACTGGCAAATGCATGATTTAGAAATAATTACATGTGAATATTGCTAGAGGTAAGTTATATATTTCTGTCAAACATACCAGTTCACGTGTTTTATAAATTCGAGCTTTTACATAATCAATTATTTATAATTTTGTCATATTTAAAGAAGTGATTTAAATTAAAATAGAGTATTAGATTGTTTGAATTGGTTGTCCACTAGGGAGGCTTCGATTCAAATTCTTTTTATTTTGAATACAGTTATACATAATGAAAACATCAGGGGTCTGTTTTACGAAATTTTAACTCCAAATTTTAGTAATAATTTGATTGGATAATAGTCGATTGATTTTAGTGCTTAGCCAATCAAAATTGAAGTATCTACTAAAATTTGGATTTTATCTTTAGTTAAGATTTCGAAAAACGGGGCCCAGTTTACAGTTGAACATTTTATGATGCACACTGATGAATATTTTAATATACCTTAAAAAAATTATGTGCCTTGATACAATGCTATATTATAACTTAAAGCAATATTTTTAATGTCTTTTGAAGGTCATCCCCCTGGAAAACACCGCATACTGCACTTTGCAATAAAGAAAAAAAAATGAAAAAGCTTTAATTTGAATAAACTACACCTACATGATATATGTTGAAACGTTAAGGGTTATTATAGGTCTTTGTAATATATAGTCTAAGTGAATCAAACCCATGCTCACATATTCTGGTGAAAGAAATAAAGGGATTTGATATAATACAACATGCATAGAATCTCCCCATTTGACGTTTGTCGCGTCATAACTATATAGCTATTATCACGAAAAATGGAAAAGCATCGAAAATACTTCTCGTTCAATAACTGTTTGTGATGAAAATAGTATAATTTGAAAATGCTATTGATTTAAAACCTTACGGTAGGCAGGATTAAGGTCACTCGAGGAACGTATACATCTGTAATCGGTCGGCAGGCAAGCACTGTGAGAATTTAATTACACACTGAACGATTTTCAATACCTTAACTTAAACTAAATTAAAATTTTAAAGTTCCTTTCGCGTCATGATCATAGATCAATTTCTTAAAGTATGAAATACATAAAACATTCTAAAAAAGTAAAACACATAAAATAATTCTTGTATTATCTTATACTCCTTTTCTAAGTTACATTCGTGGTAATTACTAAAATTCACCAGTCTCGTCTCATTTAAAAAGCAGGTGATACATTTTTTTTCCGAAAATAGTTATTACGTCAAATTAACATCACGTTGTTAAAACAATACGTGATAAAAGAAGTCACAATAAACCATTTCATATATAACTGTCCACTTACGGTCACTTAACCTTTAACTGTATGATAGTTATATACTTGACCCACAGATCATATCAATAAAAACGGCTGGGACTGTGGTCATTTATTCAGAGATCATTAAATGCTGATTTTGAATTTTCGGTAGAAGGTAAGGTATGCTTATATAATGATATTTATTTTGAGGGTTTTTATGTGCGTTTGTGTTTTCTGCTTAGTTTTTGTGGTGGGAGGGAGTGGGCGATATTTCCACCGAATGTTGGTAAAAACATTACATTCTGAAGTTGTATAAGATGCGTATATTGATAAATATTTCGTATGGTCAGGGATTGGAATTGTTTAAAATGCGCTTTAGAAGTTTATAATTTAAAATCCTTTAAACAAATCGACATTGCAGAGTAAATATTTTTCCATAAGATACAGATATAACTTTGTTTTTGCACGATAATAAGATAAGCAGTTGTCTTTGTTCCGCGCACAGGGAATTATTATGAATATTCTAAATCTGTACCCATCACACAACTCTCTCTCTCTCTCTCTCTCTCTCTCTCTCTCTCTCTCTCTCTTTGGTATAGGCTTTGGAAAAACTACGTTTGTTATAAGGTCAATGGTAAGACGTGAAATTGATATATTATTTATGCCGGATAACTGTTATATAGCTGTGCCATAAGAAATATAGTTATATATATTTGGGCGTTCTGTAATTCAATGACTTTGTTTTCAGAATTATTTGATTATCAATCTGTTATCTAGGCCTATATTGCAATAAGTTTCGTGTTGTCCAGCATGGAAGTACTGGATGGGACATTACACACTTTCTCTGTCTTATAGTATACGTTGGTATTTTAAAATTCAGATTTTTTTTCTGTATATATGTGGCTGGCAGATTCAGGTAAAATGCATTCATCAAAATGAACAATATTACATCTAAAACACAACCTTGCCGAACCGCCACTTCAAAAAGAAAGCCAGCGACGTCATTTTTTACAACTATTTCCAGAACTTCTGTTTCTTTGAGGATTTGGGATTGTGTATTAAATGTTTGGTTTATTTGGTTCTGTTTAATACTTTATTCAACTAGTAAATGGTTTTAACCATTTCATATCTTTTCTCCAAAGGCGTCTTTTAAAATTTCTCCAAATTAGAATATTATTACACCATTCTTATTCCATTTAGTGTTGGCCAACAAATCGGGTAATATTCTGCACCAACCGGGATAATGCTCATCGTATTCCAACTGCGTTATTTTTCGTGCACGTCAAAATGTACACCGTATCTCAGTTTGTCGTTCAAGTGAATATACTTTATTCGTATCGTAAATTACTGTTTACCGTTTACCACGGTACTAGTATTGCTTTTTATTGTACATCACAAGATGTCGTCATGGGATGTTTGCAAAGGGGGGCATAGCATCTATCTCATACACGTACGTGTGTTTGTTATTTGTGATTTTATAAAATTGTAGGCTGCTCCCTGTGGGCTGTTTTTATGCAATAATATATATCTTACCTAGATCTTATTTTGTTAGACCCACTCTTACCTTGAATTCCAATTGCCAATAAATCTTTTATGTGTACGCTAATGTTTACAAGGGATATGGGTTTTCATTCCTTCTGTCCTGTGCAGACCCTTATCCACGAATGGCGTGGGGGAACATTTTCGGCCAAAACCGATATCGAAGACTGGGCATCCAGGTTAGCTTGCCGCAATCTTATTTGCTGAACCACAGCGACCCCATAAAACCTAAACCCCGTTGCTACAAATACGTGAATATAAATGTATCAATTTAACTTCAAGGTGACAAATTATACCCAATACTGTAACGTGAGCGTCTTGAATGTCAATTAAAGAATGTCGCAAGAACAAAAAAAAAAACTCAATGATGAATGTTCTTTGTAATTCACAGCAAAATGTCCATAATGTAACTAAAATTTAAGTTCTAAAATTAGGTTTTATGTGTGATATCATTCGGGGAAAAATAAGGTCCTGGGTGTACCCCCTCCCTTTATTGAATGCACGGTAGTATGCACATAAAATAGAAAGAGTTAAATTTGCACACATAACAATGGACACAACTTTAACAAGTAGAAGAGAAATTATACAAATGAAGTCGTGACAATATAAACCAGTTTATAAATATATTTAGGTAAAGGGCAAAGCAGTCTTCTATTCTCATTAAAGGACACGTTGACAATGTATATGGGTTGAGTCGTGTATTTGTACCGTTCTCTGTATAACAAGTTCAAATTGTTATTCACATACAGTTAACCTACGAGTTTAGCTTCAATGCACCATTCATGACGAGTATATACCGTTAGTGTGGTCTATATCGATCTCCTCTCGGCTTAAATATTAAGTCGATGAGATAGTTTCAACGCCACACATGACACAAAATCTAAACAAATGTGAAAGTTGGTATTTTGAGTGTCTCGTTATATCGGTCTTCAAAAATAATTACTTGGATTATGGGAGTAAATTAGGCCCGATGACCTCTGACATGACATGCCGTTTTGCATAGTATGATATACAAAACAGGTTAATGTTTTATATGTGAACTTGTGTGGCTGGGTTTGGGTTTTTATAGAGAGAGACGTATAGATATTCTGTTAAAGTGTTCACGATGGTTGAAATTGGAATGCCGATGTTAGCTCTGGATCAGACATGGAGTCAAAGGAGGGCTTTCCATTCTCGGATACATACCCCGGTAAGTGTAAAACCTATAAGACAATGTAATTGTACTGAATCGACCGCTTTGTGTATGTGTCAAAGTGGTGTGGAAACGCCTTCAGTTGATGCTGATGACCTATATATACAGGTTCATTATATCGCTGATGTTATCTATATAATAATATACGTACTCTACATACTGCTTAGAAATAGAAATACATATCCATTTCAAGAACATAAAAATCCTATTATCACAGTACAATTTGAAAATGAATAATAAAGATAAAGAAAGGAATTGCATGAATTCTATAGATAAGACTTACGAGACTGTGACAAATTGACATCTTAAACTGAAAGTACAACGGGTGGGTGAAAGAATCAACGGGAACAATGCAGACAATGATATAGCTTTTAATTTAAAAAGAAAGGGAATAGATACTTGAAATAATACATAGGGTGTCGTATTATGCTAACAGATTATGCAAATAATATTAGTTCATCCGTTATGGTAGTAATGAAATACCCCGAAGTTATATATGAATAGGTCTACCTTTACCATGTGGGCTGAATCCGTTTGATATTTAATTATTCGACAATACATGTAGAGCATGTAACTAAATGACCCTAGTCTAGTTCAAACACTGACATTTGCATTGGTCTAAAATATACTTATTCATAAAGTTGTATTTAATGCATTAACTATTATTTATTCAATATTGACTTGTTACGACCAGAGCACTGTATAAATAAATCAATACAGAATTGTGTTAGTAATTCAGTTAAGTTACCTCATACATGACTTTAATACAATCACAATAGTGTGTGTTTACTGTATTATATATCATTCATAATTACATTCTACCTTTATCAATATAGCCGATACTTAATTAAACAAGAAATCCAGTGTGTATTAATCGTAATGGGTATGGTTCCTCTAATGTCATACCTTATAATCTGATTTCAATAGAAAATCTTAATGTCACCAAAAACGTCTGAGTTTTCTCAAAATCTATCAAATGTATATCTGATTATGCCTGGACACATTTATATTTTTGGGGTGGGTTCATCGTGTTGTTTTTGTTGGTTTGTGATTTTCCAAATTTGATAGAACTATGCAAATTAAGAAAAATATGTCTACATCATTTTATGGACTGTGTCGTTTCTAAGAAAGGCTCCTTTAAGGTTCTACCACAGGAAAGTTAGTAACATGATTTTGCCTTTAAATAACCTTACACTTTGGAAGAATTTCAGGCAGTATACCATCATTGTAGGAAAAGTAAGATCTCGCCAGCGATGGACAATCACATGCTTATGGTACATATTTTTCCTGGCATCGGCCTTACTAATATGATACACTAGTAGTGACTATATTTTAGATTAAATGGTATATGGTTCAGTGACTAGTGTGTTGTCCCTCAGGCTAAAAGACTAACACCTGTGAAGTAAGGTTTAAAGTCACCTTTACTGACTAATGGTATTTATTTACAAAGATTAAGCGAAATAAATTTCACACATCGAAATTTTATTAGTTACAGCGGCGAGTTACAGCCATCTACTAATTGTTAGAGTTACAGGCAAGAGTGAGTGTGTGTGGAGGGGGGGGGGGGTGAAATACATGTATAAGTGAAATTTGGGGGTATAAGTGAGGGCATATAGCTTAATAGTTAATTGGTACCATGGTTCCGCATAACGACCATGGTCTTGACATTGGTAAAGCCATGGATGACTATGGTATGTCGATAAAGAAGTCCCAGTTAGTGTTCAAAAACATAATTTTAATTGTATAGTGGTTTAAAGGGACTATACCGATAAGAACAGGGTCTCAAAAATTAAAGTCCGAGTATTTATGAAATTTATGGACCAAACTATAGAGGCGTGGTGTATAATACAACGGTCTCCATTTCCAGATGAAGACTGTCAGGTTTAAGTTATTTACAAGCGTATCACAAATATCATGTTAGTTGGTCGGCCTTATGTAATTTGGTTTTAAGAGATTTAAACACAAAATTAAGCAGATTTATTCCCCAAAATGTTATCAGGATTGGCCCTTTAACTGCGTTGGGTAAAGGTGGGTTGGCAGGCGCGGATCCAGAGGGGGAGTCCAGGGAGTCCGCCCCCCCCCCCTCCTGCTCAGGCTTGAAAATTTGAAACTTAAATCTATGCGACTTTATTGGCGATTTTTAGACCTGTAATTTTGGAATTTACCTTCCGGAAATACATCAGAATGCACCAAATTGAATCTAATTTACCAATTTTTTCTGGTAAAATTGCCCACCGCAATTAGTGAAGCAATTATCAAACCTAGACCCCCCCCCCTGCAAAAATCCTGGATCCGCGCCTGGTTGGGTGGTCGAATGGTTAGCACGTCAACTGACGTGGTGTCGATTCTCCGGTTGTGAGCGGGGTCGCTTGTCCAACCTCATGGGGTTTCTTCGGGTTTTCCGGTTCCCTCCCACCGCTAAAGACCCGTATGCGCAAGCGACTTGTTGAAATAAAATTGAACCATGTGTTAGTACCGAAATGACCTAGTTCATTTCGAGTAGACGTTAAACCCTAATTAATGTTTGTGTCGAATTATTGACATAAAATTGAACCTTGTGCTAGTACCGAAAGGACATAGTTTGTGTAGAGTAGACGCTTAACCCCAGTTCATGTTATTGATCACACCATATGACTGATGGAAACAATACATCAATGTATTTAAGACTTTAAGACTTGTTTGAAAACATGTTTGTCAGTATATTTTTTGTTGTCATTTCTATAGTCATAAATGTCTAAAAAAGACTATTAAAATTTGTCTCTTGTTAGTTAAAATTTACAGTCATTATGGATATAAAAACGGCACTAAAACACATTTTTGTCCCTTTTTTTTCGTTATTAGAGCATAAAGTAAGCTCTACTGCGTACATTAGATGACTTTAATAAATACCTCAACCATAGAAATATTTTATTAAAACCTAGCGTCAGTGAAGTGTTGACGTGTTGACATATTCTTCAAAAAGGTAGTGTATGTAGTTATTTATTTATTTTTTTTTAAACTATAAACGAAAATTAATATTATCGCTTTTGTATCGTTAATTTTTACAAATAAGTCAAAATGAACAGTTTGAAATATCAGTTTGTAAATGCAAAGCTGTATAATATAAGTTCTTGGAGAAAATATAAATTATTATGGCTTGTTTGCATCTGAAGACAGATATAAACCACCATCCTTTTATTAATTTAATTTCATTAAAAGATTAGTGATACTTAAACGTATGATATAATTTAATACTGGTTTGTTGATATTATGTAAGTGGGGGTTTCCTTGTCAAATTTACTGTCACGCGTTTGTTTCCTGGTTATAATACACAGTATATAAAGTTAGGATAAATCGTTTCTATTTTAAATATTGTCAAAAATACTCTGTAAAAATGTAGAACAATATATAGAAATTTTCCGATATCATGTCATGTGTTTGGGTTTTATTTCTAAAATGATGCACTTATGGAATAAGATCAAGTCAGGAATGACACAAAAAAATGATCGTAACCCCTTGTGCGTGGTGTTTCTGACTAATTTCCTATTGTCACGTGTTTGTGAAAGATAATGACAATTTAGAAATTAGGAAGGCTAGCGCTGGGAACATTGAATTAAATTATTCAATATGAATTTTATAAAGAATCGAATTGGTCAGCAGGTAAGAAAGATTTGGTGTTAGCCACGATGTTTATAGCCATGTTGACTCGTGGATGTAATGATATAGTTATATTAATTAAATTAGCATAACAAAAAGGCATATTTAAAGGATAGGTCTAATAGATGGCTGCAGTGATCGTTAAGCTACGAACATTCATTACTTTTTCAAGCTTGGGTAATGCAGTTCAGAGGCGGATTCAATGGGGGTGGGGGGCGCTAGGGGCGCCCGTCCCCCTTAATTTTCGACAGTGCCCTTTTTTTCTGCTGAAAGTGCATTCTCTCAGACCCAAATATGTCCGTTCCGAACGTTTACTTGGAATGGCTACAGATGCAAGGAAATGACGGATAATTTTCTAGGGGAGGACCTCCACCCCCACCTCCCTCTCAGCGGCTTGCCCCGTCTCTGCGGTTAGTGCCCTCATTTTGCGCCCCCCCCCCCTTTTCAAAATTCCTAGATCCGCCCCAGTAGTTTATATGTAATGTACAATTCCAGTAGACACAAATCATCCAAGTCTCTATAAAATATTACTAGTGCATGGTGTCATATTTTTAATACATCTGTTCTCGCGTTATTGTTTTATTTTTCTCGCAAACTTATAGTGTTTAAGCCTATGGATTACTTCCCCTGTACATGTATTTGGGCTATGGATTACCTAATAAACCGATTAGATCTAAATCAATTTCTTCGATATATTACCACTGAGATTTCATTTAAAAAAAAACAGTCCAACATGACATATGCTAGAAATTAATTATAAGATCTTTGGTAAATGCAGGCCGTGGGAGGTAGCCAGAATTTGTTTTAGCAAGGAGGGGTTTGCAGTGTTCCTGTTGGGGAAATTTGACAGTTGAGAATGCATGATGTCATCGTCGTCTCCAAATTACGTAAGCATACATACACAATGTGATTCAATTCCATTGGTGCAATGCATAAATTGTGATATCACATATGTATATATCATTAACTCGAGCTTTGAATGCCCATCCCATCCCATCATTTGATGATAAAAGATAATAAAACACCCACACTTTTGTCATAAACGTTTTGAATTTTTTTTTCATGGCTGAGCAGGTGAGGTGCCTCCCCCCACCTCTCTGGATCCGCAACTTTAATGGCCCCGTTTTGACTTTAGCGTGTTGCTGTTGTCTTCCTTGTTGGTCTTGTGTGTCAAAGTAGGCCAAGGACAGGGCCACGTTGTAAACGGTTACTACCGTCCCTCGGACATATGAAACCAAACTAGAACAGGATCCTCATTTGAGACTAACGATATTAATGGCATTACACGTCTAATGTAGATACAAAAAGATTTTATTAAAGTAAGTTTTGTCCTGGTATAACCATATATAGTACAACGTATTGAAAGTGGTTACTTCCGAAAATGTGACAATGCCAGGAAGAGATTTATCTTCATTATTATCATATCGCATGTATTTCAGAAACCAACGGTCATGGACAGGAAGTTTATAGATGAAGTTGTCGCTGCGCATAATGCATATCGTTCTTGCCACCAGGCAGGACCTTTATCTCAGTCACGAGAGTTATCGATAACTGCACAGAAATGGGCGGATCAATTAGCGTCAACCAATTCCTTCCAACATAGCAACAGTAGTCATAGAGGACAGCCGCTGGGTGAAAACATTGCCATGAAATGGTCGTCCAGGCCTGATGCTTACACCGGTAAATGTTATGTCGTATAAATATGCCACCTCAAACTACTAACACATATCATCCACTAAGCCCACAATAAAATAAACAAATTAATTCATGTCGTAAATTACATAGGCTAACGTTGTTACTACTAGATTTCGTCAGCTATACATTGAAATTTGTAAATCGCCAAAAAGTTTTTCGTTTGAATAAATCTTTTCTTTCTGTGGTAGCCCAATCGATAAAATTCTATATTTAGAATCGGGTAGGCATAATAGCAAAGTGGCTGGGTTTCAGTTTTTGTTGTTGTTTATTACATATCATGTTTTCTCAAATATTCATTCTCTAGGCCAGGAAGTAACAGATCAATGGTATGGAGAAGTAAAGATGTATACATTTGGCGGCGAACCAAGAACACTTAATTCAGGTACAGATTCCGTTTTACAGATGTTTTATTCATCGGACCCTCTATTCGCCATTGCTTAATTTACATGGGTAATGCTTATTCAGTTTTGTTCAAATAAAATTGGATGGGGCAAACATTTAGGTTCAAATTTAGACATTTGCTCTAACCACTTCAACAATATGTTTTATATAGGACTTGATGTACATATGCAAGTGTAGGGTTTGTAGACTCTTGTTCATCGAACATTTGATTTTAATGTATAAGAGACCAACTGAAAGCTGATATCTAATCATGTAAAATTATTCGACCGAGAATTGCAAAATGAACAAATCCATTAAATCATTTTGGAATGGGTTTTTTTCAGGTCATTTTACTCAGGTAGTGTGGAAAGGTAGTAAAGAGATAGGTGTTGGTAAAGCTCAGACTAGAGATGGTAAAATTATAGTGGTAGCTAATTATTTACCAGCTGGTAATATGATTGGAGAATATTCGTACAATGTACTGCCACCAAAAGATGGCAAGATAACTTTACCACAACCAGCTAGAGGTAAGAGCTTAATTTCGTGTATATATAAAAGTATATGACTGGGCGTTTTAGTAATGATTGTTAGGTAAATTTCTCCAACATCAGGTACGCGTATTTTGAAATTTTGGAAGCTAAGAATACGGGATGAATCCAGACACGTTAGTACTTTTAACTACATAAGGATACGTGCATATGTACGGCAAATCCGCTATTAGGTCGGAAAAGTAACAAAATATGTATGATGTAATTTTAACCAGATTATGTGTATTCTTTTTTCTAGAAAAACCACACACAACATTTGGGGGAGGTGATTTTTCCTCGGTCAGTAGATTTAACAATAACACCGAATTTCCGAAGGGTGAAAAATACGGGAATAATTCTTCCTCAACGACGCATTCGTTCGATGACTTTAATGATATGAAGAGAAGTTTGTTTGGGGGAAGCGGTTATCCCACAGAAAGTATCTCTACCCGAGGCTATCAGTCCCGTGGCGAGAGTCGCAGTACCAGAACGTTTACTGTAACCGAGGGACACGGTGCCAACAAAGTTACCAAAATCATCGAAGAAGAGACTATTACCAAACCAGATGGCAGCAAAATTACCAACAGAAAGGAGACCGTAAAGAATGATAATGATGGTAACCAGCAAGGTTTCGGAAGCTTTGGCAATAAACCGGTACGTTGGATAAAATTTCTGTTGCAAATCGTTACCTTTTATCTGGCTTGAACCGGGAAATCACGTCAGTAGGCGAATCGTTTGAAATGCCAGTTATTATGGAAATCCCCCCCCCCCCCCAAGATTAGTTTATGTTCCCTTGGTTCAGAATATGAACAAAAAGACAAACAAGGATCAAATCAGTATATTATCAAGTATCGATCGTACATGAATTGACCGAGCTTAAGGTTTCTATTTCAAATAGCGTTTCCCTCCAAGAACAACAAGGTGGGTAATGGTTAGTGTCCAGTTCCTTGTCCAAAAAGTGCACATGCCGAAACTCCGCGATATGTAATATAAAGTGTACTTATACAGTTTATTGCAACATTTCAACTTCGGCTAGATAGAAGTTAATAAAACGAGAAAATTACGGAAACGAACCACCACCCAATCCATGAAATCATGGAGGTTTATCTACCTGTGTCGTTTTTGGCTTGTCAACTATATTCGAGTAAGTGACTGCTGGACCTTCTCGATGGAATTTGAAATAAACTTTTTCCAGAAGCTTGGTTCATAATAAAATGAGTGTGTATACACACATTCCATACAATATTGGTTTAGTAGATTTATGGATAAACACAATTTTAACAAAGCATGTACTATCGAAATCAACCATGCAATCAATAGAAGTAAAATAAATTCATGTTAAATGAGATTACAAGTCACGTTTGAATGAGCACCATGATCAACTTATTATATCAACCATAATGATTTCTAACACTATTCATAAAAGTGTTGTTGTATGTACTTAGACTTACTTATATCTTATGTTCTTACTTGTAGATCGAAATCGGATTCTTTGGAGGTCGGAAAGACCATTATTATTTTACTTATATATTTTTTAAAACCACCCTTTAGGTTGTTGATCTAAATGCCGTCCGTTTACACTTTTTTGGCACAGTAATTTGTAACTATGTCTTTAAGAAACATTTTAATGTTTTACTTTTAGATCGAAATTGGAAGTCCCATTTTTATTTTTTCTAAAAACCACCATTTATGATACTGATCTAATTGCAGTCAGTTTACACTTTTTGGCACATTATATACTTTGTAAACTATTTCTTAACGAAACTTTTACCTATATAATGAACAATCTATGAAATGTTATCGTAAATTAATATACATATTGTTATTTGTTTCGTAGAGCAACATACAACACCAGCACGATTTGTTATAGACTTCAAATTCTATTCAAGTAACAGTAAACCAATTTTGAGATTTTATGTTCCTCTCTCTGTAAGAATACTAAATTGTTCGGGATTCAAATTGATATACATATAGCTATATATCTATCTTACGGCAATAACTTATTGTAAAATGTTTTACAGTTTGCAAACAGTGGTTCCGATAGATTTCGTGGGATTGACCCATCCAGTGTAAGTTAGAAACTGATTTTTATGCATGTTAAGCTACAACAAAATTTCCCAAACTTAGATTTTAGCTTGGTGATTTCATATTAATGCCTGTCCTATTTTTAAATCCTATATCCATATAATTTTGTGTTTTGTAGTTTGATACCAGAGGTGGTATTGGTAATTTCGGAGGAAGATTTAACAGAAATGCTTCAGATAAGGTTAATACTGTTTTTCAATTTGGAATCCTTTGGAATCATAAATCCATACGACCCACTTCTTTACATGGCGCGAATCCTCAGTCCGACAAAAACAGTCTTTTTCGTTTGTTTTTTTTCAATGACTATGACTGGGAGAAGAATTCCCGTTTCTGCACAGTTCAGGATGGACGGTTTAAATTTATAAATATAATTCTTTACGTCTTGTGGTTATTTCCTTAATCTTGTTATTATTAGGTATGCCTCACTACACACGAATAAATCAATAGATTAAATCCCCAAACTAATATACATGTATATAATTAAGATCATTAATATAATGCTTAACATGACGTGTCTATGAACACGGTTACCATTGGTTGATTATAATAGTTAATCACCCGTCCCTTAGTTACTTCAACACGAGATATAACCGTTGATTTCCAAGACAGAACCTTTAAAGGGTTAACGAGGACGTTCCTCTAAGGTTTGACATCTTCCGCCCGGAAACGTATTGGAATATATAACTCTCTATTTCAATTGTAAGTGGCGCTACTTTCCATCAAAGTGATGTTAAATGCTCTTGAAATGTGACACCATTGGAAATAAATCAATGTCCATTGCGTATATTTTGCAGGAGAATGTTCCTGGCCTCATTTCATAATTCAATCATATTTCTACTTTTTTTTCCATATTTCCTTTTTTCATCATTCGGATTTTTGTTATAAATGTGCCTGTTTGGACTAGATATTGAACAAATACAATAGAAATCTCATCTTTTGCATTCTAAATTACTTTCAGCCTTCCACCAATAAGGATTATTTTTCTGGATCACGTCAAAACCCACAAACCATGACTCAATTTATAGATGGGTGTGTCAGAGCTCACAATGCATTAAGGACAAAGCACGGTGTACCTGGATTAAAACATTGCCCGGAATTGAGTGATTATGCACAGAAATGGGCCGAACAACTTGCCGCTACAGACAGCTTCCAGCACAGTCAGTGTAATTTAAAAGGCCAACGATTAGGAGAGAATATCGCATGTAAATGGTCATCAGGCGGCGGGGATTATACTAGTAAGTACGTTTACGAATGAAATGGGACGTTATTATACCGCTCTAAAAATCCAAGCACCGATTTTAGAGTTTTATAGTCATACTAAATACAATTTTGTCAAGTCTTCCAAATAAATATTGCTGTTCGCTTTTGAAATCTAAATGAGTGGTTATATTTCGTCAAGTGATATAATACCTCTTCCAAATAAGTATTGCTCTTTGCTTTTGAAATCCAAATGAGTGGTTATACCCTTACTTATAAGAATTATTTGAGATAACCCAGGGGCGGATCAAGGAATTTTAAAAAGGGGGGGGGGGAGGCGCCGCAAAATGAGGGCACGCCGCTGAGAGGGGGTGAGGGCCCAAGAAAATTATCCGTCATTTCCTTGCCTCTCTAGCCAATTCAAGAGTTATTTGGCTGATATTTTCGTCTAAACGTTCGGAAATCGTAGAAAAAGAGACTCAAAATCGAGCAAAAAAGCTAGTTTCAGTAGTAAAAAAAGGACACTGTCGAAAATTAGGGGGGGGGGGCCTTGCGCCCCCCATTGAATCCGCCTCTGTAACCAAAACTAATAATCAGAGACGTTGCACTTTTTAGCAATCTTGTGGGTGTTGGAGATCTCTAAACGGCAACTTGAATACCCATTTTTACGTGAATCTCAAGTAACTTCCTTCTGGTATACGCAGCTGTCGTTAATCTTATATAGCTTTCAAAACCAAAGATCAATATTCAACAAGATTAATGTAAATTTACATCCGATTGATCTCACGTACCTACAGACTTATCAGTTCTAAATTATGTTCCAAACAATTTCTTGGTCTCGGACAGCAGTAGACTTAATAAAATGTTTTTTCCGCTATTTTAATTACAGGTGAAGAAGCTGTTGAACAATGGTACAGTGAAATAAGTAAACATGATTATAGTTCGCAGAGGTCATTGGGAACAGGTTTGTTGAATACATAAACAATAATCAATATCGAGAAAAAAAACTGGTTTAATTAACCTTCCATTTATTATTGGCTTAGTACACCTATATTGGATCAATGGTGGATCTACTGAACCACCTAGTCCAATATGGTCCCCGTGGTCCAATATACGTAACGTATTATTCAAATCGGGCTGTTTTTTTTTTAAAATTTCCTTTTGTGTTATTTAAAAACAAAGAATACAATTTTATTTGTTCAGTCTCATATTTAGCGAATGTATATAGATAACTTTATTAATTGACATGCGTAAGATCACGTGATAAGCATAAGTGGTATACAAGAGACGAGCAATTCTTATAAACTACATGTACATTAACTATTTAAAAAAAAAAAAAAAAAAATCAAATAACTTTGGGATTTAACGTCCACTCGACACAAATTAGGTCGTTTTAGTACCAACACATGGTTCAGTTTTATTTCAATAAATCGCTTGCGCACAGGAGTTGGACAGGCGACCCTACTCCTTGTCACGTACAACCGGGGAATCGAAACCACATCAGCTAACTCATTGACAAACCTTATGATACAGCGAACACCTGGTCTATTTTCGTCAACTGTAAGGTTCTATATTACACACCCTTTAAATACGTCAACTTCGGTCACATTTTTATTTTTGATTGATGTAATTTTTTTCAGGTCATTTTACACAAGTGGTGTGGAAAGATAGTAAAGAAGTGGGGATTGGAAAAGCCAGAGCAGCCGGAGGAAAAATTGTCGTAGTAGCCAGCTACAGACCGGCGGGCAACGTAATCGGTCATTATAAAGAGAATGTTTTCCCACCAAAATAACTACGCACAACAACTTGCCTAAGATTTTACATACTTTTATGCTACATTGACGCTTCATCTAAACTATGTATACATTTATCAGATCACACATTTAAAGTCGTTCCAATTCATTATAACCTTTTTTACTTTATTTGAAACCAGTAAGTGTATAATACACTTCATTATGTTCCTCCCCCTTACGTAGTTGTTGCAATGTTGGTAGGCGTGGGTGCATCAACAGAACATTTCATCAATAAGAACATATTTAGCGTCCGCTACAATGTCTTATAAGGTATTATCTTTACTACGGGTATAGGTTTATATTTTACTCGGTGCTATGTAAAACATCATTCTTTACACGGTTTTACAATAAATAACGACATTGCAATTATCTTTTATAGATCATTTCTAGAATTTAAGACAGTTAGTGGACATTATAAAACATTATTTCCCATAAATTGTTATTATTAATGACTATTGTTAACATCTATATATACATGTATTATACAACATTATTTCCCGCATATTGTTATTACTAAAAATAAAAACAACGGTTAATAATATATTGTAAAACACTATTCCCACAAATTGTTTTTATCAATAACAACTGTTAATATCTATTATAAAACATAACTCCCCGCAAAAAAAAAAAAAAAAAAAAAAAAAAAAAAAATTATTATTAATAAAATGTTAATATTTATAGTGAAACACCATTTCTTGCTAATTTTAGTTGTAACACACTATTCCATCAAAATTGTTATTTTTAATAACGATTGCTAATATTAATCATAAAACATAATTCAGGCACAATTGCTAGTATTAATAACTACAGTTAATATCTATTATGAAACATAATTCACCCCAAATATATTATTATTAATAACGACTGTTAATTATACAAAAACGTCATTCCCTCAAAATTGTTATTATTAACAACTGTTAATATCTCTGATAAAACTATATTCCACTTAAAATTATTATTAATAACGACTGTTTTTTTTATAAAACATCATTCCCCAAAATATTGTTAATGTTAATAACTACTGCTAATGATACAATAAATGTTATTATTAATAACATGTACAACTTTTAGTTATGTACTACAAAACAACATTCCAAAAACACTGTTATATAAATACTGTTATAATTGCAACTGTTATTTTATAAGCCACCATTCTCAAAATATTAAACACACACATCTATTATAGAACTACAATTCGAAACTAATGTTAATATAATTATTGTCATTCCTCTAACTATTATTTTGTGTAATAATTCATAACGACTTGCAACTGTAAACATAAAACTTTTTTGCAATAATCCATAATGACTTTATTAAACGATATTGTGTAACTTGAATGCATCTTATTATTATTATCTGGATTCGAAAAAAGAAGTAAGCATAATATACCAGGGAAACTCGAAAATTCATTCTTTTATAATCTTTATATACATTCCATTGTTGTTATTATTTATACTATCAATGATATATACTTATACTTTTATTCTGTTGTTAATGATGTATAATAAAACAATTATTTACTACACTTTTTTTGAATTGTGATGGACAACTAATTAAACTTGAACAAGGTTTACCGCCCCCTTCCCTAATATACAAGTTGATGTTTGCCTCGCACAATGAGCTCGAGAAAAATTGAATTAACAAAACTGCGTGGCGAGTCGATTTTCGTCTGAATTATGGTAACTACGGTACTGGTTCTATCGAAAATTCTTTCGAAGAAAGCAAGGGGCTATTAAATGAGTCCACATGCCCGTCCACTTGTTTGTCACCCTTTTTTGGGACACAATAACTTTTAACTTAGCTAGAACTTTCAAACTTTGTGGAGGTGTTTACTAGGAACTTTCAAAGTTCGTGGAGGTGTTTACTAGGAAATGCCTTGATTAATTTGATGAACCTTTTCAGCCCGGGCTAAATTACTTTGTAAGGATTCCAAAGGAGCATTCGAACCGAGGTGGGAGAAAAAAGCCTTATTTTCCTATTAGATGTGCATAGGGAGATACAATCCCTTAGTGGCATTTAGCTTTTGAACGCATTAAAAAAAACGAACATAATTTATATGGAAAACAATTAATTTTCTTTTTCTGGTGTTATGTTGTAAAGCAATAGGTTAATTTGGACCTGTGGGTAGGTCTGCAGTCCAACGCTGATGCGTCAAGGGAGATAATGCATTTGGATGCGTAAAACCCATTACATCTCTTGGTCTATAACATGTTTTATAACATGCAGATGATCTTAATCTTTATGGCCACAAATAGGTCAATAGTGCCTCAAATCTCGAATCCAAAACGTAAACAAAACCTGTCATACAAAAGGGGAGGGAGTGAGAAAAAGAGAATTGCTAGAAATAGAGAAACTGAAACTGTCTCCTTCTACTCAGAGTGCAACAAAAACCTAATTTGTGGTAATGTTCTTCAATGTGACCAATGTCAGTATTTTAAAAAAAAAACTAACAATTATAATGGTGCTTTCTGGAATGTTCACAAGAGTGGCACAAATTTAGAGTCGGGGATGACAAAAAGGAAAGAAATGTAATGGCGTTTAACTTCCTACTGTTCTCTTCTCCTATATACTGTGCTTATGAAGATCAGCCTAATATCAAGTTCCAACTGTCAAGTGATGTTTCACGTACATGCCAATGTATACACAGGACCTTTTTCCTGTTCCATCCGAATGACCAAACAGCTGTCCTTGTCAAGTCCTCCATTCTGCACCACTGACAAGACAACCCATGTCAGAAAATCCTGATAAACTTTCTCGGCCAATGCAAGGATCGCACATGTTACCACTGGGCTTACGAGCCAGCATCTTACCCACTCCAAATAAATGTCAGGGTTAGTGAGCGTGAGGTCAAACAATGTTATTATTAAACAGTGAATCGAAACTATGTCACTTGACTCAATGACTGACCCTGTATGCATTCGGCTACCCCTTCTCATACATTTTTCAACAAAATAACAACAACAGTTTTAGATGTAGAAGTTTCAATTATCTTATATTCTTAATATTTTTATTACACTAATAACAATATTATAATAGCAGGGCATTAAAATGAATATATACACATGCTAAGTATATCTTTAAAATTAAATTACAAAATGGAAAGATAATGTCTGATCCTTGGTAGGTCAGGAATATTTGGACTAGGAACAAATGTTACGGATCATTTATTTAGTCATTTATCTACTTGTAACACAGATACGTGCTGAACACTAAGTTTGGAAGTGAAAAGGCATTTTTGCCTTTCGTGTGGACATTTAGAAACATAAAATAATGTAAAGTGTAAGCTGTTATAATAGTCAAACCTGGAATAATATTTTTTAATTTAAATTAAATAATTGTATGTATGAAGGCTCAAGTTTTGGTCCATATTTTCTAATCTTGCGTGACTTGTTACAGAATCTAAATGCAAGTCAATCTGCATGCCATAAAATTATATATATTTAAATTTAGATAATGTCTAAATTTGTCATTCTTCAAAACAAAAAAACTAAAACAAATAAATCACCAGAAAAATTGACCAGCTGGCAAACGCCTGAAATGGATTAAATATATTAACATGTAACACTAACACTTAAATTTCTTCAGACATCTTTTTAAATTGAACTCCAAAAAAAGTGAGTGCCTGTAAAAGGACCCTTTAAATTTCTACTTTTATATATAGTAATAAACACACTCCAGTCCAGATAAAGTTATATATAATCGTACCCTAAAATTAAAACATATAATATAATTATTATAACGCTAACATAAACCACAGAAAGTTAATCTATTTCTTTCCATAACAATTGCAAGAAACCAAGCATTTTTACAACTAATATGTATGTCTGTTATTTGAATGTTCATGATAGATTTTGAAAAGTTATTAATTGAACATTTTTGTCATTTACTATAAAAGAGGTTCCCATAGTCAATTTATCCATCAAATATTTCAAAGTAAAAGTAACCACTTAAAGCAACATTTAATAGAATAGATCACAAAAAGATAGAGCACTTATAAGCACAAACAGTTAGTATGTTCATCCAAAACAAAACACAAATAAAAAAACCCTCAGACAAACAATAACAACAACAAAAAAAATTATATTATTTCAAGGATGTACAAGAAGAATAGTTAATATTTTTAATTACATGTTTCTCCATATCTCTAATTATTCTACATGTTAATTTACAACCTTTATCTTTTTCGTTGATTATTAGCATTTCTAGTCAATCAATCTGTTTATGTACATTTCCATTCTGAAATCATTAAATAATCATCATTCTATGTAACTTTCTTACTTCAAATGAGCTGTGATTACGATTTATATAACTACTCTCTAGAAAACATACGTTTTTCCTTTTCTGAGTACATAATCTAAACATGTGAAATGCAAGAAGTGTAAAAATGTGATTGGAAAATCATAACAATTTAATATATAATTGGCTTAAGACATGCACTCAAAAATGACACAAAATTCAATTGAACGATTTTATTACTTGAACCAATTAAAACACTCTGATCATTACCGAACTAATAACAATTGGCTTATAAGAGATGTATTTAAAGGATAATAGCTCAAAAATGTAAATCTTGTAAGCCAATGTTATATTGTTGTCATATTGATGATGTTTGTTGGGAAGTAATAATATAACAATTTTATTGTACGATAATTGAAGATATTCAGATTTTGTTGGGAATTAAAAAATATTACAACTGTGCGATGGTAGCTTTTTTTGTCGAACTAATTTACAATTGATGTGCACTGTAATTTCGTCAAGGCAAAAAATAACACTTTTTATCTGTCAAGGCTCTCTATTTCATGATTGACCAAATATGACAAGTTTTTAATGTTCTTATGTGGGTACAGGATAGTGTCTCAAAGTAAGCAAAATCATTGAAAATATACATCATAATGTTTCTAACAATAAAAATTTGGAAATCTGTCATAGAAACATCAACAATCATTCACAAGAAAAAAGAAATATTCATAGAATAATAACAATTTTAAGGATGACACTAGATTGTACCTTTAATCCATACATATTTATATAAATATATGTAAGCTTTTATTTTACATAAATACATACATAATGTATCTTTTTAAAGAATTATTTATAGAATATTAAAATATTAAGCCACACCAAAATAGAAACAATGTTTGAGAGAATACAAGCATTATATTATGTCACCATAGACAACATATTTGTGCATTTTTAGATTAATAAGAACACTTAAAGAGTTTTGTATTAAACAAGTTTTTCCAAAAAAAAGAGGAGGCTTTTGAACAATCCTTCTAATTAGATGTTCCAGGACAGGGGTGTCAAACTCATTTCGATTCAGGGGTCATATGAACTAAACTTGGGCAGGAGAACAAAAATCCCTAAAACAAAGCCAAATGTCCTTGACACAGATAAATTTTTGGACTGGTTTACAAATTCCCAAGACAACAGAACACGAAGTCAGAGTTTTACTGAGACCAGAAAACAATAATAAATGATTTCCACTGCTAGTTTCTAAAAATTATCGACATGTCAGTTTGTTGAAATTTGTTTCACAAGCCTCATTTAAACCCTTGGAGGGCCAGCAGATCTGGCCTGCGGACTGCATGTTTGACACCCCTGTTCACTCATCACTTGAACAGGTCTTTCAAGACGTTTTAACCCATCATTTTGACAATCCTTCTAATAATTGTTATTTCCTTGTATAAATCTACGATTATTAATCATTTTCAATATACTGTTAGAAGGCAAATAATTACCCTTTCCTCTTTGCCCTTTAAATGTTCCAATGTCCTAGTTGTTTAAAACATTTTATTTATCAACAAATTCACTCCCTCTATATTGCCCACAAAAGAATTTACATGACAGAATATAAGCCTGATGATCAAAAAATCATTCTTGATGTTTTTTCCAAAACTGTCAAACACAATTCTATTCAGGTTTAGCCTAACAATAATATTCTTTTAAAACATATACATATCAACAAAACAGATAATATTTAATCAAATTTTCAAAAAAACCTATTCCAAAATCTCTAAATATGTTAAAGGAACTACACCATGTGTATTTTTCTTTTCGGCCATTAACCAATCTGGATCCAAACCTGCCACAGAATATACCATTATTAACTGAAAAAAAAAATATATATATGCTTAGGAATTCACTACAGATCAAGTGGTGAAAAATGAACAATTTGATGTAGATATTTACTAGGTGAAGGTCCAACAAATATTGTGTGATTGATTGGTAGTTGACCAGGGATTGATGGAAAAGAATCTGTCTTCTTCTGAATACCCTTTGCCTCAAGACCCTCATTTCAAGACCCTCCAATCCAGAAATGGTACATAGGTTGCCATGCAACAAAATATACACCTACAAGTACAGCAGCTAAGTGAACTGGCCAGTCCAAAAATGTTATGTCACAATGTAAATTTTCATGTAAATAAAAAGGAAAATCTTTATACTGCACAATTTCAATGGCACATTCACAATATTATATGACATATTCAAGGACAATAACTATATGAATAATTATCAGAAATTGTCTTTGTTGTTATTCATATTGATAGTCAAAACAAAGAAAATCCATAACTTTTAATGTTTACTGTCCAGTGCCTAGTTATTTGACTCAAATGCATGTAATAGTTGAAATCTGTCAAAATCATGTTTATGTTATAATTTTATTACTAGATACTGTGTCTTTAAATTTACACAATTTTGATAAAATTTCTATGGTTCATTTCTGGATATCTATAATACAATTTTAATTAAGTTGAAGTCATGAAAGTATTTAGGTACATACACAATTAAAAATCTTAAATGTAGAACTAAACAGTTAAATAACTATTAATGTATGTAATATACTAAAAATAATAAAATTAAACAACACCACATAGAATTAATTAGATATCTTAAAAAGTAGAACTAAACAGTGAAATAACTATTAATGTTTGTAATGTTTTAAAAATAATAAAATTAAACAACACCATATTAGATATAGATAATGACAGACAGATACATACATGTATACAACTATACAACATCTGTAAGTTTATAGAAATAAAGCAACCCAAAACAGCAATAGATAAAACAAAATTCGGAATATAGTTAATAGTTCCAATAATTGGTCCAAGGGGAGAAAATAAGAGTCCTTTTAGTCATTTTCACCTTATATTTTGTATAATATTATGTAAGTATTTTACCATACTTTGGAAAACTAAGATGGCCATAACATCATAAAACTGATAATTCGTACCATTTTAAAGTAGTAGTATTTTTTATATTATTTTTTTTATAATGTATAGTCTAAAAGTCTATATTTGCCTTTTAGGCTGGAAAATTTAACATCTGACAAGTTTTATCCGTGTGTGTTGCCACGCTTCCATCACTCTACGACATCATCAACTGACTGATTTAAAGTGATAATTTTACATTTTTAAGAAAGTCCAAACATAATTATTTCTATATTTGTTGTTTAATAGATTGTCAAATCACTGGAAGTGAGTAGTTGTCTTGATTGTCTGTGGTTAAACAAATAAGGACAATGATGTCTGGGCAAATGATGGGCAAATCAGCTCCCCCATGTTTTGAGAGTCTCTACCTGCCCCTTTGACACTTTAAAAAACCTCAACTTTTTGTTTCAACAAGCAATTGATATATTTGCCAATTTATTAACTGACAGTAGTTATAGTATTAGTGAATTGTAGGATTATTCTTAATCTTGGTAGGACTGTTTATAGAAGCAATTATTGCTTGAGGTTCTCCTATACAAAGACAAATATGGTGGCATCTATCAAAGGCATAAATACACTATTTGTGCTATCAATAGTGTGCATTTAGAATCACATTTCGCAGTCCCCGTGGTTTGTTGGTTATATATGTCTGTAAGTAGTGTATATATCACAGACAAAAGATCAGACTGTAAAACTGACCAAATTTCAAAGATAAATGTCAGTCACTCTCTATTATAAATCCAAATTTGTTAACATAGCCTAGTCTTTTATAAAAGTTTTAAAATCTGCACTTGATCAATTTTGTATAAACTCTACGAATCATTTTCTTACAATCTATTCTAATCTAGTATTACTGGTAAGCTAAATTTTCACTGTGCAGGAAATCTAGTGATAACTACTTATGCTAATTGTGAATTACTAATGGTTTTCCTAGCTGATAGTTGAGCTGCAACGATACACCAGGCCACGATACAATGCACATCACGATTTATAGTCTATCGTACGATTAATATCGTGATAGGAAATAAATTTTATGATTTACTTAAATGTGGCGTTATCTCGGTTAACTAATAAGTTAGTTCAAGTGTCGAAAGCATTGAAAGTAGAAAAGTTATTTTGCTTATGGACTTATTTGCACATTTAAAGGAATATTAGTCCATTTTTGTGAAATTTTTATTTGGATAACTAATCCGCGATACGGACATTGATTGTATCATGCAACATGGATTTTTAAAACATTGTGATTCATCAATGAATCGTTGCAGCCCTTGCTGATAGGCATGTGAATGTGGGTATTTAAAACTGTCCCATATGTAAATCAATTACGAGAATGTACACGAAAAAAAAAAGCTGTTTGGATTAATACCCCACAAGTGCAGCACCTCAAAATATGACAGACAAATTCTAGATCCAGCTACATCTATGGATATTAAGAAAAGACAGAGCTTAACTTAAACTGTGCTTAAAGAAGATTGATTAAGTTGTGAAACCCAATTACTGCCTAATAAATAGCTCAATCAGCGCTAAACTAAAACAAATCACTTGAAGCATTCATGTATAATCTTAATCAAACTTAACTTAAACAGATGAAAGCGTTTTTTTTTATATACTTTGGGTAAAATTTTCAGGCCAAAGCTGCATTATGCAAGCGCTAAATCTGCCTATTGCAGGTCTCCCCTTGGGCCTTAAAAGTTATATAAGTTATGCCAAGACCATAATCAACCCTCCATGCCATCTGATGCTCAAAATTTTCAATGATAGTAAATGATTAATTAAAAATGGATAAACAAGACTTTGTTTACTAGCATAACAACGGTAACAATGACAAACGAGACACCACTATTCTCCAAACATTTTCAAGGTATTGCCTTTTAATTATCTATTTTTTAGTGAGAACTGTCAGCTGTTTATCTAAATCTAACATAATGCATCTTTAATATCTGGCTCATAAATTAACCCGTTATGCAATGGGAAAGCCAGAAAATTAAAGTTATTGAAAACTGTATGTATTAAAATATGACTTACAATAAAATGAAAATGAATGACTGATCATAAAATGTTAGTAACTTTGCAAAACTAGTATTAGTAGTTGACTCTAGTTTATGAGAAAACCTGATTGTCTTTATATGCTTTATCACTTGAATCTGGTTATCAACTAACTTTTTTAGACATTTTTAACCCTCAAGATTGGTGCACGCTACGTAGTCAATTTGATAAATGTATTGAACACCTAAACTACAAAAAAATAGAATTGTATGAGGTTTATCTCATAAACTACACTGGAAGAATGTTGCGATGTGTTCAACATAGTTACCTCATCAGCCAACAGTGAAAGTTCTGAGGAATTGGCCGCTTCATAATCATATAAAACACGAGCTTGTTTTTTCTCTGTGGGCGTGGCAGCTGTGACTTGTATTGCAGGGGGTGCTGAGGGTTCAAGGGGGTTGATATTATTTGTGAACGCGGATGAGGACTGGTGCATGTTGGGTAAATTACCGCCACCTACATTAGGACCAGCGGAATAACTGAAATGACACAAAATAAAGAAAGAAAAGAGAATAAGACTGAGAGACATTCATAACCATGCAACCATTGGAGGAGTCTTCACACAAAATCAAAATCAAAAAAAGAAAAGAAAAAAATAGTTTGTAATAAATTCTCTCTGCATAGAGTCACAGTTTGATACTCTCTCAAAATTTTTGTCTCTTTTATCGCAACTTCCATACAACAATATACAAAAATCCAACTCGTCACAAAGATTATTCAAAATTTGAAAACTTCTGTCAACCATTATCCACTTCCAACGTTCGCTATTGAAATTGAGGAACCCATGTATATGTGGTGTGTGTATTACTTCTTTCTATTAGTTGAACGATTAGGATCCCAGGGCAAGCTTCACTGAATGAATATCAAGATTGAACTTTCAACATGCTGAAAACATGCACAATCCAACACAAAAAGCATGTCACAATAGAGGTAGAAATATTAGGTGGGGATAACTCACATTTAAAGCCATGAAGCAAGCACATTCAAGGAATTAGTTTAGCAGAATCAGTTAACATCACTACATTAGATTCACAAAAAGATATCTGCTTCTATCATAAAATACGAAATCCTCTTGGTTTTTTTATGATAAATAAATTCAATTTTTCTTGATTACCCAGGCCAGTAATTAATGTCTGGGTGATCAAGAATAGTATACAACCTCATGTAAACTGATGTTAATCAAACACTGTTAAACTAAAACACTATGAAGAAAACAAATACTTTTAGTAACTGTAAGTGCAACCATATTGAACAATAAACACTAAATTAACTAATATGGCTATAACATGTATAGTATATAAACTATATTATATTCCTACCCAATATAAAATGGTGATATATGTGGAGTTATCAGTTTATTCAGCTGTTCCAGGACTACTGCAATAAGATTTATATCTACTAATTAATCACAAATTTTACATACTAATCATTTTTGCTTACACACCCATGTTCACTGGGCATGTCTACATTACTTATTGCATAAATTTTAACATAAACAGGAAAATATGTCCATGATTTGACCCAGTGAACAATACCTGAAAACCTGAAAAAAATTGTAAAAAAGTCTCGGATTTGCAGAATGTTCACAAGTAAAATTGAGTGGATGTCGGACACAGTAATAAAAGTTAATAGTTAAATGTGAGCATACAGACATAAGAGATTGAGAGAATTATTAGATAGGCATCCCAAAATCATCGCTAAAATTAAAGTTATACATAGAAATTGAAATTATGTAGTAAAGTGCTGAAGTAAAAGAAGACATGAAATTACAGCTTTTCTGAGTATTTTTAACACAATGGGAACAAGAAGAGTTAGTCATCAACATCCTACGCCCTTAGACATGTTTTAGAAGAAACAAGGATACCCAACCTTTGTGTTTTTGGAAATCAACAACCAAGCCAGTAGTTTATATGTTATAAGATGTACATCTGTAGCAAATAGTATAATATGCCATCTTAATTATGAGGAGTTCATTTCAATATCCCTTCCTAACTTCAAACAGTGCAGGATAAAATGATATATATTTAACTGATGGTCCTGGTATTGTACTTGAGTGAACATTTTCCAGAAAAATAGGAATATTTCATCTTTAGTCAATAACAATAAGGATGTTTATCCTATAAACATTTATCAGAACCGTATGGATGTTTTATTCTTTAAATCTACAAAGACAGCTACATGTTTATTGACAGGTGACAGTATGTTTATTTCTGTTTGGTACATGTAAATGAAAGACATAAAAGCCATAATTTCATGACAACTTCAGAGTTCTACTTAATTCTCCTTAAGATATTGTAAAGACATATTTTTCATTTGGTGCATTTTTGCAAAGCAAATTAGACAGTGAATTGGTGGAATGTGCAGAAAGTAGAATATACAGTGCCATACATCACAAAATTAAGATATTTTAAGTGTGATAAAAGCCACATGACAAGTGTAAGACAAAAACACCATACATTTGTGAAATAAGTTACAGATACTGTCAAAAAAACAGTTTTATAACAAAAACTTAATGCTATTCTTGACCTATGGTAAATGCAGTTTAACTGGACTCTGAACATTTAAAGACAAATGCACTTTTAAAATTCTGCAGTATACATATTTGGACATTAACCAAATAATTGACAGCATGCTTTGGGTAGCCCAAAAACCAAGCCCTCCCATCACAATTTATGCAACAGTTTTCAAAGGACTTTAACTCTGAATACTGTGGATTAAATGTGACAAAAGTCAATAATTCACAGTAACAACACATAAAATCGCCCTGTTGATTGTGCTCATCAAAATTAAAGAGACCAATAGTTTTGCATTGGATTTAAAAGATTAAACATGCATTATGCAAAAGCTAAATCTGCTTATTGCATGCCTGTCCAGAGGCCTGAAATGTTTTCTAAAGTATTAATTAGACATTAATTAACTGATCCAGACTTTAATCAACTCTTAAATTGATTAGAGCGGTTCAGCGATACTTTGATTTAATCGAATATGGAGGAACAACACTTAGCTGTCCAACCTTCAAAAGCTAATATCTTCGCTTGCAATACAGTAATATGAATGAATTTTTCAAATTATACATTTTACATTATCTAAATGTAATTTCAACCTATTGTAGCAAGAATAGCTAGTTCTTTATATAAATCGTACATAATGTACCTTTAAATAGTTTAGGGAAATATGTAAAAAATAAATGTAGAACATAATTATTATATCTGGTTGCATTGACTGTTAAACTTTGCTATTACGTACATATATACCTATTGGGAACTGTCAAATACATGTATTAGATGTAAAAATAGTATGTAAGAGTACTAAAAGCATAATAAAGTGACAGTTAATAATGTGCCTGCGAGTGTGATGCAAGCTGTTAGTAGAATAATTATTTGTTAACATAGTGCTTAAAGTACATAGAAGAAATACTTCATAGATGTGTATAATACTTAATGGATAAGCTTGCTGGGTTTGCGAATAATATTGTATGTATTTTTTTTAATAAATTCTTCTAGGGGAATTTACTGAGATTAGGAAGTCAAATGATAGCTGACCTAAGTTTTCAAATTCTGAAATTGTTCTTCAAAACTGGAAAAAGAAAGCAAGCAAAACAAACTATTTTAAAGCAGAAAAGCTGATTACTTTTGCTTTTTTAAAAACATTTTTCTTGTCTGACACTTTTACAAAAATAAAGGGACATAACTCTGTTATTTAAGCAGACTTGTTCACACCACAATTAAAAATCATGTATAAAAAAATATTCAAATTCATATGCAATAAAATTTAATATTGTGAGTTATTTGAACATACCAAAGCCTGTTGATTCTTATCATAATGAATTCAGCTTCATGTATCAAAGCTAACTACATCATGTGTGTATAAATGACAATCATTAGAACATAATCAATTAAATAATTATTTATACACTAGGATTTCACTGTGGGGCTGGAGTCAAGGTCCAGTTATTACATTAATTACAATCCCAACGAATGCTGATTCTACTATTTGAAAATTCTAGTTTATTATGCAAATTCTATTTGAGTGTTCAATTCAATAAGTATGATAAAAAAAAAGAAGAAAATTTGCCAATACTGTAAATCTTTCAAATCAATGAATTTTACAGATTTAAAATCATTTGTATTTTCAGAAAATAATTAAATTTTCATGGCTTAATCCACGCTAATTCTATTATAGTGAGATTTTAGTGTACATGTTAAGTGAGAAAAATTTCAGACCAAGCAATGATGAAGCACAATAATCAAGTCAATACAGTTGGAAATAAAGAGGTTTTTCATTAGAAAACAGTTATTTTAGTTACCTTCCCAACTGTCTCTGAAGGTCTACCATATGTTGTTGACACTGGGCATAATAGGTCATCTGGGCTTCTATAAAATCATTCAAACAGCGCAGATGGTGGGCCTAGAAATATATAATTATATCTGTTTTAATCTATGCAAAATATGATTCATATCCTTTAGTTTTAACATCTGATGCGAACCTTAAACATGGTTGTGCAGATTTCAAATAATTATACCATAAATCCTGGAACAAATAAAGAAGTTTTTATTTTTTATATCAAATAATAATTGTAATGTATTTGTAATGTATATTTTGGAGGTGGTTGCTTAAGTTAAGGACGATAAGGCGTTAGCTCTGAAAAGTTAAAGGTGATATAAAGTGAATGAATGAATAAATGAATGAAATTAATTTAAAAAATAATCCCCAACTTTTCTGCATAAACTAAGCTTATGAGGATAGTCATTTAATACTGCAAGTTAAAGATGATAAAGTTATAGTAATTTGTTATATACTGTGGTCAATGTTTAGGTTTTTTTAAACTTACATGTGTACTGTTAATTCCTTCTAACAGTATTTTGGTTATTTCAGCTTGTCTGTCAAATTCTGTCTGGGCAGCACGGAGATCAGCTTCAGCCTGAAAAATATTGTATAACATGCATCATAAGATGGTTTAAAACTGTATTCAAATAATGGTTAAAGCAATTTAAATTTTATTCATGATTTTGCAATGAAGTTTTTAGTTTGTTGGATGATGCATGGTACTACACTAAGCTGAAATCAAACTTTTATATTTAAATGAAATGGGGTTTAAAAGCCTACTTTTCTGCAAAAACTGAGCTAATGAAGATGTGTAAGTACAATGTATACATTTTTTGTGACAACATCAGCACTACGTCTTACTCTTAATTCAATTTCAAAACTAGCGCAGCCTCCAGTCAATGGGAAACATGGGACTTCAGCTTTTCAGATCATCCAAATGATTAGACACTTTTCCTTGACAGGTCCTGCATTCGAAGCAACTTTCTTGGTTAGTTAGTGAACACCATACCCGCTGAACCACTGTGGCTCGCCTAATATATATGATTTGATTATCGTTGTATATATCGTAAAGCCATAATGATCATCCTGTGCTGCTGCTTCAAATGATAAATGTAAAGCAAAAAATAATGTAATAACCAGCTCATGAAATGCCTGTAGATACAACAAGCTGAATACCTGCACAAGGTTTCTAATATAATCATAAGTGAAAAATACATAGGTAAAAGTACATTTTAGCAGATTATCCTCTAGTCATCAACTCAAATGACATGAAAAATAATAATTGTGCTGAAGCATTGAATAAGCTTATACAACATATATAAAAACCCCTGTAAAATATAACCATTATATAGTATTTGTTTAACTCTTCCCTAGAAGTAATAGAACTAAAGGCATGTGTCCAATGTGATAGTTTTCATACATAACTTATAACGCTGCTGAACACATGAATTGGAGATTTTCATTTCTGAATAACCTCTTAATGCACACAGCTCAAGATGAAGTCAGTCACAATTGGTGCACATGGCTCAGATACAGCCAGTCACATGATTCCAGATACAGTCAGTCAGAATAGATACACATGGCTCTTTGCAGCCAGTCAGAATAGGTGCGCATAGCTCAGATGCAGTGCACATGTAGCCAGTCACAATGGTACATATTTTGCTAAATAGGAGAAAGAGGGAGAGAAAAATGGGGTTTAATGCCCACTTGACATAAACTTAATTTCGAAACTAAAATATGGCTCAATTTTATTTTAATAATTCGCTTGCACGTAGGGGTATTTAGCAGTGGGAGGAAATTGATAGACCCAGAGAAAACCCACGACATTGGACAGGTGACCCTACTGACATACAACCAGGGAATCAAAACCATGCCAGTTAACTCAATTATAGACCTTATGATACCGCACGCACATGCTAACCATTCAGTCATCCAACCCCCTTAAATCGTGGTCATGTCATTCATAGAGACAATTATCGACCATAAAAACAACTAGTTCAACAATGAAAATTTGTGCATACAGGCTATCTTGATTGTTGAGTCACTTCAATTCAAACCTATCATATGGAACACACATTTAGCTCTACCTCTTCTCAGCGACAACTAATCAAAAGAGGTTGTAGATGTAATTGACAAATATAATGTCAATACTAACCTTTGCTACAGCATCATCCTAGTAGCATGAAAGGAAAGTAAAAAAAACAAATATATAATGTAATCAGCATAAGAAGAAGTTTCTTAATAGATTTTGGTAACAGTAGAATTTGTAAAATGTAGAGTAAATACATAAAAAGCGTGCAGCATGCTAGATTATGTTTACCATTCTTAATTATTTGTATACCTATATTGCTTTTAATGAATAAGTTTAAATTTGAGCATTGCTAAATAATCTTATTGCAATGTTTAATTCAAAATTAAGATTAAGAATCAGTAAGATCTTTGTCTACATCCTGAATGTTTTAATAATATTATTATAGGTAACTTGTAATGTTGTGTTTGGATATTATAAAAATATTCCTTATTTTTAATTTGTATACAATAACATCTTATAAAGAACTTTTTGCAAATCATGCATATTACTTTAATAACCAAGAAATTTATCTTAGAACAATAAAATCTGATGCCATTAAGAAGGAAATCTAACGAATTGTGAACAAATAAATAAATGATGCTAAAAATTGGAAAATAAAAACAAGACGTAATGAGAAACTAGATCTGAAATAAAATGATTCTTTGCCAAGGGCAATAGAGAAAAATATTCTGGTTCTCATCGTGTGGCTAAATGATTTATCAGAAATATAACAATTCCAGGTTTCACATTCATCTCATCCTTGTTTACAGGATTTTACAGAATTACTAATTGTTGTGTTATAGAAACCTAATTGTACTATACTATGCTGAATTCAAGTTTATTTACGAGCAGTAAATAGATATCTCGGTCTATGGACCTGAGGTCATGTGGTTCTTTCATTACCAGATTATTTTTTTATGGCCTAATATTAAACTAACAATCCGATGTGCATGCAGCACATGCAATCTCCAACCATTATTCTGATTCAAAATTATGTAAAGATGATAATTTAATTCAAATACACCAGAAAAGGTTCAATCACGGTGAAGGAGCATCCCTTTATTCTGCTAACTCAGAACATAGGATCAGATGCATAATTTAAGACAATTTTATTTTGTAAACAATCTTTGCAAATCATGCATTATTCTACTTTAGCACCTGGTACATATCACTAGACAATATCTATGAAGTCTCATTAAGTAAGAAGCTCTCTAGCTATCTGGAACAACTCTACAATCGAAGAATGACTGCTACTTTCATTGGCTTGTCTATAATTGGCTTGTCTACATATTTGAATTTGTTTATCGTATGATACAAATAATTTCACCCCTGTAGACTTGTGCCTATCCATAATTTACAATCATATTTTCAAGTTTAACGTGAATACATGGAAATTTACTAGAACGGATAAGTAAATAGGAGTATATTCTATCAATCAATCTGCTTCGACTTTTATAACCAGGTTTATCTCAAGTTATTTTGAATATGTGAAATTAACTCATATCTCCTGTACTTCTTTAAAGAAGGGACAGTAACCAAGACAGTCTGATGTTTTTGTAAAAAATGTAAATTTTACTTAGCAGATTGTTAAAACAAAATCTAATCATCAAAAATATGCTTTCTATTTACTTTAATGAACTAGACAAAGAAAGGGAAGAAATTGATATAATTTTTGAGTGAAAAAGCCCTTGGTATACATGTATAACTGACTTCCATTCTGGTAAATTTACCTTTTAACCATGACAAAATTCGACAGATTTGTGTTTATAGAACAAAACAGAATAACATTACACATAAAAATACAACCTATATGTATTGATCAGTGTGAAATCTATACTGGTACTTAGTGATTAAAACCTACATAGAGGTAGGATCTACAGACTGAATCAATGACTAAAGTTGTGTACAATAACATGCAACTCAACAACATGAAATATATATCATATATCTACCTTACAGTATAGATTAATCAATACCTTTAATCAAAATACTTAAGTCACTAGAGTATACACGTACATTGTTAATTTTCTTATTGAGCTGTGCCAGGAATTCTTGTTCAATGTTTATAGTCTAAACTTGTATACCAGTATACACCCTGTGCTATCTAAGTCTATTGAGTATTGTTCATGTTCACAACGTTTCTTAATCAACACGTTCATTGCCATTGCACGTAATGAATTAATTGGGTTCATTTGAGATAATTTCATACAATTTATACTAATAAGAAAGTCACTTAATTAAAACAGACAATCATTAAATGATTTATAACATACATAACCAAATACCTTAATCAGTTCACATTAATACCTTAATTCCTTTAACATGGTCTACTTTAATGAGTAGTCTTTTAATATAGAAGGACATATCTAAATGTTTGTAAGGTAGATACATGTATATATTATGCATTGGCTACACAATTTTGTATATTCAAATAAAACACTCCATTTCCTTAATTGATTTACCAATTAACAATACTATGATTTTAACAAGATCTGCAGCTATAGCAAATTTAAAGAGATATGTAACATTTGTTATCATTTCAACCAAATCTGTAGCATCTGTCATCAGTTTATAACAGAATTTGTAGCATTTGTTATCATTTTAACAAAGCTGTGGCATTTGTCATCATTTTAACAAAAAGTTGTAGTATGTGTCATCGATTAAACAATATTGGTAGTATTTGCGATCATTTTAACAAAATTTGTACAAATCATTATTAATTCAAAATAATCATTTTAACAAAATCAGTTGCTTCCTAAGTAGTGTTTGTTGCCAGATCTACCATTTCAACAAGGTCCATTGGATGGTAACAAGATCTGTAACATTTGTTAAAATCCTCTCAACAAGATTTGTAGCCAATACAGAATAACATGACAACGACAAGCAGTAATGAAGGGACTGACCTCCATATAATATAGATCATGAGGTATATCAGTCTGAATAGCCGCAGATAAAAAACAAACAAAACATAAATAAAATATATGAAAATATCCAAACACCAGTTATAAAGGGTAAGAATAAAAATATACATGGTATAGCTTTTCATAGAAAACGAAAATGACCCAATTAGAAAACACTATTGACATCAAAAGAGATACATTAGGTCAAAGTTCAAAAGAGTTTTTTGAATACTGTAAGAATTTCTTACACAAAGAAAAAAATATGTATAGTTTGTCTACCTGTACAAGTAATAAACCTGCTTAAAGATACATTCCTACCATAGTATTTATTGGGTAGTTATTTTAACAAAAATATGACAATTTTTGTATGAATGTACAGCAGATACTCAATCTTACTAGAAAAATACTGGATTCCCCCCACCCCCCGGAAAACAAGACAAGCATGTGAGGGCATCCCTAAAAAGCAACCCGCATACTCAAGTGACACAAGGAGTGCTTCTTATGTGTTGATCTATATGAGAACATTGAGAGAATTACACCAGAATGTAAGTAATGAAGTTGGTAGAGGTTAATTTATTTGGGCTTTGATGTTTATAATAAATGGAAAATAGATTATTCTCCCTAAATCAAGTGAAGTTATAAACAAGACTGATAAAATAGAATCTTGCAAGATGATCAGATTAAAATGTGTTTGAAAGAAATTTGATAGATACATTAGTTTGAATTTGTTTTAGTCCAAATATATCACAATATCACATAGTTTGTACATGAGAAAACATCTTTAACAAGACCAGCTTAAACCCATACCATATTATTCTACAAGAAATACCATCCCTAAGGAATCTTCAATACAAATTAGTCAGTTTAAGAATATTTCTTCATTCAAGCCACTGCTAAGGGATTCAAAATTAAACATAAATAATGTCTTAAACTAGGGATGTCACTGTTGTAAACTTACATTCCATTTCAAACCTGGCTGATGACCCTTAATAAAGTACAGTAGCATAGTTCTTATATTAATTAAGTCGTCTCCAGTAATCTTTCCTATAGTTAAGAATGCTTCCTTATCTATAATTCTAAACCTAATACCATGTAGGTAATATCAGAAATCTTGCAGATTCTTGCATTGATACACAATTTTGTTTATACTGAAGTAGGTAGCAGAAGGTGGGGGTGACAGAAAAAACCAAAACAGCCATTATTTTACAGCAACTTAATAATAGTGTTCTTATGTTTTAAAATTAAAAAGTCGTAACTGACACCATCAAATTTTAATGCATAAAATTAACAATGGTCACCTCTTCAGGAGTAAGTTTGCTTTCTTCGCCCTACATGGAATTAATTACATAGATATTAAAACTATTTTTTTCTTTAAAAATTACCCAGGTAAATACAATTTTATGAAGACTGAACATGATACAATATTTTTTAAAATGGGTCTTGTAACTTAGGTCTTATGAAAAAAGAAACATTCTCTACAAGCAATAAATGGTTCATACATATTAGTAATAAAATGTCCTTTGGTTTACAAACTAACAAGTAAAGAGGTTAATATAAAACAGAGCTAAAATATATTATGCAATTTTACAAAAAAAGACTCGCATAAGATTAACTTTAAGGGAGAAATATTTAATCAAGCACACAATTCCTAAAATTTTCATGATAGCTCTTATTTCGTAAGTACCAGTAATATAATCTAAGATGAAAAGTACTTAAAGCAATAATTAACAGCACTAAGTTTTGAAATCATAATTTTTTTATATATATTTTTTTAGTTCTCGTTAAAACTGAAAAGCAATTGTGTCAATGTACAAACCTGTTGCTGAGCATTTGGTGATTTAGCTTTTCTAAGTCGACTTTTAGCAGCATCTAGATCTAACCTTTTGACCTCCAATAACCTCTTCTCTTTCTGTAATATAATATGTAAGAATTAAAAGTACAAAAAAACATTATGTATAATCAAGTGTTCTAGACAGACTGAACATGCTTGAGACAGAGACCTACCATTTGTTACATACATGTAAATACATGGCAGATTTGGCAGATATTACTTAATTATATGGAGAATTTAAAAAAAGAAACCTGCACAATTTGTCTCTGCCACTCTTTATTATATTATTAACAGGTTCACTGCTGAGCTTAGACATGTACATGTACATGTCCCCTTCTGGAAATTCTATATTTCAACTTTATGATCAATGATCCTCTTGAATCCGTCTACCACTGGTATTATTTACATTTATGGTAAATTAGTGAAAACATCCCAAGTCCTATCATATTCGATGTCTGCATGACTGTAACTGCTACTTTTACTAAATTTATCTAGTTCTGAGTCTTAATCGTCATGTCAATCATTTCATCAGAACATTGGATCTTGACTGGGGAATATTCCTCTGCACAGAGGCTGCCATTTTGGTATAAAATGTAAAGAATATTACATTTTGATAATATGAAAATATAATGATGTGTGCAGAAAGATAACAACTGGTTAACTGTTTACAGTGACAAGGGTATCGCTTGTGATTTCCCAATTTAGACTCTGATCACGTGACAAATAATAAGATTTTGGTACTTAGACCTGATGAAAACATGACATATATATAACAGAAATCTTTGTATTTAGCTGTGAACATAATTATACGGATAATCAAACACAATCACATTACCGGTACTGTATCCATATAAATTCATAAATATGTATGCAAGTTACCATTATTGTTTTCATATCTCCTTCCAGGAAGTTCCTTAGTGGCTGTAAGAAGTTATTTACAGACTGTGTAACAAATTCTCTTTCTGCAGTTCCTATCTTTATTTCTGCTTGACCACATTTTATCAGAGCGTTACCTGAAAACATATATATATTTTTTTTTAAATCAATGTATCAATTACTGGGGTACTCAAGGAAATTTTAACATGTATCCAAAGTATAGTTATATCTGTGAAGATATCTTTAATGCCCAGTCAACACCTTGAGCAAACCCAGGATCTGCTTGTTAGTTAACAAGTGCCAAGGTGCCAAGTGCACAGAGCCACTGTGGTTAACACACATGTATGATGATCATAATTGTTTCCAGTCTTTTGTTGCTGGCATTCACAACACTGAAAAGTTTTGTTGGAAATCAAAGCAATAAAATCCTTGGCTTTGGGCACCAAATGTTTTCAGTCTTTAACATTAACACAATTTTCACCCAAGGACATTTAGCATTTATTTGTGTTTGAAAGAATCAAGATACCCCACGTTCATTAATTGCAGATCTGCTGATCTGCTATGAAAGTAATGCAACATAAAACTTTAGGTACCCTAATCGAGCACGGGCCCCCAAATGTTAAGCTATACTGTACTGGCAGGACCTTTAATTTGAATTGTTCATTTGTTTGTGATTTCTGTATATTTATTTTTGTGTACTGTAAATTAAACTGGAGTGTACAGGTCACAATTATATGGAATACAGTTATTGCAGTAATTGTATTCCATAGAATTGTAACCTTTAGTAGCGTGCACTGGGAATATGCTATCGTCTAATATTGTAGTTTTAGCGATAGTTTCTACTCGTGTCGTTTACTTTCAAAACATCGTTCAATAAATGATAAAAGTCGTTGAAAAATAACAAAAATGGTTTAATTAGTACCATGGTTTAGATTAAAAGCAACGGGTTTAGTTTCTCCGAGATGCGTTTAAAAATGGCCGAACCGTGCACTTATCTAAGGCGATCATTAATTGGCCGAGCCGTTGAGTTTCCCGCAACGCGTATAAAAATGGAGTTCCCGTCCACTTATCTATGGTGTTGAGTTATTAAACGAGACGTCGAATTTCCCGAGATGCGTCGAATTTCCCGAGATACGTATATAAATCAACATACGAATAATTTCTCCATGGCGTTTAATAATAAGATAAAACTTCCCGCGAGCCGTTTATCCGATCAATTCATTTTGATTACGATAATTTAGATACGGTGTACCAATAAAAATTTGAGAATAAAAAAATGCACACACATAGATATTCACCTTACCGTGGCCGTGCGATCTGTTATCCATTAGCTATAAACAAAGTATTCCACCATTGACAAATACGTAAATCGGTAAATCACGTCCCAGGTAATTATACAATCAGAACTCGGTAAATCACACAGGTAATGCATCTTCATTAAATCACAATAAAAATTTGAGAATAAAAAATGCGCACACATAAATATTCACCTTACCGTTTCCGTACTATCTGTTATCCATTAGCTATAAACAAAGTATTCCACCATTGACAAATACGTAAATCGGTAAATCACGTCCCAGGTAATTATACAATCCGAACTCGGTAAATCACATCACATGTTATGCATCTTCATTAAATCACAATTGAATTAACGCAGCCTTCCACGTGTACAAGTCAATCCAACAATGGCAGTGCGATAAACCCGCGAGAGAATTAGACATGTACTGGCGCCAAAAAAGAAACCAAATCACTGTCGCCCAGGAAATACGCTTCAATGATTACTGCCTTGACGTTACGTAACCACTTGATTGGGGGCAATAAAATGTTTGACCAGTCATCACTAGCCCAGTTTTGGAGCGCGTTAAACCATATTTCATTTGTTATAACTAATCAAATGAAATTGCGTTATATCAACACCAAAGACACTGTCCAAATATATGATATTATAATAACGCGTCGGGGAGGGGAGGTCAGGTCAGAACGAGGATTCAAAATCAATATTCCCGAAAAAGAAAAGGGTTTGTAAATAAAACACAACATATACTTAGCTATGGTAATTTAATAACAAAAACTAATTGTATGTATTTATATGCAGGTACACTGAATGCTAAAAGCAACCACAAATAATAGCATGCATACTAAAAAATACAAAGAATTGGAAAACAATCAAGTTTGGTACATACACAAAATTAACATCGAAATCGAAATAAATAACACAGAACAAACAATTATATGATAATTTAACACCAGACAACAAATTGATAATGTAAATGAACCATTTAAAATCCTACATCACACTTTATATACAGCACGTCATTTAAAATGAAAAACACTACATTTAAGATCCTACACCCCTTATACTGTATACAGCAAATTAAAATACACAACATGGTATTATTCAAAAACACAGCACTATATATATAAAGTTAAGTTTTTAAAAATATCACTGGGAAACAATCAATGGTTTTATTAATATATATATCTCAGATTTATAAACCCACAAATAATAATATTTTGATGGAATAATCTATATTTAAATATATACATATATTTCTCTCATTTGAATACTATGTTTTGGCGTGTGAAATCTTGTCTGTGTGTAAAATAACGTTATTTACCGCCGGCTTCCAAAGTCTTATCTCACACAATTACATATTATACATATATATGAAATATTTACAATGTGATTAGCGAAGGGTGTACAAATTAATGAAATATATACGGTTGCTGAAGCGTTACATTTACTTGTTTTAATCCGCGAAATATCTTTTTTATTGTTATCGAGGTATTTATTTTAATAACGGTATATTTGAATCATAACCAGTATTAAATATGTTTAATGGTCAGCCCCAAATGTGGTCAACAGCCACAAGATATCTCCGTCCCTAGCATATGGGACTGGTCTTGACAATCTTAGTAAATCAATGTAATTGTTCATGATCAGACGACTTTTTTCCACAAAAAAACATTTCGACCTTTGGCATTTTCTTACGACACCCTTCCAGTCTACCTCCCCGATTATAACAGTTTGTGTTGGAGTTGCAAATAGGCGTACAACCTGTCCGCAAAATAAATCCCCTCTTTCTTTTAATGTTACCATCGATGGTGCTTTTGCTGTAAACGCTCCGCGGTAGGTATAATTAGAATTGTCCCTGGTTGTATGTACCATTTTAAATTCATATAAATCTTCCTGTGATGTCAAATGCTTCAGTTTGTCCTTGATTTCTGTTGATACCGGTTTTCCACATTTATTTACTGGTTTATTTTGCTTTACGGTTCCAATACCACAACACGCCATTATCGATGTTAACCACTGGTACTAGAAATAATAAAAAAACAGTAAATTTGTTGGCCAGTATAACTGCAATAATAAGTTATCATAGCTAATAATTATCTCTTACGGGATCAAGGGGGGTTGGATGGGCGAATGGTTAGCACGTGCGTGCTGTATCATAAAGCCTGTCATTGAGTCGGCCGGGGACCTATAGTAGGTTATTGCTACGTTTCTTACGCGGGTCTGTAGCATCCATCATAAATTTACCAATCGGTGTTCTCTGAAAATGAACATTATATGTTTCAAAGCACATATTTATTTCTTGTCCGTATTACATACTTTTACTATCATTAACAGCCATTTTTTTTTTCAAATTAAAATTAATATAATAAACATAAACCATTAAATGGTTATAAAGTTGTTTTCTGAACAGGAATGTTTTCTCGTGATAAAACACGAAACAAGCTAACGTTCACATGCATATATATACACCAATATTTGAATGTCTTGTAGAGTATGAAAGAAATGATAAATCCGGCTTTGTTGGTAACGTCGAGATATTTGAAGCATCAGTTGGTCTACGGTCACTTGACCGACAAACCATGTCATTATCGACTTAAACTTGGAATAGATATGAGCAACCTACCTTGGTAAAGTCTTCTTCTTTGTTCAAATAATCTGTAGCTACAAATTGTTCTTGCCATGCTGTATAAATTCCATTGTTCTGATCTCGTCTAACATGCATATCTATTGTCCTTCGAATTAAATTCTTACTGCCACCACAGTTCTCACACCAACATTGAATCTTACCAGACATCGCTAATATATGATGCATAAAACTGCCGATATTGACGTTAATACCTCTTTGCGAGCAGACCCAAATTTTACATCATATTGGTAGAATTGAATGGTTTCAGAGCCAAGTCAGGGTTATCTTAGTGATCAACATGAAGGCATTTTTTATGTCGTGAAAGCCGTCTTTCAACTACGATTACCATATTAGTCATTAATCTCCTCTTAATCTATATCCCATACTCATTAATTACAGAAATGGTCTGTGTATACACGGTATTATGAGCTGATTGTAATTTTGAATATAGTGTGTAGTCATCAATGTCAGTTATTACAGAATAGATTAATTATTTGATTGGTCGAATGCTATTGTCTTGGCACCATATGAAACCATATTTTTGAATATACATGTTCGTTTGTACAGTATGGATTATTTCCTTGATTGGTCGAATGCTATTGTTTTATTAATTCCCACCTGTGGTTACCTGTTCTGTGTTATTTATTTCGATTTCGATGTTAATTTTGTGTATGTACCAAGCTTGATTGTTTTCCAATTCTTTGTATTTTTTAGTATGCATGCTATTATTTGTGGTTGCTTTTAGCATTCAGTGTACCTGCATATAAATACATACAATTTTGTTATTAAATTATCATAGCTAAGTATATGTTGTGTTTTTTTTTTACAAACCCTTTTCTTTTTCGGGAATATTGATTTTGAATCCTCGTCCTGACCTGACCTCCCCTCCCCGACGCGTTATTATAATATCATATATTTGGACAGTGTCTTTGGTGTTGATATAACGCAATTTCATTTGATTAGTTATAACAAATGAAATATGGTTTAACGCGCTCCTAAACTGGGCTAGTGATGACTGGTCAAACATTTTATTGCCCCCAATCAAGGGATTATGTAACGTCAAGGCAGTGATCATTGAAGCGTATTTCCTGGGCGACAGTGATTTGGTTTCCTTTTTGGCGCCAGTACATGTCTAATTCTCTCGCGGGTTTATCGCACTGCCATTGTTGGGTTGACTTGTACACGTGGAAGGCTGCGTTAATTCAATTGTGATTTTAATGAAGATGCATAACCTGTGATGTGATTTACCGAGTTCGGATTGTATAATTACCTGGGACGTGATTTACCGATTTACGTATTTGTCAATGGTGGAATACTTTGTTTATAGCTAATGGATAACAGTACGGAAACGGTAAGGTGAATATTTATGTGTGCGCATTTTTTATTCTCAAATTTTTATTGTGATTTAATGAAGATGCATTACCTGTGTGATTTACCGAGTTCTGATTGTATAATTACCTGGGACGTGATTTACCGATTTACGTATTTGTCAATGGTGGAATACTTTGTTTATAGCTAATGGATAACAGATCGTACGGCCACGGTAAGGTGAATATCTATGTGTGCGCATTTTTTTATTCTCAAATTTTTATTGGTACATCGTATCTAAATTATCGTAATTCAAAATGAATTGATCGGATAAACGGCTCGCGGGAAGTTTTATCTTATTATTAAACACTATGGAGAAATTATTCGTATGTTGATTTATATACGTATCTCGGGAAATTCGACGCATCTCGGGAAATTCGACGTCTCGTTTAATAACTCAACACCATAGATAAGTGGACGGGAACTCCATTTTTATACGCGTCGCGGGAAACTCAACGGCTCGGCCAATTAATGATCGCCTTAGATAAGTGCACGGTTCGGCCATTTTTAAACGCATCTCGGAGAAACTAAACCCGTTGCTTTTAATCTAAACCATGGTACTAATTAAACCATTTTTGTTATTTTTCAACTAGTTTTATCATTTATTGAACGATGTTTTGAAAGTAAACGACACGAGTAGAAACTATCGCTAAAACAACAATATTAGACGATAGCATAGTTGTAGTGGTGTATAGCACTCCATTTACTAATAGAATAGGGTTGTACCAGTTGTCTTGGAATTAGCCCATGTAAAATTGAACGTTTTTGTATTTTGATTTTCTTCCATACGTTCAATGAAAAAGCAAATTTGTGGTGAAGAACCAGAATAACATTTCAAGCTTCATGGCTTCAATTATGTAGGTTTGGCATTTGCTTAAGGCTTTTTACACTTTTTCACATATGGTGGCAGATATACGATTTGTTATAACCATCTGTCAAATTCTTAACGAAAAGTGTCTTTACTAACAACAACAATTTGCAGAAAGTGAATTGAAATACAATGTCAGAATTAATGTCATTCTGTCTTGGACAGGCATCTAAGTTTTCCTTCATGTAAAACAACCATTATTTTGTAACTTCCAAAAGTTAAACGCTGGGAGGGACTACTAGATGTATAGATAATCAATAATATGACCATAAGAAAACTTTCCAAATATGTAATACCAATAATTATCATGACTCAGGATTATCCAGCTGTTCCAACAAGAACACTGCACTGAATAACATTTCTTCACATTGAATTCACTAGTCTATACACAAAAACTGACTGATCAAGGCTACTTGAATCCAATAGATGGACATAGAAACAGCGTCTGGATAATCAATAGTAAAGTATCAATCGTGTAAACTGGTTGTTTACACTACACAAAGGGGAGATAATCAATAAATTGATTTCTATCAACGGGTAACCAGCTGGTTACAAGAGGCTATTGACTTGAAGATAAATTATACCAGACCTACATAGTACCTATAGAAACTAATCACTTACATGTTCATAAATTGTAATACCAACCATACAAAATCTAAAGGGTCATCAATTCCCATCTTTTATTTGGTGAATGCAGAAACAGAAATAAATATAGTTTACTTCTACAGCTAACTTTATAAATGAAATGAAATGGGGTTTAACAACCTATTCCTTTGCACCTAACCTGGGCTAATGGAAGACGGGCATACGCCATACAGTGTGCTATGAGGATAATTTTGCCCTGGCAGCAGCTCTAAAGCCTACCCTTATATTGAATTCCAACTGCCAAGGGATCTTTTATGTGCACTCCAATGTGTACACGGTACCTTGGTTTTTCATCCCATCCAAACAACTAGGCAGCTGTCCTTGTCAGGCCCTCCTTCTACATCACTGACATATATTATATATGGGACTTCAAGAGGATATCTAACAATGCAATGAAGTAATTGAGTGTCATTAGATAAGAGAAAACGAGAAAAATAGAAAAAGTCTGTACATTCCTTTGTTTTTATTCCTTCTATACCATATCAAAACATGGTAATGCACAGACTTTTTCTTTCATGTTCTCTTATCTAGTGGCAGACAATTCTTTTATGAACTGTCAGATATCCTCTCACAGTCTCACACTTCGAAGGAATTATTAGTAAGCAGAAATTCACCCGAGTATCTGTTACCACTTGTCACTTCAGTCAGTTATATAGAGGGATAACTCGTGCTTTCCTTTCGCGTTCGTCACTTCTGATTGTTGAAATCTGTATTACTCATTTATCATAGCAATGATCTCTGTGTTAAAATTACACCTGGAAAATGTTTAACCAGTTCTATCACATATGTGATAATATACACCAATATTGTCCTTTAATTCACTTGACAACTGATCACCAACTCGAAATGTCAGCAAAAAGACTTGAATGTTTAGTACACAAATATCCATTGTACTAAATGATCATCAGGACACTGCAGTGTCAAGGATTATTATTTACAGAAATGTCACTCTACCATATTCAGTGTAGCCTAACCAGCTGATTTTATCATTCAGGAAAATGATTTTTTAGTTGCAAAATAAAGTTTGACATATTGCAATTGTGACTACCTCAGAAAACAATAAGCTTACACGTGACCAGTCTGTTGAAGACATGTTGCCCTCAAAGTGTCTAGATGATGTTTGAAATAAATACTATCTGACCATTATTATTTCTGAAGCAAGCATAATGTCAAATCTGATCAAATACTTATCTATCAATATCTCCTACTACAACCTGATTTCTAAATCCTCATCTGTTTAAAGGCTGTCACATTGTTCATTTTTTTGTAGGCTACAGAAGAACTTAATAAACGACACTAAATTGTTAAAACACCAATAGACCATCCAAAACCCTAGACCAATAGACAGGGGTGATAATAATATGCCATTATCTTCAATCTTGGCATATACAATCTTTGTACTAGTTCACTGAGGATGATTTTTTGGAAACACCACTATTTTTTGCTGGTCCAATAATGTAAAATACATTATGGATCATGTAATTGGATATGAATTTTGCCAATCCTGCTGAGATAACAATGCTGACCTTGCTGAAATCTGCCTTATAGCAAAACACTATAATATCTAAACTAAATATTCAAGACATTGTTATTCAGTCATCTATTGATCATACAAATAAATTTTGATTTGCTTCCATTGTCTCTTTTCAATCAGCTGAATAATGAAACTATGTGCATATGTCCTCTATGTACCCTTAGGATGTATGTGTGTAGGGGTACATGTACATATATAACAGAAAAGATTCTTTGCTATCAAACTTGGATTTGAATGAAATGGAATTACATGCATGTTTAATCTGTCAACACAATACTGTGTGCAATGCTATGTGGGAGAATTTTGCAAGGGCAGTGTCAATACTGTCTTCTCTTCAAATTCATACTTTACATTCACACCAATGTGTAAACTTGTGGACCTCAATTTTTCCATCCCATCGAAACAACTTGACACACAACATCTGCCTATGGGAGCAACCTGACAAGTGAGAGCCCAACTTGAAAACTCACAAATGATTTTACACACCCACACCAAAATTGAAACCAAAGACATTCTAACAAATGACATTACAAGTAAATAGATTTATTTAGCAGATTCAATCTGTTTCAGCCACCATTAGCGCTTTATATAGCCATGCTCATGCAATATGTATCACATGGACATACATTATAATACAATAGCCTAGCTCACACATGTTACATTCTACACTGTCACATTCCTTTAGTAACCACATAGAAAATCAATACCTAAATAGCATTAGAAGTATTGTTCAGTTTTAAACATACATATCCTGGAACAGTTTGAGTTGGGTATCTAGGCATACTATCCATATCTCAATAGATCATGCTATTTAATCAAATGTATTTCAATTAATTTGATTAAAGCAATCTATTTCTGTATGCACATGTGAAGACATTTTTTAAAAGATAGGTTGCCAGGCAACGAAACATACGCCCACAACAGCTAAGTCGTCCGGGCAGTCAACAAGGGTTGTCGCATATTGTTTCTTTTATCAGTAAGGAGAACATTTACAACACATGATAATCTTATTACGTGTAATAGCCCATTAAATAATTATCAGAAATGATTAGAATAGTTTTGATGGTTTGTCTCAAGGCCTTTGTCCACAAGATATTTCAAAGTGATCAAGTGCCAGATATCACTGAAAATCAAATAGGATTCTTCGTCTCATGACCCTAAACACTGTGTACAAATTTAAAGTCAATCGGATATTAACTTTAGCCTTTAGAGCGTTCACAAGATTTTTCAAAGTGATCAAGGGTCATAACTCTGGTAGTAATTATCTCATATCACCGAAAATCAATAGGCTTCTTCATCTCATGCCCTTAAACACTGTGTATAAATTTAAAGTCAATCGGATAATAACTTTAGCCTCTAAAGCGTTCACAAGATTTTTCAAAGTGATCAAGGGTCATAACTCTGGCAGTAATTATCAGATATCAACGAAAATCAATAGGATTCTTCCTCTCATGACCTTAAACACTGTGTATAAATTTAAAGTCAATCGGATATTAACTATAGCCTCTAGAGCGTTCACAAGATTTTTCAAAGTGATCAAGGGCCATAACTCTGGTAGTAATTATCGGATATCGCTGAAAATCAATAGGCTTCTTCGTCTCACGACCTTAAACACCGTGTATAAATTTAAAGTCAATCAGATATTAACTTTAGCCTCTAAAGCGTTCACAAGATTTTTCAAAGTGATCAAGGGTCATAACTCTGGCAGTAATTATCAGATATCACCGAAAATCAATAGGCTTCTTCGTCTCATGACCTTAAACACTGTGTATAAATTTAAAGTCAATCGGATATTAACTATAGCCTCTAGAGCGTTCACAAGATTTTTCAAAGTGATCAAGGGTCATAACTCTGGTAGTAATTATCGGATATCGCTGAAAATCAATAGGCTTCTTCGTCTCACGACCTTAAACACCGTGTATAAATTTCCAGTCAATCGGCTATTAACTTTAGCCTCTAGAGCGTTCACAAGAAATTGTGGACGATGGACGGACGGACGGACCGACGGACGGACGGACGGACCGACAGACGGACGGACGGGGGCGACGGCAATATACGACCACATTTCCATGTGGGCGTATAAAAATTGATCACTATCAATGTTTAACTTCAGAAAAAAAAAGCAGAGATGGATCAATCATATATCAAGCTTGAACAATATGCTCCTCTCCCATACCCCCATGCTTTATGTTATTGTTTGAGATTTAAAGAAAATCATTGATCTTCTGATAAAATTTTTCACTGCGCAATTTCCACTATTTGATGATGCTAACAATGTGCTGTCAGCGGAAATGTATTATTGTATTAGCATCGAGCTCTTGTCTCAAGATTTATATGTACCAGTAAAATGGGACAAACTATACTGCATTGCAGCCTTGTGACTGAGTAAAACTGTGATAAGATCTGGGATCCAGATTTATAGCAATCTGACGACTAATCTATATACTTTCCTAAAAGGATGAAAGATGTATTACCCTGTAAAAGGTATGCATGCCCAAAACCCTTCAAGATATTTGAACCACGCACAAGACCATCTGGATTATGTACAGACTGATTGTGTAGGTGGACAGTTATGCTGGAGAAAATATATCTTGTCATTATTTTCTTCTAGAACAGACATCCTATAAAATCACTGATTACAGTAACCTCTTCAATTAACTCTCAAAATAGATCAATATTAACTCTAGCATCCACTGATCTCAAAGACTTCCCTTTCGTGTTGAAAGCTATATCCCAATAATACTCCATGTTTACATGATCATTAAATACACCTGTACATTAGGTACACTGTGCACTATTTCAATAATTGTCTTTCATCAATAAAACATGTCCAGTAGCTTGGCTGGAAAACCAAGACACATGCATGAACCGTTGACGATTGGAATTCGAAATACAAGAGGTTGTGGCACTGTTGCACAGGCAAAACTTTCTTAAGATGACATGCTCATCTTTATTAGCCCAGTTGGTGCAAATGAGCAGATGATATAATTTATATTATAAATATACCCATTTTATCTTACGTATAGGTAAAATAACAAAATGGCTAAACTAAAAACTTCATGCAACAATGATGTACATTTCAATGAGTATGAATTTGTTCTAAACATGATGTCTGTAATGAAATTAATTTTAAGAAATTACTTCTTTATAAATGATGGACAAATTCTGCTAATGGTTAAATCTCAAACTCCTGAAGCAGAGCGTCAAACCTGTCGCCGACAGATGTGTACTTGTTTCTAAAGCCTAAAAGATGTATGTTCTCGTTATGGTTGATTATAGGTCTCTGCAGGTCAATCATTTGGCCATCAAGACAGAAAATATGCTTACTACAACCCATCAAAAAAGCTTCACAATAGGATATCTATTAAATCTGTAATAAAATTAGACAAGCCCTGCCCAATTACCGGTATACATACTGTAAGTATATTCAGCAGTGATAGGAATAAATTTAGCCAGATCAGATTTGAGAAAGCACACTTCTGTATGACACAGTAAAGTAAACGTACATTTGTAAGCGACTGAGCATGACATAATAGGGCAATGATAATTGGTGGATACTTTAAATAAACACAGTTAAATTTTTCATATTTTTTTCTTATTCATGTTACTCAAAAGCTATTGAATTTATGACCTTTATGCCTTCAAAAAATCTGATCTGTATTGTGTTAATAGCAGTTTCTGGGCATCATGTTTATAAGCCAGTAATACATTCTACAGTAGATATCGTTTGCGTGATAAATTTCATAATCTGCTGAGAAAGTTTAATCCTTATCAAAAGTAACTTCTTTTTTTTTTTTATTAAAAATGAATCATTTTTATTGAAATGACCTTGATGGAAACACTGGGTCAATATAAAGGACTTTGCAATGGTTGAATCCTATCACTACACAGCAATGTAATCAGGATCAGTAAAAGTGAAATCTATATATAATATGGCAAATAATTATATTTATTTGTGCATGTAAGAAAGGATTGGTTGATAAATAAAATCTCCTACTCATCTTTTTTGATATTAAAAAAAGACTTGAAGGAGATTCTCTATATCTACGGAATGTAAGTCCTAATATGTTGTAAGCATTAATTGTTGATAGACAGATGGAGAGACACGGGTGACAACATATGCCCACACTGAAATGTGGTTGAATATAAATTATTATTTTCTGCGCTAAAATCTAAAGTCATTTCCGATTTCAAAGTAATATCTTTAATATACTGATCATCTGAAGGTACATGTAGCTTACTGGATTAAATAACATTGTTATGCCAACTGGAATAAACATTGGACGGAGAAGTGTAACATTATTCTGAACATTATACATGTATGCCTGGTGACAATTCAAACATGAATCATTTGGTGTAAAGTGGATCAACACGCAATTTATTATCCTTATAGCATTTGGTTGTCAATTTCCTCAAGAGACTGAAACAACCTACAGCAGAAAATGAAATAGAAATCTGACAACAATGTTTGAAATGTTCGGAGTTCGGAGTACTAATTCAATGTACATGTAAGGTTAAATGAATAGAAAGTAATTCTGATAATAATACCAGTAACTATTAACTATTAACATGTTTTTTGTAAGACTATATTTCAAAGAGTCACAATACCAAACGTTTCAAATGTTTTATATACAGAGACCTATTCTAATTCAGTACCGAAAAAATGAGAAAAAGGGCATGAAAGTACTGACAAGTCGAACATATGTAATATGTTATACTGGTCGTGGTGGCATCCTAACCACACAACCAACAGGTTGATTGAAAAAAAGATAAACAGATGCTCACACCAATTTAAAAGAACCCAGACAATACTTTTACTACATTGTATTTGCTTTCAACAAAAGCAAATAATTCCTTGATTATGTCCATTAAACAAATCAAAACTGCTTCTGCACCAGCTAAGAATATCTCCACAAGACACAAATTGATTTGTACTATACTTAGAAGCTATGGTGATCATTATCTTAAATACAAAACAAAATTCTTTTATCCTAATTAGGTTTTCAAGTGGAGTTTAATATCCTGATCAATTTTTTTCTAAATACAGATGACTTTTTATACCTTTATATTGATTTAAGATTAGTCTTTTATTTTTAATTTGGATCAAACATGGACTAATGATCACAACACAACAAAACCAATTCATTCACACTTCGCCTAAAGCGACAGATAAATTTTTTTTATAGTTTTCTAATTTGTAAAAACATTAAAACTTTCAGGCCTTATTGCAATGTTACGCTTTAGCATTTCATGTTTCTAATGCAGGCATAGGAAAATACTGTACAGCTCAATAATTACTTGTTTTAATGTGATCTTGTAATACAGTAACACAGGGGACTCTAAACATTGTAGTGGAAGGGCATTTTGACCTCAGAAGCTAAACAGATACTAACTGGTGCTGTTAGGTGTCAGGGTTAGTGCTAAAAACATCTACGGCTAAAATATCAGTAGCCAAAACATTTTGCAATCAAAAATAGGTGGTAGTGAGTGTTTTCAGTCTGATTTCCTCATGTCAGTGGTGCAGGAAGGAGAGCATGGCAAGGAAAACATGTAGCATCTAGTCGTTTGGATAGGATAAAAAGAAGAGATCACAGTAAAGATAAGAAAAATTTGAAGAGGAGTAGATTAAAAAGCTGCTCTTGTACCCTAACTATCAACAAATTATATAATAAAAAGAACTTAATTTGGAAGTACTGGTACATGGAATTATGTGTAATACTGTCCTTGAATGCAGTATCAAATATTCTAACCATCAAAATATGACTGGTATGTATGATGGTCGATAAATATAATTCAGATCACAATTTATCTATACAACATCTGTGCAAAATTGTCATTAAAATCTTCAAGTTTTATAGTCAATTCATTTAATATCTGACAAACTACCATTTAACCTGAAAATAATGGATCTGTCTCATTCACTGGAAATACGCTTACATAAACTAATTAATAAATAGCCACCATTAATCATTATTTCTAACGAAAGAAAGATCCCTTTAAGTTCAATGTGCTAAACCTCTTTCATTTAGGTTAAAATAAAAGCACAGAACTGGGTTGATATAATATGTTATTTCAAGTAATAGGACTAAATCAATACTATTATGATTAAATCTTTGTTTTGAAATATTAAGCAGAATTAACTAATTTTAGTTCTATATTTGACTTCAACTGTTGACAGTGGAACAAAAAATCAATTTATCTCAACATTGGCTTTTCACGTCTCTGTGGACCTAAGATTTTAAATGTAGTCTACCGAAACCAATTTTCTAGCGCCAATCAACACATTAGATTCAATTAAATCAACAGTTTTATTCATTTTTACCAAAATCAAAGAGATTTAGTCTGGTACATGTATATAATATATACCTACAATTTGTGGTGTAAATAATATTCTGTGCATATTACTAAAATGCTTTTATTACCGAGCATACATCATACCACTGAGTCATAAAGGAAGCATAAAGCAGTGTGTTACGTCGTTTAGAACAAGTCATTTAGGAAAAAGGAAATTTCTATTGCACTTCTGTGTCTATGTATTTTACTGTTTTTTAAACGTCCAATATTATGAACTAAACAAAACACTGTAACTATCGATCCTAAACTATGTAAAGGCCAAAAACAGAAATGCAGAACGAAACACTATCAAAAATTAAAGGGATCTATTATTAAGAAATCAAGTAAATATCGGCCATAAATATAGCTGTCAAAGTTGATTTATTCTATAACGGTAAGATTATGAATGACAGAAGATGATTTCATTAAACATGTATGACCCACCATTAACCCTATCTGCCTGTATGATAGTGAATTTTATTAGGAAGAAATTAATATTATACTTATATGTAAATTAAATTAATATTAATCATGTCCTTTAATTAAAATGCTGTCAATCTCCAACATGTGACGTCGTTAAGTTTGAATACATGTATATAATAATAATATCTTAATTTAATTAAATTAATATTAACAGTAATTAGAATGCTTTTAAGCTCCGATGTGTGAGCCTATCAAGTTTAAACTTAACCAATATCTTAATTAAATTCTGCTGCATTTCTATATGCATATAAAGTGTGATTAATTCATTTTATATTTCATTTCATGTCAATCTATGTGTTAGGCAAGACCTCATTCTTATGTCAATCTGTTCTTATCGGCAAACATAGGAAACCTGGTCCTATACTGAAAGAAGAAACTTAATGTAAAGTCAAAAACATTCACAATGCTACATAATTAATATACATGTATGCAATAAGAGTGGACAAAATAACACTCTACACTAATTAACTAATATTAGGCCAAGTGCCAAGTTGAGTCATAATAATATGTTGACATTCAGCAACTCCCATTAGACTTCAATTCTATCAATAATATTTATTAAATTTACATAATAAACGAAACAATGTTACATTCATAATTGCAATCTATGCAACTGAGAACTTAATGAGAAGGCATTTATTTGAAATGTTTAAGACTAATACAATCAAAATATTAGCAAGAAAGTGTTTGTTCAGTGGAGAAAATTTTTAATAAAGAATCTGAGCAACAGATTTAAAATTCGACTAATGTACAATGAATCAAAACACCAGATTTAAAATACTTCCAATACAGATGCATGTACAACACAAAAACTGTCAGTTTCAATTTAATGACCATTCTACATAAGCTTATTCAACAATAGAGAAGCCTAGTTGAAACGTCACTCAATAATAAAACAGTAATTGTTTTCCAAACAATTTTGCCCGGCATATTTCCAGTTCAGTTACTAAATACCATTGAAATAATTCGCGGAAACTTTAGTAAATTGGATAAAGGTCCAACTCCAAGCTAACTAAGTTGCTCATGGAGTATCATGACTAAGAAATATATCTCAACCAAAATATCTGACATCTCTGATCTCCTATTTAAATTGATCAAAGTCATCAAGATCAACTTTCTTTCTAATTTAAAGGGAATTTTAGTGAATGGATGAGAAGGTATTTTGAGCTTTTCTATCCATCATCCATGGCAAGAGGAAGAAATCAGCTTTGTAAATTCACTTAGTAGAAAAATTGGGATCTTACGATAGCGAGCAGACAAATCTAATCGTGGAGAAAGTAATAAAATCAATTGTTGAGTGATATCACGTCGCATAAAGATGGAGAGCGAGAGGGAGTATAGATATCTGATTATATCAATCGTCCATTTCATGATAGAAAATAAAACAGACAGCATGGTTCATTATACCAATCATTATTAGTGTATAAAATGATAAATAAACATGTAGTAAAACACTGACATTATGCCAATAGAAAACCAACATAAATAGATAATATATATAACTACCATTAAATGATTGATATACAACCATCATATAGTTTCATCAAAATCTCTCTCGATTGTAGAATTATTGATTTTGAATGATGACCCAATTGCATAACGACATATTTTGACATTTCTTTGAAAACATTCAAATAATGAAAAATCAAAGATCATTTATCTTGAAATAAAGTTATGTAATGATGATGTAAAGAAGGCTACATACATACATTTATCCCCAACACCACAAATCCAAGTGCATGTTAACAATAAAATCTAAATGGAAGGCACAGGTTTTGATGGTCTAAAAAAAATTTCAAATCGATCTCCCCTCCCTACCCAAGGTATGAATTGTGATGCTGATCAGACCGCCCAGTAATTCGATGACCAAATAAATTGTACCCCCCTTTAAGATTTTTCTGGCGGAAACCCTGACATCCTGACATAGGCTCAAAAGAACATCATGATTTTTTTGCAAGCATAATGCTTACTTGTCAGTCCCTGCAGGAATCACAAGTAACAAAGTGTAGCCTAGTCATATGCGCATATAAAAGAAACCTTGAGTCTTGACAGTTGGAATTTGATGAAGAGAAGGCCGAAATGCTTTTTTCTTGGAAAAATAACCATTTGTTCTTTCAAAATGATAGAAGTATTGTGCTGATGTGATATTAAACTGTCTACTGGTCCTTTCAACTGACAATGATTGACACCACAGATCAAATGGCACCCTTTATATTTTTCATGGTAAAAACCCTATTCCCTTTTATCTAATTATATCAATACATGATTTGTTATTGATTTCTTGTTCATCAATCAAATTTACTTAAGTACAGGAAGAAACCCATAAATATCAACAAACTAATGTCAGTCCTTACAGCAATATCAGGCCGTCAGTCAATGTTTACTGAACAAAAGAAAATCGTGATGCTGATCAGTGATGTAATGATTTAGATTATCAAGTCATTTGTTATCTCATAGCACTAATATCAAGATCATTTCATTTTCAGGCTGAATATTCCGCCATGCACTTTCCTATTCAAATGCTTATTGTTACATGGGGTATTCATTGTAAAGAAATTTCAGAGCAGATTTTATAAGAATTGAGCAACATATAGTTTTACTTGAAACCATAGAATTATATTCTACAGTTCTTGCATAAAATGGAGTCAAATTTTTACACTTATATAATATGCAATCAAACCTTTCATGTCTGTATAAATTCCTGAGAATATGGATAGTTGTTACAAATGATGCCAGACTGAATCTATGACCAATTTTTATTTAGATGGTGATATATTATATCTGAACAACATAAAACATCTTGTTGGTGAGGTTTTATTTGAGAATGAACAATTCACAATGTGCAATCCAGAACAAACAACTGCAACTTTACACTATTTTTAAATTGTTAATATTTACTTAAACAACAACAGATTATGAAGGTAAAAAGAAGAATACAGGTTGTCACAGGAAATGTTAACTTTAAATTGAATACTTTCACAACTTAACAAAAATCTAGATACTGAATATACATGTATAGTAAATCACATGCTACATCAATCAAAAACACCCACCCTATTGCATCCTTCCGAAGTTATACAGACACACACCATTTTTTATTTATAACAATGCCCTTTACATGACAAAATATATTATTCTAATACATTATATTTTACGTGTGTATTTTTTTTTTAAAGGAATACAGATACTGTTCAGTCTTTGATCAGATGTGTTGGGTGTTTTTTTTTAACTCACAAAATGCTTAAAGCAGCTAAACCAGAATGATTTAGGTTTAATTTAAATGTTATTTCGATATTTGGGTCATGATTGATACAATAAACAGTTGTCATTTTGAAATATTAAGCACATTTTTGGCTTAAACTATTGAACACAAAATCAGTTATATATTAACACTGGTTGTATCTGTGTAGTCTAGATAGTTAATAATTTATATGTATTAGAGCTGTGGACTCGTGGAGCCAATATGTTATATCTAAACAGACACATCTACCCTCTTTGCAAAATAAATCAACACATCAAATTTAATTAGTCTGGAATTTTTACAGGTCAAAGGGGTAGCCATGCTAAAATTCTAATTTAATGATTCTTTTTTTTTAAATCAGCTAACTAAAATAAAGAAACTCTATAAATATAAGATAATGACAATCAAAGAAGATAAATCTAATTACTTACCATATGATGTTCCAGGACCAAAATCGTTGCCTGAATCCACCATATAAAGTCCTAATTGTTCTGCATTTGTAACTCTGTCCTTTTTCTTTTTTTCTAGTTTTTCATACAATAAATCTTCCATACGTTGATCTATAAGAAACGTTTGACAAATTAGATCATGTTTTTGTCATCCTACTGAAAGAGTTGGGTATCACATATCAAATCAAATTTCGAAATAAAAGCCTGTCTGTGTAAATTTATGGCATCTGTAAGCCATCTTTTCCATTTCAGTTATCAATTTTAAGGAATCCTGAAACAGTATATCAAATTATACAAGCTTCACAAGAAACTTCAAACTTGAACTTGTTTTAACTTGTCTATGGTTTCCATAGTAGTTCACCAAAATTGTCAAAATGTTTTAATTTACAATTGATAAAGGGTATCTATACCCGAAACGTTGTCTGATTACAGAATCTTTACTTCTACCAAGTCTGTTTGTGATACTGTTTGACAGGGATTTTTTAATTTTATATTACGCTACGCTCCGCTCGTTGGCATCATTTTTTTGATCCAGTATCCACGCAGATGTCTAAGCCTGACCAGCTTTAATCTACCACCAAGGGAGTGTTGCTGTCCCCTTTGTCTTTTCTAATTTAATTTATAGTTTAAAAATTACATTTTTTAAATGTATACCGACAAACTAAATATGATTCAAAATGTTTTCAAATCAGCCCGAAACGTGCAGAAAAGTAGGAAGTTAAACTGACTGCCTGAACCGTCATAAATTTTGAACGGATTTCTTTGATTATGGACAAACCACTAAATAATGCTTTATCAAAAACTTGTACAATTACATATCCCAACGAATAGAAAGGTTTTCTCTTGAAAAATTGAACGCCTCAAAAATTTTGACATCGATAAATACAAAAATAGAAGCTAATTACGTCACTTACAGGGACACTTCATTTTGTACAAGCGGGTGACGGTAAGTTGGTAAGACGTGTCTATCGTAATTGTGTGTGTTGTTTCCTTTACGTCAATTCAAATTTTGTGTATGAATAAGCTACATGTATTACTCTCGGGCCCACATAAGTATACCTGATTAGCTAGAGAAGTGCGTGGGATGATTATAGAACAAAAAGAATGAAATTCATTTTACGGGCCTTGACCTTTTTTTCATACTTTCATAAACCTTTGAAAATGGACTAATAGCCATAGAGCATGGGGATTAGACTCTGTTATGAACAATGACAAACATGAAATAAAGTGTATCTGCCTAATTGACAGGGAGGTAAAGTAATTTATAAATGAGGGCTTGCTGTAAAGTTCTAAGCCTGAAAACTCAGAAAAGGATACATCATTTGGCAATGGGTTGAAACAACCTTTTGTCACCAACATGTACATGTACAATCATCGAATGAATCATAGACTACTGCAACTGTAGTGTTATTATTGTCTTCATACCAGACCACCTTGTGAACCTATCCATTGAAATCACCAGAAATGGACAAAACTGACTGTAGGGCCGTCATCAAGTACATGTACCTGCAACTGAAAGGATTAACCCTAACACAGATACATGCAGAAATGGTCACCATTTTTGGGGATGAACCCCCTTCCTTTCCACAGTAAAGAATTGAAATGTGACAGAGAGAGCCTTGACGATGACCCATGTCCTTGAAAGTCATCAGCAGCAATCATCCAAGAAAACATTACCCATGAGCATAACTATGTTAGTGACTAATCAACATTTTGCCAGTGCTGTGGGCATCTCTCATGAGAGAGGGTTTAACAGACTATCGCTAACAAGTTAGAAATGACAACGGTTTCTGCAAGACGGATGTTCTAGGGTCTTGACTGTATCAGAGAAATGTGTCAGGTTCCTTACGACCTATGACAATTGACACGTTTTGAAGCAGACACTGATAATTTTTTGACCCGATTTCTAAAATGAAAAAGGAATTGACCGATTGTTATTTTCCTAGTAATGATGACATCATGTCATTTGTGAATGACTTAATTAGGGTAGTTGAAGAAAATTTCTTCCCGATTCATATAGGCCTTGTAACATTGTTGGCAAAAGTGTGTACACCTCGAAGAGGACTATGTAGAAAATAAATGGAAACCATCGACTTTATACAGGTCTTTCAAACATACATGTATAGGTTTACAACTTTGAAACCAGTCCTCAAATATATAATATACAGGGTATTTATAATTATGGGGTGATAATGATGTGATAAGCATTGTTATAATTACGAGTATCAATGTAATCCATGATATATTCATTGTAAATAAAATTTAGTAGACTGATAATCAACTGCTGATTAATTCCTATGTTATTGTCTTCAGTTGATATTTTTGTTGACAAAACTGAAACGATTTGAAGTTAAATTTGCCAACCCTTATCATCCATCAACACCTTACATGAACTCTGTTGAAAATACAAGCAAAAACATTGACCTTTCAGGAGAAAGGGCCTAACCTTTTTTGTTCAATGGGATATTTGATGTACATATGGGAGTTTGTTATAACCATAAATAAGTAGTTTGTTCACAATTGAAGAAATCTGTTCAAAAATTTACTACATTAATTTCGCTTCAATTAAGTTGAATTTAGGTGGACAAATACTTACTTGGATTTGGTTGTAATACTGCTTCTGTCTGTTTTAAAACTCGTTCCGTCCATATTCTTGTTTTCTCAGCTCTTTGCAATAAATTTTCAAAATGTGCATCTAATTCGGTCTTTTCTGCAGAACCTAGTTTTTCTTCTGTGAACTATAGACATACAAACAAAATATGAAAACAATTATAAACCATGGAACTACTTAACTGCATATCTAGCTTAACAGTTTTAAAATAAAGTAGGCTCTAGGGGTTAAGACTTGGAGTAAGGATATACTTACATGCACTTTGGAAGGCAATCAATGCCAATCAGTTAAAACTATTTTTTTAGTAATTACAATTACATATACATGTATACCATGAATTATCTATGAATTTAGGGAATAATGTAAGGCATGAGTGGTGCGAGATAATAAATTTATTAAATTGATTATCCATTTCCATACTGACTGATCCATTACATTACCTACTGATGTTTCCAATTTAAATTTAATACATGTATAAAAAAATTGTAGTGACTTGCTATTTTATTAGGAAAATCTGTAACAATATTTACATGTATCACTATATATGTGCTTGCACAATCATCTGAATTTCTACATGATGTATGCTATTCAGATTCTGATACAGTACGATTAAAAAAAATTTTTTTTCACGAGTAGTGCTTGGATAATGCCTTGATTAACATGTAAAACCTGGTTTGAATTTCACCAGACAGTGTTGACATTTCCTTAAGGCTGATTAAATCTAGCAGTTGTTAATTGTGGACTTTAGACTTAGACTCATTGTATTTGCACTTTGTAGATGTAGTTTGTAATATATTGCCAATGAGATTTTAATATAGTTAAGTAGGTATCGCATTATGCATATAGAAGACAGAAGAAAAATGAATTGGTTGATCATGGGTATCGAAAGCTAGATACTAGATGTCTGAATGAGATTATTTTCATGGCATTGATTGGGAAATAGTTGGATCATTAACACAAGTGAATCAATGCAGCACAAATAGACTAATGACAAGTATTATTATGCTATCTGGTTCGGATCATAATTATTATGTGTCCTATGCCAAATGGAAAACGGTGTTTACATCAGTCACAAACAAGAAAGACACCAAAATAACTCTAAAACTTAAATAAAATTGCTAAAGAATTTAAGATCATTTCCCCAATCACAGTCACACTGACTGGCAATTTGCAGACGAATCAGGTCACATGCCTATCAGTCAAAAGAAGACATTATATCTTAGTCATGTTAATTCATTACACTGCCTAATGGATAACGTGAGAAAATAGCCACGCAGATTGAATAAAAGAAGGCGGGTCTTAATTCGTTTCCTTACTCACTGACGTTTCGTTTGTCCCACTTTCTTCGAGAACTGACAGTCTACCGATGTCGAGCGATGATGTTTACACAAATAAGAAAACAAAATGTCATTTAAATAAACATACCTGTACAGCTCTGTTAAATAAAGTGCCAGCCCCGCCAGCAAATTTATTCAGCTTCGATTTCATATCCATGTTGACAGCTTTATGTTCAATTGATGCTGTCTATAAAATTCCCGACATTTATTTCAGTATTGACCAATAATGAACCCCACTTCCGGTTGCACCGCAGTGAAGAATTAAAAACTATAATTTGTAAATATCAATATAAATTATATATTTGTATCTATATTGTTTGAGACAAATAATCGTAATAAATAGTCACGCACCTTTTCTAGAATTTGAGATACATTATTTTTCTATGGCGTGAATATTTAGCTGCTGGACTAGGTTGTCATGAATTTGTTTCAAAATGGCCGAAAAAGATCGACCAAAAAATAGCAATCTGTGAAAAAGAAGGAAAACTGATATTTTACTCGAGTTTCATTACTGCAAACGTCTTTTATTTAATGTAACATAATGTAACATTTCGCGGACATTGTTGCCAAATAATTATACTGCACGGAACTATATCCATAAGTAATTATTAATAAAACAAAATATAGGACAACATTGAAATTGAAATAAAACAAATGATAATGCAAAGCTTTTTGGGGTTTACAATAATTGATTATGGCTGACTGACACTGAAATGTAGTGTGTATATGGCTTCAATTAATTAATTTAATCTAATAACTTTAATTAATTATTTGGATATAGACTAAGGCTTGCTTCAAAATGCATGCTACGCGTGAAAATCAAACAGAAAAGTTGATAGATGAAACATCTTGTGGTGCATTTTGCCAACATCCAGCATGCTGGCAATCAAATCAACGCAGAGAAAAGGGATTTCCTCTTAAGACTGATGAGGAATTTACACAGAGAAAACCAGTCACAGCAGGGACATGTTAGTGTGGTTATTTTTTTTTTATTGATCAGAAGTAGCCTATCTGTAATATTTTGATAAGTTTAAGAAATTTTGGATTTGATAAAAGGATTATTTGTAGGTTGTGGTCCATTAGTGTAGCGCATGAGTGTAGTGCAAAAGTGGATGTAGATACACATGAATTAGGAATTCAATTTGGTATGGTACAATAAGCTCAGCCTGCTATTCCAAGGGAGCAAAAATCAAATGTTCTGTGTTCATATTCAATGTTTCTTAACTAGAACTTTTCAAACTTTATAATTAAAAAAGTAACACCAGCTCAAGATCTTTATTTTTGAAATCTAATCTGGTGTGTAGGTGTAGATTTTAGATTTTATATGATGTCATAAGAGGATGCAACTGTCAATATTCATTTCCTGGATTTATTTATAAAAAATTTCAGCCTTACCTGAAATGGTAGTTTATAACTTAATAGAAGATTATGGAGAAGATTCAAGAGATAGATTTCCTGCTAAACACAGTGGTCGTTCATCAGAACAAAGACATGAACCATTTCCAGCATTAACATTTCCAGTAAAAGCGTTAGGGTAACTTTTCTGTATTATAATGGAATTAATAGACTAATTAATAATGATCTATAATGTTATAAATCTGTGGTATGTAATATAGATTTTTGGATATCGGACACAATTATTCATTTATTGGCCAATACCAATATTGTGGTGACCGATAACATTTGCATCTCTAGTTTCCAACATTGTCTGTGAGAAATCCAAGACTAAGATAACACGCCATAACTCAATACAAGAATTCCATGGATGAAATTTTAAAAAATTGTAAAATATGACAATTCGACTATCGTTAAAATTATTTGTATATATTTTTTTAGGCATCTTGCATCCTCCCCGCTTCCTACACCTGAATCAGTAGTAAAACCAGCTAAGAAGAAACCTCCACCCAAAATGAAAGTTGTTGAAGTTCAAGAATTGTTTGATGTTGAAGATTTAGAGAGTCGCTGGGATGAAACATTTATAACTAAGCAGTGTTATGTTTGGGTCCCCAATCCTAACAGAAAACCCCCACCTGAACCAGATACAGAATTAAAAATGTAATTATTATAGTTATTGGTAATATTTTATATAGATTATGATAATGTGTACTCAACTTTCAACTAAATGATAAAGCCATCTTCTTTTGTTTATCAGCAGTTGTAAAGATAGTATATATATATTTTAATAATGATCAACAAATAAACATTCAAAGTTATTCAATAACTAGACTATACTGTAATAATTGGAAATACCTCATGGTTACCCGATTTGTGGTGCAGTTCGGAGTCCTGAAGACTGGGCTAATTTTAAATCATAATTTAAGCAGCGTAATGTAGTGGTTATCAACCAGCTAATAAACCCCAAAAATCTGTGCAAGGCAAAGGCTACTACATGCCACTCAATGTGACCAGAGATGTGTGTGGTTTAATGGAAGAGAGCGAGACATTAAGTTCTATTTGATACTGCATGAGGACATGATAAAGTAAGTGATTATCATTTATATATTTACAGGATAACAGATGGAACAAAATCAGGAAGTCAGCTAATACGAACTAAAGATGTAACAGAACAGTGGGTTCCGGAGGAATTAGAGCGTGAAAGAGAAGAATTGAGAATGGTGAGTAAAACATTGTTTATTGATCATAGTTTAAGGAAATGATGTGATCACTTATTAGACTGTTTCGCACAGTGTTCTTGTTTACCAAGCAACAGTGACTCAGTGATTAAGGTGCTTGCCCAATAACCAAAAAATCCTGAGTTCATTCTCAGTATTAACTGAGAGAGTTCCCCAGATTTTCCAGTCTGATCTTTCCATTGTTTGACAATCTGGTCATCCCCATATTAGGGCCTATCTTAACATGCCTACAGATACAAACATGCAACTGCATAAAAATTTGTAGCTTGTCAATCCGGCAAGACTGTATGGGGAACTTAGCTATTATTATGATCATTAACCACTTTCGATTTCTGTGTCAAAAGTTTTGTATTATTGATGTTTTCCCACCACAACCTAAAGCACGAAAATTACATAGGAGAAATTATCAGGTGCAGGTGATCATAAAGGTTTGTTTGCCTTTGGATCGACTTTGGATGTTTCTTTGAACTTTCAATGACAATGACACATGGTTATAAATATAAATATGTTATTACTGTTATATTTTGGTTATAAAAGTTTAAGCGTGATATCGTGTTATCGGAAGTCAAATTCTGGAAATTTTCTAGGAACCCTCAAACACCGGAAACAGTGGTTTGCCTGTAGCGCAATAAAATAGATCACAGTTGTAATTGAAAATTAAGTGAAACCGGGTTTAAAGGCCCAATAACACTCTTGTTATAACTGAATAATATGTCCCAGTCATTATTCTGGTCAACAAATTGTACTATTTTACAATATTCCAAATAATTGATGATACAAATTTCATCTTAACACACCGAATTTGAAAAATTGGAAAAATTCAACGACATGGTTTGAAAAGCTTTATGTAAACCTTTTCAAATGTAACTTAGTTTTAAAAATATTTTCGAACCCTCTGGACAAGTAAAATAGGATGTAATGGATAATTTACACAACAGGTAGGACACTTAAACATCTAGTAGTAGTTAGAATAAGGCTATTTTTTTTTCTGGACCTGTCAGGCCAGCAAGAGTGTTATTGTCCCTTTAACATCCTACTGTTTACACCCATTCGAAATTTATTGAAGAATGAGTGGAAAAGCCAACTGTCCAAGCAAAATTGACCTGATAGCAGATAGCACACTGCTTCATTAGTCTGGTTGGTACAGAAAAGCACAATGTTTAATTCCATGTCATTTGATCTTATTTTGATAACTTTTATTAAAGACCCATGTGGATCCATTATATTTTTAACAATAATAAATGATTATGTCAAGTATTGAATTAATCTATCAGAAACACACACAAACAGTAATTATGATTTGAAATTAATATGGTATTTACGTAAATGAAGGCACGCAATGAACCACAGTACCGTTATCAACTCCCTTGGACATTGATTTCAAATGTTCAGATAATCTAAATCTGTCCAAAGTATAATCAACTGGTAATTATTTTGAATACAGGAAGGGAGGTTATTAAAGTAATTGAATTCAAATCTGATTTTATAATTTTAACCCAACCATACTAAGATATAACTTCTACCCCACCAGAGACAACTAGTGATCAAGTACAAGTGTTAGTTATAACAATGTTTATGCCCAGGCCAGGTTAACAGTCAAGGTCGTTTTATGAAGTGATTTATTAAAAATGACCATAAATTATTTCTTTTTTATTAAAAACATATAGAAAGGCAGGTCTACTTGACAAGACAGGAGTCAACAAGCCTAGTCAATTTGAATACATTGAATGTGCAATTTAATTGTAGATTTTTTTATTGTATTTTTAATTGAATATTAATTTTTCAGCCTTTTTATACTTTTCCTGTAATTAAATATAAGGTAGAAAAGAAATAATACATTAACATGAATTATTCTTAGATTAGATAGTGATTGTCTTTTCTTAGAAATAAATCTTTATAGAATAAACTAAAAACGCTGTCCAGTTGTTTACCATGTCTCTGCTAATGCTATGTTACTATACTATTATTTAATCGACCTATTTTTATTAGTCTAATAATTACATTCAAATAAAACCATATATTTATATCTTTTAATGCTTCCAATTCATTGATGTGCTTTATATTTATTCATAATCTGCTTTTATATTATGTCAAATTTATGGTTGTTTTATCTCCACATTTGTAGCATTTTCTCTCATCAGTTAATCTGCTTAATTTTAATATAACTATAACCATGAACTCTTTTCTAATATTGGTCAAAGTTAAAGTTAGTCACTCATGATCATAATAATATCATTTTTTTTTTTCTTTTGCATGATCTGCTGAAATAGTGCAGATAAGCTACAGTTCTCTTCTATTAGTGTTTAACGTCCACTTTTACCATGGGTGGGGGGTGGAGGTGACCGGCCAACTAGAGCTTGAAGTGTGACACTCTAGACACTCTACCCCACCCCCCTGGTGCAGATACTATAAACACATTTATTTAGAGGAGACGGTTAACACAGTTTCACTCTTTCAAAATAGAATTTATTTTATATTGGGTTTGGGTTTAAGTATAGTGATGTTGATATCTTTTGCCATTATTAAATATCATTTGGTTGAATCTTTTATATAGTTTCACCATGGACCTTTCTATTATAAGTACCGTGGTATCATATATTTTAAATATATTAAATAGATGTTTTATGCACATGTAGTTAACATAGAAATTAGAATACAAATATTTTAGTATGATAATTAATAACCAGTAGACTTTTACTACTTTTAGCTATAGAAAGCAGATCATAGTTTATTTAATAACAGTGTGAAATTAGTTATTAATAAATTTTAAATAGTTCAAAACTTTTTTTTTCATTGCTTTTTAATTGATGGTGACATAAAGTATATCAGCTAATAAATAGATGTATATTTTTATTTCGCAGAAACGACAGTCAACAAGATGTCGATCACCGATCAGTCGAGGTAGAAATACAGGAAAATCATATCCACACAGATCAGCTTTTGATTCAGATGGGTATGGTGAAATTTCTAAATATGGAATGTTCTTAGTATCTGTTCTTTAAAGAATTCTTATTTGCTTTTTAGTGTCTGCAGTGGGTTGACTTATCCATGATAACTCAAATTTCAATAGTAGGGCCAAAATTAAGTTGACAGCATTTTCTTTTTCCTTTTAAAGATACATTATTGGAGAGCAAAAACTGACTTTTGTCGGTCTTCCTTTTCGCCTCAGAGGTCATAGAAATTATAAATTAGATCTTTATTTAAACAACAAGCCAAAAATCAACCCTGTAGACCCACGGATGGCTTGGATTGGGCTCGGATTTAAACAGGATTTCGTTGATTGATTTAATCACAATGGCGTCGTGGGCGGGGATTCTTCATGACGTTGATGTCATCATACATCCGGAAATTAGCAGCTCATCACACTGCCTTCCCTGTAATACACACTGTCGTTATTATACGCGCTTCTGTCACTTGCGTTTCAGTAAAATTATGGAAATTGATAAACATCGCAGCTAATATTACCCCAGTTGAATTGCAACCCCATCGCATCACTGTTTTCTATTCGTCTGCTTAGGGAGTCATTTAGGCCTGTCTGAAGTACAAAAGAGTACACGCAGCCGCAGGCAACGCAAGAAGTTGGCTATTTGTTATAATTTATTTACAATACTGCCTCGTTGATTTGTTCCATTCCTTTCAAACTTTAAAATCCTGTCGCAGACTTTCTCTTCTTATCTATATATTAAAAGTCTTAATTCTAATTTCTAGTAAATAATAAATGTAATAGAAATTGAATTGCAGCCCCGTCTCAAACCGAATACGCTTACGGTACCACAGTCATTGTAAACATTGCTTTATAATCAAGACTATGTAGGTGGAGTTAACGCCTGTCAATCAACGATCGGCCATACTAAGAATCGGTGACGATGGAGTTAATCCCATTTCTTGTCAAAAATTACACTGATAATAACTATGTTCAGAATAAAGTAATTTGACTGAAATTTTCAGTATATTCTTCTTTCATCATTTATTTTTGAACTGTTATTGCAAGAATGGCTAACTCCTTATAAAAATCTCCCATAATGTAACTTTAACAGCAGCGTTTCTTAGATTTGTGGATATCCTTTGACCAGAGTTATTGATTGTAAATTATATATTTTAGAATAAACGATCTGCTAAATTTACCAAGAGATTTATTGATGCAGGTTTTAGATCATCTTAAAGATAGGTGGGTTTAACTATTTAATATTTTTATTTTAAATACTAATGTGAAAAGTGCATTAGATGATACAACGGCAGTGCGTACATCTTGGGTGTACAGAATAGACTCAGACACATGCACATTACAGACATTGCCATTATATATGCAATCATATTGGACACCATTTTGGATTTCCTCCATACAGGATTATCAAAAATAACTTTTGATGTCAATAATCAGATTCAGTATCATTAAAAACCTATCAAAAGAGGCTGTACTAGGCATCTGTTATGTACTTCCGGCGGAGTTTACACCCAAAAAAGCATTCTGGGGTGAAAATAGGGACAAGAACTTTCAGGTGAGACAGGCGTGTCTGATCCCAATATTTTTGGTAAATTATCAGCAAATTAGGGGGCCTTGTTCGAATGTAAAATTACCGCCCCCCCCCCCCCCTTTTACATATAAATGGAATAATCATGATATGGTTATCATGGATGCTATGTTTGTTGCATAGTTCCACAATGAGACTTAATATTTATGTCATACACAGTAAAAATTACTAAATGATAATGCTTCATATGTTTGCTTTATGAGACTTATATGTATATAATTACTTTTATGTTCTGTGATTTCAGTGATTTGATGTCTCAAGACAGAATCAATAATGTTATACAAGATTTTCAAACTCCCTTAGTGCGAGATCTAACTGGCATTTCCATAGGTACAGCAGAGGCATTGAAGCAGAAGAAAATGGCACTATTAAGGGATAAAAAACGCAACATTAGAGAGTCTCACTTAATGGAATCACGTCCAATCTTCCAGCTTGATGATAGTTTACTAATTGATCATATGAGTCGAGTAAATACGCCTTGTAACAAGAATGATATACAGCCTAGAGAAATACCATTATCCATTCAAGGCTTATCTAGATATAAGCAACCTCTTCCTGCCATACGTAAGTAAAATATTGGAACTAATTAGTTACCGTTCATCACTGTGAACTTGACAGCCACAATTATATCTTTATTTTATAGTTATAGAACTTTCTTTTGCACACCTGCGTATTAGATTAAGCTACGGTACATTTTCTTTTAAGTTTGAATAAATTTAAATAGATTTTATTGTGACTCTTAAGTTTATTAAGCATTTACAATGATTGAAGTGATAAGGAAGTAAATAAATGAGGTATTTGGTTGACCAACAGTCTTAGCTTGAGTGAGTAATCCTTGAAATTTTTCCAATTAACGCACTTCTCTCTGTTCCACTGAGCATGTTTTGAACATTAGGGGTCAAATTCAGATAAGGATCTTAAAGACAAGTATTTCAATCACTGTGCCAAAAATCTGACTAACATTATCAATACAGATATCCTTAGAATAAAAGACTGTTTATTGAGATTTGGGCCTGTGAAGTTGTTCCCCTGCAAATTTAAATAGTCCTATATATATATATATATATATATATATATATATATATATATATATATATATATATATATATATATATATGTGTACTAACAAGTTTATTATATATTTTACAGGTAGATTAAAGGCTGTTGGTAGTGGTAAAAAGACTAGTAGTAAAAGCAAAGTGGCATCTATATCACTTGGTCTACCTGAATTACCCTCTGGTATCAAACATACCAGACCTTTTGCTTATAAAAAATCAGATACAATGGATCTTAGTATAGGTAAGTTGATACAAAAATGTGTATTGATTCATTTTCTTATCAGTTAATGATAAGTTCAATGGAGGATTTTTCCAAACTTGTTAAAAACTTTTTCTTCTAGTAAAGACTTTAGTTGGTAGCAAACATAACAATCAAAACATTGAATTGAGATTGTTCATTTGGGTAAAAAGGAAAAAACCTATGGAATTCCAAAATTTACTGATCAATAAAATGTTACTTTGATCTTTCTGTTCACATTTTTGCTTTATTTAAATATATCACCCTTACCCCCTAATGTTTGTATGTGAAAATCAGACGGAAATTGACTGACAAAATGACCGCTCCCTGTATGCAAATAGTGTAAAAGATATAAATACCAAGGTTCTGGACTCTCTTGAAGTCAAAATTTGTATCAAATTTTTCCTGAAACTTAAAATATATCTGTTTATGTCCCAAAGATCTCAGTTCCTTTCGCTATTTGTGCATATCAGATCATAACTTTCTAGATTATGCTCCCAGATTGTACCAAAAATAACATTTTGGGCTTGTGGATTTTAAAAACCATTTAATTATATATCACTGTTACACCATAAAGATGGTTAAGTTCAAATTTTGTAAAAAAATCAGAACCAAAATGCCCGACCTGTCACAAATTTTTTTCCAATTTTTATAAAACTTGAAATATATATTTATATCCCTCAAATCTTGGTTCCTGTAGACATTCACACATATTGGACCGTGACTTTCTCAATTATGACTGCAGAGTGTACTAAAAATCACTGTTACACCATAAAGATGGTTAAGTTCAAATTTTGTAAAAAAATCAGAACCAAAATGCCCGACCTGTCACAAATTTTTTTCCAATTTTTATAAAACTTGAAATATATATTTATATCCCTCAAATCTTGGTTCCTGTAGACATTCACACATATTGGACCGTGACTTTCTCAATTATGACTGCAGAGTGTACTAAAAATCACTTCTTTTTTTTTGTTTACATTGTTCTCAGATTCTCTGTCCATCTTTTGCAAAATGTGGGTGAATCTTGATTGGCAACTGCTTGCTTGTACTCCCTTTGCTTTCTGAGAGTTAAAAGTCTTGATAAACACCTTGAGATCATGCGACATATATTATCCTACCTAAATAATTATTTTTATATAGGACCAATGCCAACACCACCAACTAGTGTACGTAGTTCTGTAACAGCAGGATCAGATCATGGTACAACAATGAATGTTAATCTCACTTCACCAACTGATAGTTATAGACAAGAATTAGTAAGTATTGCATTAGAGGTAGTTATGAGAAAATACTGTACTACTGGCATCAGCTAATACTCTTTGTCAGGACAGCTCAAAATGTGCAAATGAAATGAAATAAAATTGGATTTAACATCCTATTGCTTTGCTCCGGTTGGGTTAATGGAAGACGGGTATACGCCATACAGTGTACTATGAGGGAAATTTTGCCCGGGCAGCGGCACTACGACCTACACTTATATCAATTCCAACTACCAAGGGATCTTTTACGTGCACTCCAATGTGTACACGGGACCTTGGTTTTTCGTCCCATCAGAACCACTAGGCAGCTGTCCTTGTCAGGACCTCCTTCGGCATCACTGACAAGGGGAAATCACGCCGGAAAATTGAGATGAACTTTCTCGGCCAATGCAGGGATCGAACACCCAACCTCCAGAATAGCGGGGGGGGGTTGGGATGGCCTAGTGGTCTAGAGTGCCGCGCTTCGTCCTCTAGCTGGCCGGTCACCTCTGGTTTGCGGCTGTGGTTTCGAGCCCTGATGTGAGCGTATGTGGCATGGAGATAGGGGCGCCTTCTCAACCTCGTGGGTTTCCTCCGGGCACTCCGGTTTCCTCCCACTGCTAAAGACCCCTACGCGCAAGCGAATTATTGAAATTAAAATTGAACCATATGTTAGTCCTGAAATGACCTAGTTTGTGTTGAGTGGATGTTAAACCCCATTTCTCTCTCTCTCTCTCTCCAGACTAGCGAACCAGCGCCTTATCCAATTAGCAACCGTGACACCCCAAAATGTGCAAAACCAATACATTAACTTATTGGATGGTTGAAGAAAATTTGACGTTTCGATTTTTTGAAGATGCATACAAATATAACTTGAGGAAAAAATATCTGATCATTAAGCCCTTTCATTGTTTAAATGTATATAACATAAGTAGACACCCTTTATATGACCTCAAAAGATGCTCATTGTAAACTCCAGTTATTCACATAATGAGATATAATTGAACATTTTTAGGAAGTGCGAATACCTGGTACACCAGGGTCACCTTATAATCTACCCAAAGCTCCTGTGAGCACTCCAGCTACCAATATAGATAGATCTTTCATCCGAGATAAAACAGGATCATCATTAAAGAACCTTGAATCTAGAGATCATGTCTTGGTTCCAGTTAATTCTCCTAGCAACTCAGAGTGTGGAAATCTAAATGATCAAAGCGGTAAGTTGAAAATATAGTGATAATTGCTATACCAGGTTTTTTGGGGGGGAAAATGCAGTTTTATATACCTGTTTTACAAATTGCCCTTAATTGTTATGGCCTTGTCGGTCTGTCCATCCCTAACTTTTAAAGAAGCTAAATCGCTAACATTTGGGACCTAGAAATTGACAAAAGTGGGTCACAACGCATATAATACAGTGTAATATGAATGTATATAAACTGATTTACATTCAATGGTTTCTGTTTTTATACGCCCACATTTTTATGTGGACGTATATTGTCGTCGCGCCTGTCCGTTCGTCCGTCCACAATTGTTTGTGAACAGTCTACAGGTCACAATTTATATCCGATTTCAATGAAACTTAAAATATACGTTTATCACCCTAAGATCTCGGTTCCTTTCGATATTGGCATGTATCGGACTGTAACTTCAAGGTTATGGCCCCTGATTGTACGAAAAATCACGTTTTTAGCTTGTGAACAGTGTAGAGGTCACAATTTTCATTTGGATGAAACTTGAAATGCATGTTTATAACCCAAAGATCTTGGTTCCTTTCAATATTTGCGCCCAGCGGATCGTAACTTCCTGAATTATGGCCCCTGATTGTCCGAAAAATCACTCTTTTTAGCTTGTGGTCCCTCTGGAGGTCAAAATTGTTATCCGATTTAAAAAAATGTTTGATTATATCACCGTTACATGGTTATGGATGTTAAGTTCGAATTTCGTGAAAATCGGACCAAAATTGACAAACAAATGGCCGACGATTGTACGCGAATAGTGTGAAAATATGTTAAATCAAGGTTGTGGACCCTATAGAGGTCACAATTTTGAACCGATTTTCATGAAACTTGACATGTATGTTTATAACCCAAAGATCTTGGTTCCTTTCAATATTTGTGCATATTGGATCGTAACTTCCTGAATTATGGCCCCTGATTATAGGGAAAGTCACCTTTATTATCTTGTGATCCGTCTGGAGTTCAAAAACATTTGATTATATCACCCTTACACTGTAATGAATTTTTAGTTTGAATTTCGTGTTCATCGGACCAAAATTGCTGAACAAAATGGCCACCACTTTTACACGAATAGTGTAAAAATATGGTATATCAATGTTGTGGACCCTGTAGAGGTCACAATTTTAATTCGATTTTGGTCAAACTTGAAATGCATGTTCATAACTGAAAGATCTTGGTTCCTGTCGATATTTGGACATATCTGATCATAACTTTCTGAATCATGGCCCCTGATTGTACGGAAATGAAATGTTTCGTATCCAGTGGAGGTGACAGCTAATTCCATAATATTAAATGATTCGTATACTTAACATTAGCATGGGGCAGAACTTTATAAAAACCAAACAAATTCTAATGATTTTCTGATAATTACTTAATATGCGACAATTCTTGTTGACTGCCCGGACGATTTAGCTGCTGTGTGGGTGCGTATGTTTGGTTGCCTGGCAACCTATTTTTACTCTTAATTTCAAATCAGTTATGTTCCGCGAAATAAGCCAGCAGTCTTAATCGAATGCAAATTTCTAGCATTTGGTTATTCCAGTCTACATACGCCGTTTGATTTAATGCAGTGTGTCTAGCTTGGTTCACCTAGTCTCATGCTAGAACTGGGGCTGAAACGCATTATGGTACACAATTTGTGTAACAATGTTAAAATGTTTATTTTGTCTTAAACATTGGATATCAGTAGCCCATCTTTTCCGGTAAGATCACAGCATCAATGTTGAATTAAATTGACAAAAAATTTGTGTTTTCAAAAATGAAGATTTTGGATGATATTGAGTTAGAGACTTAGCTACTTTAAGGTTTTACAAGGGCTGGCTAAAAAGTTCTAAGTCTGAAAAGTATAAATCGGTTTCATTGAAACAAAATCTTGCCACCAACAAATACAATAATTGAATGAAGCATAGACATAAGAACTTCAACTGTAGCGTTATTATTACTATTATTACTAGAACATCTTGTGAACCTACCCATTACACAAGGGTATTTCATGGTGATAGCTTATCGAGGATTGACCACTCAACATATTGCAAGTGTCGCGGGTATTATTACCAATGAAGTAGGGAATGTCAAAAATTTCTGCGAGATGGGTGCCAAGCTTTTGACTGCAGATTCCTGAACTCCTGTTACAATCTATGCGATTTGTATTAGCAAATCCTGATAATTTATCATCCAGCTTTGTAACCATGGATGAGACCTGTTTCCAAAAATAAAAAAGGAACTAATCGGTTGTCATTTTGTACCAGTTTACCATTTCTGGTTATATCTATTTTTGGCAATGTTATTCAACAAGTGATTATATTCTTTTCTATCTTCTTTACTCTTTTCCTTGGTTTTGTCAGCATTGTTCATAGCTATTTCCAGCATTAAAGATTCATTTCTTTATGATGTAAATTTCCTTTTCTTTTTATATTTACAGGTCTTAAGACGATACCAGAGATGTCAGCCAGAGAAACATTAGAGTCTTTAGTTAATACAGAAAGACAGCAATATCGTGAAGTGACTGATGTTCCTCCAGTACCAACTTCGCCTCCTTCCACTACTGAAAATCCACCAGAAGACGAAACACTAACGAAAATAATACAGAATCCGACTAAATCAATTGAAGATACTGAATCCCAAACTAAAACACATCTGGAACCATGCAAAGAAAGTCCAGCAGTTGAAGGATTTATCAATAATGTTTCTACATACTCCAGTCCAGATCCATGGCCTCAGGTCAATGAAGCTTCTTATGCTGCTTGTGAAGAAACTGATCCTAAAGACGAAATTGTGAACTCAAGATCTGACCTGCACAGTAGAGAATCAGAACAAGATCTTTTGGTAAGAAAGCTCATGGATGAAAGGATTAAAGGAACTTCCCCTGCACCCCCACCACCTTCTCCAGAGGGTAAAGAGTTTGACAGAATCTTGTCCTTGAAAGTAATTTCCAGAGAATCAGCTGCTATGGATCCTTTGTTGGAGGAAGAAAATGAAGAAACTGTTCGGGGAGAGGAAAATGAATCAGAAAAAGACAACTCTGAAGCACGGGTTGTCACAGTTTCTGAAGTTGGACCCAATCCACATAGTTTAATAAAGGAAAAATCCTTCCATAGTTTTGTTAATGTGGACATCCCTGCAGAATCTGTTAAAGATCAGGAGCAGTCTGATGATCCTGAACGCCCCAAACTTGAAAGAACAGTGCAGTCATTTGTTAGTATTGATATACCAGCTGCCAATAAGTTAGATGTTACTATACTAGATCCAGGTAGTCAAGATGAACCAGAACTACCTGAAGACTCTTACCTTATATCTGAACTGCCAACACCCGGTGAACAAACAGAGCAAGAAAAACAAAAACACCTATCGGAGAAAAAGCCAAAGAATGAGGAAGCTTTAACACATGATACTGGTGCCTCAGAAATAAAAGATGATGAAAAAGAAGAAGATTATCAACGTGGTACTGAAGACCCAGAGGAACCTTCAGCACAAGATACTGGTGACTCAGAAATGAAAGATGAAGATAAAGATAAAGATAATCTGCGTGGTACTGAAGACCCAGAGGGTACAAGTAGTTCATAACTGAGCTCTTGGGTAAATGTATAAGCTGACTTATATATAACTGGGGCTTTGAGAAGACTTTAAATTACAGATCCGTCTCAAATGTCAGAATTACATATTGAGACAAAGATTATGAAAATGTGATAATGACCGTTGTAGATTACAGTTAAGTTGTAAGACAACAATGATTGGTATTAATTTAGTGATTTAGTTAAATGTATAGATATGTGAAATTAAGAATATTTTTTTAAGTGAAAAGCTATGCTGTGATATTATCTTATTAAACCAAACTTTTTATAAATATTTATGTGTAAATTTAAAAAAATAAACAAAAAACCCTTTAAAATCGTTATCCTCAAAAATTTAACATTTACATCAATAAATTTTGGGATGATTTTGAACCAATATCCAATTGTCTCAGTCTAAAGACAACTGTTTTCTGGGATCTTTAATGAAGCATGTGTAGATGCAAACTTGGTTGCAGATTTGCAGGGAAGTTGTCTTGTGCTTACCTTTTGGAGAGATCAACATCACCATGCTGTATGGAGCCTAGTTTTAATACAAATACTGCATTAAATTCCAAGGAGTAATCAATGATAAAAATATTTTAAAAAAAACAAAAACAAAACACCCTTATGATGGTTTAAAAAAAAGTGGACTTCATATATATTTTGTAAATTGTCAAAATAAGAATACCCAATAGTGAAGTAGTTTCTGTGCCCCAACACGAGTAAGCATACTCAGGAGGGTACCCCCAGAAAAATTAGGCGCCCTCGCCCCATCCAAAAAAAAAAATAATAATAATAATTTGACAATCTTTCAATTTTAAAATAATACACTTGATTCTGATCACACAGTGATGCTTTAAGGCTTCAGTCGCTCGGTTTTAAGGGCGCCCTCACACGAATGGTTAATTCGTACGGTGGGTGATTTAGGACAAGCAACCCGCATTCTGGATGATGTTAGGGGTTGGCTACTGAAACGGTCTGTTACGGTGAGTTTTTAGCGTGAGGTGTATGAAACCGTTGGTAACCCACTAGAAACATCAATGTTGATTGGCAAAACAAATGTCTTACGTCATAGGGTCAAAAGCCTATCGTATGACCACTGACCGACCTTCCGCTACATCGAACATTGAAAGCATAAAACAACGTAGTCTCTATCATCCACACAAATATTCTACCTCCGCGCGTTGAAGACTAGGGGGTTCTGGGTGACCAAGACTAAAAACAACGAAACGAAATATAGATCTGTATTTTAATCAGATTGCGTGTATTGTTTCTGACTTAATACCCAAAGTGTATTAAGGTATGTCGTGAATTAATCAAACCAAAGAGTACATTTGGTGTTCAAGTCTATCACTTGAAACTCATTGAAATTCGGAAATTTGAATTTCTGAAGAACTTTAATCCTCCCGATATTTGTAATCGGAGCTACTGTAAAAGTTAATTAATGGTTTTTACTACTTCAGTTGTCCGAGAGAAATCGTATTTTTCATTTTTAACATGTTTTTCTTAAACGTGCAAATTCTCCCCCGAGTGTATGTAAAAATCATAAAGAAAATTGGCTTTGTAGTTAAATTTGCCTAATTTCTAACACTTATACAAAATTGAATTACCATACTGTTAGAATTGTCCCAGGAGTAACTTTGATGTGCCATAAAAAAAAAAACACTTTCATTTTATCAGACATTAGTATGTCTGATCGATTGTGGATATAAAGGGAGTCTGTTTACAAAAAAAAAATTATCAGTTGCCCATAAAGAAGTATTCTTTATCAGGACCGTCGTAACAGCACTGGGTGCCCCCAGCAAAGCAGTGAACTGACAGTCTTATCTACACAAGTTACAGGAATACAAATCTAAATGGTCGATAAATTTAAACATGTATTCCAACGTAATCAGTATGGTGTAAACTGTCCAGCGCACCGATGCGATAAAACATCCATGCCTCTCACCTCATCTTTTCTCCTTAATTGAATTGCCATATTTCGATCCCTTATCTTGGTCTGACTATATTATAGGGTTAAGTGACATACAAATTTTGAATAATGCCTATGGTCAAATCACTAAGCTACCGAGGGTTAGTTCAGCTCTGAACTACTGCGGGTGATACAGTTCGGTGATGTCTTTTATTTTCTTTACAAATCGACTATTGACGGAAATATGGACACTATTTGATAGTCCCAGCATAATCTTTTCCAATTCACTTTTATGCAGATAGAATAGACCATGAAGCATTTATCATATGTTTGGTGCAATGTAACCCGGTTGGAGCTGGCGTGCCATTCATTAGGCCTATCCCGGATGGGTGTTGGAATGGCCTAGTGGTCTAGAGTGCCGCGCTTCGACCTCTAGCTGGCCGGTCACCTCTGGCTTGCGGCTGTGGTTTCGAGCCCTGGTGTGAGCGTATGTGGCATGGAGATAGGGGCGCCTTCTCAACCTCGTGGGTTTCCTCCGGGCACTCCGGTTTCCTCCCACTGCTAAAGACCCCAACGCGCAAGCGAATTATTGAAATAAAAGTAAACCATATGTTAGTCCCGAAATGACCTAGTTTGTGTTGAGTGGATGTTAAACCCCATCCCCCCCCCCCTTTACCCCGGATACCGTCTTGCACAAATTTTTGGTCTTGTTGTAGTTAGCTCCCTTTATTTGAATACAACATAATTGTCATCTGCGTTCATTCTGATGCTTCCTTCAAAATTAAACATTTGATACTTGGAATGAAGTGTGAAAATAATTTAATAAGACAAACGGGCAGAAACCTACCTATTCTACCCGTCCTTCCATTTCAACGCTGTGCTCGATCTGCTGCTCATCCCCATTGGTTCTTCGGAAAAGTTTCTTGGGGAAACGTTAGTCCAGGATATCAACTACGGCTGCAGATGGCAATAACAGTCTGACCTTCTATCTGTATATATATATATACTATTCAAAAAAAAGTAGGGGATATTTGATTTTGGGGGCATAATACTAAAATATGCAAATGACTACGAAAAAAGTCACTATAGAACCTAACAGAAGAAACATTTCCAGTTACATGTGACGCCCAAACGCACCAATAGCTACCGCATGGAATGCAGGTGATGCTTGGGATCATCATGGGTGTCCAACCCAAGATTTGCACGACTCTGACTTTGAATGTTACAGTCATTGTGGCATTGAATTCCAGGGTGGAAACATCAGTTTAATTGTTTTAGTGACCAGAAAACAAATTTTGATATGCGCCGGCTTACCCAAAATGAAAGGTTACGTGCCCTTGGCATGCTACAGATCGGCACAACACAGGCGGTTGTGGCGCGGACGATGAATGTTTCTCAGTCTGTCATAAGCAGGCTATGGTCCAGATACCGTGATACACAATCTGTACAGGACAGACCACGCTCAGGTCGACCAAGGGCGACAACTCAAGCCCAGGATCGATTTATCCGTACCTTTGCCTTGAGAAATCGTGTCATCACAGCAAATCAGATCAGCACTCGTCTTCAAACAGACACTGGTGTGAGAGTGAGTGGCCAGACGATTCGGAATGGACTGCATAGGGGTCACCTTCGCGCCCGACGTCCTCGCGTGATCCCTTGTTTGAGAGATCATCACATTCAGGCAAGACGTCGTTGGTGTAGGGATCGTCAACACTGGGATAATCGACGCTGGAGAAATGTGATGTTTTCAGATGAGTCAAGGTTCACTGTTGATTTTTTGGACAGACGTAGGAGGGTGTGGCGTCGTCGAAACGAGCGCTTCCAAGACGTTAACGTCATCAGACTTGATCGATTTGGGGGTGGTTCTGTTATGGTGTGGGGAGGCATCACTGTTGCTGGAAGAACGGCTTTACATGTTGTTGCAGGGCGTGTTACAGGCCAGTACTACCGGGACAACAGTCCATGTTGTGCCGTTCGCACGACGTCGTGGCCCCCGTTTCATCTTCCAGGATGACAACGCAAGATGTCACAGGGCCAGGATCGTTACAGGTTACCTCCAACAACAGAACATCACCACATTACCTTGGCCAGCACTGAGTCCCGACCTCTCCCCCATCGAGCATGTCTGGGACATGCTTGGACAGAGGTTACGTCAACGTCAACAACGTCCTCCCAATGTCCAAGAACTTGCTGCTGCGTTGCAACAGGAATGGGACAATCTGGACCAAAATGACCTTAGACGTCTCATTAGGAGTATGCCACGTCGGACCAATGCTTGTTTGGCAAACAGAGGAGGATTTACCCGTTACTGACTTTGTTGTGATGCTGTAGTAACTTTGCTGTTTGACCCCGGGTATCATTTTACCCTTATAATGGTCAGTCTGTGCCTTACTTAGTCTAACGATCATTTGGAATAAATCGATGAATGTGAACTTCATTTCATTTTGTCATTTGTTTCTTCGTCAGTTTCATTAGGTGACTTTAATAACACTTAAAAATCAAATATCCCCTACTTTTTTTGAATAGTATATATATATATAGATGCATACACCATGCCGTACCACACAATAGGCCTATTATCTGGTACGACATGGTGTATATATTTAAACGGATAGAAGATCAGACTCCTGTGGAGCAACTAAAGGACCGTATTAAGTTTGCATGGAATCCCTGGCTATTGAAATGTCTCAGGGGCTCTTGCATTATAGACGTACAAGCAAGGGCTAGCTGATTTTTCGGGCAGAGGGGTAAACTTAGAAAAAAAAATATTTCATCTACTTGGCAAAGTGCCCGAAATCTAATAAAACACTAATTTTACGGGTTAGAATAGCAGTAAAACGCGTTTGCGGCCGTCAAATATTCCAAAATTTTCTTGGGAGGTTTACAAGGTCATCTCCGCTTCTTCGCCTCTCGAAGAAAACCTGAAATTTTTTCGGGCATTTCTAGTTTTGCTTCCCTAACTGATATTGAGCCCTTATCAAACACTAATTTTACTTTTCGTTTAATTCAAGACCACGAATTTGTATATTGAAACATTTTGTCTGTAGCCCCTCTACTTTGTGCGACATTTTTTGGGCATCGATTAGTATTTGTGAATGCAGCTGTAACAGTCGGATTGGATGCTTGAAATTCGGAGTGGGATTTCGATTACAAAACAATTGGATAGCAGAAAACGCATTTGCGCTGTGTGAATTTTCAAAATTTTCTACGGGAAGAATTCGGTTCAGCAGGTAGCTATAGGCTGTATTGGACCAAATTGAAGATGCAGTATTCATAGACTGGAATAGCAGGAAGACTAAGGTTTGCCGCCGTTAAATTTTCCAAATTTCCCCGTCTTCGTGGACTGTAAACGATTGATTGAAATTCGAGTCAGAGACATAAATTAAGCTATACCAGATCAGTGGACGCTTACGGCTAGCCCCCGGATCCATTCACTCTTTTTGATTTGTTGTTGTTTATAGTCTCTTAGTATTATGTCTTATCTGTATATTTGCTTTTGTGTAGAATTGTGTGTGGTGCAGTCCCCCTGCACTTACTATTTGAAGTTGCTTTGTTAACTGGCTGAAATAGCAGGAAAACGTGTTTGCAGCCGTCAAATATTCCAAAATTTTCTTCAGGGGGTAAGGTGGGAGCTTCGTCTGTAAACCCGAAAATTTTTCGGGCAATTCGGGTTCTGCCCCCCCCCCCCAACTGTCATCGAGCCCGCACGCCTATGCCTTGAATCAATGGTGAAAAGGGAAGTTCAATTTGTATGTCAGTAAGGTAGATATCGGGAAATACCTCCACCCCGGAGTGTTAGCTGGTCACGTTTTGCTTGGTAAGCACACAATACCTACAGTCCATTTTTCTTCCAGATCAAATCCGCTTGCGACTGCGTGAAGGCAACAATGTTTTTCCACGTGCTACATTTAGATATAACTCTATAGCGTGCCAAGATGTTGAACGCTCCATAATTTTAACCCCACCCCCTTTTGTTACAAGGCCTGGCAGTGGCGAGGGCGTGAGATGTTAAACCCCATTTCGTTTCATTTGCTTGAATTATCTTCGGGCATAATAAGGACACGCCGCCTTTATTTATTTAAAAAATCTCTCGGTAAACTAATTCCGAGATCCAATAAAATATCATCTCGAATATTGAGGACCGATATGCATATCTTCACCGAGCTGAATCTCTCACCCGTATTCCAGCACCCGGATTCGAGATCAAGTTAGCACCCATGTTCTCTCACCTTATTCCAGCGCCTGGATTCGAGATCAAGTTAGCACACCTATTCCTAGCGCCAAGAAAAAACTAGATATAATTATCACGAAAATAATTGTTACCCTCATATTACAAAATAAAATTTTAAAACATATTAATGCAAAGTATATATCTAATAGATCCTCCGACCCACCCCACACCCCAAAATATACTAATACCGTAAACATACTAAAATATCGCACACCAGGAGAACTAAGCATGCGAAAAAGGTGTACGTCCATTCTGCATCAAAAAGCACCCCAAATCAGCTTTGGGAAAATGTTTTTTGATTCACGGAATTAAAAGATGAATAAACTACTAGAATACAAAATTTCAGAAGGCTCCTATGCTGGCGTTTTGAGATATATTACCGTAAACATACGAAAAATATGCAATAATATGGGGAAATCGGGTTAGGGTAGGCTCCCTTCACACGCCATAACTTATGAACTGGCTTAGATGGTTTCAATATTTTTATTTCACTAAATGGACAGATACATAAGGCCTATTGAGTTATACCACCGCAAAGTTCCTAGCACCCGGATTCGAGGTGGAGTTTGTGGGTTCAATAAACAACGGGTACGCCCACGCTGCATCAAAAATCAACCCAAACCAGCTTTGGTGGGAAAATATTTTTTCTTTCATGGAATCAAGTGATGAATAAACTAACAGAATACAAAATTTCAGAAAGCCCCTATGCTGGCGTTTTGAGATATATTACCGTAAACATACTAATTATATGATATGGGGCAATTGGGTAAGGGTAGGCTCACTTCGCACGTCATAACTTCTCAACTGGCTCAGGTGACTTCAATATCTTTATTTCACTACATCGACAGACTCATAAGGTATGCACGTGCCAAATTTCATTAACTTTCTATGTTTCCCTATCGAGTTATACCATCGCAAAGTTCCTAGCACCCGGATTCGAGGTAAAGTTTGTGGGTTCAATAAACAACGGGTACGCCCGCGCATCATAAAAAAACGACACAAACCAGTTTTGGTGGGAAAATGTTTTTTAGTTCACGGAATCAAGAGATGAATAAACTACTAAAATGCAAAATTTCAGGAAGGTTATATGCTGGCGTTTTGAGATATATTACCGTAAACATACGAAACATATGCCATAATTTGGGGAAATCGGGATAGGGTAGGCTCACTTCACACGTCATAACTTATGAACTGGCTCAGGTGGTTTCAATATCTTTATTTCACTAAATGGACAGATGCACAAGGCATGCACATGCCAAATTTCATTATCTTTCTATGTTGGCCTATTGAGTTATACCACCGCAAAGTTTCTAGCACCCGGATTCGAGGTGGAGTTTGTGGGTTCAATAAACAACGGGTACACCCACGCTGCATCAAAAATCGACCCAAACCAGCTTTGGTGGGAAAATGTTTTTTATTTCATGGAATCAAAAGATGAATAAACTACTAAAATACAAAATTTCAGAAAGGTTCTATGCTGGCGTTTTGAGATATATTACCGTAAACATACGAAACATATGCAAGATCGGGGGGGTCGCTTTAGGGTAGGCTCACAGCGCACTAAATAACTTCTAAACTAGCTCTGATGGCTTCAATATCTTTATTTCACTACATCAACAGACCAATAAGGTATGCACGTGCAAAATTTCATTAACTTTCTATGTTGGCCTACTGAGTTATACCACCGCAAATTTCCTAGCACCCGGATTCGAGGTGGAGTTTGTGGGTTCAATAAACAACGGGTACGCCCACGCTGCATCAAAAATCAACCCAAACCAGCTTTGGTGGGAAAATATTTTTTGTTTCATGGAATCAAGTGATGAATAAACTACCAGAATACAAAATTTCAGAAAGCCCCTATGCTGGCGTTTTGAGATATATTACCGTAAACATACTAATTATTTGATATTGGGCAATTGGGTAAGGATAGGCTCACGTCGCACGTCTTAACTTCTCAACTGGCTCAGGTGGTTTCCATATCTTTATTTCACTAAATGGACAGATGCACAAGGCATGCACATGCCAAATTTCATTATCTTTCTATGTTGGCCTATTGAGTTATACCATCGCAAAGTTTCTAGCACCCGGATTCGAGGTGGAGTTTGTGGGTTCAATAAACAACGGGTACACCCACGCTGCATCAAAAATCGACCCAAACCAGCTTTGGTGGGAAAATGTTTTTTGTTTCACGGAATCAAGAGATGAATAAACTACTAAAATACAAAATTTCAGGAAGGTTCTATGCTGGCGTTTTGAGATATATTACCGTAAACATACGAAACATATGCCATAATATGGGGAAATCGGGATAGGGTAGGCTCACTTCACACGTCATAACTTCTCAACTGGCTCAGGTGGCTTCAATATCTTTATTTCACTACATCGACAGACTCATAAGGTATGCACGTACCAAATTTCACTAACTTTCTATGTTTCCCTATCGAGTTATACCATCGCAAAGTTCCTAGCACCCGGATTCGAGGTAAAGTTTGTGGTTTCAATAAACAACGGGTACGCCCACGCATCATAAAAAAACGACCCGAACCAGTTTTGGTGGGAAAAAGTTTTTTAGTTCACGGAATCAAGAGATGAATAAACTACTAAAATACAAAATTTCAGGAAGGTTCTATGCTGGCGTTTTGAGATATATTACCGTAAACATACGAAACATATGCAAGATCGGGGGGGGGGGCGCTTTAGGGTAGGCTCACAGCGCACTAAATAACTTCTAAACTAGCTCTGATGGCTTCGATATCTTTATTTCGCTAAGTCGACAGATGCATAAGGTATGCACATGCAAAATTTCATTAACTTTTTATGTTGGCGTATCAAGGTATACCACCGCAAAATTCCTAGCACCCGGATTCGAGGTGGATTTTTTGGGTTCAATAAACAACGGGTGCGCTCACACTACATCAAAAAACGACCCAAACCAGCTTTGGTGGGAAAATGTTTTTTGTTTCACGGAATCAAGCGATGAATAAACTACTAGAATAAAAAATTTCAGAAGGCTCCTATGCTGGCGTTTTGAGATATATTACCGTAAAAATACGAAAAATATGCAATAATATGAGGAAATCGGGTTAGGGTAGGCTCACTTCACACGCCATAACTTATGAACTCTCTCAGGTGGCTTCAGTATCTTTATTTCACTACATCGACAGACCAATAAGGTATGTACGTGCAAAATTAACTTTCTATGTTGGCCTATTGAGTTATACCACCGCAAATTTCCTAGCACCCGGATTCGAGATGGAGTTCGTGGGTTCAATAAACAACGGGTACGCCCACGCTGCATCAAAAATCAACCCAAACTAGCTTTGGTGGGAAAATATTTTTTGTTTCATGGAATCAAGTGATGAATACACTACCAGAATACAAAATTTCAGAAAGCCCCTATGCTGGCGTTTTGAGATATATTACCGTAAACATACTAATTATATGATATGGGGCAATTGGGTAAGGGTAGGATCACTTCGCACGTCATAACTTCTCAACTGGCTCAGGTGGCTTCAATATCTTTATTTCACTACATCGACAGACTCATAAGGTATGCACGTTCCAAATTTCATTAACTTTCTATGTTTCCCTATCGAGTTATACCATCGCAAAGTTCCTAGCATATGGATTCGAGGTAAAGTTTGTGGGTTCAATAAACAACGGGTACGCCCACGCATCATAAAAAAAAACGACCCGAACCAGTTTTGGTGGGAAAATGTTTTTTAGTTCACGGAATCAAGAGATGAATAAACTACTAAAATACAAAATTTCAGGAAGGTTCTATGCTGGCGTTTTGAGATATATTACCGTAAACATACGAAACATATGCAAGATCGGGGGGGGGGGGAGTCGCTTTGGTGGGAAAATATTTTTTGTTTCATGGAATCAAGTGATGAATACACTACCAGAATACAAAATTTCAGAAAGCCCCTATGCTGGCGTTTTGAGATATATTACCGTAAACATACTAATTATATGATATGGGGCTATTGGGTAAGGGTAGGCTCACTTCGCACGTCATAACTTCTCAACTGGCTCAGGTGACTTCAATATCTTTATTTCACTACATCGACAGACTCATAAGGTATGCACGTGCCAAATTTCATTAACTTTCTATGTTTCCCTATCGAGTTATACCATCGCAAAGTTCCTAGCACCCGGATTCGAGGTAAAGTTTGTGGGTTCAATAAACAACGGGTACGCCCGCACATCATAAAAAAAAAGACCCAAACCAGTTTTGGTGGGAAAATGTTTTTTAGTTCACGGAATCAAGAGATGAATAAACTACTAAAGTACAAAATTTCAGGAAGGTTCTATGCTGGCGTTTTGAGATATATTACCGTAAACATACGAAACATATGCCATAATTTGGGGAAATCGGGATAGGGTAGGCTCACTGCACACGTCATAACTTATGAACTGGCTCAGGTGGTTTCAATATCTTTATTTCATTAAATGGACAGATGCACAAGGCATGCACATGCCAAATTTCATTATCTTTCTATGTTGGCCTATTGAGTTATACCACCGCAAAGTTCCTAGCACCCGGATTCGAGGTGGAGTTTGTGGGTTCAATAAACAACGGGTACACCCACGCTGCATCAAAAATCGACCCAAACCAGCTTTGGTGGGAAAATGTTTTTTATTTCATGGAATCAAAAGATGAATAAACTACTAAAATACAAAATTTCAGAAAGGTTCTATGCTGGCGTTTTGAGATATATTACCGTAAACATACGAAACATATGCAAGGTCGGGGGGGGGGGAGTCGCTTTAGGGTAGGCTCACAGCGCACTAAATAACTTCTAAACTAGCTCTGATGGCTTCAATATCTTTATTTCACTACATCGACAGACCAATAAGGTATGCACGTGCAAAATTTCATTAACTTTCTATGTTGGCCTACTGAGTTATACCACCGCAAAGTTCCTAGCACCCGGATTCGAGGTGGAGTTTGTGGGTTCAATAAACAACGGGTACGCCCACGCTGCATCAAAAATCAACCCAAACCAGCTTTGGTGGGAAAATATTTTTTGTTTCATGGAATCAAGTGATGAATAAACTACCAGAATACAAAATTTCAGAAAGCCCCTATGCTGGCGTTTTGAGATATATTACCGTAAACATACTAATTATATGATATGGGGCAATTGGGAAAGGGTAGGCTCACTTCGCACGTCATAACTTCTCAACTGGCTCAGGTGGCTTCAATATCTTTATTTCACTACATCGACAGACTCATAAGGTATGCACGTGCCAAATTTCATTAACTTTCTATGTTTCCCTATCGAGTTATGCCATCGCAAAGTTCCTAGCACCCGGATTCGAGGTGGAGTTTGTGGGTTCAATAAACAACGGGTACGCCCACGCTGCATCAAAAATCAACCCAAACCAGCTTTGGTGGGAAAATATTTTTTGTTTCATGGAATCAAGTGATGAATAAACTACCAGAATACAAAATTTCAGAAAGCCCCTTTGCTGGCGTTTTGAGATATATTACCGTAAACATACTAATTATTTGATATTGGGCAATTGGATAAGGGACGGGTAGGCTCACATCGCACGTCTTAACTTCTCAACTGGCTCAGGTGGCTTCAATATCTTTATTTCACTACATCGACAGACTCATAAGGTATGCACGTGCCAAATTTCATTAACTTTCTATGTTTCCCTATCGAGTTATACCATCGCAAAGTTCCTAGCACCCGGATTCGAGGTACAGTTTGTGGGTTTCAATAAACAACGGGTACGCCCACGCATCATAAAAAAACGACCCGAACCAATTTTGGTGGGAAAATGTTTTTTAGTTCACGGAATCAAGAGATGAATAAACTACTAAAATACAAAATTTCAGGAAGGTTCTATGCTGGCGTTTTGAGATATATTACCGTAAACATACGAAACATATGCCATAATATGGGGAAATCGGGATAGGGTAGGCTCACTTCACACGTCATAACTTATGAACTGGCTCAGGTGGTTTCAATATCTTTATTTCACTAAATGGACAGATGCACAAGGCATGCACATGCCAAATTTCATTATCTTTCTATGTTGGCCTATTGAGTTATACCACCGCAAAGTTTCTAGCACCCGGATTCGAGGTGGAGTTTGTGGGTTCAATAAACAACGGGTACACCCACGCTGCATCAAAAATCGACCCAAACCAGCTTTGGTGGGAAAATGTTTTTTGTTTCACGGAATCAAGAGATGAATAAACTACTAAAATACAAAATTTCAGGAAGGTTTTATGCTGGCGTTTTGAGATATATTACCGTAAACATACGAAACATATGCCATAATATGGGGAAATTCGGATAGGGTAGGCTCACTTCACAAACCATAACTTATGAACTGGCTCAGGTGGCTTCAATATCTTTATTTCACTACATCGACAGACTCATAAGGTATGCACGTGCCAAATTTCATTAACTTTCTATGTTTCCCTATCGAGTTATACTATCGCAAAGTTCCTAGCACCCGGATTCGAGGTAAAGTTTGTGGGTTCAATAAACAACGGGTACACCCACGCTGCATCAAAAATCGACCCAAACCAGCTTTGGTGGGAAAATGTTTTTTATTTCATGGAATCAAAAGATGAATAAACTACTAAAATACAAAATTTCAGAAAGGTTCTATGCTGGCGTTTTGAGATATATTACCGTAAACATACGAAACATATGCAAGATCGGGGGGGGGGGAGTCGCTTTAGGGTAGGCTCACAGCGCACTAAATAACTTCTAAACTAGCTCTGATGGCTTCAATATCTTTATTTCACTACATCGACAGACCAATAAGGTATGCACGTGCAAAATTTCATTAACTTTCTATGTTGGCCTACTGCGTTATACCACCGCAAAGTTCCTAGCACCCGGATTCGAGGTGGAGTTTGTGGGTTCAATAAACAACGGGTACGCCCACGCTGCATCAAAAATCAACCCAAACCAGCTTTGGTGGGAAAATATTTTTTGTTTCATGGAATCAAGTGATGAATAAACTACCAGAATACAAAATTTCAGAAAGCCCCTATGCTGGCGTTTTGAGATATATTACCGTAAACATACTAATTATATGATATGGGGCAATTGGGAAAGGGTAGGCTCACTTCGCACGTCATAACTTCTCAACTGGCTCAGGTGGCTTCAATATCTTTATTTCACTACATCGACAGACTCATAAGGTATGCACGTGCCAAATTTCATTAACTTTCTATGTTTCCCTATCGAGTTATGCCATCGCAAAGTTCCTAGCACCCGGATTCGAGATGGAGTTTGTGGGTTCAATAAACAACGGGTACGCCCACGCTGCATCAAAAATCAACCCAAACCAGCTTTGGTGGGAAAATATTTTTTGTTTCATGGAATCAAGTGATGAATAAACTACCAGAATACAAAATTTCAGAAAGCCCCTATGCTGGCGTTTTGAGATATATTACCGTAAACATACTAATTATTTGATATTGGGCAATTGGATAAGGGACAGGTAGGCTCACATCGCACGTCTTAACTTCTCAACTGGCTCAGGTGGCTTCAATATCTTTATTTCACTACATCGACAGACTCATAAGGTATGCACGTGCCTAATTTCATTAACTTTCTATGTTTCCCTATCGAGTTATACCATCGCAAAGTTCCTAGCACCCGGATTCGAGGTACAGTTTGTGGTTTTCAATAAACAACGGGTACGCCCACGCATCATAAAAAAACGACCCGAACCAATTTTGGTGGGAAAATGTTTTTTAGTTCACGGAATCAAGAGATGAATAAACTACTAAAATACAAAATTTCAGGAAGGTTCTATGCTGGCGTTTTGAGATATATTACCGTAAACATACGAAACATATGCCATAATATGGGGAAATCGGGATAGGGTAGGCTCACTTCACACGTCATAACTTATGAACTGGCTCAGGTGGTTTCAATATCTTTATTTCACTAAATGGACAGATGCACAAGGCATGCACATGCCAAATTTCATTATCTTTCTATGTTGGCCTATTGAGTTATACCACCGCAAAGTTTCTAGCACCCGGATTCGAGGTGGAGTTTGTGGGTTCAATAAACAACGGGTACACCCACGCTGCATCAAAACTCGACCCAAACCAGCTTTGGTGGGAAAATGTTTTTTGTTTCACGGAATCAAGAGATGAATAAACTACTAAAATACAAAATTTCAGGAAGGTTCTATGCTGGCGTTTTGAGATATATTACCGTAAACATACGAAACATATGCCATAATATGGGGAAATCGGGATAGGGTAGGCTTACTTCACAAACCATAACTTATGAACTGGCTCAGGTGGCTTCAATATCTTTATTTCACTACATCGACAGACTCATAAGGTATGCACGTGCCAAATTTCATTAACTTTCTATGTTTCCCTATCGAGTTATACTATCGCAAAGTTCCTAGCACCCGGATTCGAGGTAAAGTTTGTGGTTTCAATAAACAACGGGTACGCCCACGCATCATAAAAAAAACGACCCAAACCAGCTTTGGTGGGAAAATGTTTTTTGGTTCACGGAATCAAGAGATGAATAAACTACTAAAATACAAAATTTCAGAAAGGTTCTATGCTGGCGTTTTGAGATATATTACCGTAAACATACGAAACATATGCCATAATATGGTGAAATCGGGATAGGGTAGGCTCACTTCACACGTCATAACTTATGAACTGGCTCAGGTGGTTTCAATATCTTTACTTCACTAAATGGACAGATGCACAAGGCATGCACATGCCAAATTTCATTAACTATCGGGAAATCGGGTGCTAGGAACTTTGCGGTGGTATAACTCAATAGGCCAACATAGAAAGTTAATGAAATTTGGCATGTGCATGCCTTATGCATCCGTCCATTTAGTGAAATAAAGATATTGAAACCACCTAAGCCAGTTCATAAGTTATGTCGTGTGAAGTGAGCCTACCCTAACCCGATTTCCCCATATTATGGCATATTTTTCGTATGTTTACGGTAATATATCTCAAAACGCCACCATAGGAGCCTTCTGAAATTTTTTATTCTAGTAGTTTATTCATCTCTTGATTCCATGAAATAAAAAACATTTTCCCACCAAAGCTGGTTTGGGTCGATTTTTGATGCAGCGTGGGTGTACCCGTTGTTTATTGAACCCACAAACTCCACCTCGAATCCGGGTGCTAGGAACTTTGCGATGGTATAACTCGATAGGGAAACATAGAAAGTTAATGCAATTTGACACGTGCATACCTTATGGGTCTGTCGATGTAGTGAAATAAAGATATTGAAGCCACCTGAGCCAGTTCATAAGTTATGGCGTGTGAAGTGAGCCTACCCTAACCAGATTTCCCCATATTATGGCATATGTTTCGTATGTTTACGGTAATATATCTCAAAACGCCAGCATAGAACCTTTCTGAAATTTTGTATTTTAGTAGTTTATTCATCTCCTAATTCCGTGAACCAAAAAACATTTTCCCACCAAAGCTGGTTTGGGTCGTTTTTTTATGATGCGTGAGCGTACCCGTTGTTTATTGAAACCACAAACTAAACTTTACCTCGAATCCGGGTGCTAGGAACTTTGCGATGGTATAACTCGATAGGGAAACATAGAAAGTTAATGAAATTTGGCACGTGCATACCTTATGGGTCTGTCGATGTAGTGAAATAAAGATATTGAAGCCACCTGAGCCAGTTCATAAGTTATGGTGTGTGAAGTGAGCCTACCCTAACCAGATTTCCCCATATTATGGCATATGTTTCGTATGTTTACGGTAATATATCTCAAAACGCCAGCATTTTCCCACCAAAGCTGGTTTGGGTCGATTTTTGATGCAGCGTGGGTGTACCCGTTGTTTATTGAACCCACAAACTCCACCTCGAATCCGGGTGCTAGGAACTTTGCGATAGTATAACTCAATAGGCCAGCATAGAAAGATAATGAAATTTGGCATGTGCATGCCTTGTGCATCTGTCCATTTAGTGAAATAAAGATATTGAAGCCACCTGAGCCAGTTGAGAAGTTATGGCGTGTGAAGTGAGCCTACCCTAACCAGATTTCCCCATATTATGACATATGTTTCGTATGTTTACGGTAATATATCTCAAAACGCCAGCATAGAAACTTTCTGAAATTTTGTATTTTAGTAGTTTATTCATCTCTTGATTCCGTGAACCAAAAAACATTTTCCCACCAAAGCTGGTTTGGGTCGTTTTTTTATGATGCGTGGCCGTACCCGTTGTTTATTGAACCCAAAAACTTTACCTCGAATCCGGGTGCTAGGAACTTTGCGATGGTATAACTCGATTGGGAAACATAGAAAGTTAATGAAATTTGGCACGTGCATATCTTATGAGTCTGTCGATGTAGTGATATAAAGATATTGAAGCCACCTGAGCCAGTTGAGAAGTTATGGCGTGCGAAGTGAGCCTACCCTTACCCAATTGCCCCATGTCATATAATTAGTATGTTTACGGTAATATATCTCAAAACGCCAGCATAGGAGCCTTCTGAATTTTTTTATTCTAGTAGTTTATTCATCTCTTGATTCCATGAAATAAAAAACATTTTCCCACCAAAACTGGTTTGGGTCGATTTTTGATGCAGCGTGGGTGTACCCGTTGTTTATTGAACCCACAAACTCCACCTCGAATCCGGGTGCTAGGAACTTTGCGGTGGTATAACTCAATAGGCCAACATAGAAAGTTAATGAAATTTGGCATGTGCATGCCTTGTGCATCTGTCCATTTAGTGAAATAAAGATATTGAAACCACCTAAGCCAGTTCATAAGTTATGGCGTGTGAAGTGAGCCTACCCTAACCCGATTTCCCCACATTATGGCATATTTTTCGTGTGTTTACGGTAATATATCTCAAAACGCCAGCATAGGAGCCTTCTGAAATTTTTTATTTTAGTAGTTTATTCATCTCTTGATTCCGTGAAATAAAAAACATTTTCCCACCAAAACTGGTTTGGGTCGATTTTTGATGCAGCGTGGGTGTACCCGTTGTTTATTGAACCCACAAACTCCACCTCGAATCCAGGTGCTAGGAACTTTGCGGTGGTATAACTCAATAGGCCAACATAGAAAGATAATGAAATTTGGCATGTGCATGCCTTGTGCATCCGTCCATTTAGTGAAATAAAGATATTGAAACCACCTGAGCCAGTTCATAAGTTATGACGTGTGAAGTGAGCCTACCCTATCCCGATTTCCCCAAATTATGGCATATGTTTCGTATGTTTACGGTAATATATCTCAAAACGCCAGCATAGAACCTTCCTGAAATTTTGAATTTTAGTCGTTTATTCATCTCTTGATTCCGGGAACCAAAAAACATTTTCCCACCAAAGCTGGTTCGGGTCGTTTTTTTATGATGCGTGGGCGTACCCGTTGTTTATTGAACCCCCAAACTTTACCTCGAAATCGGGTGCTAGGAACTTGGCGATGGTATAACTCGATAGGGAAACATAGAAATTTAATGAAATTTGGCACGTGCATACCTTATGAGTCTGTCGATGTAGTGAAATAAAGATATTGAAGCCACCTGAGCCAGTTGAGAAGTTATGACGTGCGAAGTGAGCCTACCCGTACCCAATTGCCCCATATCATATAATTAGTATGTTTACGGTAATATATCTCAAAACGCCAGCATAGGGGCTTTCTGAAATTTTGTATTCTGTTAGTTTATTCATCACTTGATTCCATGAAACAAAAAATATTTTCCCACCAAAGCTGGTTTGAGTAGATTTTTGATGCAGCGTGGGCGTACCCGTTGTTTATTGAACCCACAAACTCCACCTCGAATCCGGGTGCTGGGAACTTTGCGGTGGTGTAACTCAATAGGCCAACATAGAAAGTTAATGAAATTTGGCATGTGCATGCCTTATGCATCCGTCCATTTAGTGAAATAAAGATATTGAAACCACCTGAGCCAGTTCATAAGTTATGGCGTGTGAAGTGAGCCTACCCTAACCAAATTTCCCCCTATTATGGCATATTTTTCGTATGTTTACGGTAATATATCTCAAAACGCCAGCATAGGAGCCTTCTGAAATTTTGTATTCTAGTAGTTTATTCATCCTTTAATTCCGTGAATCAAAAAACATTTTCCCACCAAAGCTGATTTTGGGTGCTTTTTGATGCAGAATGGACGTACACCTTTTTCTCGTGCTTAGTTCTTCTGGTGTGCGATATTTTAGTATGATTACGGTAATAGTACATTTTGGGGTGTGGGTGGGTCGGAGGATCTATTAGATATATACTTTGCATTAATATGTTTTAAAATTTTATTTTGTAATATGAGGGTAACAATTATTTTCGTGATAATTATATCTAGTTTTTTCTTGGCGCTAGGAATATGTGTGCTAACTTGATCTCGAATCCCGGTGCTGGAATAGGGTGAAAGAAATGGGTGCTAACTTGATCTCGAATCCGGGTGCTGGAATACGGGTGAGAGATTCAGCTCGGTCATATCTTCTTACTTCCAAGGGGGTCACGATAGCTAAATGCGTAAGACGCTGGATCGCTAGCCTGCATTGCGGGAGAAAGTTCATCCAGATTTTCCGGCGTGGTTTCACCTTGTCAGTGATGCAGGACCGAGGACCTGGTAAGGACAGCCGTCTAGTCACTCAGATAAGAAGGAAAACCGAGGTCCCGTGTACACATTGGCATGCACGTAAAAGATCCCTTGGAAGTTAGAATTCCATATAAGAGTAGGCCAGTTTAGGAACGGAACAGCAGGACGTTAACCCCATTTCATTTCATTTCCTTTGTTAGCTACTGGTGAAATTGTATTTCCAACTTTGCTGATACGGTTCATTTATTAGGATACATTTTAGTATTTCATAATTACTAGAAGACAAAGTTGTAATATTAAAACATTGTAACCTGATTTTCTTTTATAGGTTGCAGAGCATCTAGTACCACCTCTGATTCGTTTACACAACCATCGTAGTTCCGTTGTGCTTTTAATTAAATTGGAGATCATCTGGCTAAATGGGTAAGGCGCTGGATCGCTAGCTTTGGAGGTCGGGTGTTAGCCGAGAAAGTTCATCTCGATATCCCGCGTAGTTTGCCCTACGAGGGCCTGACCAGGACAGCTGTCCAGTCGTTCGGATGCGACAGAAAAAACGAGGTCCCGTGTACGCGCAAAAGATCCCATGGCAGTTGGGATTCGATATAAGAGTAGTCCATAGCGCCGCTGCCCGGGAAAAGGTTCCCTTATAGCACACTGACTATACCCATCTTCCATTAGCCCATGTTAGGTGCAGAAGCGTAGGACGTTAAACACCATTTCTCGGGGTTCTGGAGTCCAGCTTTAAACTGTCGTTCGTTTTAGGTATATATATATGTTTGACACCCAATAACAGTTCTCATTTATTAAGAAGTTCACGTGCCGAGATTTTTTTTTTTTTTTTTTTTTTTTTTTTTTTTTTTTTTTTTTTGCTGTATAGTGGTGATACTAGTGGTTGACAGCCAAGATACGACATTTTGCAAAAGATGAATACAGACCGAGCAAAAAACAAAAACGATTTTTCGTATAATAAGGGGCAATAATCTTGAAGGTTATGATCTGAAATGTGCAAATATCGAAAGGGGCCGATATCTTTGGGATATAAAGATGTATTTTAAGTTTTATCAAAATCGGATAAAAATTGTGACCACAACCTTCGTATTACATGTTTTTACACTCTTTACATTCAAAGAGCGGCCATGTTGTCGCTTTGATTTTCTTCTTCATTATGGTGGAATAGTGGTATATTTAAAGGGATTTTAAAATCGGATAAAAAAAATCCAGACCTCTAGAGTATCCACAAACTAAAATGCACGATTTTTCGTACAATCAAGGGGCGGTAATCCAGGCATATAGTAACCAATGTCTATAAGTTCGATCAGTTTTGTTTTCTGGTTTTATGTGCTCTTTAAGGTCTGATATGCGCAAATAGCGAAAAGAACCAAGATCTTAGTGACAAAACATATATTTAAGTTTCATCAAAATCAGATAACTATTGGGACTTTCAGCGGGTCCACAACCTTGATATGTCATACTTTATAGTTTGGAGAGTATCTAGTACCATTTCTGATTCGTTTACATGGTGGAATTATGATATATTTAAAGGTTTTTTTCAAATTTGATAAAAAAAAATAAATTGTGACCTCTAGAGAATCCACAAGCTAAAAAGAACGATTTTTCTTACAATCAGGGGGCGGTAATCCAGGAAGTTAAGGTGTGATATGCGCAAATAGCGAAAGGAACTAAGATCTTGGTGACATAAACATATATTTTAAGTTTCATCAAAATCAGATAACCATTGTGACTTCCAGCGGGTCCACAACCTTGTATGCCATACTTTTACACTATTTGCGTAAAAGGAGCCACCATTTTGGCAGGCAGTTTTGGTCTGATTTTCACGAAATTTGATCTCAACCATTACTATGAGTGTAACGTTGATAAATTTATTAAACATTTGGTTTAATTAATCGGATAATTGGGACCTCTGGAGTGTCCACCAGCTAAAAACGTGATTTTTCGTACATTCAGGAGCCATAATCCATGCAGTTATGGTCCGAAAGGAACGTAGATCCTTGGGAGATACACCTATATTTCAAGTTTCCTCAAAATCGGATAAACAATGTGACCTGTAGAGTGTCCACAAACAAATTGTTGACGGACAGACAGACAGTCAAACTGAAGGGCAGACAGACGGGCGGGCGTTCGGGCTGACATGTTAGACAAGAATATACGTCCACATGAAAATTTGGTCCTATAAATATGACTCAAACGAGAACTTTTAAGAAGCAGTTGTTTTAATGGAACAACCATGACAATGGAGACAGTATTTAATGAAAGGTAAATCAAACATACACACGAACGTACAGTCAAAATTATCAGAAAAGACTGCTTAGTAAAGGATTAGTTCTAAAAATTATTTTCATTGTACTGTATAAGGAATCACTCGGACAATCAAGAACGGTGTCCAATTCTTTACTCAATACGTACTATGATATGAAATGAAATGGGGTTTAGCGTCTTACTCTTCTGCACCTAACCTGGCCTAATAGATAATATGATATGCTGGTAGAACACAATCCTTCTTCATCAGCCCAGTAAGACAGAACCGTATGACAATAAACGCCATTTCATTTCGTAGAATATAAATTGAACATAGTTTAAAACTTATTATAGAAGTACATAATATTGATACCGAACTTCATGTTTGTGCAACGTCATACATGATATTTCATTTCGTAGAATATAAATTAAACATAGTTTAAAACTTATTATAGAAGTACATAATATTGATACCGAACTTCATGTTTGTGCAACGTCATACATAATATTCTTCATGGAAGAAAACCGAGAAGTAAAAGCACATTGAATTAATTAAAGGCGTTTTTAAATGATAATAAAAATATGAAATGAAAAAGAATGATATATTAGTACGGCATTAAACAAAAAATATATATTAGTAGCCTATTTCAAATTATGTAACTTAAAATGTTTGATAAATGTTTTCAGACCATACCATTAACAGTGCGCCTTGAACAACATCATAAATGGAAAGCGTAGTATAACGTTACTTCGATCAGAGAGGCAGAGTAGAAGCTCGTTCATAATCCTTCAATTTACGACGTTCTCTTACCGGAACTGCAGAATTAAGCTTATCGGTTTTGCCATTGTATATAAGATCTAAAATGACGTCATGGGGATTGTCGTATTAACTATCATAGGGTCGTGTCAAATAAATCCCCAAATATCTTGCAATTTTCCCCTTTCACAGTCATTGCCATTAACAAATTATTCTATAAACGCCAGGACAAGCCTTTCCTATCAGGATTCCATTTCTATCCTCTAAATACCATTCGTTGAACATTATCTTTATCTAGCGGATATCAGTGAGTCTATAATAATATAATGTAACCCGAAAACTAGCTCAAATTTTGCTGATCTTCAGAAAATCACCAATCTTGAGCAAGAGTTGTCTAAATGTATTATCTAATTATATTATGTAAAAACTGACAATCCCCACCCCGTTGAAAATGTAATGACTTATATGAAAATTTGAATGATTCATATCAGGTCGGAATGTTTCAAGAAACCTGAAGATTTAAAAAAAAAAATAATATTATAGTCCCAAAATCTGAAATAGGCTACTGGTATCTCCACGAGGCAGTGATCAGTCGGTACACATACCGGAACTGCACTTAGGATATCTTAAACAACAATCTGAGCTCTTGGAGCATGGGTGTCCATACCAACAATCATAACATATTTTAGCTACAGGTTCACAGATACTATAGCGTTTACAACAGTTATATCTGGATCGACAACTTTTGCGGAAGCAGTATGTGTCAGGAAGATAATCCCAAGGATTTCTGAAAGTAAATGATAAAATAAATTTAGTACAAGCATGTATCAATTATATATCCTTGCCCGTGCAACTTGAAGTCATACATTTGTTCATCAATTTAAAAGTAACTGTATCGTATAGTTATCACTATGGGCTATGGAAAGTTCTGGTTTCAAATCCAGATGATGCACGAATATTCTTTGGGATATTTCAATATTGAAGCCATGGCATTGGCAAGAAAAGTATGTGGATGGGATGAAATTCCGAGATAATCAGTAGTGTGGACGCTTGGCAGTTATAATTCAAGGTGAACATGGGTTATTATTATTAGGCTACAGGCCCCTGAATCATGAATATTCACAAGAACTGGTCAGAAAATGTAATTTCATACATCTCTTTCTTTGATTCTAGCCCCACAAAATAGGAATACAAAAGGGTGAAAACGGATAAATGATATAAAGTTTACAAATGAAAGTACTGTAACTATATACAGTCGTGATTAAACAATTGGAAGAAACGTTGACGGTCACCCTAAACATATGTCCAGCGACTGTCTGTCTCTTTAATGGAATTAAATATGGCGCCTGCACTATTGATTCCCTCGGGGGTCTGGCATAAGACATAATAATTATGACCATATTTCATTTGAAAATTACAAAGAATGGACAATCCTTACTTTCTTATTTTCTCATTATTCGATTATTAACAATAATTACAATGAGTTCTGACAGCCCTGGGGATTGTTCTGTGCTTTAGTTTTATCGTATAATGTAATTTAAAATCGATTACATGTCTACTTAAAGCATGTAGATCTTTCAGTCTTAAGGGAGAAAGTTTCTAGTAAGGAGCTGACAAAGGTTCTTGTTTTGCTGTTGTACTCAAAACATTTTATTATGAGGTGCTATACTGATTATATAATTCATTTGGGGTGGGGTGGGGAGGCCAACTGGCATGCCAACATACGCCTATTGTATTGAGTACTAAAGACATATTAATTTAACATTACAAGGACTGTTCAAGCCTTGACATACATGTATTTTAATACAAATGTCCAATTTTTCTCTTTCAGTGAATATGACCACCAGGGCTATTGAGAGACGGCAATGAAAGTCTATAAACATCGATTAATGGGTTAAAATTCCAAAGTTCGAATATTACCCCATTTTAATCCCCTGGTGGCGTCCGCCAAGGTTCCAACGGATTCCATTATAAGTACATAATTTAAGTATATCAAGAATATATTTCGCGAAAGCAAAGGGTCAGGAAGACGTATAACTGAGCTTGGGCCTTAACGATAATATCAGATTACAGATTAAGCGAGCACTTTGGTCGGATTTAGTCCGATTGAAGTGGATGTAGTTATCTTAGTTTTATATACAGCTGTCGATAATCGAAATAAGACATCCATTTTCAGCTTTCAGACTGTGTAAACCAGTGGTTTCTATAAATTTGTGTTGAGTAAAGTGAAACGAAAACAATTTAACAATTTCTTAATCTCTGGATCATTTGTCAATGAACCGTGCAAAATTTTATAAAACAGCCCCATAGGTTATTAAAGTATAATTACCTCGAGTGTGAATATCTGGAACGTCTGTAGCCCCATCTATATCTTGATCGAGATTTAGGTTGACGGAAATAAGATAATCTTGCATATCTGAAACATATGTAGAAGAAAAATGAATATACAGAGCTTTGATGTTGTTTTTAATTAAACCTTTCAAACAGGGTGTAATCGCCGTTTCACTGGCTCTATTATTCCTTCCATTGAAAACGGTCGATGTAGACATGCATTGGTCCTTAAACATTATTCAAAATGATAAATTGTATTGTTACGTTTGGCAAGTAGAGACTTTTGGCAAGTGCCATTTTCCCTATCCATATCACGTATCCGTATCGTATACGTCACACGTTGCGTCAGAGTAGTTTTAGAGTTTTGGCAGATTCTTGGGCCGCGTACATATGCATCACTGAACCAAGCTTAGTTATGTACAGCATGATGGCAGTTATCTACCAAGATCAACATCAGTACTAGTCAAGTGCCTTGCATACAATATCTCGCAGTGCGTGAAGTCACTATGAAAGCTGTTCGTTACGGGCTGCCGTATTCGTGTGCCGTATCACGTATGAGAAATACACACACATTGATGACGTCACACACAAAATCCATACGGATACGCGATACGCACAAGGAATTTACGCTTGCCAAAAGTCTCTAGTTATGGGCCGTGGTGTACGCGTATTGAAAACATGGAAAAGAGAGAACACTTCTGCGATTTGAGAACATGAAAAGGGTAGAACACTTCTGCGATTTGAGGGGTTTTCCGCATTTCGCAGTGATCCCATTACGATCTACAGACTTTTTGCCCGCAGTAAGCGCATCAAGAGATCTTCTTTATATTGTGAAGAGGACTTAAACAGCCCTTAATAATAATAATGATGCCATTCCCATTCAAGCTGGTCCGTTATTATATTATTATTGTTTATTTATATGTGTTTGAGTCGGTTCTATAGTTCATATATATTTTTATATCTGGGGTATGCGTGAGACATCCCTTAATTTCCAAGTTCAAACAAAGATCGAATGAAAGATTATCGGATTAACCCAAACACAGATATGGCTTCATTGACTAAAATCTGTATTCAATCTCCAATAAATGGAATTTTTCACAGTTCAAAGATATTTGATTGGCGCCAGTCTCTGTCTAATAGTTACTCTACTGAACCACATCTATCAAAGTGTAAGTGTTGCCGTCATTCTATTCATCATGCGGTCACATAACCCAGATTCCCTCGAGAATAGGGTTGATAACTAAATGTCTCTTAAGACACCCGACTAATGTAAAATTTCAATTAGAAGTAACCAATAAAGTGAGTGAATCTAGCTAGTTTTAAAAGAAATGTTGCACTCACTAGGGTGGATGAGTATCAAAATCGGAGCGAACGTTATTATTTATTGATCATTATTTAAACTATATGACTAAAAGTTATCTGGGACTATTCGTCTTTCTTCGATATATTTCCGACGGAAGAAATAAAGATTTTGGACTGGTCAAATCACAGTACACTACTATGCTGGTGGAATGGTGTAATAGGGAAGTTAAACATTGTGTCGTTTAATAAATAATTTTCATACCAAATAAACATGAAGCCATTTTAATAAAATGGTACGTGATTGGTAATATACTATTCAAAAAAAGTAGGGGATATATGATTTAAGTGTTATTAAAGTCACCTAATGAAACTGACGAAGAAACATATGACAAAATGAAATGAAGTTCACATTCATCCATTTATTCCAAATGATCGTTAGACTAAGTAAGGCACAGACTGACCATTATATGGGTAAAATGATACCCGGAGTCAAACAGCAAAGTTACCACAGCATCACAACAAAGTCAGTAACGGGTAAATCCTCCTCTGTTTGCCAAACAAGCATTGATCCGACGTGGCATACTCCTAATGAGACGTCTAAGGTCATTTTGGTCCAGATTGTCCCATCCCTGTTGCAACGCAGCAGCAAGTTTTTGGACATTGGCAGGACGTTGTTGACGTTGACGTAACCTCTGTCCAAGCATGTCCCAGACATGCTCGATGGGGGAGAGGTCGGGACTCAGTGCTGGCCAAGGTAATGTGGTGATGTTCTGTTGTTGGAGGTAACGATCCTGGCCCTGTGACATCTTGCGTTGTCATCCTGGAAGATGAAACGGCGGCCATGACGTCGTGCGAACGGCACAACATGGACTGCCAAGATGTTGTCCCGGTAGTACTGGCCTGTAACACGCACTGCAACAACATGTAAAGCCGTGCTTCCAGCAACAGTGATGCCCCCCCCCACACACACACACCATAACAGAACAACCCCCAAATCGATCATGTCTGATGACGTTAACGTCTTGGAAGCGCTCATTTCGACGACGCCACACCCTCCTACGTCTGTCCAAAAAATCAACAGTGATCCTTGACTCATCTGAAAACATCACATTGCTCCAGCGTCGATTATCCCAGTGTTGACGATCCCTACACCAACGACGTCTTGCCTGAATGTGATGATCTCTCAAACAAGTGATCACGCGAGGACGTCGAGCGCGAAGGTGACCCCTATGCAGTGGATTCCGATTCGTCTGGCCACTCACTCTCACACCAGTGTCTGTTTGAAGACGAGCGCTGATCTGATTTGCTGTGATGACACGATTTCTCAAGGCCAAGGTACGGATAAATCGATCCTGGGCTTGAGTTGTCGCCCTTGGTCGACCTGAGCGTGGTCTGTCCTGTACAGATTGTGTATCACGGTATCTGGACCATAGCCTGCTTATGACAGACTGAGAAACATTCATCGTCCGCGCCACAACCGCCTGTGTTGTGCCGATCTGTAGCATGCCAAGGGCCCGTAGCCTTTCATTTTGGGTAAGCCGACGCATATCAAAATTTGTTTTCTGGTCACTAAAACAATTAAACTGATGTTTCCACCCTGGAATTCAATGCCACAATGACTATAACATTCAAAGTCAGAGTCGTGCAAATCTTGGGTTGGACCCCCATGATGATCCAAAGCATCACCTGCATTCCATGCGGTAGCTATTGGTGCGTTTGGGCGTCACATGTAACTGGAAATGTTTCTTCTGTTAGGTTCTATAGTGACTTTTTTCGTAGTCGTTTGCATATTTTAGTATTATGCCTCCAAAATCAAATATCCCCTACTTTTTTTGAATAGTATATAATTATGGTAATGTATTACAAGCCAAATACTTATTATTTTTTTAATTGTGGATTTTAGCGCTATGCAAGACTCATTATTATTTATTAATTGTAAATTTGGTTTTAATCCTTGGACACTAGATTAAATAGTTTACAGGGTAATTCCTGTGATTTAGTACCGACGATTCACACTTCTACACTAAAAAACACCCCAGGAATTACCAAGCAAAATTCCATGGTGTAGCAATAATAATATACACGATCGGTCAGGTATGGAAAGAACAAACAGCGAATAAGCTTACCACATCCATCGTTCGACATATTCCCGCCGGACACAGATCTTGTTAAGCTACATTTCCTTTAGTACGGATCTGGTCCGGCTCCGACCCGGTTGCGGATACGGAAAAAAACACTTTGATAGAATTTTAGTAAGAGTGTTTCCTTGTGTGCGGATACGGTTCTCTATGCGGCGTCCGGTACGGTTTTTCGAAACGGACCATGTCGCGTTCGGCACGGAAATGCATGTGGAACCGCAAACACTCATAACGCACATAAGGAAACACGGTTTGGGTAGCCTGCACGGTAAAAAGCGAAAAATAGGTATCCGGGAAATTCCAATTTTCGCCCTTTCTTAGACACGTGCCATGTTGTAAAGACAGCCCTTCCGCCGTGTGTCATGTCTGCTCCCGGACCGGAGCCGGACTGGCCCCGTAATTCTCCTCTTTTGGCTTTTGGCTAGGACTCGCGTTGTGTGTATTTTTCTTACTATCGCCGTAGTTTAGACGTTTGTCTTACCGGGAATAAAAATCCACCACTTCGCTCCTATATTTTATATTAAGATCTGGTTCCATATTGTTACAAGAATACGTTATTTTACAATATTTTACATGTAGTTAAAAATGGCATGTCTTTCACTCCTACCCCTAACTTGAAGATGAGTTTACTGACTCTTCTATAAATTAATGGGGTATACTCATTCCAGATGTCCTATAAAAAAATACACATGGTCTGTGCTCTCTAAGAATTTAGCGTCTGTCTCTAGGAACTCAGATGGTTATCTCTACGGTACAGCGCCCAATGATATCTCATCTGAAAGGCCCGGTAGTGTCTCTTTACACTACCCATCTGGACCAATCGCGAATATCTGACTATCCATGATCCTGAATCTGTGCAATTACTGATATGATTGGATAGTTACTTACGGTGTATGACGCAATTGGTAAATTAAAAATCACATGTATTTTACACAAAAAATTATCCTTGATTCCATAAACTGTACATCAGTACTCTTTCCAACTATTGAAAACAATTAAATGAAAATTTGTATGGAAAATCAAATAATAACATCATTATCATTAAATATGTGACAGCACATACATTGGTGGAACTACGCAACACCCTTATCAAAGAATCAACTCAACTCGACCGTAGCACTGCAAACCCAAGTTCAACCCTGGACACAGAATCCAGTCATATAAAACAAAATTGATAATAATGGAGGCAATACACGTCAGCGGAACAGCCAAAATATTAACCGCGATACAGGAATATTCTAGCCAATTCATTAATAGTAGTTTTCTAATTTTCGTTATTATTGTGTTTTAACTTATTGATTCGTTATTATTATTTTCTACCCGATTTTAATCATATTTATTACTGCCCCAGTGGTCTAGAGTGTCAAGCTTCGATTCCAAGTTGGCCGGTCATCTCTGATTTGCGTTCGTGGTTTCGACCGTATGTGGGTGGGCTTGGAGAGTGGAGCGTTAAATAAAGCTGTTTCACCCTGAATTAGCCTGATACCGTTGCTGTTGCTGAATTAGCCTGATACCGTTGAGTATGTGTTATTGTTTTTACTCTCTCTAGTTACTAATTGCCATTAAATATTACTTCTACGCCAGTTCCCTAATATGGGAATGTTTGCGAATTTATAGTAGTAATAGTAGCACCCAAGGTTAATTGGCGGATATTCACGCCGGAGTAATTAAAAATAAGATCTTTATAACAGGATTGGTGCCTACTGACAGTAAAGACCTATAGTTTCCGTGAAAATGTTTAATTGTAAAGTCCAATATCCACCTCCAGAAAGGTTTTCAACAACAAAAGGGTTCATTTTTGAGAAGACCAAAACCCGAGGGAATTCCTAGTTTATTTTTTATTTCGTTAAGAAGAACTGGTTCTAATAATGAAAAGACTTTTCTACATCATTAAATGTTAAATATTTTATATCAACACCTACGGTAATGCAACACTCCACTGTTATCCTTTCAGAAAGTTGATGATTCTACATTGTTTTACACCCATGGTTAATGTTATGTGACATTTAATGAATAAGCTTCAGCAAATTTGCGGAGATGTGGCCCCAAGGAATAAGAATGATGCATCTTTAGTCGCCTTTCAACAAAAATGAAAAACGCTTACAGACTTAGTGTCTTGGTGGGAATTACTTATTCCTGCGGATGCTCTTCTTATTCCCATAACATTTACACATAGTTTCTGACAAAGTCATCTCGAAAAAGATATTTCAACTCGTAAAACAAATAACGGGTCAAACATTTAATTATGAGGTTTTAGCAAATAACAATATTTATTCGGAATGGCCCAAAACACTCGAATTCGAAGTAAGAGTAGGCCAATACGCAACTGTCCGGAAATATCCCCGATAAAACACTTCATTCCATTCCACCCCAACTCACAGCCAAGCTTATATTCATGGTTACACGAATCAAAGTGTACCAACCAACTGGACCAACGGGTATAAAAGTAATGAAATAGAGTCTGTCTCCATCGACTAGTCTTGGTATACCAATATTTATAAATAAGAAATATTGTGTCTCATTAATGACTCTTTTGGCCGTCGAATGACAAAATGAAACATCAAATGCCACAGGCCACGACATAATCAGGAAGTCACCATCTGAGCTAATCTCAACAGCCCGAGACATGATCTCTGGCTCTATCTCTTTCACAGACGAACTGATCAGATCAATCCAATCACAAAATATCCTGTGTCTTTTTTAATCATAGGCCAATATATCAAGTACGGTTTAAAGATAGAAGCTGGTGAGCCGCATTTTGTTGGGTTTAAAAAAGCACACCAAAACCCCAAAAGATTTATTATTTAAGTATTCAGACAGATATAGAGTTGTTCTAATTTTAAACATAAAACGCATCTTTAATAAAAAGTATAGATTGGTTTGGAAACGAAATATATTGTGTAAGGTCCACGTTCAGAGTATTGCTTCGGGTTCAAAACCGGCTGCTAATGGCGTAGCTGCCCTTTCAATAATGGAAATATGTTAGAGTAAACTTTGCATTGTGGAGTCAATACGAAATGTTGTCACGTAAGACATTCGGTTATAATTGCTAATATGTTTCCCGGCAAGCCTCAGAACTGTCCAATAAATGAAGACATGATCGAGACTAATTAATATAGCACGAATGACTCCCATATGTCCAGTCTTGGACATTACGTGAGCCCTGTTCAATTGGCATTTCGTGTCAGTCTTTCTAATTAATGTCATACCTCCACTAACCAATATACATTGTACGTATATTTAGCGATGTTAAAATCAGAATAACCAATCACGGGTCTACAGATCACGTGTATGTTACAGCTATACTGTACACGTACTTCCTTGTCCCAGACAATCCTAAGGGGAGTTGCTTTAAAGGAGCCAAACCTCTAACTCAATATTTGCATGATATTCGAAAATACAAACATGCTTTACAATTACATATTGGTCAATTTCAATCACCATTGATTTTGTTAGGTATCCTAATGTCCAATATTGAAAACACAATGTGTTATAATGCTACGATAGGAAACAATTCACTCTATATTTTGTAAAAACTCCAAACACTATACTCATTTGTTATTACCTTTGTTGAACCATAATGCATCTTTAATAAAAGGATTTGGTTTTTCGTAATTTCTCGTAATGGCAGGGTGAGCTTAATCTTCCGGACACCTGTTACCACTGTTTGTCGTGTATTTTGTACACGGTGAACAGTCCATTTGCTGATTACACTATTTTGCCTCGACCGTTTTTATTGGACTTCGAATTTTGACTAATGGTTTGGATTGTTCATACTTGGTTTTATTTTATTATTACTGTAAACATTGCTAGTTGGTTACTTCTATCGTTGTCATTTCACATTCGAGGCTAATAAATAATATTATACAGGTCACAATTCTATGGAAAACAATAGAAATGTGACCTATATACTCAAGCTTCATTACTAAATGTCATTGAAACAAGTTATAAATAATGTTTAAATGTATTTTGAAAGGTAAAAATATTCAGTCGCCGTTACAGAAAGCGTAAACTACGATGAATCACGTTAACTGTAGAAGCTTATAGTGATCAATAGCTCGATAGATACTGTAATAAGTTGGTTATATGTCATCATATTGTAATTGTTTTGGTGATTTTATCACTGAAAAAACATTATTTACGGAGAAGCAAATATTTCGTCAGCTATAATGGTTTCAGGTAAGATCTCAGTGTAGACCAAGCAATTTTATTGGGGTTTTCCAGTGCGTTTCACTTACTGAGAACGTCACAGAACCCATCTTAGTTGGAATTAAATGATGACTAGGTCGAAAATATCATGATTGCACGGTATCCGTCGACATCAAATAGTCGCCCATTGAATCACGCGAATGCGATGTCTCGTTACGCTTGACTGTCGACGATGCATAGTAAGTATCAAACATAATCGTTTGAAATCTCTCATACATCAAATCAACGCCGGATTAACCATGGTGGGGGCCCTGGGGTCTGGAACAATGTATATTGGTTAGTGGAGGTATGACATTAATTAGAAAGACCTTACCAGACAATGTTTGCGGAGTTAATTGAATAACTCGCTATTTTGCAAGTCGTCATTTCGTTTTAAATGCATACGTCGACATAGCGCATGACGATATTTCGCGAACATGTCGACATACAACGGTGAAATGGAATATGTCGACAAAGCTTCAGAATAGCAATATTTTACCGCAAACGTGCACATTAAAAACGAAATGGGGACAAACAACATAGCGTGTTGACTCAATTAACTCGGCAAAAATTGACTTTTCAGACATAAAATCATAAAAAAACCCAATATGTTGACATATTACCAACTAAATATCGCAATATCTATCGAACTTTTGATTGGCTTCCATATAAATGTAATAAAATTTCTACTATTATTTGAGCTTCTATAAATGAAAAGGCTGACGGTATACTGTTGACAGTTTTTCAAGTACAGTCTACATAGTGAAGTAAAATCCTTTGGCTATGTTAATTATAGATGACCAAACTTCTATAAAAAGATATTACATACGCTGTGTACTACTGTGTAGATTATTGTTATTTCGATTCTATTATGTGGCGTATTATGAAAACGAACCTTACTGTTGCAAACGTTATGCTAATTCCCGCGAGATTTTCACGCCATATCAATACCTATCCGCTTTTAACTAACTTGTCAATTATATCTCACAAATCTGAATTGAGTTAGTTGTATTTCACGAAGCGGTTATATTATTAAGTTTCTCGAACACTCGACGCTTCTGTTACCATACGACAAGATTACAGCCTGTCAGGAATACTTTCAAACAAAACCGGCCATTTGTCATACGACCTTTTGTAGACCGAACAAATGTTGTTCATAGTATTATCCAAACATTTCTACATTTGCATCATCTTCAATAGAAGGCTTGATCTCGCTTTAACAACGTACATTTTATGAAGGCCGTCACGTAATATTCTGCATATTTCGGCACTAATTTCGATTGGGTACAGGTCCAGCTTCAATCTGAACGACAGATCCAAAATACCGGAAAAAGCTTGTTACTATACCATTTTCGTACGTTAGTTACATACGACCCAGTTTGCGAGCCTAGCTGACTCCTCGGGCGTCACGAATACCAAGCTAAATGTCTACCTGTGACAACCGAGTTGCAAAGTTCACGGTTTCTGTGCAGGTTGCAGTGTCACAACACCTGATTGGAGGCTACTGTTCAAATGTCTGTAGATAACGTAGCTATAAGTTCGGGAATTGTGAAGTAATCTAGCAACGTCCAGATATTTTAAAACTCACAGTCGTTGCTTCAGGAACGTGCATTTGCATAGAACATGATGTAGTAAGTGAAGAAGAAATAACAAAGAAAGGCAGCCTCATACTTGTAAAAGTCAATGTAAATCTTTTTTTTAAAAAATACCCTTTGTCGCTTGTAATTATTCCCGAATAAAACAAACTGAAATTGTACACACAGCCTTGCAGCAGCCTTGCAATTGCTGGAACGTCTTTCTTTTGTTTAAATTCCTGGACCAATCGATAAAATATAAAATAAAAACTATCAGATGAATACCCGCTCCTATGTTTCCCCCCTCCAAAACGGGGAAAAACTTATATTTCTTTTGATTTTGAAGCTATTGTCTTTTCTGTAGATATTTCAATAAATTAATGTAATGATTGGTAGGTAAACATATAGTTCTTTCCGCTTCGCACCAGGTTGGCTCAGTGCTTAAGATGCTAGCTCACTAAGGAGGTCCTGGGTTTGATCCCGGTGTTGGCAGAAAAAGTTGCCCGTGATTTCCTTTTGTCAGTGGTGCAGGACGGGGCCGTTCAATGTACATAGTCTAGGCGATTGCATGGGACAAAATAATGAGGTTCCGTGTAACGCAAAAGAACCCTTGATAGTTGCAATGCGATTGCTGTCTGAGCACGACCCGTGCAAAATTTCTCTCATATCACACCGAAAGGTATACGTCCGTTCTCATTAGCCTACTAGGGCCACGCAAAAATGGATGTTACACGCCATTTCATCAATTTATCCATTTACGCAACCATCTGCTTTTATTACGTCATTGGTGATGAATAAATGAAGATAATGTATTCTAAGATATCTTCTTAAATTTTATTCCTTCTATTTTAGTATTATTAAGATATTTATCAAATGCACGAACATATATTATTCAAAGACTTGAAATATAATCTCTTATCCACAGTAAAATCAAGTGATGTAACAATGATATACAATAATTAGACGATGGAAATTCCAGACGGTATTATCAGATATGTCAATGGATTATTTTATAATAAGATTAATATACATTATTGTATCAAATTAATCTACCTTAATAATGAACAGCAATTTGATAAGCTAAAAATCAGTAGACTAATTTCGTCACAAGATATTTATAATCGTGTTTTTTTTCATTCTATACTTTTTATTCTGTCGATAGGGTTCGTCATCTCATGACAACAATGCTTCAAACCAAACTAAATCCGTTAGAAACTGTAGCCATTTTCCGGTAATATGCCAATTGTTGACGGACCAAAGGACTTGGGTGACAACTTAAGCAAATGTATACAAATAACCACTATAATCCCAATTCCGAGGAAGCAAAATTGTTTCGGTGGAACAAAAGAAAATTGGTGCCAAAACACCTTGCGGGGAAAGATCTTCACGATTTTAATGTCTGGTAAATTTAGCTCAGCGTAGATCTGAGCGGACTAACAATTATTCATAGCCCCAGACCTTTAACAAAAGGGCTGACTTCATTCCAATAAGGACAAAACGTCAACTAGAATGGCATTTTCTCTGTTAATAATTTGCTATTGAAAACCAGCGATTCGCACGTGATAGATATTTTCTTTGTGTAGCAAATTGAATCGAATGACATTTTCGATGATAATAACTTGCTATTTTAAGAGAGAGAGATGGGATTTAACAAGATCATTTGGGGACTAACATATGGTTTCATTTTATTTCAATAATTCGCGTGCGCGTGGGGGTATTTAGCAGTGGGAGGAAACCGGAGTACCCAGAGAAAACCCACGAGGTTGGACAGGCGACCCTACAAACTGGTTAGAAGTATACATGTATATAAATATCTAAAAGTTACAGTTACACTTCGAGTCTCTGATCGTCATTACAATTTTGTAAAAGCTCTAATCCCTGAAAGCTAAAAGGTCATGGGGTTTAACGCCACTCAATACAAACTAGGCCAGTTCAGGATTACCGCCTATATTTTACCTCTCCAGCAGTGGGGTGAGGGGGCTAGAGGACCCGGAAAAAAACACAATTCTAGACAGGCGATCCTGTGGGTGGTTGATGAAAACCACGCAAATTAACTCAATGACAAATCTTGTGATCTAAAGCGCATGTATCAGACAATTCTGCCTCCCAATTCCAAATCTCTAAAAAAAAAAGTAATGTAAGTCCAAATTCCGTCCAGATTTACAAAGATATGATAAATTCAAAATTTTGCAGCATTCCACATCTCCATGAGATGACAATCGGATAAAAACGTATAAAACCAAAACGGAAAATATACATTGTCTTCGAAACGGCCAAATGTAAACATCATTGGATCCATATGTTTAGATCTAATTATATTTAGGTCTTCGACAGGGGACGATGACTAAGTAAGTAAGACCGTGGTTCGCTAATATGTAGGTTGCAGGTTCGCCCCCGGTTTTGTTTGTACGAAAACCCGAGGTCCCGTGTAGTTGGAATTCGATAGTCTATACGAGTAGGTCATAGCGCCGCAATCCGGGCAATATTTCCCTCACAGCACTCCGTATGACGTATATGCTCGCCTTCAAAGGCCTAGTCCGAGCAGAACAGAACGACGTTAAACCTATTTCATTTCATTTCATTTAATCAGGTATTCAATAAATGTAGGGAAAAAACGACCACATCTCCATCGTAAGTCGCTTGAATAAGCCACAGTATAATAAAGTCGTTAGATTTATTAAAGGGTTCGGTGTAACAAATAACGTGAAAGCGAAAAAAACGACATTTATACCATGTGTTCTAACAACAATTGAATCAAGGAGAACGATGTCAAACGATTTTAGACTACATGTACTTGAGCCATAAAACGGTACAGATTCAATTTTAAGCCAGACCGATTCCACTGTAAGATAACATAAAGGCCTTGAGATACTGATTCTCTCAATAAAAAATATTTAGTAGCCTTACTTAATGATACTCTAGCGTAACTTTTACGGCTTATTCCAACTAAACGGTAATTCAACAAGATATTTAATTCCGTACTCGTTAAGCGAAAGAACATATTGATAAAAATATAATATTGTGATAGTATTCTCTACAATCTTTTATGGAAATCAACTAAAAGCTCTGTGGTCATTGTCTCGATCCGGTTGACCACATTCGGTAGCTTTGACTTGCACTCACGGGTATTTGGATGCGGGGCCCGGGCGGGTGGGGGGCATACATATAAATGACACATCTGTTAGTATTGTGAATGCATTCGGCCACCCACATCATAGCACTTTCAGAGCTGCACTTATCCTGTTACAGTGTGTGTCAAGAAATTCCCATCAACAGACGTGTTGTTTTGGAAACAGTAATAATTTAGATTGTGAAACTGAATGAAGATATATATGAAGATATATAATTCTTAACAAAAAAAGTCAACTAAACTAACTGGTAATTATGCATCATTGAAATGAAAGACGCAATTTCTTATATAGAAAAACAGGGGTGATGCACAAAATAGACTCCACGGGACTGCATCAAATTGAATTACCTGGAAAAGGTTATTGTAGTATCCTATTTCCGTTCGCTACCACTTGCGGTTTATTAGCTTATCTTGAACTGCATTCCTTGAAATACAACTGTGGATACTTGTGATTATCAGGTAATTGTGTTCTGCGATTTTAGCATGGCGTTCTGGTATATTTAAAAGAAAGTGGGAATGAGTATGGTAATAAGGAGGCATAATCAGTTAACTAGCCGCACAAATTTTTCTAGTACAGCCGTGTGTCGTTTTACATTTAAAGTATCCCAAAGAACCTTCGGGTTTTCAAATCCCGAGAACGTGTGCGGATGAGTCAAAACAAAAAGTGCAATAGAACATTAGACGGCTGAAATTCGGAAATGACGAAATCCGAGCAAAATTATCCTTACACTGCACGTCATATGAAATGTTAGTTCCAAAAGCAGTATTGTTACATACTATAGGGCGTACCTCCACTAATAATAGATAATAACTTAGTAAGGAATGTTGGTATTTGATAGGTGTGTTTGGCTTGATCTGACCCAAGGGCAGCCGAGACCATGCTAAATGTGCATTATATCAGATGTTGTGGTAAGATGGTAAGATAACAGTTGATAGATTAGTACTCTTGACAGAACTTAAACATACATTATGCAAGAGCTAAATCAGCTTATTGCAGGTCTTTGTTTAGGCATGAAATGTTATCTATATTAATGAACTCATCCAGACCATAATCAACTCTCGATGCCATGTTAGCCTGTAGTGTTTAGTGGATTTGAAAACATTCTGCGGAGGATAATTTAACGATAAATGGTTAATCGAGACTTTGTTTATAATTGTACCAACGGTAGTAAAAACGATCGAGGCTAACCTAAAGTATAGTCACTAATATCTCGGTTCAGAGTGAAGCAATGTGACTGACATTATAGCGAGATCTGTCAGTTCTTTATCTATTCTTCCTTAATGACCCTTTAACCAGAATCATAAATTCCAAAATTGAGCGGTTCTCATTCTAGGGTAGCGCCTGTAGTACTGACTACGAAAGTGTGTCTTGCCAGTGTTCAAATTTGCTGGGAAATCCGAATATTCGGGGAACCAGTCGTAAATGCCGCTATCAGGGCAAAGCCTCTCCTTAGCACATTAAAACACAGTAATACATACAAATTGTCGTTTATCACAAAATGATCTCCAAAGTGTGTGTTAAATTAGCTTCATGCCTGATACCATGCTTTATAATAATATCGTCGAAACACATTATTGTATATTCCAGAGCAGAAAATAACGCACCATTACAAAGTCCGACATAACGCATAAATATTCTATTAAAAAATAGCAGAAAATATTTTAAATGCCAGAAGCGTCGATCCTTAATATTCTATCATTGTGAAGTATGCAATGTGCTATCCTTAATATTCTATCATTGTGAAGTATGTAATGTGCTATCAGGCAAGCGCTTTACTTGGGCAGAAGCGTTTGAGCCTATACGAATTCCAACTGTTACTGGGTTTTTTCGGGATCTCGGCTTGAATAGGCTAACACCGATATCCCGACAACCTGGTTAGTGAGCTAGCTCCATACTCATCGTGCCATCATGACTCCCTAGACGAACTCATTTCGGTTGGTCTTGTAGAAAAAGGGGATTGAATTAGAATTGTTAAAACGAGGAATGAAATGTATTACCTTTTATCTACTGGTAATAAATCCTGCGGGGGTTCTTCATTTTCGTCTGTCAGTAATGTCTCATATCCAAAATCTAAAGCTGAAATTATAAAATATAATAGTACGATATATTGCATTGCATATATTATTATTACAGAGAGAGAGAGAGACGGGGGGGGGGGGGTAACGTCCACTCGACACAAACTAGATCATTTCGCGACTAAAATGGTCTAATTTTATTTCAATAATTCACTTGCAAGTAGGAGTCTTTAGCAAGGAAACCGGAGGACCAGAAGAAAACCCACGAGGTTGGAAAGCTGACCCTACTCCTTGTCACGCACATACCGGAGAATCGAAACCACGCCAGTTGACATAATATGACAAACCTTATGATGTAGCGCGCCCCATTCGCCCCCTCCCCATATACACCTATACATTAGTCAGAATGGTGCAGACCACAGTAGAAGGTTAAACGCCATGGCATTTCTCCTTCACACCCATGCTTGCTCGGCGTAAATTTGAATTATATAATATTCCGCAATGCTCCATGCTAGGATTTTCGACAGATTCTTATTATGTTTTTAAAGAAACACCTGTCACATAATCCCCCCCCCCCAAAAAAAAAGAAAAAAAAAATATTGCAAGCAGTACTATGTGGCTGTTTTCAAAATACATTGTCTGTGAGATTGCCATTAATTCGATCATAACACATACACTACATACAAAGAAATCATTCGCGTAAATCCCAACGCTCTTAAGTCTAATAATAAGGTTTAAAAGGTATCACAACACTACGTCATATCCTTTTCAGCCAAGCACCAAATAGAAAGAATTTGCAAAAATCGCTAGCTCTTAGGTTGCAAAAAACATCACATAGAAGTTAATGCTTGTGTTTTCTTATCGGGCCAAGATAAAACCGTTAGGTTTAGGCCCATGGACTTGCGGTGTTTACAAATACTGATCCATCTTAACCCTTTACATGTAACCCGGTTATCTCGAATCGATTTCCGATTTATTAATAATTCATTTTCCAAAATTAACCAAAACCAAAATGTTGTAAATTACCAACGGCTTTTCTATTAGATCACATTGTTTCAGCCATATTAAAAGAATATCACTCAAAATCAAATGTTGTTCATTTTCTGCTCTTCAGATTTGGACTGAGACAGGGTATGTTTTCTCTTAACCATCAATTAGTACCACAAATAGGACACGGTCTAAAATGAATAACTGCTAATACAATCTTCCGATCAAAGAAATAATGAATCGTTGAAAAGGGGTTTAACGTTCCACTCCTCTGTTCCAGTCGTAATAAGGAAGATTGACATACGCCACGCAGTGTGCTATGATGGACAATTTGCCCCGACAGCAATCAAATTCCAACTAGTAGGGTTCTGTCCATGGTATGGTGTATATGGTACATCAGTTTTCTGTCCCCGTCCGAACGACTATACTGTCCGAACGAGTATACTGTGTTCCGTGCCAGGGGAAATTACACTGGAAAATCTCGGGGAACATTCGCCGTTAAAACCGAGATCGACTTCCGGCACTCCTGGTGATTGAGCCAGGGCCTCCTCATACACTGAGCCTCTAACGAAATACAGCGACCCCTGGAATGCTTTGTAATAAACCAGTTACATCATAATTTCAATGAACAATTTGAGAGAAAGTATTATCACATGGTATTCTCAGATCTAATTAATGAAATCTGTTTCCTGTCTTACTGGCTCCTACAGATCAGTGATCTTAGAAGATGGTATCGCCTGATTTAGAGGCAGTTAATCAAACTTGATAACTGTATTAACTATTGATCTAAGCAAGGGATCTTGGCTGAACTCTGGTCAGCATGGGGTAAAAATAAGCATTATGAATGGGTATATTGATCTGCTGTTGACCATTAGATTTGGAAACGGTATCTCAGAAATTCACGTACGATTATAGTTTAAAAGGTCGCAGTGTTGATTGCTGAAGGACACAACACCGGCTTTACATAGTTAATTTTTAATGTAAACCTTACACGATTAATGAATTCTTCATTGATATTTAAGAGCTAAAGGTTAAGAGTATTGTCAAGGAGAATTATATACAGGGTCTGATCCTCTAATCCATTAATATGCATTAGCTTCTTCAATTGAATCTTTTTCTAGTTTAAAGTAGATTTACAATAGTGGGTTGAAAGACAAATTCTTTCCTCCTACATATATATACAAAAATCAATGAATGTGATCATATATAATTCTTTAATTTCAGCATTAGATTAATATAATCAATTTGTCTTCATAAACTCCTTTGAATTCTTTTTTACATTTTATTCAACGAACAAATAACTACGTCATAACGTCTAGAAATAAACTTTATCGTGTCAGTTTATCATGACATTTCATTAGAATGCAGTAGCAGAGATTGCTACCCTTTGGAAAAAATGGGCTATTTTTATATACGTGGATAAAATTCATCTAAAAAGAATAACTGTGATTTAATACTAAAATTGGGAACGTGAACTGATATTTAACTGAAGAAATGAATGAATGAATGAATGAAACGAGGGCTAACCTTATATTTTTCGGCACTAACCGGGCCATCTTGATTTATTACAAAACATTAATATTGTTTGAGACAACTAGTGCAATCGTATTTAACCTTTCGATATTTTTATTTAAAAAACCCCAAATAATATGGGATTGTACAAGGGTCGATACTACGGACGTTTATTGATTTCATGATATATGGTTTAAGTAATTTTCTATAATAGTTTTACGTCCTGATGTTTAGTTTAATGTCCAATAAAATAAAATAAACACCGGTATCTTTTATATTATAAACAGTACGTGTTTTCATTCTCCAAAACGTAATAACACACAAACGAGAGAAACAATATTTGTATTTCGCAGGTTTGCTTTCAGAGACAAAAAAAACAACCTATTTGCTTGACAGTTTGTTTTGATTTTTTCTTTTTCTCCCAACCTTCGTCATAAATCCCTCCACATAACCGACTAAATATCATAAATGCCAAAAATTCTTTGCTTTGTCGGATTCATTTTTGGTTATTGATCATACCATGAACCGATAATATCCGTCATACCTGTCATACTTTTAGATTCTGTCTCAGTATGAAGATGGGTGTCTGCAGCAATAGACACTAAAAAGACATTGTTGTCAATTAATTGTTTCAGTGACCAAATTCCAGAAAATCCTATTGTCTTTTCGGATTAATTTCTGGTTATTGACTGAATCATCTCGTCCATAAATAATGGATATGTAAAATGTGATAATAACACTGTTCTTCGAATGCTGTGACAATTTTATACCATCCGCATTCGTATTAAATATTTATGTAAAAATATCAATAAATCAACATTTCTCTCGAATATCCTGACATAAATTTGAAAATAAGGAAATCATTTGGTAGTTTAACAATTTAATAGAGGAATCTGCATAAAATTGAGACAAGAAATTCATAAGAGAGCTAGTTGCTGAAATTCAAACCGTTTGTTCCGCAAAGATAGACATTACTCTGTCTGGTTATATGTAGGTGACAACTCGTTGTCTTCCTAGCAACCAAGGCGTCTCTAGTCCTTGCTGGTCTGCGTCCTTGACACTAAAATCTTGGTTTTAGCAGTTATGTTCGTTGCCCGCCCATATTACCCATATACTGTAATTTGCCAGTTGATGCTTTAATATGGCAATGGTTTGATTTTAAACTTCGAAACAAAAATTTGTTACCACCCCTGTCTTGGAATTTACACCATATTGTTTGTGTTCATTACACGACGAAAACTACTAAAAATTAATACTAAGTTTATGTTCATCAGACGGGAAAGCCAATAATTGCTTTCGGGGTTATTAACCCCTTTGTCTCTCAAGTGTTATTATCAAGTTGATTTTAATTTATACATACTCTTTATAGCCAGGAGACAATTAAGTCTATTGATTTTAAAGTAAACCCAACTGCAAAAAGTACTATTCAAGTTTCAATTATTTCTTATAATTAAATTATGTTACCCTTATTCAAAGGTTAATATCTCATAAATGTTCATAGAACCTAGAAAAATATAGATATGTGGTAACCTTTGTGGAATGCACATACAAACAATGGCCTTATCTCTATCCCCTACAAGACATAGATGCCATTGATAATATACAGTAAAAGTTTCGCCAGAAAACGGACATTGTCTGTAATATCACTTCGGTGGAAGCGCATGTTAGATAAAGCTATTCGACAAACACAAAGGGAAAGAAAGGGGACCATTGAAAATAAAATGAAATCTGGCAAAATGAAGACGACAGTACCATTGAAGTGTATGTGACTTCTAACACCCATCCATCCGTCTTCAAAAGCCCCGCAGAGCTGAACAGTAGGACGTTAAACCCCATTCCATTTCACTTTCAACACCCAACCATACAAACAATACAAAGTTGCGCCAACGCAATATTTTACGTTTGATACTATTGTTTCTCTTGTGATTTACGTCTCTGTTTTTGAATAAGAAAAACGACCATATTATATATTTTAATTTACTTATTTCCAAAAGCGTCTTCATCGTATTATATGAACTTCAAAATTAGATTCATTCTCACTCATTTTTTTTATCTTTGTCTGAATATCAGTCGTAGTGATTATTATCACAGTAAGCGTTATGACGAAAGCAAACTTCCATTTTTGGCATATCATAAAAACATAATAATTGTCTACAGATTGATGTCATAAAGATGATCGATAAAATTATAACAAAAGGTAATAAGGAACACATATTGTAGTGCTAAAATGGCGCGGAAAATAATAATAATATGTAACTTATAAGAAGAGCTGTGATATTTTCAGACATGGCCTCATCAATGATTCAAATAACAGTAGAGCAAATGATACGATTAGTGGTTTCCAATACACTAATATACAGCCCTGGGTATAATCAAATCAAGGCCGATGGTGTGGGTGTTAAAGAGGCCTGTTTTTTATATTTACAATATTTACAATATTGCCTTTCTACGGAAGTCCATAAGGGTCAATCAAATGAAAAATTATCTTGTATTTACAGTGTAGGCTAAGAAAACATATCTTTTAATTGCAAGATAGCCTATTTCCTCCAACAACATATTTAATTCTAATGCTCTCCTTGAAGCCACAGAACGCTTTTTATATTTTTCGGAAAACTTCTTTAAATTTTGTTTTTTGCACAGTAAGTAAGGAAAAAATTGTTACTCAATGAAATGAGCTGACCGACATAGCGTCTAACAACAGTTTATAGCTTGCACGAACACAAAGTTTTGAGGGGGGATTTGAAGCAAATGTTTTATAGATTATTTAGTTTGAATATATTTTGAGCCCAAATATATCATCAAATCACACAGTTTGTACGCGGGGGAAAGGTTTCTTTAAGGAGAGCATGAAATCAACATATTATCATCAATAAATGATATCAATGAGGGAATGAAGTTAATGTGGACACGTCCTGGTGATGCCGATCCCGTAACATACAAAAGTACTTCGTTGGCCTAGGGTTCGGATGCATGGCTGATTTCGCGCTGTATCATAAAAGCCTATCATTGGGTCAATAATTCGCTTGCACTTAGGGGTCTTTAACAGTTGGAGGACCAGAGAATCCTCACGATGTTGGACAAGCGACCCTACTCGTACAAATGATGATTCGAAACCACGCCAGTTGTCTCAATGACAGGATTTATGATACAGTCCGCACGTGCTAACCATTCGGCCATCCAACCCCAACTACTAAAGACCCCTACGCGCATGCGAATTATTGAAATAAAATTAAACCATACGTTATTCCCGAAATGACCTAGTTTATGTCGAGTGGACGTTAAACCCCATTTCTCCCCCTCTGACTCTCACTTCGTGGTTCTATAGCTATCCGGTAATTCAATGTGGGACGACCTAGAAATACATGTAAACTAGTTAGAACACATATTTTCCTTGCGGTTGACCATAACGGGCTTCTCCATATCTTGTAATTACAAGAAAACTATCTTGTAATTACAAGATAGCCCAATTTATATATCTTGTAATTACAAGATAAGCTATCTAAGGTATCTTGTAATTACAAGATAGTTATCTTGTAATTAAAAGATAGTTATCTTGTAATTAAAATATAGTAATAAAAATGACTATCTTGTAATTACGAGATAGGGTATCATCTAATTACAAAATAGCTATCTTGCAATTACAAGATACTCGGAATATATTCTTTTTCCTTTGATTGTCCGTTATGGTTCTCCGCACCTCTCTGTTCCTATATTAAGAAGGGTAATTCTCCAAAGACACGCATGTGTTGTTCGATCTGTATAATGTGTAATTGTTTAATGTCCCGCTGTTCCTTCTTTATTGTACTGCTATTCTCTTTATACATCAATAATTACTCCATACCCCAAGAGTTCTCCATAGTACTAAACCATTTAGTCCGATTCCTTATTAAATAATCTCAAGAGACGAGAAAATAGATTTAGCAGATCATTTGGGAACTGTAATTATGTCTCCCTAATTTTGCCATGCCAAATTAAGGAGAACGTCCCAGAATCGAGGGACAGTACAGAGGCGAAAAGCTTTGCAACAGAAACTTAGTTGCGAACGACAAGGCGTGTAATACTATACCGACAATGACAAACTCGGACAGTTGTATATTAGATACTTTATACAATTATAGTTGTATTCCCTGGCACGTATCCATAAGGCGGGGGTGGGGTGGACGGGTTTCCGCTGCTCGCCGAGAGGATGTTTATTTTATCAAACAAACGTGCGAGGCATTGCCCGCGTTTTGGTCTCACTTCACTCTTAATTCTATGTATGGACCTTGGCAGAAACATTGTCTCGGCGCTTCTGTTTATATAAAATTATCTGGCAATCTCATGCTCAAATTCCTGATTGCATGACTCGAAAAACCGCCAGAAAAGTTTATATTCCCAAACTACAACCCGAAACATTAGCCTTATCACCCCCCTTCCCTAAATAAGATATTGTATTCGTGTCTGACATGGCTGTTAAACAAAACAATAAGTTTGTGAATGCTACTGATTACTAGTAAAGCGACAACGTGCCGGATGGGAGAAAAACGGTAGACTGTTCGATTAAGTATTCAGTTAATGTTTTAAGTGTATGTTGGAAAAATACGTGCATCTGGCAATGGATTTTCATACACTACCGTTTGTTTTTTCGTGTTGTGTAAACGATAATGAAGCTATAAAGTTAGTATATCATACACAACAGATCTGTGATTAGAGCATGTAGTTGATATTTTAATCAATAGTTCAGTTTTATATCTAGATATTGTATTTATCTAACCGATATACACGTGTATATAGCTACAGGTGATCATAACATTTTATAATGAAATACAAGCCAACAGTGAGGCTGATGTCCCTCACCGAAATCCCGAGAAATAAATAGAGGACACGTATTAATTAATTGCAAGTTTATCTTTTTCAAAAGCATCGAGGAATGCAACTGATTATCAACTATACACACTAAATTTCATCGCTCTCTGTCAGATAGAATCAACATATGGACATCGTGATTAAGTTTAAACATTGTACCTCAATTAAAAACAGAGTTGTTATGTTCCAAAGACTTGACCAATCAAATTGCTTATCCTCTGGCAATAATGTTCATTATCGAACTTAGTCAGTGTATTGCTGTGATGAAACTATATACCAAGTTTCATCATTCTCGCTTAATTAGAACTGAAGTTATCGTGTCCCAAAGCATCAACCAATCGAATTGCTAATCTCTGCTTACCATAAACAGAAAATGCTCATACGAACTCCATCAAAGTACCGACCTTATTGTGTCCCAAAGAGTGTGACGGACAGACATTTTAATAGTCCGCCACTTTCCTAAAGTTTGTAACAGGTGGAATGTGGGGTTATGATATTTAAAATATGCAATGAACTACTATTACAGTTCTCTAAGTTACAAACAAACTTTAATTAGTGTTTACCTAAATTGGTTGCTATATCCGAGTTGCTTGCTAACTGGGTGCTATGAATGCATAATGGAGGTATAAAAAGGAATACCATACTATGTTCTTTTTTGTCCCCCCGTCTTTCGAAGAAAGCGGTGGACTATTAAAGTGGATTCGTCCATCGGTTTGGTATGTCTGTCTGTCCGTCACACTCTTTGGGACACAATAACTCTCCTCCTAATTGAGCTCGAGTGTTCAAAATAGGTGTAATTGTTTATTAGGTCGGTACCTTGATGGAGTTCGAATATGAGCATTTTCTGTTTATGGTATGCCGAGATAAGCAATTTGATTGGTTGATGCTTTGGGACACGATAACTTCAGTACTAATTAAGTGAGAGTGGTCAAACTTGGTGTATAGTTTAATTACATCAATACTTTGACTAAGTTAGATAATGAACATTTTCTGCTCCGGGTAAGCAGAACGACAAGCAATTTGATTGGTCGATACTTTAGGGCACAATAAACTCTCCTTCTAATTTGGCTAGAAATTTCCAGGTGTTTATAACAACTCTGCTTTTAATTGGGATAGAATGTTTAAACTTGATCATGATGTTCATATGTTGATTATATCTGATAGGGAGTGATGTAACTTAGTGTATGTAGTTGATACTCAGTTTCATTCCTTGGTGCTGTCGAAAAAGATAAACGTGCAATTAATTAATATGTGTCCTCTATTTATTTCTCTGGATTTCGGTGAGGGACACCAGCCTCACTGTTGGCTTGTATTTCATTATAAAATGTTATGATCACCTGTAGCTATATACACATGTATATCGGTTAGATAAATAAAATATCTAGATAAAAAACTGAACTATTGATTAAAATATCCACTGTAATTTACACTACATGCTCTAATCACAGATCTGTTGTGTATGATATACTAACTTTATAGCTTCATTATCGTTTACACAACACGAAAAAACAAACGGTAGTGTATGAAAATCCATTGCCTATGTGTTTATTAGGCCGATGCCTTGATGGAGTTCAAAGATGAGCATGTAGCTAAGGTAGCGTTTAGAATAATCTTTAGAATAACAGGTGGGATCTGGGGTTATAATATTTAAAATATGCAATGAAATACTTTTACAGTGTTCTCCTAAAAGCAGAATATTCGTTTGGCAGACATGAAAATCATCAGGCGTTCTTAATATCGTGGTCCAACCCGTTTGTAAAGTAAATAAATGAAGTGGCGAAAAGAACACCAGATCATGGTTGCTGTTAACCAATTGGGTAATCCAGACAAATTCTAAATGCCACTTTAACTGTTAGATGGTAAAATAATTGCCATTTAATAAAGATTGAAAATCTCCCATGGGACCCAATAAGCAGCCATAGCATCCAACAAAATTTTCGTTTATTTAAATGTTAAATGAATAACTTTATTCCTTGACACCAGAAGACGACTAGGAATACAATATTTGAGAGGCAAACATTTCACAGAATTTTTGTTATTTCATTACTACACGCATTGACAAACATTTATTGACATCTTTGTTTCTTACACCAAATTAAATGCGCGTAAAGGGAAATAGAAAATTATTATACGCATTCCTCATGGATTCCTTTCTTTTTTATTCACAAATCTGCTGACAAACTTGTCCGCCTTGGAACTCCAATGATTGTATATTTATCTTGACATTAGGTCTATTCTAGCCCAAGGACTTTGCCAAGGTTTGTTTTTTTTCATGAAGTACTTAATCACCCACATTGACAATCTGATTGGTCTGTGGTGTGTTGGTATTCGGTTGTGTTATATTACAATTCCCCATTGAAACATAATGACATGACACGATTACAAAGAACATTTCAATGTGACTTGATTATAAAGATCATTTCAATATGACTTGATTACAAGAAACATTTTTAGATAAATATGACTTTATTAAAAAGAACGTATCAGATAAAATATGACTTGACTATACAAAGAACGTATCAGATAAAATATGACCGTTAACTACAATAAATGTTTCAAATCATCATGAAAAATTGTTACCATCGATGAGATGAAAAGCTGGAGTCTTTTGGGATTTCTTTTTTTTTTAAATACCAAACATATTTGGCCGTTAGGCTATAGATACAACACTTAATGTTATTTTTAAGGTTTTCTCCGGGGACTCCAATATTTTTTATCTAAACTTTAAGCTGTGGTGAAATATTAATGATTTAATCAGAGTAGATCAAAAGGTTGTTTGTTTTGTGTTAATATGTAATATGATGCACTTTAAACTGTTTATTAACTTGGTAATGTGAATGTCAAGAGAATTGAAGTCATGCAAATCTAATCTATAGTTATTTAATTACGTGGTTTATACTGAAAACGCTTGTTATATAGAGGATGAGGATGATGATTAATGAAATTATGATAAATAAATACCGGAGTAAGAAATAACGATGCCTTTTGGTATATATATGGAAAGTAGAGATATCCAATCTTACTAGAAAAATATTGGATTCCCTGAAAAACACTCATTGAGCGTACACAGGCCAAAAAGGTAAGGGTTCCCCTAATCGACAGCCCGATGATTAGGGCTATACCCACGCTTGACGTCGAAAGCAGCACGAGTACATGTTGATAAACTCTATAGAGTTAGACCTACAACTTTTTCTGAGATAAAATAACGGAAAAAGACACAGGCAGTGGATAATCCGAGAATTGAATTAGGATTCGATATTTGTAATAAATAGTCAGCGATTACAAACAACGTCTTGTGTATGCAATGAATTCTAACCCGTCTCCGCCCGCGGTTGCCATAGGGACGGAGAAGGGTAACCCCCTGTCGCAAACATGGCCTCTTTTGATCGATTTCATAGCGGGGTATACTTGGCAATTGCAGTGTTTTGAGAAGGATTTGAAGCAAAATTATGATAAATTAATTAGTTTGAATATGTTTTTAGTCCTAATACATCATCAAATCACCCAGTTTGTACCCGGGAAAGCAACTTTAATTCAATCTGATATAACAATAATTGAAAAGCTATATAGTTAGACATAAATACGAATAGAATTGAAATATATCGATGAAATCACGTATGGTTTAAAATGTAGTAAAATAATATAACCATGAAATCGTGTATGCACTAAACAATGGAATTCTGATGATGAATGGAATTCTGTATGAAATAACGATGCGGGCGATAAGGAGTAAAAAGAGTATGATATAATGACGAATGCTATAGACCTGCTGATGAATTTGTAGTAAGACGAAAGGGATAACGAATCGAATATCCGATTATTAAATTTCAGAATTGTGAAATGATGGGATGTGTCGCTTTCTAATTATATTACAATAAAAACTATAGTTTCCAAAGGTAACAACGCGCTAGTTTTGATTGCAGTGATCGGAAGAGAACATCAAAGCGATTATACAGAAGTCAGCAATCTGTTTCTTATCCATGGAATGGACGTCGTGGGCAATATTAATCATACGTTTCATTACAAAATTCTAAAAACTAGCAACATTTTACACAAACCACGATTTCAAAGTGATAACTAACCCATCTCCATCGTACATCGGCTGACATAAAATTGATAGATTGCATTTTGGTAGCGTATTGGGAAATTTAATCATCAAAAGTGGCTGAATGATATTATACGTAGAAGTGAATGTATGCAGTAACGTATCATCAGATGCCTAGAAAGGATACTCCCCTCGACCACGTTATTTTTCTGAAACCTCTATTTCTAGAGTTAGAATATATTATGTTTGTCAAAAGACCCGGATCCGTGCTGGTAGCATTTGTTTGGGTCCTTCGTATTCTGAATGGCACCGACTCATTAACAAGTCTGAATGGCACCGACTCATTAACAAGTCATTGAGTATGTTATCTGACGTTGAATGAAATAGGGATTCAAAAAATGGTTGTTTCTTAAAATTTAGTGAAAATTCAGATTTCGATACTATCAAGCTAAACAAGTTTTATTCACCGGCTTTGATTTCGCGAAAGACTTCATACCCGAGAATCGCCCCTTACAGACGATGTGACATATTCAATGTTCATTACCAAAGTTAGAGTTTGTCTTATTTAGAATAAACCACAAGGAATTGACACAGAGATCGGGTTTTGTCAAATCGAGTTTTGTTGACAATGGTAATCTTATTATCGCATCTATATGTTGCATTAAACCCAACAGACATATCTACATCTGACTTTCTCATTATCTGGAAGCTAATGCGATCCTGTAGTTTTGTTTCTGAGTTGTCTAGACAGGAATAATGTTTAAATGTACCTTCAAAATCATTTGATAGTATTCCATAACACATTTATGCAGACAAACTAAGGATTACCATTAACTCCATCGATGATGTGGTTGTATGTTTAGAGCAGTATGCATTGGATGCGATCGTAATGTAATAACAAGATTTTTCATGACTACTAGTACTAGATACCTCACTATCATGGGTACCTCTTGAAACATTTCCCATTGACCCCTTTACCACGGCTAGATGATATACAGTACTGAAATTTAAAGCGGTGATAACACATTGTTTTGACAGAGGAAAAGGTTCATAGTATACGATTTTTTTCTCTATAGTTATGATATAGCAATATATTTAAAGTTATTGATATGAGGTGATACCACTGATCTTCAAACACTAAATTTTGAGATAATACATTTAATAAATATGTTGAGGAACCTCGTGGAATACATTTGCTAAATGTGAAACAAATCTGATATTATACTGACAGTCTAGTAGAACGTTTAATCTATCACGGCGTGAACTGAATCTTGATAAACACACAAATACCGTTCCACAGATTTCAAAGTGAAATCCTCGCAAGAAGGATAAACATTGTATAAAACTGAACGTCAATCAAAAAGCAATTCGTATATCAAGAAAAATATCGAATTTTATGATGATTGATGCAAACTATACGCATTTTCCAACAGTGTAGTTAGAACCTTTTCCAATAAACCAAAGGTTAATTCAAAGTTTTCTTCAAAACTGACATCTTGAAAGAACGGTATAAGGTCGCCAATCAATCACTCTATTGGACTAATGTACTGAACTGGTGGTGTGTTGTGCCCCACCCCACCCCATTCCCTCAGTTTATGGGTAGAAAATTTTAACTCCGTTCTGAAGTTTAATGACTTCTAGATGTAACAGCTGCAAACACATAAAACCTTGCTTCTATTGAAATGGCATGATGCATTTCACTTCAGCACGCCAGGAATTTGTCTTCACAATATTTATTTATCTTAATTTCGCAAAATTATTTAAATGTCATGTCTCAGTTTTTTTCTATTAATTTCTTTTTGAATTTCAAATTGAATCCAGTTCAATATGACATTGGTAGTCTACGCTTTGCTATTATTGTCCAATGCCGAATTTGGTAACGTCAGAAAAGTTAACAATTTGTTAATATATGGGATAAAATATCATTAAGATGGTATATGTAATATATGTTCGTGTGTACAAATACGGCTCAAGTAAACTCCTTCAAATGGGACTCGGAACAGACATAATCACTATTCATGTGAGTTCGGATTAAATGCAATCTGATTTAAATACGAATCCGATTTCGTTTTGTCTTTTATAGTTCAAAATTTCGTTTTACCTGTATTTACTACACTGGGATTTGGAACAACTGTTATATAGCTCGCGTTCTGGTGGGTGTGAGAGATAAGCCCGTGAAACGGTTTGTTGCAGCGAGTTCGGAACTAGAAACACCAACGCTAATTGGATAATCACTGTCTGACCCATAAGGCTAAATGTCACCTGTATGACCCCTGAAGCTACCTCCCACTACAACTGGTCAGATCTTCATGTAGTAGAGGCCATCAAAAGTATAAAAAACGAAACGAAATATCGATCTGTATTTAAATCAGATTAGATTAAGTGGTTAGTAACATGCATTTTGTTTTAAAAAATAGTCTACAATTGCGGGATTATATTTATACAAGTTAAGTGCTGAAATCGCCCATTGCCAAAATATCTTTAGTCCTATTGTGGAAACCTTCCGCGATTTCAACCCTTCTAATAATTATGAACACCTACAGAAAACATGCTCCCGTTCAAGATGCTAATCATGAATAAAAGAGAACTAAATTTGGAGGACATGACAAAGAAAAACGTGTAGTCATTTGGATGGGAAGAAAGATCGAGATCACATACACGATGTGGCGTACTAGTAAAACAGCCATTGGCAGGTGGAATTTTGTTTAGGCAATGAAATGCAATGGGGTTTAACGTCATACTTTTCTGCATCGACTGGGATAATGAAAACGTCTGTGCAGGCAAAACCCATAGCATACTGCATGGCATATGCTTGTCTTCAGAAAAGTAGGACGTTAAACCTCATTTCACTCATTCATTCATCGAAATAATAGTATGTACATTTTTCTACCTTCGAAATAATTACTATTGTTTGCCAATCTGAATGCCAAACAAAGGTAGAATACTAAATATAATCCATACTCTAAATAATTAATCCAAGATGAAGAATCAATCTGAATTTGTATTATTTGGATTGGTAATTATAATTGACAGGCACTTGTAACGATTGGTATGTTTCTGCCTTTATTAATGGTTTCCAAAGTGAGTTTTATGCTATTAAACTAAACACGCAGTTCTCCAATGCAAACCTTAGCAGCGATGAAAATACTTCTAATAGATAAGAGCTTCATAAATAATGGATATTTCAATCGCAGTGTATTATTGGTTCGCAAATAAAACGGCCACATCTATAAAGACAATGGTCTCATGAAAAATATAGTTTTATTTGCGCTTCAACGCAACGTTTGTGTTAATGTAAGAACACTGTATGCGATTAAGTGCCTCAGTCATGGAAGGTTGAAATCCATAAAACACTTTTATCCGCGATTTCACACATTCTAAGAAGTTAATAAAGTCAAATATTGCTCTTACGGTAAATAGAAATACACGTGATGTTGGTATAATAATAAATTTAGGTCTAATTATATTGCCTAGATAGCAAAACGACGCATTAATAGTGTGCTTAAGAGACCTATCAGATTATAATAAAGGAATGAATCAGTGAAGAAATGGGGTTTAACGTCCCACGGGTCTACGCCAACCAAGTAAATGAAGACGGGCAATGATCTAAGGTGTCTAAAAAAGCACGTGAAATTAGTGTGTGTGCTTTCTTATATTAGTCGGATTTGGATGAAACTTTTAGGTCTAAGCATATCGACTTCCGGTATGTAGAAATACTGATCCCTATTAACCCTTTACAAATAACCCGGTTACCTCGAATCGATTTCCGGTGTATTAATAATCCATTTTCCAAAATTAATTATAAAGCAAAAATGTTGTAAATCACCATCGGTTTTACTATAATTACTAAAATTACAAAATTCAGCTGTTCGTCTCATCTCAGGCTATTCTAGATATGACCATATAACTCCAATGCTGTTTAATCTCCATTGGCTCCCAATTACTTATAGAATTGAATACAAAATTCTGCTTTTCACCTACAAGCGTTTAAATGACCTAGCACCACTATACCTCTCGCAACTATTGTGTTTGTACAAGCCATCTCTTCAACTTCGCTCAAGTAACGATAACTTCTTGCTGATTGAAAGAAATGCAAAGTAAGTATCGGTTGGGGAGAAGTCTTTCTCAATAAAAGCACCTAAATTGTGGAACAAATTACCGCTTAACCTAAGGAACTGTGCAACACTTTCAACTTTTAAAGCAAATCTCAAGACGTTTTTATTTACCAAAGCTTTTTATTAAATGTGATATACGGTGTTGTTTTCATATTTGTTTTCTACTATTTACATGTACTTTTATTTGTATGTGTGTATCTTCCTTTTAAGTTTGCAAAGAGCATCTGGGCACTCTATAGGTGAAAGATGCGCTATATAAATACATGATAATAATAATAATAAGAAGAAGAATCTCACGTTAACACAATGTACAATTTTATGGATATACAATTACTGAGTTTAATACCTTAGTCTTTATCAAGCAAAAAAAAAAAAAAACCAGGTATGTAAATAGCAGGCAAAAAAAAAATACAGAATATGCATCAAAGAGAACAATCAATTAATGTATATATTTGCCTGTTATTCACATACTTGTATCATTTGCTTGATAAAGATATAAGATCATCGAAATACGCATCTTCAATAGTCCAGCCAGGGCAGAACAGTAATACGTTCAACCCTAGTTCATTTCATTTCCTATATTTTAAAAGTATTAGTGTTTGTTTGCATTAACAAACTGTGTACCTTAGTATTTAACCCAGCCTAGTCTGATCTCTTACTATTAATTCAAAATAACTTTGTTATTAATAAGCGGACAATGTATAAAACTAATTACAAGTTATAGTATATATATCAAAAATAGTTCAGGATATCATTTTACAGTCCATGTTAAAGTAGCTAAGTCTCTGACTCTATATCATCCAAAGTCTTCGACATTGTGAAAACACAAATTATTTATCAATTTAAATCAACATTGATTTTGTGAATTACCTGGAAAAGATGAACTTCTGATATCCGTTGGTACATGACTCGTGTAACATAATGCGTTTCAGTACCATCTATTACAAAGGGCGACAATTCTGGAGAGCATGCGCAAAAAATATTATCGGTGTAGACTGGAATAACCAACCGCTAGATATTTCCATTCGATTGAGAATTCTGATGTATTTCTGATTTGAAAATTACATTCAAAAACGAAAATGATCGAATGTAAATCAGTTTATGTAATTCTTATTCTAATTAAGCGTTGCTACCCCTTTGTACCAATTTCTAAGTCCCAAATATTAGCGATATAGCTCCCATCTCGCCCGTGTATGTTTCTTTATCCATCCCGGGAAAGAAAGCTGATCCATCTAATTGCTTGTTCTACTACGTATCTTTTAGCCGTTAACAGTGATTTTCTCCACCACAAAAGCCTTAAGTTAGATTCGTCTAGATCATAACAAAAGAAATCTCAAACAAAATCAACAATCTGTAAACCGGTTATCATTGACAGAAGAGTGGGTGCTAAATTTCATGAGTTATATTGTTTTCCCACTCAAATACCAAAGGACAACGAGGCGCGTGTCTTACTTTACGCTTAGAAATACTCGTAGAAATAATAAACTGATTTAAGCCAGATCGTCCATTAAAGTCCCAATATTTTTTATATATTGGACAGACTGATCTAGCTAAATGAATTGCACTACTGAAATGTGTTTTCATGTTAACATTTTACAGCCCAAAACAAGCCTTTGCTATTTTAAAACTTATTTATAAGCATAATCTGTGAACTGAAATGAAACGAAGTGGGGTTTAACGTCCTGTTTCTGCACCAAGCGGGCTAATGAAGACGGGACATCGATTTTTCGTCCCATTCCTTGTGAGATTCTCCGTCCCACAACCACCGACACGGAACAACTAAGCCGGAAAATCTCGACGATCTTTCTAGGCCAACATCAGGAACATGGACTAGCGGTAACAACGGATGGACTATCGGTACCAATTTTACTAACTGTGCATATGCATAGATTTAAATAGCTATTTGAAAATCTTTGATCAACACCAATAAGTCAAATAAAAAGAAAAATAGCGACGCAGCGCCACTGCAGTGGACATGTGTCATTCGGACCATATAAGCAACTTATCAATAGAGAATGAGTCTCATTGAGATATTTGGACGATCTATTCTATGGGATCTACCCTGGAAACAAAACTGAAACGGAATGCAGGAAAGCGGAATTCATTTCAATATCCCTTCCTGAACATCGTCGACACAAGGACTCGATTACGCGCATTAGATTTGGTGTTTCAAAATGGTATGCATGCTTTATCTGATGGACGAAAACAATCCTTAAATCAATTTGAAATGGTATCTACATGTATAATTCGCTATTAGATTACTAAGTGCTACAAAGAAATATTTATCTTTATTTACAGATCGAATGCTCTTGTTTAACTGCTTTGTATACTTATCGGTCAATCTATATAAGTAGTTATTTATACACAAGTTAAAACAACATTGGAAACTTACCACTCACTGCACAAAATAAAACAATAAGTAAAATCCCATATCGTACAATACTTCTTATAGCCCCGTCCATCACTGAAACTTCTATAGAATGGACCATTTCCATCGACTCTGGCGACTTTTATCGACCGTTCAGCGTGGGCTGGGTTGTTTCTCTTTGACACAATACGCCTTTATCTTCTTCCAACCGCACACAGACACAGATTTCATCTGTTGCAATTCTACTGAAAGGATGTCGGCAGTTGATGCCAAGCGAGGATAACGTTATTGTTAATATCGTATGTGATTTTGATTTCATGCCCTTTGATCAATAATGCATGTATCAAATTTATAATAGTTTATATTCTACTCAAATGCCAAATCTTGCTCACAACAATTTCTTTTATATTTTTACAGAAATATATGATTTTCACATAGTTATATCAGTCCGGTAACGGAAAATAGCCTTTCTAAAACAAAAACGTTCTCTTTCTTAAACGACCATTCTTTTACTAAAAGTAATTCATTCTTTTACTAAAAGTAATTCATTCTTTTACTAAAAGTAATTTCGTTTTTAGTAAAAAGGACCCATTTTTATTCTGTTGACTTTGACGGAAACGCTGGGGTAATATAAAAGACTTTGCAGCAGTTGAACTGCTGTCAATAAATGATATAATACTCGTCGATAAAGTAAGAAGTAAAACTCGACCAAACCCTCGGGGTTTTTTTTTCATTTTTACTTCAGGAGATTCTCTATTATCAAAAATATTAAATATTTTCTTTCAAACATGATAAAGGTGTTTCCAAAAATGATAAATGTTCTTTCAAAAAAGGTAAATATTCGAACACAAGTGACTGTGCCAGTCATAATATGAATGGCCGATTGCAAGCATTTCTGGGATTGGTTATTCGCCTTGACATTGTCCATAAGCTAGATAAAACGTAACCAAACGTTTAATGTAACAGGATCACGATCAGTTTAGTTATATTTTAAAGCGTAATTTAACATATTAATATTGCTGCTATTTTTACTCTAGTTTTTCCGAAGTAAAATTCACCTCTACACCAAAACGATTTACTGTAATAAAATCTATTGTCCCCTCATTTTATATTTCGTCATCAAATTACGTACATCCATAAAATCTTATTTTAGCTCTTAATCGTCTGTCGTTTGTCAGTATATTATACTACTTCTAGTTCGTAAAGACTTATTTTGCCAAACAAATTCAATATTTGACAAAAGCATTATTTTATCTTCGATTATTCTTGGGAAGTGGTATTGCGAAATAAATGTCAAATAATGAGAGCGTTGAGACACAAACTAAGTAATTAATGACCGTATATGAACTTCTAGTAAAAGGACATGACATTATCTAGATGATAAGCTACCAAGACTATCATTGTGCATTAATTTAGGAATCGTATTAACTGTATGTAAGCTGAAACTTGATATCAATGAGAGAACATTCCACATCCCAAAGGAGAAAAAACGTCCATGTTTCTTGTGCCTTACTCACAATTTAACTTTACTTAAAGATGTATTATGTACGTTTAAGATAAAGGGCTGGACGTTCTGACTATTATATTTCCAAAACAGATAATTCACAATGAATGTATTGAAAATTCCATTCAAATGACTATATTCTGATCGAAAATATTAGCCTGTGATGGTTTAACAAGATGTGTGCACTGAATGTAACCACCGTACTGGTTGTTGGGGTCTAAGCCCCTCTTCACCATTTTTACAGCTGAACTGTTCTAATCTGCTTTAAAAAATATTAACATCGTGACCAATAATATGATGCCCAAACCCGTGATTTTATGGAAGTGGGAAACCTGGGTGGAGTTAGTTTGTAACTTTCAAAATATCAATTGTTTTAATTGCTTCCTTTATGACTCACATTCCTCGTGTTTGTCTTGTTGCCTTGAACTTTCTTGAGTGTGGTGTGGTCTTCCTACATCTACCCAACACTATTATCTTATACCTACGAAACATTTGTCTCGTTTGAATTGTCTATTTTGTCTGATATATCTCACTGTATTGTCCGGTGGGCAAATGTAGATTGGGTCTTTTATGACACTCTTGTCACAAAAAGAATGGATACGCAACCGCAAGCTGCCAATAAGTCAAAATTACATTACCACTGACGCAATGTTTGCCAGATTAAGTGATTTGGATAATTCTGTTTGTTATCCTTTATTAGATAAATTGATCCATGACTCAATAAAGTTGTATATAATTTCCCGCCATCAATTGCTTCCATTCAGAACTTCAGATTGATCCGAAACAAGCAGCCGAGGGCGTCCAATACGTCACGTCTGCAACAGTATTCAGTGTTAAGAGTGATTGCGTCTAATCAAACGAAACACTGTGAGAAATGTGAACAAATGATGGAATTTGAGGCTGAATTACGAATTTCTTTATTGATCTGAATTGTTATCAAGATTCAGAATTACAATTACTCGACCTTCCTCAATAATAAAAAAAAACGAAAAAAAAAAAAACCAATTTAGATTCCGGAAACAGAATATTGACAGGTGTTGTCTCACAAGTCATTGTTTTGGGGTATATGACATTTAGTAACATTTACTAGATAATGCCAAATAAAGAATAGCATACACAGTATCTATATTTGCCACATTTAAAGGACAATATTGGTGACGGTTATTATTTACATATGTGATAGAACTGGTTGAATACTTCCCAAATATAATTCTAACACAGAGATCATTGTTACAGTGTATGTGTTGTGAACACTTGAATATACGGGAAGTGATGACAAACATGACAAACACGAGATATTGACACCATGTTTGTCGTCACTTCCTGTATATTCCAGTGTTTGGTACACATCTCCCGTAGCAATGATCCCTGTGTTAAAATTATATTTCGAATGTATTTAACAAGTTCTATCACATATGTAATAATGAAAGACACCAATTTGTCCTTTAATTTTAAATGCTAGTAGTGGCGTGTTTCGCATGTGAGGCAGAGTATGTAGACCCTTTCGTTTAGAATCGATTGCACTATACATATATATTATATTACATGGAGAATATATAGGGGGTAAAATTATTCTTCTGAACTGAAAACCTTTTATCTAGGATAGAGATCAGAACCTGTAACCCACTCAGGCGATATATTCTGGAATGCCAGCTATCTAAACTAATATATTTATTTCAAATTATATAATTAAATTTTAAAGTAGATCATTCGATGTTTTTGAAATGTGCCCTTAGCTACTCTGTTTTATTATACAGTGAGGTGTCCGCCGCCACGGCACCGAAAAGCGGTAATGTGAAACTATGAATATTCGGAACTATAACTTTGACTTACGTTGTGTATAAAACTTCAAGGATCAATTGACTCTGGAACACTTTGTTGGTTTAACTATGTTTTCTATATCATGATAACACCCACACTACAATGGTTATATACATCAAACTACACACAGAGCTATGACATTAAATATAAGCTAAATATAAGGTCTCCGTCGCCTAGTAAGGGTTTTCTGGTTTTACGCTCTTCTTTGTAAGTCTACGCGATGATCTCCCTTGGCCTGTAATTCGAGGAGGCTGTGGGTGTGATGTTCCCCTAGGAACTTCATGTGATGTCTCTCCTAGGATCTGTAAATGATGTCTTCGCCCTGGCATCTAAGCCCAGGAAGCTGCGGGTAAGATGCCCATGCTCTCATCGGAACTCTGAATAGTGAATGGTGTCCCTCCTAGGATCTCCAACTCATGTCTAAAGGGGGATTTAAGTATTAGTATAGATGTGTCAGCTATATTAGGGCGGGGCAATTACCATGTTTTGGTAAATGTTTCGCTCGCTTGAGCACCGTTTTACATCAACATTATTCTATTTAATTTGACTAATCTGTGTACGAAATGACTGGGCGAGGGGGGGGGGAGGTACCCTACTTTCAGAAATTGATGATGACAGAATATGTCCTTGAGTTAGATTAAGAAAATTCAAAATACCTACTTAACCCATTTGTCGGTATTGTATTTGTAACCCATTTAACTCCAGTATATTAAACAGAGCCCTTTTCCTGAAACTAAAATAAACCATATAGTGTTACAATTGTACAAATCAAATTTTGAGGTAGGATGTTGACATTTAAAGAATATGTTCGTTAACAGTCGCACACAAGAACGGAAGCACTAGTTGGATCATTTAAACACAATCTGTTTTTCGACTGTTAAAGAATAAAGAGTAAAGGATATTCATTATAGACATTTTCAGACGTATGAACAAATAAAATCTATTGAAATAGCAAGACAAATACATACCAGATAGTTTAAATATTATTTGTAATCTAAATCCGTTCGTTTACAGCAAACTTTTTACAGTTAATCTCGGATTAAGTTTCTATATGAATTAGTTTATCCTTATAGAGCATTCGTTTTGTAAAGGCCGCGTTGTAGAGGCCGCAGGTGTTATTGCATGTATTATAAGAAAACATTATTAATGTTTTTGAATGAAATGTAAAGTTCCTTGGGTTTTTGTTTTGTTCCAAGAAGTCATAATAATCATACAGATAAACATGTTTCAAAATTTAATCTGTTTAATTTCACTGAAAGGATGTCGGTCGTTGATGCCATGTGATGATGTTATTGTTAATATCACATGCGATTTTTATTTCCTTGGTTCGTTCGTTGGTCAATAATACTTGCATCAACTTAAAGAAGAACGGTAAGAACCGAAGTAGGAAGTGACGTAGACAGATCATTGGCCAATGTGTTCAGCCAAGTTTACTGTTTAGTTTAATGAGAACAATTGCTCAGTGATAGAGTCTATTTATCAATTAATATTTCATTTAAAAACATACCAGGGGAGGTCGATTTCTCCAGGTTCGTCAAAGTTGGCGGAAAAGGTTCGAAATGCGATGCCATAGGTAGAAATTGGTTCGTAATTTTAACATCTATATTTTTTAGATGATATCAGATTCTTGAACATTTGAATGTGTGAAACTAACCATTAAGGGGTGTATAATTACATTGAAAATGTACACGACAATTAAATCGGGTCAAATCATTCGACCATCCATACCCGCAGTTATATGTAAATTTCTCGAAAAATTATTTTATATTAACTGATTAAGGACATCGATCAGAATTGTACCCGCCATTAATAACTTAATAAAAATATTTTCATGTAATCCCTGCTTCAGTGTTTTTGTTATAATAGACAGCGTGTTCAACAATTAGTATTGATTTAAATCGCCAGATACACATGATCGCGTATAAAAATACAGAAATCAGAGCAACGAATGAAAACCATATGGTATAATTTCTTTTGTTTATGTAAATCATGGGGAAGCGTCAAACCCAAAAACTTTCGACGTGTTATTGTGTGAAAGCTGTGTACAAGCCAGTCAGAATAAAATACATACTCAGAACACAATTATCTGTGGAATGCAATTAATGTTTATTATACTGAGCGACGTTTCCTCTGGGATTCTCGTTTCTTTATTATGCAAATGACCACCAATCAGAGACATGTCGCTAATCACCTTTCGTGAGTTTTAAATTATATCAATTCTTTATAGAGACCCGGGAATTCTTGTCGGAACGTCGCTCAGTAATGTTATCATTGGTATATCAATATATGGACAGGGACAACATTTTAATGCCATAAGTCAAAGAAAGGTCTGGGTTCTGGGTGAATCATAAATCCAGAATTTGGTTTTCTCTGATATTTGTGTTGCAAGTCGTTGACTAGCTTTATATTATAAAAGTACAACATTAAATTTTAAATATTTCAATGGAATGCTGCCGTGTCTGAGAAGTTGGATTTATACTCCCAGCAGCAGTTTACGAAAGGTAGAAAGCGTATGCATACCCTGTATCGATCACAATACCACTACCAGCCACATTGCCATAGAAGAGATATCGTGGACAGCGAAATCTCTTGGTAAATGATAAGGCTGGGCATGGGTCAGTCATGCAGAATGCTATGAGGGAAATTTTACACGGACAGCAGAGCTGCGGTATGTATACACGATACCACGGTTTTCATACCATCCAAACGACTAGACAGCTGTCCAATCACCACTGACAGGAAGAAAAGCGTACACCAACAGCCACTATCTCGGTGTTTCTAAGTAGAGAGGCACGAAAGCTTTCAAACACGATGCAACATAGATCACTGTACACCAGAAAAATTGAATTCAGTCTTGTTACAGTTCTGTCAGTCCTGACTACGGGGTGGTGTGAGTAGAATTGTGTGACGTCAATAACACAACGAATGGGTTTCGACTGCATGGTTGGTTGAGATATTTAATTAACCAGGCGAGCCCGAAATATCCCTTTTCACTCGATTACCACAACAGGCCATTTATAACAACAACTAAATATTGAAGATAATGGCAGAGGTGAAAATAATATTTCGTAATGTTTTGAAAACAGACTGACAAGGTGTACACAAATATAACAGATTAATATGAATCTACAGTACTATTCAGGCATAATAACAGAATAAATATGCACCGACATAACTACAAAGGACCCATTAGATATATTATGACAAATGTTTACAAATTACTTATCTATATCAAACTGTGCTAATTGTATCCGTCTATATTTAAACAGCATAGCAAATACAACTTAATATGTTTACCTGTACTAACATTCAGATTGCATACATCGGCAGTTTCCGTTTAACACTATATGGATTCAGATTAAGAATGGAATCAAAATATCTGGGGGAAAAATAGAAATGATTTTGTACTTGTAGTTGACAACAAAAGGAACAGCCCATAAATATTTATAAATGTAGTAAGTATAAATACATTAGCACAATGGCATGGGGATAAAGCCACTAATGGTTAGAAACAAAGCTTTAAATGGCATGTCCGTTTCTCTTATACAGTGTGGCATGGGGAACATTTTACTCAGCCTACTCTTATGTCGAACTCTAATAGTCGTGGGTTCTTTTACTAACACGCCAATGTGTACACTAAACCTCTGTCCCTTGCCATGTCCTCAGTCTTGTAACAAAGTGGGTGGAGTTGTGGGGGAGACACTGGGAAATCCCGACGAACTTTATCAGCTAGCACCGCGATAGAACAAGTAGCACCCGGGTAAGTGAGACAACCGCTTACTCGCTGTACCACCGTGGCCCAAACTGCTCGAGGATTACTGTAATTGCAAACAAAACCATTTTTTGAACGAGGAAATTAAACGAAATAGGGATATTCTCTTCGTGGGAAGGGGAGGTTGATAGAGACCTGGAGGCTGGTACCCACTAAGGGATTTCATAGATACCATCATTTCCAGTTTACGGTACGGGTCTCCTGATAATTTCAATTTGAGGTCGTAACGTTGAACAAATGACATTCTTGTTGAGGTTATGTTTTTGCCTTTTGTGTTTACGAGGACCAGTTTGGCGCGAGTTAATGCCACTTCAATATCACGTTATGACTCTTCTGTATTCAGCAAAGGTAGCTTTTGGAAGGATAGACTAACTATCGGCACTACTGTCATGAAGGACTTTCTAGGTTACAAGCATAAACATAATAGATGTCTTATCTTTTTGGAGGAATGATATCAATATGTCCACCAATAATTATGAAAATTACATAATAAATAAATAAGATTATAATTAAAAAGAAATAAGTTAACATCAAGTAAAAATGTGTTAACGTAATAACTGTGAATACTCTTTCTAAAAACAACAATGTTTATGTAATCTATATTAATACTTACATTTGATATTATTCTGTCTAAAACAGAATTGGCCGCGGGAAAGATAATTAGTACCTTCACAATAACAATATAATATGTAAGTTTTATTTTGAAACAAAAACATGATATCGAGCTCAAACCACAGGAATAACTAATATAAATTATTTCTTAGCTGAACACAATAAGCTCAGACGTAACGCATATTTAAAGGAGCTAAATCGTTAGTGTATGGGACCTAGAAATTGACACAAAAGAACCGTAACGTATACAATCATAAACTGATTTACATTCAATCGTTTCAGTTTTACTTTAATTTTCAAATCAGTTATGCTCGGCAAAATACGCCAGATGTTTCCGTTTTTACTTTAATTTTCAAATCACTTATGTTCGCCGAAATACGCCACAAGTCTTAATCGAATAGCAATCGGTAGCGTCTAGTTATTCCAATCTACACTGATAGGATTTATTACGCAAACTCTCATGGAATTTGTCTAGCCTCGTTCTTCGAGTCTCTTGTTACAATTGGTATTGAAACGCATTATGGTACACAATTCGTGTACCAATGGGAACATTTTTATTGTCTTAAATATTGAATATCAGAAGTCTATCTTTTCATGGAAAGATCAAAACATCAATGCTGATTCCAATTGGCAAAAAAATAGTGTTTTCAATGTCGAAGGGTTTGGGTGATATTGAGTTAGAGACTTAACTAGTGCTTCGACTAGAAAATTTCATCGGAAGTGGTTAAATTAGATTATGCCCAAAATCTAAAACAAGTCTTTAAATTCATTAGTGAGACGTTTTACAATTCATTACGATTGGTACACACTGTAACCTACACTCTGGTTTTCAGGGAGTTAAGCATATGCGCTCATGCAAAATGTTTTTCTCGGTTTTTCGATTTTCGATAATTCGGCGAGTTTTGGGTTAGTTTGAATAAGATATTATGGTATTACTGATATTTATTTTTCTTATGGAGAGTAATGGTAAATGTTAAAAGTCAATACGTCTGACTTCATTTCATATCTACAGTAGTATTAACAATGCGTTATATGTCTTTTCTTTTCAATTTTGGCGTTACATAAACTGCATATCAATATTTCAAGCATCTTCAACTTGATATTACATCTGAAATAGTTTTCATTTCGTCTCGAAGACCATCTGAGGAACATATTTTTTCTGTTTAAATGTTTCATTTACAGCCTGCGTATTTCATACAAAAAACTTTATTCAGATTAATACTTACCAACAATGAAATCAAGTAAACCAATTTCTGTGCGGTGTCTTTGAGAAAGTTCTTTGGGATTTTCCGACGTAGTTTTCCCAGTAGTGTAGACCAGAAGGCCTGGCAAGAAGAGTGTCTAGTCGTTCGGATGGTATAAAAATCCGAGGTCCCGTGTACACAGTGGTGTGCACTTTAAAAGCCTAGATAGCTGGTATTAGAAATAAGGCCATAACTCCTCTTTCATCAGCATCAAAGCAATATCATGCCAGAATTTTAATATTTTTGCTTTTTTTGATTATATCCCAACTATGTTCTGCCATATTATTTCACATAATCACCACAGAACGCCATTATGATAACCTGTCCATAGGCTGTCTGCTCGATTGACGTAAGGAGCGCTTCGTTTGTGTTGATTGTATGGCTAGGGGTTGTGAGAAAATTGAGAGGCGTAAACGTACAGCAGAGTCTGCAATTAAACGCTAAAATAGGTTGACAGCGGATTATCCAAGATTTTTCATAGGCTTCGAAATGTATAAATAGACAACGAGTAATGGCAAATGCAAGCTATCAATCAGATTCACCCATAATTTGAAACTTTTCTACAGGCGCCATGAACTTCAACAATTCTGGTGTATCTCTTTAAAACGTTTCTATGAGAGTCATGAAAGTCAACAATATAATTGTTTTTTTTTTTTTATAATTCTAATAAATTCAAAAGTTTTTCTTAAAACTACAATCAGGAAGAAAGAAGAGAATTTCAAATCAAATAGAAAACTGATTTGTTTCAGGTTTTGTTTTTTTAAATTTCACAAACATGAAAATGGCATTGTCTTTCTGATAAATCGACAACTTAGCTGACGTATGATTAAATATTGAAATTTCGATTTTGTAGTTAAGGCATGTTGGTTAATGGAATTGCTGATCTATGCAAAATAATATGGATTGATGACGTTTTTTCGCGCACGAAACCCAAGAATTATCACGAACAGTAGTTTCTTTGTTGTATAAAAACAGAGAGCAACATAATAGAGTCATGTATCTTGAACAAGTGATGACCCGTGTTACCAAAAGAAGGAAAGGTCTTTCCTCTTCCTATTCAACCCAATAGTAGCGTTTTTATCAAAATGGAAATATAGAATTGATTCAATTGATTGTTGTTGTTTGGACATACAATTTACACAGAGATATGGTATTACTAATGTGTACATGTTGATTCAGTTGATCAGTTTCGCCGTGGGAATTTACCAACCATAAACCATCACTCTAAATATTCTATGGCCTTTTCAATAGAATATATGGAGTTAGACAGCGTCACAATATGGTTTAGAACAATTGCTATTGTATACTTGTCTTCTGGGATTTTGTTCTGGTTATGAACTCCAATACGCTAGGAAACTCTTCATTACATTAAACATTTGATTAACAATATCACAACTGTCTGATTAAATTCCTCACGTGTATAGTTCGAGCTCTTCAAAGGCCCATTCCTTCAATACAGTAATATTCAAGATTTTTACATACGGCCAGTAGACGTTCGGCAATATTTGAGACTTTTATGGCATATTCTTATTGTAGTCCGGTGTCTTATAGTGACCTGTTTGCAAGCTGTTGTGCAAGAGGTTGGCCATTAATAGATTGCCAGAAAGGTGGAGCAATTGTCTCTGAACTTAGACAGCGACATACAAAAGGCAATGTGCACTGTGCCAGTATTTCACAAAGGACAATCCATCAGAATATAAAATAAAAACAAAACTGATTTGTGGACGAACAATGATTCAGTTAATCATACGTAGCACTTTTCAGGAAACACGTCATGGCTAAAATACATGAAACGGTAACTATGGCTTCCTCCATACTGATCCTCTCGTATTTAAAACACCATCAAATCATCCGCCCTCCTCAAATCTATTTATTCACAAATAATGAATTTATAGGAGGCGTATGAGGACATTCGACGATGAATTCCAAACGGGGTTTTTATTTAACAACGAAGCATTGTTCTGGGGGCGTTAATGCAAAGTAAACATAAATAACTTTTGATCGGCTTAAACACATCATATTTCTAATCCACTATGGTTCTCTGTAAACTTTATTGTATCTAATGTGTCTGAATAATTGAAATTTACCATAACCATTACGATAATGACATATCTGCCATTACGAATAACCTCCACCCATTAAAACTAATATCGAAGCTAGCCATCATTATAGTAATGATATTTACCTTTCCACTCATAATTTAGATAGTAAGATACTTCCATACTCATATTAATTAATTCTATGACCTCTAATATCGCATGTTAACGTAATTCCCCTGGGCGATCTTACTAGGCAGATCAGATCGCATTGTGGGCAGTTGGATCACTTGATTCACCGTACGCAACTAACGTACGAAAATTAAATAGTACTTCTCCGCAGGTAGCGTGTCTCAGATGTTCAGATTGTTGATTCACCTCACCTAAAAACGTTAACAATATTATAGCTACTAATTGTGGTGACGGGTTAACTATAACGGTGCAGATAACTATGATGATCATTAAAATTGTGACAACCTCCCATTCAACTTTAAATTCTATAAACTGCTTTGCACGTGTATGACTTTCAAAGTTCCATACTTCATGGCGCCGAGATCAAGCTGGCAGACAATAGCTAGCAGACATTAAGACCTTTTACCAGACAATAAGGGACAATCAACTCAGCATACAATAAGGAATTTGCTGGATGACCACGACTTCAGTGAAATCACGTGCTCTGTTTGGGCTAATCCGAGCCTTCGATAAATAAAATAAGTTAAAAGTAGTCTATTTTTAGTAACTATGTTATTGTCTGATGGCGACGAATTTTTAGATCAAAATAAAAAGGCTATTTATCTCTTCTAAAGTGTGTTATTATGAATGTGCCAGAAAATAACAAGTACAGTTAAAGAGCCATTGAAACTTACTTTCCGGTGATGTATGACACGATAACTGGAATTTCGTATTAAGATCCTTATTTTGACATTAAACACTCGCCTCGCCTCGCCCCACCCCACCACACCGGTCGAATTCAGTTTGTGCAAGAGAATTTTTTTTTTTTTTTTTTTTTTATTAAAATATACATGCATTCTGCTTTAAGGTAAACTAAATAAAAGATTGACTTTAATTTTGGAGCAAGTCTCCCATTCTACCCCCCCCCCCGACTCCCTTCGCTTATTAAGGTAAGTAAATATGAATGTGCCAGAAAATTATTTATATATTTGAAGAGAGCGTTCAATGTGCTTTTCAGTGATATATAACATCATGGCTGGAATTTCGTATTAAGAACCGTATTTTGGCATTGAATGCCCCCTCCCCCCTCACTATAGAGTTAAAAGTACCACCCAACTTTGATCGCTTATTAAAGTAAGTAGATATGAATGTGCCAGAAAATTATTTATATATTTGAAGAGAGCATTAAACACGCGCTTCAGCGATATATGACATAATGGCTGGAATTTCGTACTAAGATCCGTATTTTGGCATTGAATACCCCCCCCCCCATCTTAGAGTTAAGTATAACCCAAATTTGATTGCTTATTAAGGTAAGTAAATATGGATGTGTCAGATAATTATGTATATATTTGAAGAGAACATTCAATGAGCTTTTCAGTGATATATAACATCATGGCTGGAATTTCGTACTAAGAACCGTATTTTGGCATTGAATACCCCCCCCCCCTTCACTATAGAGTTAAAAGTACCACCCAACTTTGATCGCTTATTAAAGTAAGTAGATATGAATGTGCCAGAAAATTATTTATATATTTGAAGAGAGCATTAAACACGCGTTTCAGTGATATATGACATAATGGCTGGAATTTCGTACTAAGATCCGTATTTTGGCATTGAATACCCCCCCCCTCCATCTTAGAGTTAAGTATCACCCAACTTTGATCGCTTATTAAGGTAAGTAAATATGAATGTGCCAGAAAATTATGTATATATTTGAAGAGAACATTCAATGAGCTTTTCAGTGATATATAACATCATGGCTGGAATTTCGTATTAAGAACCGCATTTTGGCATTGAATGCCCCCTCCCCCCTCACTATAGAGTTAAAAGTACCACCCAACTTTGATCGCTTATTAAAGTAAGTAGACATGAATGTGCCAGAAAATTATTTATATATTTGAAGAGAGCATTAAACACGCATTTCAGTGATATATGACATAATGGCTGGAATTTCGTACTAAGATCCGTATTTTGGCATTGAATACCCCCCCCCCATCTTAGAGTTAAGTATCACCCAAATTTGATTGCTTATTAAGGTAAGTAAATATGAATGTGCCAGAAAATTATGTATATATGTGAAAAGAACATTCAATGAGCTTTTCAGTGATATATAACATCATGGCTGGAATTTCGTACTAAGAACCGTATTTTGGCATTGAATACCCCCCCTTCACTATAGAGTTAAAAGTACCACCCAACTTTGATCGCTTATTAAGGTAAGTAAATATGAATGTGCCAGAAAATTATGTATATATTTGAAGAGAACATTCAATGAGCTTTTCAGTGATATATAACATCATGGCTGGAATTTCGTACTAAGAACCGTATTTTGGCATTGAATACCCCCGCCCCCTTCACTATAGAGTTAAAAGTACCACCCAACTTTGATCGCTTATTAACGTAAGTAAATATGAATGTGCCAGAAAATTATTGATATATTTGAAGAGAACATTCAACGTGCTTTTCAGCGATATATAACATCATGGCTGGAATTTCGTACTAAGAACCGTATTTTGGCATGGAATACCCCCCCCCCACCTTCACTATAGAGTTAAAAGTACCACCCAACTTTGATCGCTTATTAAGGTAAGTAGATATGAATGTGCCAGAAAATTATTTATATATTTGAAGAGACCATTCAACGTGCTTTTCAGCGATATATAACATCATGGCTGGAATTTCGTACTAAGAACCGTATTTTGGCATTGAATACCCCCCCCCACCTTCACTATAGAGTTAAAAGTACCACCCAAATTTGATCGCTTATTAAGGTAAGTAGATATGAATGTGCCAGAAAATTATTTGTATATTTGAAGAGAACATTCAATGCGCTTTTCAGTGATATATAACATCATGGCTAGAATTTCGTACTAAGAATCGTATTTTGGCATTGAATAACCCCTCCCCTTCATTATAGAGTTAAAAGTACCACCCAACTTCGATCGCTTATTAAGGTAAGTAAATATAAATGTGCCAGAAAATTATTTATATATTTGAAGAGAACATCCAATGAGCTTTTCAGTGATATATAACATCTTGGCTGGAATTTCGTACTAAGAACCGTATTTTGACATTGAATCCCCCACCCCCTTCACTATAGAGTTAAAAGTACCACCCAACTTTGATCGCTTATTAAGGTAAGTAGATATGAATGTGCCAGAAAATTATTTATATATTTGAAGAAACCATACAACGTGCTTTTCAGCGATATATAACATCATGGCTGGAATTTCGTACTAAGAACCGTATTTTGGCATTGAATACCCCCCCCCCCCCCACCTTCACTATAGAGTTAAAAGTACCACCCAACTTTGATCGCTTATTAAGGTAAGTAGATATGAATGTGCCAGAAAATTATTTATATATTTGAAGAGAACATTCAATGAGCTTTTCAGTGATATATAACATCTTGGCTGGAATTTCGTACTAAGAACCGTATTTTGACATTGAATCCCCCCCCCCTTCACTATAGAGTTAAAAGTACCACCCAACTTTGATCGTTTATTAAGGTAAGTAAATATGAATGTGCCAGAAAATTATTTATATATTTGAAGAGATCATTCAACGGGCTTTTCAGTGATATATAACATCATGGCTGGAATTTCGTACTAAGAACCGTATTTTGGCATTGAATACCCCCCCACCTTCACTATAGAGTTAAAAGTACCACCCAACTTTGATCGCTTATTAAGGTAAGTAAATATAAATGTGCCAGAAAATTATGTATATATTTGAAGAGAACATTCAATGAGCTTTTCAGTGATATATAACATCTTGGCTGGAATTTCGTACTAAGAACCGTATTTTGGCATTGAATACCCCCCCCCCTTCACTATAGAGTTAAAAGTACCACCCAACTTTGATCGCTTATTAAGGTAAGTAAATATGAATGTGCCAGAAAATTATTTATATATTTGAAGAGATCATTCAACGGGCTTTTCAGTGATATATAACATCATGGCTGGAATTTCGTACTAAGAACCGTATTTTGACATTGAATCCCCCTCCCCTTCACTATAGAGTTAAAATTACCACCCAACTTTGATCGCTTATTAGGGTAAGTAAATATAAATGTGCCAGAAAATTATTTATATATTTGAAGAGAACGTCCAATGAGCTTTTCAGTGATATATAACATCTTGGCTGGAATTTCGTACGAAGAACCGTATTTTGACATTGAATCCCCCCCCTTCACTATAGAGTTAAAAGTACCACCCAACTTTGATCGCTTATTAAGGTAAGTAAATATGAACTTAATGGCTGGAATTTCGTACTAAGATCCGTATTTTGGCATTGAATACCCCCCCCTCCATCTTAGAGTTAAGTATCACCCAACTTTGATCGCTTATTAAGGAAAGTAAATATGAATGTGCCAGAAAATTATGTATATATTTGAAGAGAACATTCAATGAGCTTTTCAGTGATATATAACATCATGGCTGGAATTTCGTATTAAGAACCGCATTTTGGCATTGAATGCCCCCTCCCCCCTCACTATAGAGTTAAAAGTACCACCCAACTTTGATCGCTTATTAAAGTAAGTAGATATGAATGTGCCAGAAAATTATTTATATATTTGAAGAGAGCATTAAACACGCGTTTCAGTGATATATGACATAATGGCTGGAATTTCGTACTAAGATCCGTATTTTGGCATTGAATACCCCCCACCCCCCCATCTTAGAGTTAAGTATCACCCAACTTTGATTGCTTATTAAGGTAAGTAAATATGAATGTGCCAGAAAATTATGTATATATTTGAAAAGAACATTCAATGAGCTTTTCAGTGATATATAACATCATGGCTGGAATTTCGTACTAAGAACCGTATTTTGGCATTGAATACCCCCTCCCCCTTCACTATAGAGTTAAAAGTACCACCCAACTTTGATCGCTTATTAAGGTAAGTAAATATGAATGTGCCAGAAAATTATGTATATATTTGAAGAGAACATTCAATGAGCTTTTCAGTAATATATAACATCATGGCTGGAATTTCGTGCTTAGAACCGTATTTTGACATTGAATCCCCCTCCCCTTCACTATAGAGTTAAAAGTACCACCCAACTTTGATCGCTTATTAAGGTAAGTAAATATAAATGTGCCAGAAAATTATTTATATATTTGAAGAGATCATTCAACGGGCTTTTCAGTGATATATAACATCATGGCTGGAATTTCGTACTAAGAACCGTATTTTGGCATTGAATACCCCCCCCCCACCTTCACTATAGAGTTAAAAGTACCACCTAACTTTGATCGCTTATTAAGGTAAGTAAATATAAATGTGCCAGAAAATTATGTATATATTTGCAGAGAACATTCAATGAGCTTTTCAATGATATATAACATCATGGATGGAATTTCGTACTAAGAACCGTATTTTGGCATTGAATACCACCCCCCTTCACTATAGAGTTAAAAGTACCACCCAACTTTGATCGCTTATTAAGGTAAGTAAATATGAATGTGCCAGAAAATTATGTATATATTTGAAGAGAACATTCAATGAGCTTTTCAGTAATATATAACATCATGGCTGGAATTTCGTGCTTAGAACCGTATTTTGACATTGAATCCCCCTCCCCTTCACTATAGAGTTAAAAGTACCACCCAACTTTGATCGCTTATTAAGGTAAGTAAATATAAATGTGCCAGAAAATTATTTATATATTTGAAGAGAACATATTGACTTACCTTAATAAGCGATCAAAGTTAGGTGGTACTTTTAACTCTATAGTGAAGGTGGGGGGGGGGGGTATTCAATGCCAAAATACGGTTCTTAGTACGAAATTCCAGCCATGATGTTATATATCACTGAAAAGCCCGTTGAATGATCTCTTCAAATATATAAATAATTTTCTGGCACATTCATATTTATTTACCTTAATAAGCGATCAAAGTTGGGTGGTACTTTTAACTCTATAGTGAAGGGGGGGAGGGTATTCAATGCCAAAATACGGTTCTTAGTACGAAATTCCAGCCATGATGTTATATATCACTGAAAAGCCCGTTGAATGATCTCTTCAAATATATAAATAATTTTCTGGCACATTCATATTTACTTACCTTAATAAGCGATCAAAGTTGGGTGGTACTTTTAACTCTATAGTGAAGAGGGGGGGGGTATACAATGCCAAAATACGGTTCTTAGTACGAAATTCCAGCCAAGATGTTATATATCACTGAAAAGCTCATTGAATGTTCTCTTCAAATATATAAATAATTTTCTGGCACATTCATATCTACTTACCTTAATAAGCGATCAAAATTGGGTGGTACTTTTAACTCTATAGTGAAGGTGGGGGGGGGGTATTCAATGCCAAAATACGGTTCTTAGTACGAAATTCCAGCCATGATGTTATATATCGCTGAAAAGCACGTTGAATGGTCTCTTCAAATATATAAATAATTTTCTGGCACATTCATATCTACTTACCTTAATAAGCGATCAAAGTTGGGTGGTACTTTTAACTCTATAGTGAAGGGGGGGGATTCAATGTCAAAATACGGTTCTTAGTACGAAATTCCAGCCAAGATGTTATATATCACTGAAAAGCTCATTGGATGTTCTCTTCAAATATATAAATAATTTTCTGGCACATTCATATTTACTTACCTTAATAAGCGATCAAAGTAGGGTGGTACTTTTAACTCTATAGTGAATGGGGGGGGATTCAATGTCAAAATACGGTTCTTCGTACGAAATTCCAGCCAAGATGTTATATATCACTGAAAAGCTCATTGGACGTTCTCTTCAAATATATAAATAATTTTCTGGCACATTTATATTTACTTACCCTAATAAGCGATCAAAGTTGGGTGGTACTTTTAACTCTATAGTGAAGGGGAGGGGGATTCAATGTCAAAATACGGTTCTTAGTACGAAATTCCAGCCATGATGTTATATATCACTGAAAAGCCCGTTGAATGATCTCTTCAAATATATAAATAATTTTCTGGCACATTCATATTTACTTACCTTAATAAGCGATCAAAGTTGGGTGGTACTTTTAACTCTATAGTGAAGGGGGGGGGGGTATTCAATGCCAAAATACGGTTCTTAGTACGAAATTCCAGCCAAGATGTTATATATCACTGAAAAGCTCATTGAATGTTCTCTTCAAATATATACATAATTTTCTGGCACATTTATATTTACTTACCTTAATAAGCGATCAAAGTTAGGTGGTACTTTTAACTCTATAGTGAAGGTGGGGGGGGTATTCAATGCCAAAATACGGTTCTTAGTACGAAATTCCAGCCATGATGTTATATATCGCTGAAAAGCACGTTGAATGGTCTCTTCAAATATATAAATAATTTTCTGACACATTCATATCTACTTACCTTAATAAGCGATCAAAGTTGGGTGGTACTTTTAACTCTATAGTGAAGGGGGGGGGATTCAATGTCAAAATACGGTTCTTAGTACGAAATTCCAGCCAAGATGTTATATATCACTGAAAAGCTCATTGGATGTTCTCTTCAAATATATAAATAATTTTCTGGCACATTTATATTTACTTACCTTAATAAGCGATCGAAGTTGGGTGGTACTTTTAACTCTATAATGAAGGGGAGGGGTTATTCAATGCCAAAATACGATTCTTAGTACGAAATTCTAGCCATGATGTTATATATCACTGAAAAGCGCATTGAATGTTCTCTTCAAATATACAAATAATTTTCTGGCACATTCATATCTACTTACCTTAATAAGCGATCAAATTTGGGTGGTACTTTTAACTCTATAGTGGGGGGGGGGGTATACAATGCCTAAATACGGTTCTTAGTACGAAATTCCAGCCATGATGTTATATATCGCTGAAAAGCACGTTGAATGGTCTCTTCAAATATATAAATAATTTTCTGGCACATTCATATCTACTTACCTTAATAAGCGATCAAAGTTGGGTGGTACTTTTAACTCTATAGTGAAGGTGGGGGGGGGGTATTCAATGCCAAAATACGGTTCTTAGAACGAAATTCCAGCCATGATGTCATATATCGCTGAAAAGCACGTTGAATGTTCTCTTCAAATATATCAATAATTTTCTGGCACATTCATATTTACTTACGTTAATAAGCGATCAAAGTTGGGTGGTACTTTTAACTCTATAGTGAAGGGGGCGGGGGTATTCAATGCCAAAATACGGTTCTTAGTACGAAATTCCAGCCATGATGTTATATATCACTGAAAAGCACGTTGAATGCTCTCTTGAAATATATAAATAATTTTCTGGCACATTCATATTTACTTACCTTAATAAGCGATCAAAGTTGGGTGGTACTTTTAACTCTATAGTAAGGGGCGGGGGTATTCAATGCCAAAATACGGTTCTTAGTACGAAATTCCAGCCATGATGTTATATATCACTGAAAAGCTCATTGAATGTTCTCTTCAAATATATAAATAATTTTCTGGCACATTCATATTTACTTACCTTAATAAGCGATCAAAGTTGGGTGGTACTTTTAACTCTATAGTAAAGGGGGGGTATTCAATGCCAAAATACGCTTCTTAGTACGAAATTCCAGCCATGATGTTACATATCGCTGAAAAGCTCGTTAAATGCTCTTTTCAAATATATAAATAATTTTCTGGCACATTCATATTTATTTACCTTAATAAGCGATCAAAGTTGGGTGGTACTTTTAACTCTATAGTGAAGGGGGGGAGGGTATTCAATGCCAAAATACGGTTCTTAGTACGAAATTCCAGCCATGATGTTATATATCACTGAAAAGCCCGTTGAATGATCTCTTCAAATATATAAATAATTTTCTGGCACATTCATATTTACTTACCTTAATAAACGATCAAAGTTGGGTGGTACTTTTAACTCTATAGTAAAGGGGGGGGGATTCAATGTCAAAATACGGTTCTTAGTACGAAATTCCAGCCAAGATGTTATATATCACTGAAAAGCTCATTGAATGTTCTCTTCAAATATATAAATAATTTTCTGGCACATTCATATTGACTTACCTTAATAAGCGATCAAAGTTGGGTGGTACTTTTAACTCAATAGTGAAGGGGGGGGGGGGGTATTCAATGCCAAAATACGGTTCTTAGTACGAAATTCCAGCCAAGATGTTATATATCACTGAAAAGCTCATTGAATGTTCTCTGCAAATATATACATAATTTTCTGGCACATTTATATTTACTTACCTTAATAAGCGATCAAAGTTAGGTGGTACTTTTAACTCTATAGTGAAGGTGGGGGGGGGGTATTCAATGCCAAAATACGGTTCTTAGTACGAAATTCCAGCCATGATGTTATATATCACTTAAAAGCCCGTTGAATGATCTCTTCAAATATATAAATAATTTTCTGGCACATTTATATTTACTTACCCTAATAAGCGATCAAAGTTGGGTGGTACTTTTAACTCTATAGTGAAGGGGAGGGGTATTCAATGTCAAAATACGTTCTTAGTACGAAATTCCAGCCATGATGTTATATATCACTGAAAAGCTCATTGAATGTTCTCTTCAAATATATAAATAATTTTCTGGCACATTCATATCTACTTACCTTAATAAGCGATCAAAGTCGGGTGGTACTTTTAACTCTATAGTGAAGGTGGGGGGGTATTCAATGCCAAAATACGGTTCTTAGTACGAAATTCCAGCCATGATGTTATATATCGCTGAAAAGCACGTTGAATGGTCTCTTCAAATATATAAATAATTTTCTGGCACATTCATATCTACTTACCTTAATAAGCGATCAAAGTTGGGTGGTACTTTTAACTCTATAGTGAAGGGGGGGGATTCAATGTCAAAATACGGTTCTTAGTACGAAATTCCAGCCAAGATGTTATATATCACTGAAAAGCTCATTGGATGTTCTCTTCAAATATATAAATAATTTTCTGGCACATTCATATTTACTCACCTTAATAAACGATCAAAGTTGGGTGGTACTTTTAACTCTATAGTGAAGGGGGGGGGGTATTAATGCCAAAATACGGTTCTAAGCACGAAATTCCAGCCAAGATGTTATATATCACTGAAAAGCTCATTGAATGTTCTCTTCAAATATATAAATAATTTTCTGGCACATTCATATTTACTTACATTAATAAGCGATCAAAGTTGGGTGGTACTTTTAACTCTATAGTGAATGGGGGGGGGATTCAATGTCAAAATACGGTTCTTCGTACGAAATTCCAGCCAAGATGTTATATATCACTGAAAAGCTCATTGGACGTTCTCTTCAAATATATAAATAATTTTCTGGCACATTTATATTTACTTACCCTAATAAGCGATCAAAGTTGGGTGGTACTTTTAACTCTATAGTGAAGGGGAGGGGGATTCAATGTCAAAATACGGTTCTTAGTACGAAATTCCAGCCATGATGTTATATATCACTGAAAAGCTCATTGAATGTTCTCTTCAAATATATACATAATTTTCTGGCACATTTATATTTACTTACCTTAATAAGTGATCAAAGTTAGGTGGTACTTTTAACTCTATAGTGAAGGTGGGGGGGGGTATTCAATGCCAAAATACGGTTCTTAGTACGAAATTCCAGCCATGATGTTATATATCACTGAAAAGCCCGTTGAATGATGTCTTCAAATATATAAATAATTTTCTGGCACATTCATATTTACTTACCTTAATAAACGATCAAAGTTGGGTGGTACTTTTAACTCTATAGTGAAGAGGGGGGGATTCAATGTCAAAATACGGTTCTTAGTACGAAATTCCAGCCAAGATGTTATATATCACTGAAAAGCTCATTGAATGTTCTCTTCAAATATATAAATAATTTTCTGGCACATTCATATTTACTTACCTTAATAAGCGATCAAAGTTGGGTGGTACTTTTAACTCTATAGTGAAGGGGGGGGGGGGGTATTCAATGCCAAAATACGGTTCTTAGTACGAAATTCCATCCATGATGTTATATATCATTGAAAAGCTCATTGAATGTTCTCTGCAAATATATACATAATTTTCTGGCACATTTATATTTACTTACCTTAATAAGCGATCAAAGTTAGGTGGTACTTTTAACTCTATAGTGAAGGTGGGGGGGGTATTCAATGCCAAAATACGGTTCTTAGTACGAAATTCCAGCCATGATGTTATATATCACTGAAAAGCCCGTTGAATGATCTCTTCAAATATATAAATAATTTTCTGGCACATTCATATTTACTTACCTTAATAAGCGATCAAAGTTGGGTGGTACTTTTAACTCTATAGTGAAGGGGGGGGGGTATACAATGCCAAAATACGGTTCTTAGTACGAAATTCCAGCCAAGATGTTATATATCACTGAAAAGCTCATTGAATGTTCTCTTCAAATATATAAATAATTTTCTGGCACATTCATATCTACTTACCTTCATAAGCGATCAAAGTTGGGTGGTACTTTTAACTCTATAGTGAAGGTGGGGGGGTATTCAATGCCAAAATACGGTTCTTAGTACGAAATTCCAGCCATGATGTTATATATCGCTGAAAAGCACGTTGAATGGTCTCTTCAAATATATAAATAATTTTCTGGCACATTCATATCTACTTACCTTAATAAGCGATCAAAGTTGGGTGGTACTTTTAACTCTATAGTGAAGGGGGGGGGATTCAATGTCAAAATACGTTTCTTAGTACAAAATTCCAGCCAAGATGTTATATATCACTGAAAAGCTCATTGGATGTTCTCTTCAAATATATAAATAATTTTCTGGCACATTCATATTTACCTACCTTAATAAACGATCAAAGTTGGGTGGTACTTTTAACTCTATAGTGAAGGGGGGGGGGGTATTAATGCCAAAATACGGTTCTAAGCACGAAATTCCAGCCAAGATGTTATATATCACTGAAAAGCTCATTGAATGTTCTCTTCAAATATATAAATAATTTTCTGGCACATTCATATTTACTTACCTTAATAAGCGATCAAAGTTGGGTGGTACTTTTAACTCTATAGTGTATGGGGGGGGGGATTCAATGTCAAAATACGGTTCTTCGTACGAAATTCCAGCCAAGATGTTATATATCACTGAAAAGCTCATTGGACGTTCTCTTCAAATATATAAATAATTTTCTGGCACATTTATATTTACTTACCCTAATAAGCGATCAAAGTTGGGTGGTACTTTTAACTCTATAGTGAAGGGGAGGGGGATTCAATGTCAAAATACGGTTCTTAGTACGAAATTCCAGCCATGATGTTATATATCACTGAAAAGCTCATTGAATGTTCTCTTCAAATATATACATAATTTTCTGGCACATTTATATTTACTTACCTTAATAAGCGATCAAAGTTAGGTGGTACTTTTAACTCTATAGTGAAGGTGGGGGGGGGGGTATTCAATGCCAAAATACGGTTCTTAGTACGAAATTCCAGCCATGATGTTATATATCACTGAAAAGCCCGTTGAATGATGTCTTCAAATATATAAATAATTTTCTGGCACATTCATATTTACTTACCTTAATAAACGATCAAAGTTGGGTGGTACTTTTAACTCTATAGTGAAGAGGGGGGGATTCAATGTCAAAATACGGTTCTTAGTACGAAATTCCAGCCAAGATGTTATATATCACTGAAAAGCTCATTGAATGTTCTCTTCAAATATATAAATAATTTTCTGGCACATTCATATTTACTTACCTTAATAAGCGATCAAAGTTGGGTGGTACTTTTAACTCTATAGTGAAGGGGGGGGGTATTCAATGCCAAAATACGGTTCTTAGTACGAAATTCCATCCATGATGTTATATATCATTGAAAAGCTCATTGAATGTTCTCTGCAAATATATACATAATTTTCTGGCACATTTATATTTACTTACCTTAATAAGCGATCAAAGTTAGGTGGTACTTTTAACTCTATAGTGAAGGTGGGGGGGTATTCAATGCCAAAATACGGTTCTTAGTACGAAATTCCAGCCATGATGTTATATATCGCTGAAAAGCAAGTTGAATGGTCTCTTCAAATATATAAATAATTTTCTGGCACATTCATATCTACTTACCTTAATAAGCGATCAAAGTTGGGTGGTACTTTTAACTCTATAGTGAAGGGGGGGGGGATTCAATGTCAAAATACGGTTCTTAGTACGAAATTCCAGCCAAGATGTTATATATCACTGAAAAGCTCATTGGATGTTCTCTTCAAATATATAAATAATTTTCTGGCACATTTATATTTACTTACCTTAATAAGCGATCGAAGTTGGGTGGTACTTTTAACTCTATAATGAAGGGGAGGGGTTATTCAATGCCAAAATACGATTCTTAGTACGAAATTCTAGCCATGATGTTATATATCACTGAAAAGCGCATTGAATGTTCTCTTCAAATATACAAATAATTTTCTGGCACATTCATATCTACTTACCTTAATAAGCGATCAAATTTGGGTGGTACTTTTAACTCTATAGTGGGGGGGGGTATACAATGCCTAAATACGTTTCTTAGTACGAAATTCCAGCCATGATGTTATATATCGCTGAAAAGCACGTTGAATGGTCTCTTCAAATATATAAATAATTTTCTGGCACATTCATATCTACTTACCTTAATAAGCGATCAAAGTTGGGTGGTACTTTTAACTCTATAGTGAAGGTGGGGGGGGGGTATTCAATGCCAAAATACGGTTCTTAGAACGAAATTCCAGCCATGATGTTATATATCGCTGAAAAGCACGTTGAATGTTCTCTTCAAATATATCAATAATTTTCTGGCACATTCATATTTACTTACGTTAATAAGCGATCAAAGTTGGGTGGTACTTTTAACTCTATAGTGAAGGGGGCGGGGGTATTCAATGCCAAAATACGGTTCTTAGTACGAAATTCCAGCCATGATGTTATATATCACTGAAAAGCACGTTAAATGCTCTCTTTAAATATATAAATAATTTTCTGGCACATTCATATTTACTTACCTTAATAAGCGATCAAAGTTGGGTGGTACTTTTAACTCTATAGTAAGGGGCGGGGGTATTCAATGCCAAAATACGGTTCTTAGTACGAAATTCCAGCCATGATGTTATATATCACTGAAAAGCTCATTGAATGTTCTCTTCAAATATATACATAATTTTCTGGCACATTCATATTTACTTACCTTAATAAGCGATCAAAGTTGGTGGTACTTTTAACTCTATAGTGAAGGTGGGGGGGGTATTCAATGCCAAAATACGGTTCTTAGTACGAAATTCCAGCCATGATGTTATATATCACTGAAAAGCTCATTGAATGTTCTCTTCAAGGATATACATAATTTTCTGGCACATTCATATTTACTTACCTTAATAAGCGATCAAAGTTGGGTGGTACTTTTAACTCTATAGTGAAGTGGGGGGGGGTATTCAATGCCAAAATACGGTTCTTAGTACGAAATTCCAGCCATGATGTTATATATCACTGAAAAGCTCATTGAATGTTCTCTTCAAATATATCAATAATTTTCTGGCACATTCATATTTACTTACCTTAATAAGCGATCAAATTTGGGTGATATTTAACTCTAAGATGGGGGGGGGGTATTCAATGCCAAAATACGGATCTTAGTACGAAATTCCAGCCAAGATGTTATATATCACTGAAAAGCGCATTTAATGCTCTCTTCAAATATATAAATAATTTTCTGGCACATTCATATTTACTTACCTTAATAAGCGATCAAAGTTGGGTGGTACTTTTAACTCTATAGTGAAGGGGGGGGGGTTATTCAATGCCAAAATACGGTTCTTAGTACGAAATTCCAGCCAAGATGTTATATATCACTGAAAAGCGCATTGAATGTTCTCTTCAAATATATAAATAATTTTCTGGCACATTCATATTTACTTACCTTAATAAGCGATCAAAGTTGGGTGGTACTTTTAACTCTATAGTGAAGGGGGGGGGTATTCAATGCCAAAATACGGTTCTTAGTACGAAATTCCAGCCATGATGTTATATATCACTGAAAAGCGCATTGTATGTTCTCTTCAAATATATAAATAATTTTCTGGCACATTCATATCTACTTACCTTAATAAGCGATCAAAGTTGGGTGGTACTTTTAACTCTATAGTGAATGGGGGGGGGGGGGTATTCAATGCCAAAATACGATTCTTAGTATGACATTCCAGCCATGATGTTATATATCACTGAAAAGCCCGTTGAATGCTCTCTTCAAATATATAAATAATTTTCTGGCACATTCATATCTACTTACCTTAATAAGCGATCAAAGTTGGGTGGTACTTTTAACTCTATAGTGAAGGGGGGGGGGGTTATTCAATGCCAAAATACGATTCTTAGTACGAAATTCCAGCCATGATGTTATATATCACTGAAAAGCGCATTGAATGTTCTCTTCAAATATATAAATAATTTTCTGGCACATTCATATCTACTTACCTTAATAAGCGATCAAATTTGGGTGGTACTTTTAACTCTATAGTGAATGGGGGGGGGTATTCAATGCCAAAATACGGTTCTTAGTACGAAATTCTAGCCATGATGTTATATATCACTGAAAAGCGCATTGAATGTTCTCTTCAAATATATAAATAATTTTCTGGCACATTCATATCTACTTACCTTAATAAGCGATCAAAGTTGGGTGGTACTTTTAACTCTATAGTGAATGGGGGGGGGTATTCAATGCCAAAATACGGTTCTTAGTACGAAATTCCAGCCATGATGTTATATATCACTGAAAAGCACGTTGAATATTCTTTTCAAATATATAAATAATTTTCTGGCACATTCATATTTACTTACCTTAATAAGCGATCAAAGTTGTGTGGTACTTTTAACTCTATAGTGAGGGGGGGGGGTATTCAATGCCAAAATACGGTTCTTAGTACGAAATTCCAGCCATGATGTTATATATCACTGAAAAGCCCATTGAATGTTCTCTTCAAATATATACATAATTTTCTGGCACATTCATATTTACTTACCTTAATAAGCGATCAAAGTTGGGTGGTACTTTTAACTCTATAGTGAAGTGGGGGGGGGGGTATTCAATGCCAAAATACGGTTCTTAGTACGAAATTCCAGCCATTATGTTATATATCACTGAAACGCGTGTTTAATGCTCTCTTCAAATATATAAATAATTTTCTGGCACATTCATATCTACTTACTTTAATAAGCGATCAAAGTTGGGTGGTACTTTTAACTCTATAGTGAAGGGGAGGGGTTATTCAATGCCAAAATACGATTCTTAGTACGAAATTCCAGCCATGATGTTATATATCACTGAAAAGCACGTTGAATGCTCTCTTCAAATAGATAAATAATTTTCTGGCACATTCATATTTACTTACCTTAATAAGCGATCAAAGTTGCGTGGTAATTTTAACTCTATTGTGAAGGGGGGGGGGGTATTCAATGCCAAAATACGGTTCTTAGTACGAAATTCCAGCCATGATGTTATATATCGCTGAAAAGGTCGTTAAAGGCTCTTTTCAAATATAAAAATAATTTTCTGGCACATTCATATTTACTTACCTTAATAAGCGATCAAAGTTGGATGGTACTTTTAACTCTATAGTGAGGGGGGAGGGGGGCATTCAATGCCAAAATACGGTTCTTAATACGAAATTCCAGCCATGATGTTATATATCACTGAAAAGCACATTGAACGCTCTCTTCAAATATACAAATAATTTTCTGGCACATTCATATTTACTTACCTTAATAAGCGAAGGGAGTCGGGGGGGGGGGAGTAAGAATGGGAGACTTGCTCCAAAATTAAAGTCAATCTTTTATTTAGTTTACCTTAAGGCAGAATGCATGTATATTTTATTAAAAAAAAAAAAAAAAAAAAAAAAAAAATTCTCTTGCACTAACTGAATTCGAGCGGTGTGGTGGGGTGGGGCGAGGCGAGGCGAGTGTTTAATGTCAAAATAAGGATCTTAATACGAAATTCCAGTTATCGTGTCATACATCACCGGAAAGTAAGTTTCAATGGCTCTTTAAATGTACTTGTTATTTTCTGGCACATTCATAATAACACACTTTAGAAGAGATAAATAGCCTTTTTATTTTGATCTAAAAATTCGTTGCCATCAGACAATAACATAGTTACTAAAAATAGACTACTTTCAATTTATTTTATTTATCGAAGGCTCGGATTAGCCCAAACAGAGCACGTGATTTCACTGAAGTCATGGTCATACAGCAAATTCCTTATTGTATGCTGAGTTGATTGTTCTGGTAAAAGGTCTTAATGTCTGCTAGCTATTGTCTGCCAGCTTGATCTCGGCCTTCTATGGCGGTGCATCCGGGTGAATAGTAAATGAATGAATGAAATGAATTTGGTTTTAACGTCCCACTTTTCACTATTTTCGTGCAACCGGAATAGTGCAGACGGCAGTCGTTGAATAGCAATCTTTGCCCTGGCACCATATCTCATAAATATTGGAATTGAATGCAGCATTAGTGGCGTGACATTTAAGATCAAATGGAATGGGGTTTGAAGGTTTGTCAACCCATTTCGGTCATTTTGAGATTAACATTATGTTTTATTCTACAGCAGGCCTAACGATAGCAATGTGAGGCGGGGAAGTTTTCGCCTACTCGTCTCTGAATTCAACGAGTGAATTCTTCATATAAGATAATATCAAATATAAAAGAAACAGGCGTCTGCAACATGGACAGTCTCTTACTAAAATACCATTAAACTGCGGCTAAGTATTCAGTCTATTCTATACTTCTATATTCGTAAGCTTTATATCTACTGACAGAGAAACAATTTCGGACGAGTTGTTTGCCCCTGATTTTTGAAAGCGATTGTCCATGTTGTATGCGCCTGTGATATACAGTTCTATCTATTTTGTAGGGTGGTGATTGTAACATGAACGTGACATATACAACATCAATCAACCGAACGATTGGTGCATCGATGAAACTATGAAACGTCACCAGTGCACCAAGGGTAACTGTATTAAGCTATACTCCGCTATAATGTAATATTTTAAAAGCAAATAACACTTACTGAGATTTCTGATAAAAATGAAGCTGTCTTAAGCTCATCAATTCATCAATAATTAATGGATATTAATTAATATAGTGATAATAGGTAAAAGTCTTAATTCACTCCTGATTTTACATAAGCCAATACAAGACACCATAGCGATGATTCAATTACAAAATGAATGACGATATAATAATGATTTACTGGAATCTATTTGAGTGTGTACAGATTGCACTTTATAATTGGAAATTAATTTAAGCCCACATTTTTCTTCTACAATGACTTTAGGCAAACATGAACTGTTATTGTTATCTGATATTTTCATATATAATTGAAACTCTTTATGAATGTTTGATCTGTTAACAAATGTCATACCTTTCGCCAGAGGGCTGAGGCTATTTGCCCAAGAGTCTTCTTTGTCACCCGAATTTTCAGAATGAATCAATCATTAACTAAAACTAATTTTTCACAAAGCTATGGTTGTTTATTTTTAATTACTTGCACAATTACACAACAATAATTATTTATATTATCTTAAGCAAAAACAACTTAATGTTCCTCATTCTCTGATTTTTTGTGCCCGAAAAACGGAAATACATTGCCTGGAAAATGGATCCCCGTCTCCTATGCCTATGGCGAGAAACCAAGGAGAGATGTAACTTATGATTGCAATTTCATATTTGTAAGTTACATTTTTAAAATATATTAAAATAAAGCCTTAAAATAGATGGTATCTTTAAACAGCCCTACTATTAATCCTATAATTCACTATTGCCAGTTGAGAAATTGTCAAAAATATCATTTTCAACTTCAAATTCAAACGTTTGAAGATAGCATGTGCAAGGGGGGGGGGGTAGATAAAGCAAGGGAGGTAATTGTGTTATTACTTCAGATGTAAAAGATTTTTAAGCGTAGAAAATAATGCCTAGGAATTATAAGTGAGCAGAAATTCGCCCATGTATCTGTTATCACTCGTCACTTCAGTCAGTTAAATAGAGGGATAACTCGTGTTTTTTTCCTTTTGCGTTCGTCACTTCTATTGTTGAAACCTTTATTACTCACTCATCCATCGTAGCAATGATCTCTGTGTTAAAATTATATCTGGAAAGTGTTTAACTAGTTCTATCACATGTGTGATAATCACTACCACCAAAACTGTCCTTCAAGGATTCCCTCAGAGTATACCACGTGGCATAATAGCCCGGATGATCCAGGGTCTTTATGCAAATATCTAATTCGTTCTACTACGAATCTCGTAACACTGTCTATTTTATACTAGAAAAAAATGGATAACTCAAAGAATTGTCGATTGTTTTTGTATTCCTGTCATGGCTCAGAAAGGCAGTGGCTCATCACGATTCCAGGCGCGGATCCAGAGGGGGGGGTTTGGGGGGGTCCAACCCCCCCCCCCTGCTCAGCTACATAAAAAAAAATATTGCCTTGCATCAATGAAATTACATCACAAAGTGATCCTAGATCAGTATAAAAATGATTTCTCTGTTTAAAAAGCTCAATTTGTATGTATGCCTATGTAATTTAGAGGCAATGTTGGAAGATTTCCGTAACAGAAACCTGGCAAACCCCCTCCTGCAAAAATTCTTGGATCCGCCCCTGGATTCGGCCCTGTTTTGGCCGAGAGCGTTCCTCTAGATTTTCAATCCTGGTGTCATTTGTGCAGGAAGTGGAATCTGGTAAGGAAGAGCATTTAGTAGTTAGGGTCGAGCGAAAGCCAAATGTCCCATGTACACGTTGGCATGCGCGTAAAATAACTTACTGAAATTCGACGAAAAGTAGTGAGTAATTCCACCTCTGCCTCATTATACAACACATATTTTCGACCATAAACCCCCCATATATTTGAAGGCTATACAAAGTGCATAATGCCGTTATAATATATCAGGAGGTCTTGGGTTCACTCTTGGTATTTGCCGAGGAATTCCCATTGTGCTTTCCCTTTGTCAGTAATGCAGATTGACAATTCAATTCCATTTGATATTAATTCCAGGTAATCAATTGACTGAATATCACATTTCCTTTTTTCAGGAGTAAAATTTGATTTCAAAAGGAAAGAAAACAGCATTATATATTTTATACTCAATGTGTGTAACGCAATCGGGTGATAATTCTGCCGCCAAGCAAAAATAGATACACGTATGACCTTTAACAAGAGACCTTTTGTATCCAAATTTGCCAACTAATGAAGTTTTAGACAGGAATACCACCAATAAGGTTTCATCAACACTAACTAATAAGGTCACTGTACAGACAACAAGTGAGAACACAGACGATACGCCCACGTGTAGGCATTCGAAATAGATCACTTCCCATAAAAACAAATAATAGAAAAATGTGATAAAATATATAGATAATGGTGAAAAACATTTCTTTAAATCAATAAAACTAACTTAGAAATCATAAGTAGTTTTTATGTGAATCCATGAAGGGAATTGGTTCTCAGATATTCTCTATATATGTCCATACCCAGATTCTGCTTATTTGAGATTCATATCTGAATAATGAAAAACGGGAAGGGGCTTTTTTATTGAATCTACTGCACATACATTCACATTTTATGGATTCTAAATTCGCTTTATAAAACTGTATTGATGAAATATGTTTAGAATATATTCTGTAGATACACATCCTAAAATCCGTTTTTGTATGTAGCTCGTTTTTCGGCATCCAAGATACCAAGCCTTTCTCCCCACTGCAAATACTTGGATTCATATGCGTGTATGGGTATTGGCCTAGATGAGCATTTTGATTATTACCCGGTAGTTGATTACCTTGGCCTGAAACAATAGAACAATCAAAAGCCTCATATTAACTTAGCCCCCAAAACCAGAGTCCGCTGGAAAATGTTTTTCCTATCCGAATGTCTCAGCATTTATCACCAGACAAGATATTACTGTCATCCATTGGTCCTCGAGAAACGTTTTTTAATGATGGTATTTGACTCTTCAAGTCAACGATATACACCTTCCCATATAATTGATAATCGTGCCCTTGGGACGATCGTCTAGCTCTAGAAGTTTAAAACCACATGGCTAGACGATAAATACATATTTTTATATACTGTTGCTAAATTTACACTGTGGCATATTTGTAGAGACACCTTTGAGCTAATATCATGATTATGAGTTAAATTCCCAGAATCATTTTGAAAGGATGGATTTACATGACCATGTTGGTTTTATTCCCAGACAAACATGCCGCGGTCTGATTATCCCTGGTACCATGGAGCAAGTTTTCTTTGGGAAAATTACATACAAACTCAATTCCTCATTAACATGTATTAAGTCCTAATGTTTTGGAATTGTTATGATGGGACAAGCTAGATTTTGGCCATCTTATGATAGCAGATATTATTCAAAGGCATTATTTCAAATTCGCAGTATACCCGGACACAAAAACAATATTGAACTGTGACTAATAATTGCCTGCACCTGGGTAGTGGTAATTGCACCATCTGGAAGCAAATTAAGTATTTTGAGATTTTTCCTTTTTATACGCCCACATTGAAATGTGGTCGTATATTGTCGTCGCCCCCGTCCGTCCGTCGGTCCGTCGGTCCGTCCGTCCGTCCGTCCGTCGGTCCGGCGTCCACAATTGCTTGTGGACGCTCTAGAGGCTAAAGTTAATATCCGATTGACTTTAAATTTATACACAGTGTTTAAGGTCATGAGACGAAGAAGCCTATTGTTTATCAGCGATTTCCGATAATAACTACCAGAGTTATGGCCCTTGACGACTTCAAAAAATCTTGTGGACGCTCTAGAGGCCAAAGTTAATATCCGATTGGCTTTAAATTTATACACAGTGTTTAAGGTCATAAGACGAAGAAGCCTATTGATTTTCAGCGATTTCCGATAATTAGTGCCAGAGTTATGGCCCTTGATCACTTCAAAAAATCTTGTGGACGCTCTTAAAGCCAAAGTTAATATCCGATTGACTTTAAATTTATACACAGTGTTTAAGGTCATAAGACGAAGAAGCCTATTGATTTTCAGCGATTTCCAATAATTAGTGCCAGAGTTATGGCCCTTGATCACTTCAAAAAATCTTGTGAACGCCCTAAAAGCCAAAGTTAATATCCGATTGACTTTAAATTTATACACAGTGTTTAAGGTCATTAGACGAAGAAGCTTATTGATTTTCAGCAATTTCCGATAATTAGTGCCAGAGTTATGGCCCTTGATCACTTCAAAAAATCTTGTGGACGCTCTAAAAGCCAAAGTTAATATCCGATTGACTTTAAATTTATACACAGTGTTTAAGGTCATAAGATGAAGAATCCTATTGATTTGCATCAATTTCCGATAATTAGTGCCAGAGTTATGGCCCTTGATCACATCAAAAAATCCTGTGGACACTCTAGAGGCCAAAGTTAATATCCGATTGACTTTAAATTTACACACACTGTTTAAGGTCCTGAGAGGAAGAAGCCTACTGATTTTCATCAATTTCAAATAATTACTTCCAGAGTTATCTCCCTTGATCACTTCATAAAACCTTGTTGCGCTGTAGATGCCAAACTTATCATCCGATTGACTTCAGATTGATACAGAGAGTTTAAGGTGTTGAAACGAACAAGTATTTTGATTTTCAATGAATTTTGATAACTGAACAGCTAAATCCATGATATTAAATGTTTCCTATACTAATTGTTAGCGTGGGGCAAAACTTTATAAAAAGCAAACAAATTCTCATGATTTTCTGATAATTACATGATGAGTTGTTACTCAGATTTTAGTGTATTACAAATGTTTCATTACCAAAAAAAAGTAAAAATATGCGACAACCCTTGTTGACTGCCCGGACGATTTAGCTGCTGTGGGCGTATGTTTCGTTGCCTGGCAACCTATCTTTTTGGCATTTTGTGCTTACCTCATTAATTTATGAGACCGACTGCACTTATTTTGCGACCAACTGTTTTTTCCTTGGAAAGAGGTTTAGCTCTCTTAAGCAGTATAAAGAAATCATTTTACAATAAGTTTTGTATGACGGTAACATTTTACAATAAGTTTTGTATGACGGTAGTTTATTATTAGCACTATAATTAAAACAACATAATATAACAAAGCAAATAATAACAATAGGACCTTTTTACAAATTCATATATAAAATTACATATTAATCATAATCATACAAGTTTAATCAAAAATATAATAGATCTCAAATAGTAGAGTATCATACATGAAAAACATACAATGATATATGGATGATCAACAGATGATGAATATCTTGCTCATATTTACCTAGACTGTTATATTATTAAAACTCAGTTTTGTTCGCCCCAGTTTAAGTTCTCAGTGTATTATATCACGGTACTTAGGGACTGTGCCTTTTGTGCAGTAGGTGGGATTTACTGCTGAGATCCGGTCAAAATTATGCGGCTGGTTAATTTTGTATCGCTGACAGAATGTTCTGTAAAAGTAAACCCTGCTCAATACTCTGAATACACATTGGCCAATAAATGACCAATTTGCGATGTCAATAATGTTCGAAATTTCCGCTGAAGATTGGATTTCGGCTCCCTCAGTTAAGTCTACGAAAATCAGACCAAATGTTTTGCTTATACCTCTGTCAGACCGGGGTAGTGTCCTTACTGAGCAGCTATGGCGACGGAAAATGGTCTCAGAGCGCGATTAGCATGGTAAAAGCGTGGTGGAAACGCCAGATATCGTGCTGTGCACTCCATGGTCGACAATGATCCCCGAGTCAGAGCGTTTCTTTTAAGCATGTTCAAAATAAACGCTAAGGTTCAAGATCTGACCTGGAAAGCTGTTAGAACGTAGAAACAAGACAAGTTTGGTAATTCATGAACGCATGGCGTCTTAACCACGTTCTTAATACGACCATATCACGGTTGGCACTCTTGCATTATGTTTCTATGGCAACCATGCTTTTCTTGTATAAGACTTGCTATAAAAACAGGTGATTTAAAGTTCATACATCAGTGTGCATGTCGTCATCTTGAAATTTCAAAAAAAAATCTGACCAGCTTATATATAGCCGCCGTGATTACGTGGTAGTAAGAACTCATACGAGTGTGGTTAATGGGCCGCGGGTTCACTGGTGTTCGTCGTTGCCAAGCAGTAGATCTCAATAGAAACGCCATAAGCACGGAGAGGTCATGACCAGCGCGCCGCGAGAACGCGATATAATTGTACAGGTCGCGTTCTTTTTTCAAGCTTGTAATATTTTGGGGACATATTTTCAAATTGTGTTCATGTTTGCCGGTGACTTTATGCATTTTCTGTCGCGGTATAGTTTCAACAGCGCAGTAAGAACGCCCCCCACCCCCAGTTTGCCGGGGGCTTTATATAATAATGCGAACATACAAATATATGATTACTAAGGCCACATCAAATTGTTTTTCTGTTCATTGGGAATGCATGTAGAAACTTTCCTTCTTTCTTCGGGGGGAAAAGACTTACCTATATGTGCAGTTAAAAAGCATTTAGTTTCAATTTTTTTAAGTTTTGAAATTTTAAACAAACACCTTTCGGGTGATTTAAGTTATGAAGACCCAGAACAACAGAAAATCAAATTGTTGTGGCCTTAATTTCATACATGTCATATTTTAGTGAGTACATAAACCAGGTTTTAACAACAGCATACTAAGAAAATCGTCTAAATTATGCATGACAATAAATACTCTAGTAAATAACACAGAGCTATAGTAATTTGATAAAATAATTACAAACTATTAATTATAAATGCATCACAAAAAAAACCCATATTTTATAATGTGTGGACAAATCAAATTCTGAATCCATTACTATCAACATCCATCAGATAATTATGTTGCTTACCATTACCTACTGTATATAAACTTATTTGTACTTATCTCCGACATAAATCTTTGATTAATTACAGTACTGAGAGAGCATACACTTGATCTTTGTAATTGCAACATTTACATAATTTATGGTTATAATTTTAAACAATTTTCGTATTATGAAAAAGAAATGTTGATTTTACTAGTCACAATTTCATTTGAGTAGTAGTAAAGGCAACAGATATTTCAAATTAGACAAAGGCTGATTAACTTCTGATCTGAATTGGAAGTTACATGTATATAACATACAGTAAATAGATAGTTCAAGTTACCTAATAAAATAGATTTAACTGTAATGTTTTAGGTCAAATCTTGTGTTCCTTCACAAGTCAGAACATATATATAATGTGCTACCAAAAAGATATTACAGACATGTTCCGTATAGACATGTACTGATACATAACACTGATCCAATACAAAACTGATCTCATCAAATATTCTCAAAGACAAACAATTACCACTTGAGGTTAAATATTTAGATCTGTCATGTATTTTTAGTTAAGTTAACTAATAAATGTCATCTTTAAAAAAAAATGGGGTATTGAGTAGTGACATAAATAATTTACATTCAGACTTTTTTCAATGGAACTAAAATTATTGTGAAAAAATGATTGAAAGACATTTAGCAATTGAACTGGTACAAACCTGCCACAATTCTATGATGGAATAAAATAACTGTTTATTGCTGACCAATGTTTTTACTAAGATTCTCTAGTGTTAATAATGAGAGACATATACTTAACAAAGCATTCATATTGATCAATAGCATCAAAAATATTACTTATCTATATCCATCAATGAACATATATATTGAAACCAACAGGTATAAAATATAGAAATTTATGGATATTTTTTTAAAAAATTATATCATGAATTCAGAGAATGAACTGAGATCTTAAATATTGAATATTACAAATTACACCGCTGTTCCCTCATCATTCGATGGTTCAGCTCTTTCAGAAAGAATAATCAACAGTTGGTCAAATTTACGATGTCTGTCCTTACGATTTACACTGGCACCTCTAGCTCCCCATAATAATTTAAGTTGAAAGGCAGTGTCAAACATATCTAAAATGTCCCGATCACCATGAAAATCGGCCATTACAGCACTTCCTGTAATTTGATAGAGTTCAACTTGAGCAGCAATGACACGTGCAGTATCCAAATGTGTAAGAAACATATCTAAGCCTGCCACAGGGTTGTTGCGTTCCCATGTTAGTTCACTGAGCAGACTATCTAAATCTCGTTCTAATAAATACACTAGAGGGTTAATATTTGGCACACACACATTTTGTAAGGGGAGAGAACTGCTTCCCTCATTTAAAGCTTTATAGGCTGCCTTGAGTTTTGTGTCGAAGGTGTAAGCACTATTGGTGTGATTTTGACGTAATATTAATCTGGTTGTCTTTAATCTTGATACCTGAAAAAACAATAGTGCCGAGAATTAACATCATGTGTTTACATTTAGAAATTGTATGGAAGCAAGGAATATTACAGTCATTTTGAGACCCACAAAAAAGGGAAATTTTAAGATGAATTGTCACTTACAGTTCCTCCATGTCCAGCACCAAGGGATCTACAGCAAACTGAAATGAAATGAAGGGTTAACGTCTATCCACCAACTGGACATATGATGAGGGCATATTGCAGTGTGATATAAGTGAAATTTTCCCATTCATAGCACGCTGCAATATGCCCTCATCATATGTCCAGTTGGTGGAGAAAAGATAGACATTAACCCTTCATTTCATTTCAGTTTGCTATAGATCCCTTGACGATGGACGTGGAGGAACTATAAGTGAGAATTCTTAATATTATTCAGGGGAAATTTAATGTACTGCCAGTGATGTACACATAACCATGTTTGTTTTTTATCAAAATGATTAGACACTTTTCACTGAGAAGGGAAAACCATGTTGGAAAATCATTGAATCCTCGGTCTGCTGGTATTACATCTCCTTTATGCATAAGCCTTCAAGATGAATTATGTAAGATTTAGATAAAGAGATGGACGTTCGTGCTATAATAGTTTAAAAATAGATAGTGAAAAATGAATACATAAAAAAATTTCAGTCAAATTACCCTATTATGAGTAAAGTTATTTGTGGTTGATGGTTTCACAAGATAGTCTTGAATGTCAAGTACCATTATTATTATATTCAAGAAGGTCTTGATTATCCATTTTTAAATTAAATTATGAAATGGTGATTGTTTTTCAATCCATTCCACTTCACAACCATCTTGGCAATAAATTAATAATCTTGTCGCTCTTACACAATGCATCTTCAATTTAGAAGCTTATGCACTGTTTGAATCCAGGACACTGGAACTGTGAGCAGGGCACGGTTAACATAAATCTAATCATTACATTAGAATCCGCATTACAAAATAAACTAACCTGTTGTGAAGTGAGTCCATCCATAACATTGACAAAACTAAATAGATTGCCCAATAGCTTTAATTCTAAGGATATCAAAATCCATTGACTCATCATATTAGCTCGTTCACTGACTGTACTGCATGTTAAAATACTGACAATAACAAGTAACTTCATACAATGACATCTGTAATACATAAAATCAACAATGGCAATGTTAAAATACTGACAATAACAAATAACTTTATGTTAAAAATACTTTAAACTTTAAACATACATTATGTAAGAGAAAATTCTTTAGGCCTGAAATGTTATAAAAACTATTAATTAGACATTTATTAACTTATCCAGACCATAATCAACTCTCAATGTCAAGGCTAGCATGAGATTTTTGTTGGATTAAATGGATAACCGAGACTACTAGTTTTGTCTTACCGACTTTAGTAAATATGACCGAGGCTAAGCAAAACTTTCATTCGCTTAGTTCTAAGTTCATAATGGATCAATTTGATTGAAATTTTCATCAAATTGCCTTTACATTAGCTAGTGTTTAACTATATATTGTACTAAGAAATGCCAACTCGTTATCTAATCTCCTTTAACGTATCTTTAATAATTTAAAAAATTTAGAAGTATAATTAACACCTATATGTGTTCCAAGTAACACAGAAAATTTAATTGGACAATACCATCTGAGGGCCTTGTCACAGTTTTTTGGGTATTACAAAATGTATGTTCTGCACTGGGAATATTTTCCTTGGAGTTGAGATATTTTCAGAGTTTCGGATGTGCAAGATAACCCCAAAAATCTGTATTTTCATTCCCACATTAAGTTAATGTAAACAGATTCTAATATTTATTGTAAATCCTTATAATTACTTCCACACAAATTCATTAATATAAAAAAATAGATCAGCAATATATGTAGTTATCCCCCTTGACACATCATTTTTAATTTCTACACTGTTATTATTTAGATATTCATGTTTAAACCTCATCTCCAATCATATGACTATAAAAGCAATTACAATGCTAAAAAATAAATGAAACTCTAAAAAGAATAATTTCATTACATTAATATGTATCGCTCCACAAACTTGGAATCCAGCATCAGAAGAAGGCAGTATTATCTTTTTCTAGCCATAAATAATGACTTTAAAGTTTGATTAATATTAAACTTCTAGTTAGGGTTTCACACTGCGTAGCTTGTGTGAAACACTATTGTTTTTGTTAAAATTATTATTCTTATTATTATTATTATTATTATTATTATTATTATTCAGATTCCAATTTGAATAGATCTCAGCAACTACGTGTCGCATCGTTACGATTTCTTCGGTTTTACTGGGAAAGTGGGTGTGACTTAGAGGATAAAGCTATTTTGAACGTTCTGCGACATGTCCGAAATCACCGAAGTTATCGTTTTTAAAAATATTGCAGTAATTTTAACAATAATCATTGGATTTTAACTTTCGATACATTTTGGCATAGCCTGAGACAGGGCACATAGCTACGCTACTTTCGATTTTTGATTTTCGGCAAATCTTCGAAGATATTAGGCGCCAAATTTCGAAAATTTAAAATTTTACAAAAAACTTTTTTATTTATGAATATTTTTTAGTCGTATTGTGCACAGAATTAAAGGGTCATCTGACTAGTGCAAAAATGTTAAAAAATTTTGTCTCAGTAATTTACCTTGGCCGCCATTGGCTAATTCAGTTTTTCAGTCCTAGATTAATTTTTTATTGTTCGATTTGTATAAAACAAAGTTCATATGCTTCGTTGTATCAATTGTCGTTTTTTTTATTACCGAAAGTGTTATCTGTCGGCACCGGAAGTGGCATAATTTTACCAAAAACTACAATTTTGACAGTTATTTACGATCTTCATAAACAAATATTATTTTTTTGAAAAATTATATGACTCAAAGAGTGTGCCCTTTCAAGGCGCAAAAAATGTAGGAAGCAGTTTTTTTAATTTCGATTTCATTTTCGAGCAAATTCGATTAAGAGGCTAAAAATGGTGTAAAATTGGCCTATTTACAACCTATTCAGGCTTTTCAGATTTTAAAATATTTCTTCGTAACTTTTATAAACTTGTAGCTATAATCCATACGAAGAAAGTGTATGTTAAAATTCGTTTGTAATATAAGCAGTTGCCAAGAAATGGGCAGTTCTGCATAAGTCACTGTTTTCGTTATTTTGCCTGTAAAATAGTCAATTATTATTGGATTTTTATAAAAGTGACATCATTTGATTCAAAAAGCACGTAGCGTCATATCAAGTTGATTACAATTTAAAATTGACACCGGAAGTGACATCATTTGGTCAAAAAATGCATTTTACACTTTTTTAAATCAATGTTTTATTCAACCAAGAATAACTTAATATGTATTAATAATTTTAACTTTTGGTTTAAATTCACATATAAACAAAACTCATATGGTCATATAGATATCATAAAATGGTTTCTAACTTGTTCGGTTGCTGAGAAATAGACGGTTTTCTACAGGTCACTTTTGAAGGTTTCGGGGCCATAAAAGGGTCAATTATTATTCGATTTTCATAAACGTCACACCATGTTATACCTAATGCCATTTGGGATTTCATACAAGTAATTTAAGATTTTCATTATCACCGGAAGTAACGTCATTTTGGCAAAAACTGTATTTTTAGCCTCCAAAACAGATATTTTATTCAAATGAGTCTGTTTTGAAATCTTTTTCAAATTATGGTATTTGATGCCAATCAACAAATAGAATGAACCCATACGATCATACAGATACCACAAAATGGTTTCTAACTTGTACGGTTGCCGAGAAATAGCCGATTTTCTACAAGTCACTTTTCAAGTTTTTTGGTCTTTAAAAGTGGCAATTATTATTCGATTTAACGTTTTTATTTATAAATATTATTTAGTCGTGTTGTGCACAGAATTAAAGAGTCATCTGACTAGTGCAAAAATGTTAAAAAATTTTGTCTCAGTAATTTACCTTGGCCGCCATTGGCTAATTCAGTTTTTCAGTCCTAGATTAAATTTTTATTGTTCGATTTGTATAAAACAAAGTTCATATGCTTCGTTGTCTCAATTGTCATTTTTTTTATTACCAAAAGTGTTATCTGTCGGCACCGGAAGTGGCATAATTTTACCAAAAACTACAATTTTGACGGTTAGTTTCCTTCTTCTTAAACAAATATTATTTTTTGGAAAAATTATATGACTCAAAGAGTGTGTCCTTTCAAGGCGCAAAAAATGGAGGAAGCAGTTTTTTTAATTTCTATTTCATTTTCTAGCAAATTGGATTAAGAGGTGAAAAAAGGCGTAAAATTGACCTATTTACAACCCATTCAGGCTTTTCAGATTTTAAAATATTTTTACATAACTCTTATAGACTTGTAGCTATAATCAATACGAAGAGAATGTATGTTAAAATTAGTTTCTAAAATAAGCAGTTGCCGAGAAATGGGCAGTTCTGCATAAGTCACTGTTTTCTTTATTTTACGTGTAATAAAGTCAATTATTATTGGATTTTTATAAAAGTGACATCATTTGATTCAAAAAGCATGTAGCGTCATATCAAGTTGATTACAATTTAAAATTGACACCGGAAGTGACGTCATTTTGTCAAAAACTGCATTTTAATCTTTTAAAATCGATATTTGTTTCAACCAAGAATTATGTCACATATAATAATAAAATTAATTTTTGGTTTAAATTCACATATTAACAAAGCTCATACGGTCAAAAAGATATCATAAAATTGTTTCTAACTTGTTCGGTTGCCGAGATATAGGCGATTTTCTAAAAGTCACTTTTGAAGGTTTTTGGCCCATAAAAGTGTCAATTATTATTCGATTTTCATAAAAATTTTCACCCTTTGAAGCCTAATGTCATAGACGATGTTCAAAAACTAATTTAAAGTTTTCATTATCACCGGAAGTAACGTCATTTTGGCAAAAACTGTATTTTAAGCCTTCAAAGCCGATATTTTATTCAAATGAGTCTGATTTGTAATGTTTATACAATTATGATATTTGATTCCAATCAACAAATAGATTAAACCCATACGGTCATATAAATACCAAAAAATGGTTTCTAACTTGTACGGTTGCCGAGAAATAGACGATTTTCTACACGTCACTTTTCAAGGTTTTTGGTCTATAAAAGTGGCAATTATGATTCGATTTACATAAAATTTTCACCATGTGATGCCTTATGCCATTTCTGATTTCATAAAACTAATGGAACATTTACATTATCACCGGAAGTACTGTAATTTTGTCAGGATCAATTACATGTAACAAATGTATAAAATGTAATGATATTGCTGGATTTGTTTGTTTCTGTTTCCATTTTATTTGATGTGTGCAATTCTTATGTGGAAACCTGTATATTGGTTTCATTGGTACCGGAAGTGACATATGTTCAAGAGTAACGTGGCACCGAAATTGACACAAGTTCAAGTTCAAAGGTAACATGGCACCAGTGAAACCCGTCATTCCTGCATGCAGGTCTAGTTTGATTTTGAATTTATATACTATAATTTAAACCAGTAACATGGAGTCATTATTTCGTTTGTGTAATTTTTCTGAAAATGACTGTTACGGTGTATACCAATTTCCAGGCTAAATAATTCAATCATTTTATTAGATAAATGTCATATCAAATGAAAGATCACTGAAAATGTATAGGTTTTATGCATTGACACAATCTGAGTGGAAATATTTACCCACCCAGTACAACATATGCCTATGACTATTAAAGGCAATATACAGACATGATTTGGATTATCAGGTTTATGTACAAACCAATAAATCTGCACAAATACGTCTACTAGCCCAAATAACTATATACATGAAAAATAAGCGTCCAAAACTTACCTTTCTATAATATCCTGTCTCAAATCTTTACCCTGAGGCAGTGTCAATAACTCTAGCCCCGATTCTACCCCCATTCCATGATCCTCATTAGTTAAAACATGAACAGCATCTAAATCCATCTTAGTACAATGTAAAGCCAACACTCGAGCATCTTTTTCTAATAACATGGATTTCAATATTATCATACTACCAGCCTCCAACGGTTTACAGTCGTTTGGCAAGACGGCGAATTCACTCGTACGAACATTAAAGCTTGAAGAATTGCGTATCACTGGTTTTGTCATTTTGCGTTTTTTTAGATACATGGTGTCATACTTGACATTTATGTTGTAAATATCCTCATCAAATCGAATATCCTTAGTTGGAGAATCCAGCTCCGGAAAAACACGATTACTTAAAACTTTTCCGTATATCGAATGCGAATTAAGATTATGGGAGGAATTTTTAAGAGTATTAAAATTATTGTCATAAATGTTCGGAGGACTAGTTAATGCTGTCGGAGTTTTAATGTCAGGTGCAGTAGAGTTCTTTCCCTTGACCCAACTGGGTTCCTCTTTCACCTGAGAGTAATCAGAATAATCTCTACCGTCATCGTCTTCATATAACGCAACATTCCTGACTAAAACCTTTGGTCGTTGTTTATATTTAATGGAAGGGATTCGACTGGGTTTAGGGGGTGGAGGCTTTGTTAAATCACTGTCTGATCCGGATTGTCCAGTTCCTTTATGAATTGATTTTTGCTCCGACTGAGTAGGCATTAAGACAGGTTCGCTGCCTGATCTTTGATGATATCGTGTAATTTGACGTTCTCTGGAGGGAGATCGATGTTTAGCTTGTGGCGTATTAATCACTGGTAAACTGTCACAACGATCCATGGCATTGGACCCCAGTCGTGTATCTTTAATCTCATCCACAGACAACAATGGCTGACTTCCTGTTCGCTTTGGTGTCCTTCGTTGCATTTTTGGACTCGTTGATGGACTAACGGCAGGAGAAACAAAAGGACTAGGTCTCGGACTTTGCGATGGTGTGTAAATACCAACCGTTGATAAATTACTCAAGGCTCCATATTTGGTATCATAATAGCTCAATGGCATCGAACGTATAATAGGTTTCTTGAGTTTGGCTTTGGAAGTACGAGTGATGAATTTATTCTGCGTTAAATAAAAGTTAATCAAATTCTGTATTGTATCGAAAGATTCTTCTTCAAATTGATAAGATATTCGCGGAATTTTTCCACCTTGTGCAGACTGGATGTTGGCGTTGATCATAAAATGTAACGGAACTCCAGACCAACAACAAGTCAGCACAAAATCACCTGGTTTAGAAATACAGTCACGCACTAAAAAATCACCATTTTCTTTTACTATGACTTCTGCTCGCTGCCTGGAGATGTTACCATGGTACCACCCATGACTCTTTAACTCTGATGGATCCGATTCAAATTCTCGTTGCAGATCCTCCTGAAGTTTTTCTTGAGAACTATTTAGGCTGGAATAATCTGGATGGCTGTAGGGAGATGGTGGTGAAACTCTGAATGAAGAATTAAATGAAAACAAACATGAACTTATATTTATATTGAGATATTAATATCCTTCCCATTCATCACGACATGTAATACCATGAATGAATGTGTGCATATTAATTGTCATGTGAAACAGAAACATAAAACAATAGAGGACTTTATATTCATTATTAAATGTGCAATGCTTATTGCACATATACAATTCTGTACAATAGTACGTCACAACAGGGGTGTAGTGGGGAATGTAATTCAGTTCCTGGTTGAATTAAGACAATGAGTCATATATAAAGTCTACATGATAAAGTATGTGTACATGTTTATCAACAACATATAGTCTATTATTACTGTAAATCTGTATATTGTCACACATAACTTATACTAACAGAAATATAAGATAGAAATATAACATGAAATAAAAAAAATCAAGCACGATTCAAGTTGAGCATTATAAACTGTGTGTAAAATTGGAGTTCAAGTTCTCGATCTTAAAGAAAGGATATTATGTTCTTCAGAATTTGAAGAAACATTCAAAGAAATCTGCCCACTAGCTGTACATAGGTCAGTGACCAAAATTACAATAATTATAGATTCAAGTTTAAGTTTATTTTGAATACCGGAAGACCAGATAAATGTTTTTGATGCCTCTTTACACAGAATTCTAAAATAAGAATAATTCCTGTAAATAACCATATCTCAAGATGGAAAATTCACACGGGTTATATTTGTAGAATAGCCTACAGATACTCGTATATTGGCCTTGAGCCATTTTAATCATAAAAAGAATGAAAATATAATGAAAGGTGTTACATACTGTATGCCAGGTGGTGGTAAATGAGTGGGACCAGGTGAGTGAATTGGTGAATGATGACTTCGTCCTTTAATTAACAAAAGAAAAATAATGAAAGTACTAAAATCTTACAAGACAAAGGCAATAACCAAATTTGATAAACTTCTTTAAGTACCGGCATAAACAAAATATGTACCTGTAACTAGAAGAAAACCATAACTGTTTAATCATATGTCAGAAATCAATAGCATTTTTCATCTCATAAACATAAGTACTGTTTATAAATTTCAAGTCCGAATTTCCAGATCATCAAAAATGCTATAATCAGAAATGATTGAAAACAATTAGAGCTGCTGAGTTATCAGAAAAAAATAGGCACTATCACATGTAAATGGATCAAAGAATTGCATGTAAATGGATTAAAGAACAAACAAACTGTGGACAATGGACAGATTAAGTGATCGACTTTCCAAAGAAAAGCTTAATGACTATAATGCCATTGACTTATTTGGAGATTATTTCAGTTCATATATTTGTAACTGAATAAATATACCACTCCTGTCTGTATGGATCTTCAATCAAACACGCTGACAAAATCGTGATATTAAGACAGATTCAATACAACAATAATAAATAATTTCACATCTACCTTTTTCATACTTTTCACGAAGTATTCGTAAACTGGAAACTATTTTAGCGCGATGTCCACCATTATGAACTCCAAGATCTCTTATTTCTGATTCTGTTAGATATAACAAATCCTGAAGAAAAAATGGAAGGAAATTAATTAATTTAAAAGTAATCCATTGAGTAGAACTTTAAATCATCACATGAAAATAAAAACTGATGCAGGATCTACATAAAAGACTCTACAGTCTGTAACAACAGAATAGAGAATGTCATACCAAAAGTAATCGCAAACTGCTATTTCTAATTTATCACAATTTAGGTAATAAACACATAACTACTTAAGTGCGGAATATGATCAGTGTCATCAGTCAAGTGTCATCAATCAATCTGCTGATATCACCCAATATGGATGCAAATGATGTAAGTGATAATTTGATTGGCTGATTATCAGTATTTCATTGTTTCCTTGGATACAAGTATTGTTACCACTCCATCCATATGTACTAAAATGACTTGATATTGGGTAAGACGATACTCTTTATTAGTAATATCAAGCTACCGAATATTGAAGGTTAATGACATTTCATCTTTTAGTCATATCCTACTATTATTATTAATTTCCTTAGTAGGATAGTATCATATTTATACATTTGTTATTTATAACATGGTTTATCTTAATTGTTGCGGAAAACAGACCTACTTGAAATAAATTAGTAAGATAATACAATATATATAAGTGCTATATTGTTGTTTTACGGATGTATAAAGGGATTTTCTGGTCTGGTAAAAATTAAAGTTTATCGTTTATTGAGTTAATAATGAGGTATGACTTAATTTCACACTGATAATGAGAAATAAAATGAAATTGGGTTTAACAACCTACTTTATTGCACCAAATCATGGGCTAATGAAGACAAAAATCCATTAGATGAGTTACAGAACCCTGAGAAGCAAGCAAATCTAGGGATCACTTCCGAATGACTCAATATTTTGAGATCTAAATTTCAGAGAAGCTATTTGGGCGATTTCCTCACATTTCGGCATTTGGTATAGTTAAATCAACTCTTATCAACAGGGGGATCACGGTGGCTAAGTGGGTAAAACACTGGCTCACTATCCTGGGGTGTTTGAGTTTGATCCCACCAATAGTCGAGAAAGTTCATCTAGATTTTACGGTAGGTTTCCCCTTGTCAGTGATGCAAGATGAAGGGCCTGACAAGAACAGCTGTGTAGTCATTCAAATGGGACAAAAAATGAGGTCCTGTATACACATTGGTGTGCACGTAAAAGATCCCTTGGTAGTTAAAATTCGATATAAGAGTAGGCTGTAGCACTGCTGCCCAGTCAAAATTTCCCTCGTAGCTCACTGTATGACGTATGCCCATCTTCATTAGCTCAGTTTAGGAGCAGAACAATAGAACGTTAAACCCCATTTCATTTCTTATCAACAGTTATATGTACCCAGTGAAATGTGGAATTGCCCATTTAAAAAGAAATGATTTATTAGCCTACGAAACTCTTTTTTGTATTATGTTTCTTTTTTGGATTATGTTTCATAATCCTTTTATACATCATTAACTTTGCCATTACTGCATTGGGGATGGGCCTTTAACATGTTGTCATATAAAAGCAAAACAAGCTATTATTATTCAATTTTAGTTAAAAGCGACCTGAACACTATGACATAGCCTGGTAAAGGTATTAACCAAGTTGATTTTAACTAACACATTACACATAGCTGGATCTAAATTAAACTTTATGCAATTAACGTCACTCCACATGAATAACAAACACTGCATAATGAATAAAGGTATGTATGAGGTTAGTAGAGACATGTAATTGGGTAATAACAAAATAGCACTCAATTTTCCATGTATAAAAATTACATCTATGTAAACTGCAATGTTTTTATTTATAATGAAACCTACATTAACAGTTGAGCAATGTTGGTTATCCTAGGATAATAATTCAAAATATTTACAAAAACCTGTGGCCTGTTAATTGAAAACTGAATATTCTATCAAGTAAGCATATAGGCAAGTTATCAAATTGGCAATTCCAGACAGACTTTTAACTGGCCTCATATCAAATTATTTGATTATGATTGTAGCCATTTCTGGCCTTTTTTAAAACAATCATTTTACTATAACATACTTGGTTATATCTGTGAGCTCCCCAAAATGTTCCCATTTGGGTCCTGCAGCTCTTAAAACCATCCCTATAGATGCATGAATTTGAGATAACATACATTGAACAAAAATCATGAAATATTAATTCAATTTAAAAACTTTATGTGTGTTATAAAAAATGGCCGACAGTGAAAGTTTTGAAGTGGAAGCCCTGGTCCCTAGAAACTGGAGTAGAAGCAGTGTTAGGTAGGCACCACGGATCAGTATAATCACTGAAATATGACTACAGTAGTACAGTTCCATGTACACATGATTATTGAAACTGAACATGAATGTTTTGAAAACAATATTCTCACCTCAACCCCCACATATTTGGTAAAATGTGGTAAATATTCTGCAAGTCCAATTGCATCTAGCCATGTTGATACAGCTATATGTTTATGTGCCATCAACTGTTGATTATGTCTCTTCTCTAGCACCAATCTATAAAAAACAAATATACAACATATTTATTATACAATATATAAAACATATTTTTCAAGAGATATATTTAGGTAATGAAAATGGACCAACTTGGTCGACTTCAGAATTTATATCTGTCATGTAAGAACTGAAACTTAACACATATATTATGTCAAATATTGACTGAAGTGTAAAGTCTGGTTTGAAAACAACCAATTTTTTTTCCATTCAAATTGATACAAACAACATATTCAATCTTGAACTCAAAACCCTTATGCAAATAGAACGTCAGTTATATTTCAAAATATATAATTAGGGAACCAAAGCTATTCTCGATAAGACGGCTTAATTTTACCTGATTAAAGCCTATGGCATTATTATAAATGTGGTTGTCCACTGGTAAATCAACCAATACTTGTTCAAAGTTATAAAATCAGCTTGTCTTTTAGTTAATCAAACGATCGTCAATGACAATATACGCTTGATCCACTGTTACTTAATATATATTCATGTTCACTTATCTAATACATAAATATAACCTGTTAACAGTGGTATATATGTATATGAAGGTCTCCACAGTAACTTAACTAAACCTTACTGGCTATGTATGCCCCAAAGCCCTTTTTCCTCACATCTATGTTAAGAATTTAAAATACCCATAGACATTATAAGGCTAGAATGGTAAATTTGACATTAGGTTAAAAGATGTACTGAACTATGCTACATGTGTAATTGTTAAATGATAACCTATAATTAATGCTATTATTTCCATACAATTGGAAGGTAATTGTTGACATATAGTTTAATGGGCATTGTATTCATGATGAACAATGTAAATAAACAATGGAAGGGATGATGACAATGTCCTGTACTTTTCTTTTGCCCTGTAACTAGGCCAAAACAAAAGTAGATACATTTCATTGTATTCAAGGCTTTTTAACCCTTGTCGGTGCACGTGGGGTCTCCGTGGACCCCATGCACTTGTTTTATAGTATTTTGTAGTAAATCTTGGGCACTGCTTTCTGAAATTTAGTGACTTTGTCTCCAATATATTTTTACACGTAGCGAATAGATCGGTATTCATCTGCTTCCCACATGAAGAGTTATGTTACATGCCAAACAGGCCCAACGCTTGTAGGGCACAAGGGGTCCAATCGGACCCCAAACTTACAACTCGCAGTAGGAATTTTGCTAATGTGTTTGCTGCCTGATACCATATTGCGTATGCCAGACTATTCTCTCTTTCAACATCTACATGTTACAAATACCAAAAATTAAATGATGAATTCCAAAAATTCTATGGTTTTTGTATCAAGCGTGAATCGCCATTTAACCTCGTTATAACATAGTACACAAAGTAGCAATTTTGTGAGTATTATTAAATCTGTTCAAAATATCACTTAAATGTTTTTGTATAATAATTTAGTTGTTTTTCAGTTGTCAAATATAAATGCAAATAAAAACTTAACCGCTGCTTTTAAATTCAAATACATCTGTACCTAGAAACTTTGAATTTCAACTGGGGTCCATACGGACCCCTTGTAACCTGCTATGTGATTCTCACCACGTGCACCCACAAGGGTTAAAAAAGATTTTTCCCCTTCTTTTCTTTTTTTCTCTGGAGAGCAACATTACAAATTGGAAAACAGTGCCGAAAAATATAGTCTTCAGATCTATGGGAGTTAAAATCAAGTAAGCCTATGGCATCCACATGACAAGTTCTACAAACTGTCTAACTGATTATAATTTCAGACTGCTATGGAAGAGATAAAAAAAAAATAGTGTGGTACTACTGGTACTTCTAAAAAATGTTAAAGTCAAGAACTGTAGATGGCCAGAGTATACCCATATGGTAAATTCTGTCATGTAGCAATATAGATGCCATGGTTTTGAAAAAAACCTATTGATTAATTTAGAAACTTCCAAACCCCTTTGCAACAAAAACTTTGCAGTCAATCTAAATCGGGGAATTGATTTTATTTAAATAAGATCTCTCAGTTGATTTGACAAAAAATTTAGTTTGCCTCAAGGCGACAAACTGACACCTTTTTATTTTACTGCTCAATTATGAATAAGATTTTATCTATAAGAACTCATGACAATACATGTAAGTATACAAGGTGATTAAAATCAGTAGTTTATCTATCATTATTTTTTGTCAGTACTTATTTCCTTTGATCATATATATTATGATTTTCTCAAGACTATTGTTGACAAGTTAAACTCTTGTTCATTTATGTTAGAATTGTCCATGATTTTGCAGGCTGTATATTGATATACATGTAGGGTAAAGGATGACGATGTATAGAAATATTTAGCTGTTCTGAAGTCATTGTCTAAATAAACACATTGAGTATCAAAATGAGATTAAGGGGACTTCCCCCTGAACAATTTTTAAAATGAGGAACAAATATTGATACTTCTAATATATATATATTTTGCTTAAAATATCAAATAACTTACTTTACATGATAAATCACTTTAAAAACACTCTTCATGGAGTAAAAGAATTTTAACAGTTATATTATAACTGTACACTTTAAATGAAACTTTAACATGAACTTACAATACACCATGTGCACACTTCTAACAGTGCATATATAAGTAGAAATTTGACCACAATAATGTTTTATGATTCTTTAATTAAACCCCCACAACAACCACTCTACATATTAAAGGCAGTTCCCAAATGAAACAATCATGCATTTTCCAATTAAAATATTTACATGTAGTATCTATCTACCTAGTATCAGCCACCTGAAAGGGACAATCTCGATTATAAGGGGGAGAATAAAACTGCTAAAACTGCTTAATTTTGTGTAAAAAGCCTGTAAATTCCTCTAAAGGGCCAAGGAATTGACTCAATATACGATATGTTTTTATCTGGAAATGAAAACGAGTGTTCCAAGCTGTATTATCAATGTCTGTATAGACATCTAAAGGAACAGCAATCGATTCTCTGGTCACATGAAACGGGTTGCATATCCGAATAAGCGGTGTTGATGTTCACGTCCAAATGACTCAATATTTTGAGCTGATATTTTGAGGCAAAGTAAATGCATCATTTGGGCGTTTAAATATTGTATGTATACAGATTTTTCTTCTGAAACTCTGTTACCCAGGATGGTCTTTTTAATGGCATTCTTAATAAATTTTGAAATGATGGAATATTTCATTTAAATGTACTACTCTACCTTAATATTGTTCTTTAATAAAGTTTAAAATAATGGAATATTTACAAAGTTATCTGATCTGAAACTTGACCTAAGATTTCGAGTGGCTTACAGCTTGTTAGAGTGTTTGTCAGGTATAGTAGATAAAACTACCATTAACAGATTATCTTATGTAAACAATCAGATGTTAGTCTATTATTGGGTTATAATGTAACACACCTGTTTACCTGTTGTAATAATCTCAACACATAAAAAAACAGATAGGATTCTAAAAAAAAATAATCTATTTTCGAGTGTCTCAGAACCATCTCGAAGTACTATGTCTGTTGTTATGATGTGTTGAAATGTAACACATTTTTTATTAGAAAAGCGTGAATATTTGATGCAATATGAAAGTTAAAACCCTAAATTTAAAATCAATAACTTAATATTTAACATAATTGTTATAAAATATAGCTGAAAAAGTATTAATGTACATCACCAACTTGTTCATGATTCTAAGATGTCCGCTTCTTACTTGTCACATGAAGTCCATGATATTATTATGTATCGGTACTTCTAATCTAAAGCAGTACTTCTAATCTAATGCGGAATGTATTTAAAATAACAATGTCATTATATTATGCACAAAAAATGAACATTACCATCCTCAAAATGACCACAAAATTTCATAGAATGCTGTTGTATATTCAGATAACATTTCACACATAAATATGTCATAATCTTTCAACACAATTAATTTAGGAAGGTATTCAAAAGTTTAAGTGATTTACATACAAAGAATCAGTAGGTCACATAGAATTATATATAACGTCAAGATTTTAAAATTAATTTTCACAAATGATCAGTCATCTGTAACTTTAGAAGAAATATGATTATAGAATTAACAATGATTTTATACAACCTGAGATATCATATATCATATGCACTCATTGTTTGACAATTCCTCTGATGATGTGGGTATTATCTAAAATATGTCAGTGCAGTAAATAGTTTACATATTCAAATTATAATTAATGTGTTTAGAATAAGATAAAGCTTGTTTCAGGTGTGCATTGGTTATACAATATAAATAGACAGCCTGTTCTTTTAACTGCACCTAAGCATAAGGACTATTGGATTTGGAGGGGGAACAAATACTATGGTGATAGTATACAATAGCATAGGCAGTCTTGAAGATTCTTGTTAAAATTTGACCCATAATATTCCCGAAACTTTCCAGTTGAATTTCTGTGATCACCTCATCAGAATTTGCAATCACACTAATTTGTAGGGCTGTCCAGCATAATTTTGTATGCGTACATCTCTGTACCGTCTTTACAATATCATTTTTTCTGTCCTCAGTTTATTGTGTAGTTATCCTGCATTATCTGTTTTTTAAAAAAATCAATTCTATCTAATAGTTTGTGGAATCTCCAGGGGGGGGGGGTCACCATCTGGTGGTCCTCAGGCTATGGTAATCCTCTTCCCTCACAAGGCCCTTTGAGTAGGTACATGTGGGTGATTATGAAACGTATATATATATATATATATATATATATATATAAAAGCACATTTTGTTTATTATACAAATTGCATCAGCACCTGTAAACATCAACTTCAAAGAGAAATATTATCCTGACAAATGAAAAGGGCATCATTATTGAAAGATTAAAGCCATACTCTGTAACGGATACATTTTGAGGTTTACCTTCATGTAGCCAAGTAAAGCACTATATAACGTATATACACCACAGGACAGAAATAATAAACATAGACCAGCTTCTATTATTTTAATAAAAATTATATTTATATTGCAATAAGGGCAAACAAATAATGAATGGCTATAAATAATTCCTAATTATTAGCATGTGTTACCATATATAAACACCAAAATATGAAGTGGGTTGGAAAATATACCCTATGGTATTCTACATGGACTGTAAGAAAATAAATATTTCACATGCAGAGCACGCATTATTCACATCCATCTGATTTTCTAAACAGCTATTAGTAAGGCAAAGGCAATAGATAACTTTTTGTTGGCCACACTGATTTTTATGTTCATGTTTATTTCCAGCAAAAACCTTTTCAGAATGAAGGAATGCAGTGGGACTTCTATTCTAATCAGCTAGGCTAATGAAAACGACCATGTGCCGGCATGCAGTGTGCCATGAGAAAAAAATTTTGCTCAGACAGCATTTGAATAACAACTGTCAATGAACTTTTACATGCACACCAATTTGTACACAGGACTTCAGTTTATTTTTCATCCATTTGAATAACTAGACATTGTTTCTTGCCAGATTCTCTGTCCTTCACCACTGACAAGGGGAAACCACTCTTGAAAATTCCTTTCTGGATCTTTGCAATTATGTTTTTAAATAACACAATAAATGCAGCGAAATCATAGCCAACAAATGAAGGGGGAATTATAGCATGATGTAAGTAAAAAATTTTTTTTTGACGTGACATTGCTTAGATAATTAAAGTGTGGAAATATGATTGAAATCAACTACACATTTTTTACAGGATTGGTCAGTCTTTCAGGTGGAACTAAAATATTGTAAATCATTAGATGATATTAGAACCTATTGGTTTATATAATTAGATCATTTATATATACAATATTTCACATTAATGTCTAAAAGGTTTAGACTAAGACCACCATGTCTGATGTTTGCAGTGGCTACCTATAAACAGGAAATGGTTGACATTAGTAATTTAATTATACCAGCACCTAAAAGATTATTATTAAGTAAGTACAAACAGTCCCGGGTCACTTTAAATACCACTTTTAAAGTTATTGGACATTGATATCGTTTACTTCTAAGTCATTTTAAATGTACTCAACCCATGGCTGCCACATAATACAATTACAATGAAACTTTAGAATTATGGATTTCAGAACCATTAACTCTTATTTCAGATCTTTTATAATTGGAATGTTAGTTTGATGGCGTTGCATCTTCCAAGCAAGATTTGTCTTGACTTGCAACATGTCCGGGCAACACCCTCATTACACATTGCATAGCATAATGCCTGTCTTCATTTATTACATTAACTCTGATGGAGAAGGAAAACAGAACATTAACCCCCATTTTTTTTAATTTCTGTCTTCTCTGTTGAATAATAACTGATGCCATGATTAGCATAGTTTCATCTACTACAGGTCCCTAAGCATGTAGAAAAAGACCAATAAACATTACCTTAACTTTTTGGCTTATAAAACATGCTTCTTATTAGCTATATAGATAGAAAGAAGGTATGCCAGACTTAATAATGATACAATTACATGGAACTATTTCATCAAATGACAAAATTCTGTTGTTTTATACATAAGATATAAAGTGTTTAAAAAAAGCAAAATATTCACTGAATATGTTTCCATTTACACAAGCATGTCCGCTACGTAAGTAAAAGTATGTAACTTTGCATAACAAACATAATGGCTGTCTACAATTTACGTGTTTTTTAAATTAGTGTAAATATAAGTACAATGAATCTTTTATTTACAAGCACAATGCCTATATTCTTTTTTCAACTTTGGTCTATAGATTAGTATTCATTTTGTTACCCATTATTACATAGCATGGTTAATCCACCCTTCCAAAGTTGAACTTGTGTAATTTTACAAAATAAAATTTTTTAAATTGCATAGCCATGTTTGGCAGCTCTAAAGAATTCATTTACCATGAAAACTTCACAACAAGTCTACACTTTTAAAGGTCCATTCAAAAAATATTAAGAGTTGTCATGCTCATGCCCCATCCTCTGTCACCCTTCCAGAAGGAAATTATTTAAAAATATCGCAATATTTCAAATTAAAGCCTTTAAACAAGATTAAATAAGTCATTTTGTCAAATTATGTCACAACTTCAATTGTTATTCCAACAAACAATGCAAAATTAAATCATAACAATCTAATGTCGAAGTGAATCCGATTCAAAAGCTACATTGCACAGGACCTGTGCCACAGGTATTGAAAATGATCCAATCTACAAAATGACAGAACAGAATTAAGAAAACTAAGAAATTGAGTTCTACATACAATTCACTTGTCAGCAGAGATGAAGTTAATGCATTAATATTTTGTCATCTAATTGTAAAATATATAAGTCTACATTAGGCCCACCTGTGAACAAATATTTCAGTGAATTGTTATTCACCTTCCTCACATTTTATCAGATAACCAAAGAAGGAAGAACTACTTGACATTCAGTTGAAGTCAAAGTTTACACTAATAGTTAGCCATTATATTGCCCTACAGCAAGTTTAAACTGACCTTGTACCTTTAGTATTATTTACGCGTCTGCTTCAATTACCTGACGAGATTTATCTCCTCTTGTTACAAAAATATCAAGTTAAAACCCACAGGTAGGCTATATATGTATATATATATATATGTACAGACATATATACACACACCTCAATTCAATTAACTGGACATTAAAAGCTTAAATAGTCTAGATTAATGATAATAGTTCCTCTACTTTTACATATCTGCATGAGGTGTCTATAATTAGCAAGTTCTGTCTTTTAATTTGGGTGTGACAAGGTCTGGTGGCAAGTTGTTATCTTTAATGAGACAATTGTTCCAACCCAAGATAAACTATGAAATATTGGCTTACTCTGTCCTAATTTCATCCATTGGTGTGTTCATAGACTTTTTTCAGCTTGTGTGTTCACATTGCCACATAAAGTTTGTGTAATCTTGAATTGGATGGTTAATTTAAGATTTATCTGTGATGTTACTCTGTGAAATTCAGGTACCAATCTCCAAGAAGCTTCCCAGCAATATAAAGGGTGAAGATGAACCTGCTCCCTTTAGAAAGAATAGGGTTTAACATTAGGCCATTTCAGGCTAACTTATATGGGTCAATTCTATTTCAATAATTTGCATGTAAGTGGGGTCTTTAGCAATGGGAGGAAACTGGAGGACCCAGTGAAAAACAAACTATATCTGTGGTCATGTACAATGGAGGATTGAAAACCAGGCCACTTGATTCATTTACAGACCGTTTCGCCATCCAAATCCCCCCTCTCTCTTTAGAAGGAAATCATATCTGCATACAATAGTTAATTCAAGTGCTGATTTTACTATTTGATTTGAACATTCTGAATTATTTTTGTTGCATTTCTAGGTTGCTAGAAACTGTAAATCTGCCAAATCTAAATATATTTTCCTTTTTGTATGTTTATTTATCTGAACATTAGTTGATTTCACTTCGTTCATATAATTAAATAATTCACAGTGGACAAAAACTGATCAATTCAGTTAGATTTAATCAACAATGAAAAATGAATACTAAATACTATGAATAACGAAATATTGATGTGAACACTATTGCTCATTATTATTTCCCCAATATCATACCTGAAGTATTTTCCCCAATATCATACCTGAAGTATGTGAATACAAATCTTACGAACATTAAGAAATAGTATGAGTGTACTGTGGAGTGTGGACCATATAAGAAATCAAAAGTCTGTCTATCTTGGTGTCATTGTCCAAGAAACAAGTATGCTTAGTTTTATGTCGATCATACCGTACTAGAATTGGCAGAGTCTTTAGCTTTTTCAAAAAGTGTCACTCTCAAGAATAAGCAGAACATCAAGATGAGTAGCACTAATGGGGTCCAGGCTCCTGTGCCGAAAATTTCAACTTAAAATCCTAACTGTGATACAAAGGAGCCATATAGTTAGTGCAATCATTTGATACAAATCTTAACAAATGTTTCAGAAAAATCTGATAAATTCAAAACCTTACCTCTAATTTCAAAACTTAACAAATATGCCCTGTTCCTCCTACAGCATTTAATCAAAATGGTCTTTAATTCAAATTCAGGAGATTTATAAAATAAAAGTTTCATCATGGCATCAAATGATAAGCAGGAACTCAGAATGGTTGTTTCTGTTAAGATGAATATACCATCCTAATAATCTCTACCTAATCACACATCTGCCATTTCTGTTTTGGAATCATAGTAAAAATGGCTGATAAATATATCTGAAACAGTATACTACTTGTTCTCTATGTTTTGATATTATTAGGGTAGTTTTTTATTTGACAGATTGCAAGAGATGATAAAAGAGTAGATTTGATACATCAGACATAAGACAGTTGGTCAGTGCACTAAATCCCCATCAAAAAAATCCAAACATTGGCAACCATGCCATCTATATTTTTACATTTAAGGCAGTGCAAGGAAATATTTAAAAAAAAAATCCTGCCATTACCAATATTCAATAAAATATATTAAAATGAATCTAAATCACAATCTTTGAAGTTATACTTGAAAACTATTTCATACTGCCCTTTGAGGATTTGGGTAGCCATTAATTAGGTAGATAATTGATGAAACATATCACCTTTGGCTGAGACAGTTCATTGTGATTTTCCAGCTCAGTTCTCCCTGGTCAGTGATGGTGAATGCACGGCCTGGCATGAGATACACAGTCATTCGGATGGTATGATAAAAACCAAGGTTCCATATAAAAGAAACCTTAAAGACCACATAAAATAATAATTCTTAATTGCATTATATTGATAGCCAAGGGTTACTACATTCATTTGACGTCAAGTTCACACCAATCTGATTAAAATTAATTCAGATATTAACGTTTAAACATCAGATAGCAAAAAACAGTTTTCAAATTTTCAATTACAACCTTAATCCGGTTGATTGGCTGGTGACGTCACAGGCACAACACATAATCTATACAATATATCACTGTATACACACCACCAGTTAACACGTGTGTATTCGTTGGTCCAATTAACATTTGACTGGCGTAATCATTATTTACATGTAAGCTACATATTACTATACTATTAGTGCTGGCACGATAAATCGGTGAATCGATGTATCGCGATTCACCGTTTCACGATACCTGTATTGAATCGCGGGATGCCGAATCGATTTTTCACGATTCTTTTTTGCTTTTTATCAACTATATTATGAACTTTAAAAACTTTAAATTATATCCTCAACCCTAAATTTTATTTGAAACAATGACACTTCGCAAACGATGTCCAGTAGTCTTGACATGTGTGTTACTATAAATAGCGCACGACCGTAATTACCGTTAGTTTCGTAGGTTAAGATTTTCGTTTTGTTTCCGAATTTTAAAGTTTGTAATAAGGCTAAGTTAATAAAACATACATATATTTGAATACATAAAACAACATTTTACTCTCGAATTTTATAAATTTAGAACGTAAATATAATAGATAGTAGCTCTTGTAAAAATCAAAATGGCGGTAAACACAGTCGCAATAACAAATGGGAACATTTTGGGTTTTTAAAGGGTGACACAACGAAAATTGTTTGTAGAATATGCAAAACTATTCTAAAATATTGTGGTAATACAACCAACCTCATCACTCACTTGACAAGACACCATGGTGTCCATAGTGGCGACTGTCTTCTTGTCTAAGTTCGTCTGCTAGGATTAGAGTTTACTACTAGTACTATATAGTAAATAGGAGGCCGAATCAAGTTTATTTATTTCCTGGTTTTAGTGACTTCATTAAAAGCACAATCACATATTTAATTTGTTGTTTTATTGATAAATCTATGACCTAGTTATGAATCGCGATACGTATCTATCGTGGTACATGAATCGCAATACGTATCGTATCGTGACTGCAGTCGCAATACCCAGCACTATATGCTATACAAGTTAAAGCATTTTCAAAAGTCGACCTTTCTCATCTTGAGTTGTAATAGATTACATATTTCAAGATGCCACGTTATCGTTGTGTTATTGAGAGTTATGGAAATTCCAGCAAGGAAAAGGGGAATAATGTACCGGCGTTTCACAAATTTTACCAAGGATGAAATCTTACAGAAAGAGTGGATTGCGTTTGTAAACAATTCAAATCCTGATTGGCAACGTACAGTCACAACAGTGATATGCAGAGAACATGCCTTTATTATTAAAAAAAAAGTTAAACGATGTTAGACATTATAACCTGATCTTATCGCGCAAACGTATCCATCAAATGATTTATATTTAGATGTTTGAACACTAATCAACAAATAATACGAGGCTACTTTATTACAAAAACATCGGTGAACAAAGCTAATTAATCTGGTCGGCGTAAAAAATGATAATTACCTAATCAACATTCTTTTAAGAATTAATTTATGACCCAATCTCTGAGCATCGTTAGTCTGATTGATTTATGGCAGGTATAAACGACCCTACACTTGCCATCAATACACAAAGTAGTTAGATGACCCTTCTCAATCTGTTGTTCCATTAAGATGGTTACCAACAAAATGTATTTGTACTGTTAATTCTGACATATATTGAGATATTTTTTCGTATTTCATTTTTACGGTCTATTTCAGTGTAATGAATTCAAAGCCGTATGCAGAAAGAAAGGCGCCGTATGACGATAACGGATTTTCACTTACAAATAACGTTTCAATCATGTTTGATGTTTATGATACATTTGGCATGACCACCAATTTTTACCCCCGTACTAATTAACTCGGGGGAAATTAGAAGAACTACAATACTCTTCTGACGAAAATGTATCTCGAATCGTTTGGACTGCACACATGATTGTAGAGGGTATTCAAACACTGCCGTGAGAAAATAGAACGATCGGACATTATGAAACAAATTCTAAATTAGAACAACGATACTCTTCTGACGAAAATGTATCTTGAATTGTTTGGACTGCACAATATGGTAGAGGGTAATAAAATCACTGTCGTGAGAAATCAAAACGACTGTACATTATGAAATAAATTCTAACAAATTTTTCCGTAGTCAATTGTTTTATTTAATTAGGGGGATTAAGGAATCAGTCAGGCGTTAACGAATACACACGCCGGCTGTATATAGGTAATTAAAGAATAAACATTCCAAATATGCATTCGGTCACCGTGACGTCACTGGCGTCTGAGGGGATTAAGAGTGTTTTTGATAATTGGCCAGGTCGTTTTTACGGGAGGTCTATATTTGCGACTTTGATTGACGATAACTGAATTACTTTTCATCAGATTGATGCTAAACTGCCGTAAAATGCATATAGTAACCAATGTCTATAAGTTTGATCAGTTCGTTTTCTGGATTTATGTGCTCTTTAAAAGTTGCCATTCACAAATAAGAGTATATACAGGCAGTAGCGCAGCTGTTGGGGCAAAATTTCCTACATATCACATGCACTGTATGAAGTGGCGTATGACCGTCTTCATTAGCCGAGTCAGTGAAGAACAGTAGGACATTAAACCCCATTTCATTTCATTTTACTGCCAGTCAGTCAAGACTAGTAGATATGAATAAAAGAAAAGCCCTGTATATAACCCTATGAGGTCAAAGATTATAATCTATCAGTCTTCCGTGTTGAGTAAAACATTGGTGAGTATTGGTATGTTTGTAAAAAACTTGATGAAAACAGGTAGTCAGTTTGGTCAAACACATTAATAGTTCGATCAACAAAAATAATAAACAACCTGCTGTCTAACACAAGAAGGTAACACATCTGTTTAACACAAGTGATTACAAAGACTAAAATAGCACCATGGGAAATATCAAAACTTGGAAGTGGTGGCTATGTACTTAAAGGGAAGAGCATGATTTCTGCCGACATTTGAGAAGTTCTCTGATATCATGTACAGTTTTTATTGAAATATAACTGCCTATACTTTATTGTAACAGTGTTACACTGTTCACAAGCAATTCTATAACCGTCAAGAAAATTCCTATGGACAAATTTATAAACTTTTAACAATATAATTTTTAAATAGTAGCCTACCAGGTATATTAACCAGCAGCTGCCAGGCAGGATACACCCACATTTCCATGAGATGGATAGAGAACAAGCTAAAAATAAAGTGATTTGTCCTACAATCAAGGGCCATAATTCATGCAGTTACAATTCGATACGCACAAATATCGCAAAGAACAAACATCTTTGGGTTTTAAACATGCATGTCAAGTTTCATCAAAATCGGATTAAAATTGTGACATCTACAGGGTCCACAACCTTGATATACCTATTTCTACACTATTCGTGTAAAAGTGACGACCATTTTGTTCCGCAACTTTGGTCCAATGTTCACGAAATTCTATGTCAAACTTCAATATGGTGTAATGGTAATATGATCAAACGTTTTTTTAAATCGGGTAATAATTATGACCTCCAGAGGGACCACAAGCTAGTAAAGGTGATTTTTCGTACAATCAGGGGCCATAAGTCAGGAAATTACCATCTGATATGCGCAAATATTAACAGAAACCAAGATCTTTAGGTTATAAACATGCATTTCAAGTTTCATCAAAATCGAATTAAAATTGTGACCTCTACAGTGTCCACAACCTTGATATACCATAGTTTTACACTATTTGCATACAAGCAGCGTCCATTTTGTCCGGCAACCTTTATTACGGTGTGACGGTGATATAATCAATGTTTTTTTAAATCGGATAATAATTGTGACCTCCAAAGGGGACCGCAAGCCATAAAAGGCGATTTTTCGGACAAACAATTGTGGACAGACGGATATGAAAATGTGGGCATATAAAAACATTATCCATGCACTGCCACAGACAAAACAGTTACAATGCTATTAATTGTTCAGTTTAAACCACTTAGAATATATCTACAAATCCAAGAAAAATACACTGTTCTGAAAAAGGATGAATAATACTCTAAGTGTAAAGGGCAATAAGCATACAAAATAAAATTGTTTTATTAGTTTCAAAATAGCATATGTAATAAAAATCAGTGATGATAAACAACACTCTTGTTTATTATTTCTCATAACATTTGTCATTTATCATGATGTGCTCCCTGCACCAAATGTTTCTTCAGAAAATGATAAAATCATAACTGTCATCATTCTCCAGTTAGCGGGCAACTTAAGATAATATATCATAATTACTATAAATCTTCTTTATTCCTCAGAGTCTACAAAACTAGAGCATATGTAGAACTCGTACAGTACAAATGACTATAAAAGTCTACAAAACTAGAGCTATATGTAGAACTCGTACAGTACAAATGACTTTAAAAGATTTGAGTACTAAAGCATAATAAATATATATTTAATGTTAAAGGAGATGTACTTTCTTGTGAATATAGATAATTAATTTGAGATGTAAACCGTTATCCTAGACCTTTGAACCTTTCAGACGCTGTGTGATCTGTCACACTTTTTTTTTGAAGAAATACAAAAATACAAACTTCCAGTTTTCATGGCGGGGGAGGGGGGGGGGAATGGTTTGTTATTGAGACACAACTGCCATGTTTTCGTACGTGACAAGGAGTAGGGTTGTCTGTCCTATCTTATGGGTTTTCTTCCGGTCCTACCACTGCTAAAAACTCCACGCTCAAGTAAATTAATCAAATAAAATTTGTGTCATGTGGATGTTAAACCCCATCTTTCTCTCTCTAGTTCTCTAATTACAAGCTGTGTAAGTGCCTTGTCAACATGTCTATATATATATATATATATATATATACTTGCCATATATTGTGGTCATGATTATCAAGCCACTACAGATTCCTTCAAATAGTTATAAAGAGAGAGAGAGAGAGAAATGGGGTTTAACGTCCACTCAACACAAACTAGGTCATTTCGGGACTAACACGTTTTTAAAAAAATTTATTTCAATAATTAGGAGGAAACCGGAGTGCTCGGAGGAAACACATGAGGTTGAGAAGGCGCCCCTATCTCCATGCCACATACGCTAACACCAGGGCTCGAAATCACAGCTGCACGCCAGAGGTGACCAGACAGCTAGAGGTCGAAGCGCGGCACACTAGACTACTAGGCCATCCCAACCCCCTCAAATAGTTATTAAGTAATCCAATTTACCAAGTGTAGAATTCGTTTTCAAACAGCTCAATATTTTGATCTGATTTTTTTTTTAAGAATAGGTTGCCAGGCAATGAAACATACGCCCACACAGCAGCCAAATCGTCCGGGCAGTCAACAAGAGTTGTCGCATATTAAGGAATTATCAGAAAATCATTAGAATTTGTTTGGTTTTTATAATCAAACATTTTTTTTTAAATCAGATAATAATTGTGACCTCCAGAGGGACCACAAGCTAAAAAGGGTTATTTTTCGTACAATCAGGGGATATAATTCAGGAAGTAATGACCCGATGGGCACAAATATCGAAAGGAACTAAGATCTTTGGGTTATAAACATACATGTCAAGTTTCATCAAAGTCGATTCAAAATTGTGACATCTAAAGGGTCCACAACCTTGATATAACATATTTTCACACTATTCGCGTACAAACTGCGGCCATTTTGTCCGTCAATTTTGGTCCTATTTTCACGAAATTCGAACTCGACCTTCATAACCATGGAACGGTGATATAATCAAACAGTTTTTTAAATCCGATGACAATTTTGACCTCCAGAGGGACCACAAGCTTGTGACATCTATAGGGTCCACAACCTTGATATAACATATTTTCACACTATTCGTGTACAAACGGCGGCCATTTTGTCCGTCAATTCTAGTCCGATTTTCACGTAATTCAAACTCTCTCTTCATTACCATGTAACGGTGATATAGTCAAACGTTTTTTTTAAATCCGATAATAATTTTGACCTCCAGAGGGACCAAAAGCTAACAAAAGCGATTTTTCGGACAATGCGGGGACATAATTCAGGAAGTTATGATCCAATGGGCGCAAATATAGAAAGGAACCAAGATCTTTGGGTTATAAACATACATGTCAAGTTTCATCAAAATCCGTTCAAAATTGTGATTATTAAGGTCCACAACCTTTATATAACATATTTTCACACTATTCGCGTACAAACGGCGGCCATTCTGTCCGTCAATTTTGGTCCGATTTTCACAATATTCAAACTCAACCTTCATAACCATGGAATGGAGATATAATGAAACGTTTTTTTAAATCGGATAACAATTTTGACCTCCAGAGGGACCACAAGCTAAAACGGGCGATTTTTTGGACAATCAGGGGCCATAATTCAGGGAGTTACGATCCGATGGGCGCAAATATCGAAAGGAACCAAGATCTTTGGGTTATAAACATACATTCAAGTTTCATCAAAATTGGTTCAAAATTGTGACCTCTATAAGGTCCACAACATTGATATAACATATTTTCACACTATTCGCGTACAAACTGCGGCCATTTTGTCCGTCAATTTTGGTCCTATTTTCACGAAATTCAAACTCGACCTTCATAACCATGGAACGGTGATATAATCAAATGTTTTTTTAAATCCGATAACAATTTTGACCTCCAGAGGGACCACAAGCTAAAAAAGGTGATTTTTCGGACAATCAGGGCCCATTATTCAGGAAGTTACGATCCGATGGGCGCAAATATCGAAAGGAACCAAGATCTTTGGGTTATAAACATACATGTCAAGTTTCATCAAAATCGGTTCAAAATGTGACCTCTATAGGGTCCACAAACTAAAAACGTGATTTTTCGTACAATCAGGGGCCATAATCCATGAAGTTTTGATCCGATAAATGCCAATATCGAAAGCAGCCGAGATCTTTTGGGGATAAACCTATCTTTCAAGTTTCGTCAAAATCGGATAAGAATTGTGACCTGTAGAGAGTCCACAAACAAATTGTGGACGGACGGACGTCCGGACGGACAGGGGCGACGACATAATACGTCCACATGAAAATGTGGGCGAATAAAAACGTGATTTTTCGTTCAATCAGGGTCCATAACCCATGAAGTTACAGTCCGATACATGCCAATATCGAAAGGAACCGAGATCTTAGGGTGATAAACGTATATTTTAAGTTTCATTGAAATCGGATAAAAATTGTGCTGTTCACAAACAATTGTGGACAGACGGACGAACAGGGGCGACGACAATGTACGTCCACATGAAAATATGGATAAAAACAAAGTCAAAGGTATCACAAAACCATCTTTTAAATTTAAATTTTTTTTAACTTTACACCCTTTATAATTATTATGTCATCAATGTTATGACGTCATATTTACATTATGACATCACTTGTTACCACGACTAACCTTGAATTCAACTGCCTCATTTTTGTAACTTAAATTCTCTGGAGAAGTAGGTTTTTACCTACGAAACGTTAGATACTTTAAAAGATTTAGATACTTTAAAAGATGGTTTTGTGATACCTTTGACTTTGTTTTTAAGCACTCCTACTACTGGTGTCACTGTATCAAGTTTATTATGACTTTGATCCCGTCTATGTTTATGTTATTTAAATTGTTTTGGATTCCTCTCACTTTATCATTCGTATTCACATGAAAATGTGGGCGTATAAAAAGGGTAATATCGCCATATTTGGCATTAATATTTAGATATCTATGTCCACTTTATGTACCATGAAATCTGTGTCAGCCACTTTTATAGCGTTTATATATGCTTCTGAGTTCATAAATTAAAGCAATTACCATAAATGTAATTACATGATTTACTGAAATCAAAATATGACTTCTATAGGTCTGATATTAAAATTTGACTTTTAAGCCTGAAATTAAAATGTGACATTGCTTATTGCTGCGGAATGTGTATCTATAAATTAAAGCAATTGTCATTTTAATTTAAACCTAGCATTATAATACGACTTTTACGCCCAATATTCAAATTTGACTTTTAAGCCTCAAATTAAAATTTGACTTTTAAGCCCCAAATTAAAATTCAACTTTTAAACTTGATATTGAATTTCGAATTTTAAACCTGACTTTAAGCTATAACTGGTGTATATTTCAAAAAGTCAGCAAGATCAGTTCAATAGAGACTGCATGCATGAGAGAAAAGAATGCCATTAGGCCCACATCAAGTACTTTTTAGTACCAGAAAAACATTTCAGGTTTCAAAATAATGATCATTGAGATATATCATTTGTTGTTCATAGTTTTTCATACATACTATAACATATAAACTGCCAGATTGTAAGAAACTGGCAAGAGACCAGAATAACTCATCTAGGTAGGACCCCACTATTTAACTAGTTATTCCAAACAATAGACATTCAACTTGCTAAAACTTTTTTCCTTTCATGCAATTGTAAAAGAGTCATTGAAGTATTATATAGGAAACAGATTTTTAATTTGAAAACCAACTTGGATTTTCTATACCATGATGATGCTATTCAGTTGAGGCTAGTTATTAAATCTGTACATAATTAAATTTATTCCATCCTAAGTGTGTTTATTTAAGATGGGTTGCAGATTTCAAATTAAAATGCCAAAAACATAACATCTTTGAAGAAATTCTTAAGAAGGTACAGCATAGGGCACAACCCAATCTGCACTTTATAAAATGTTCTGAAGGTTAAATTAAGCTCTCAAAGTACAACTTTTAATTAACAGCAAACCGAACAGTGCTGTATGTAAGACTGGCCATTAACTAAGGAATAAAATGTTCTTTGGAATATTGGGACCATATGAAAATACAGAGGTAATAACCAAACAGAAGTATCGATGTTGTGTATGGTTCTTTCATGCAGAAATCTGATTGCTTGGATTGCTAACTATATACCATTGCAGAGGTTCTGAATGTCCCAATACCCAATATTAAATACATTTCTGGAGTCTTGCAGATTTAGTCATGGTAGTGATGCTTGGCAGTAATTAGAAAAGAATAAAATCTGAAGAAGAATTAAGGTAAATAAAAAAAAAACACATGCCATCTCACCTTGCCATGGTACCAATCATTGGAATTAAATATGGAATCATTGGATCCAATGGTTCTTCTAATTCCATATTCCAGTCAAATAGTTTATCTACCGATTCCACTTCCATAGTATCCATAGTAAACAGTAAAAAATATCCCACTAGTTAAAATCCAAACTATGAACAAAGCAATTCAGCAATTATTATCTTTCAAATATGGTAATCCATTCACTGACAACTGCACCCTTCAGTATGTGATCTTGTTACAAAAGAAATCATTCTAAGTCCATTAGAATGATTTTATTCATTAAATGGCACCATTTTTCTCAGACAAGCCACACAAGAAGAACTCTAAAATCTGTAGCTTCCAGGAATTTACTTACAACATTCTCAATTTGTCAGTGGCACTACATGTCTACATGTATTTAATTTTAAGTTCACTTCTCATAGGATATTTCGACAATAAATGTTTAAGCACTTATAAAAGTCAGTCAAAAAATATTTTCACATCATTCTTTTCAAACAATCTTTTGTTCTCATATCAAACTTCCTGATTTTACGTAATGTTTCTCGTAAAAGTACATTTAAATCAATCTGTTCACACTTTACTATCATCGGTGCCAAATTACTCCTACCTACAGCAGAATGATGTAAATTATTATGACATGAATATACATGCAATAAGCTAAACATCAACTCCTACACAAACTATCATTTACCAACTTTGAACCTGTTCATAAAACTGATAATCTTAATGATCAGATTTCAATAAGCAAAAGTCAATATAAAGGATTGGTTTCCTGATTTTTATACCCATTTCAGGTCACTTAGCAGTGCATAAAATGATTAGTCAACTTATTATACGCTCTTACAGACTAAAGCATCTTCCTTGGTTAACAGAAATACGACAATTTGTAAGTACTGGTTAAAAATCGTTTGTATGCACTGGCATTTAACTTATTAACCAACTAAACAATCCCTGCACAATTCAACTCACTGATTTAATAAACAGCACCTGATACAGAGTTTTTTGTATGCATCACGCCATTATCTTTCAAGTACATGATACATGACAAAATTCACAAGATACAATCTTCCACAGAACACAATCCATTAGAAAAAACTTTCTGAGAATCCACAAGATAATACATGTTCATAATAACCACGAAAAAGAACTTCCACAGAACTTCAACAAACATAGGCAGAACTTCTATAAAATACAGTATGACAAAACTTCTACACAAACCCCATGAGGCAGAACATCTACAGAATACATTATAAACACTTTAATCTTTACATGTGGATGTTCATCCTTTTAGTATATTGCAAATTATGTTCCCATAGCCTCAAATTTAAATCCTCAATTTTCCAAAAGCAATTTGGTACTGTTATAACTGACCTTTGCTGTGAAATTGTAACTCTCCATTAAGTTTAAAATCATTTGCGACATTTATTCTCATGACAGAATAAAATGATTATCATCAAAAGGTTTACGTAGGTATGTAATAATTTTCACATTGCTACATACAATACGTGAATTATGCATGAGAACAGAATAAATAACAATGTCTCTCCTGTCTTTACAAAAACTAAGAAATCTTAACTGGAAGAAGGAAAAAGTTAGTCATACATTGGATATGACAGAATGTATCATGTGTGTATGATAATAATAATAAAAACTTTATTTCAAAATGGTTGAAAATTTAGCCAATGACCTTTCTTACATATTGCCTTTTTAACATAATACATTAAAGAGGAAATAAATAAATAACATTAATCATAATGCAATTTCTTTCTGTAATCTGTTTTTATAATTATATGGTATGCATTTAATGTAAAACCATATAATCACAGGTGCTCAAATTTCTTTACTTTGTCCTAATAAGAAGGAAACGGTTAGTCACACACACAGTGGGGTTATGAAACAATGTATCATGTTGTCGGGGTATGATACATTAAAGGGGTGGGCCTGGTTCTAACGAGAGAAAGAGTTTTCAAACTAAAAAATAAAATACGGCCAAAATTTTAAAAAGTCTGTCAACAAAATAATGTGGGCATTTTGAAAATTTGGCAAAATTTTATGTGCATGCTTATGTGTACGGAAATGGACCTTGAGAAAAAATGCCAAGATTCAAAGATCATGCATCACTTTAACTATATGTATCAGAGTTGATGTAAAAACTGTTTTCACAGTTTTAACTCTGCACTTAAAATACCTAAGTGTGTAAAGTTTATCTGAAACAAATTAAATGATTCTCGTAAAAGAAAAAAAAAATATGTCAGAAAAAAAGTTACTGAGTAATCAAGTAGTTCAGTTTTCAGTTACGAACATTTTCGTGTAATTTTATCAAAAAATGATTAACATAATCATGCCATGATATTGTTAATTATCTCACAAATTAACAGGAAAGAAATCAGATCTATTAAGACTGGTGATACAACCTGTATTAGTCATATAGCTATATCACAAGATGTATAATGTAGAAAGGTAGTAAACAAAATAAACCCTGATAACAAGACTTTAACTATTTTCTCATGTCGGAAATTTGACTCTGAAACTAAAACAGACAGAAACTCTTTCAATATGGTTTACAATCACAACAGGATTTTAACAGAGCAATAGCATTGTATGTAAATAAACTGTCCTTCAGGATAATATTTTCACAATTTGTCCACAATACTTCTATAAATATCTAATCCTTCAATATTGAACATTACAATCAACAAAATGTTATAACTATATCTCCCTATCAACAATATATACATATTACTTAATATACATCTCTGGTTCACCTTATCTTAACACCTTATATCCAATAAACACTGATACACATACACTCCAAATACACATACTGGATAGTTTATCTGATAGATAAGAACATCCAGGTGGAGCTAACAATGTCCAAGAATGACACAATAGTACAGTATCATCCTCATATTTTCCTCAAACAAATTTCAGAGTTGGAAAATCTTAGTTCATTTCTTTCTAAGTCTGACACCACCATAAAATGATCAAAGATGTCCCTCTCTTCAATCATATATTTTGGTTTGATTATTGTACATGTAGGTCATGAACAGTCTGTCAATGACAGAATATAAATATGTCAGTCAAAAACATTAAACAGAGTGCCATAAAGTCTTTGATTTAGTAAATGTAAAAATATTGAGGTTAACTCTATATTTTGTTATTTTTGAAAATTGCATGTCTTTGGATTAAACTATATGTAACCAATACTAAGCGAAATAAAACATTGATAAAAATCAAATAAGCATTAATTAGTTCAAATATTAAACTAGAAATATAGCATTTAGTTCAAATATTAAACTAGAAATATAAAGCACATCAACTGTTTTTTTCCGCTAAATCAAAAACAATGTTTCCCCCACATAAAATTATAAACCATTTTCAAAAACAACCAATTAAAAACTGCATAAATATTTCAATATTAAACAAAAATATCATCAAGATCATCAATCATAAATATCCATACTCCAGGAACATGTGTAATTGTTTCTGATAAATCACACAATTTTCACATTGTATTTACACCAAAGAATCACCCCTGATCTCATAAAACTTATAGAAAATGCAAAACATGTCATTTTTCTCCACAAAAATGTTCAACTATTATAAACATGCTTCTACACCGAGAAAATTTGCACTTCATAGCATACTTTTTGCTTACATTTTTTTTCATTTGACAAGCAGAGTTCATGGCCTTCTTAATAGTACATAATTCTTAAAACAGGAAAAACTGGAAACAGAGCAAAAGTGTTACAAAATATGATTATTCAACAGATCTTTTAATGAAATTTTGATGAGTTTAGTTAAATGACAATCACATTATCATCCAAAAAAATCTTCAACTAAACTGAACTAAAATCATCCAACAATGATTTAATCCTAATTTTAACCCAACCAGGGCTGCAGAACAAAATTTATCTTCGTCATTTAGGAAAAAGAAATGTCTCATAAAATGGTTTCTTTTAATGAAAATAAAGTTTTCAAAATAACTTGATCCAACAACTTAATGCCCAGTCATTCAGTTACAATCATTGACTAATAAATACAGGCCAATAAATTAAACTTCATTCATATCCAAAAACCTTGATCCAATTACTTAATGCACTGTTAATGCTGAATCAAGTATACGTATGCTTAATTCATATCAATAGACCTTGATCCAACTACTTTCAATCAATTCACTGATTAATTAGTTCTAACCAATTATACTTAATTCCTATTAAAATACATCATTCCAACTATGTAATGCACAGTATTTTAGTTACAACCACTGATTAATTAGATATACTATTAATCAATTACACTTAATTCATATCAGGAACAAATGAATCCATTCACTATTCCACTAAGCACAATTTATACATTCTCCATCCATACACATACAATAGATTCTAGTATACAATTCTGGCACTACTTGTAGTAATAATTCCATACTCTGTGATATATAGTGCTACTGTCTGAGAAGGAGGCGTTGTAAAGTTGTAACCCTCCTATACAATACTATATAGACAGCATAAATCTCACCTATATAATACAAACATCCCCTTTAACAATCTGCTGGTTGGCTACAGTATGTCTATATATTACCTACTGAAAATTCAAGGTAACTTTAAATTACTTTCTAAGGTATAAGCTTGAAAGTAAATAGCAGAATTTTACTATAGATGTAAGGTGATAAAAATCACTATGTTTTCTGTCTAGTGGTATTGAGAGAAAGAGTAAAATGTTTTTGAAGTCCACGAAATGAACCATAACTTAGTAAGTATAGCTGTATTGACAATACGATTCTGTAGGAGATTATTAAAAGTCGTAATGAAAATAAGAGGTGAAAGTTTATGGGTCTATAAGATAAAATACTGTTAAGTTCAATACATCAAATATTTTATAGTAACAAAAAGAATGTATGTTTATTGCAGGGTATGTAAGAGACTATACTAGTTCTGATATTTGCGAGTACCTTTAAGGTATGTTAACTCCCGTTATCAATCATTAGTGGTATCAGGTGTTCCAGAGTAAAAGATAACCTAGCCACCATCTACATGTCTCTCAAATTTTTCTGGGTTCATATCCTGGTCCTTTAGCATTTTCGATCCTGTGTGTTGCCAAGGAAAGTGTACCTAGTCATTCAGATTAGACAAAAAATGCAAGGACAACTGTGTAGACATTGACTTGCATGTAAAAGAACTCTTTAAGGACAAAACTTTACCTGCTGCATTATACACACATAACCATAGAAATGAAAATTACCATGTTAGTCTCAAAATGACCCAAGTATTCTGTTGTCAAGGAATTATTCCCAATTTCATTTCATTGCAATAACCAGTAAAATTACCTTGTTAGTCTCAAAATGACTCAAGTATTGTGTTGACAAGGAATTATCCCCCATTTCATTTCATTTACTGCAATAACCAGTAAAACTTGAACTAGTAAACAGGATCAAACTCAATGATATTTTTACTTGAACAGGCTGATATTATATTTATTACTTCAACCAAATTAGTTTTTTTACCCAGATTCTCAATGCTTATAAGATAAACAACCACCAATATGTTTCTAGTTAACCGCAAACCAATAATGCTTATCAAAATATTTTGAAACATTTACTCTTTGTTAAATTGAACACTTCAATTCTTTTGACATCAAATTTAACTACCAATAAAACATATAATGAGGAAAAAACTCCTCTTGACTCATATAGGTGCAACACAACAGAATCACTCGGCTAAATTTATGTCTCCATTTCGTTTTATTATCCTTTCATTTCAAGTAGTTGTCTTTTTTCCATAACAATTTGAATTTCCAAGCTGTTCCTTCTCAAATTTTACACCTTTTTAAAGCAATTAAACTGCCAGTCAATTACAACAGTCTGTTGTGTACATGGCTGTTTTTTCTAAAACAATTTTGTCTACGTTGCATTCAAACTTTTTTTTTTCAATTACCCGAAAGATAAGCAACACTTTGACTAATTGTAAACAGTATAAAGTATTGCAAGGCAGATTTCTTTGCTTTTTATATACATAGACGAACAGTTCTTGAAAATTGGTTCATTACAATGAAATTACTTGGAGAAAGAATAAATAATTGTTTTAAACATGAAGTGTTTTACTTTCGCTCATCCTTTTTTTCCATTTGAATTCAACCACAAAAAGAGATACAGTCTTCATATGTGGGTTAAGTCTATGACCATTGTAATTTATTATGGCTTAAGTCTATGGTCATTGTAACTGTTTATTGGGAAGTCTATGGTCATTCATGTTCCTTAAGCAACGTTGGGGAGTTTTACAACATCTAACCGTTGCTTCGATACTCAGCAATTCCCAAACTTTGCACCTGTTGTTTTTACACGTGACTAATTAGCATTGTCCAATCAGAGTTTGTGACACATAACACACTATAAACAAACAGGGTTTTTTTAAATTGAGAAACTCGTGGAAAACCAGCAACTCGATTGTCACATGTAGGCATTTTAGCTAAAAGCACGAGACTTGGTATTCAAGACGACCGATGAATCTGATAGGTTCCCAAGCTGGGCTTGTGCCAATCGAAATTAGTGGCGAAATATGCAGGGTATTACGTGAAGGGCTTGATAAGATGTATGTAGTTAAGGCGAGATCAAGCCTTCTATTGAAGATGATCGTCATTGTAATTTTCTATATGGGTTAAATCTATATGGCTATTGTGATTTTATTATGTATGGGTTAAGTCTATTTTATCATATGGCCTTTGGAATTCTAAACATAACGCTAACGCTACAATATACGTCCACATTCCTGCTTTGATTGATATGGTACTTTGTCAAGAAGGCTAGGTGTTTGGTTTGTTTAGCGTTGAGGGTCGTGCACCAACATTAATAGTTGTCGTCCTTAGAGTATAAGGAATAACTATACCAAGATAATCCATTCAGAATTGTGCCTTCCTAACACTAAAGGCAAAAAGTGGGCGTGGCTCTGCCCCTGGGGGTCGGGACATTCATCAAAATCAATAGTGGACGCCCTCAGGCTATAAGGAATACATAAACCAAGTACCACGCTGATTTTAAGAAAATCCAGTTAGTTTGGTTTGTTTAGCATTGAGGGTCGTGCACCAACATTAATAGTTGTCGTCCTTAGAGTATAAGGAATAACTATACCAAGATAATCCATTCAGAATTGTGCCTTCCTAACACTAAAGGCAAAAAGTGGGCGTGGCTCTGCCCCTGGGGGTCGGGGCATTCAACAAAATCAATAGTGGACGCCCTCAGGCTATAAGGAATACATAAACCAAGTACCACGCTGATTTTAAGAAAATCCAGTTAGAATTGCGGCTTCTAGACGACACAGAGACACACAAAAAGAAAATGGGCGTGGCTCTGCCCCTGGGGGTTGGGCATGCACCCCAAATAATAGGGATCATCCTTAGAGTATAAAGAGTAAGTATACAAAGTTTTAAAGAAAATACAATAAGAATTGCGGCCTGTAGGCGACACAAAGACACACGATAAGAAAATGGGTGTGGCTCTGCCCCAGGGGGTTGGGCATGCATCCCAAATGATAGGGATGTTCCTTAGGGTACAAAGAAGGTGTATGCTAAGTTTCAAAATTATAAGTTAATAAATGTGGCCTGTAGACGACAAACAAATACATGCTAGAAATGGGCGTGGCTCTGTCCCTGGGAGTCGGGCATGCACCAAAAACAATAGAGATCTTCCTTAGGGTATAAGGAATACATATACCAAGTTTGAAGAAAATCCAGTAAGAATTGTGCCCTGTAGGCGACATAAAGACTCATGAAAAGAAAATGGGCGTGGCTCTGCCCCTGGGGGTGGGGCATACACCCCAAACGATAGGGATCATCGTTAGAGTATAAAGAGTAAGTATACAAAGTTTTAAAGAAAATCCAATAAGAATTGCGGCCTGTAGGCGACACAAAGACACCCGATAAGAAAATGGGTGTGGCTCTGCCCCAGGGGGTTGGGCATGCACCCCAAATGATAGGGATGTTCCTTAGAGTACAAAGAATGTGTATGCTAAGTTTCAAAATTATAAGTTAAGAAATGTGGCCTGTAGACGACAAACAAATACATACTAGAAATGGGCGTGGCTCTGTCCCTGGGGGTCGGGCATGCACCAAAAACAATAGAGATCTTCCTTAGGGTATAAGGAATACGTGTACCAAGTTTGAAGAAAATCTAGCAAGAATTGCGCCCTGTAGGCGACACAAAGACACACGAAAAAAAAAATGGGCGTGGCTCTGCCCCTGGGGGTGGGGCATACACCCCAAACGATAGGGATGTTCCTTAGGGTACAAAGAATATGTATGCAAACTTTCAAGATTATAAGTTAAGAAATGTGGCCTGTAGACGACAAACAAACAAATACTAGAAATGGGCGTGGCTCGGCCCCTGGGGGTCGGGCATGCCCCAAAAACAATAGGGATCTTCCTTGGGGTATAAGGAATAAGTATACCAAGTTTGAAGAAAATGCATGAAGAATTGCGCCCTGTAGGCGAACCACAGACACACACACACACACACACACACACACACACACACACACACACACATACACACACACACACAGACAGGGGCGACGGCATAATACGTTCACATTATGAATGTGGACGTATAAATATATTAAGTCTAGATGGTGATTGTTAACTTATATATGGGTTAGGTCTATGGCCATTGGAATTCTATTAACATAAATATTAGTGACAAAGATTGATCTGGATAGTGAAACAGATTTAAGTGAAGGTAGCCTATCCATTTACTGGTATTGGTTTGAGTTCTGTAAATCAAATGACAAAATATGATGAACAGGCCTAATAATCTTGCCTGAAAGTTTCAAATTACACTACTGATCTGTTATTTATCCTAAAATTTACTTCAAACGTGGTTACATAGGTCTTTTTACTGATTTCAGAATGCAAATGAGCAAGTGACTTGACAATTGTTACAATAGCCAACCAGATTTATTACATATAGACATGGTTAACCAGACATGTATATTATTATTAACTAAGCAGCTTTATTTTATTGAATAAATATACATGGAATGATGTCTTCAAGACAAAAAGTTATTCATCTGCAAAAGTTCTAGTTCAAATTAGGAAAAAAGTTTTAAACAATATGCCACTGATTATATTTGGTTGGTAGCTGAAATGTTTGGACTGTAGTAGGCCTTTCTAGCATAGTCAAAGTTCTATAAAAAGAGTGCCAAGTTTTACTGCTTGAAAGATGAAATTCAGCCATCCTTAGATGTCACCATCATCACTGGGATGTGATTATAAATTCCATACCAGTCAATTCTTCACAGCAGTAAAAGTAAAGTTAATATGCTTCACAAAATTATAAAAAAAAAAATTCATTTGCTGCAGTTAAAGAAGCAAAAGTAGGCACTAGTGACAATGTCACATGTTTATTTGGGATCGTCAGGGACCTTGACTGGAATGATGTATATATGTTGCCGCCCATGCTGTGAGGCTTGTAGACTAAACTTCCACATGTGAATTCTCATCTCTTGATAATTAAAAGCCTTTATAGATATAGAACAGATTAACATGTGGAAAATATTAATACCAATACAGAAGCAATGAGAAATGGTAATATTTATGTTATCGTTTCAAAATCACCATACAGCACAGGAAATTTATGTTTACCCTACTGGAGTGTCTAAAATATATCATTTGAATTCAGAATAAAAAGCTTCTTGGACTGGATTTTGGTGGGAAAATGTGGGAAACATTTTTATCATTATTTTAATGAATCAGTCAAGGCCAATCTGAAGACCTGGTGGAGGAGGGGGGTAATTTGGAACATTTCTATTGGAATGCCAGGTTCACAGCTAAGGTCTGTCTTAGTGACTTATCAAAAAGGACCCCAAAATGACTACCAGTACTTTTTTAAAATAAAAAATGTGCTTCAGTACTTATATACAAGGGCGGTTTTACATGACAAGACTAAAGTAGATTTCCAAGGCACGTGGGAATTATTAGTCTAATTCATTTAAAGTTAGGACTGATAATAGGCACAAAAACGCTTATCATCAGGACTCGGGACAAAAATAAATCCTTTTAGAAGTGGTATTCAGTAGTTTCAGAAAATCATTAAAATTCTTTGTAATTACTTGTATCTAGGAGTCAACTTCGGTAAGCTATCTAATAGAAATTTCTTGACCTTTTTTAATTATGTTTTTAGCTATTTGGTCTTTTCAATTTGTTTTTTGAAAAACATGTTTTAATCTAATCAGACCATCTGTTGTAGAGATTGACATAACCTACGACTCACATAACCTACAACTGATGGGACCTTCTAAGTATTGAAAGTTTTCTAATTTCATCATCTGGCAGTAATTGCATAGAATCTTCTTGTACAAAAAATACAACTTCTGCTGTAGAATTCTGTGATTTCATTTTTTAACCATGGCAGACGTCACTTTTAGATCACTCAGAAATCTAAATCGGTAATTCTAGTAATTTGTAGGTGGTTTTTCAAGTAAACTTTTATAATATATATTTAGAAACCTTATCAAATTCATGCTGTTTTTTAAGCAAAAAAGAAATGTACTGAACCCAGTGCTCATGTAACATAAGCACAAATTATCATTCAGTTCTTATGTCTCACTACAAGCAGGTAAATGCAATCATATTGCTGAAAAGCTAAAATTACTCCAATTAATTCTTCAGGGACCATCTTTATCTAATCTCGTAAACCCTTCTTTATCTGCAGATTGAATTAAACATTAATCTAAACTACCATAAAACAACAAGTTAGCATGTGCCAAACTTAGTTAGAGCTAATATTAAATAATCCAAATAGACATCAACATGACAATTATTTACAGATTTTGATAAGGAAAAAATCTGAAACTTCAAATATAAATCTTGTTATAAGACAAAGATAGTTTTTTATTTCTGCAAAAAAAATCTCGCTACCATCAGATATTATATATAAATAGGTCTACATATACATACAAAGAAGCCAAATCATTTTAGTTTTTTCACAAAATATACAGTAATTAAATGCAAACTATAAATTGTAATTACACTATTATTATATTTGATGATAGGGCTATATTAAAGATGGATTATGTAAGTAGCACTATATTGAAGATGCATTATGTAAGTGCTAACTCTGTATTTGCGGGTATCAATTATTGTTAGGCCTGTTATTCAAATGAAAAGCCCATCATCAATTCTCTGTTGACCATCTGATGGCTACATTAAAAGATGTCTGCCATATATCTTCGTTAAGCTGTATAATGGAAAATCGAGACTTTGTTTAATATCGTAGCCATGTGACTTAATAATAATCAAGACAAATTTACTTTGTTTCTTATCAAAATATATTTGTTTTCCATTATCTATTTAGTCTGCTGTTCAAATGAAAAACCCATCATTTATTCTCTGTTGACCATCCAATGGCTGCATTAAAAGATGTATGCCGTATCTTCATTAAGTGGTTTAATGAAAAATCATTACGTTGTTTACTATCGTAGCAATAGTACTTGACCATCGAGACAAATTTACTTCAACTATTATCAAAATATTCAATATATTTATTAAATTATTATAACAACAATGCCTTATCTAAATCTTACTGATATACCTACCAAACTGAAATAACAGCTAAGCTAATCGGTGGACCAGATATCAAACCAAACATCCTTTGCACTTTGTTTTCCATGATCTGTGATGTTTTGGTTTAAAATCAGGTGAGTTATTTCATGATATATAACATATGTAAGATAATCATCTGCAAATCTAACCCAAATTAACATCAAATAAAAATAATCTTTCCTTGTAAATAATAACTGTGTAATTTAGTTAACATATGACCACTGTGAATTGGGTAACATTTACCTTATCAATACAGACACGAGGCACAGATTGCTGATCTTATGTTAGGATAAAATGATTCCCTTAATCCCACAGACTAAAATCATTTGTTACTTTTATTCCCCAGAAATTTAACATTTGCAGAATCTCAATGGAAAACATCTCTTAGATGAGTTATCAAGCTTTGAAGACTAGATGGAATTTGGCAATAAAATAAGAGTTTCCAAGATACAGTGGAGAGTAAAGCTAGCGGTATCCCTGTGATTGAGCATTGATGCTGGATATGTCCTACAAAGTTGGCAAACGTTCGACTTCCAAAATGCCTTATGGGACATATTGTGAGTCAATCTGTTTCACAGAGAATTACTTATAGAAATATCTCTGTAACGGATGCCTGTCCAAAACACGTGCGTTGACTGCCCGCCTCGTAGTCATTGGCTCAACGGCTCGTGCAATGTTTACTTAACACCTAACTGCTTCGGGCAAAATGACGCATTTTACTCATTTTAATACTCATTTACACTTAATAGGAAATATTTTTTAACTTCAATTACTTCAAACGTCTTTATTTATTTTTCTGTTACCTCAAAAAATGTTTGAGAATTTAATTTGTCGGAATAAAAAAGTTAATATGCCGTACTTATTAAGCCTCGTCGATGTCATGCTTATCAGTGATTGTAGCGGCCAAGCGAATATTCACTGCAGGATCAGTTTGATTGTGAGTGTCAGTATTATTAATTTCAATCGTAGTAGAAATAGTGACAAATCTTTTTGTGGTGTTATTTTTCATTACATCAAAAAAACTTTAATCTTTCATTCTATAGTTTTGAATTCTGAAAAAATCAAATGATTTTGAAGTCAGTCTATCAAAATAAACTGAAGTAAACATTCTAATATTTATCTGAGAAAAAAAAAAAGATGAGTGAAATGGTGCTGATAAAAATGATTTTCTATGCATGTGGGCCATATGTATTTTGTATAGCTTGTCAGCCAGGCCTTGGCAGTTTTGAAGTAAACATTTGAAAACACTGTGACGGCATACACGCAATATAAACTGACTGAATATGAATACAAAGATTATATCAAATTTAATTAAGTTTGTCATAAAATGTTAAAGGGATATTGATACAAGATGAATTGTTATTCTAGCGATTTAACAAGAGGCAGGAACAAATATTGAACACTTGATACGAAATTGTCAGTGAAAAGCAATTGTATCATCTGAGATGTTCACATAGCTAACAGAAAGATGCTCAGCAAGAAATAATTGAACTGAGTTTTAAAAAATTAAAAATGTGTCTCCAATGTCCGGGAATAACAGAATTATAAACAGTGGAAGTCAAGTATTAAAGATACAATCTTGATCATCACAATTTATTTTTTATCTGAAAGTACAGTGTCTTTAATAATAAGAGGGAATAACAGAATTATAAACACAACAGTAGAAGTCCATTAATAAAGATATGATCTTGACCCACACAATTTATTTCATCTGAAAGTACAGTATCTCTAACATGGGAATAACAAAAATATAAACAGTGGAAGTCAAGTATTAAATAAAGATATCTTTTTGACTATCACAATGTATTTTGTTATCTGAAAGTATGGTGTATCTAATGACTGTAAATAAAAGTATTATAAATTCTAATGGCATAAGCCCACAATCAATTTAATCTGGTAATTATTAGAGACTGTCAACACTGCAATTGCACTGTCAACCAGTGTTCGTTTATTTGTATTTTAGTGTGAGATATTGTCATATATATGCTTGATTCATGATAATCACACTCATGCTAGTTTCCTCCTCATTAACTTTACCATGTCTTATTACAGTGAGTTGTTAACCGTAATGGCATCATATATCAATGAGGAAAATTACATATCAACTATTTCCTGTTTCATATATGTCTTATCTATTTTGGCAAATCAGGAAATGATGTTAAAAGTTCACGAACTAGGTCATTTTGGGACTAACATATGGTTTTATTTTATTTCAATAATTTGCTTATGCATAGACTGTAGGAGTCTAGTTTAGCAGTGGGAGGAAACCCGAGGACCCGGAGATAACCCACGAGCTTGTACAGGTGACCCTACTCCTTGTCCCATACAATCGAGGAATGGAAATCATGCCAGTTGACTCAATGGCTGACGTTATGATGCAACGTGCATGCCAACTATTCGTGCATCCAACCTTCTTGGAATTGATGTTAATAAAAAAAACCCAGCACTTTAACAAGCTAATGTTTTAATTATAATGTTTCATTAAAGTCAATTCATACATATTATATAGTAATAAATCATTGGGTATGCCACACACCCCATGTTAACTGTCAGATACGAATAAAGATATCACATTCTATCTGTATCCTGTAGTTTATTTGATGAAAATAACATATGACCATAGAGGGTTAACATTATCACATGCAGCATCACAGCTCGCTTTAAAAACACCTCTATAATGGCAGCGTCATGACAACTCATTAAGACAGCAGCTGTCAGAATTGGGGGGAAAATACTAAAAGATTAAAGAGGGTCTACTAGAAACTGGATATTGGGATGAAACCTACATCTAGAATGGAAAGGCGAAATTTTAACAAGAAAATGTATATGACTAAATCTCATAGATCATAACTACATATTCTAAACATGTATATCTGATTGACAGTTTCAATATGATTTTCCTGGTGGCTGGATATTGGGATGAAACCTACATCTAGAATGGAAAGGCGAAATTTTAACAAGAAAATGTATATGACTAAATCTCATAGATCATAACTACATATTCTAAACATATATATCTGATTGACAGTTTCAATATGATTTTCCTGGTGGCTTGTTAATACATGCATGAGCATATAAACATGAAAACTTGAATGTTGTTCCATCTTGACTTTGAAGTACAAACAGGTGTGGTAAGAATTGTAGAGTAACTGATTTCTGTCTTGTACAATCATAGTTGAGTGTGTGTCCCCTTACCCCTTTCTTCAAGCATAATTAATTTCCATAATTGAGATTATGGCACTAACTGTGTTTTCATCTACAATATAGACACAGATTATTCGACTTCCTCTAAGGCACCTGCTAAACAAGTTTGAAACAATTCAATAAGTTTTGATAGAACACTGTCCTGTGTGACGTTCACAAGATTAAATTCAGCAAGCCAACAGTGAGGCTGATGTCCCCTGCCGAAATTCCAAAATAAATAGATGACACATATTAATTAATCGCACATTTATTTTTTTCAAACGTATCGAGCAATCAAACTGTACACAAGGTGTCATCCAAAAGTGTTTTATAAAGAAAAATGCTAAAACCGACGAGAAAAATGAAAATGTACTCTAGTTAGGGGGACCCTAAAGGCAGACAAAAGGGCCCCCCCCCCCCCCGCTTTACAAAAGGGCCCCTCCGGCCAAGGGAAAGGGCCCTTCGTGTCCGAGTCAATCGTTTCTATACACTGTTACTGTCGAATCCATTACTGAATGAGAATGCAGTCATTGTATTGGCATAAAAATCATCAATCAAAATGAACCTAAATTATCTTGTCCCAAAGTATCAACCAATCAAATTGCTTATCTCTGCCTACCCTAAGAAGAAAATGCTCATCTTCGAACTCCATCAAGGCATTGACCTAATAAGCATACACACCAATTTTGAACATTTTAACTCAATTCGAAGGAGAGTTATTGTGTTCCAAAGTCTCGGCAAATCAAATTGCTTGTCACTCTGCTTACCCTGAGCAGAAAATGCGCATTATCGATCTTAGTCAAGGTATTACTGTAATGAAACTATACACCAAGTTTCATCACTCTCACTTAATTAGAACTAAAGTTATCGTGTCCCAAAGCATCAACCAATCAAAATGCTTATCTCTGCTTACCCTAAGCGGACAATGCTCATCTTCGAACTCTATCAAGGCATTGACCTAATAAGCATATACACCAAGTTTGAACATTTTTACTCAATTAGAAGGAGAGTTATTGTATTCCAAAGTCTCGACCAATCAAATTGCGTACTGTTCTGCTTACCCTGAGCAGAAAATGCTCATTATCGAACTTAGTCAAGGTATTACTGTAATGAAACTATACACCAAGTTTCATCACTCTCACTTAATTACAACTAAAGTTATCGTGTCCCAAAGCATCAACCAATCAAATTGCTTATCTTGGCTTACCCTGAGCGGAAAATGCTCATCTTCGAACTCTATCAAGGCATTGACCTAATAAGCATATACACCAAGTTTGAACATTTTTACTCAATTAGAAGGAGAGTTATTGTATTCCAAAGTCTCGACCAATCAAATTGCGTACTGTTCTGCTTACCCTGAGCAGAAAATGCTCATTATCGAACTTAGTCAAGGTATTACTGTAATGAAACTATACACCAAGTTTCATCACTCTCACTTAATTAGAACTAAAGTTATCGTGTCCCAAAGCATCAACCAATCAAATTGCTTATCTCGGCTTACCCTGAGCGGAAAATGCTCATCTTCGAACTCCATCAAGGCATTGACCTAATAAACACATACACCAAGTTTGAACATTCTAGCTCAATTAGGAAGAGAGTTATTGTGTCCAAAAAAGTGTGACAGACAGACAGACAGATGGACAGACAGACAGACAGACGAACCCATTTTAATAGTCCCCCAACATTCTTCCAAAAGCGGGGGACAATAATGGAAAGATAACTCCATAAAACAAATGTTTGAAACTCATGAGGCCAAAAAATAGTCTTGTATCGCTTTCACAAACTTTAAAACCAGCAAAGTGTGAATGTGCTATTACAAACCGTAATCTTAGAAATTAAATAGAATTCTACCATACGGCCTAATATACAAGCATTGTGAGTTTTAAAATATACCATCAATACCTCGAGAGGCAATACCATATTTCAATCACAAGAAGAATCTGTAAAGAACTTTCATCTGAAGATTCAGGTGCATGATACCAGTGATGACAATTTACAATGTAAATGAAATGAAAAGGGGTTCAACGCTCTATTTAATCTACAATATAAATGTATAAAAGATACCATATTTATGTGTTTTTAATTTCTTGCCATAAAATATATCTGTGTGTTACTTTAATTCTAAGAGGAGAATATTACTGGTGTTTACTCAGTAGTATGACTCAGCAAATACTTTTGCTCATCTTTTGCGGTCTGCAAAAATTACTAAAGAAAACAAAACACAGGTACAACAGATAGCTTTCATGTCTAATTTACCATTACCAAACTGATAACGATCACTTCTTCAATTATAGCACCATATCACATGGCACTCGCAGAATAAAAATACAGACTTTCCACATTCTTAAATTATGACTTGCCACATTTTTTTCAGATTAGGGACCTGCAAAAAAACCTTTAATGTAACAAGACACGTCTGATTTTTTTACTTGTGGTTTGCCTTTTTTTATTTGGTGTTGAAAAATTGTACAACATAATGGGTATTTCTTGTCTTAACTGGTAAATAAATCTTAGAAGATTGAAATTCATGGCATGTTACTGACTTTCAAAATGATGACTTAAAATCTATTTAAATTTCCCACAACTTTTCTGAGAGACATAGAGAGAGTACACTTTTATCTTGTCCCATATTTAGCGAACAAACAAATCCCTTGCATTATAGATCATAAAGAAGTGCTTAATACACCAGCAAATGGACGGGTATTAAAAAATTTTATGAATATAATAACCATAACTAGATCTTTAAGATTCGGAAGAATATGCAACTTATACAAAGTGTGCATAAAATAATGTTGTAAGTGTCCAAAATTACACTTGACTACTTGATAAATATCTCTTCCATAAAAAAAGCATTTTGTAACTCAACTGTTCTGGCTTTTCTGCTTTAATTTTATTTACAATTTAGATTTTTCTACCCACGATTTGTTAGCATACATAAAAAAACATGCATCTTATAAATAATATAACTCATTATCTGGCTTTTCTGTTTTAGTTAAGTACCATACACTTCAATTTACAATTGTGTTTTAAGCAGGTACTTACACAATATGCATATCTAAATCATCTTGAAGACAAACAGGCTATTAATGCAGGAAGTTTTCTGGCAGTATGAGATATTATTGCAAGAGGTTTTCTGTCAGAATTTTGCTATGGTTTGAAAACATTTTCATACCAAAACACTTATATTTGTTAGGAAAAAAGTTTGTTGCACAATTAATTTTTTCATCTTTTAACAGATAGCAATAATAATCACATAGAGATGTCATTGACCAACAAACGGAACAGATATTGTTTATAAAAACACTCCTTTGAAAATAAGAAATACTTCTTTTCACTCTGCCCAAATAAAACTGTTTCATATACTTTATTATTAAAAAAGTTTGAAAGAATTATTTTGAGTGTGCAATTAAAATTTCCTATTACTTGATCCTTTTATCAGAAGAAACACCTGATGTTAAAAAAAATGAAATGCATTTTTGTAAGAGAAAGAACACAAATTTATTGTATTGTTTTTACACCATTAGAAATTTAAAGCACTATATAGCTGTAAACAGAGAAATTTAAAGAAAAAACATTTATTGGTGGGATTTAAAGAAGATAAGACACATTTAGTTGTGTTTTTCAGTAATTAACCTAAGATATAAGAGAAGGATTAATCTTGTGGAGGTAAAACCAGTCAGATGCCAACTGTTTTAGCTAATAGGTTAAACAAGGGTGGAAGCAAGTCTGAAATTCAGTCAACACCAATTTACTCAGATAAAGAAAAACAGATGTGTGATTAATTACTCAGTCTGCTATTTCATATATAAAAATATTTGTCTTTTAAATCAAAGTAACAATTTAAAAACTTCTTCAACTACCATATCAAATGAAAAGGCAACAATTTCAGTCTACTGTCTGTAGTATTTAAATTCACTGATAAAGTTCTTGATGTTTTATTTTATTTTCTTGCATATTCCTGTGTCAGGCTTCATGAAATTCATCCTGAAATCTCTATCATACAAGCCAAAGGTACTGGTACTTGTGTTTGTACATGGAAGCATTAGAATCATATAAATTGATTTTCAAAACCATAGATTCGAGTCTGGAGTTTATCCGTCATTGATATTTATGTTTTGTTTTTTTTTTACTTAAATGATAATGATCCATTAACATTTTAGTGTTATTTAAGCTGTGAAAAAATAGATATGCAAATGATGATAACCAGCTTTAAGTGAAACAATAAATATTTTTGATTTTTAAAATATTTATCGACTATCAGTTTATATTCTGTGGATTTTTAATCAATGCATGCTCGACTAACTTACAATACACCAGGAAAACTGTCAAATTTGATGGATTAAACTGTTATTGAATGTTTTAAATGCAGCACAAATTGTTACATGCTGGTTTTAAGATCAATATCTGTGAATCATGTTTATTATACATAACTGTAATAAATGGTGTGAATTTGTATTGAAATTCAAAAATACATTTCATTGTGTATATATAGAGTATAGTTTATTTTCATTTATGTATGCGAAATTTTTGTTTTTGGAAATGAAATGAAAAGGGGTTTAACGTCCTACTTTTCTGCATAAACCAAAGGATCAAACTAAGGACCTCTTGGCTAGTGCCAGTCAGTGCCATACTCACTGAACAACTATATATGGTCACATAAAGTTAGAATTTTCTTTAATAAAAAATAATGGTACCAAGCGCCAAAAAGCTGTTATACCTTTGGATGTGTCATTAACAAATTGATACTCATTGAATACATTGAGTATTGTAACAAATCAATTAAACCTTTTGCTTTTATCCTCCTCCAATTTTCATCATTTTTATTTAAAATTTATATGGTAGGTTGTCAGACAACAAACCATATGCCCAAACAGGTAAGATGGCAAAGCAATTCATGTATCATATTTATTCTTTTTAAGATAATGGCAGCATTAACAAGACACTAAAAACCAGCTAACACAAACTACTCATTCAGTTATCAAAGTTTGATAGGTTTCTAGTTTGATGTAGTGTTACAGTTATAATAGAACTATTGTGGATCACTGACTGATGCATCAGGGGAGTAACAATATTATACCACCACATCTAAATTCTGGCCTTATTTTAAAAGATGTGATTAAGACATTTTACCTTCTACAGATTCAGAAACCAAAGAGAAGCAAAACATGGTACTCATATAATTTATGATCTACAAACAGAGAATGGTTTGTGCTATGTGATATTTAGACTGAATCAAAACAAAAATACTCCAGTGCATGTAGTGATGTGCTGAGTGTAAAACAGGATATACTTTCTCAGTTTAGAAGACCTGATACCACGTCTCAATTCTTCTCTGTACTTTTGAATTGATGGTGATCTGCTTCCATTGTTTCATAAATAAATAAAAGAATCAAATTACAAGAAAAATAACTAAAAGTACAGCTTGCGGCTGTTGTTTCGAGCCCTGGTGTGAGTGTATGTGGCATGGAGATAGGGGCGCTTTCTCAACCTGGTGGGTTTCCTTCGGGCACTCAGGTTTCATCCCACTGCTAAAGACCCCTACGCGCAAGCGAATTACTGCAATAAAATTAAACCACATGTTAGTCCCGAAATGACTTAGATTGTGTTGAGTGGACGTTAAACCCCATTTCTCTCTCTCTCTCTTGTCTGATGAATATTTTCCAACAATAAATGTACCACAGGACCTGGCTATACATTTCCATTATTATAATATTTATTTTAGTAGGATTTAAACACACCCTTCATTATGCAACGCTTGTGTGCACTTTAAACTTGTCAGATAAACTCCAATTGCTGCATTTAGTTTTATATTTCCAAAAAAAAAACACAACACAGCATAAACTAAACCACCTTTGTCACTTCATGTTTATAAATTGTCAAACTCTGCCATTTTTAATTATAAACTTGAGTATCAAATTTATCAACTGTTGACTTTATTTTATACAGTTTTAGTTTCATATTTCCAAAATGTTTATTTAATGAGACATATTAAAGACATTGTCAAATAAATGGAAGTACATGTAGCATCATTCATTCTATGTAGACCAAATTATAAGGGTCCTTCTATAGCTACTGTAGTGGTTGATATACATTTAAGATATGGTGTAGGCCTTCCCCTTTATATATTCTAGCTGATTTTACAAAATTAGAGTTTGTATAATCTTTTATCAATCAAATGCAATTCACAATTTCTTAGGACCACTGAGCTTGGATGTGCTCCAAGTGTACAAAGTGTTATATTATCAACTGTTCAAAAAAAAGTACACTTACAGATCTTGAAGGAGATAAGGAAATAAAAGGAAACACACTTCAGTAAAATTACAGACTTAGCATTGTTATGTGTGTAATATACAGAGGAGAATTTTGCCAGGACAGCAGTGTATCAACCTACTATCATACCAAATGTCTATATAGCATTCTGTATTGTGTACACCAATGCATATATACAGGAGGTTACGGTACTTTGTTTTTTTTGGTAAAATCTGACAATCACTTAATGTAAACCAGAATTTAAAACTGGGACATTATGTTCAGGAGTTCATTTCCTCAACCAATGATGAACTAACATTGACAATCTCTTAATGCAAACTATAATTTTAAACTGGGACATTATATCCAAAAGTTCAGTTGAACTACCTTGCCCTCTGAAGAAAAAAGGGAGGGTCTTTATATGTAGGTGTGTTATTAAAAGGATCTTATCAAAGATTAATGATTTGTATATTATTTTCCTTACAGACATCAATCAACACATAATGACATAAGTAAAAGCCTTTTCCTTCTCACCTGCACACATGTAAAGGAAAAAGAAATCTGCAACTTTCAATTCAACATTTATTTTATCTAACAAACGCAAACATTTCTTTTCGTCAATATTTTTTTTTAAAGGAGTAAAGTTAAAAGAAGAAAGATACATGTAATCTCTGATGAGCACACACTTCCTAAATTCAATCCATTAAATTTCTTCAGCTGTATAGCATTCCTTTAATACTTTCATCTTATATGTCTAATACATAATTGGTCTGATGGCATGACAGAGTTTAGAGAGAGTTTGATGTTAAGGAAACAGATGGGAACATGTAGTATATTAAAGTAATTGAACTGATATACAGTACAAGAACTAAAGCAAATCATCCTTATATCCTATTTCCTGTCATAATCATAAGTCAGGTGATCTTCTTGTCAAAATGACTACACAAGGTTTTTTTTTCTCAAGCACTTCAACAATAAATTCATGGGATGTTAGAATTTTTTAAATCTTGTCAAAGATATCATTTTCAGATGGGAAGGAAGATACTCAAGGCAAATGGGGTAAAAATGGGATGATGAGCCCATGTAGCATATAGCTAAGACAAGGTGAATGTTTGTGTGTGACCACCCCTTCCAGGGCATAACTTTCTACTGAATTAAAAAAAAAGGTATCTCTCTAATAGGGCTGAAGAAGGATACAAAAAATGCCCCACATAATTATATTTTCCCTTTAGATATGGCAATACTTGATCTTAAACTTCAGATAGAATTGCTTGCATTACATATCACATCGAAATAAAATCCATGTGATTGCTATTGCAGTGCTATTAACAGATCGTCTGTATCGTCAGTTTAAAATAAACTTTCTCAATCTTATGAAAGTAAAAGCAAATCTGACCTTTTTCACAGTATAAACCTAATGTACATGTACAATGAATTGCAACAAGTGATCCAATGAATGGTTATCTCCCTTTATTGTTTGAATACAACCCTTCTCAGATAAAGGGTATTTTATTCAAATACAATATCTTTTTTCTACATATCAAAAATTGAATATAAAGTTATGATTTTAACAGGGAATCGAATATATTAACTTTTCATGTAAATGTGGAATGAAGTTGACAAGAAATGCATTAAGACATATGAAACTGTCTGCTACAAAAATGACATATTTTAAACATATTGTATTTACACATAATTGTCCGCCTTCAAATCTGTCAGTAAACATGTCTGTGCTATTTGCTAAAATAAATTTCCAACCAGACAAAGGTTGAAATGATTAGCTTCAACTCATAACAAGTGTACCAAAACAAAGTTTTCTCTCTAGAAGTCCACCCTATAACATCTGTAATAATGAAATTCTTCCATTGTTTAGAAAAAAGTATTGTAGTTTTAAATTCAGGCCTCAGTTTCAGAAATATTCTCAGACTTAAGAATTTACTCATTTTAACTAAAATACAGCTCCCATTTTGTTTTTTTAATGTATCAAATACATCAATATATATATATATATATATATATATATGCAAATTTTTGTGTTTCTTGATCAAAGATATTTCTCATAAACCATGATTGAAAGTTGCTTTGAATGCTTTGTAAAACTGAGGCCCTGGCTTCTAAATTGTCAACTGGAGCTATAAAACAGATAGACATATATTATAGTGTTTAACTTTATCTCAATACCAAGGCCGTACCCCCACAATTTCATGCAGATATGGGTACTTGATCCAAGGGGTGGGCGCACTAGGAGCAACTGTCTCTCCTAAAAAATCTAACACCTCTGAAAACAAATCGACCATATGAAATACAAAATCAGCTCTAAGATATCACCCGAGTGGCCGAAAAACAGGTTTCCAGCAGCATATGTTTAAATTTTTCGAGGACGGACCCCAGATGTGGCTGTCTAATTTTCAAAATTTTCTTGGGTGTGTGTGTGTGTATGTGTGTTCTGCTTTGCGGTTGCTGCTCCGTGGTCAGTAACTTGGGCACTGCTCAATACATTTTTGGACTTAAATATTGTATATCTGTATTAATTGTCCACAGGAAACTTAAGAAACACACATGTTTATAGACAGTTATGAGTTAACCCAACTGAAGGTCACAGATTTTGCAAATTAAATCATTTGTTCTCTATGGACCTAAAAAATTTCATGCAGATAGATATCCATTTTGTAAACTAAACAACTCTTCAACTTTTTTTTTCTTCCACAATTTAAATAGCACACTAAATGCCTCACAAAATCACAGACAATCCAAATGTCAAAATTAATGGCTAATAAGCCCTTTCAGTAAATCCAATATAATGCACCAAGAGAATTAATGTGACTCAACGATATTCTGCAAGGCACATTTGAGTATGGCAGACTCAGAGGCCCCCCAAAGAAGTTGAGGTTTTTACATGGGGGACCTTTTTAATCTGGAATTTACGTTCTTATTGACGCAATCTTAAGAGTGCCACTGCTATATTTGGACACAAGCTAAAAACATCAGGGTATATTCTATAAAGCACCATTTGGCTGAATTGAATGGCAAGATTACAACAAAATGGTCACTTATATTAACCTGTCACAGAGAAATATAGTCTGGCATTGTTCACTTGCTCTGATGAGGTGTTTGGCAGTGGAGGAAAATCTACAAGGTCATCACATTCAAGCTTGAAACCCAAAACACACCTGTTGACTCAACGACAGATATTATGATCTAATGTGCAAAATAGGGAAACCCAAACCCTTGAGTGTGAACCTATTGGTAGAGCTCAGTTTACAAAAATATTGCAGTCTAGATGTGTGTGTAGTTTGAACTTGGTAGAGCAAAGTATACAAAAATATTTCAGTCTGCATGTTTGCAAGTTAATGTCTGAACGTGCACATCCCACACCATTGATAAAAACTTAACAGATTACGTGTACATTCTCTCCTTTACAACAGATTTTACTCTGCACTTTACTTGTCTTTTACAGTTCTAACCAACCTGAATCCTTATCGTCTAAGGCAGATTCAAATGACAAAGAAATCCATGGACACATGAGCTAAACAAGAAACTAGTACATGAAGTACAAACATATTGTATTTATATCAATCTACTCGGATATCAAAATAATTAACAGTAAAATAGAAATAAACACCATGGTGATATATCAGATAAAATGAAACAAAAACAGGTGGTATCATGTAAAATACATTTAATGCATATTTTTCTATTCCTAGGGATGCTAGAGTGCTAATTATAAAGCCATAGCTAGTATTTGATCATCACTCATATGATGAGTGGATATAGAATCTTGTATGTTAAAGCATATTTCCACTCTTACAGATAGATGTATTTAAAAAAATATATTGATCATCAAATACATTAACTACTCATCGTTCAAATTCAATTTTTCAAGAAAAGGTTAATTACTGCTTGGTTTACAATGATAGAAAACTAATTTATTAAAGTACTATACACCTTTTGTTAAAGATATGTTTCTTTGAGTTTAATGAGGTCATCTGTTGTAACCTTAAAATTCATGTAATTAGAAATAATATATAAATGGCCATGTAAAATAAAAATTACAGTTTGTCTATGATATCACCCTAGGTGGAAGTGGATTGTTAAACCCCAGTAACGAACGAACGAAAATTACAAAATTAAAGTAATTCACAATGACCAATCCCTCTATAAAGGTTCCAGCACTTTTATCTTTACGTAAAATAGAGTGAAATAATTACTGGAAATTGCTGTAATTTAATTGTCTTGTTCAACACGAAAACACAGTATATACAATGCTAGAAAGTTTACAATATTTCAAAAAGTGAGCAAAGGCAATAACCCTAGAAGTAATTAAAGGTAGCACACTTTTATGACTTATTTCTTTTTGTATGATCATACGGTAACTTTCATTGCACAAAATCACAAAAAGCGATCAGTAAGACTTGATAAACGAATCTTGTTGAAATTAAAAGACTTCTTAGTCTCACTAATGACTAAAGTGTATCAGAAACCTTGTTGAATATCTAGTGTGATTTTCAGTTACCCGCCATATTTTAAACAGATGGATCAAATGTACACTAAAACTGTATCAGTAGCCCCCAGCAGATTTTGCGCATTTAAATCATTGAATACGGGTTATTTGGGGTGAATTCCTTTAATGTATGCCATGAGTTGAGACATATAAATCATTAATTCAACATAAGGTTTCAAGGTAGCTAATAATATATGATTGCCGTTTTCTACAGCCCCAGAGAATTGGATTTGGATACATCTTCTAAACCATGATAACTTAATTTAGACCTGAGATGTGAAAGGAATATCTCTTTAACAGACATCTGTGAATTATCTTATGAAGTTCTCACGCTAGCCTTCTTACAGGAACCAAGACTCATAAAGACCAGACACCCCCAACATGCTTGCTATTAAAAAATTTATAAACATTAATGAAAATTTCCATGCCATCCATTTATAAACCAGACTGGGTAATTACTTAAAAAGCTAATCATTTTATCATAAAATACTATTTGTTTTATTAACCATTGCCTTTCTGCCTGTGAAAGCTGTAATCTTCAAAAAATTTCAGAGTGGTCTATTCCCTGATTTGATAATTGGGCCTTATGGTACACACCAACTATATTTTATGGATGTGTTCAAATGGATTTGAACAAAATTAAATATTTGAAATAACAGGCTTATTAGAGCTTATAACTTGGTAAAATAAAGAATCACTTCATGGAACAAGTCTGGGGCAGGTCAATTATGGACCTTGTGTAGCAAAGTGTATAAAAATAACTTCAAAAATCTTTTACAGTGCTTTTCTTAATACCGGTACCTATATAAGTTTGGAGAAATGTATAAGATCTATGAGTCATAGACTATGACATTTATTTCATTATATCTGGTAAACAATTCTATTCTTACATTTTACAGGAGACACAGTGGCTAAGTGAGTGGGACATTCGATTGCAAATCTTGAGTTCTATATTCCATTCTGGCGATGATCAAGAGACCAATCAGGATTTCCCTGTGTGGTTGCCCTTTGTCAGTGCTAAAGGACAGAGAATCTGGCAAGGGACAATGTATTATAGTGGTTCGGATTGCATGAAAAACTGACGTCCTTGACAATTGGATTTCAATATAAGAGTATGGTGTAGTTCCACTGTCCATGCAAAATTAACCTTATAGCACACTGTAAGGCGTATGCCGATCTTCATTAGCCCAGTCGGTACCCAAAAGTAGGACATTAACTGCACTTCGTTCATTCTTACATCCGGCTATAAGTATTTAGAAGCAAGGTAAGCCATCAGAGAATGTAGAAAATATTTTAGTAGGCAAACAGTTGAAACATAATTATTTGGTAATTAACTCATTATGGTTACATGAAAATAGACACTACAAAATTATGAGATGAGACCACATTAATCTTCAACAGATAGAGTATGTTAGTATGATCAACAGTTTAAGTATCTGAGTAAAACCATCTTACAGCTTGCATGTATCAACAGATGGTAATAATAAGAAGACATGCAGGGATATAGAATATGTTTCTTGGATGAAAAGCCGCAAGATTTCACAACCAGATGCAAAAACCAGCTTCCTGACAGCCATAAATTCCCAGTGGTCTATGTTTTTCAGCAACTTTGTAACAGTAGAATCTGATTGTTATTGAGATACAATAATATGAAGTGGGAGAGAGAGAAGGGGTTTAATGGCCATTCGACAGAAACTAGGTCATTTTGGGACTAAAATATGGTTCAGTCCTATTCCAATAATTGACTTTGTAATAGAGAATGACAATGAGGTTGGAAAGGTGACCCTATTTGATACTGTCGAGACAAGCTGGGAATCAAAACCATGGCAGCCCTTATGATCTAAAGTACACACATCAGAACAATAGATGATTAGACCACCCAGCCCCCATAATATGAAAGGGGAGTAAGGAACAATAAAGATTTTATTTTGCGAGTACCCTTTAAATGCAATAGGTATTTAAGGAAAATATCTAGGTTCCATTATTTTAAAATTTTATCATCCTGATATTTTTATCCAAGGTTACATTGAAATCTGTTTTAAACAGGTTATTAAAGTTCCAATTTCACATTTTCTAAGAAAGTCAAAACATAATTATTTCTATGTCTTTTGCTCAAAAGGTTGTCAACTCACTATTATATGGTCCTGGGCAAAATTTTTTGGGCATTATAAAGGGTGACACAGGGTGATTGAGGAAATAGTTACTCAATTACCTCCCTTGTTTTCCCATTCCTCTCCATGGACGGCCATCTTCAAACGTTTGAATTTGAAGTTGAAAATGATATTTTTGCCAATTTCTCAACTGGCAGTACTGAATTATAGGATTAATAGGATTATTCTTTAACAAGGTAGGACTGTTTATAGGTTCAATCTATTTTTGGGCTTTATTTTAATACATTTTAAAAATATAACTTAAAAAAATGCTATTGGAGCTTTAAGGCTTGATTCTTTTGATCATTAACATATATTTCAAGTGTCATCTGAATTGGGCAAAAATTTGTTTTCTGGTGGGTCCACAAACCTGATCATTAACAGAAGTTTCATCTTAGTCAGATAATGGTACATTGAACAAATCCAAGGTCTGTTGGACATAATATATAAACAAATATTTTTAGTTTCATCAGAATAAAAATTTGTAACCTCTTAGTGGGTCCACAAAATTAACAGACTGACAGAGACAACAACATAAATCATCCACATGAAAATGTGAGGGTATAAAAAGCGGGGGTTTGTAAGGCCAAGAATTTATTGAAAGACAAATTCTAGTCACATAGGATTTAAATATTACAAAAGTTCAAATGGCTGAATACAAAAAACACATTGTTAACTTCTATACAACCACTGAAATAAAAAGGTTCAGTTTTTTCAAAGCTTTTTATATAAGGTAATAATTAGGCAGTGTGATAACATAATATTTTCTAGCCATAGAATATCAGCTGTAATAATAAACATCACTGTATCTTATATAGAAAACACATCTTTATCACTGGCTTCAATAAAACCATTTAACATATTAGATGTCAGACCACCTCTACTTGTTTTCTTTCTCACCATTACAGTGAAACTGTAAGAAACTGCTCTATACACATTAAAGAACACTAAATGGATAACCTCCCTTTCCTAATAATAAATTAAAACTTTTGAACCTATTTATCGTCTCATCCAGATGTCTAGACACATTGTCCTTAGGAGCTCAACAAATTTTAATCAACCTGATTAGAATGAACCAGATATAAACATATTCCATTTAAAGAGACTGCTACCATTAAGCCAACCAGAATGCTACCCAGGATCAGAGAAGCATAGTACTGACTTTGGAGCATCTCAGTCACAGGTTTAAGATTTTTTCCCCGAATATAATCTGTGTGATTTGATGATATATTTGGACTAAACACATATTTAAACTAACTTATCCATCATAGACTTGCTTCAAAACATTTTAATAACAAGAAAACATAATATGAGTACATATCCCCCAATTTGAGGCGTAAGGGACGGGGAAAGGTCAGGGGTCACAGGTTTGGAGGTCTGAATCTATCTTTTTAGTTAAATACCAGCAGACGCAGATTTGTTGAAGGATAAGAATATTCATACTATTAGTGAGATTCCTGATACTATAGATAAGAATATTGTTGTCTTCAAGCTTCTTGTTTGAGTTTGATCCTGAAACCAATGGTCAGTGGAACATATGGAAGTTTCAGTGGAACAGATAAAAAGTCCAATGATTACGAAAAAATAACTAAAGCATCCCCACTTTTTCTAAATCTTGTGGTTTTCCTTTAAGTTTAAATAAGTATAAGTTTTTATATATAATGCTAAGATCTTTAAAAAAAAAAAGTAGATCAAGGTCTTTCTCCAATCATGTTGTGTTATCATACATGTTTATGTGTATGCCACAGTTTGGTATCTTATAAGCCTTTAAAAAGAAATCAGAATTTTTTTTTTAAAAAAAACAATGAGAGAGAGAGAGAAACTCACCCGACTCAAAAAATGAACGCAGACAAAGACACTTGTAGACGTTAATTACAATATATAAAAAAACATTAAATGTCTTATTTACGTTTTCCATACATAATGAAATAAGATTAACTCCTAAAATATTGGGAACAGTGCCAGTAACATAAAATTAAGTACTTGTTTTTTTTCTCTCCGAAATATGATACAATTATGAAAGTAACTGATTTTACACACATACAATTTAATCCTGACTTCTTGTTAATGAAAAGGGCACAATATGGCATACAGTGTGCTATGAGAGAAATTTTGCCCAATCAGTGGCCCTACGGCCTACACTTCTAACTGTCTGGAGATCTTATCTTGGTACCAATGGCATCACCGTACCAAAGTTTTTCACCCCATCTGAATAAATGTATACTAGGCCCTCTGCTCTGCACCCCTGAAACCAGGCTTCGTAATCCAAATAAATTTTGTTGGTTGGGACCTTCTCGTTAACACTCTAAGCCACCATGGATCCTTTCTTTAAAAAAAATTAGAGTCAAAATATTTTGCCACAAAATTATCCAGTAGCGGATAAGTATAAAATGAAAAGGTTCCAACCTCCAAACTACAAAGTTCACCATAATGAAAATTGTGACTTGCATACATGTACACTGATACCTGCCTAAATTTAGAAGTTGCTCACCTTTGGACTCAACAAGTTTGCGAATATTTTAACTGTTAAGTGTCTCCAAAACTCAACTTTATATACTTCTTAAACCTCACCCTCATTAAATTTGTAAACTATACTTGTGAGTGGGTGGAAACCATGAACTTTATATAAACCCACTTATATGTACACTACCATTAAAGCCCCCCATATTCTAATATTGTCATCTCCACTAAAAATAGATTACATTACAGAAAGGTAACTGTTCCCTATCATACTATTCAAATAAAGTAAACCAACTCCTCTTTCAAATACAGGGAAGTGTAAGTATGTTGGTATTACATCTTCATCATATAAATCGTGGTTTTGTTCTCTTTGTTGCCCAAATCCCATCAATAATAGAGGGGATGTATGCTCAAATTTTTCAATTTCTAAAAAGCTTTCTGTTTACTTACAAATATACTTTAGTTACAGTTGGTCTAAATATACATGTTTCTCGTAATAGTGTGATTGTTATGCTGCTAGCTCTGTTGGGGTTTATATAAAATGAATTTACATTAGTAATAAACAGCCAAAGTGTGGTTGGGTAATTTGAAGTTCGAAAAAGCTGGTGTGAAAAACAGGATGAAAAATGAACATAATAGTAACTTAATTCTATACATGGTCTTATATATACCTATATTCTTTGAAATTTGTAGCAGAAAGTAGGTGTTGGGGTTTAGTTTCTTTCTGTTAAGTTTTGGACATGTAACTGATGGCCATATTATTAGCCCCATGAGGAGATTGTGGGTATTGTGTGACTAACCCAAAAGCCCCAGAAATTCTGGTTAAATTTGTGTAATATTGACTCCAGCTATGAATACCTTTGTTTCTAGAAAGTTTCAGACAGGTAACTTATCACCTAATATCTAGCACCCTGAAGGGTACTTTAAGGCGCTGCTGTGACTATATGCCCCATAAGTGCCCGATCTGACCAACTGATTTTTGCTCGTATGGACACCCACTACAAATTTGGGGTGGTCAAATCTATTCTAACTGATGACCATATTATTTTATCACTAGCCTCTGGACTATATGTGCAAAGTGGGTCGCATATATTGTGTTTTTAAAATTTTAAGCTGCCTAGCATACATTACGAGTATCTTATTCTTGTCTGTTCCAAACCTGTCAGTAGTCTTTGTACAAGCTGATCGTCTGATAATCTTGCCCCGTTATGATCACTGGCTATCCCATGAACTTCCCCTTTCCATTCTGGTGTGGACTTAATCATCAAATACATAGCAAACAGAAGCTGAATGGAAAACTTTCAAAATCGACGATGTGAAAAAAGTTTAAACAAGCCAACGGTGAGGCTGATGTCCCCAGCCGAAATCCCAATATGAATAGATGACACATATTAATTAATCGCACATTTATTTTTTTTCAAAAGTATTGAGCAATCAAACTGTACATAAAGTGTCATCCAAAAGTGTTTTATAAAGAAAAATGCTAAAACCAACGAGAAAAATGAAAAGGTACCCTAGTTAGGGGGGCCCTAAAGGCAGACAAAAGGGCCCCCACGCTTGACAATAGGGCCCATCTGGTCAAGGGAAAGGGCCCTCGTGTCCGAGTCGATCGTTTCTATACACTGTTATTGTCGAATCCATTACTGAATGAGAATGCAGTCATTGTATTGGCATAAAAATCATCAATCAAGATGAACCTAAGTTATCTTGTCCCAAAGTATCAACCAATCAAATTGCTTATCTCTGCCTCTCCTAAAAGAAAAATGCTCATCTTCAAACTCCATCAAGGCATTGACCTATAATAAGCATACACACCAATTTTGAACATTTTAACTCAATTCGAAGCAGAGTTATTGTGTTCCTTCGAAAGGCGGGGGACAAATATTCAAATAATCAAAACGGTTTTATATACACAACAGCTACATATGTTGCCGAAATTACAATCGTGGTCAAAGAACCTGAAAGAATAAATCTGATTTTTCTATTACAGTGTTTCTCAAACGTTGTGTCACATGTGTGCCGCAAGATCTTCTTAAGTGTGCCGTGAAAATTTTGAATGGCACACTAAGAAAATGGGAAAATCATGTGATCTCAATTGAGTATTCACTGGTGTCTACCGCAAAGGCGTTTTATAGCTGAGGCACTGAAGGCGCGATCCTCCTCACGAAAAAATCAAAAGAAATTGAAAAAATAAAATGGCGAAGAAATGCTATAAAGAAAGAGAAAAATGAAAATGTACCCTGGTTAAGGACGCCCCTCTGGTCAAGGGAAACGGTCCCCAAGTCTGAGGCAATCGTTTTCTATACATTGTGTTATAATTCAAAATGATTTTTTTTACACAGAAAAACTGTATTTATTGTGTATTACGATTTCATGTCTTGTAAATAATTGACTACCTGCGAGTCAATTTCAAACCAAAGATCTGGGGAAGAGACACCACAGTTATACTATGAAATGTTGAAACAGCTTAAAATAGACATAAATAGACAAAACGAGAAGAGAGGTTCACATCCAAATGGACATTATAAATATAAATCTAAGTTCATCATTGGATTTATAGACCTGATTTACTATGAATATGTAAAATATATCAATTTATATAATACTACTATCACATTTCCTCCACACACTTTCTACACAATACAGATAATATAAGGTTCAGTTTACTTCATTCATTGACTGTATGAGATTAGCCTCACAGATCATTGAACCATGATTGATATTATACTCTCCTTACACCCATTGACTGGTCAGATAAAACCTAACTTGAGGCAATAAAACCTATCAAATTTAAAGCAATAATATTAATAAGTTGATATTGAAAGAAATAGGGTTTAATATCATATATAACATATACAATTTTATTGTCATTGTTCTGGGATGAATTATTACTCAGATTAGATTCCATTCTAAATTCTAAGAGATATTTTATGGTATTGCTCTATATTCATACCTGGAACATACTGTAAATTATGACCCAAATAGTAAATGTTTAATACATTGTGCTAATCTGCACCACTATTACTTAATATATGTCCAGCACTTTAACTGTTCAATCATCATGGTCACCTTATACCAATTTGTACAAGGGATCTTTGATTGCCATCAAAGGCTTGAAAAATCCCAATGGTTTTTCCTGCATGACTACCACAGGCCCTTAGCATTTGAAAATAAATCTAAATCGTAACTCTAGCTTTGAAAGATGTTGATGTAATTTTGATGAAGGTTACTGACAATAAAAGGTAGGCATGAATAATTACAAACATACGCAGACAACTTCAATTCAAATTTCTGTCTTTGCCAAATACTAAACCCTTTCAAATAACAAATGTCTGGAGGCCAAAAATGACCAGGTTAACTATTGACAGATAGTTAAAAACTTCTTTCCGTCATCTGAGACTGTATGCTATAATTACTTCTAATTAATAACTTAATTAATGACGTACCTTGTAGCACCTATACTTGATTGATGGCAAGATTACTCAATCATGTGTCAATTATATGAATCAAATCTCCCTACACTTATTTTTTTCGCCTTCACCCTTACAAAAGACGTCACCATGATGAATTAGTTAGATATAAGCCTATATACACCTAGGTATGTAAAGAATTTACTATGTTAAGTTTGCACAGATTTTATTATCATTATTACATTAAATGGAAAACATGAAGGTCAAATACAAAATAAAATAGATGAAAATCCAAAATATATGAAATGTGATGTAAGATGTTCCAGAAAAGTAATTCCTGGCATAACTTTGATAAATGAAGCAACATGTTGATTTGGAATTCCCAAGCTACTGCTTGCTATTTTTAGAAGATATAAGTTCTGGGCAATGAGGCCGATGACCATCAGCAAAGTCATCTGAGACATTCTGTTTATTTTGAACATCAGATATCATACTAAAAGTCTTTATCAACTTCAATGGCCAGGAACTCCAGAAGGTTTGTGCAATGTTACAAACAATAGCCTACATCTTCCATTGCAGGTGTCCCATGGAATGATCTTTTGATCTACACTTCGGAGGAATATTCTAGCTTATCGAAGGATAAAGGAAATATAATAAACGCAGGGGTTATCACATCAGATCAGTTTAGATACCGATCCGAGTGCCATTGACACTGCATGAAAATCGATTAATCGTTTGGAGTAACGCTTGGAAAATAACCGTTTGTCTCCAATCATTGGCTTCGGACGCAATAAAACATATTCATATTACATTCTGTCGATCATCCAAGTCTAACCATCTTCTCAAATAGCTAATTGAATTGCCATTCTGACTTGTCCAAAATGCCATTGGAAAACTTGATGGCAGTTATATTAACTCGGTCAAATAACAGTTTAACTTACCTAATAAACACAGGTAGTTACTATAGATTGTTTAGGTCAATAACACAGAAACTTCAACAGGTGTTAATCATTACACACAGGTAAATAACAATATCATACTCAACCACACTTTATTACAACCACGTGATAATATAAGGTCATCTTTCCCATAGTGTGACCTAGGGTGGGGTTAAAGGTCATGTTTTGGTGAAAACTGTTTTTTTCAAATAGTGCACGAACGAATAAAAACACAAGAGTTTAGATTCATGTGCGTCTATCTTTGGTCCATATTTTCTTTTATTAAAGTGAAGTACAACAGAAGATACTTTTTACGTCAATGGCCATTATAAAAAAGACCTGCTGTTAAACGGTGCGTACGTGCGTATTTATGCGAAGTCTAGACGCGTGTCTGTTTATTGTGAACACAAATTAAAGTAAATAATTGAAGCGAGTATAAAATTTATTCCTAAAGACCTTAAATTCTCTTAAAGTAATTTTCCATAAGGGTTTAAATTTTGAAAAAGATTTATCCCCCAGGGGTATTTTTTGTCTTCCTGAGATCTGCACCCATTTCTTCTATAACTCTTGTCAATTCTACACCCAATTCCTTTGTTCTGAATAGATTAGATAATGTAAATAATCCCTTATTATAACGTCGCCGTGTGTGAATAGACGGTGCTTTTCATATTATATAAATCCAAGCAAAATAATCATACTATATATAAATCCAAGCAAATTAATAATACCATAAATCACTACAAGCTCGGAAGGGCGCGTTTCAGTATTTAGATTGAAAAAGAATTACCGAAGATTATGGAATATAAATTATAGCAAAAGTTGAATGTAAAATGTCTCTTGAATCGAAATGTGTAGGGTTTATTAACATCCCACTCCCTACTATATAGCTCCGACTCGGCTAATGAATACAGACTTTCGGTAAGACCATCCTCGATATCCCCAGTGTTCTCACCCTGTTCTACTCCACTATAACCTAGGTTAATCCATAGCGTTTCCACGATTTCAAATCATCTGCCCTGGCCTCGATGTACATAAATTCTACGAACCAATTAAAAATCAGTCTACAAACCAGTCGTTTTGCAGTAGATATTATGAGGGTAGATAACCATCTCCATGTCCATTATTTATATACTGATTTCAAATAAGTATAACATGTATATGTTATTATTATAACTACTATACGTTCTTTGTCTGAAATGTTTCATTCTGTTATGTTTATTATTATTGAACTTATACTTGGCAATTTCATTCACTATAATTGTCTACGATATCACCCTAGGTTGAAGTGGACGTTAAACCCCAGAAACGAACACGAATTCACTATAACTATATCACCCACTGTGGAAGTGGACGTTAAACTCCAGAAACGAACGAACGAATTCACAATAACTCGTCTACGATATCCCGCGGACGTGAAACTCATTGAACGAACGGACGATTCCCAATAAAACTCTTTACCCTACATAGATATAAACGTCCGTCTTTATTAATATAATATTAAATAATTTGTTGTTAATAAATACGTATCGTAATTAGAATCATTTGGATTTCTCTCATTTAGGCAAACTCCCTATTTCCTTTGCTATTAACGATGCAAGGGATTGGTCGATAAAAATAGCAAAATCATCAAGGGCAGATAATTTGAAAACGTGTGTTCCTAAAGATAAACCCAATGGTTAGTGGAGTAGGACGGAGTGAAACACCGCGGGGTACCGAGGATGCGCTAAGACCTACTATTATATGTAATTAAAACTGCCAGGGATATTTTTACCATATATTCCTAAGCAAAGGGCCCTAGAAATCTGTAAGATTAGGTCTTATTAAACGAAACACTGCGAGGGGTATGTCTTTTTACGTGCACGCCAATTTGTAAAGCTCGGTTTTTCGTCCCATCCGAACGACTATCCAGTGATTAGAATTAAAGCTAACAAGTTAATTTCGTCATATCCGAAAACTGAACACCAAACGTATGCAAGATTGTGCAAAGTTCATAATTTAGATGAATTAAAAATTGACATTAAATACCATTTGCTATGTAACGCCTAATAGGTGGTGAACTTACAAGTATATAATTCAATATTCTTTTAGAAACCTGTAAACCTTATTCTATGTTCTTTGATGTTTATTATTTTATTGTACTTTGTATTGCATGGTTTACCATACTCGTGTATATACCATACAGTTGTATAATAAATCAAATAATGTGTTATTTGATTATGTTCCAATTACTAAATGCCATTCAAAGAATATTTTCATAGGCCCAGCCTGTTCTCCAATCCATTTTTAAATGAAATAAAATATTGTTTACAAAAAAAAACCCAAACAACAAATATTTTCATATGAGCACAGGGACATACGCAAATTTGAATAAAGTTGGGTTCGTGTCTGTCAGATTTTGCCTCAAGTGTCCATTTGCAAAAGCATAACATTCATTAAAATTTGTTAGTTATTTATTCAAACAAAAATAATAACCAACATTTCTGCATATGAGGAAGACAATTTATGTTTTAAAGGCCGAACAAATTCACAGCTTATTATAGATTGCCAATACCTTAGTTTGCGAAGATGCTAATCAATCTCCATTTCGGCGAATGATGACGCGATGTCTACCTACATCCAAATGCAACTTTCAGTGGTTATAGACTCTTGTTATCGATGAAACAACTAATAATTTAAAAAAAAAAAAAACAACATTTGCTTGAAAAATAGACAAACCTGTGGAGTCCTAAAAGAGACGACATTTTATCTTCCTCTTCGAACACTAGTATTTATACAGACAAATTATTCAGTGAGATACGTTTGTGAATGTATAGATGGGGGCCAGCTAAATGTCATTTTAGACAGTAATTGTCTACAATATAGGTTCAACTCTGACACATTCATCTGTTATGATGGAATTCTAAATAACAGCTTATTAGCATAACAAATTAGAATACCAAAGCGTTTATAGGCTACGGGGTAAAACTATAATGTGGACTACATGTAATCTATAATTATTTGTTAATCGGGGTTAGGTTGAGCTTACGGTGCTGACATAAGGAAACGGGTAGACTACCCGATCGTTTTGATAAGATTAAAAAAAGAGGACCCGTCTCCAAGCATAAACTAGCCCGCATAAAGATCACTTGATATTTGGGATAAACCGCAAGCAAGAATTTTTGTTGGCGTTTGAACCGGGAATACTTATTAAAGGGAGATAACTACGGTCTTTAAGTCACACAGACGGAGGCAGACCACCATTAATTTCCTCATTGACTTCAATGTTAATTCTGGACTCTTTGCCCACCTCCAACTTATCCCCAAATTTTCGTTGGGCGAAATGCTTTTCACTATAGACAGAAGAACACATGGCCATGTCTTTGCACTAAAATTTTTATGAGGTTGACCACCAAAATTTTGAGATACACGAACTTGAAGAAGCATACTCAAAACATGTATCTAGTTGCCGTTCATATCACCGTAGACAACCTCATAACGCCGTTATCCTTCCGCCTCAAAATCATGAATATTTACCAAAACCTAGCAGAAAATATTAATTCAAACCCTCTTAGTCCATTCTAGGCCAAAAAATCAACAAAAATGGGCATGCAAAAGGGGAGAAAAGAGACAGAGAGAGAACTGCTATAAATAGACGAACTACATGTAAAATTTAATGGTGGTCTGCCTCCAGACCTTCAAAATTAAAACAGGGTGTTGGTTCGAATACCAATTTATAATATTGGACAGGGGTGGGGGTGGGGGGGAGTGGGAGGGGGGGGGGGCTTCTGGAGGCGTTGACGTACCTACGTTTGACCGTCCACGACAAACGGCACCGTAGAAGGTGCTCTACCCCCAGAAAATTTAGGGAAATAGTGTTTGCGCCTGAAGAGAGGAAATATTTAAATGGCGGAAAATTTCAAAATTTGTGGTTGAATTTGCGATATTGGCATATTATGTACTGTTTAATGGTCGAGAGCGAGACATTAAGTAATATATTGTTTTTACAATATGTTACGCGCGAGACCATTAAACATCTTAAAATACCGACACTCCGCACGAGATTTTACAGTGGAATATGTCACACTGTCTAGTCCACTATTTCACTGGTATGAATAAACGTCCACTCAATACAAACTAGGTCATTTCGGGACTAACACATGGTTTAATTTTATTTCAATAATTCGCGTGCGCGTAGGGGTCTTTAGCAGTGGGAGGAAACCGGAGTGCCCGGAGGAAACCCACGAGGTTGAGAAGGCGCCCCTATCTCCATGCCACATAGGCTACGCCCACACCAGGGCTCGAAACCACAGCCGCAAGCTAAAGGTGACCGTCCAGATTGAGATCGAAGCGCGGCACTCTAGACCATTAGGCCACCCCCACCCTCCTGTATTTTAAGACATTACAAACAAAACTATCTACAAAGATACCATAAAAGAAAATCAAATACGCTCGGCAATATTTTCGTTTTCGCCTCCTTAAGTTTACGCATTTACATACGTAGGGCATTATGGACCGTTTCACTCGTTCTACAGGTATGTTTATGGGATGTATTTATCTTTTATCTTATGCCATCTGATAACAAAGATAGAGATAGGTTTATTTATCAATGAAGCTTGGTACAATGAACCAATACATATAGTTAAAATATAGTGGGTGTACAATACGAATCCGTTGATTATCAACCAATCGCTTGGACATAGAACAAGACAGTTCTTGAAGAACGATATGGTTTTAAGGTTTATCTTGGTTCTGATCGTGTTGTCAGTGGTGCAGTCGGGTAAGTTTTCACATGATAATATTTACCCATTCGACAAGCAAATTAAATTATACTCAAATAAGACATAAATACAGGACACTGCCATTCACTTTGCTTTATGACACAGGTTTATGAATAATGATGGAAAACTTCTTAACAAACACACCATGTGTCAAATCAACAGTAATAGCAGTTATAAAAGTTTAATATGATTTAGCAATTTTCGATTGTAAAGCTCTAAATTCTGTCAGATTATATTCTTCATGCCCAATAATTACCCCAAAAGATTTAAAAGAGATCGCCTAAAACTCTTGCCCCATGCAACGTTGTCAACTTTATTCGCAAGATGGTAACAATTGGATAGCCAAACTCTATATGGTTATAGTAGAAGATGCTTCTATGAAAGGATTGTTTCTTATCACAAGAAAGCAATCATACCAATACTTTGAACATTCCGCACTGAACTCTTTTCTCCCTTGGGTTTAAAAAAGCTTAATTCTCTGATTGTCATTTGAGGAATTTTCAATCCAATGCTCACTACAATATAGTGAGAATTGTATATCGAAAGGAGATATCAGCCCAAAAAAAGGTATTTATTCCGTTCAGTATTTACAAAGATATCATGAATTGAAAATTACAAAAACATCAGCATCTCATGCAGACATTCTTTTTACAATCCTGCATGACTACCTTTAATTAATGGACCTCTTTTTAAAACCATTGATTTCAAACCGGTAATATAATCAATTTGAGTATCCTTTGAACGGGGTAACATCCAATAAAAATACGAATGACGATTTTCTCATTTAAACAGCTACGAAGAAACCAGAGTGGAATGGTTCATTTGGTGGATTTAAGATCAACATCAATCCAGATGGAACCTATTCAGTTAGTGTAAATAATGTCACATGGTTAAACAGTGCGCCTACATTCTTCCATGCTGATGGACTACGCCATGAAGCGGGCATTAATCTAAAATTAACGAATATAACAAGTAATCATGGTTCCGACAAACTTGGACAGTGGACAAGGACCAACTTTCATTACCTTGCTGGAGCTGCTCAGATCGTGGCCTCTATAAAGACCTATATCAGTGAATCAATTCCTGTGTTTCTCTTTAGTCAGGTTCGTCAATTTTGTTGTGTTTTTGTTGCATATTGTTTATGAATACAAAAGCAAAGCAAATATTTGCTATCTACATGTGAACTGTTCAAGAAAAATAAACTCGTGCATGTCACCCGTGACCCAAGTTACAAACCATGTATGACCTCTGATCACCATATAGATTTCCCAAGTGAATTTAATGTTAATTCCTGTAATGCTAATTCCTGTCTCTTTGCCAAGTTCTAACATTTACTCAAATTGGGCGCTTTTTTGTCATAGATGTATCAACATTATGGCCACCATGCCCTAAATGTACGTATGGGATACACGTATTGGAAGTAACATAGCAAACGAGTCTATTTAATAAAATTATATAATTCTGGCAAACCAAACGAACAAACTTATATGTGGTTTTGGGGGCTGGGTGGCCGAAAGGTTAGCACGTGTGTGCTGTATCATAAAGCCTGTCATTGAATCAACTGGCATGGTTTCGAATACCCGATTGTACGTGACAACCTTGTTGGTTTTCTCCGGATCCTCCGGTTTCTTCCCACTGCTAAAGACCCCTACGCGCAAGCGAATCATTGAAATAAAATCAAACCATTAGTCCCGAAATGACGTCGAGTGGACGTTAAACCCCATTTCTCTCTATATATATGTTGTCTTGGATTCTCAAAGGCCACTAGCTGAATAGTAAGAATGGTATACTATATCAATATGGTCTCTGCGTTTTTATTTAAATAAATGCAATAAATCAAATTGTTTTATTGCAGCACTATGTTAATGGTGCCAGTTTCACTACTACTATAGATAAGGATTTTACTATTTCTTCTTTTCCTGGCTTTAAAATAGAGAAAACAAAATTACCTTTAGGTTTCTTGTCATATGGTGGAATTATGTTTGGAGACACTGAAAAGAAAATTGGAAAGTAAGTTCTCACTTTAAAAACCCATGAACAGTGAACCTAAACATTAAATATCGATCACACCTTCGTTGCGTGTATCCCCTTCAAAACAACGAATTTGTAAACTAAATAGACCCATCAATTCCACAATATAAGTTGATTAGAATTAACTGAGTGGACAATTTCATTGGAACTTTCTGGGGTTATTCCTTTCTTTATTTAATCCCGAGCCCTCGTCCGTCAATATCGTATACGACACTTTGGTCGACAGTAGCTCATATAATTCCCAAAGACTCTAAGAATACAATGATGCGCTATTACTATTGACTGTTTCAGCTGGAGCTATGACGGCCTTAAAATAAATTCTGGTATTAAAGGGGGACCACTGGCTTTGTTTGATTCTTCTGGAAACGCAGTCATTATTTCCACTGCCAACAATTTCATGTCGACGTCTGTTTGGCAAGAGGATTTACGAGAACTAGGTGGGGCTGTTCATTGGGGAACTATGGGTAGAGTAAATACAGTTCCTGCTGGCCATACTGTTGATACAGTGATATTTTATCACAATGGAGGAATAAATAAGGTAATGTAACGTGATCTCGTAGTTGTATACAATACATAGATGCAGTGATGGGAGACAATTTTGAAAGAAACGTGTGATTTGTGGCGTATATAGGAATCGAATATAACGTTGAGTTCCACGATACTGGCTGCAACCTCACATTTTTCATGGGAACAGAATAATAAGTGATTGAACATACTGAACGCCCACCACCGCCATACCTGGAGGTGTCGCAGCTTAAACGATACACAGATGTACCTAAAACCCAAACAATGAATGCTACTACCATCGAGGTAGTTTGGCCATGATTACTGAATCTAAAGTTATGGAATTAAAAATAGCCCACTTTTCTCTTTTCTATTACTTTATTTTCGAAACCTCACCGACGTGATGCTATGAACTTTGTGATGTATTAAGTAAGCTAACTTTGGATGGAAAGATATTCTTTACATTTAAATTGTTTCTGTATGCTACAGGCTATGGAAGGGTGGGGTGAATATTTACGATATCGTTATAATAAAGATGACAGTTATTTAAAATCTGATCTGACCATTAACTACTTAGGTTATTGGACTGATGCAGGTAAGGGAATGTTTTGTTATTTCTCCCTTTTCACCTTTCATATTGGACAAAAAATCAAAGTCCCGCCATAAAATAACCCTTGACATTTTGATTCGAAATAATACCAGGTGGACAGAATTTCCTTCAAGATACTCCTCATTATCCTGGAAGTCGCAGGAAAGTTTAACCTTAAAACCATCTCATCTTATTTCTTGTAATCCCTCTCTACAGTTTCTCCATACATTACATCATGAAAACACTCATAAGAAGGTGTTTCAGTATTATTCGTGGGAATTAGTACAATGTTCGACAATTCATCCGGTCAAAATCAACGATGTACTAAAGTATTAAACATTAATATTTGTATTTTGTTAGGTGCGTATTATTATTATAACACAGAAGTTGGGAAGAATTATCAACAGACTATGTTAGATGTTTATTCCTATATAAATCAAATCAAAGTGCCCTACAGGTCAGTACATTAACGATGATTGAAAGTTTGGTGAAATCTCAAAGTTTTGGTAAAGTTTCTAATAAAAAATTAACTTTATTGTGCTAAAACATCAATGGGTGAAAATATAATAAAAAAATACCTAATGTCATATGGACAATTTTTAAATTGTCCATATGATATTAGGTATTATCACCCAATAACACATTTGACAGTAGATATCGCTTGTATGATAAATTACATAATCTACTTACATGAATTTGGTTGGTCAATCAAAAAGGAACTACTTTCTCTTATTTTAAAGAAACCACTTATTTTAAATAAAAAGTTACGTTTTTTTAAGTTAAAAAAACCCTGTTTTTATTTAATTGACCTTGAAGGAAATATTGGGTCAATATATAGGACTTTGCAATAGCTAATCTGCTGTCAAAAAACTGATGTATCACTACGCTGTAATGTAATTAGATTCTTAAAAGTGAAATCTATACCAAATAATTATATTTATTTATTTATTTATTTTTTTTTTTTTAAACAATATTTTATTCAGAAATTGAAAGGGATTGAGGAACAGGCATAGCCTATATGACCTCTCTCTCCTTATTTATTTGTGCATGTAAGAAAGGATTTGGTGATAAACAAAATCTCCAACTCGTGTTTTTTGGTATCAAAAAACACTCGTAGGAGATTCTCAATTTATAGCCGACTTTACTGTCCGCTCTTTCTATTCTCTAATTTTATTGAGATGGTTGAAGAATATGCTAAATTTCTTTCAGATATCTCCAGTATGATTCGTGGTGGTATTATAAAGGCATAACTCATGGTGTTAAAACTTGGGTGGCACGTCCAGATGTATTCCCACAGGGAAGTCAGTAAGTTCGTTATATCATTCCTTTTTTCTGTTAATTGTGATAACACTTTCATATGTACTGTTTTATTTTAGCTAATTTACTGATGTCACTTCTCGTTTGTATCAGTGTTGATGTAGCTAATAAGTTTCTATATAGTTCTGATGTAAATAATTTTATCTGAGCATGCAACCGTGTTTCGCTGAAAGTTACTTATTATCCATTATTTCATATAAAATTTTTGTTGTTGCATAATCTACAGTTGTCATATTGTTTTTTGTATTTTCAGGTATATATTTAATAAAACTGGGTTACCTGTTTCGGCACATAATAGATATTGGTACTAATTACATTATCATATTCAGGGGCGGATCTAATTTTGAAAAAGGGGGGCGCCGCAAAATGAGGGCACTGACCGCAGAGACGGGGCACGCCGCTGATAAGGGGGTGGGCGTCCCAAGAAAATAATCCGTCATTTCCTTGCCTCTCTAGCCAATGCAAGAGCTATTTTGCCGATATTTTCGTCTAAACTTTCGGAAATCGTAGAAAAAGAGCCTCAAAATCGAGCAAAAAAGCTAGTTGAAAGGCACGTTCAGTAGTAAAAAAGGGCACTGTCGAAAATTAGGGGGAGGGGGCGCCCCATTGAATCCGTCTCTGATATCTCCCGTACATGTGTTTATCAATTACACTTCGTTTACTATCTTTATCTCATGCCTTTGCTTACTCACACCCTCGTCCGTGTCCATACTCACACAAACATTAATCTTCTTTTCTGTTACGAAGGCGGACCTGTATACATTTAAATTAAATTAAAAATAGTTATGTTTTAATGCAATACTGACACTTATGCATTATTACGATACTAACAGTAATGCTACATTATTAACATTTACCTGTTATTTCATGAGTCACTACTGGCAGTTGTTTTATTCATTAACAACAGTTATATTTCATTGTTTCAATACTATTTATGATTGGTTAATAATGTTCATTAATTGCATCAGTAGAAAATGTTAGTAATATTCATGTTTTGTTATGTTAAACATACATTATGCAAGAGCTAAATCTGCCAATTGCAAGTCTTTTCTTACGCCTGAAATGTTATATAAACTAGTAATTAGACTTTATTTATACAGACCATAATTAATCCTCGGTGCCATTTCTATGTGTTGGATTTTCACTGGATTGGAATCCAATCTGCTGCTCAACGCTCATAGATGTTTGATTTTAAACTGTGTAACCGAGACGGTTTTTATTGTACCGACTTTAGTAATGATGATCGAGGCAATGCTTAAAATCAAATGCAAATATCTCTGTTCATGGTGGAGAATTTGACTCTAATTTTCAATATCTTCTATTTACGTTAACTATCTTTTAGCTTTTACATCTATTCCCCAAAATGTATCTTTAATAATAGTTTTACCTGTTATTGAAAGGGATAGGGATACAACGTATGCCAAACAAAATGGTGGAGACTATGACTTCATTGTCGGACTTCTCAAGGCTGTTCCCATGGATGTGGTAAGAATTATGAAATCTGGTGAAATGCACTGTTAATGAAATATTTTTACTTTGGCTAGCTATTAAAAATATACTTTTCAAAAAAAGAATCGCACAGGCCATTTTTCATTATTTTTTTTATATAAACGAGGTGTTTATAAATCTTACTTGTTTTTTAATGCCTTTATGTAAGGATAAAAGAAATTCATTATTGGTTTTAAAGGTAGGGTCACTAATTGTGGCCGGTCAAACTTTTTTCCGAATTACACCAAGACACGAGAGTTTAACATGGAACCTAAATCTTTAAAGGGACAATAACATTCTTGCTGGGTTGGTAGCTCCAGAAAATAAATAATACCCTTATTCTAAGTACTAGATGTTTAAGTCTCCTACCTGTTGTGTAAATTATTGGGGCTTTAAAACCTGGGGTTCTCGGTTTCCAAACACTCGACGAAAAATTGATGCCACATCTGAACGAAGACCAACGCAACAACATTATTGGTCGGTTACAAGCAGACGCATGCCAGACAGATGTAGCCAGGCTGCTGAATGTTTCCCGAGTACTTTCTCGCCTTTGGGATAGGTACCCACAGCAAAGTTCAACACGTGAGCGCCCAACCTTAGGCTAAACACGAGTGACCTCACCTGCTCTTGATCGTCAATACCGCTTACGTCATTTGTGGAAACGGTTCTTAACAGCGACCTCTATTGCAGCAGCAATTCCTCGTCGGCGGAGAATCTCAGACCACATAGTCCGTAAACGCCTACGTATAAACGCCTACGTGATACCAGAAATACGAGCCAGACGTTCCGTTAGAGCAGCTGTTTTGAAATACGCAGATACCGTAATCCGAGAACAGTTTGGTTCAGCTACGTGTCGCGGTTCCTGTTGCAACTAGGGGATGGTAGAGCGAGGGTATGTCACATTGCGTCTCTTTTTTGGAAGTGTGTATAAAAGGGGTATTGGTCTTCAAAAGAATTTAAACATACATTATGAAAAAGCAAAATCTGCCTATTGTAGGTCTTTCTTTGGGCCTGAAATGTTATAAAAACTATTAATTAGACATTAATTAACTTATTCATACCATAATCAACTCTCGATGGCAAGACTGGCCTGTGACATTTGCTGGATTGCAGTTCGATTTGCAGCAAAATTTTCCTTCGTGATTGTCGAATAAATGGATAATCGAGACTACTAGTTTTGTCTTACCGACTTTATTAATAATGTCCCAGGCTAAGCGGAACTTTAGTAATCAGTTCATAGTATGGATCAATTTGACTGAAATTTTCAGCAAATTGCCTTTACATTAGCTGCTTTTTAACTATTATAGTGAGAACTGCCAACTCTTTATCTTATCTCCCATAATGTATATTTAAGTGGCCATAAGTATGACAATCAGAGGAATATACTACTAATACAACAAAATACTAAAACACTCGTGTTGGTTGGCTTTATCTTAAATAAAACTATACTTATATTTTTACAGAAACTATGGGACCATATTTTCACCGAGGCGCGGAAGTGGGGGTTGATTACATATGAACAGGTATATATATATTTATTAAGATAATACACTGGAAAACTTTTTAAAGAATGTTATATAGGTTAATTGTATAATGAATTTATTTCACGTTCTTTTATTTTAGTTTGGGCTCTTTATCTATTGTTCATTGGCAATTTGAAAGGTACAAAATTATCTGTCCAATTTTTTATTTTTTTTTTTTTTGTTATTTTAGGATTGGTTAAATGATGAATTTTCTGGCATGGAAGCCCTTATCGCCGATATAAACAACGCTAAAAAATGGCTGAATCTGATGGGACAAGGTGCTATGGAGAATAAAATAAATATACTTTACAGCATGTCGAATCCTAGACATGCCATGCAGACATTAGAGATACCTGTTGTAACTCAGGTACACGGATTAATAATAATAATGAATAAAATGAAATAGCGTTCAACGTTCCAGTTTTCTTCATGGGCTGTGCTAAAAACACAGATCGTATTCATTTCGTTTCTTTCCAGTTCAGAATTTAGTTTTATTTGTCGTCACTCCACTAGGATATTGAAGAGTTGTTCATTGATCTGAGACAGAAATTAAACAACTGGTCTGTTGATTCGAATTCTGATTGTCTAGCACGCGGAACACAGGCGCCTGTGATGTGGAAAATATTTTTAAAAAATAACATTAAATTATCACGGTCATTTCCGTAAGCGAGATTGTCAAATAATTGGTCTGATTCCAATTTCTAACCCAGGGGCAATTAACTCGACGTAAACCGATTCTCTTTCAGCAGATATAATAATAATACCAAGGTGAGTTAAAATATACAGAGATGTTGTATAAATATGTTTATTATACATTTTAGGCTCGTGCTAGTGATGATTACAAGCCTGGTAACAGCCAATGGAAAATTGGTATATCGTCCATGTTTGCTCATGCAATGGGCGTTGCACCGTTCAAAGATACATTCTGGACAGCAGAATCCCAGCCAGGCAATCCGTACAGTACGTTACATCACCTCCATATTCTTTAACTGTCCGTTGATCACGATATCTTTAGATTTATCTTCTTTGGGTGTCTTCGCATCAATTTCGGTCGAGTTAAAGGACAATATTGGTTTCAGTCATTATCATATATGTGATAGAACTGGTCAAACACTTTCCAAAATAATTTTTGGACTAAATACACCCTGTATATATTTTATAGATAAATCTGAACCTAATACCAGACTGCAAGGTTTCGTAGCTACAATAAGTACAGGACCAGTTGGACCAAGTGATAAAATTGGTCTACATAATGTGTCATTGATCATGAGGTGAGATAACCAAGCCTCGACTCTCACTTTAGAGGCGCCCTTCATACACCCGGTAACCGCGGCAATACTAATAATTTAACCTTAACAAAACTTAGGTTATCATCATTAAATTGAATAACTTTGGTATGTGTCAATAAACTAACTAACTAACTTTGTAATATTTTACTTCATTTGAAATCATAATATTATCAAGAAGCCTTCAACTGGTTGAAACACCTGTCCCATATGGTTTCTCTGACAAGGAGTGAATATTTATGCATAGCTGAACCTCGGTAGGTTTCACTCCATATGACTAATCGACCCATTCCCGGGGAGTGAATCGCAGTCTATGGGGGTTTTGGTTAAATCAACAATTACTCCAACAGAACTGTATGCATTGCATTTCTCTAAACTTATATTAACGATGTATTATGCATATAATTACCCCCACCCCTCCCACGCATAACAGTGACTACAAAGGTCAAGCTCTCCGAAAACCCAATATGACAGCAGCTTCACAATTTCTACTTCATCAACTACGAATCGTTTAAAGTCCACCTTTATCCATAATCATCTTCTTTATTTTGTTATGGTGTTGGGGGGAAGGCGGTGATCGAATGGTTAGCGCGCATTGTGTAAAAAGACAAGAACAAGGTCTTTCATATAGTCAACTGGCGTGGTTTTAATTTCCCGGTTGTTCTTGACAAGGAGTAGGGTCGACTGTCTGACCTCGTCGCCCCCCCCCCGCACACATTGTTAAGAGGCCTACGCGCAATCGAATTAATTAAATAAAATTCAACCGTATGGCCTAGTTTGTGTCCAGTGGACGTTAAACCCCATTTTTCTATCTTTTTTATATTTTGTTATGAAGATGTTGTAACGATGATGGCCTGATTCTGAAACCTTCCAAACCAGCCAGTGCCATAGACAGTCAGATTTACCAGGTAATCCAAAATTATGGAGGTCACTATTCTTTTTTTTCGTTGACACCGAAATATTTTTTCATCTAAACCCCTTCGTTTACTAAACACGCAAAACTAAAGAACCCAATGAAAAATCCACCCTGCATTATTGTCAAATCCACTGACCATCTTCTTACGGATTACTACATCCCTTGCAACTTATACTTTTGGATCTCTATATAAATAATATCAATCTGAAAATGGTTCAGTTTGGTCAATAGTTACCAGGATATGATGAATTGGAAATCTCGCAAAACCACAAACTGAATAGACAAGCCAGCGTCAGGTTTGAATATTTGATAAATCTTTTCATGCACCTTGAATCCAAGTCCGGAGAGTATCAGCCGTTAATGTTTTGGTTTTGGTTTTCTTAATTAAATAATCAACTTGATTGCATACTCTATATTGGACTAAGCAATGACAAAATTAAATATTGTCCGAGAATCACGATCAGCAGCTTTAATAGTGTCCATTATCCATTGATTCACTAGAAATAATATTTGCACTAAACATTCATATTTCTGACAGTCTGCTTTTGGTAGTGGTGGGCCTATAGGAGAGGTGTGGACAACATATTCTAATATTGGTATAATTGATGCAAGACATTTTGGTATTATTCTAGCAGCAGAAATGAAAAATACCTTTCAGCTAACACCATCTCTAGCAGGTTTCGGCAATGTAAGTAATTTCCAATTGAATTTGTTTGTCTATCACAGAAATAAAATGAGATGGGATTTAACGCCCAACTTTTCTATAACGACATGGCTACTGTAGATCACCATACAACCAGATAGGCTACTCTTATTCATTTAGACCTCAAACTGGCCTTAAACTGCTGCCAATGGAAGGCAAGTCTAGTACTATACCCTACTGACTAATGGCAAAAACCCGTAAGGTTGTGTTGACCAAAACCGGGAAGGAAATCGGGACAATGTGGTTATTAAGCCAACCATACACTCGCTTGAGGCGCTGTTTCTCTAGTATACATGTAGAATACGCGTGTATTTTTATTTTTTATTTTTGTCAGTTTGCACATGGAAACTGGCAGCAATAATGTAATTTACACACTTATTTAATTGTATGGCATAGTTTTAACGAAGGTTCGTCAATTTCTGTTGCCCGTGTCATGTTGTCATGTTATTTATATATTATCTATTATTTATGTAGATAACAGGCTATAAAGTATTCTCTATGAATAATCCACAACAACTTTCTGATTTCACAGAGAGTTCACCAATAACCATAACTCCCGAATGCACAACTGTTGATTTTTGTGTGTATTATATTTCACCAATTATAAAAACAAGGTATTGCATGACTTATTGTTTTTTTTTTCTCATTTTTATATTATCAATTTATGCGCCGTTCGTGAGAGTGGGGTCATTAGCAAACATTTTCAGGTACATTTCACAGGCATCACTGCATGGTTGTGGGTGACCGGAAGTATTAAAGGTTGCATAGCTTGGGTCATTAAATAATATGTTTCCACATGCATATGCATAATATATCAGAAACTTATTGCGTGTTTAGATCACTGTGTAGTGCATAGGCTATCCACAGCCCTACAGTTTTTAGTTATACAGGCCAACGCAATTCGTTCCACGTACTCGATATTATCCGTACAATTTACACGCTCCATTAGATATTCCGATGCGTCATATAACTTCAAAACATTAAATTAATGTTAATCGAGATAGAGACATTATTTACCACAATCAAACTTTTAATTCTATTTTCATTTCCCCAACCTGGTTATGTTTTTATATTTGATCATTATCATTAAGAGGTGCCATGCTCCACCCAGAATTGTTTAATGAGCCCCCTGTGGTACTTGTCATAGCGGTGGCCACCCCTGATCTATTAGTTATCATGTTGTTGATATTCTTAACATGTTATTTCAGTCCAGAGATTGTCATTTTGGGTGAACTGTCCAAATGGGTTCCGGTATCTCCACAAAGAGTTCAAGAAATCAACCAATCTGACGACATTATAATTACCATTACTGGAAAACAAAGTGAATCAGTAACATTCAGTTTTTCTGTAGACGGTATTATCAGGTCTATTGACTGTACATTAGGAAGTAGTGGTACTGCTCAGATATACGTTCGGGCAATGTCTTGTGTGTCAAGTGAATCTAGTCCTCAGAGAGTCTGATCTTGGACATTTCTAAATAATCCCAATATAGCAAAAACTGAAGATAGATTCTTATACAAATGTCTGAGACCGAAAATCCATGACCACAACATTCAATGGCCACAACATAGTTTGACATAATAAAATGTGCTAAATGGCGCTTTGAAACAGTAAAAACATTTATCTATTGGACAAACGCCACTGGAGTCAGGTTAACTGTATATTTAACATTTATTGGCGAAAAGGTGTCTTGCCAGTAAACTGCAGAAAGCACTCCCCCCCCCCCTCAGCACATTCCTGTACAAACTCGAAATCAGTCGCAAATCCACGACCCCATGGCGACTGGGGACCCCGTTGAAAGTATAATGTGATCCCATTTGGGTGACCTTACGTTTGGGAACCACGCCTCTACTAAGTGTGAAGTGTGCATTATGTCGCATTTCTCTAATATTTCGCAAAATTTAAATCACTGCTGGTTACTTAAATCCAATGGAGAATTTTGGAACACACGAGGAAACATTTTGACATTGACATGTTCATTGAAGTATAACCATGTGTTACTTATCATTACCTATATATTTCCATTTGATAGAAAACGGCGAACCATCTCCATTACAGACGTCATATTATATTAGAAAGTTTGCCTGAAATAAACAATCATGTAGCTATTTCATGCGCAAACAACTTTGTCTAATCCGGTCACGCAATTTTTATAAACGGCTCATCTGTCGGCGACTAAAAGTAGCGTCACTGTAGCTGTTGCAAAAAGTCATTGCAAGACAGGACACAATAAATAGCGTTCGCCAAAATCATAATGTTATTTTTGGCTAAATCAACTAAATTGGGGGGTTAGATGTGGTGTTTTCCAACGCCGTTGAAGAGGTAAGAGTAGTTATTGAATCATATACAGCGGGGTGTAAGAGCGCCTGATTGCGATTTTAAGATTACTAACATCGCTTAAAGTTCAATCTCTAAGTTTCTGTTTATTTTTATTCCCAATTTACAAACAATTACAATGGCACATGAAAGTCTAGCACTCATGTCAAAGAGATTTTAAATCTTTTTAAAAATCCAGAAAACCTTTCAAGAAAAGATGTAAAAGTAGTTATATTTTTATAGACAACAGGATAATCACTAAAACATTGAATTATTTTCTTTCTGTTAGAGATGGACATTTTATATTCATAGCGGTGCGATTGATAATCAAAGCGATTATGGGCCAATATTCCCAGAAGATGTTCCAATCTTCAGAAGTATTTATTCAAATAGTTTCCATCGTGAAATGTGACACCCAACTGGCCCCACCATGACCGAGATATTTCAAATCAGAATAAAAGTCGCGAAACCTAATTAGGCATAATATTGTATCGAATGATTGTTCACTCGGGAAGTAGGGGTTAATTCATGCAGGCTGATAGATAACACTTTTTGATTGCCGCCAAGGGAGATAATTCTCACCGTTCAACTGCCGACCAAACCAATAAATTGGTTAATTATTTGTTATAGCTGCTAGGGAAACACTAGTTAAATCTCGTGTGGTCTAAACATATAACCTTCTATTGTTTGTTAATTTAATAGAGGATCCCCTTAATGATTAGCGGTCCATTTATGATAACGATCCCCCACGGGTGAACTTGATTTACAAATCTGGAACAATCCTAGTCGTTTTTATATTGATGTTTATGGCTACACTAGTCGATAAATCATGTCTTAATGACCAGTGGTATTTAGTTGGAACCGCACCAAATTGTCGAGTCTATAGACGTGTAAATATTAACGCATTTTAAGATGCTACTTGTGGGTGATAATTCTTGTTTCAAAAGATTCTCCACAAATTGAGTAGCAAGACTACATAACTTCATTCGTCTCTGGTACTGAAACGTCACTTGCGATTGACGGGATAAACAGGGCTTGTAAATTTACGAGGTTCTTCCCCATTCAGGCAAGGATTCGAATCGGGGACATTTTAGGAGAGAGTACAATCAATGTATGCTTTAGCATTTTGAATATAGTGGGAAATGTCCCACTGCTTTATAAAACAATAAAGAAGCAGTAAGGCAATACTAATGATGTCAAGTTATAGTTTAATGTTATTTTTGGTACTGGGAAAGCAGTATATCTAGGTATACACCGCACTTGGCGAACAACGCATGGACAACACAGTTTACTTTACAGTCGTGTTCTAAGTAATATCTGAAGGAAACCCTTGTGCCTTTGTGTTTCTCATTCTTTAAATAAAATAAAACCAAGAACGAACAATCCAAACCATTAGTCAAAATTCGAAGTCCAATAAAAACGGTCGAGGCAAAATAGTGTAATCAGCAAATGGACCGTTCACCGTGTACAAAATACACGACAAACAGTGGTAACAGGTGTCCGGAAGAGTAAGCTTACCCTGCCTGGCGCCACACCCGCCATCGCTGCATCCAAACTATTAGACGAAATCTCGATATTTCCTTAATAGAAAGATCTCAAGTTGACCTTTTTATTTAAAAGAAATTTGAAATTCTGCAAATTGTTTTCTTGATTGGCATGGTATGAAAGAAACATAAGAATACAAGTATATCACAAAGGTGTGTTAGTTATGTAAATCTTATAAAGTGATCATGACAAACAGAAATAAAATGTTTGATTTATATTAATTGATACCAATCCATATTATTCAGATATTCTGAATTTGTAATTCCCACCATCAAAGAAGTAAGATAATATATAATTAAGTTCTTAAAAAGACAATATACATCACAATGAATCTCTGTACTTTATAAATAATAACTTAAAGCTAGTTCACCACAATGTTTTCTTAGCTTCCGTATTTTTTATAAGTATATGGATGAGTTTAATATAGTACATTAGTTTTTAGATTTAATTTGATTAAATCCACAAATAACACCTTAGCTTAGTTTGAATCTAGTTATTGTCTATAGCTAAACTGTAAAATCATGCTTGCTGGGAGGTGCATCCTTGCGTTTGTTTTATATGTATTTGGCTAAATAGCTATATTCTTAAACCCCACAAAACAAATGATTTGGTTCACACCCACATGTTTTAAACATATCAGGTAATTTTCGATTTGGTTCGTATAAGTTATCGATATGTCTTTTTCCTCGTGTTATATTGGCCGAAGAATCGACATGTTGTTTCACGTTTTATTGTGTACATTTCTGTTTCATGTGTTATTGCAGTACGAGGTATCAACATGTCTGTTTTACGTGTTATGGTAGTACAAGGTATCAACATTTTTCTGTCACGTGTTATTGTAGCACACGGTATCAACCCGTGTTATTGTAGTGCACGGTATCAACATGTCTGTTCCTCATGTTATTGTATTACGATGTATCAATGTCGGTTTCGCAAATCGAAAATCAACCACGGGTCTTTACCTTTAATGTCTTACTTTAATGTTATGTCCTGACTTGATTATGACAAAAGTAGCGTCTTATTATGATAAATGGTAATAAAAGAGATATATAAAATATGACAGATAATATAGTGTTTATATACTTTTATAGAAACAAAACAATTAAAGCTGGAGGCCATTACAATGATTCACATCTAATAAATCACAGACGGGTGATGGGTATTTTATGTTGTTTCACTACCAGTATTCAATGGTACGAAATTGCATACACCTATTTGTTATCAACTGTTTTCTTTTTTTTTTTTTTTTTTTGCTTGGTTCAGTTTGATTTTTTAGTTTTTGCATTTTTCTTTTGCGTGAAGAGAGACAGGAGAGAGCGAGTAGGGAGGAGAGATGGAGGAGAGAGAGAGGAGAGAAGGGGGAAAGAAGGAGAGAGGGAGAGGGGGAGAGAAAGGATAGGAGAGAGAGAGGGGTGGTGGTTGGGGGAGGACACACAGCCTCTCTCTCTCACACACGCACACCAACCCACACACATTTTGGCCGCTAAAGAAAAGTTTTACTAATTTGGGAAGTAAAAACTGGAGCGTATCATAAATTAACGGTTAAATTATCCGTATTATTTCCAAACTGCATTCTATCAATCTTTTTAAAGCCTCGAGGTGTTGAAGTATTTTTCAGTCATAAAGATTGGTTACACATTCTTTTTTTTCTTTTTTCGTTATGTTGAAAATAAAATCTATGATTTAGTTTTATTGCCATGGCACAACAAGGTACATTCTATCAATCCTACATGCATAGTTCATCTAAATAAAAAATCATTCTAAGCTCAATATCATACAGTCATATTAAAGACGTATAATTTTGAACCTGTTGTAGGAAAGAACGTCAGAGAAAGAATTGGCGTTTAACAAGCCCAACTATTCTACTCCGACTGGGCTATGCAGACGATGTGCTATGGGGGACATTTTGCCCAGATATCAGCGCTACGGCCTACACTTCTATCGAATTCCAACTAATAAGGACCCTTTTACGTGCAAGCCAATTTATACGCAGGACTTCGATTTTTTGTCCCATCCGAACGACTATACATTGTCCCTTGCCTGACCCTTTGACCTGCATCAGTGAAATAGTGGGGACCACCCCGGAAATCCCGATGATCATTCTGGGCCAACGCAGGGATCGAACACGGGACCTCCAAGTTAGCGAGCCAACGTCTTACTGACTGGGCCACCGTTTCTCCTGAACGTCATAGATGATGTGATATAGAATTACAAATGATGAAAAAAACATTTTGCTGCATGGACTATCTACCAGAATGCGATGCAATGAAATGGGGTTTAACGTCCTACTTTTCTACACCGCCTGAAGACTGGCGTACACCAAGTTTTCGTGCATGCCATCGGGTTTTATTCATAATCGAACGACTTGATTGACAAGGGAAAATCATGCCGGAACTTTCTTAGCCAAAATCAGGTAACGAAACCGAGACCTAGGTAGCTAGTTATTAATACAGTCGACTCCAGTGATACATGTACCCTTGGAAAATTCGGTCTCGCTGGTATTTTGGTCATCTTGTCCTCAGCAGATAATTTAGAATTTAGCCATTTTCGAGATTAAACCCTTTTCGCGAAGTATTAAAGCGATAATTTAGTATATTCAAAGAAAGTCAAAACATATAATTATTTCTCTGCCTTTTGCTCAATAGGTTGTCAACTCACTATTATACGATCATAGACATTATTTCCCACTTTGATAACTCATTAACACAGGAAATGATAACACAATTACCTCCCTTGTTTTTACATTGCCCCCCATGCAATAGTTATCTTCAAACGTTTGAATTTGAAGTTGGAAATGATGTTTTTGCTAATTTCTCTACTGATAATAGTGAATTATAGGATTAATAGGATTATTCTTTAACAAGGTAGGACTGTTTATAGATGCCATCTATTCTAAAGGGACAATAACATTCTTACTGGCTTGGTAGCTCCAGAAAATAAATAATACCCTTATTCTAAGTACTAGATGTTTAAGTGTCCTACCTGTTGTGTAAATTATCCATTACAGCCTATTTTACTTGTCCAGAGGGTTCGAAAATATTTTAAAATCCAAGTCACATTTGAAAAGGTCTACGTTAGACCTTTCAAATGAATTGGTTGAATTTTTCCAATTTTTTAAAATAGATGTGTTAAGATGAAATTTATATCATCATTTAATTGGAATATTCTAAAATAATACGATTTGTTGACCAAAATGAAGATTGGGACATATTATTCAGTTACAGCAAGAGTGTTATTGGGGCTTTAAGGCTTTTTTTAAAATAAATTTTAAAAATATAACTTAAAAATAGGAAATTGCAGCTTTAAAAATATTTTTTAAAATCCCATATATTAATAATATGTATGTCACGTTAGAATAAACCCCCTAAATTAATAAAAATATTCTAAATACTTTTAACGCCCATAATACTATTATAAGCACCCCCTTAAAAAGGTATATAAATGACAAAGTCAGTTAGGTTTCCTTATAATGAATATGTAGATATATATCGCTGCAAGCTAACTAATAGTTCACCTTTATTGACGTACTTATCTTAGCTAACCTCCATGTGTAATTGATCAGATTTAAATCCGTTTGTTCTTTGTTCTACTGTTTTCAATCATAGATTGACTTAAGCTTGAATAGATAATACAGAATTATATTATTTACCAATTTCCGTTGCACACGTGCGTGACCAATTGTAAATATGATGTTTGAGTCAGTTAGATAGCTATACAAATCTAAATACGAAATCTTAACAAAAAATAATTGCTATAATTTCAAAACTTTAAAGATACATTAGTTAAGAGTTTAATAAAGAGTTCGCCATTCTTGCTATAATAATTCAAAAAACAGATGATAAAAAAAGAAAATATTGAAGATTTCAGTCAAATTATTTTATACTGAACGGAGTTATCAGTGTTGAAGTTTGGACAAACTGCGTCTACACCTCTACGCGAATTGTCGATCGTTTGATTGGCAGACGATAATTCTTGATTATCCAGTAACGTGCTCATGACAATAGTACTCTCGCTTGACAGGCCTTTCATCATCCGTTTCCGGTAGCGACGTCACTGAGTAACAGTAAACGTTTTCTAAGTCAGCCATTTCTGATTTAATTTTAGAAGGACGACTGTTTAAATCCGAGCTATATCCATGCCATCCCTGGGTTTATTTTGTGCTTGTTGAGTAAGTAAAGGTCTAATCAATCATATCTATAACATCTGAAGCCTAAATAAAGACTTTCAATATGTCGATTTTGCTCTTGCATAAGGATGTTTAATAAATCATCGATAGTACATATAATCATCTTCCACTGCGGAGTAATTTTCAAATTATACCTTTTGGGGAGGATTTGAATCCAGTTAAATAATACCAAACAAAATCTACAACTGCAAACTTTAAATTCTTACATTTGTTTTTCTTAGTCGTCAAATTACCTTCTTCAAAATATTGTGCGTAATATCGACAGTAACACAGATCAATACTTATAACGAACCATGGGAATGCCTGAACAAAAAACTGCAATTAATTACGGTTGACTTGTAAATACCATGATTTGTACATATATATTTTTTCCAGAACCGTTCCAGTTTATTGAATCTCAACCCTAATTACCTCTTCATTGAAGTACAAGATCAATGAACGACAACGATAATTCCAGAAGGACACATCTGATGTTCGCCGTGTGAATCAAGATAAGAATCATTTTGGGTCATCAAAGACTGTTTGACAAAAGACCACTAGTCCTTCTTGTTTACTGTATTTTAATTTTTTTTTTTTTTTAAAAAACCAAACCTAATATTTGTTTTCAGTGTGTATTTGCTGCACTTAGAGACGTATACAAAAGTGAATTTTGGTGATAATAACACACCACAATAGACAGCAATTTATACTGAGTGCAAACGCGACCACGACCTCGCAAAAGTCAAAATGTGCGGTTGTGGTCGCGGTCGCGTTCGGGCTGATAGCAGCGATGCGCGTGGAAACTGCCGAATTATTGTGGAATAGCCATCATTATCACCATGTAAGTATGCAATTGGTCTAAAAATGTACTTTAAGAGAGGAGGGGGCTTATGGGTGACCTGGTTTCAACAAATATATATTTCTAATTCTATGGAGAATATATTGCAAATTACAAAAACGAATTAAACGGAGCAAGTAGATTTCGATGTCTTTAGAGACTTCTGTTTGCTTTAGTTTTCATCAAATGAATAACTTAAAATCCCTATAAAAGAGAAGGAAAACTGTTTTTAAAGATGCTTTCAAAAAGAATTATTTAATCGCGAAATTTTTGTAGAATTGCATTAAGGGGCGTTTAGGGAACGGGGAATTTATAAACAATGTAATGAAATCACTCGCGATGGAATGATTATCTTTACTGTACACGAAAGAACAGTTTGCAGGAGTTTATCCGTTATAATAAACTCTTGTATTTCACACAGAGTCAGGAAACATAGGCATACAGTTAAAAACTGTAGCCTTGCCTTTAAAAAAGGTGCGCGCGTGCGTGCGTGTGTGTGTGTGTGGGGGGAGGGTGTTACTGACCGCTGAATATATATATATATATATATATATATATATATATATATATATATATATATATATATGACTTTCCTGCAAAGATCCAGAGAGGCGAAAAAGCTATTAACTCATTATGTCAACAATTAATGATCAGTAGAAATATATGTGCTAGTCTTACCTTACTAGACTCTGGATCACACTACAACAATCTAGAATCCACGTATGAAATCAATGACTTTTGCGATTCATAATGGGGTGGGGCTAAAATATTTCCCCATCTGACAAGGGTTACTGTTACCTGTGGCGTACCACAGGGACGGATATTAGGACCAGCTCTACTTTGCTTACGTACCTCAAACCACTTGGTAACATGCTATTTCAAAAGTATAATGGGGATAGCCAACGATCATTGAATTTTTCACTCCAGATAAACTAGTCAGTTATCTTCATGTGTGAAAATATAAAACCGTGTAACCGATATAAGATTGTCCCTCGGAAAAGGCTTAAAAAAGTGATATAATCACTTCAAAAAATTAATCCTTCAAATTATATCCCAGTAGTTCTTGTCATCATGGTCAAAAACTTGTCAATGGACAATCTTTCTATTTTTTCTGTTCGAAATATTACCACATTCGAAATATTAGTTCAATGCGCTATTTTTATATATAAAAAAGCAGACGCTGCTGCAACTCTACATCTCTCACGCATACTATTGTAAAAGTCTGTTATGAACAACTTAAACGTCCCAAAAGGATACAAAATTAAGTTGTCAAAATTGTTACACGAACTTATGTTGTGATGACATATCGCCTGCTTTACCTCCTTACCACTTGATAGCAGGGTGTGGGAGGTTAAAGGACCAGGAACTGGTCGCTAACCGCTACTCATCTTGCTCTCGTTCTAGTTGGGGTGACATTGTTCGTAAAAGCCTATAAGACCCCGTCTGTTCAAATCCGATCGTCATGAAAATTGGCATGCTTGTTCGATGAACAATTCTCGTCGATTTGGGGAATTAGATTTTTGAATAATATCATCAAGCATTGTGCGATCGTACTTGTTGAATTTAGTCGTTGCCTTGTTTAGCTGAGATAAGTTTTAGCCTTCATTTTCTTATGCTCTTCTATGATGTAATCTGCCCGGATTACTTTAATGTAATGGAATCGTACTTTCTGTGCCATTTTTTCAAATACAATAACCTCCGGATTCTTGAGAGAAATTTTTTGTTCTAATTGAAAATTGGCCAATGATGAGGTGACCAGTATATTGCATGTTGAGTAATAACATCAATGATCATTATGTTAAATCTTTAATAAGCAGTATTACCTCATGATTGTAAACTAGATTATGTACACTGATTACGGTAATAATTCCTGATATAATAATTAATTCATCCTAATAGTCCTTCATTAAAACTGAAACATACGGTGGTTCCCCGAACGATTCAAACGGGTCAGTGGGGATATTATGGGTACTGACGTGAGATGAAGTAACGCGTTTCCAGTCCAATACTTATCGTGAGCTTTCATTAAACGGTCCAGCAGAACAATGGGACGTTAAACCCCATTTCTGTATCTAACCTACGGATCGTTTGCTTGTTACCGTATCCTCTAGAATATACTGTTGTATGATTATTCAAATTATTGAAATAAAATTGGACCATGTGTTAGTCCCGAAATTATCTAGTTTGTGTCGAGTGGGTATGGTTTCTAAACTACATGGTGCCCAAGTACTAAGAATCACTTACCTAATAGTTATTATATATTAATTTATTTGAACGGTATCACTATTGTTCATAATATATGTAGTGAAACTATATTCTTTATTATACATATTTTGATTTAATGGTAACAGGATGCTTGGTTTGGGAACAGGTGCGTTTTGATTTATCTGTATTGTTGTGATAAACTGATAAAAGTATACATAGAATATAGTTACATTTAAAATTGATATCAGGGTAAATAAAATAAAAATTTAACACAGCTGATCAACATTGTGTGGTGATTTACGATCATAATAAAATACTTTTACATTCTCATGTTTAAAATGCTATTATAAAGATCCAATAAAACCGCATATTTAAAATGCATTCGCATTTAGAAATGCTCTTAAAATCCCAATAAAACGGCCCACATCGTTAGGAGCTAAATCGCTATTATTTGGCACCTAGAAATGAAGATAAATGGGTCGCAATGCATATAACAATGTAGTTTTTATGTATATAAATTGATTTACATTCAATCGTTTCTGTTTTACTCTAATTTCTAATCAGTTAATATGTTAGGCGAAATACGCGAAGAGTTATGTTGAATGACAGTCTTTGGCGTCTAGTTATTCCCATCTACAACGGTAGTATTCCCCTACACGGGATAGGCTTAGACTCGTTCATAGAGTCTTTTCATACCAATGGCGCTCGACAGCATACTGGCACACGATTTGTATCTGATTTTAAGCCAGAAAAAATATATCTGGAATAGGCAGATTTAGTTTTAACCAATCAAAGGGTAATCCTCGCAGTCGTTTGTAAAAATTGTAAAGACCATGCCATGAATTTGTTATAAATTCCCGATAACGTTCCGTCATAATATTATAATAAAGTATATCGATTATCAGACTCAAATAATTTCAATAAATTATATGATTTAAAACTAAAAATGTATCAATAATTCATCGTGCAAAAAACCCCCATCATTTTCGGAGTATTGTCAAGTAAACAAACATGCTCCCTGCGGGTACTGGCTAATTTCAATAGATGATTTGTCCATTGACAGATTATACCTTACAATGACAATGTTATTCGTTTGATAAACATAAACATATAGACATCAAAGAGTTATTATGATGATGAACTATTATGACGCATAGCTTTTTTTCTCTGCTTTCTGACATGAAGCACAGATTCGTCTTAACTGTATTGAACATCTCGAATACCACATCAGTAAGCCTTCACAACCCCGCAACAAGATATTACTCTTTAATGGACACCCGTTTAATTATAAATTCCTTTTTTTTGTTATTTTGTCACATTATTGTTTTTGATTGATGGGTTCGATATTCCCTTTGTTAATGGTACGGCTTTGTACTTATATACTTCGATCTTTTGCTTTTTTGCTTGTAAACGATAAAATATATCCCATTTTCAACATTCGTGCATACAATGCGTAATATAGGAGATGGGGCGCAGCAAATAGAACATATTAACAATATTTATAACCAATAGGATACGTAAAGAGAAAACAACCGCAGTCTGTAAAACTGGTCAGAGAAAAACAGACTGAACAATCGCGGGGAAACCTTATTGCACAAAAGACAACACCTTTCTTGCCCCCCCCCCCCCAGCTCCCTGTTTGTGCCCCAGTGCCATACTTATTGAACTGCCTTGCCTTGCAGACATTTGTATCTAGACAATAATAAATATCCGACGATTGGCAAATATCAAATATCTTACATAGAATTTAACAAATTGTCCAGTCCGGTTCCTACTTTACAGGAGTAGCGCTGTAGGCTAATGATTCTAAGTAAGGTGTCGCCTTTTCGTTCGAATGGGACGAGAACCCGAAGTGCACGTCTAAAACAACTTTATCCACGACTCAGTGGATAAAATTCTCCTCGCTAATACTGAACATACATGTACGTCCACAGAAACAAAATAACCGTAAGTTAGTCTCGAAATAAGCGAGTATTGGGCTGCCGAGACATGAAACTCTATTCCGTTATATTCCACACTGTTAGTCTCAACTTTATGTAATGCTCCTTATCTTTCTAAATGTGTCTATTTTTATGTCTCTTCAAACCAGTTTAAGTCACGCTAGATTAATTATGTTATCAATAACTAGTTCACATCATTCTGTCACATCCGGTAATAGTTAGCAATGTATTAATTCAATACTCTGTCGTATATCAAACATTTATAACCAACCCGTTCTTCTTTTGTCTGAAGCGTGGAGCGGGGGTATCTTACGCAGAGCTTAGGGAGCGATTCTTCTGACAAGATTTACGGAATCCCCAAAGCGTCATTAAGTTAGCCGGCGGCAATACGCTCATCATTGTTATTTAGATATTGGCTGTGTTTTCTATCAATATTTAAGCAAAACGACGCGATTCAATTGTTCGATACTGACTGCGCCGCGCATCATGTGGAAATCTGGCGATCGCTACTACACACAGCATTCCGAAGATTAACTTTTTGATATTCAATGAATGGAATAAGCGGCAGTTGGCGAAAACGCGCGATTTACGGTTGAATTAATGGCTGGTGGGAGACAGCTATACGAGGTTCGTAACGGTAAGACGTGTTTCATTGTGTCAAACAGCTTATTCCATTGACTTCATCAAGAAGTTTACGTTTCATCAGAAGAAGTTTTATTTTGTGACCAGGAACTCAAAAGACTTAAACAACTTTTAAGTGTGTTTATACTTGGGTAGTTTATGTAACTCTTGAAGAAACAAAGTAAAAGATTTATTTTATTTTATTTATTTTTTTTCTAAAAGTATTTACGGTTGTTTAAAACTAAATCTGCAGAATGCCGAAATCTTTTATGATCCAGAAATCTAGAGGAAGAAGATCTAATCTTTTATACAGTAGAAATGAACCAAAAGATAACAGCGATCCCCGGCGTCATAATCAAGGTAAGGTTTTAGAATGTTGATAATGAAAGAAAAAAAAACAACCGAAAAACTAGAAAACATAAACCATGAGTTTCAATAAGATTTTTATCTCCCCAAAAATACAAAGGTTAACTGAACATATCTATCAAAATATTAATCTCGTGTTGGTATACTGAAGATGCATTTTCTACTTTATGAAGTAATATGCAAAAGAGACGCCTCTATTTATAGTGCTTTCATGCTGTTATGATAGAATATATCGCGGACAGTTAAGATTATTTTTTTCAATGAATCCAAATAGTGGCCTCAAACGATGCAGCCCCGAAATTACAATAACAAATGTCTATTGTAATTTGTTTGTTGTTGTTTTACATTCATACTCATATGGGCCAGCTGGGAGTTCTCCCGTAAAGGTTTCTATTGCATTTTGTCGAATATAACTAGACTGATCAGTATCGGTTTAACACCAGCATCCGACTAAATTGAGAGCAAATAAATGTTTTTTATCTAAGTCTGCAGCCGTGACTATTGACATTTGTTAATGTGGTTATCACTCTATTAATGAAATTAAAGAGTGAATAGTATTAACATGAGAATAACCGAGCTTCAAATGTATAATACATAATACCCAAAAATAAATCTCAAATAAAATAAAGGGATACGTGAATAGAGAAGAGACGTTGCAACTACCTTGTCTAAAGAAATTTTAACACTGAGATATAAATTAAGGAAAAGACTTATAGTAAAAAAAGGTACTTGAACCACAAAAACTTTGCAGACGTTTTCGTTTTGTTTATTTTTTTTAAAAAAAACTCAACTAATTTTGACAATTTTTTCAGATTCTGATTTATCAATTCCAGCATTTAAACAATGTTCCCGGTAATATTCCCAAAAGTGATTTTATTATTATGTAAAATTCAATTTATATTTATCTTATATTGACAATACGCAACAATATCACCATTGTGAGTAATAGATATTGCTGCTTTTACATACATGTAGATCATAGTGATAACAATAATACAATTAATGATTGAGTTACATGTAGCTGCAGTAAAGTTCCGTGGACAAAATTGTGTCTTTAAACCTATACTGAACTACTACACACATATATTACAAATCAATGATATAAATACATGTACATAGGAATTGTATTATTGGTATGCAGATATTTCAAATTAATTAAATATTCATTTTTTTTTCTCATATACAAAAAAAAAAAAAACTAGCTGCGACGATTTTTTCCTTTTTTTCTTGTTACAGATGATTTGATAAAATCATTAACAACTATAAAAGCATGAGGTGCAATTCATGGTGCATACTATTTTATTCTTATTAAAACATTAAAAATAATAAAGTTTCGCCGTTCTCGAATATGTGCATTAAAGTACAATGTATTATTATTATTGTCAATCCGTGTACCTCAAAGCCTTTATAATCTTTGCATAGAAAACATAATATACTATTGCCATTAACAACTTATTGTATCCGAATACTTCCTACAATTAGCATCATTAAAAGTTGATTCATGACAGAAAGCTATTCCGACAAGTATAGCAGTTTATTCCCATTATACTGTAAAACGTGTAAATTTTACTTTCTAAAAGAAGTATTCCGTACTTATAACATTCTAAATATGTTTTTAATTGATGAATGACATTTCAACTTGCGTGTTATTTGATATACACGCAAAACAAGATTTAAAGGCAAAAAAAAGGTTAATATTGGAGAAAAAAAAACTTTTGTTAAATTTTGGATGTTCTATAAACTATGCGCTTGGAAATTAATTTGATCAATAATCTGATACAGACATTACAACGCATCACTATCAGATAACCAAGAAACAATTTCAGTATCAATATAATTGAAACACGAATTTTGAAACATAAACGGTAAAATGTTAAAACTAAAATGGTAGAATATGAAAAACAAAATGTTAGACTATTAAAACCAAAATGTTAGACTTTTAAAACCAAAATTCTAGTATGTTAAATCAAAATTCTAGAATGTTAAATCAAAATTCTAGAATGCTAAATCAAAATTCTAGATTGTTAATACCAAAATTATAGAATGTTCAAACCGAAAATTATAGAATGTTCAAACCAAACATCTGGAATACTTGGGAAATATTTACATGACAGGGTGATCTATTATAGTGGTCAAGAATCGCTATATAACAAAATAACTGAGACTATTTCGAGCTGAACATTACATTTTTGTTTTAATTAATTAATTATGAATTAAAACAATCTATTTGTTCATCGGTCTGCAGCTTCTTTTTCAAAAATACCCCCCCCCCCAAAAAAAAACAACAAAACCAAAACAAAAAAACCCAACTCCATCTCCATTGCTGGTGGTGCCCTTTAATTTAAGGCATTGTTTATACGGTAGACAGTATTCTGGTTTGCCAGTTGTTCATGAGTCGTTATACACTCAATTATAAAATATTATCTTTACCCTTTTCATTCTATGGCAAATAATAAAGTAATAAAGATAAGCAAATTTATTAATTTCCAAACAAAATTCAACAATTAAACAAAAGGGAAATCTCAATCGATTAAATCTCATGTCCGATTTGAAATGTATAACTCGATTACTGAAACTTCAAATAAAATGATTGTCGAATCTAGCATACTGTTATGTTCAACTTCAAACATTTTTTGTTGATTTTGAATTGCTATTCGTGACATACAAGTTATCAACAGCTGTGTTTCCAAGATAAACCGATGTCTCGCCCAATTAAAATATTTATAAAATGGTGCATGTCTGTATGTTATTGTTAACATGCATACATGAAAGACTTCATAATTGCCATTATTGTTTAGTGGCACAAATGAGCCAAAATAATAGGATTTTATTCTCTCTTACATTTTTTGTTGATAAAGACCCTTGCATATTTATATCATTGTGATAGGCATTATGCTGTTTTAGTCAATAAATTCACACTACATGTAAGTTTATTCTATCATATGTTTTGTTGATAAAGTCTACTATTTACATCTGCGCTATTATCTTTATGCTGTGTTGGTTAAATTCAAATTCCATCTAAATCAATTCAAATCTAATTCTATTTTCTCCCGATAATGTTTATGCTGTGTTAAATTCGTATTCCATCCCACAAATCTGAACAATAAACAGGAATATCAACATTATTGTCGCCCATATTTTAAGAAGATATCGATTTTGATTCGAGCATAATTAACAAAATACTAGTTTTGCAATTGTATATCTGAGAGCTCTGTTGTTGACCAAACCCAAACGACCAATGCTCGTTTCCATCAACGACACCCATTACAAGTAAAATCTGGTTTGAAAAATCTTCTGACTCCTCTTAAACTGCACCGTGATTTGAATCAGCTCCCTATTCTCCCGTATAGAATGTAGAATATATGCGCAGTTAATTTAAATAATGTAATTTTACTAAATAAATAATTTGGCAACTATTGGCATGTATTATTTAAATTAAGTATATTTATAGTCTATATTATTCTCTCTCAAAACGTATCTATTGTCGAAAGCATTGTAACTCATTTGCTGCATGATATCATTTCATTTCATTATATTTCATATTCTAATTTACATGTTATAAGTTGTGATTTAACCGTTGTATTATAAAAGCAAAGCTATTCAATTGAGACATCAGTGAATCCATATTGTTAAAACAAAATATAACATTGCAAGATTTAAATTCCAAAATGGCATGGCATATTATATACATTGAATGTTTGCATAAGTACTAATAAATTATTATTTCTTATTAAGAAAATTATTAAATATAATAAATATAACAATTTTGTTTCCTTTTCAGACACCCGATCTCCTACCAATACACCGATTCCGTTCAAACCAGCTACAAATGATTTGGTATCACAATTTTATGCCATGGGCGGAGACAAGGTTACCTCATTAGCAGGTATTCATTTACATTCTCTGCAAACAATCTTTAATAACGTATCAGGCGGTTCTAATATAGACAAAGTCCTACATTATTGAAATAGTAACAGTCACTTCTAGGCAAATTAAAAACAATTACCTGATAAATTTGATTGGACATAAAATGTGCAAATGTTAAAATAGTAACATTTACAGAAAATCACAATACGCTAAAAGTAAAGGTTAAATGCCCGAACTATGTATAATAATGAAATTTGAAATGTTTATTGCATACAAAATGCGTCTGATATTTTTTCTTATTTTGAAACACAGAATTGTAGCTCCTAACTAAAGAACCAGAGTCAGAACTCAATACGTCGAGCGTTTACGATTCTTTGTTTTTTTTTATGGTTACATAATGCAATACTAGCGAGGATCAGGATAGTGGTTTTCACCAAATTCCTACTGCTACGGTTCTTTTATGTGTAAGCTAACGTATACGCAGAGCCTAGTTTTCGTCGCAGCTTTACACCTCGGCGCCACATGTGCTACACCCTAACAAATGGTTACAGTCTTGAGAACATCCGTGATTATTCTTGGTCCACCCCGGAATTTTATTATTTACCAGCCGACTACCGCAGTAGTTACTGCCTGGAATCTTTGTCTTTGATAGTTTCTATTCATTATAGATGTACATTCTAAAGCGATATACTATCTTTTCGGCGATCAGAAACCTCAAAAACCAAATGATTGCATATTTAAAACAAAAGTCTCAAGAGCCTGAATAAGGTTTGCAGCGCAAACGTCTTTCTTAAAAGTTATTTAAGAGGAAAATTTGAACTCGCTTCATTTGACGTAAATTTCGATTGAGTGAACAAAATGGTGTGTAATTCAAGTGGATGAAGATTGGTGATAATTCAGTTCTAGAGGGACCCCTTGTAATTCTCAACTACAGATTTCCCTGGCTTCTAATTTTTCACAATGTGGTTTCTACTTTTAAAATCATTTTATGCAAATGTTTGCAGTTTTCATCCTCTATAACAGTTTGAAAAAATGTTTCTGACTAGTAAACAGATTTTAGATCACACTTTTCTTACTAGGAAAATCAAATACTTCGTACATTTCACTGACGACTGGTGTCGGTAACGGAAAACACGCTACCCACCACATGTATGTTGTTCCACAAACAAAGAACAAAATTTAAACACCCGTGCATGGATCCTTTGTGATGATCCTACAAAATTTAGCTTTAAAAAGAACAAATTGTTTGATTGTCGATGGGTTTATCTTAGTTTCAGTGTGTGAATAATTTCCCACAACTCTATAAATCAACTATTCGCTCCACTTTTTAGAAGAAGCAAACAAAGTAAATTCGCAGTGTAAATTAAAGGATTTTTTTATAAGATTGAAAACATAATAATTACGTTCTATTAATTCGGAAATTGTGACTATTTTAGCCTTTTCTTAAAGTATGTAGGTCGGTGACAATTAATAACCATTTCGCTTATACTTTAAAACTTGCACTCCAGACTATCTAGGATTTTTCAAAAATGGATTCCGAAATTTGTGACTGCTTTAGCCTTTGCTTATAGTCTGTCGAACAGTGACTATTAATTGCATGTACTCAAAAACTTATTCTTTAAACTATTTTTAATTATAAAATTTTGTATTTAAATTTTCCGCCCCGCCCCGCCTATAAATGTTTTTATTTAAAATATATATATATCCAGACCAAAGTTTACTGCTTTAGAGTAAAGCAACAACGTATTCAAGGATTCATGACTTTAAGTAAGGAAATTTTGTAATTTTAAAAGGGGAAATAAATTTTAAAAAATTACAAGTTTTGATAACTATCGTATGATTTGTAATTAATTGTAGGGTCAAATCAGTTTTGCGAGTTTTAACCCATGTCTCCTGACTATATTGGATAATTGTGTTATACAGATTCTGGCGGGATACAAACACCTTCATTCAAGATTGTGTGGCAAAGCGTTTACTTTCTTTTATAATGAATGTAAACTATTTGATCTTTCACCATAGTAGAAGTAACAAATATCATACATAGAATCAAGGTGTCAGACATTGAGGTGAGAATGAAGCCGTTATGCTACTAGTTTTAGCTAATGTTTCAGAGGAATCGAGTAAATCATATCATAGAGTCCCAGTGGTCAGATTTCTCGGATTCGGAAAGAAATCGCAATACTGTTTTATCAATAGAGCTAATTTATAGTTAATGGACATTTTCTTAGCAAGTTTTTCACGCGTGCAAGTCGAGATATCAACTGACTATATCAAATAAAGACCAAACTTCTATTAAACGGGCATCTGTCTCTCTGTGGTGTTATCAACTGAATCGGGATATTCCCCAGATTCGGTTCCATCTTCTGCTCTGTGAACCAAACATTATAGTGTAGTCGAGGGAATTTGAATAATTCCATCGTATATCGTCTGTTTATCATTGGTTGTTTCCCGTCCATTGTTCTTTCATCACGTAACAATACCTAATTGTTTCATCTGATGGTTCTTGCTTTTAGGATGCAAAAATACATCTTTGCCAACAACCCCGAAGGGATTTTCTAGCTTTTCTGTTTGCGTTTTTCATGTTCAGCGTTTCTTTTTTCCCTTTTGTTTAAGTCGTAGACAATCTAATATTCACTCTAATATATATTTTCTTAACCTGTTCTTTGATCAAAAATAATACATATTTGTTTGAAATAGAGATATTAGTCAGGATTGGGAATACCAAAGAATGAAAAATATATGAAAAGATATTTCAGATTTCACGCTGATTTTAACTCACAGTTTCGCAGTCAACAAGCATGAACTTTTTAAGACAGTTTTTTTTTCTGTTTGCTTGACTGAATTTTAATTCACCAGCGATCATAATTAGATGATGATGTAATTTACAATAATTAATCATGGGGGGGGGGGGGATGGGGTAACGACCAGCTTTTTTTGCAGCAATCGGGTTTATGAAGATAGCCAAAAGAGATAGAAAATGTGCCAAAATTAGTCAGAGTTTATATAGAAATTAACAATGTATAGAATTAACATGTATGAAACTGAATGTAAAGTATACATTAGAGACAACACAATCATATTTTGACAAACTGCTGCTTTTTCACAGGACATTTGTTTGTTAAAACGCCCTTTTACATAGATTATTAGTTTGTTACAACGCCTGTTAGACAGTATATTTGTTTAAATGCTGTTATACACAATAGAATTAATTTTCTTTTTAAAAATGTTTTTTTTTTTACACTATACGTTTAAATAAGAATACTACCGCAAAACGTTTTTTAGACATGCATTACGCAAGAGGTAAATCTGTCTAATTCAGGTCTTTCTTTAGGCCTGAAACGTTATATAAACTATTAATTAGACATTTATTAACATAAAAAGATCATACTCAACTCTCGATATCATCTCATCTGTCCGATTTTCAATGGATTTGAATCCCATCTGCTGTTCAACGTAACGCAAAAATGGTTATAAGCCTAGAGTGAAGCAATCTAACTGAAATTGTCAGCATATTTCCTTTACATCATCTAGTTCTAAACAGTTATAGTGAGAAGTTCTAGCTCTTTATCTAATCCCTCATACTGTATCCTTAATATGAAAAATAACCTTAATATTTGTGCATATCTGCAGCCTCATTCTCATTTTTTCCATGATTTCCTGTATAGAAGGCTATTTCAACTGAGAACTGCAACCTGGCATCTTGACTAACTGGAAGCATTAACATGGTCAGTTGCGTTGCTTGGGGATGTACTAATAGCACCAAAAATAAATCAGGGACAAAGGCGTACGAGCCCGGAGGCAGTTGTCCTAACTTTCGGACAATGTGATTTTTCGGGCAAACGGGCGAAGTCAAAACAAATATTATTATTTCATCTAGTTGGCAAGATAAAGTGTCCAAAATCTATTAGAACACCAATTTTACTTTCTTTTAATTGAAATTACTTAACTTACAGATCATAGCAGAAAAACGCGGTTTAATTTTCAAAATCTTCTGGGCGAGCGCCAGGTCCTAATACCCGGTATGGGATTCATGTAAGCCACCTAAGGCAGGCTATATTGGACCACGTTGAAAATGCTGTATTCACAGGCTGGAATAGTAGGAAAACACATTTGCTTCTGAATTTGCTTCTGACTGGTCACCGTGGACTATAAAAGATTGATTGAGTTTTTTGGGGGAGAGGGCGGGGCATTTCATGTTCTGCAGGTTATGCCCTCCGCAGAATTTCCAACAGCCATATCAGCAATGCGAGAAGGACTGGTCGCAACAAACCTCTCTTTCTTCGAATCATTTCGAGTTTTCTGCACGTCTATCTTTTTTTTAATTTCCAAGCGAGGCAACACGCAGAAAAGTCTGGACACAGAAGGGATGGTCACACCAAAACAAGCTTCTCTTTGTTCGGAGCATTTCGATTGATCCTGCTCGATTGAAGGAAAAACTAAGAGCGAAACTCAAGTCAGGTGCCGAAGAAAACGTTTGTTAATGTTAACAGTTCAACGTCGACTGGAGGGGTAAATTGGCTAATCGCTACAAAGAGAATGAATGTTAATAGGAACGACGATGAAAAAAATTCAAATACAAGACTTTAACTGACTGTTAAAATGAACTGTGTTATCTGGCCATACCCTTTAAGTCCTCCTTAAACTTCCAGACAAAATCAAACTTTTACTTAATACCTTTCACGTTCTGAAAGAAAATTACCCTTTTTCGCCTTTAAATAATATATAATTGTAGCTTTTATCTATTTTTATTAACACCATGTTATCTCATGGCTACTAGTACACAGTATCTAAGTCTCTTTAGTTTTATTCTAAGATGATTCACTATTAGATCAAATCCCGACTAAACGGTCTTTTCTATCTTAACAAGTCTAGCAGCGTGTGAGATAGCGCTCAAATCGTGTAATAATAATACCTTAGAAGGTACGAAACTGGGGCTGTTTTTTAGAATGTGATTTCTGTCTAAGAAAGAAGGTGTTAAGTCAATAAACCGTTTAACTGATTTATCCATTGGTTTTGCGGTTCTCTTTCGCATCACTGGTTGCTCTAGTTAAATATTTATAGCCAACCCAAGGGAGATAAGCGTCTTAGGACTTGTTGAATTAAACGCCAGTGTAAATCTGCCTTTAGGGTATACATCACTAATAATGAGTTTTTGCATTTTAAATCAACGTCGGTGAAACAGATATAAAACTCGTTAAATTTTAAACATGGTCCCAACTGATTGCATTAAACAAGCTGATTTGAGAGGACTCCTGAAATGCCGGACTAATTAACTGTGCCCGTTGATAATTGTCGACAACAATCTGTTGAGATTGATATCACTACGCTATTCAACGATTCCCCACCACTGATTAAAGTTTTAGTTGGAGGAATTAAATTCTACATTACTCATTCGACTTGTCTTTATTTACGGTCTTCAGCCACTCCACCAACAACAAAAAACGACTGATTTGTGTTTTTTGTCTTGATTAAACGCCGTCAAGTCGAAAATCGCAATAAAGACCAATTCCCCGTCATTGTTTTCCAGGGAACTATTTATATGTATATAATCGAAAACTAGTTCAAGTAATTTAAAGACACATTTTTTTTGCATTCTCTTTTGTCCAGTCTTTTCTTTTAAATCGATAGAACCAATTCCATAAATTGTGGACATATTTGACCAATCAAAATATATTGTTTAGTGTTTAAAATGAAGAAAACTACGAATTGAAACATATTCTAAGACGCATAATGTTATTCTTAAAATTTACTTGAACCTTAGTGGCTGTTTGTAAATTCAATCACAATATCACTGAGTTTTCATTACTCAAGTTCAAGAATTGCTGACTACTTCTAAAACTATATTTGTGTACTTCTTTTCTTTAAATATACCCTTGACAAATGATGGGGATCACAGTTTTAACCATCCATGTCCAACGGCTCCCTTGATGACATGTTTGCACTGCTAGGATTACTGATGACAAGATCTATAGGGAAAGCGAATTCCAGATTGTGATTTTTTTAACGGACGTTTGAATGGAATGGAACTGAATGATTAATCTCTTCTTTGGAATTCAAGAATTAAAATAAATCGCAATGAACCGTAACCGTCCTGGATATGACACAACAGCGTTTTTGAGCTCTCACGATGAAAGCACCTTTTGTTTTATCATTTTAAGAGAAGCTCTAGGCTAATTAATATTTATGTTCGATTCGTTCCCTTTTGTAGTTTATGTATCGATTACAGTACATAATTACTAAGGGGCGCTACAAAGGTTATTCGATTGGCCTGAAAAAAATACCAACTTTATAAAAGATTACAGGTTATGTATGTAGGTCATCATAACATAGTCCAAACCTATAGTTATCGGAACTAGTTCTTTTCACCAATGGACTGGAATATTTGGAATAAAAAAAAGTACATTTAAAATATGTTAGAATAAGATTAGTGATTTGTGACTGAGACTATACTACTTCATGATGATTATTTTAATTAAATGATGAAATGTGGTTTAATGTCCTTCTGTTCCTAAACTGGGCTAAGGAAAACAGATATACGTCATACAGTGTGCATTGAGTGAAATTTTGCCCGGACAGCGGCGCTCCGGTCTACACTTATATCGAATTTCAACTGCCGTGGGATATTTACGTGCACGACAATGTGTACACGAGGCTTCGGTTTTCACACCACCCGAATGACTAGACAGCTTTCCTTGTCAGGCCATCCATCCTGTATCACTGACAAGGGTAACCACGCTGGAAAATCTGGATGAACTTTCTCGCCCAATGCAGGGATCGAACACCCGACCTCCAGACTAGCGAGCCAGCGTCTTGCCCCTTAGCCACCGTGATCCCCTATTTTAATTGGACATCATGTTTAATGGAGAGATGGCTGTATACGTAAAAAGAGTAGGACGTTAAGCCCCATTTAAATTCATTTCAATTTGTATACGTAAAACATAAAATTATTAACCATGTGAACTCCTTCAATGGGCCTCATCAGTGTTCAAGAAAGCGCACATCGTGCATCCTATCTTCTTCTCAATGTGAGGAGTTGGGTGGCCAAGCGTTGTATCATAAGGTCTGCCATTTGAGTCAACTGGCGTGGTTTCGATTCCCCAATTGTACGCGACAAGGAGTGGGCTCGCTAAATAGGGTAGTCCGAATTTATAATATTGGGATGGATGCTTTCATTTATCTCTTAGTGGATTTCTTTTATTATTTATTTGATTAATCGTATATAAAATCTCATATATAGAATATAATTTTTGTGCTTTCCAGATCTCAACATTCAGCTACCTCTTCTTTTTCCTGGTGGGAAGAACAATACATACATACGTGAAATACTCGGTGATTTCCTCTCCTGGTTGACTCTAGATCCGAACGAGACCTCTCCAATAGACAAAACTAATATCAGAAGTCCCGCATATCAGCCTTCCGTGGCTTGTCCGTGTTCAAAGTGTTTTGCGTTTGAGCAGAACAAAAACCTTGCCCGAAGATATCCCTCGCCGTTAGCCACCGAACCAGCAAGATTAGTTCCAGTAACAGATCCAGTAAACTGTGACGTGAGTAGTGACGGAGTAACAGAGAATGGCGACGACGAGTCAAGCTTACGTGGAGACAAAGACTTTCACTGCAAGGAATGCGGAAAATGTTTCAAAAGATCATCAACATTATCGACACACATGCTGATACACAGTGATACCCGGCCTTACCCCTGTCCTTATTGTGGTAAACGCTTCCATCAAAAATCAGACATGAAGAAACATACTTATGTACACACCGGTACGTATCTATTTTTCCATGAATATCCATAAGCTTTGTAATAAATTGAACTGCTTTTGAACCACTCTCTTTAACGGCGTCCTTAATAATACGTTTTTTTTTTGCTTTGAAGTTCAAGCTACCCAACAGCTTTTTTTCTGATATCTGTATAAGCGTGAACTCGGAATTTCGTTATCACCAAACATCGTATATTCAAAAAGACGCATGAAGATGCGTCACCTCTCCAAATTTCTGTAACAGTTCCATGGCAGGAACAGCATTGGTGTTCATTTTTTAAGGTATGAACTATTTTATTTTTCAGGTGAAAAACCTCACAAATGTACGATATGTGGCAAAGCTTTCAGTCAATCATCAAATTTAATCACTCACAGTCGTAAACATTCTGGATACAAACCATTTTCCTGTTCTCAGTGCGGCAGAACATTCCAGAGAAAGGTTGACCTACGTCGCCATCATGAAGTCAGCAATCATCATTAACTTTCAGTTTTTCATTTGTTTTTGTATATTAAATTTGTTAACTTATCGCAATTTTCCATTAGTATGTTCTTAATTCCGATACCACCACTTCGGTACATATATTTAATATCAGAGATGTATTGTTTTGGAAATTTTTGATCTGAAATTGCGAAAAAGAAAATCCCACGTCATAACAATGATGGATGAAAATCTAAGGTCCCAGCGAAATATAAGAACCCCTAGAAACTGGAAATCAAAGAAGACCGAGTGGAAACAGGTAATTCTATACATGTAATACCAAATTAAGTTAGTCGGAAAATGACGTAAAACGCGATTACCGTACACCCTATAATTATATTACAGATGATATTCATGGCGATCTAAACTAATGCAGTTAAATTTTTTGGAATTATTAATCTAGAATTGTATGTACAAAGTATTACTATCTTTATTTATTTATATGACATAGTGACTTGATTTATTTATGATTAACTGTGATATGTTTGTATATGACGTTATTCTTTTAGTATTTATCTCTATGCAAATATAGCCTACAAGAAGAAGATATATTTCTCAAGAGAGGGGTCGCCCGATATTTCAGGGCTGGTTAATAGGGCTTAATAATTATTGTGACTACTGATAGAATCATTTGTGCATAATATTGATTTTAATATCCATTCACAACTGATGCAAAAGTAACATCGCGGATTTGAATTGAACTGTTACGAGAATAATTTCTTCAACAGAACAAAACATTTTGATTACAGACAATAGAATCATTGTTGAAACGTAGCTCTGATTAAAATACAGTAATTGTTTATCTGAATGAATAATCCCTGTCGCAAATGCACATTACAGCAGTTCGAATTAATTATTGTTGCTTTACACCCTTGAAAGTTGTATCCGGTACATCTTTATCTTTGGGGAATTGAAATTGTTCAACTAAGTATTCACGCTCCAAAAAACTATAAAGATATATTTATTTATTTATATACATGTATAACCACAAAGTTTGATTAATATTTAAATGTAGCGTGAACTGAATACACCCTTTTCCCTATTGCATCAATTACAATGCTCAGTTACTGAAGGACCTACTAACTCACAGAAGTTCACTTGAATTAGACTGCAAATATTGTGCCATACAAATTTCTACCCCCTAAATTTCTATACCATACCGAATGAGGACCATATGCGGTACCCAAATCTCATATTATGCTTTGATTGTAAAGAACCGGAACAGGTACCCCGAAAGGATTCAAAGATACTATCAACACAGTATATAGCTTAAATTTCTACTAAAACCCCGACGCCCATATTTGAAAGGAATTGACATCTTATTTATACAGAATGGGAATAATTATAATTTGTTGAAATTTTTAACTTTCAGCAAACGCGAAGCCGGTATAATGTGTGTTTTGTAATGGTTAACCAGTTATATCATTTGTAGCACGTCTTCTTTCATTCCCTCTCTCTTTCTGAACTGATCTCCCTTCTGTAACTATTCCGTTTACAATAGTTATATTTTGTATAAATAACGTTTAATTGAACTTTATGTGTCTGTTTGTCTGATATATTCTATTTTTACGACGTTTCTTTCAATTGCTTAATCTATTTAATGACGTCTCCTACTTTTTGGCCATATTATTTCTCAAGTCACTCGGGACACGTCGTTTTAATTTTGCAAACTATTGATGAAACGAAAATTAAGCCCCATATAAACTACACAGACTTGTTGAATACCGCCGAGGGCTGATACTCGGTGTATTGACCGTCTTTATGACTAATAAGAGGCTACGCGGTAAGCCATTTTGCGTTCTGATTTGAGTTTATTGCCTTAATCGAGCCGAATATTAACCATTTTATTGTGAATTTATTTCATGATGTATGTTTGTGATTTTTGATAGTTTTTCTTGGTAATTAAATTATATATGTATTTAGACGATTATTGGATTGTGTCTTCTATGACAAGCCAGGTTTAAATATTCTTCTATGCACTGCAATAAAACCTTTTCTAAAAAGATTCTTTAGTCTTTATGTATGTATATTCAGGTGCAGATTAGCGAGTGGTATCAAGTAGTAGTCCAAATAGTGTAAGCGTACCATTTCGCTTTATTTCGCATTCGGCAAATACTGCATTTATCAGAGGCGGATTTAATGGGGGCGCGCCGTCAGTACCCTTTTTTACTGCTGAAAGTGCCTTTTCTCAGACCCAAATATGTCCGTTCCGAACGTTTCCTTAGACGAAAATATCAGCTAAATAGCTCTTGGAATGGCTTCAGATGCATGTAAATGACGGATAATTTTCATGGGGACGCCCCAACCCCCTCTCAGCGGCGTGCCCCGTCTCCGCGGCCAGTGTCCTCGTTTTGCGCCCCACCCCCTTTTCAAAATTCCTAGATCCGCCCCTCTTTATGGTCAATGGAGCAGAAAAAAAACATGCCAAAGGCGAGTTGGGGATCGTGTGTGTGTGTGTGAGAGGGAGGGGTCCCCTTTTCGTAAGTAGGTCTGTTAACCAGGGCTTATGTCGACATTGCAACTCAAAGCAACTTGTTACCATGGCTTATGTCGATCATATCAGCAACTCAGGGCAACTGAGAGGAACATAATTCGGAGCACTAATGGCCACAGGTCACTAATTATTTCCCCCATTGAATTTAATGTTAATTCTCGTCTCTTAGAACGGCTCTAACTTTTCCAAAATATTTCGTTGGGTAGATCACTTTCTGACATAGATGAAGCAACATGTGACAAATTATTACCCGAAAGCATGTATGAGGTTCACCTTAAAAACTTGAGATGCACAAACTGGAAATAGAGACAGGTGAATATTCACCAAAACCTGGCAGAAAATGTATTTTCAAACTCTATTTTTTTCGAGTCTTCACCCAAGAGGCAACAAAAATCGCATTGCAAAAGGGAAACGAAAGGGAGAGAAAGACTAAACATAACTTTGGCCCTTGTTTCGTGGATGACGGACCAGGAATATTTGGTGAGCTGTGATAGCGATTACGTTTAACACGCGACTGTTTCATTATTTATCATAGAAGAAGTCCCCCAAAGGCATGAGTCGGTCTTCCCACCAATATATTACTGTTGACATCAGCTACTTTTGAAAAATGTGTGTCTTCGTTCGCTTTCATTTGCTTATTTATTAAGTCACATGACACATGTCGCTATATTATAAAAGGATATGATAATTAACAAAACGATAAAAAGGACATTAAATCGGGATAGGTGGATAGTTCCAGGGACTAAGAACAAAAACTTTCAGTATTGCCTGATGGTTCCTATAATAATGTTCAACAATTGACTTATCGGTAGTGTGTCAGATAGGCTTCTATACGTAGATGATACAATCAGGCAACATGTTCAATTTACATGTAGAATATTGTTAAATAAAAACCAAAGCAGGAAGACATTGCTGTAACCTGACAATATAGACCACGTTCCACCTCGCCACACTATTAAAAATCACAAATAACGATTGTAGTCCGTATAGCTGAAGCCAAAACAATGGTGTATAAAAAGGCACGTGTCAGGAGACAAAATGCATAAAATCTTGGTTTATGAATAAATAATCTGCCTATGTGTAGGACACTAGCTATTATGATTGTTATATATAATTTATGTGACATTAGGGAACAGGTGTCATCATGTCGTAGTACATAACACCAAGTGAAACCCTGTGACGAATTAGCAGTGGAAAGCGAGAAAGAAACAGTTGCATTTATTATTTATTTTTAAAAACTTTTATTGTGAATAAAAGGCCAAATGATACCCTAAGACAAAATACACAATGACAAATGAAAGGGTAAAATTTAATATTTATCATAATTATTTTAAGCGACTATTACCTATTTTACGGTCACTTACACATTGAGCATTTTCAAATTTTGAAATATTACCTATTATGTATTGTCTATGCCAAAATAAATTCACGGTCACACATTTATTGTTTTAATCTTTGTGTATGTGCACAATGCTGCTGTGTTTACTATATAGTATAGCGTGTCATATCTTTGTCTCGGGTGGTAAATACTTGAATAATATATTCTTGAGTGTAAACAGTGTGATACTATCCTATCAGTGCTGTTTAAACAGTTGTTAGAGTAGAATTCACAGTTCACATAGGTAATATAATAATCGAAGCAAGGGCGGATACAATAATTTAGGAGTTGTTAAAGTGTTATTAATAAATGTAGTAAACATGACAATCATATTAAAAATCCAATCGTTTAGAATGCCAAGGGTTCTTTTTCGTGCAAGCTAATGTGTACACCTGACCTCGGATTTTTGATCCATCCGAAAGACTAGGCAGCTTTATAACATGGAGGTCCCGGTTCGATCATGGTGATAGATTTTCCGGTGTGGTTTCTCCTTGACAGTGATGCAGGACTAGGGTATGACAACTACAACTGTCTAGTAGTGTGCACGTAAACACCCGCTGGCAGTTGGAAATCGATATAAGAGTAGACAATATTACCGATGCCCGGGAAAAATTCCCTAGTGGCACACTGTATGACGTATGCCTGTCTTCATTAGCCAAGTCGAAGCAGAACAGTAGGCCTAAAACGTTAAACCTCATTTCGTTGCATTCCTTAATGACTCCCCCCCCCCCCCCCACATACCGCTCCATTCGCCCTTTGGGAAACAGTATCATATATTTTTTTACAAAAAAAATTAAAGTGGTTATGTTTACTGTGACGTACATTAGGCCAACTGTGTCTATTATTAAATGACATTTCGTAAACAGTAGAATATCGTTTCGGCGCTGTGTACTTTTACATGGCGAATAGATTTGGGTCGTGTGTATTAAATAGAGATAAAACGTGAACAGATGATGTTATGAATTCACGATGGCGGACAGTGAAGTCTGTACGAAGATCAGCTCAACAAGCTACCTCCATTGGGCAGATATTTTAACTATTGTTGCTTATTTTGTAGTGGTTTTGATCGTTGGTATTTTAGTAAGTATGTTTTATATGTGCAATTTACGAAATCGTATATTTATCTGGGAGGTCGTCGAAAATTAAGAAAATGGGAGCAATTTTTTTATAGGGTGGTTATTTCGTAGTAATAATGCCTATTTCATTTAGCTTTTATTGGAAACATTTCAAGCATTTGTCAATTTCTATTTTGTGCATTTTCATGGTGTTCAATACTGTTTAGAAAAAGAACCATTCAATGGAATATGCGTCATTATATAATGTGGCTCATGTCGAAAAGATACATAGGTGTTGGTCTTAATATAATCCAATGTACATTGATCGATACTTGAAATAATACTTGGACATCATGCATGCCCAGTCGTTTGACCAAACAATCGGAGATGCAGGCGCTCGGCCTTGGGCAAATCACTAATCATTCGACAGCGGTAGAAAAATTCAATGACATGGCCCATTTTCTTTACCAAGACTGTATATAGTCCGATATTTATCATGGCGGATCTCGTTATATATAATTCATAAGAATCTTTACGGTTACTCGATTTGTCGATCATTGTCAAACTGAAAGATGTTGTCATCAGAAATATACAATTATTTCATTTTATGATATTTTAAATTTATGTTTAGAGGGTTTTAGTGGAAAATTAACGTTAAAGTAGGTTATTACTGTACAAGTGCGGATCCAGGAATTTTTGCAGGAGGGGGTTTGCCAGGTTTCTGTTACGGAAATCTGCCATCATCGTCTCTAAATTACATAGGCATACATACAAATTGAGCTTTTTAAACAGAGAAATCATTTTTATACTGATGTAGGATCACTTTGTGATGTAATTTCATTGATGCAAGGCATTATTTTTTTTATGTAGCTGAGCAGGGGGGGTGGGGGTGGACTCCCCCCCTCTGGATCCGCGCCTGCTGTAACTTATGTGAGCTATTACATGTAATGTGCTTTATTCTTAGGCGACGTTTAGAGCTAGCAGAAAAAATGATGCAAGTGGGTATTTTCTCGCTGGAAAATCCATGACATTTTTCCCGGTAAGTACATAAACCATAAACAACAACAACAACAACAGGCTGATGTAAACAAACAGTTCCACTACTCAGCATCTCAAACCCACAGCGTATAGTGACCTACTTGTCCAGGACGTGATTAGTACATGTGTCCGGGTATGAATAGTCATTTCCAAAGCCACAATGTCACTTTATAATTTAGATATAGACAGTACAGGAATTAGGAAAAATGAGGACATGTGCTAGTTTGGCCCTGAATGAGATAGGCCCAGCATTTGGAGTAGCTAAAATATTACATGTTACCTGAGCATGTTTTAGGCAAATAGAAGGAGGCCCCCACGGGGCCCTCTACATAAGCGCGACTAAGCACAATAGTAAATCCGACGCTGGATATAGATCGGGCACATAATTACTACAGTGTCGTATGTGTTTTGTATCGTAGTAAACAAAGGAACTTAATTATGGATTGCTACCTGTTGTGCCCGTAACTCCCAAACCGGAAGTGACAGGTCATCGCCACCAGGCCAATGGTCTGAGCTTCCCCTACACACCAGATTTCAGCGTCGGAACAATCCTAGTGTAAACGCTAATCCTAAGTGGACATATATACGACAGTCACAAATGTTAAGATGAACGTAAACCTAACCAAGGACCCAGACGGGAATTAAGTTAGCTTTAACAAATAGATATAGCCAGAATATACAGAATATTATGTTGAACGTCTTCTCATGACGTAATACTGTAGCTGAGCTATTACCATGCAACATACCACCTTGATGTCCATCGACGACTAGGCATAATTTCTTTTTCTTGAACTTTATACGCCCAAATATTAAATAACAGTAATTCATTTCCTTTTTTGTATGTTCAGATAGGAGCCAGTATATTTGCTAGTAATATCGGGGCACCATTATTTGTTGGTCTATCTGGTACAGCTGCAGCTTCTGGCTTTGGTGGAATGATATTTGAATGGCATGTACGTTATTTTTTTGTTTTTTACATTTGCGGAATATAGTTATTCTGATTTATGTAAAGAAAATGTAAAGTTTGGGTGTTTATAACATGTCCAAGTTTGGAATGCAGTTAGTTTTCTAGATTAAGTATTGACATGTAACACCTTAATACGCTACGTTATGATTTTACAACTTTACATTCTTTGCTGAAAATTTATCTATTACTTTCAGGCTATTCCTTTCATACTGATGCTAGCATGGGTCTTTATTCCAGTATTTACCTCCTCAGGAGTAAGTGATCTTCAGAATGTTTCATTTACCATTTTAAAGTAAAATTACTGAATATGAACTTAATGTGGCCTTGCCAAGGCATAATAACTATTCTAATTATCAAAAGAAAATAAGTAATACACATAGATATTCAGTAAGACAAAATGCATTAATTTCTGTTCTCAGGTGTTCACGATGCCAGAATATTTACAGAAACGTTATGGTGGAACAAGATTACGTATTTATCTATCCGTGTTATCCATAGTTCTTTATATAATCACCAAAATATCAGTAAGTAGTAACTAAATGACCATGTTTTAGAATACTGATACTCTATGGTCACTGCATGCAAGAACTAGGAAAGGGCCTGTGTTCTTTAGAGTAAGCCATATCAGTACTCTCAGAAATAACCAGTAGTGGTATTGGTAAGCCCATTTATCTTTGAAACCCTTCCAAGCTCCAGAAAGACAAAGGTACAGTATCCTAGGAAACAAATGCACGACACCTCTTGGTTCAACATGTTTTTCTTGCACACTGGTATGAATTAGTGCATCATCAGTACCTGTCTGTATACACGCTATCTCTCTTCTAAGACAAAATGTATTCATTGTCAATCCATTACATAATCTGTACAGGTAGAGATGTATGCTGGAGCTGTTTTTGTACAGATGTTATTTGGTTGGAGTATGTATGCTTCTGGTATCTTAGTTCTGGTATTTTCAGCTGCATTTACAATGACCGGTATGTACTTTTTCGTCCCTGTTCCTTTTCAAAATTCTTTTTATATCATGGCTCGAAATAAAAAAATATGTAATTGAATATCCTAAATATATTTAATCAGACATTATTTCAGTTGCTTGCACCCTAAAGATGTTGAGATTAATTCATTTGTTGTTTCTTGTGTTCACAGGAGGTCTTACGGCTGTTATGTTTACGGATACTTTACAGACGATAGTGTTAACAGTTGGCGCTGCGGTTCTTTTGTTCAAAAGTAAGTCCTGGTGCAACCATATTCGTCTTCTGGCCATCCTGATTAATGACATTTAAACATTCGGTATGAAATATGAAATTATATGCGCCGTAGCTTAGGTCTCTTAAGATTCCAGTGTGGACGGATAAGGAATATGTGCTTCGGAATTTGCTCTCGTACCACATACACAGATTCATTCATTGGAAATGAATTTTAAACAAGATTAGGCGGAACACCAACTCTGCAGTAGAAATTCCCCCGCCTACCATTGCGCATATAAAAATAGGCATACAATAGCCTGAAAGTGACTGGAGGACTGTAGTGATTCCTCCCAAATTTCAATTTCCCTTTCTTTTCTAATAAATAAGTTATGATTAAGATGGCCGATTGCTATTATCTATTCTATATATACGTAGGTTTAACGGAAATTGGTGGTTATGAATATCTCCAACCTAAATATATGGAAGCGATACCAAATACTACTCGACATGGTAACTCGAGCTGTGGTTTACCACGTCAGGATTCCTTTAGTTTATTACGCGACCCACTGAACTCAGATTATCCTTGGCCAGGAACTTTAATTTTTAACATACCCAGCGATATCTGGTTTTGGTGCTCTGATCAGGTAAGTAGATTCACATTGTACGAGGCACATTAACTTTATCTGATCAAACTGTTCTAAACACTCAAATTAATTAACAGTGTTAAATGGTATAAATCCTGGGAGTTCAGCGGAATCTGTTCATCGAAAATCAAAGCAGTAGTAATAAACGCGGGTATCGATAATTGTCTTTTTCAGATAATGGTACAGCGATCTCTAGCAGCCAAAAATTTATCGCATGCTAAAGGTGGATCTATTGTTGCTAGTTACTTGAAGATTTTACCCTTCTTTTTATTCGTGGTGCCTGGGATGGTGGCTAGAATATTATATCCTGGTAAATGAATTTGTCGAAACAAAGTAGATAAATGTTATTAATTGCATGATAACGTACAGCATGAGGTTTTTAAATCAGGTTTAATGGCTTGTGCATCATCCTCGGCGGTGGCAAGGCGAAACATAATCCTCTCTGACTACGAGGAGTATAAGGTTGATGGTGGTTCAACTTAACAAGTAGTGGATATTAAGAGGCAAAAGTGTCTCTTCTGAAATTCATATAGGAAAAATTGATTTGGAGGATTGTTCAAACTTTCCATTTATGAGCTTTTTATATTATGAACTCGCTTGACAACCTTAGTTTGAAACTTAACCAATTGTTCTGCTAGATTTTCTCTGTGTTTATAATTAGTATAGTGTTATTTTTGTTTAAGATGAAGTGGCGTGTGCTGATCCTGCTATCTGTGAATGCATTTGTGATAATCCAGCAGGTTGTTCTAATATAGCTTATCCATTACTCGTACTTAGGATTCTTTCTCCAGGTAAGGCACCCTCTATACGTTCCTACAGATTTTCAAACCATAATCCTGCTACGAAAGTCTAACTTCACAAGATGACGCGGATTCATAATGGATGTCATTCGAAGGCCCGTAACAAATTAGTTTTCTATATTCCATTATATTCCGAAAACCATGTATTTCCCAATTGAGATCCTTGGAAATCAAACTCACTGAATCGACGGCGATTTGTTATCCACTGACAATAATATAAACAGTATTCATGACTCCCCTGAGCTACACTATTCGATTTACAAGAGATGCAGATACAAAAAAGAAGCATAGTATTACGGTAGGATGGAGATTGATATCAGGTTTCCACCAGTGACTCAGTGCTTTTAAAGCCACATGCACACCAAGGATCGTTCGTCGGCAAGTCATGAGTTCGGTTATAAGTTACCTCCCAGTTTAAAATGCTCACGAAACTACTTGCTTAATCTCGAGTATACGTTATGCCCATTTCTCTGCCTGTCTTAGTTTACCATCTTTGTGACTCCTTTCTCGAGATAGAAGAGTTAACTTGAGCTGGTTTCATTTTGGTTTCAGAAACAAATGGGCTTAGCTGTAAGTCCTTTTGCTAATCAGTATATCATAATATTCTTATACTTCAGGTTTGCGTGGATTAATGCTGGCTGCTCTGTTTGCTGCTGTAATGAGTACGTTGACGTCTGTGTTTAATAGTGCTAGTTCTATATTTACCATGGATTTATGGAGAAGATTCAGGAAAAACGCAAGAGAATGGGAACTACTTCTCATTGGAAGGTACAATTGATCTTAAATTAAAAGGTCTTTAGGACGACAGCTGGCTGCGATTAGAGACTTGATAAATCAACGTCACAACGCCAGTAAAGGTTTCAGGCATACAATTTGGTTGGATATAGATTTTGCATTACTTCTCCCTAAGTAGCATTTTTTTTTATTTCTGCTTTCTCTAGATTAGTAGTACTGGTACTTGTTGGTTTATCAATTATATGGATACCAATAATGCAAGCCGCACAAGGAGATCAACTATGGCAGTATTGGCAAGGTATGATGAGTGCTGTTGGGCCACCGTGGGCTATGGTGTTCATAATGGGCTTCTTCTGGAAGCGAACCACGGAACAGGTACCTGTATATTAATGTGGTGCTCAGTATTATAGAATTTGTAGCATTACTACTATTATTCAATCAAAATACATTTAGTTAGAGAATGTAAAGTGATGAGTGGGGACTAGTTTGTGCATTGCTAATTAAATACCCAGTATATGGGACTGTGGCAGTGGGAGTCGGACAGGATAGGGACGTTGGAGTAGTGGACTAGGCCTGTTTGAGGAAGTTTAGAAATTGTCGTGCACGTAAATGATCCTTTTTATCATTACAGAATTCACCTAGTTTTAGATTGACATTGGTAAAATGTGTTCAGTATTTAATATTCGTCAGCTTGTCTTTCTTCGGCAATCTTCGTAGCTTATTTATCATTATTGTTTTTTGAAAGCAATCAAGTCTACACAATTTTTGCCGGATATATATAATATGACTATATCCTTCATTTCAGGCAGCATTCTATGGGATGTTGGCAGGTCAGGCTTTAGGGTTTTCCAGACTAATTATGTCTTTTGCTTACCCAGCACCGCCTTGTGGAACACCCGACGATAGACCTTATTTTCTGAAAATTCATTTCTTGTATGTGGCTGCTATGGAAACAGCAGTTGCAGGAATATGTATGATCGCGATAAGTTTAAAAACAGTACCACGTCCAAGCTCAAAGGTAGTTACTCTAGATGTACATTATTATGAAAGTACAAGATTATTTGAATGTTGAATCAATATATTGAATTATGACACTAATTCCTCATACGAGTTAAATCGTACCTTGCTAGGACTTGACAGTTTCCAAGAACTTGTTTATCTTTGTGGTGTGGTACCTTCTCTTTTTAAGGTAGCCAATTTTCTTTTGCGTCTGATATATCTCGGAACTAAATCGACAGCAATGGTCACTGTAAAAACGCAAAAAGGTATTCTAATAGTAAAATATTGGTCCGCCGTAGTTGATCAGTAGAACCACGATGATGATGCCAGGGCGTTCGTGACGAAAAGCCGTGATAACCATGTACACATTGGTACATGCACGCAAAGGATCCGTTGAGCGGCGGAACTCGGTGAAGAGTCGACCGAAACACCGCAATCATAGAAAGATAAACAACCGATGAATTGTGATGACCCCCTTCCTTTTCTATATATTTTACTTCAATTAATTTCGGTAAACAATACGCACTGTCGTTATAATACTCCAAAGCAGCAGGCAACAATTAAGATTTTAGTAATTCTTCCATTTGATGTTAAACATATATTATTGTATTTATTACAGTTACACCGTGTTACATGGTGGACACGACATGATGACCAGATGCCAGATTTATCCGGTGATGAAGATGATGATTCGCAACAGGATCAAACTGTAAAAGGTACGGAGACTATGGCTGACCTGATAAAATCATACTTATTCAGGGGGGTTGGGATGGCCTAGTCGTCTAGAGCGCCGCGCTTCGGCCTCTAGCTGGCCAGTCACCTCTGACTTGCGGCTGTGGTTTCGAGCCCTGGTGTGAGCGTATGTGGCATGGAGATAGGGGCGCCTTCTCAACCTCGTGGGTTTTCTCCGGGCACTCCGGTTTCCTCCCACTGCTAAAGACCCCTACGCGCAAGCGAATTATTGAAATAAAATTAACCATATGTTAGTCCCGAAATAACCTAGTTGTGTTGAGTGGACTTTAAACCCCATTTCTCTCTCTCTCTCTCTCTCTCTCTCTCATACTTATTCAAACTACAACAGTTTATTCAATCAAGCAACTGGAAGTTCAGATCATGTGATAAGATTATGACACGGTCCATACTTACATGTACGATGCCATGATGCCTACTTTAGGCCCTTACATGACCATAAATAAACCATAGTAAGCGGAGAAGACTTATTATAGTTAAAACAGAAATTCGGTAAACTACCCCGCCTGCCCCAAAAAAATAGAAATCACGTGAGCTCAAATGATTATAGCGGCATACATTGTTTTTAAGAAATTATCTTAGTACTTTAAGGTTGTAAAAGCCACTCCTTTCGGGTTACATCGCTTATCAATAAGATTTTTTTCCGAATTTGAAGGCCATGTCACTACGATTGAAGTTACCGTTTAGAATGTTACAATCGCTATTCAGAACCAAATGATACGATTTAAGTTTGCAGTAGGCTTGAAATGAACGCTTCGTTGTCCAACAACGTCTGGCCGTATAGCTTTAAAGCCGAAGATGTGAATCGGTTAGATTCCCCACGTCTAGTTAATGCTGATTTATTATTTTTATACGCCCAAATTTCCATGTCGTCGCCCCTGTTTGTCTGTCCGTCCGCCCACAATTGTTTGTGAACTGTCTACAAGTCACGATTTCAATGAAACTTAAAATATAGGCTTATCACCCTAAAATCTAGGTTCCTTTCGATATTGGCATGTAACGGACTGTAACTTCATGGGTTATGGCAACTGATTGTACGAAAACTCACGAATTTAGCTTGTGAACAGTTTAGAGGTCACAATTTTGAACCGAAATGCTTGTTTATAACCCATAGATCTTGGTTCCTTTCGATATTTGTGCCCATCGGATCGTAACTTCCTGAATTATTGCCCGTGATTGTTCGAAAAATCGCTCTTTTTAGCTTGTGGTGCCTCTGGATGTCAAAATTGTTATCCGATTTAAAAAAAAGGTTTAACGTTTGATTATATCACCATTACCTGGTAATGGGGGTTGAGTTTGAATTTCGTGAAAATCAGACCAAAATTGACGGACAAAATGGTCGCCGTTTGTACGGGAATAGTGGGAAAATATGTTATATCAAGGTTCTGGACCCTATAGAGGTCACAATTTTAATTTGATTTTGATGAAACTTGAAATACATGTTTATAACCTAAAGCTCTTGGTTCCATTCCATATTTGTGCATATTAGATTTTAACTTTCTGAATTATGGCCCCTGATTGTACGAAAAATCGCCTTTATTAGCTTGTGGTCCCACTGGAGGACACAATTATTACCTGATTTTAAAAAAAAGTTTGATTATATCACCGTTACACTGTAATGAATGTTCGGTTTGGATTTCATGAACACCAATCTGATTAAAACACAGATGTTTCGTTTTTTATAGTTCAAAATTTCGTTTTTACTTGTCTTTGCTACTCTTAGATCTGGAAAAATTGTGTTCTGCCTGAAATGAGGGGTCAGCCAATCAAATGGTCTGTCGAATCGACCGTTTGACCTTTTCATGCATGGAACTGTGGGTAAATATTACCAGCGGATAGAAATCAAAACAAAACAAAAGTAGATTTTAAAAAGCATGGCGGTCACTAATTGGTTAATCGAATGACTGCCGTTATCGGGTCAAATGTCCCATGCTTGATACCTGACGTCATAGAACGTGAGCTCCCACTATAACTTGTTAGATCTACATGAGTGTAGGCCATCGAAAGTATAAAAAAACGAAACGAAATATAGATCTATATTTTAATTAGATTGCATGAACACTGGACCAAAATTACTGAACAAGATGACCGCCACTTTTACGCGAATGATGTAAAAATATAGTATATCAAGGTTGTGGACCTTGTAGAGGTCACAATTTTAATCCGATTTTGATGAAATTTGAAATGTAAGTTTATAACCCAAAGATTGCGTTTCTTTTCGATATTCGGGCACATTGGACCATAACTTCCCGAATTATGGCCCCTGATTGTACGGAATATCATGTTACCTGATTTTAAAAAAAGTTTGATTATATCACCGTTACACTGTTATGAATGTTCGGTTCGAATTTCATGAACATTGGACCAAAATTGCTGAACAAGATGGCCGCCACTTTTACGCGAATGGTGTAAAAATATGGTATATCAAGGTTGTGGACCCTGTAGAGGTCACAATTTTAATCCGATTTTGATGAAATTTGAAATGTAAGTTTATAACCCAAAGATTTCGTTTCTTGTCGATATTCGGGCACATTGGACCGTAACTTCCTGAATTATGGCAGCTGATTGTACGGAATATCATGTTTTTTACCATGTGGACCCTATGGAGGTCACAATTGTATTCCGAATTAAAAAAAAGCGTTTGACTATATCCATGTTGCGCATTAATGATGGCTGAGTTTGAATTACTTGAAAATCGATAATTGAACAGGTAATCCATAATATTAAATGTTTCGTATACTAAACGTTAGCATGGGGCAGAACTTTATAAAAACCGAACAAATTTTAGTGATTTTTTGATAATTATTTTATGAGTTGTTAACTTAATCAGATTTCAGAGTATTATAAATGTTTCATAACCGAAAAAAAGTAAGAACTCTTGTTAACTGCCCGGACGATTTGGCTGCCGTGTGCGTATGTTTCGTTGCCTGGCAACTTATTTTTCTATTTTTAATGTATTTCTCCTATAGAGCATAGTGAATGTACACGTCGTGTTATGGTTTGTTGTGGTATGCCAGATGATTCACAGATCAGAAAAAGTCCCGAAGAGATTAAAGCTATTCAAGATAAAATGACGTCCATCAAAGAAAGTCCTAAATGGAAAACATTCTTAGATATAAATGGAATTATTCTGATTGCTGTAACTGCATTTATTATTGGATTTTATCGTTAATGTATTCAATCAAATAACAAATTTTTGTTCACTTATTGTACCTTTCGTTTCCAAAGTGCGGATTGGGAGTATGTTGGGGATTCCACAATTGAACAGTAGTGGAAAATTTCCAATTGCTATTGTAGTATTCATACTTTTGCAAGAAAATAAGTATGTATCATTCTCCAAGGTTACTGTCCCAGCAGTGTCCCGTGAATTCTTTCCACAGAAAAAAGTGCGTCAATCAGTTTTGATATTACGTTTCACTGGGTTATCTAGGGCAATTGTGAATTCTGATTTCACAACGTAGGTGACGTGTCAAACTTTTTTAAGTGGATATCCCGGCAATTCGTAACATTGGGAAATACCGAAATTTACAGGACCAACTACCCCCAACACACACACACACACAAAACACGCCCCTTAAAACTACTACATACCGAAATACCTAAATACCTAGTTATAGATAACTAAAATAAAATAGATAAATAAAATATAAAAAATAACAGCAATATAAATTAAATGGGTAATGAAATATGAGAAGGGTTTTAATATAGGCTATGCCTGTTCCCCAATCTCTATTCAGATGGAAATCTGAATAAAAATATTGCTTATCAAAAAAAATTAAATATAATAACACCCCCCCACCACCACCAACACACACACATTACAAAAATAAAGAGAAAGAGAGAGAGAGATGGGAGTTTAAAGTCCACTCGACACAAACTATGTCATTTTGAGACTAACATATGGTTTCATTTTATTTCAATAATTCGTTTGCGCATAGCGGTCTTTAGCAGTGGGAGGAAACCGGAGTGCCACATACTCTCACACCAGGGCTTGAAACCACACCCGCAAGCCAGAGGTGACCGGTCAGCTAGAGGTCGAAGCGCGGCACTCCAGACCACTAGGCCATCCCAACCCCCCACAAAAATAAAGAAAGAAACATGTAGTCAAATCCAATCCTCGCCCACCCTTGACTCCCCAGCCGAATAGTCCTAACACACGTGAGTACAAATTCGACACCAAATTTCTCCCGACCATTTCCTACTCACGCGCGGATTCTTGGGGGTGGGGGGGGGGGGGTCCCCGCCAGCCCCAGTGACATAGTTGATTTTCTTTTTCGTTTGCTTTGTTACTGTTGTAGTTCACATATCTGAATCTTTAATAGATGATATAAACATGATTTTCGCATTGTCTCCGCCCAAGCAATCCAAGGTTGCAACATATTACCCTTTGCTCCAAATCCTGGATCCGAGCCTGCTACCTATCAAATAGCCCTCTGACAAGTGGAAGTAATGGTGGTGAAGTAAGCAAAACGATGGAAATGCGCGGGTTCGATCCCACTGTCGTTCTGCTGGTACGAAAATCAGGGGACATTTCCCAAGTGTGCCGCAATTGAGTGTTCACTGGTGTCTACAGCCAAGTTCATATCGGTGTCTTTCTTTATTTAGTTTGTGTCAGTCTATGGAACTATGACCAGTCTCTCCCTACGGTTGCATACTTTCATATTTATTTAGCCGGGGGTTCTCCGATATCGTTTTCATGTCTTCCACGTGTTTGGTGTTTAGGCGTCGCGATCAAAACTTCTCTCTACATGTAATTCAAATCTCAAAAACCATGCGATTCTCCGCACTACATTAACCTATATCCAACCTCGAAACTCACCCATCCTTCCGCCTGAAAATCATGAATATTCACCAGGCATAAAAGAATATTTTCAAACTCCTTTCTTGATTCTATATTAAATAATTGATGAGCCGAGTCCATTCGATTTATCATCCATTATGGGAGTTATCATCATTATTGTGTCTGATAATTTGATATTCGACAAAAATACGCTAATAAATCAATTGTTATACATATCTTAATTATTTATATTGATTATCACATTGTAGTTACATCCTTTGGCTTGTCGCCTTTCTAACCTCGTGTTTTCTGTGGGTACTCTGATTTTCTCGCATTGCTAAAGACACCTACGCACAAGCAAATTATTGAAATAAAATTGAACCATAGTAGTGCGAAAACTACCTACTCGGTAAATAACATTCAAGATGTGAACAAATCATTCGACCCAGCTTTCACCCGGATCTTTATTTTTAATTCCCGTGCGCGTGACTATTTATACATGATATAAAACTGAACTCTTCTTTGAGATATCGGGTTTCCCACCCGTGGCATATTTTTCTCTGGTAATACCACCCTTTCCATGGTACTACACTTATGTATCAAAGCAGAACCCAAACAAACCTATTGGCTATGACTGGGATATTGCATGATGACTAAAATGATTTATGTTCACGGAAACATGTACGACATGGTTAATGCAGTGGGGCGAGCTGATTCTAATACGCCACCAATCAGTGGGCTTATTAAAAAATACAAGATCATCAACTTGAACAATAGTACGACCGTATTAAGGTTACTTTTATTTCAACTGTGTCTGATAAATAATATTAATTTTACAAACAAAAATAAACAGGGGTCCTCCTGATATTCATTTTCCTATCACGAATAATATAAAATGAAAGAAGATGCCCTTAATGGCTCATCACCGAGAAACCGGGTTGGTGTATAACAATAACAAAACAAATATCTATTAATCATCATTATTATCATACACTCACTAAAAGTTTAATCTTTCGTAATTTCCACGAATTGTCAGTAGCATTTCAGCCATGTTGGGGTCCAATCTATTCCGCTTCTCATCATACAAATCACCCGCCTCGCTAAACAACCTTTCACTGGGTACGCTAGAAGGGGGAACACACAAGTATTTCGCGGCTAACTTTGCCAGTATGGGATAGCGATGGCGATTGATTTTCCAAAATGCCAATGGTTCTTCCGATCTTCCCAGTATTGGCTCTGTTGAATAAAGAGTTAGTTCATTATTAATATTGATACCCGTGTGTGAAATCTGAGGGGCACCCTGTTCTTTGACAAACTGGTCGAACTCGTCATCGATAGCTGATTTTGTTGGCGTCGACGTTATAGGGCTTTCTTGTAGTCCTCTAGAGAGATCGGTTTTCTCAACATCTCCTTCTTCCATCAACCACTGTACTGCCGTCTTCTCCGTGTCCCCTGCCTTGAAAAACAAGGCTTTATATCTTGGGTCCAAATACGTGGATATAACAAGGAGTTTATTCTTTTCCACATCTTCGTATCTGTTGTTTAAAGATTTAAGTAAGCCCCCAGCTAGATCATGTATGTACCTGTCATCCGCATGTTTAGCAAGGGATCTTTGAAGCATATAAACGGAAGGAATAACCATTGACGTGGATGATCCTTCTTCTGATGCGTGTCTCGTTAATTCCTCAAATTTCTGAAGTGTTGTTATAAGGGTATCAGCTATATTCCAATGATTTTCAGTGACTTGGGGTATACCCCCTATATTTGCATAATCAACTATAGCAGCCTTCTGCTCCAGCATTCTTTTCACCATATAAAAGGAACTATTCCACCTGGCTTGCGCGTCTTGAATGATAATTTGATCTGGCAAACCATGTTTTACTTGCAGTTCCCTAAGCCGGTAACATGCTAATGTTGAGTGTTTAAAATGTCCCGCAACATTTCTAAAAATTGCAAGCGTGTCTAGTATGGTTCTTTGGAATAAGATGCCATCATTAATGACGGATTGGAGTGTGTGGATAAAACAATCTTGATGATTAATTCCTGTCAAATCATGACCGGTAACCGTATGTCCGACGTTTCCCCTGATAATTGTCACAACTTGATCCATGGTGATAGACCATATATTCAACATCCTTGAAATATGCTCACTTATGGCTTCTTCAGTATTAATTCCTTCAACTGAGGTAGCATTCAGTGTGGCGTGTTTCCTCGAAAAGTCCTTGTCGACCCAGTGGGCTGTAATGCTCATTAGAGAATTAGGTCCAGCACGTGTGGACCAAATGTCTGTCGTCACACCAATAAATGTGACATCCACTAGTTCATCTTTGATTTGAGACTTGAGTTTATCGTATAAAGCCGGAATCATCTGTCTGCTGATCTCTTGTTTTGAAGGGATTTTGTAACGTGGTTCTAGGGTAGCCGAATATCTACGGAAACCAACATCTTCTACAACTGACAATGGCTGAAGATCTATCGCAATCATCTCAAGCAATTTACTGTTCGCACGTTGCGTTCGGGCATCCGCCTTTGACCACGGAGTAACTTTCCCGTCTACCATTTCCGAAATCCGTATTTGGTGAGGCTTCTTGGCTTGCTTTGAGTTCGAAGTAGATGAAATATTATCTTCTTCTATGGCCTTCCTTTTTGACGTTTCTACCTCTTTTTGTGCAGCTAGGAATTCTGCAAATTCAATCCCGTGGTTCGAGCGTAGATGGCTCATCAAATTTGACGTTGTGTAATTCTTTACGCTGGTACCTCCCCGGGAAATTGAAGCGAAGCAAATCTGACATTTGGCCTTACTTTGAACACTGTCACTGACCGTGAAATAGTTCCAAATCTTACTACTTCGCGGCATTGTTTTGGTTTCATCCGACTAATTCACTGGAGCTGTCTGTATGCTTGTCGCAAAGCAGCTTGTAACTAGTACGTGTATACATATAGAGAAGCCTGGCTATCGCTTTGTTTACGCGTGAATGGGAAGTGTCACGTGACTGTCGAGTGATCACTCCACAGTACGAACCATGACCCAATTATTCCTTCAATAAACATCGTGTTTGGGTTTGTTCCCCGAGATAAAATATTACCGCGTTTTCCGACTAATGATGTCATTTATCCACATCAACAATCATGATATTCCAGACATTTTAATGGTGTATATCCGTCATTATCGGTACTTGTATCTGTGTTGACCGATATATTTCACAGTCAGTGTATGCTATCGTATCGGTAAACTGTATAGTGTCTTATCGGTCCGTCACGTATCTCAAGTGCAAATCGTTGTCATAGTTACATTGGTTGGTGTGCGTGTGTATACTCGGCTTGTGTTATAGTATAGTGTAATCTTTGCCTCGGATCGTATAATACCACTACAATACATTCTAATCAAGAGACAGTAGGCTATAATATTACACAACCAAAGTATATTTTAAAGTATAGAATTCACACCCCACATATTGTATATAATGAGAGGAGAGAGAGAAAGAGAAATGGGGTTTAACGTCCACTAGACAAAACTAGGTCATTTCGGGACGCTATGTTTCAATATTTGTAGTGGGAGGAAGTCGGAAGACCCCAAGAAAGCTCATGAGTTGGACAGTCGACCATACTCCCTGTCACGGACATCAGAGGAATCGAGAGAGAAATGGAGTTTAACGACCACTCGACACAGACTAGGTCATTTGGGACTAGCATGTGGTTTAAATTTTATTTCATTAGTTCGCTTGTGCGTAGAGATCCTTAGCAGTGGGTGTAGAGGACCCGGAGAAAACCCACGAGATTGGACAGGCAAACCTAGGGCCTACGCCTTGTCACAAACAACCGAGAGATTCGAAACCACGCCAGTTGACTCAATGACAGGCCTTACGTTACCTGCACGCGTGCTAACCATTCGGCCATTCACGCCAGTTGTCTCAATGACAGAAAGTATGATACAGCGCGCACGTGCTAACCCGTCGGCCACCCAAATCGCCATACATATAATAAAGACGGGCATTTAGAATTTTAAAGGGTATTTACAGAACGTTATCACGCATTATAATGCAATCGTCATGCTTGGCGTGCAATTTTTACCCCCCCCCCCCTTTTTTTTTCTTTTTTTTTTTTTTTGTTGATTGTCTGAATTAAAGATAAAGCGCGAACTTATGATGTTGCGAATTTTAAGAAGCGATTTACAGAAAAGCTTAATGCAAATTCACGATGGCGGACAGTGAAGTCTGCACTAAGCTCAGCTCGACAGGCTACCTCCATTGGGCAGATATTTTAACTATTGTTGCATATTTTGTTGTTGTGTTGATAGTTGGTATTTTTGTAAGTATGTATTAACTTGTGTGGATCTAGAAGTAGGAGTACACGTATTTCATAAAGACTATTATTAGAATCTGAATAATAGCGATTGTTGTAACTATATATGTTCATTGGAATTTTTTCTTTTTTTTTTTTTGAAGACTTTATAATTTTATAAACACCTTTTAAAACGATTTTTAATAGCCGCAATATCAATATTTCCCCAAAAAGGAGTTTAGTTAAACAGTCTTGTTGAGAATTTTGTTTGTAGGTTTATGTTTTAATGGCTTTTTTCAACTAAAGTAGTGTTGAACCAAAGTTACGGAGAGAAAGATGTGAAGTTAACGCCCACTCGATACATGTATGGTTCAGTTTTGTTAATAATTCGGTTGCGCGTAGGGTCTTTAGAAGTGAAAGGAAGTTAGGGGACCTGGAGTAAACCAACGAGATTGAAATTGAAAGCACACATCTTCACTCAATGACATACTTTATGATGTAAAGCGCACACCATAGTCGCCCCTCCCCACCCACACTCACACGTTATAAAAGATCACAGGGACTGCTAGGACTTATTAATACATCAGTTGTACATTTGTTTTATTCCTAGGCTACCTTTAGAGCTAGCAGAAAAAATGATGCAAGTGGATATTTTCTGGCTGGTAAATCCATGTCATTTTTCCCGGTAAGTAATAACAACAGGCTATGTAATACACAATCATCGTAGAAATAATCAGACTGATAAATACTGAGGTATAATATGCCATTAGGTCAATAATATGCATTTCTCTTCTTTTTAAAGCAATTGCCTCCGATTTCCTCGGGTAAAACACGTATTTGAAAACAAAAAGTGTGACACTACGGTTAGGATAATGTCGTGACTATCATGGTCACGGACTCCAAATAGCAGCCTGTGACACTACGGTGTCACAGATAGGACAATGGGGTCTAGGGCTTTTCTTCCGACTTCACGTTATTTAAAATATGGTCATAAATTCCTATCTTCAATCAATTCTAAAACACCGTTTATCTTGTTACTATAATTATATAACAAATGCAGCAAACTATAGTGGTTACAGGTACAGGAAACTACAACATAGCCATAACTATTGTTCTTTAGGTATTTAATACATATATCTACGGTCTGAGTTTAATATCCTTACTATGACGTCTTGATAGTTCTACATAATGTTCACGGCTTCACGTTAGAATAAGTCTACACCCTAGGCTCTTAGCCCGCACAGCTCACGGTACTATCTTCCCCTTGGCGCTCTCGAATGTTGTCTGCGTCCAGCCTGGAAGCCGGGCAGCTCCAGGTATGTACTTCCCCTTCGAGCTTTCGAATGATGTCTGAGCGTAAATCAAACAAACTCTCTCTTATATAGAATGTAAAGGCACCGTTTTACATCAACACTATTGTAGTTAATTGTACTAATCTGTGCACGTGAGGACTTGACGATAGTACCCTGCTTTCCAGAAATGGATACCGACATAACTGTCTGTGAGTTAGTCTAAGATAGTAGTAGAATAATGCAAGCTACTTCATTACCATAGTTTTCGTCATACATCAGGTAAAGAATTCTATATCAAACAGAACACTAAGTTTATAGTGTTACAAAAGCGCATTAGTATATATTTCATAGAATACGACTTATTAATGCTATGTTAAAAGCTATAGGAAACCTTTAATTTAAAACCAAACAATCAAATGAAGTTCTGTGAAATAGTTTTGAAGAAATACGAATTCCCAATTGTAACGTGGGTTTGAAATAATATAGCTTAGACGAAGCGTGCGCGGTGAAAAATTCCGATATATTATTTCCACCAGTTACAACATTCTGCGCTTTAATTACCCTCTGGACAATCTACAAATGGTGTCGACTATATATTTGTGTTTACCAGGTTGATCACTTAAAGAAAAAATATAAAGCGCTCTATAATAAAATAAACCATAGTTACGACATTTACGTAACTTTCTTTGGCTGAACAGTCGTGTCCCTGGTTTGTATCGTTCAAGGGAGCTGAAATGAAAACGTTACATGATACTTACATTGGAACAGACTAAGGTATTTGTGATTGTACAATATTCCTTGAAATAAGAAATGAAAATTCCAGCCTTTAAATACCCGGCCAACTATGATTTTACCACCATTTGATGTGAGTGATAACGATGCCCACTTATCTCGGTTGTGCTTGTAGTAATAAATAATTCATTTAGTCTAGACGCCGAGATTTCATTTCCCGTTTTTAGATCTGGCGCCCCAATGCCAATACCTCCCGACTTTTACGTCCCGATATTAAAGGGGTTAAATAACCTTACTTTATTTATGTCTTTGTTCAGATAGGTGCTAGTATATTTGCCAGTAATATTGGGGCGCCATTGTTTGTTGGTCTGTCTGGTACAGCTGCAGCTTCTGGTATTGGTGGATTGATATATGAATGGCATGTAAGTTAATTGTTTTACTTTTGTATAATATGGTTATTCTGAGATAAAATTCAGTGCCTTTATATGTACACAATATTCAAACAGACAATATGGTATGAGTTGGAGACCATTTCCAATTATTGCCATTGTATCATTCAAATATGTTAGCGATTTGTAAGGGGCTTGGTAAACGCCCGTAAAAGTTAAAGCCAGTTTATTTTTGTTGTTACAAGTGATAATGCAGTTTTAATTCCTTTTGTAGTTCTATTTCATCTATTTTCAGTGTATTCCATTTATATTGATGCTAGCATGGGTTTTCATTCCAGTATTTACGTCATCAGGAGTAAGTGATCTATGGCTAAGTTTTTTTGTTTTTGTTTTTTTTTTTTTTTTTGTCTTATTAAATTCAGTTCGACTTCGAGTAACTTCTATGTAATTTATCAAGCACACATAATTTAAAAAATATTTACAAGAAAAAGGCATTCGACCTGCTCTAATTCATAGCTCACTCTTAGTATGACGTAATCTATCCTATGTTTAATCCAGACGATTCTGCAGCCCAGGTATTGGTTGTCATTTTGTTGGGTTTTTTTTAATTTCTGATTAATAAATAAATTGGTCATTTATATTCAATCACATTCAGTAAAGAAAGATATGGTTACATGTATTTCTGTTCTCAGGTGTTCACGATGCCAGAATATTTACAGAAACGTTATGGTGGAACAAGATTACGGATTTATCTATCCGTGTTATCCATAGTCCTTTATATAATCACAAAAATATCAGTAAGTAGCAAATATCTTGTTTTAAATCACCGATACGCTTAAGATAACTGTCGGAGCAGAAACGGTAGGACGTTCGTTTCATTTCACTTAAGACAAATGCTAAGCAAGAAGCACCGGTGCTAACACGTATCGACCATGTCAGTGCTCTTCAAAACAACCAGTACCGGCATCTAAGTAAGCCAGATTCCACTTATTTTTTTCTTGAACTTATTCTTGTATGATTCTATTTTCAATTCCTTCTTATAAAGTTATAAATTTATTCGATTTCGGAATATTTGTCTATCACGTATTAGCACTGTTTAATAGAGTCTTATACAATAATAGAGATTGGCTGTCACTAACCATTCCGTGTTTAATATAAATGAGAGTATCTATCTGCCCGTTTAACGTATAACGTCGGATAAATTAGTTTTGGGTATAGTATTTGGAGGAATAACTCTCCATATTAATTCAAAGTCTTATCGAGGGCACAGAATGGCCAGAGTGTTTAAAATTCGATGGACAATTGAATTAAGGATACCCGAATTCAACGGGTATATTGCTTTAGATGCCTGATTATTAATTCTTTGTTGCGTTTGTACGGACCTATAACCTATGGAGAATACAACGTTTAGATTAGTGATCAGAGAGTAGCGGACCAACTTCTTGAAAATCACCACTAAGTTGGTACAATGTTTGCACAGTAATACAGTATCATCAGCGTAGAGAATACATATAGATATATATATTAGATAGCTCATTTTGAAAGTATGCTGTATACCGACTGGTCACATCTCTCTGCTGGGGGGTTGGGATGGCCTAGTGGTCTAGAGTGCCGCGCTTCGACCTCTAGCTGGCCGGTCACCTCTGGCTTGCGGCTGTGGTTTCGGGCCCTGGTGTGAGCGTATGTGGCATGGAAATAGGGGCGCCTTCTCAACCTCGTGGGTTTCCTCCGGGCACTCCAGTTTTCTCCCACTGCTAAAGACCCCTACGCGCAAGCGGGCACTCCAGTTTTCTCCCACTGCTAAAGACCCCTACGCGCAAGCGAATTATTGAAATAATATCAAAGCATATGTTAGTCCCGAAATGGCCTAGCTTGTGTTGAGTGGACGTTAAACCCCATTTCTCTCTCTCTCTCTCATCTCTCTGCTATGACAAAATGTATCCATTGTTGATCTATTACATGAAGTGTATGATTTGTGTAGGTAGAGATGTATGCTGGAGCTGTTTTTGTACAGATGTTATTAGGCTGGAGTATGTATGCTTCTGGTACCTTAGTTCTGGTATTCTCAGCTGCATTTACAATGTCAGGTATGCGCTTTCTCGCCCTACTTGGTAGTTAAATTCCCTTTTCATGCCATGGTGAGACGCAGTGAACGCGGCCCATACATACTCTTCTCTCATTCATGATTCGTTTAAAAATAGCATTGATCACACATTATTTCATTTATTGACATCAATCATAGAGATAGGGAACTTCACAACATGGTGGTGTGTTAACTAAATCATATCTTTTTTTATAGGAGGCCTGACGGCTGTGATGTTTACGGATACTCTACAAACAATTGTGTTAACTGCTGGAGCTTTAGTTCTTACGTTCAAAAGTAAGTCCAACCTGACAATAAATTAATCATGGAGATATGGGTAAAAGAGCCTTTGGAAGTTGACAAATAAGAAACACTTAAATCACAAATCCATTTCACCCCCTTCTCTAATACAATATGTAGGATATTAACATGGCTAGATATGAGATCTACAAATCACAGAGATTCAGAAATATAATATTATTGCTATTCTATATATACGTAGGTTTAACGGAAATTGGTGGTTATGAATATCTTCAACCTAAATATATGGAAGCGATACCAAATACTACTCGACATGGTAACTCGAGCTGTGGTTTACCACGTCAGGATTCCTTTAGTTTATTACGCGACCCACTGAACTCAGATTATCCTTGGCCAGGAACTTTAATTTTTAACATACCTTGTGATATCTGGTTTTGGTGCTCTGATCAGGTAGGTAAATATTTAGGTTTCAAATTGTCTGCGGGCAAACAGTACATATCGTTTGTTGACTTCTCTATTAGTATAGTTTGGCAGCAAGGTCGGGGAGCAACTGATCAAGATGTAAGTTATAAAACTTGTCTTTTTCAGATAATGGTACAGCGATCTCTAGCAGCCAAGAACTTATCACATGCTAAAGGCGGTTCGATTGTTGCTGGTTATTTAAAGATTTTTGTCTTCTTTTTATTCGTGGTGCCTGGGATGGTGGCTAGAATATTATACCCTGGTAAGTAAAGCAGTCGAAATCATTGAGCATGTACTAGTGCGGTCCCCCTGCACTTACTATTAGATAGCCTGGATACGACTGTTTCATTAGAAACATTCACTTTACAAAATATTACGTTTTCATATATATTACAGTAGTATGAGGGCCTGTTGAGGGACGCACGTGCGCGCATGCGCGTGCGTGCATGTGCGTGCACGTGACCCTTGCACGTGCGTGACCTAGATGACCCCTGGCACGTGCGTGACCCCTTGCACGTGCGTGACCCCTTGCGTGACCCCTGGCACGTGCGTGACCTTGCACGTGCGTGACCTTGCACGTGAGATTGCACGTACGGAGAGAAAGAGGGCGCGCGCGGGAAAAGAGAGAGAGAGAGAGAGAGAGAGAGAGAGAGAGAAGAAGAAGGAGAAGAAGAAGAAGAAGGGGGAAGAGAGGAGGAGGAGGAGGAGGGAAGGGGAAACAACTCTTTTCCATTGATTAAGTTGGCCCTGAAAAGGGCCGTTGGTCCTCACAATGTGTGGGTTAGCAGGAGCACTTCGGCTGCTCCCACCGATTCGGTCTCTTCGAGCATTTGACAAGATGCTTGTGTCGTCTATGGTCGGTGTTCGATACATCTACCCCACACCAGAAGCAGACCAAGTAATCGGCATCGGGCCGATTACCCTTAAACATGGGGTGATACCCTCCACAAGTCTGACAAAATCTTTTATCTTTTCGATCCATTTCGAATGTGACTTCTTTGGGCTTCGACACTCCTATTTATAGCTCGGGACGGGACGAGTCTAAGGTGTTGGGACGATACCATTTTCCAACCAATCAGAATAGCATGACGTCACATGACGTCACAAACAACAGACACGTGATATGTTGTCGACATTTTATTGAACATATTTACAAAGCATTTTATTCAACACAAAATTGAACTTGAACACAAATTTAATTGAACACAAAAAACATATTTACAGAGCAAAAAAGCATCGACATCGTTGTCCCTTCTTCTGGTCTTTTTGCAAGTCGGGAAAATGATCCCTAGCCCATTGTTCGACGAGTATATCGTTCACACGATACACGTGCCCGAACACCGAAAGGGCGTGCGGGGAGGGAACGTGAAACCGATGACACAAATAATACAAACAATAATGGCCGCAGACGACACTCTCGAGTCCCTGAATCCATCGGGGTTGGTAGTGGAGTTGTAGATCTTGGACGAAACGTCGAAAGGCTTCTCCGTAAACATCAGGGGGACACCCGTAGGAATCAAAGAAGGTAATGTGATCTGGTCCTTCGCACACAAACACGGTCCAGTGTCTACCGGGTTGGTCTTCGTCGTCCGTGTTGATGACGTAGGCTTTGGGGTACGAGGTCGGGCGCAGTATATCCAGATGATTACGAGCCCACACGCCTCCGAACACGTTAGAGGGGAGGTGTTTTTCTAAAGCCCGTGTCAGTTGTCGATTGGAGAGAGCCTCACCAATCTGTGATGACTTGTCGGTTGGCGTCGATTTCCAAGACATTGTCGTATTCGGCAAACAGAACAAGACTGAGGTGATTGGTCGGGGCTGCACCGAACTTGAGTTCCAAAGACAGGTTACCCGCCGCTTTGGGATGAAAGTAGTTACCGTCGGCTCCGTGGTCGTTGGTCAAATCGAAACAATACAAAGTGTACCCATTGATATAATCGTTGAAAGGGAGGTCCAGGTCTTCTCGGGTGTTTAAGACGGCCACCCGTTTCATCAAATCCAGGTAAGGTGCGATGGCTTGTCGCTGGGGAAAGTTGACGTCGTATTCGTCCACAATTTCCCCGTTCTTGGTCAATTTGATGTTTTCCAATTGATTGTGTTCGAATTGGAAGGGATTTCTGTTTTTTCTTCCGTCGTAGGCCGTGTTACGTACCATACCCACGATTAATCTCTTGGGCAGGCTTTCGTTGACAAATAGGTTGTCTAGGACGTGACTGGTACGATTGTCGGGAATGACCATGTCGCGGACCACCACGCGTTTCAGGGGATACTTGGCGTTGGACGATTGAAGTTGCGCGGCCACCCGTGTGTAGGTACTGGGAGCTAGAGTGACGAACGGGATATCCAGGTAGGCTTTGGTGAACTCGACTTTGTAGTCTTCGGCATCGTTGCCTTCGCCGTACATCAGAAAAAATTTCGGGGATTGCTTTTCCAATTTCAACCGCAGGTCCACACCGTCCAGCAGATACCGATCTTGTAAACACATGTCCAAGTGTAGACGCGACTGCAATTCAAAGGTGCGACTGGCAGCAATGGTTTTCTGGCGTTGTTCCAATCCTTTGTTATTCGGAGCCTGTCGTCCACCATCCCCGGCGGTGGCGACAGATTTCGTGGAATTGAACTGCCCGGCGGTATCTTTTTCCCACAGGACTTGTTTCGACAGGTGGTCGTTCTTGGCTCCCTTACCGAAACTCAGCAAATTCTCCAAGTAAGCCCGGTAGGGATAGGTGGGCAGAGAGGTGGTGACCAAAGTTTCGGCATCCTTTCCCAGGCGTAATTTGACGTCTTTAAACAACGAATGAAACAAGTTGTTAATGGGTGCGACTTGACTATCCGCGTCCAGGTCATCCCCGTTGTTCTTGGTCACCTTCAGGGCCACGTGCAGTGTCATGTTGGCCAGATCGATGAAATCGGTGGTGGCATTGGAAATATAAAATTCGATGGGTCCGTCGTGGTTCAAGTCGGGCGTCAGTGGATACTTTCTGATTTTCGTCACCCTGTTTATGGCCGTCTGCGTGTCGGGTACACTGAACAAATCCTGCAATTCGTCTCGCGCGCAGGGACAGGAATCATTGCGCATTACCTGCGTAGCCATGGTCGAAGATATCTAGTTTACGTCGCTTGTGAGAGGTGACCTGTGTCTTCTTCTTCCTCTTCGGACGATGTGAAGTGGACGGGGTTCGTGAGGGGTCTTTTATAGGTTCCAGGTGGGCGACCACGTTCTTGAGTGTGTCGGACATCGTGTTTGACACCGCGGGGCGAAGCGTGTCCTGGGCGACTTTCTTCCAGTTCCATTTTTCACGACCACTGACGGCGTCGAGCACGCTTTGCCCCACTTTGGGTAACACTTGGGCCACATTCTTTTTCACGGCAGCTTTACCGGCCGACCACAAGGTCTTCCCGACCGATTTGACGGCATTCAATAACCCGGACCATCGACCGGCACCCTGTTGTCTCAGAATTCCTCCCCTGTACACCACCAGACCATTGCCAGCCCCTCGTTGTCTGAGCACTCCACCTTTGTACACTCGAATCATCATCGGCGGCGAAAATGAAGTTGGGTCACCACCTTACCGTCGAGAAATGGCACGGCTTTCCCCATTCCGTTCCTTATATAGAGACCAATGGAGCTTAGTCGACTGTACTTCAGAGGTAAGTAGTGAATCCTGGCGGGGCGGTGATACAATCGTCGACTGGGAATCACGTCCAACAAGGTAGCCTTCACGTCACCCACGGTCTGGGGTTCGATAATGTCCGTGTAGATGTAAAACAGATCGTACTGGATTTGAAGATTTGGGGTGTGGTGGGCGTAGAAATACCGTAGACTTTGGCCATCGTCGCCGGTCATATCGATTGACTGCAGGGCAACCAACAGTTCGTTTCCAGGCCATCCCAACATGGACACGATGGGTCCACACAGACGAAGTTCGATTTTTGGCAACACGTCAAAATACAAAAGCGCTTGCACGTGATTGATCTTCAGATACACTTTGTCGTTGGTGCCGTCTTTCTTGAAAGACACAAAGGAACCTTTTTGTGCGGCCGCTTGGCGCATCGCTTCTCGAGTTTCGTACTCGTCCTGCTCTTGCTTCTCATGGTCGGTCATTTCCTTGTTATTGGGATCCAAACGAACGGGTTTATGGGCCAAATGGTTGTAGATGGGAGGCAGGTACCACAACACCTTCAAGTGTTTGTTTAGGACATCCAGGATATGCCTCAGCGACTCGTAGTCGCCACTCTTGATGTGCGTTTCCATTTCGATAGATCCCTTGATCTCATCACCCTTTACACCTTTGAAACAATGCGACGGGTCGATCTTGTGGGCACTGTAGAAGTCCTGGCATATCTTTACTTCGGGTTCGTCGCTCGGAGGCGACCATGGATGAATGCGTAAGCCGATCGTGTTGTCTCGGTGATCGATGTTTTGCCATTGGTCAGGTAACGTGATCATGGACAGACCCACTTCCCATTCCCGGTGATCGACGAGAAGTGGCGGGTCCAGATGTGTATGATACGTGGAGACTTTGTTGTCGGGATACCACGACATGGAACTGTCACTAGGGAGCGTGAGGTAAAAGGGCCGGTCGTTGTTCATTATGTTTGGTTTTCAAGGTTGGAGAAGGTAACAGGTAACCCAAGGTACTGGAGAGCAAGGCCGTCCACAACGTGGTCTGCGATCCGTCGGGTTTGAAAGCCAGTTGGGACAAAGAAACTCCCGCCACGACGTACACTAAAATCACTTGACAGAAAAAGACGATTTCCGCTTGTGGCACACGTTTTCCCAAGAGCGACCAATTGTGGGCACTCGCGGACGTAGACGTGGTTTCGTCTTGCATGTTGACTGATGTCGGCGTCTCTCGCTCCTATTTATACGTTTTGGAGACTGGTCCTGTCGATCCACGAATTAAAACTTGCCGGATAGCCCAACCATTTCACCAATACTTTGTCTTTTTTTCTTTCGAGTACTCTTTCGATGGGAAAGATCTCGTCGTCGTTGACTTGAACCGCTTGCAATTCTTCGGGATAGAAGGTGCCCTGTATGGGTTCGCCCCTTTCGTCCAACAGTTTGTAACCGGGACCGACGTTGGGTGCGACGTTGAACGTTTCCAGAGTCCAGTTGGGCCAGTAACCTTTGTCGAAGGCACCATGTTTCGGTAAAGCCAAACGTACGGTCGTACCAATGTCCATTGATTTTTTCTTTTTCGGGTGACGTGGGGGAGGTGTTGTCGACATCCATTCGTGTTCGGGGCGAACGTCTTTAGGCGCCATACCTATGGTCCGATGTCGTCTAGCATTGTAAGCCCGAACCAGGTCGTCTAGCACGTCGATGTACCGTTGTGTTTGTCGATGAGTAAAGTATCGCCACATGCGTTCTTTCAGGGTCCGTTGAAATCGTTCGACCACACTGGCTTTGGTTTCGACGTTGTGTGTCACGAAAAAATGAATCTTTTTCTTCTTCAGGTACGCTTGCATTTTTCGATTGAGGAATTCGGTACCTTTGTCCGTTTGAAGTCGCAGGGGTTGTCGACTTTGAAAGATTTGACGAAAGGCCTCCACCAAACTGTCCCCCGTCTTGTTTTTGAGGGGCAACACCCAAGCGTACTTGGAAAACACGTCGATGACGCACAGCAAATACCTGTATCCCTCATTCTGTTTGGCCAAGGCCGACATATCGCTCAAGTCGGCTTGCCACTGATGATCTATGCCGGCCACCACCGTGGGAGACCGCGAGAATTTCTTTTTCAATGGTTTGTGCAAGGTATACGCCCTTTGTTGTTTCAACCATGCCTTGACTTTGTCCAAGGACACGCCGGTGGCTTTGTGAAGACCCAGAGCGCCACCGAAAGCGGCCGGGTGGTTCGGGTCGTAATACACTTTCTTCAGCTTTCGTTCCATGTTTCAGCAGGTGTCCCTATGAACAGGCTATTTATAGTTTTTGCAAGGAGAGCCATCTTCTGGTAGATGTACTAGGCGTATCCGTACTGGAGATTTTCTTCTTTCTCGGGCGTCGCGGCGGAGTTCGTGTCGGTGGTGTGGACAACACGTTCCATCGTTCTTGATTCCCGATGGCTTCTCGCGGTACGTTCGTGGCCTTCAAACTTTGCATCACGCCAAACCATCCCACGGGAGCCTGGGTATTCTTTCGCCGACGAACCAAATCGTTCACAATGTCAATGGCATTAGTGTTGGGTACGGGTACCCCATTCCGAACCAATTCCAAGTTCTCGTTCCACGACCAAGGTGTCTTTTCTTTCATGTGTTTCAACAAAAGGCGAGCTCGATGTTGATAAGGTCGAGGGACCGACTCCAGGATGGGTGCCTCCGAAGTTTCTTCTTTTGGCTCGGGTATGTTGTCGTCCAACAAGGGAACAACCTGTTTTCTTTTCCTTTGCATCGTTTGATAACGATGTAACAACTGTCCGTACCGTTGCATTTTATTTTCGTCGGTTAGGGTGGGATCGTTTAGCACGTGTTGCATGTCTTGGTGGACATTTTCGACGGCCTGCTGCAGTGGATCTCGATCGTACACGGGTTCGACTGGCCTGACTTCGACGGGTTTGACGTCGGGGAGTCCCTCGAAGGGTACCAGTTTCATTTTCTTGGCGAATTTCATCTTTGGGAAAGGACCGAAACAATCGAGTGTAGAATCCCCCTTTCTGTTGCTTCAAAAGTCGCCGACGGGTCTTCCAAGGTGTTTTAGACGTGCCCAAACGTCGTAACAAGGGGGCGTCCTTTTTCAAGCGCTTGACTTCTTTGTCGGTCACAGGAACGTTGCCGTGAATCAGGTTTCCAATACACTCACACACACCGTCGACAATGGGTTGGGTCTCGAGTAAAAGGGGACGGTCTTTCGGTGCAGTGTTCAAGAGATACCGCAGTGTCTCCATGACTGAGCTCGGGGTCGTTCTCCGGTCCCCTTTTTATACCTTTCTGTTCTCTGGGTTATCCACCAAATAGTTTAGATAGCTCGGCAGCCATAGCGTTCGCTCTATCGTGCCTTCTAAGGAAGGGATGTTTACCACCCTTTTGTCCACCCAATAGATTAGATACCAAGGGGGCCAAAGCCGGGAGGGCCATGGCCAGCAATGCCCCGATGGCACCACCCTGTTGATCGACAAGTCGCCGTTTGACGTCGGGTGGAACATTACTCAGTTTGCGAAGCAACGCTCGATGTTTGTTCAATTCTTCGGTACTCTGTCCCCTTCCGCGCTGTGCGGTCCGTCGAACGAATTGATTTCGTTTCTTGTTTCTTTCCTCTTGCAGCCTTTCCTTCCATCGCAGCAAGATACGAATCAACACACCCCCAAAAAATCCACGTCCCCCAGGTTTCATGATCAGGGAGAGTTTTTCGGTCGTCGACATGTTTCTCTCCGTCAGTTGGGTCAGCACTTGTCGATTTCGATCCACCCATTTCTTGTGTTGAGCGTGCAGTGGCTGAATGTTACCCTTCAGCAAATGGTTGGCCGCCAACTTGAACCACTGCAACAATCCAATACGTGCCCGGCCCGTATTCTTGACCAACTGCCCATAAGCCATATCGGGAGTCAGATGTTGTAACTTGCGAATGAAGGACTTGAGTCCTTTCATTGAACTCTTCTTTTCTCTTCGTGGTCTGCGAAAGATCGGGGAGAGAGACCGAGCAGGGGAAGGTGGTGACGTGGGACGTGGAGGTGTGACCGGTAAGGTAAAACGTGGTGGTGTGGCCGGTAAGGGAGACATGGGACTCGTGGGTGGTGTCAACGAGGGAGGTGACCACTGTGTTCTGGGGGCCCTCATTCTCGGGCGAGTCTGACTTCGTACCGTAGGATCACGGAGGTCCGGTGCCAACGTCGGGAACGTCGCCCTGGGAAGGGTGGGAGGTGGGTGTTTCCTCTGCGTATTCTTCGTACGAGCCATCGTGACAAACAAGAGTCAATTCGAGGTACAGGTCCCCCTTTTATACTTTTTGGACGTAGACGATGGGTGGTTCCTCTTGGGGTAAAATGTTGGATCTCAGTCGCAATGTTTCGGGAGTGTCGGGCTTCAAATCAACGAGTAAGTAACTGCGAGGGGTACTCGTCGCATCTTCATAAGCTTCTTGCATATACTTGGAACGGGAAGGGTACATCTGACGGGCCAACACACCAATTTGCGAGGCGTCTCGGGGATTTTTGAACAAGACCAGGTAATGGGCATTCAGACTGATGGTACGCTGTTGCTTGTCAAACAAGTTTTGCACAATGTAAATGACACTCGTGTCGTGGTGATGACTCTTTTTCGTGAACCACTTTTGCAATATCTCCGTGTCTTCTCCCATCAAATCATCCACGACTAAGACTTGTGGACCTTTGACTTGACCCATCACGTCGTCAATATCCGTCAAGCCTTTGACATAAGTGTAGGGAAAGCGATCGTAACTCTCTTGCCATTCGCCATAAGCCCACACGATACGTTGAGGAGGGACGTCGAACAGGGACGCTTGAAGAAATTTCTGCACAAAGACCGTTTTCCCAACACCCGTTGGACCACTGACTAACATGGTAAAGGGATGTTTGAACGTCACATCCATCTTGCACTGTTTTCCCCCATTCCCTTTTCCCCCGCCTTTTATACCTTCGCGACAGAACAACAGACATGGAATGAAATTAGAACACAATTTATTTTACAAAAAATACAAAAAGAACATTCAATACAACAATTCCAAAAAACATATCATACAAAGGAAAAGAAAAAATTAGTTATCGCGTTCTCTCTTCAGGATCTCTTGTCTCACCCAGGGTACATTTCTCAGGACGCGAGGAATCCAATACACATGTCCCAAAAGCTTCTGCATCGTGTCGTGTGGGTGCCAGTCTTCCACTTCAGCAAACGTGACGACGACGGGTATCCATTCACTCATATCGAAACAAGGGGGATACGACAAGACTTCGGTCATATCTCTCGGACCCGCATATTGGATGAGTGCTCGGGAAAAACTTTCTGCTTCCTTCTCTGCCAACAAGAGGACAGCCGGCTTCGGGATTTCACCGTTCGAAGTTTCACCGTTTTCACTGGTAGTTGGGAGAATAGGAGATGGGATGGAAAGCTTCGTCGGCTGTTTTCTTTTTTTCTTTGTATCGTCTGTAGAGCTCGAACGCTTCTCCGCACCAGTACCAGTATCGCTGACTGCGGGTGTTGTCTCTGGGCATGTCGATGTTGTTGTCGAACATGCGACTGGCAACGGCTTCAAAGTTGTTTTCTGTTTGGATTTCTTCTTGGCACTCGAGCAGGCCGTGTCCGAGCTGTCCACAGTTGAGGCACTTGTGATTTTCGTCGGTGGGTCTCTTGATTCCGTAACACTTTCTTTTGACAGTTTCTTTTCTTTCTTCATCACTCTTCGCTTTTTGGGCTTCTGTTCGTTTTCCACACTGGGGTGCCCAGTGTCCTGGTTCTCCGCAGAGGTAACAACTTCCATAGGAACCGTAGGCTGGTCTGTCTTGTCTTGGTTTTCGTTGCTGTTGTTGGGAACGAGCAGGGCAGTCTCTATACCAGTGGCCGACATTGTTACAGGAGAAACAAGCTTGACTAGCCATCGAGAGCAGAATGAAATTTCAGTGTGACACTTCGCTTCTTATAGTCTTGGTCGTGACGTCACTCGCTTTTGATTGGTTCTTTCTTTTCCTTCGTTTTGATTGGTTCGTTGTTTAGTCTATGATTTCCAGGCTGTCCACGTACTTTTTCACTTTGTCCCAATCGATCAAGGCTTCACTCACGTGACAGGCTTCCAACAACGTCATCAGGTCGGCTCGATTACCGTGCTTTTGTCGCCATTGATTGAACACGGTGAAGATTTGCATGCGCGCGTTGTTGGGATGACTCATCTTGGCTTGACTGATTCGCGCTTCTCTGATCCCCAGATGTCTGCCAATACATTCCCAGTCTTCTCCCATGTTGCCGGACATGACATTGATATCCATTTGATCCAGAGACCATCGTTTCTTTTTCTTCGGCAAACCGTCCATCCACTGGCGTATGGGGTCTTCCTTCTGTTCGACAAACTCGTCTTTGCGTTTGATCAACGCGGTCTTAAAGCCCGGTACCACCGTCCAGAACTTTTTCAAGGCTTTCTCGACGTCTTCTCGCCATCGTTGTTCGTCCTCCCACGTCTTGACTTGATCCCGTGGATCGTCCATCATACTACCTAACACGCTATCGATGTCTTGCAGTTTCGGCTCGTCCACCCAGAGGTAGTGATTGTAATCGTCCACGGGGTGTGAGGGTTGACCCGTTATGGAAGAAACGCCTAGTCCCAGACACGAGTGGTATCTCTGACTGGGATGTTCGTACTTGCAGCCGATACACTCTTCGTGTTGCCTTTCTTCTATAATGGGCAGGAAACATTTCAACACTCGAAAGTTGAGCCATCGTTGTCTAAGTTTCTCGATCATATTTTCTGCCGGTTCGTCCTCTTCTTTGTTTGATCGCCATGTTCCCGAGACCCGAAAGTCAGTATCCATAGGGGTAAGTGTTGCTCGGTTGGCCATCGTCATTGAATTGAACAAACCGCTTGTCATACACGATTTTATATCTTTTGCTCTCGGGGCGTGTCCAAAGACGGCGGTCACGTGATCTGGTAATCTTGAACGGATTGGCTATGACCAGAGGCTCGTTTTGATTGACGTGCCGTACATTCTCCTTCATGATGGCGTAATTCAGCTGCTGGGAGGCACGGTAATTCAAGGTGAATCCCCGGACTTTACATACAGTTTTTCCATCGCTCTGGCGGTACGCGTAATTCTTTGGCCCTCCGCTAACAAATTCTCGAATGGTGACATCTTCGGGCAACTCGTTCTTCCACTGGCCCAAACTCGAACCTTCTGGGGGATTCCATGACGTGGGGTGGTATTGATAGATGACGCTGTCGGTGTCAAAATAGCATACCCTTTCTCCCAACTTTTCCAAGACGGAATAGAGTTTCAAACGGGCCTGGGCAGTGACAAAGGCGGCGATAACCACGTTGGTGATGGGGCAGGGTGCGACGTGTTCTTCTTTTTTCAACGTTTCCATCAAGACCATGTTATCGTTGACTAACTGCACATCTCGTACGGTCTGGGTCACGTCCAACATTTTTTCAAAATAGACGCTGGGCTCCGTGACGTACTCGGTCTTGGGAAAGTTGTCTCTCTGTCCGAATTTACCCCATGCCGTGTTCAATTGTAACTTGCTAAAAGCCCGCATCCCTTTGTTAGGTTTTATCGACGCGGGATCCAGACGAATACCTTCCGTGTCGTACACGTCGTTGACGAAGCGGGTCTTGTCTTCTTCGGTGTGACAGGTGTCGGGATAACCGCTGCTTTCCATCTTCTTCTTCAGGTAGTGATTGATGTACCCCGTAAACAGACCACCCGTTTTGGCCTCGGGATCGTAAGTGCTGAATTCTTTCCAGTGCCAGACTTCGTAGACTTTCAGTACTTGGTATCCTAGGGCCACCGCTTTCTTGAGTTCCAGGGTGACAAACGTACCCACCCAGGCTCGCTGTTCGTCGGTGTGCTCACACGGTTGGTATTCGGCAATCTCCCCTTGTTGCATGTGTTCGTCGACGCAGCTTCGACATAGGGCAAACACCAATTTCTGTTTGCGCCGAAACGGGAGCACTGGATGGTACAGGCCACGGGGCGGCAAGACGGAACACTGGATCAACCCTTCGTACTGCTGCCACTGGTCTTGATCGGGTTGTGTGACGATCGTGGGTTCCTTGATGGGAAAGGTACCGTACTTGCAGATGTAAGGGTACAGGGACACCACGTCGATGTAGCGCATGTCTTCCACAGACTCGTTCACCAACAGTTGGATGGCATTGGTTCTCCCACCGAAGAAAGCGTTGCGGGGCATCAGAGGTTCGGGAGCGGGCCATTGCTGATCTTCCAAGCCTTGTAAAAATTCGTCCATCTCGGGATCGTGGCGTCGTTCTTCCTCCATCTCACACTCCCACATGACGCGGATGGTCTTCATACCGTACTGTTCCTGGAGTCGACGCTGACGTTCTTGTGTCTTCTGGTACAAGTCCCTCATGCTGCGAGATGGATCGTAGGGATGTTTATGCTGAAGGTCTTGGACGGGGCCCGGATAACATTTGGGACAACCGTGAAAGGCACACCCGTGAAACTCGTACACCGTACCCGTGGTTTTGTCCATGCCATCTAAACTATAAGGGCCAACTCGGCATTCACTACCGTTGCGGGCGTGTCGAATGTTGGGTAGTGGGGTCTGGTTTCGGAATGCAGCCATGGTCTGTTGATGTTGTTCCCATTCCAACCATCGAAGGGCTTTGTTGGACTGTTGTCGAGGCTGGAAGCGGTGCCAGTCCTTACCAGGTTTCGGCTGTTGCATTAAAGCTCGAGGAATGACGACGAGGGTGTCTTTCTTGAGGTAGTGCGTGCGTAACACGCGACTGCAGGCAGAGGCCAGGGTCAAGCTTTTTTCGAAGGGATCGATTCCCGTGTCCATGAGGAATATCTCGCGAAACACACCACAGCATCGGCGGAGGACATCGACGTCACTTTTACAGTAGGCGAGAATTTCTTGGCGAAAATCAAAGACGTCGTGACTGTGTTGTTGGTACCACTCGTGAAACTTTTCTCGTTCAGTCACACTCATGCCATCCGGATCGTAATCGGTGTCGGGAGGATAGGCGCCCACGTAATCTTCATTCTCCGGTCTGTTGAAGTGGTGAGGGAAATAACCTTTCCTGAGTTCTTGCAGGCCAAAGGTCTTGGGCATGTCCCGTAAAGCCATCGGTAGAAAGTTGAGGGAATCGATGAATTTTACCGTACCGACAGTGATCGTCATCGCTTTACCACCATTCATAATCACTTCGGGTTGCGCCACGGAATGTTTGTGCAGCGTCTGTAAAATCAGCAGTCCGTCGTAACCTTTAAAGTTGTGAGCCACGGCAATCACGGGACTCGATTCGTGACTGTCATGTTTTCGACCATCTATCACCGTACCGTGAGCAGCGAGTTGTAGAAACCATTTTCCCACATCGTCCAGCGTGTCTGGGCCTTTAAACACAATTTCCCGTTGGTGATTCCAGTACGTGTCGCAGTGCTCGCAGGGATCTTGGTTGTCGATACAAAAGTGACAGCAGGTTTGCAGGACACATAGGTTGGGAATGTGTTCACCGGTATCTTGCTGGCATTCAAAGTCAAAGAAGACGAAACGGGTCAACGTTGATTTCTGTAGTTTGTCGATTTGGGTCTTTCGGTCTTTATTCATGTCGATGGGTGATTTCAGTGGTTGGATGTAACAAAACTGTTTCTCGGCCGTGTGCCACTCTCGGCAGATGGAACATTCGTATTCTCCGCATCGGTGTTCTTCCAAATTACGCTTGGCCTTGATGACGTCCCACTCTTTTTGACATTTCTCACATTTCTTCCATCGATGACATACACTGCACTTGGCTCTGGAACGGGTGGCGAGATGGTTGTCGAAACATTGGCGGCTCACAAACACACGATGACATCGGTAACACGTCTTTGTGTTGGGATCAGGTGGACAGGGTGGACCCATTGTCTTACATCCTTGACACATCACGTGACACGAATGATTCTCTGCAGCATTGTATCCAACCTGACAGGTCTCACAAAAATACGACCTTTCTACAAAAGCGGGCATGGAGGCAATGACGTCATAATGTCTGTCGTGTAAATACAGGTTCAGATGTTTTGGTGTGTCTGTGACGTGTTTTGTTCCCCGATAGATCGCCTTCCCAAAGATGGCCCGAGAGAAAACGTTGAGTTGGTAACCTTGCTCTCCTAAATACTTGGCGTACAATTCCCAGGTTTCCATCCCCGTGCAGGCTTGCCTGGCTCCACCGACGGCATCGATAAGTGCTTCCGTTTTCTTCGTCTGCCACGAGTGGGGTCCTGCCCTCCTCTGTAGTCTGTTCCGTTCTCTTTCCCATTCAGGCGTGTCTTTTTTGTTGGCAAAGTGACGAGCGACGACAATAGCTCGCTGAAAACATAAGTCGTCGGCATTCTTAATGGTGACCAAACATTGCTTTCTCTTCAAATATTCGTCGAAATTTGCGCAGTGTCTCTTCTTCGTGTTTGTTCCGCTACCTCTACCATCGGGAGGGGACACGTGACAGATACTCATGGACATTCTTTGATCTAGTCTAAATTCTTCGTTACTCTGTAATACGGCAGCCACTTTCTGCAACACGTCTTCGGCTTTTAACAAACGATGTTCACGGAAGGGTAACCAAATAGGTGTTTTGAGTCCTGGGTGACTGATGGCGATTCTAACATAGTCACTTTCTCTGGCGTCCAAGGTTCGACGAATTTCCTCGATGATGGCCTCAAAGGTGTCGTGTAGTTGTTGTGGTACATCGTTGGCTGGAACGTGGGACCAATCTTCCAAAAAGTCTATCTCCACACACAGTGATTCGGTTCTAAACAATCGGCTGTATCGTCTATCCACGGGTCGTAAAGAATAACTCATCTTGCTTCGCTCGCTGATCGCATATCAATGTTCGAAGCTGTCGCTTCTCGGCCTTTTTATTCCCGTCACCCATGAATGGACTCGTCCATGACGTCATATCCTTCAAATGGACTCGTCCGTGACGTCATATCCATGCCATTACACATGTGCAATACTTAACGTCAGGTTACATGCGGTTGTGTAATACTGGATTTTCCATACGTCTATTTTTAGCAACAAACGTACACACATGCGCTGTATAACGCTACATCGCGTCTATATTTAGCCTCCAACGTACGCATGGCGTTGCATCACGTCTATATTTAGCCCACAACGTTCAACCGACGATGCATAACGTGATGCTCAGTATTGTGACGTCACTCCATGAATGGACTCGTCCGTGACGTCATATGAAATGGACTCGTCCTTACGGTCTTAAAACGACACAACATCTGTCTCTCTATCAGTATCAGAATGGATGCTCCGGTGTTACGCATCGAAGACAACCACAGCACGGATACTCTCGTGTATCTCAGGGGTCACACGCTTGCTGTGATTACCCCTGACGATATCTTTGTCTTACCTGACGAGGTATTAAAAACACCTCCCAGGAAAAGACCTCCTCCCGAATTAGTGGAGGCCATTAGACGCAACCGACATAAAGTGCGTCGTACCCTCACATTCTAGTGCTCGCATTCGAGTGTGGACCAACGGCCCTTTTCAGGGCCAACTTAATCAATGGAAAAGAGTTGTTCCCCCTTCTTCTTCACCCTCCCTGCTTCTCCTCTTCCCCCTTCTTCTTCTTCTTCTCCTTCTTCTTCTCTCTCTCTCTCTCTCTCTCTCTCTCTCTCTTTTCCCGCGCGCGCCCTCTTTCTCTCCGTACGTGCAATCTCACGTGCAAGGTCACGCACGTGCAAGGTCACGCACGTGCCAGGGGTCACGCAAGGGGTCACGCACGTGCAAGGGGTCACGCACGTGCCAGGGGTCATCTAGGTCACGCACGTGCAAGGGTCACGTGCACGCACATGCACGCACGCGCATGCGCGCACGTGCGTCCCTCAACAGGCCCTCATACTACTATTACTTTCATTAATAAAATACATGTTATCTAAATTTTCAATTTAAATCACGTGCATTTCTTCAATAGTGTTTACCGTGACCTCGAATAATGGCTTAGATTCTAATCACATCATTAAATGTCTTTTTAACAGCAGACGGCTTCCTATTTACTTATATGTAAAAAAAAAAATGTAGCGCTAGAGGTCATTATTTTTTCAAACATTCGTCCAAATGTACAATCAATATAATGCTAATTTGTTTTAGATGAAGTGGCGTGTGCTGATCCTGCTATCTGTGAATGTATATGTGATAATCCAGCAGGTTGTTCTAATATAGCTTATCCATTACTCGTACTTAGGATTCTTTCTCCAGGTGAGGCATCTTACATCTATCTTAATCTTAAGCCTCTGTTTTCCGTCCATCCATTCCCAGTTCAAAATCCAGAATCTATGTATCCCTACATACTTTCAAATAGAAATCTAGATACCATTCCATTATACATCCGATCTAAAAAAAAAACCCGTTCTCAGTTTACTGTAAAGTGAATCTATATTTGGATACTTGAAAACTAAACTCGCTGTGTCAATTGTGTAACATTATTGGATTTGCATTAATACTTCATCACCCAAGAGATGCAAATACAAAAAACAGAGTCATGTATTTTCTATTAATAGATATAGGTTTATCAGTTTTTGTGAGCATCTCTGCCGTGGGTTCAAAACCTGTGCACACTAAGTGATTCTAAAACACCGACGAATGATAATTAATCTTTGATATACATTTGAATTGTTTCACACGTTTCATCGGATATATTAGGCCTATACGCTATTGGCAGAAAATTCATTGCTGAAAAATCATCGATGTTAATCTAAATGTTAGCGTTTAAAAGATGACTTTTTAATGGAGACCACCGTAAAACCACAATATCGTGGAGGACATATCATCGCCGATGAAATGTCGCCGAGGAGAAATTGTCAAAAAATAAAATGTTACTCACCCAATGGCCCCTCTCTGCGATATATTTTGCTGCTTAGGTCGAAATACAGTTGGGCTGCCTCAGGGTCCCCCTAAAAATTTCACTGCACCTGGTTTCAGGCGGGTGAGAAAGGGAGTTGATCTAACGCCTGAGCTGATGATGACGAGGCATGTTCAGGGCGGATTGGGGCCGGGAACCGGCTCGGGCTCACGTGTCGGAGCGACCCCCTTTTACTGCCCCCCCCCCTCTGGAAAATTTTGAAAAATGAACCCCAAATATGCGATTTTGTGGCTTAACTGATTATATAGTTTCTGTCAAAGAATATATCTCATAAATCGACGAATTTAGGCCAAAATCCGGACCTGCAAGTAATTTACAACTATGAACCTGTGAAATTATCATATCGTCATATTTTTAATTAACGTATTATCATATCATTGTATCGTCAAGAGAATTGAACTGGTTAAAATGGGACTAGCTGAGAAAATTTTGACCATTTGATTAACCAGCACACCCGGCCCAGAAAGTCTATTATATCAGCCCATCGCTCCATGGTCGGCCCAATACCAATACCCCCCCCCCACCCTAAAATGTTCAGCAGAAAAGAGTTCGATTCTCGTATTGTGTGACTTAGAGTACTGTCCCCTGCTTATCTTCTGCATCATAAGAGGCCTGCACCCAAGCGAACAATTCAAATATACCATATCCCAGTCAGTGTTCTGTGGACGTTAAACCCCATTTATCAGTATAAATAAACCTTGAATGCCACCCATGCTATCCAAGAACAGCTAATATGAGCTATAGTTTTTTACTTGGGTTTCAGAAAAACGACAATAGGAATTTAATATTTTTATACTTCAGGTTTGCGTGGATTAATGCTAGCTGCTCTGTTTGCTGCTGTAATGAGTACATTGACGTCTGTGTTTAATAGTGCTAGTTCTATATTTACCATGGATTTATGGAGAAGATTCAGGAAAAACGCTCGAGAATGGGAACTACTTCTCGTTGGAAGGTAACCTTTAGTTCAAATTGTGCACTCAGGCAAGACAAGTTTTAATTAGCATGAGCTTTGAATTTAGTTGTCTGATTTTTCATAACGTTAGGGACTTTTTATTTTGCAATAGAATATTATGTTCATATGCTTATGATACAAGTCCGGTTACTGCATTTCTCCTATCTAAGATAAAAAGTTTGAAAAAATGATTATTACTTTATTTAGATTAGTAGTACTGGTACTTGTTGGTTTATCCATTATATGGATACCTATAATGCAAGCGGCACAAGGAGATCAACTATGGCAGTATTGGCAAGGTATGATGAGTGCTGTTGGGCCACCGTGGGCTATGGTGTTCATAATGGGCTTCTTCTGGAAGCGAACCACGGAACAGGTACCTGTATGCATGACTGTAGTTCAAGGTGGGCGAATGTGGTGGGCATCACCAACATAGTTCATAGGCACTGAACAATTTAGCTGCAATAAATAGGCAATTTTTATAATCGTTATCTCAGATACACTATTGCATTTTTGCGGGTTGTGGTTTCCTCTTTGGATGTCCATACTTTGGTTTTAATTATTCCATTATACCACCGACTTTGTACAAAATTTAATGTGATGCTCTTAATAAGAGATGAATAGGCTGTGTATATTGGTAATTGTTTACTCTGTATTTATAGGATCATATTAGTAGAGCCGTAACTTTGCTGGGATATGACTACGTAGGATTGTTTAGAATTGCCCTTCATTTTGACAAGGAAATTATGTTTAGTTGCTTATACGTAAAATGTCGCTTGCATTGATTGAATATTATTTCGCCAAGGTACTATAAAGTATCTTCGTAATGCCAGACACGTTTATTTTAATATGACCACATTTAAGTGTCAACTATTGTTTTGTGAACGCAATAGAGGCCACCGATTTTGACAGATACTTAATCCAAATTTGGTAGGAAACATCAAAGTCATGAGATGACGAACCTTATTGATAGTCAGCTTTACGTGACCTTTCGTACCAGGGTTATGCCCCTTTTTCTGAAACCATATAAATATGATTGATGCTATAATATTTAAGGGACTTGTTTCGTTGTGTGAAGCATTCATGATATTATGACAAACGGTTTCCGGGTTAATTTTAAAACAAGATAGTCCACAGAATTGTTGTCGGTGGTATGTACTATAGAAGTAGTCATTTTTATCTGTCATTTCAGGCGGCATTTTATGGAACGTTGGCAGGTCAAGCTCTAGGATTTGCTCGACTTTTCATGTCCTTTGCTTATCCAGCACCGCCTTGCGGAACACCCGACAATCGCTTTTATTTTCTAAAAATCCACTTCTTGTATGTGGCGGCCATAGAGACAGCAGTTACAGGAATATGTATGATATTGATTAGTTTAAAAACACAACCACGGCCCACCTCAAAGGTAATATAGATTAACACAGGTGTAATACTGAATTTTAACATTAGAGTTCTTCATTCATAATCTCCCTGTCACATCTTGTTTGGATGATAAATCTGCACTGTTGATGTTTTGTAGAAAAAGGACCGGTTGCTCATCACTAAGTTATTTTAACCATCCGTTCAAATCTTATCTTGGAAACGTGTCGTTTGTTAACGGTCCGTTAAATTTCTGTTACTGAAAAGTCAATTTCAATATCCGTTATTTGGGGCCTTTCTTTCCTACAGGCCACCAAAATTCGGTAGAATACTATAAAATTTCATCCTACAGAAATTGGAATAACCCCGCATTCCCAACCTTCTAGAATATTCTATAGAAAATTTCATTGGTAATCTATGACTTTTTGCTATAACCTACGAATGCCATAATTAAACAGATAACAGAGCCCAACACCGCCGTTATACATAACGGCAAATTAACGACACGTTAAATTTAACAGGGCTTCCAGCAACAATCTTTCTCACCGTTAAAGTTAACATCCCCTTTAACTCTATCTTCCTGAGACATCAGCGGGGTACGAATTCGTGTTCAAATGTTTCTATATATATATAGAAAAAAATTTTGAACTTGGGGGTTGAATATTTCTCCGTCGTGTATAGTCGTATTGACATCACCGTGGACATTTTTAATTCCACTAAACGAAACAACGAATACGTCAATTTCAATCCGACGACTCCCAAAATAGCGTCATTAAATCTTTTAAGCTACTTTCATATTTGGATCGTATACTTCCATTGCATTTATTATAGTTACGCCGTGTTACGTGGTGGACACGCAATGATGAAGATATGCAAGATATATCACATGATGAAAATGATGATACTCAGCAAACTGTGAAAGGTAGGTACTATATATTCTCACGGCTGACTATGTGTAGTCGAGAATTCATTAGCCCTCTCGGAGCAGACCCATTGGACATTAAACCCCATTTCATTTCAGACATTAAACCACAATTAATTATGTTAGCACTTTGATATCGCATATTTATTTCCACCCTTCAAATTTGCACAAACTTTTTATTTTCATTGAACACGAACGTTTCTTTCGTTGTCAAGCATTTAACCATTCGGTCCATAGGTGTAAGCAGAATATGCTTAAACTTCTCGAAATCTTGGGATTTTAACTTACCAAAATATTCTACTCTGTTATTCCATCCTTTTATTGTTTAAAAAAAATTAATTTCGGATTATAGGTATAGTTTTACAATTAATTATTCTAATTTATCCTATAGAGCATAGTGAATGTACACGTCGTGTTATGGTTTGTTGTGGTATGCCAGATGATTCACAGATCAGAAGAAGTCCCGAAGAGATTAAAGCTATACAAGATAAAATGACTTCCATTAAAGAAAGTCGTAGATGGAAAACATTCTTAGATATAAATGGAATTATTCTCCTTACTGTGACGGCTTTTATTATAGGATACTATCGTTAATGTATTTCCCCCAAATACAAAAATAATATTCTTGCCATGAGTGTTGTTTCTTTATCAACTTTAAGCGGTCCCGCGGATCCACAATTAATTAAAAGCTGTCATATCTGTAATTGTCTGGGAATTGTTACAGCTTTTCCAATAACAATTGCTAATAGCTAACAACTGCTACGAGTGCTGGGGGGAGGGGGCGTTTCGTATGTAAATACAAACTGTCATTCATACGTTACAGGTGTATTGTGTGAGATTTAGATAAGAGCTGCCGGTTCGTGTATTAAGTTTGAAAAAAGATAATGAAGTCAGAAAATATTGAAAATATCATTCAAATTTCTTCATTCTAAACGATGTTATGAATATTGGAAGTTAAATTAAACTGTTAGTTAGCGATCGAGTTTCAATCCGTCCAAAATCAAAACCACTCGGTATTCTATAGAGAGTTGATTGTGGGCCTGTCATCTAATCTAATTTAATAATTTACATAACATTTGAGGTCAATAGGTTGAATTAGCTCTTACATAATGTATCTTTAATTTATCTTCATTCTGTAGTTTCTGTATTATTATCTACCCCCACTGTTAGATATTCTATATAACCATGCACAAAACACATTCTACATTACATATTATGTTTATTATAATTACAGAATATTCAATAATCAAAACGTATGACAAAACTCGCACAAAAACGCAAACATACATGGTGAATGACAAACTTACAAAGCGCACAAACACAGTAGGTGATGCGTGGACAAGTATGTACACTACCCCCTCTTTCCCTTCAGATGGACTTTGTTTCTCTTACTCTGGCACAGCCTTTTCATTTGGGTCAAAAATAAAATTGTTATGTAGTTTTTAGAAATGGCAATATGTCTTTGATTAAATATTTTAGATAAAAAAAAAACAATGCTGAGATATATTGGCAGGCCACTGTAAATTCGAAAGAGCTAAAAGCCAAATCAAAATTAGTATAAACACCGGACTTCAGAAACAAAACTTTAACCTTAGTGGGCGTACTCCATCCCTATTCTAGATAAAACTTTTGATCAACTGGTTTGATTTAAAAACAATCGAGTTCGTACCCTTTAATTGTATACTTCCGGCATCTTCGACTTGCTACGTTCTCTTATGGTGCTCATCTGCGTTGGTCGGTTTAGATTCTGGACAATAAGGTCTTCCTCCGCTTTAGATACGGTCTTAAGACCAAGATATCTGGGTGTGGTCAGGGCTTTTTCTTCAATAACTTGGTCTTCGCTCGACTTGCCCTCCCCGGTACTAGCAAGGGTAGGTTTTCGTAAGCGAGTGACGATTTCGTCTACTTCTGGAAGGGGAAGCGATCTAAAGGCTTGAGCTTTAGGTATAAAGCATCGGTATTCCTGTATGTAATCTGATGACTGGACTAAGAGTTTTTTGTCTGGTCGGTCATCATACACGGGTGGTCGATGGAACTCTGAAATGTATATATATCAGCGATATGAGCAGGTTTACAATACTGTTTTAAAAAGAGGTGTCTTATGTGACATATAATATGAATAATTCGAAAGGTTGGTAATTGTATGATGGCTGCATTAAAGGAGCAGTCCAAAATATATTGTATCGAATAAGACTTATTACATCGTTATTATAAACGTCTCTAGCACTCCATCAGCCGTGTCCTGTACATTAAGCTGAACCCGTGTGACACTTTTTCGAAGAAATACAACTGTCAAATCCCGTGCCATGTGGGGTGGTAATACATCCCGAAATTTTAGTCAACGCGCGTGCCTGGGTAATTGTGTCTATATACCTGTCGAAGTTATAGTGGTAACTGATTGACGCGATTATACAGTCGTCCATGCAATTAATAAATAAGATTCTTAAATTTAAAGCAACCCTAAATTTTGATTGATATTTTGTCTGCGATATCAACTCGGTGGAAGCAGACGTTAAATAAAGCTATTTCCCACACATTTGATTGATATTTTCAGGCAAAATAAATGGGGTATATTACCACATTTTGGCATGAGTTTTAAATTCGAGTTAATTTATGAGGTCGTGTGAAATCACGTTTGAGAATTAGGGTCTATCCACAGGCACTTGAAGGGATTAAAATAAAACTTCTTACTACTGCTTGACTATATAGTATAATATTATTATACTATATTATTGTAATTCAGACGACATCTTTGTTATGACAGGTTTACGATATATCGTCTATTATCATCTCACAATACTCACTAGTTCTAAGACTTTCTATCGTTTTAATTGCCAACGAGACTTTATTTGATCATTATACACCCTCCAATGTAGTTAAATTGGTCATTTTACAGCGTTATTAATTACAAATCAAACTTAAAGTGTGTTCACTTGGCGATCTATACCTTGAACGGACCGGAATTACTCGAAATGAGATCAAATAAGTCTCGTTGGCAATGAAAACGATGGAAAGTCTTAGAAACTAGTGAGTCTTGGGCCTATAGTGTTCCTACCTACTTTTCATCTAATTCACACTGACAAGTGTTGTTTACGTACACACCCCAATGTGTACACGGATGAACCGATCTATTTTCTTCCCATCCGAACAACTGTGCGACGCGGGCGTTAACCCTGTCAAGTGGTAACCAGTTCTGCGGTGTTGGCCGAGAATACCGGTGCGCTTTCCCCTTTTCAGTGGGGCATACGGAAGACCATGCAGGGACCACTGTCGCGATAAACCAGGGCCCCGTGTACACAATGGCGTGCATGTAATTAACCCTTAATAGTTGGATGTCGAAAATACTATATTTCAATTAATGTGTTAGTCTTTGTGACAAAAGAAAAGCTCTTACCTGTAGATTGTCTGTATGTTGTCTGGGCTTGATTACCACTGTATATATTTCGTATATTCTTATCCAAGATGTTGTGAAAGGTTAAACTGAAAGCCATGGTGGATTACGTCCTTCTGCAATAAAATAGTCGACATACATACGTGTATAATAACATGAATGCTGTAATAAATGTTGGCATATTTCAGCTCTCTGTTGGTCTTGTCAAAAAGAGAAAAAAACACCAGATTTTATCTTCAAGGTTAAATCAAACAAACAACCGCGACGAATATTACGTGTTGTGAAAGTGTAATAAAATCTTATTTAAACAAGTATTGATTTTTAAAAATTTTATTATTAAATATTGGGCCACTTTGACAAACGGCTTGTTAGTAATGGTATTGGATTTCATCTCGACCCAATATAAAATGGACCTGCAAGACAATAATGAAGGACCCTTTTTTACTGGTTTGCACCGTAAAGTCTTTAATCGTCGTTCGAGTGATTTGTAATTATCGCAAATTGAAATATTATGGGGGTTGGGTCTCTAAAAGGAATACCAGGCTATAAATGGTTCAATTCCGTACAAATATATTATTATCAATTGAAAATGTCCCCACATTATGCGTTCACTACAGCGTATGGTCACCATAGTCGAGCACAACCTATGATTTTCGCTGGCCCTTGCACATTTCTCTTTTTATCAATAGCAGTCAAATTGTTTATTACTGCTTAACTTGAGCAGAAACTGTTCAACATTTAACTAAGATAAGGCACAGATGTAATGAAATTATATATCAAGTTTTACAAGAGTTAGAGTCCTGAAATCTCGACTAAATGAAATGAATGTTTTATCTTTTCTGAGTCTTAGCAGAAAATGTTCATCATCAAACTCACTTAAGTAGTTACCCAATGAACAACTACACCACGTATTTATTTTCCCATACTTTCTTCAAAAGACGGGGGATAATAACTAATACTTGTCATACACAGGGCCAGGCCCGTAGACAGCTCATACTTTTTTTGGGAGGGGCTGAGGATGTGGCTGACTATGAACTCTCCTAAGAAATCATTATTGTTGGCGAAATGTTTGGGCCCGGGCTAATTCGATGTTTTATTTGGCTAAGCCCCCCACCACCGTGGCTACGGGCCTGCCCAGGGCAGCTATACCTGCTTAATATTTGGGGTGTGGATAAACTACCAATAATATATATGATAATTTATAGTCTCCAGTGCTAATAAGTTTAACTTCCAATTTTTCTGTCTCTTTTTAACACAAAATGTCAAGCGTCGCGATTCCAATTTAATTGCTCAATCCATTGACTCTGGGAATATACAGGAGCGAATAGAAACTTGGCTTGAAAATGCCAAGGGGTATTCTCTAAAGCGGTTAGAGTCAGATGAAATATGAAGAGAAATAATATTATCCCTGGCGGTAGTCCGATGAAACCAGTCATCTCCAAGATAACCATTCATTGAAAAAATGCGAAAGAAATTTACTATATAAATCCTTCGAGAATAAACTTACCTGAATAAGAATTCTCCCGTCTAGCGTACCTGTACAGACTCGATGGCGATACTGCCGATATCCTACCATCGCACCTATATTTGTGTCCAGCAAAATACCGTCTTAACGTAATCGGCTTACATAGATCTAAAACTTGATTCCCCCGCTTGTAAGGTTATGTCAATAATCACCGAATCTGGCCGATTTTCAATGAAACCAAAACTGTAATACGCTAATGGCAGTTAAGACTAGAGATTAAGTAAGTAAAAAGTTCAGGTTTATTTTTGACGTGACCTTCCTTGCCAGGTGCTCAATGACCTTATTGTAATTATCAACACAACCGTTGATTCAAAACATAAAACGTATTCATAAAGGCCTCCACACAATATTGGCCTTGTTTCATACTGATTTGTAGCCGACAAATTGTATATAATATAGCCTTTCTGGTCTATATACAAATGGACTCTCGTGCAATATATACACGTACAGGGTACATTTATATAACTTGCCAGGAAAGTGGCATGTCATTTTACTTTGGGTGACTGTCCTTCAACAACGATTTATTGCCTTGAATTGAACGGTGAATAAAGGCACTATTTGTCATTAGCTTTTTGTCCAGAACAATCACTCCTTGCATGAGGGATGAACTGAAATCAAATTCCATGTCATCTGACACCATAAAAATCTGAAATTAATACCAAGTATCCTTAAAGTCATAACATGGAGACCTACATTCACAGAATATTTTGGCCAAGGCAAGGGAAATAGCTGTGGAACAAGACAAACTGCCTTTAAATTCGTCCTAGTTCAAGATTGCATGCATATCAAACTACATGCATGAAAAATTGAAACACCAATTTGTGAACAAGCCTGGTTCCATCTTGGTGTTGGTCAAAATACTTCCCCAGGATTTTACAGCATGATTTGTGCTTGTCACTGGTAAGGAACAGTGTCTAGTCATTTGAATTGGTGGGGGGGGGGCTGTAACCAACCCGGAAGCTCTTTCCATGCCACTTCTGCCAGCGGGAACCCGACTATTGAAAAATTGAAGATGTATTAGTAACTGTCCAAAGATAATTGTTTTGACTGATTTTAAAGTAAGAAGCTCAAATCATTTATAAAATTGTCTTTATACAATCTGGTATAAAATATATTGCCACATTAAATTATAAATAATAATGATATAATATTATTATTTTCTAAGACCATGCTTCAACTTGAAACCGTTTTTCATGTTCCAGTTTTTTGATATATAAATCTGCTTCTTCTTCAGTTCTACCTCCATTTTTTTGAATTATCTCCTTTACTGCTGATGTCACATTGTCTGGCATTTGTTTAGCATTTCTGCAAAATACCAATACAAAACATTTCACACAGACATAAATTTATATATGATTTAACAGATTTTTTTTGCAGAAATGATGAGAAGTTCAACTATGTGTGGGAGTAAGACTATTAATTATTTTACCAATGATTTCGATGTTATCTGGGCTTTTCAGTTTTATTTGAGAGAGACAGAAATGACACAAACTAGGTCATTTCAGGACTAATATATGGTTCAATTTTTGTTACAATAAATCACTTGCATGTAAGGGTCTTTTGTTGTTGGAGGAAACCAGTGAACATGGAGAAAACCTATCTCCTTTGCTTCTATGTATTCAGTTTTGTTCTTGTTTCTGTGACGGTTGTAACGTGTTTCCAAATGCATTTAATATACTTCAATCCTCTTCTTCATTGATTTAATGCATCTAGTTTTTTAGAACTAGGCCTACTTCTTTGATACATTTAACGATGTGGTTACTTGTATAATTTGGAATTTATACAACAATATGCTTGCATTCGTATTTTTTTGCAACATATAGCAGATCATGACTCATACTGACATTATATAATTATTTCCTTGGGTTTTTACTCCCAACTTGTTTTTCAAATATGAGTGAAGTCTGTGTCACCACAGGCCCGGGACTGTACAGCGCAGTGGACGCTTACGGCTAGCCCCCGGATCCATTCACTCTTTTTGATTTGTTGTTTTTTGTGGTCTCTTAGCATTATGTCTTATCTGTATATTTGTTTTAGTGTAGAATTGTGTGTGGTGCAGTCCCCCTGCACTTACTAATAGGGTGAGACAGGCAGCGCTTTTCAAGCAGGTAATCAATACCACTCTACTTGGCTCAATGACAGACCTTAGGATATAACGTGCATGCATTAAACCATTTGGCTGCACAACTTTTATTTGTACATTCCATATGTTTAAGTCAGCAAAGAACCCAAACTGTCTCATTTATCTTTTCAAAATCTTGAATGTGATAAATCAGTTTGAATTTTTACAATGCAGGTTGTTAACAATGCAAATGTTAATTCTTCATGGTTAATTCCCCAAATGCTTGTCATGCATCGTCAAAATAAGAGTGGTCTAACTCCATATTGATGTTACTGCTGAAAATGTGAGTTACCTCTCTTGGTACCCCTATCTTTTGAACAAAGTCTTTGTTTTCTAACTGCAAATCGATGCCATAGTTCTGGAAGGTTGTAAGTGCCACTTATGACCCAAATAGCTGTTTTGCATAGGATCACTAATCACATTGGGGGGCTTCTCTATGCAAAATTTCAGATCTGGAAGGTGGTAACTTCGACCCAAAAATTACTCTTAAAAATGTTGGTATCTTCATTGCGTTAATAAGATTGGAATCTGAAAAACTAAATCCGACAATTTTTGAGACTTAACACCTTTCAGAACTATGACATCCAAATGTGACTTTAGAAGTAATTCACGATTGAGTTTAGTGTTCCCTGTAATATTCTGCTCTTACATATTAACTTACCCTGCTATGTAAAAATATCCCTTTCTTTCATCTAAAAGTTTCCAGATCAAATCTCCATTTTCTGTTATTCTATGCTGTACATAAATTTTATCTTCCTAAAAATAAATGAATCTTTTGTAATATTATTTGGTACATTAGACTGATAAGGTTATAAATGATAGACTTAGATAAATCATAGTATTGACACTAATTGTCCTGAAAAAGATGTATATGAACACTATGTATACTTGCATTATTAAACCTATATCTGTTATATATACATCACAGAAATGGACATTGTTTAGACTTTTCAGAAATATATAGTTCATTTTAATTTGAGACACGATTGCAGAAAAAATTGTGAGTTGTATCAAGTAATAAACCACTGCAGACCTAATCAAGACAATACATCCTCTGACATTTTTAATTCATATTTGTATTAAACCTATATCTGCTTCACATCATGCAAAAGCCTTTGCTTATGATTTTCAGAAATTTATAGTTATTTCAATTCAATTCAAGACACAGTAGCAAAACTATTCTGTAAGCAGGTGGGTGGGATCAGTCCAAAGAGAATGTTAGTTTTCTTGTGTACCTTACCATCATGAGATGACAAAGCTGGTCAGTACTGCTTTAGGAATAAGACCGTTTAAAGAGACATGCTCTCTTCTGACAACTTATTTGCCTGGTACCGGGGTACACTATGAAAGAAAACTCAACAGAGACTTGCTGAAATGAGCAATGTTTTCTCTGACAAATTGCTGTTGGTCATAAGAGTCCACACTTGTTAGCATATATGGACATTGGAAAGCCATTAGCTCTGTTTCTCTACCTGATCTCGCGAGAAAGCTGTAAAAATTTCAAGTTTTCCACTATTACAGGCTTCGTTCCATTCTTTCTCAAAAAAATAATCTTTATCTTTATTCCGACATCCAAAAAAGAGGTAATTGTCTCCTATATTCTCACTAATTCTGTCTTGTATAAAACTTCTAAATGGGGCCAAACCAGTTCCTAAAATAATATAGTCAGTAAAAAAAAAAAATCAAATATTGTTGACGATGTACTCCAATGTGAAATGTAAGCTATAAGTGTCTCTTTAAGGTTGATGGACGACTCTGGCTCACTACGACACTAGTGACTGATCTTGGTGTTGACCTAGAAAGTTCCACCAGATTTCCACTCTAATTATCCTCCTTGTCAGTAGTTAAGGACGGAGGGCATCACAAGGAAAATCATTTAGTCATTCAGATAAGTAAAAAAAAAACTAAGGTCCCAAGTATACCTTTTCTGCATGTTAAAGATTCCATAACAGTTGGAAAATTGAATAGCCATTATACAAGAGCTAAATCTGCACTTTGCAGGTATTTATTTGGGCCTTAAATGGTACACATATTATAATTAGACTATAAACATGACAAGACCATAATCAACTCTCAATTAAATAGATATATGAAGAAGAAACGTCAAGACTCGAATGACCAGTAATTTGGTTACGTATAATGCACACAACTAGTCAAAACTACAACCATTGATAACTTAGCTCAAAATAAAGCAATTTGAATGAAATTTTCAATATATTTAATGTGCATGATCTGCATTTATGGCTTATGTCCATCTGCAATTTGATTGGTACAGAAAAGTTATATTTTTGTAAAGTTGAATGTGAATATTTACCTGGACCCACCATTATAATAGGTACATTATCACTAGGAAATCTTATTGTTCCTTTCTTCACCCATATAGGTACTTTAACCTCCCCAGGGCGTAACCTTGACAACCAAGTAGAGCAAACACCTCTTCTAGGTTCCTGTATTTTAGTCTGATATTCTACCACTGCCATCAATATTTGTACCTCATTAGCATAGGCCTAACAAAAAAGACATAAATTATATAAATTAGCAGTGACATTTAATGAATGACTAAAACACAGAATTGGTTTAATCAAATTTGCTGGCCATCTTATAAACTAATATATGGTAAGATATGTAGAACTTAACTGGTGAAAAGTATGAGAATGTCATAAAGAATAACCAGCTATTACCTTATAGTGTCTACACTTGTATATCATTATAACACTGATGTTGGGTTCCACCGATTACTCCAGTGTTACAGCCACTCTCCTAGCTATCTGACAGAACATTGATGGAAGCCATGCTCAACCTAATATTATATTACATTAAAGTCCTTATTTACCTAATGTAATCCTCTATCACCTCAATCTCGAAACCAGAAAAAATTTTGAAGAAATTTCTCTGGTGAATCGGGGTAGCCTTAATCCCGGAAAATGACATGTAATTCCTACGCGCAAAATTTCTCGTTTATTTGCGTCATACGCCCCTGATTTTACGTGCCGGGTTGACCGAATCACTTATAAATATGCCCACGCGTAGAAAAATAGATCTTTACAAAAACTTGAATTTGTTCGTTTAGGATTGATTTTTTATGTCAGCGAGTTGACTTTGACTCAAGGATCATTTTACAACAAACGAAACGACGGTCCGACCTATAGTTTTCGAGATATCGACCCAAAAAGATTGACCAATCAGAGGTCAGAATGGGCGGGGCTTAAGTTTGAAAAAAATTGGAAAAAATGGATGGTCTAATGTGCCAGAGGCCTTCGGCTCTGCGGCTGCCTCTGGGAACGAGATTGCTATCACCTACAAGCAATTGTTAATCACTTTACTAGCTTGCTGCCACTTTTCAAACAAATTCAAACCCTTTCCCCACCCTTTCTACAAATTTGGATTTCTTTTGACTCTGGTAACTATTGGCCTCAAATTACCAGTCTACCAGTTGATAGGGTAATACACTGGGTAGGATATACTTACCCTTCGGAACATCTGACAACACTTGCCATTTCAGCTAGAGTGATGTTGTTTATGATGAGTTAAGTCGCAGGCACTTTGGGATAATCAACAATCATATAAACACTTTTGTCTTATGGTACTTACCTTTTGTGATGAAGCTATAGAGAAAGCTCTAGGCTTTAATGGTGGTATCAAATCAAATAAATATTCAAATGGTATTCTAGGACTAGTCTGGGGAAAATCTTGCATCACCTATAAGAGAAGGACATTGGGATTAATTTATAAAACATCATTTGCCTACTCGAATTTCTATTTTCAAAAATTAATTTTAAGTATCTTGGGTACAATGTAATGAACAAGGAAAAGCTAACTTTGGTAATACATATTTTCAGAAAAAGGCATGTAGAATTTAGCTGCATAATGTCTCTGTAACTAATGTAGATATCTTTACCAAATTACAGGGTTTAAAGTAATATTCACCAAAGAATCAGAATGTCTAGAATAAAGACAGTTTAACATGTACTCAATTTAAAATAAGATTAAATTACATACCTCTAAATATGTTCTCTTTGTTTTATTACAATAATTATATAGATCTTGCTGAAATTAACAAACAAATACCATTTACTTAGTTGAGCTTTAAAAAGTATATTGTAAGTTATGGACCAAGAACCAAGCATGATATCATCACCTACACATCCATCTAGATTTGCAACCTTATCTCAAAATTTGAAGCCTGTCAATCGCACAACTGTCCAAGGAACAAAAATGCCAAGTTAGGTAGGCCAAAATAAAAGTGTTGAATTACGTTAATCTGGGGTATAATTTTGATTACTGACAGGATAAGCGTTGTGTGATTACAACTTCATTTTGGCAGACAATGTTGAAGGAATCTCTTTTACTAATGTAAGTTAAATTTTATGTTTAAGTCGTCAACTCTTGATGTATTTTATTAATTTCAACAACAGAAATTTAAACTAATCCAAACTTTAATTTATATTCACCTGTCCCTCTGCTGTAGTAAAATCTTTTAATTTTTCTTGTTCACGTTCATCATTGGAGAAAAAAGACAAAAGTTCAAAAAAATACCTTCTAGGTACACCAGATATATCTAAATAATGTGTTATTAGGTGACGTATGCTACATGGGTTTGGTAAAGTACTTGGAAGCTGAATATCTGAGGAAAAAAATAAAGGGAGAACAAACATTTTTTTTCAGAACTCTATGTCTAGATAATACATTGTAATTAATTTTTTTTTTGTGGGGTTTGTTTCTTAATAAAGATATATTCCTTTACTTTATGTCTAATACATTCACAGTTAAAATTTTTATTTATTTCTTATTTCACTTGATTACCTCCCCTGTTTTAGGCTTTGAATTTTCCTCATTTTTACAAATTGAATAGATAAGTAAATCTTGTAAACATATAGCTGTGGTATCTTATGTATAAAGCAATAAACCTAAAATAATACCTGCATCATTTTGTGCTAAAGAAAAGACAGCATCACCATCTAAACCTAGATGGTTAATAAAATGATCTACAGTTTTACTAAGATTCTGTGGCATCACCATGACAACATCACCAGGATTGTATCTAAATAAAAAAAAATACATCTAAGTTGAACATCTAACTATAATTATGTTTACTGCTACATGTACCCATAGGTGTTCAAAAAACATCCAATATATCCAAATAAATTCAAAATGTTTGCCCCATCTCGTGTGTATTTTTGTCACAAAAATAATTAACAAAAATCATTATACAAAACCTTATTTTGGAATCTTTAATGTTCAGTCTTATATGGCGGACATCTTGAAAATGGTCACCTGCTGTTAGTCTATCATTAGATAAAATATCTGCATAAAACGGATTTTCATGACTGGGACTGCTATTTAAGTTAGGGTGGGATGCTGGTAAAAGGTTGTTACTGTAACCATTTTCTTTTAAAAATGTAACCTTGTAACGAGGTGGTGGGCTATAAAGGAAAGTTTTAAATAATCTCTATTTAATCAGTTCAGCTATTCAAATAACATCTAGTTTCAATTGCCAAGCAACAAACTCGACAAAACTGTGGGTATATATAGGGATTTAAATGCAGAACATTTTTCTGGTTATAGCCTTCATCAGAAACATATTATGGATCAAACCACTATATTTACAAGAGTCTTAACAATTTTGAATCTACAAGGATTATTTTGCTACATAAGCACTGTTCTAGGGATTCTTCCACCTCTTCTGCTTGCTTTCAGTGAAAGGTCATTTTGTCACTATGTGAGAGATTTATAGTTTCAATTACATTGGGTAAACAACTTTAGAATTTCTTTTTGTCAAAATATTCAATGACATATCAAAATTCGATTCTTATACATTGTCTATTGTCGTTCTAAACCAACAATGATGTTTAACCAATTTCTAAGTAATCTTAGTACATGTAGTATCTAATATTAAATATTAAAGAAAGACTCACCAGATATCATCACTAATGATAGCTTTACCAGGAGGCAAGGGAAATAACTGTAATATACGGTCCCATAAAACTTTTAACCATGGATCAATTACCACATCGGCTCTAGGAGACATATAATAAAACATGAAATAATAAGCACACTTCGCATAAATGAGAAGCATTGATAGTTAGTGTCATTTTAAAACGACAGATATATTTTAGTGATCAAAACTAGATAATTTAGAGTAAAAGACTCTTAGATTTTTTTTAATCTGGAGCAACTATCTAAAGTTCTGTCTTTTTATTTGTGAGCAGCTAGACAGTTCTACTTGACATTCCTCAGCTAACAAAAAACAATAAATCCTACGATATATTTGAAACAAAAATGATTATAAGGTAAACCAGGTATTAAAATTTCAAAAGGTCCCAAGCCCAAGATATATGTTTCCCCTGAAATCATGAAAAGGTTTCAAAAATCGTGCAAGTAACACATATAGTAACTGATAGTACTGTCGGCTCAATTGATTTTATCAAAACACCCTAATCAGTGATTGGAAGGGTATGTTGAATTACAATAAGATGAAATCAGCTCTTTGCTTACCCTAATTCATGCTGATCATCAGCTAAACCTATAGGTACTAATGGCTGACCACCTAATTGTAATAATCTTTTATATATCTTCTTACTTATAACATTAAACCTGTAAATAATTGAATACAATAATCTCTCAATTGACTTACAATTACCTTAATTATTTAAAGTAGAGATTAGTTTTCAATCTGATTAAAATACAGATCTATATTTTGTTTCGTTTTTTTATACTTTCGGTGGCCTTTACTACATGAAGATGTGATCACTCAGTTGTTGCGATAGGTCACGTCCGTGGTCAGATGAGCGGCCTTTGACCTTATGACGTCAGACATTTGATTAACCAAACAGCATGGACATTACTATTTGAGACTACTACAAAGGTCAGTCGCTGTCGTCTCATTCAATCAACCAATTGTCAATTTTGTATTCATAGTGAGCCTTCAAACCTTCATCCAGGGTTTGTCTAGGCTGATGTGAACAACACCAGTCTAGTTTCAAGTGAATGTGATTTTTTGTTAAAGTTTTTTTGTGGTCTTAGGGGTATATCACACACACAAAAAGTAATGCAATAAATATACTTCATTTACAAGGAGGCTTGAGATGCCAAATAGTTTAACGCATTGACTTTAGATGACAAGGTCTGTCATTGAGTCAAGTGGCGTGGTTTCAATTCTCTACTAGGACCAGGTTCGCCTGTCCAATCTCGTGGGCTTTCTATCTCTGGGCCCTTTTGTTTCCTCCCACTACTAAAGACCTACGTGCAAGCGAATTGTTGAAATAAAATTGAGCAATACGCCAGTCCCGAAATGACATAGCTTGTGTCGATTGAGTGGAAGATAAACCCAATTTCTCTGTGTCACATCATTCACAAACTATGTCCTAGTTTTCAGTTAAAAAAGGCAAAACCAATTTTACAAACTTTTGATAGGATGAATCTCCAAGGCCTAAAACACCATATGAAAGATGACTTAATGAATTTTCAGGAAGGTTCTTCCTTAAAATAAAACGCCAGAATAACTGAAAATATGAAATGTAAACATCAAATCAACAAACATTTGATAAAATTATTACGTAACCATTTATATAGATTATAATACACATGCTTATCTTTTGATTTGGGTACATAATAACCTGCAAAATTACGAACTGATAATTATAAATAGGCTGAAAACCACCAACTCCGGTGTATTAAAATACATTTGAACCTATCACCTTACATTTTGGGGATAATTTTCTTACATCCAGTTATTTTTATAAGGGCATAAATTTTGCATATTGTAAAGACAAAACTTTTCATTTTTTAAAAATCATGGTCATTGTATTTATTTTTACCTTCATATTATCTGGTGGATCACCTTGTCCTGTTGTAGCACAAACAAACACTACCATCTGTTCCTTCAATAAATCACCCTGAAAAAAAAAACGAATTCCAGCTTTAGCAACCTTAAAACGTAAGCTACAGTAAAATATGTGAATAATAATGATATTCCAAAGGACATTTTAAAAGTATAAAATGAACAAAACAAAACAATGACCAGGACTTCGGCACATACATTAACAACACAACAATTAATTTAAAGTACCATATTCTAATAGCTTTATTTCTTTGAAATTCAGCGCTTATATATAAGATTACCAATATTAGTCAAATTGATACCGATGACTTAAGAGAAGAAAGTTGTAGACATCTAATATTTAATTAAACATATCTATCCATCCACATTATGCAAGAGCTAAATCAGCCTATTGCAGGTCTTTCTTCAGGCCTGAAAGGTTTTCTAAATTATTAATTAGACATTAAAGTTGGCAGTTCTCACAATAATAGTTAAAAACTAAATAATATAAAGGGAATTTGCTGAAAATTTCAGTCAAATTGATCCTCTATCAACCAAGAATTAAGCGAATAGAAGATTCACCTAGCCTCAATCATCCTTACTAAAGTCGGTAGACAATAATCATAGTCTTGATTATCCATTCAATCATTAAATCGTTAGGGAAAGTTATGCAGCAAATCGGATAAAAAGCAACAAATACCGCAGGCTAGCATTAACATCAAGGGTTGATTATGGTTTGGATAAGTTAATTAATGTCTAAGAAAGACCGGCAATAAGTGGGTTAAGCTCTTGCATAATGTATTTTTAATAAACTTATCTAGACCATAATCAAGTGTCGATGTCAACACTAGCCTTTGATATTTATTGGTTCAAGATCCGATTTGCTGCTCAACTTTCATTCATGATTCAATCTAGCTTCGAGAATGCAGCTATAATCTTTGAGATATACTGATGTTTTTGTTTTTGGTTACGATGGGGATCCTTCACTTTGACATGGCCAACTCAATTTCTTTATTAATGCATGTAACATCTTTAAAATAAGATAAGTTTATGCTATTATGACTAATTAAACTTACAGAGGCCAATGTAGTGGCAAAACTATCACCCAACTCCATGTATTCGCATTTAAATTTATAAATCGTTGTTTTTGTCCGAACATATACCGCCATCCAGAAGGTGGTCTTAGTAACGGCTTAACGCCTCGATTTTAAAAACAATGATTTATACCCGTACCACTCCAGATAGGATTATGCTTAATTGTAATTGGGTGCGGCAAAAATATTATAAATAACAATAATCAATCGTTGTTTTGACGAAAAATATTGTCAATTTTGCATAGTAATGTCGAATGCATTTAACTTTGAACCAAATATGAACAACTTTGATCTGGAAACACGGAGGGTTGAGAGATTTTATCTAGATTTAATCATGAAATGGATAATTAACATACCAACTTTAGTAATACTGATTGAGGCTAATCTGAATTTTCAATTCCTCAAATTATGGTTCAGGGTGGATGATCAATTTGACTGAAATTTTCAGCAAATTCGTTTAACATTACATGTATTTAGTTTTTAACTGAGCTGTCAGCACTCTATCTAATCTCCCATAATGTATTTTTTTACTAAATTTAGTAGATAACAAATTAATTTAGGATTACTGTTTAAATCAGATAGTGATATTATTTAGTATATTGTCCTTTTTGTGGCGGATAATAATTGCCATAACTACTTGATTGGACCAAATTTTCCAGAAGAGTTCTTAAAGTAAAGTTTCAATTTAATATTTTCTAAGAAAGTCAAAACATAATTATTTCTATGTCTTTTGCTCAAAAGTTTGTCAACTTACTATTATACGATCATGGGCAAAATTGCACAGGCGTTAAAATGGCTGACACAGGCTGATTGAGGAAATAGTAACTCAATTACCTCCCTTGTTTTCCCATTCGATCCTCTCCATGGACGGCCATCTTCCAACGTTTGAATTTGAAGTTGAAAATGATATTTTTGCCAATTTCTCAAATGGCAATAGTGAATTATCAATCTGTTTCACAGAGAATTACTTACGAATTAACTCTGTAACAGATAGTGTCCACAGCACGTGCGTTGACTGCAGTCATTGGCTCAACGGCTCGTGCAATGTTTACTTAACACCTAACTGCTTCGGGCAAAATGACGCATTTTACTCTTTTTAATACCCATTTACACTTAATAGGAAATATTTTTTAACTTCAATTACTTCAAATGTCTTTATTTATTTTTCTGTTACCTCAAAAAAATGTTTGAGAATTTAATTTGTCGGAGTAAAAAAGTTAATATGACGTACTTATATATTAAGCCTTGTCGATGTCATGCTTATCAGTGATTGTGGCGGCCAAGCGAATATTCACTGCGGGATCAGTTTGGTGAATTATAGGATTAATAGGATTATTCTTTAACAAGGTAGGACTGTTTATAGGTAGGCCTACAATCTATTTTAGGGCTTTATTTTAATACATTTTAAAAATATAACTTAAAAATATGCTATTGGAACTTTAAATAATGGCAGTTATCAACAAAAAATAATCATTTTACCACAGGAAAGGAATCTAATGCCATAACTTTAGAGGAAAAATGTCTTCTCTTGGCTTCTCTGTTTACCCTTTCTGCAACATCTTGAGCTGTTCCAGTTTGGCTTCCATACAGAACCAAAAACCTTCTTTCATCAGTCATTATTTGGAACTATGTTTGGTAAAAAAAATATATATTCTTCAATTTTTACAGAGGTGAAATGTTTCCTTTAACGTATGCGGTATTGCTAATTAGATCATTATTTGGACAAGCTGTATTGACACTATATCATGTAAAAGTCAATTGATTATTTTTCAGCAACATGTGATCAACAAACTAAAAGTAGAAGTTCAACCTTGACCTTGATGGTTTTATTACTGATAGTTTCGTAAAATATATTGTAAGGCAATTTACGCATAGGCGCAAATATCTTGTAACATATCTACAATATATTTAAAACTGTTTTGCGTTAAGAAGTTAAAAAGTCAATAGAATGGTGATTTCAGTCGTAGCAAGCTAAGGAAACATGCGTAAAATTACCTGAAGAAGCACCGGAAGTAAGATGGCGGACTAACAAAATTCTGCTCATGGAGTTTACTTAGTTTAGGTAATTGTTGTGTTTTGTTAATGGTATATTCCAAATGGAGGCCATTTCTGCGCGGATAAAAATCTTATATATTCTCATTTTTTTTATTGTTCGGAATATTTATTAGTTTTGATTATTATTGTTGATTTGGTGACTGAAGAAGACACTGAGTGAGTGCATGGACCTTATAGTTATAACACAGAGTGTAGGTAGGACTAGGTATGTGGACAAAAATTATAATTACACATTATGCAAAAACCATGAGTACAGGCAGATAGAGCTCGAAAAACCTGAAATAATGACACCAAAATCATCCAATTTGGGCTACTACAGCCTGAGTAACAATATTTTGAAGGTTAATTAACGGCATTGTTTTTGTTACGAATGTGGATGGTATTAATGAAAGTGTGATACAACAATAAGGGTTTTTTTCCAACATCTTTTCTTCATAACTCCAGTAATATTCAAGATAGCCTAATGAAACTTACAGGGAATGTTTATTGTGAGATACTCTACAGTTTGGGATGTTAAAAATTTTATGAAAATATAATTAGGCCCCTAATTAAGCCCTAATTAGCCGAACGGGATTTTCCTCGTTTTCAGAGAATAACTCTAGTTATAGTCAAGATTGTCCAATGAAACTTGCAGGAAATGTTTCTTGTGATGTTTCTTTGGGATGTTTAAAATGACATAAAAATATAATTAAGCCCCTAATTAAGCACTAATTAGCCTAATTAGCATAACCAGATTTTCCTCGTTTTCAGAGAATAACTCCAGTAATATTCAAGATAGCCTAATGAAACTTGCAAGAAATGTTTATTGTATAATACTCAACAGTCTGATATGTTCAAAAGTACATTAAATTTAAATATAAAACATCAATCAATTAGTAGTAGTACCTAAGTACCTGCTTGTTTAGATAGTCAAGTCCTTTAAAATATAGTCTGCACCAAGGGCAAACACTCCCATGTCGTATTCGGAATCTTCGGATCTGTCCATTGTTTGATTAAAGGGCCAGTATGACACGACATACTTCTTCGTAGCACCCTTACCAAACACCTTCTCCAGAAACACCTATCTTTATGCCATATGTGGCATATGTACTGTCCAACACATTTCCCTGTAAGGAGGGCCACCAAAGTCTCCACATGGGCCTCGCTCATATCTGGAAAGGCCTTTTCTAAAGAATCCTGATCGATCTTTGTTTTCTTCAGAGTTTTCTCAATGATGTTTCTTCTTTTTTGATCTTTATCCTGCTCTCTACGTACATCAGGGGTGGATCTAGGAATTTTTGAAAAGGGGGGGGGGTCGCCGCAAAATGAGGGCACTGACTGCGGAGACGGGGCACGCCGCTGAGAGGGGGGTGGGGCCCCAAGAAAATTATCCGTCATTTCCTTGCCTCTCTAGCCAATTCAAGAGCTATTTGGCTGATATTTTCGTCTAAACGTTTAGAAATTGTAGAAAAAGAGCCTCAAAATCGAGCGAAAAAGCTAGTAGAAAAAAAAGGGCACTGTCGAACATTAGGGGGGGGGCCCATTGAATCCGCCTCCCATTGAATCCGCCTCTGTACATTGACAGCCCTGTATTACTACATGTATCTCTACAAATATATGGGTGGGGCCAACAGTCAAATTCTGCTTGCTAGCAGTAGCTACAGTATTTGTAAACCAGGTGCATGTGGTAATAGCCCTAACAAAATAATGCCTCAGAGTCAGATCTGAAGGAAATTGATACCTTGCTTCCATTCTGTTACCTTTGTACAATAAATGAGGTACATGTACATGTACACATTTTATACTGTTAGTTTTATCCAAATAAGAATCCATCTACCGGTACATACATTTACATGTAATGTACATATGTACAGGTTTTGAGAGCAAATGTTTTATACCATATCATCTTTTATTTTTCAGATCTACAGTCTATGGTACTTTTTCACTGTATCTTCAATTAATAATACCAAGTAATATAGACCTAATGTCACCACCACCAGTTCATATGACTGATCAGTACTGGTGTTGTATTGTGTAAACCTTTTAGTCACAGTCATGTTTTTTACATTAAAGGAACTTGTTCGGTGGCTTCGTATGACTGGATTTGAACTATGGCTTCACATGATGGCTGTGTTCATATTTTCTATCTTAGCCGTATTAAAATATGAAGGATTTCTAAATCAGTCATGGTGGATTATATTTATTCCTTTATTTGCCTGTGATGGATTAAACGCTTATTTCTGTGTTATAGTATTTATACGAATGTATCATGAAATAGATGTGAGAGTTGGTGGACTTCGACTCTCAACTTCCGTATTAAGTATAATGTTGTTACTTATCTTCAAATTTTTGTTGTGTGAAAAATTAAGCCAAAGTCGATCTCTGGTGTCATCAGAAGTAATGGCTCCTCTGTTTATATTGCTAAACATTGTCATGATTCGTGCCTGCAGACTTCATTAAATTGATATGACAACAGAAGTGTGTAAAATGTTCAGGAAGGACCATTTATATCTATATGTGATGAGATCATGTGTAATTCATTTCCAGTATATTTGTTTATTCTTCATGTGTATCATTAATTTCATTATAATGGACAGTGTTGAGTTATGCCAACATACATGTATCAAGTGGTTTAATATGTAGGATAGTCATTTTTATACGCCCACATTTTTATGTGGACGTATATTGTCGTCGCCCCTGTCCGTCCGTCCGTCCGTCCGTCCGTCCACAATTTGTTTGTGGACTCTCTACAGGTCACAATTCTTATCCGATTTTGACGAAACTTGAAATATAGGTTTATCCCCAAAAGATCTCGGTTCCTTTCGATATTGGCATGTATCGGATGAAAACTTCATGGATTATGGCCCCTGATTGTACGAAAAATCACGTTTTTAGCTTGTGGACCCTATAGAGGTCACAATTTTGAACCGATTTTGATGAAACTTGACATGTATGTTTATAACCCAAAGATCTTGGTTCCTTTCGATATTTGCACCTATCGGAATGTAATTTCCTGAATTATGGCCCCTGATTGTCCGAAAAATCACCCTTTTTAGCTTGTGGTCCCTCTGGAGGTCACAATTATTATCCGATTTAAAAAACCATTTGATTATATCACCGCTACACCCTAAGGAAGGTTGAGTTCGAATTTCGGGAAAATCGGACGAAAATTGCCATACAAAATGGCCGCCGTTTGTACGCGAATACTGTTAAAAAATTGTATATCATTGTTTGTGGACCTTGTAAAAGTCACATTTTTAAATCGATTTTTATGAAACTTGAAATTCATGGTTATAACCCAAAGATCTTGGTTTCTTTCGATATTTGCGCATATCGGATTGTAACTTCCTGAATTATGGCCCCTGATTATACGCAAAATCGCCTTATTTTAGCTTGTGGTCCCTCTGGTGGTCACAATTATTATCCGATTTAATAAAACGGTTGATAATATTACCGTTACACCGTAAGGAAGGTTGAGTTCGAATTTCGGGAAAATCAGACCAAAATTACCATACAAAATGGCCGCCGTTTGTACGCGAATACTGTTAAAAAATTGTATATCATGGTTGTGGACCCTGTAAGGGTCACAATGTTAATTTGATTTTGATGAAACTTGAAATGCATGGTTATAACCAAAAGATCTTGGTTCCTTTCATTATTTGCCCATATCGGATCGTAACTTCCTGAATTATGGCCCCTGATTGTCCGAAAAATCACCTATGGTCCCTCTGGAGGTCACAATTATTATCCGATTTAAAAAAACGTTTGACTCTATCACCGTTACACCCTACGGAAGATTGAGTTTGAATTTCGAGAAAATCGGACCATAATTGCCAGAAAAAATGGCCGCCGTTTGTACGCGAACAGTGTGAAAATATGGTATATCAAAGTTGTGGACCCTGTAGAGGTCACAATTTTTAATTCGCTTTTGATGAAACCTGAAATGCTTGTTTATAACCTAAAGATCTTTATTCTTTTCGATATTTGCACATATCAAATTATAACTTAATAAATTATGGCCTTTGATTGTAGGAAAAATCACTTTCGGTATTGCTTGTTCTCTGTCTATCTCTCGAACAATTATTATCTGATTTATAAAAAAAACTCTGATTATATTATTGTTGCACTGTACATACGTAAGGAAGGTTGAGTTCGAATTTCGTGAAAATCGTACCAAAATTGCCACACGAAATGGTCACCGTTTGTACGCGAATAGTGTAAAAATATGGTATATCATGGTTGTGCACTCTCTACAGGTCACAATTCTTATCCGATTTTGACGAAAAGTAACATTTCTAGGTTGTGTACCGTCACACCATAATCATTGTCGGCTTCGAATTTCATGAATATCAGACTGGAACTGACCAACAAAATGGCTGCTCCCAATACAGTATGAAATACAGGACTTAATGATGTACATGTAGGAAAAATCACTTTCGGTATTGCTTGTTCTCTATCCATCTCTCAAAAATGTGGGCGTATCCTGCCTGGCAGTGCCAGCCTATCTTTAAATGAAGAAAACGTAACAATATGTATAGTTACATGTATACATGTAAATAACAGACTGCTATGTACATTTATTTCAACTGACTAAATTTATTTATCTGCAACATATATACAACTAAAAGTAAATACTACATGTATTCATAGGCATACAGGGACATTTTTGACTGGGGGGTGGGGCAGTGGTGGTTGGTGCCCAAAAACACAAGCCGAGTACCGACTATATTTCTGATCCGATTGCTGCTAAGAGTGTCTGTGTTTTTTTACAAAATCGTGTATGAATTAAATATGCATTTTAGGTGATTCTGAGGAGTTTTTACCAAATAAAAAAGATTTCAATTTTTTTACGCCCACATGTAAATGTGATCGTATATTGTCGTCGCCCTGTCCATCCGTCCATCGTCCAATATTTCTTTTGATTCCTCTAGAGGCTAAAGTTAATATCCGATTGACTTTAAATTTATACATAGTGTTAAAGGTCATGAGGCGAAGAAGCCTATTGATTTCCAGCTATATCTGTAAATTAAGGCCAGAGTTACATGAATGACCCTTGATTACTTTGAAAAATCTTGTGAACGCACTAGAGGTTAAACTAAAGTTAATATCCGATTGAATTTAGATTTATACATAGTGGTTAAGGTTGTGAAACTAAGAAGCCTATCGATTTTCAGCGATATCCGATAATTACTTCCAGGGTTATGACCCTTGATCACTTTGAAAAATCTTGTAAATGTTCTAGAGGCTTAAGTTGATATCCGATTGTCTTTAAATTTATACTTAGTGTTGAACAATTTAACGATAAAATGGATAATCAAAACTAAGACTTGATTGTCAAGTAATGCTGCTACGAAAATGAACAGTCTTTGCAGCATGCTAGATCTTGTCAAGCCTTCCAGAACTCATGACTTCGCTGAAAATAAAGTAATTTAAATGAAATATTCGATAAAGGGATGCCTGCGATAAAAGCTTTTTTTTTTTTTTCAATTTGCATCAATGAACTATATTAGTTAGAACTACCAGCATTACATCTAAATATTGAAGACTGTATTTACATGTATGTGTAGATGTGTGTATTGATTGTCATTTTAATTTTTCAAAAAAACTATTGATGCTATGTACATGTATAAAAAGAATATAAATTCCAATTATCCTGTTTATAAAAGAGTTTGTTATTCATTTGTTGTCTTAAACATACACAGGAAAATTAAATAATCTCAAAAGATATACATGTACTGAATAGTACTGATGTGACCAGGAATGACTTCTTTTGATTTTCAAACAGTTTCTTATCTTTTAAACTTTAATAAGAAGTCTTTGAACAAATTTACTTTTAGGGGTGATTCTGTGTTCTCTCTGAGAGATTCCTGTCTTGTATTGTGCTGAAACCTTTTTTTACATTTTTTAATTAAACTTTGAGTCCTTTTTATAAACCAACATTGAAATGTGGTCGTATATTGTCGTCGCCCCGTCCGTCCGTCCAGGCTAAAGTTAAGGTCCGATTGACATTCAATTTATACACAGTGTTTAAGGTCATGAGACAAAAAAGCCTATTCATTTTCAGCAATTTCCGATGCCAGAGTTATGGCCCTTGATCACTTCAAAAAATCTTGTGGACGCTCTAGAGGCCAAAGTTATTATCCGATTGATTTTAATTGATACACAGTGTTTAAGGTCATGGGATGAAGAAGTCTATTGATTTTCAGCGATTTCCAATAATTATTGCCAGGGTTATGGCCCTTGATCACTTCAAAACATCTTGTGGACACTCTAGAGGCCAAAGTTAATATCTGATTGACTTTAAATTTGTACACAGTGTTTAAGGTCACAAGACGAAGAATACTAATGATTTTCAGCGAATTCTGATAATTGCTGTCAAGAGTTACCTCGCTTGATCACTTTTGTAATGCTCTAGAGGCCAAACTTATCATCCAATTGACCTCAGATTGATACACAGAGTTTAAGGTCTTGAGACGAACAAGTATTTTGATTTTCAATGTATTTTGATAACTGAACAGCTAAATCCATAATTTTAAATGTTTAGTATACAAAGCGTTAGCATGGGGCAGAACTTTATAAAAACCAAACAAATTCTAATGATTTTCTGATAATTATTTTATGAGTTGTTAATCTTAATCAGATTTCAGAGTATTATAAATGTTTCATAACCAAAAAAAGTAAGAATATGTGACAACTCTTGTTGACTGCCCAGACGATTTAGCTGGCAACCTATCTTTTTAAAGAATAATCATGTTTCGCTATAGCACACATATGTTCTATCTGAAGAGATTCCTACATCATTGTTTAAGTGTAGCCCTGATTAACAAGAAATTTCTTTCCATATAGAGCAGTTGTGTTTATTTTAATGTGTTCGGTTATTAAATGCTGTTTAAAAAGTAGGCCTACAGTTTTTTACACTCTGGGTCTTAATATAATGCATAACTTTGGTGGCAAAAATAGATTTGTTGACGTACATGTAGGAATGAAAAACAAATAATCATGAAGGCCAGCCAGCTCCTTCAATATTTTTTTCACCTGGTAGTGGCATGGTTGACTCATTTTATGAGCATTGAAATGTTAAAATACACGTTACAGGCCGAAAACTGGAATAGAATTATATTTACATTGAAGTATTTCCGAGAGATAATTACCAGTCTGATCACATTTTCTAAATTACCCCCCTTTATATACAGTTTCTAGATTAGAAAATTCGATTAGCCAATACAAAAAGTCTTACTGTTCCAGATTATAACGTGTTATGCAGGCCTGCAAACAACATTTATAAACAGAACAGAGGAACAAAATTTGTCCTGTACTATACACCCCAATATTTGTACGTTGATTTATTTTGAATTTCCATTACAATTGCCTGTTGTTAGCTCAGTACGTTACGAATACTGTGATCAGAAATAATAAAATTTAAAAGAAGGTCAACTTAACTTTACACATCGGGATTCGGGCGGATGACGTTTTAAATCAAAAGAATACGGATGGCTAGTCGCTAAGTAGTTGTAACCATAGAACTAAAGTTCTAAGTTGTAATGTATGGCGGCATAATTTGGCGCTAAATTAGATTTAAAATTCTATAGTTAAATTAATAATCACATAATTTCTAAATCAAGACAATGTGTAATCTACATGTAGTTTCTTGACTCTTTTTTTGTTGTTGTTGTTGGCCACGACACAAATGGTTATATGGAGCTTTGTCAATCTGAACGACAGACAAAAAAAGCCAGCACCATTTAATTTTCGTATGTTAGTTACGTACGGGAGCTTTGTATTCATTTCTTCCCTGAGGAACAACCTTAAACTTCTTTGGTCTTTGTACCGGTAGCCTATCCTATTATTAAACTGGGTTATGAGCCAACCTTTAAATAATCATGGCCATGTAACAGTAAACGGTAAAGGCTATCGGGATTGCATGTGCTATGAGTATGACTGTGCACGATAATTATGGTGAAATGTTCAGAGCTCAATATTGTTTCGTTTGTTATACTTAATCAACTTAACTGGCCAGTATATTCGGACATACTTTCGATCGTATTTAAGATTACTGTATATTTATATTGCAGGGTGAACCCCAGAAATCATGGAAGAAACCACTCTCAATTCGCTCATTGAACAATTTGTTGAACTTTTACCAAGGCCATTTTTGGAAACAGTTAATGAAGTAAAAGCCAATTATCAAATGAAAAACTTGAAATGGTTGAGCACACAGTCCGTTACAAACTTCAAAATAGAACTAACGTGGGATATTTACGAAAATTCGCCAACAAAAATAAGAAAAAGGGTAAAATTATTGGATCAGGATAATAATGATAATAAATCCAAAAGCATAAAGCTAGAGCCCCTTCAAACAGTTCAGGTTAAGATTGAGCAAGAATCGCCAAAAATCGGCAGGTTTGCTTCATCAGAGGGTTCAATAACGAAAATTATTGATAAGGGTACAGCAGAACAGACGCAAGATGTTCAGAAATCGTTGTCACAACCCAAAAATGACTTGAACCAAGATAAAATACCAAATGGGCCTTTATCGACTTCACCGTCCAGTTTAACTATTAGTAACAAATCAATTCCTTGTACATCAAATGTAGGACAGGCAGTTAACCATTGTATAAACAATGGCGCAACAGTACAGAAAGCAGATGTGCCCAAATCGTCGTCCATCCCTCCAAAATCCATATTGGCACCAGCACCACCCAAAAATGACGCGAACCCCGAAAAAATACCAAGCACACTTTCGTCAAAAACAGAAAAGAAAATTGCACAGTCCAGTGTAGCTGTTAGTAAAATTCAAGATCCGTTTACATCTGGTAATGGACGCTTGGTTGGCAGTTGTGTAAATAATGGATGGCGGAATGTTGTACTAGAAAGTGTTATTTATGAAATGTATAACGGTACTGTTGTTATCTATGGCGGTGACTGGCATACCGGTGAAGGGGTGTATTTCTCTTTTCCATCGCTATATTATACGACAGAAGGAACGGTTATATCATCGCTTGATAACTATTATGACTTCTGGGACATGGATGCATGGATCCGGGCACCCTCTGTCCGCACAATATCGGGATATAATGCTTATCCTATGCCTTGTTTCATTACTGCTCAATCGCTGTGTAAACGACACAACAACCCTCACGTTTATCAGTGTCGTTACTGATCGATGAGAATGACGAGGAAGGTCTTTCGCAAAATGAGGATTCCCTTGGCGTCAATCTGATGACATTCAACTGATTTCCATTTCATTTTATCGCTACTAGCATTTAATTTCATCTTATCACCACTTGCATTTCATTTTATTTTCACAGTTATGTTAGAATTTAGAGTACGAGTATTAGAACACGTATTTATCGTAAATAAGACGCGAAACGAACCCTACGAAGTTCCTATTTCTCATTGTGGGTTTGCATAGCCGAATGGTTAGCACCCGAGCGCTGCATCATATGGTCTGTCACTGAGTTTACTGGCGTGGTTTCGATTCGTCGGTTGTACATGACAAGAAGTAGGGTCGCCTATCCAACCTTGTGGGTTTTCTCCGGGTACCCCGGTTTCCCCCCACTGCTAATTGCACCCAAAAAAACCTCAAACAAACAAAAAAAAAAGTGCATCATGTTTGAAAATAAAATTGAAGTTAAGTGATTATCTTGTGAATTACTGTTTCTAAATTACAATTATCCTGTACGGTAATAAAATCTTTATTGACTTTTACTGGTGTGAAATTTTGCCTTATTCGAATGTCAGTATTGCAGGACAGATGGTCTAGCAAGGAGCAGCGTCTATTCGATCTATTTTAAAACACAATATAACTTGTATTGTTGTTAATTTCAATTAAGACACGAAACGTGCTTTGCCAATCAATCCGAATAAGAAATTGATAAAACCATACCATTAAATAGGCGTTAGATAGTTTTAACTCCAAAGGTGAAAAATCCCCATGGTTAAAAAAAATTCCTCTTTTGCGTGATATCTCCAATCTTTTCTAGTAGCTGCCTTAAGAAGAGTCTGGGTTAAGGAAGAAGCAGAATGGCAGTGATTGACGCGATCTACTGGACAGCTCTAAAATAAGGATTACATAGAAAATAGATTGGCTATCAATTTGTAAATCTGGTTTCATGGTTGGAGTCGATTAAAGATACATTATGGGAGATTAGATAAAGAGCTGGCAGTTATCACTATAAAAGTTAAAAGCTAGATAATGTAAAGAGAATTTGCTGAAAATTTCAGTCAAATCGATTCGCTCTAAACCGAGAATTTAGCGATTGAATTTTCGGTAGTCTCGATCATCACTACTACAGTCGGTACAATAAAAAACAAAGCCTCGATTATCCATCGAGCAAACAGAGGGCAGGCAAGATTTTTTGGTGGGCAAATGCCCCCCCCCCCCGCTTGGTACCGCCGCTGGCGCCAGGATGTTACAGCTTATTGTCTTGTTGTCTGGATTTATTAGAGGACATGACTCCCCTCCCCCCTCGCCACTGGCGCCAGGATGTTGCAGCTTATTGTCCATTCGGCAAATCTCGGCAGATTCCGTAAACTAGATCTAGCCTCGGCTGTATGACAGTAAGTGATATGTACCTACGCCCATACATTTGCGATGCGGCTACCGGTTTACTTTAACAGGAAAACTTGACGCTATTACACAAATTGGGAAACTATTCGGCTAGCGACCTATTCGACCGATCGAGCTGCAACTTGTTCGTTGGAAACCTATTTAGAATAAAGACAACAGTCGCCTTAACTCATCTATTTATCAACCAATAAAATCCAACGTTATGTCTATCAAATGAAAGTAGAATATATTATCCATTCCTTTAGCTCAGAATAGAAGTGTAATTTCGTCAGCTGGATCGGTCGAATAGGTCGCTAGCCAAATAGGTCGCCAACTTGTGTTCGGAATGGGTGCAGCCATGTTTCATCCGGAACCTTTAAAGTAGTTCCAATATGGCGGAATGCATCATACAGTCGAGTTTAGATTGTCCGAAATCTTCCGAGGTTTGCCGAGTGCTTATTGTCTTGATTTATTAGAGGACATGACTTTTCCCTAAATATAATGAAGCCTTTTATTTCCCGTCGATCTTTTCTGCAAGGGACATTCGTGCCATTTCTGAAATACTCTACCTTTCATCAAACAAATACCATAGTTTCTGCTCGGTCCACACGGGCATGTTTAAGCTACATTATTCCCCTGCTTTCAGGATGTGCGGATTTTTGGAAACGGTATAAACCCCGTCAGTGTTATTTAGGTTTTATTTTATCCTTCAAAATGAAAATATCTTACGCCTATAACCCATACATTATTTGTTTTGCCTGCAGTTCTCCAGGAAGTGAATTTCTGGTGTCCGGGGAATGTTTGATTGGAATTTAGGTCGGCAAAGTGTAGGATTTCGGTTGTGCAAAACGACATAAATACGGCTATGTTTGATCACTTTCAAGTTGCATCCTTTCCCGTTTCTTCAAATCTTCGTTACGCATCTATCGTAGCCATGATCTCGTGTTAGAATTTTATATAAAACGTGTTTAATGAGTTCTCTCACAGATGCGTGATTTTGACAATGGTTGACACCAACACTGTCCTTTAAATCAAGAATGCTTAGTTTACCCGCAAGAAAACACACAAACCGAAATGCCACTACCAAAAAAAAAATAAATTAATTTTATTCAATATAAATTGTTATATTATTTAGTAGGTCTTTGTTACACTTTACTATGCATTAACACTTTTATTCATTTCCCATACATGTAGATTTCTCACGCTATGGCGGACTGCTTGTCGTTGTGTCATATTCGCTATACTATTTTGATATAAAATGTTTAATATCGAAACACTTGGCCTTAAACATGCATTATACAAATGCTAAATCTACCTATTGCAGGTCATTTTTTAGGCCTGACACGTTGTATCTAAATTATTACTTGGGCATTCATTAAGTTATCCAGGCCATAATCAACCCGCGATGCCATCGTTGAATACATATTGTGATGGATAATTTCACGTAAAAATTGATAATCGAAACTTTGTTTATCATCGCACCAAAGCTAGTAACAAAGATCGAGACTAGTCTAAAATTGAATAGCTAATATCTCAGTTCTGAGTGAAGCAGTTTTGACTGACATATTCAGCATATTCTCTTTTTTATTATCTATTGTTTAACTATTGTAGCGAGAACGGTCAGCTCTTTTTCTGGTATTACATAATCTTAACATATGATTCTGCATAGGAGTAAAATGAAATGAATGGGTTTGAAATTAGAATGTAGTGCCTATATGTATTCAAGGAAGTTTTTAAAATATTGGATCGGAAATATGCGAAATGTTTTAAAATATATACCATTGTAAGGAGTAGTGCTATGAAAGTGATTTTACAAATTTTGGCATTTAGACGGTAAATACATGTGAATTAGGAAAATAACATTTTTTAAAAATGATGTCACACAGCATAATATATATTATTGTTTGACTTTGTGTGAAAAATAAAAAAAAAATGGAAAGGTTATCACCCTTTGTAGTTACAATGATTGAGATGATCGTCGGAATGATTAAATAACATTGAAGTAATTTCGAGAGAGAATTACCAGTCTGATCCCATTTTCGAAAAATAATTGAATGTTAATTGCCCCCCTTTACATATAGTTTCTAGTTTAGAAAAACAATATACGGACAATACAAAAAGTTCGCTTTACCAGATAGTTCAACGTGTACACTACCAGATTACAACACGTACAACTAACTGCAAGACTTAGAGCACAAGTTGACAAGACAACGGAAGAAGATAAGAACTAAATCTACCCTGTACGTGTGAAATCAAAGGTCAACATCATAATATTACATCGTTAATGACAGGGTAAAGTGACGCCATCTTGGTGCAAACTCTCCACATCATGCCCATGCATGACAAGGCTGATCATATTATTTCCCAACGCAGAATATATAGTGAGTGGCGCTTGGATACTGAAGTTCAAATTAAACTTTATTGACCACAATACACTATTTCACTGTCAATGGCTCTTTAAATCATACATACACCCGCGTGTTATCATGTAAAAGTGAATTTCAATTTGATATTGATAAGTTCCTTGTCCAATCGGGGTCTCATTCGTCAACTGATCGGGATATCATATAATCTACTATTATGTAGGCTAGTGCAGCATTCAAGTCTCAGATTTTCGATTTGCTTTCCTGTTTCTATAGTGTGAGATTTTCGCGTCTTTACTACCGCGCGGGTGATTTGCCATTTATAAGATTTGATGATAATAGGCTAAACAATAAATATAATCTTATATTATGTAAGCAGTACTTCCGGTTGAGTTCCGGTAGAGTGGTAAATAAAACTCAGTTGGTCAATTTTAGGCGTTTTGCATTCAATCACATTTTCAACTTTAACGTCCATCTAATTCAAATTGGTTACCCTAATTAACGAATTTATCGACATCGATTTCCGAAGCGATTACATCAAATCGCCAAATCAGTTCAGGGTGCGATTTGACGATTTGATCGGGTGGTCACGTGTTTTTTTTCAACTGTGTCCAGCCACAATAATTGTTTACAGCTAATCGGAGCATTTAACGAACTCGCCAAAGTACTTTGAAATCGACTACATTGTCACATGCCATCTCTACTAAATTCAAATCAATTTGGCAAGTCGATAAAAAAGCCTGACATATTATAGACCATTACTATTACTATCACAATTATCGATTATTCATATTATAAACCAAAAGCTTTAATTTTCACTGTCACTACTTTTAATATTCATATGGAGCGTTCTAAAAATGGACGAAATCAGAACTGCCAAACCTAACTTTTAAGCCATCGTTATCAAGTGTTGTTAAATGTCTAAATTTTGGATAGAGTTTACAGTACTAAATACTTTGAGGGTATGATATAGAATTTGTTATCTACTGTCTGTTCCATGAGGTGATACTCAAACTCGAAAAATGATTGCCATGCCTTCAATTTTTAATAAAATTGGCTAAAACTTTGTGACATACTTGGAATTGTCATCCCTTTGATTTCTCCCCTTAGAATGAATTAATAGAAGTCCGATAAAATCCAGTGATCTCTTGTAAATTTCATCATTGCAGGCGCGGATCCAGGATATTTTGCAGGGGTGGGGGGATTGTCGTCTAGCCCACCGCCGCCAGCGCCGAAGGCGGTCAACCAATTAACGGGGGGCCCTCCCCCAGAAAAATTTGGTAAATTAGATTCAATTTGGTGCATTCTGACGTATTTCCGGAAGGTAAATGCCAAAATTACAGGTCTAAAAATCGCCAATAAAAAAGCATAAATTTTTTTTAATCCTTAGCGCGGGGGGGGGGGGCACCCCAGTACCCACCCTCTGGATCCGCGCCTGCCATTGTCACTTTCTCAAAACATAAACATTACGACTGCGCGTACATTTAGGGTATCTTATAAATTTGGTCCATTAGGTTAGAAATGTCTGGTGAAGGAGAATTCGCCGCATATTTCGATCAAAAATTTTCGCTTGATAATACGGAGTGACTTAAAGATTAAATCATATTAAGAAAAGTCGACACATGTCAGAACCATGCGAACTCTCCGAAATGAGTAAATCGGTGTAAAAGATTAACCCTAATATAAATTCGAATAAATGTGTCGGGTAAATTGATTCCGAATTTTGTTTTCTGAGACATAGCTCTGTTTGAAAGCGACGTGCATTATTTACCTTTACGGAACATTTTAGGGGTTAAAATTTAGCTGCTGTTGTAAATAAATAGAACATGACTTCAATTTAGATCTTAAGGCTTAAACATAACTATTTTCAAATGCATATATAAGAGCAAACGAAAATCCATAGTTCATTTTAATTTTTTGACATGTCCGGTACATAGGTCAGTCTGAAGTAATCACTTTTCTACTTTTTTTGCCCATAAAAGAATAAATGATTGTTTTATTTTCATAAAAAAAATTGCAGCTATGATGTCCCAGAAAACAAAATTCGGAACCATTTTACCCGACATATTTATTCAAATTTAACTAAGGGTTAATCTTTTACACTGATTTACTTATTTGGGAGAGTTCGCATGGTTCTGACATGCGCCGACTTTTCAAAATATGCTTTAATCTTTAAGTCACTCCATATTATCCAGTGAAAAATTATGAGCGAAATAAGCAAGGTGGAAACCGAAAAAGAACCCATATCAGTTTTGTTTAAGTTATATAATAAATATTATTGTCGCGAAACAACCGGACGGATTCTCCTTCACTAGACATTTCTAACCGAAAGCACCAAATTTATAAATATCCTGTCTACCCTAATGTGATATACAAGGGTCCCATTTAACGCACGCGCAGTCGTAATGTTTATGTTTTGAGAAAGTGACAAGAGAATACTTCTAGTCATTTATTCTAAGGGGGAAATTAAAGGGATGACAATTCCAGGTATGTCACAAAGTTTTAGCCATTTTTACACGCCCACATTTTCATGTGGACGTATATTGTCGTCGCCCCTGTCCGTCCGTCCACAATTGTTTGTGAACAGTCTACAGGTCACAATTTTTATCCGATTTCAATGAAACGTAAAACATATGTTTATTACCATAAGATCTCGGTTCCTTTCGATATTGGCATGTATCGGACTGTAACTTCATGGGTTATGGCCCCTGATTGTACGAAATATCATGTTTTTATACGCCCACATTTTCATGTGGACGTATTATGTCGTCGCCCCTGTCCGTCCGGACGTCCGTCCGTCCACAATTTGTTTGTGGACCCTCTACAGGTCACAATTCTTATCCGATTTTGACGAAACTTGAAATATAGGTTTATCCCCATAAGATCTCGGTTCCTTTCGATATTGGCATGTATCGGATAAGAACTTCATGGATTATGGCCCCTGATTGTACGAAATATCATGTTTTTAGCTTGTGGACCCTATATAGGTCACAATTTTGAACCGATTGTGATGAAACTTGACATGCATGTTTATAACCCCAAAATCTTGGTTCCTTTCGATATTTGCGCCCATCGGATCGTAACTTCCTGAATTATGGCCCCTGATTGTCCGAAAAATCGCCCTTTTTAGCTTGTGGTCCCTCTTGAGGTCAAAATTATTATCCGATTTAAAAAACAGTTTGATTATGTCACCGTTACATGGTAATGAGGGTTGAGTTCAAATTTCGTGAAAATCGGACCAAAATTGACAAACAAAATGGCCGCCGTTTGTACGCGAATAGTGTGAAAATATGTTATATCAAGGTTGTGGACCCTATCGAGGTCACAATTTTGAACCGATTTTGATGAAACTTGACATGTATGTTTATAACCAAAAGATCTTGGTTCCTTTCGATATTTGCACCAATCGGATCGTAACTTCCTGAATTATGGCCCCTGATTGTCCGAAAAATTGCCCTTTTTAGCTTGTGGTCCCTCTGGGGTCAGAATTATTATCCCATTTAAAAAAACGTTTGATTATATCACCGTTACATCGTGATGAAGGTTGAGGTCGAATTTCGTGAAAATCGAACTAAAATTGACAGCTGTTCTTGTCAGGCCATCCATCCTTCATCACGAACAAGGGGAATCCACGCTAGAAAATCTAGATGAACTTTGTCACCCAATGCAGGGATCAAACACCAAACCTCAAGGCAACCAAGCCAGCATCTTACCCACTTAGCAACATGATCCCCAGTCGAATTTGAAGCCTACTGAAATGAACCTTTATAACCCAAATATCTTAATTCATTTCAATATTTGCACATATCAAATTCTAACTTAATGATGTAGGAAAAATCACTTTCGGTATTGCTTGTTCTCTATCCATCTCTCGAAAATGTGGGCGTATCCTGCCTGGCAGTGCCAGCCTATCTTTAGCTTGTGGACCCTATAGAGGTCACAATTTTGAACCGATTTTGATGAAACTTGACATGCATGTTTATAACCCAAAGATCTTGGTTCCTTTCGATATTTACGCCCGTCGGGTCGTAACTTCCTGAATTATGGCCCCTGATTGTCCGAAAAATCGCCGCTTTTAGCTTGTGGTCCCTCTGGAGGTCAATATTATTATCCGATTTAACAAACCGTTTGATTATATTACCGTTACATGGTAATGAAGGTTGAGTTCGAATTTCGTGAAAATCAGACCAAAATTGACGGACAAAATGGCCGCCGTTTGTACGCGAATAGCGTTAAATTATGTTTTATCAAGATTGTGGACCCTATAGAGGTCACAATTTTAATTCGTTTTGGATGAAACTTGACATGCATGTTTATAATCCAAAGATCTTGGTTCCTTTCAATATTTGCACCCATTGGATCGTAACTTCCTGAATTATGGCCCCTGATTGTCGGAAAAATCTCCCTTTTAGCTTGTGGTCCCTCTGGAGGTCAAAATTATTATCCGATTCTGAAAACCGTTTGATTATATCACCGTTATATGGTAATGAAGAAAGAAGTTGAATTTCGTGAAAATCGGACCAAAATTGACAGACAAAATGGCCGCCGTTTGTACGCGAATAGTGTGAAAGTGTGTTATATCAAGGTTGTGGACCCTTTAGAGGTCACAATTTTAATTCAATTTTGATGAAACTTGAAATACATGTTTATAAACTAAAGATTTTGGTTCCATTGCATATTGGATCGTAACTTCCTGAATTGTGCCCCCCTGATTGTACGAAAAATCGCCTTTATTAGCTTGTGGTCCCTCTGGAGGTTACAATTATTACCTGATTTAAAAAAAAAACGTTTGATTATAAAACCAAACAAATTCTAATGATTTTCAGATAATTCCTTAATATGCTTCAACTCTTGTTGACTGCCCGGACGATTTAGCTGCTGTGTGGGCGTATGTTTCGTTGCCTGCCAACCTATTTTTATTAATACTGAAGAGACCGTAAATATAATTTTTGTGGGGCAATTTTTTCCTTCGAGTACCATTTTCAATCGGTTATTCAGCTGGACAGTTCCACGTTCAACAGTTGACTTGAGTGTGAACAAATATTGAATAAAATATATTACAAATATTTTACTGTAACATAGATTAAACTGTAAAACTTATTAAATGTGACAAATATGTTAAATTGTCAGTGTACCCTCTACTTCCGAATGGTTGGCACACGCGCGCTGCATCATAAGCGTGTCGTTGAGTCAACTGGCGTGGTTTCAAATCCCCGGTTGTACGAGTAGGGTCGCCTGTCCAACCTCGTGTGTTTTCTCTGGGTCCTCCGATTTCCCCCCCCACGAGCGAATTATTGAAATAAAATTAAAACACATGTTAGTCCCGAAATTACCTAGTTTGTGTCCAGTGGACGTTAATCTCTCTCTCTCTCTCTCTCTCTCTCGCTCACCCGCTCATTCCCAGAGAGTTACATAGATTCCAAAGTCATTTTTTTATACGCCCACATTTTCATGTTGACGTATTATGTCGTCGTCCATGTCCGTCCGTCCGTCCACAATTGCTTGTGGACTCTCTACATGTCACAATTCTTACCCGATTTTGACGAAACTTGAAATATAGGTTTATCCCCAAAAGATCTCGGCTGCTTTCGATATTGGCATGTATCGGATCAAAACTTCATGGATTATGCATGTGGACCCTTTAGAGGCCACAATTTTGAACCGATTTGGATGAAACTTGACATGCATGTTTATAACCCAAAGACCTTGATTCCTTTCGATATTTACGCCTATCGGAATGTAATTTCCTGAATTATGGCCCCTGATTGTCCGAAAAATCACCTTTTAATACGCCCACATTTTCATGTGGACGTATTATGTCGTCGCCCCTGTCCATCCGAACGTCCGCCCGTCCGTCCGTCTGTCCACAATTTGTTATCTGATTTTGACGAAACTTGAAAGATAGGTTTATCTCCATAAGATCTCGGCTGCTTTCGATATTGGCATGTATCGGATCAAAACTTCATGGATTATAGCCCTTGATTGTACGAAAAAAATCACGTTTTTAGCTCGTGGACCCTATAAAGGTCACAATTTTGAACCGATTTTGATGAAACTTGACATGCATGTTTATAACCCAAAGATCTTGGTTCCTTTCGATATTTGCTCCTATCGGAACGTAATTTCCTGAATTATGGCCACTGATTGTCCGAAACATCACCTTTTTATACGCCCACATTTTTATGTGGACGTATATATTGTCGTCGCCCCTGTCCGCCCGTCCGTCCGTCCGTCCACAATTTGTTTGTGGACTCTCTACAAGTCACAATTCTTATCTGATTTTGACGAAACTTGAAATATAGGTTTATCCCCAAAAGATCTCGGCTGCTTTCGATATTAGAAGGTATCGGATCAAAACTTCATGGATTATGGCCCCTGATTGTACGAAAAATCACGTTTTTAGCTTGTGGACCCTATAGAGGTCACAATTTTGAACCGATTTTGGTGAAACTTGACATGCATATTTATAACCCAAAGATCTGGGTTCCTTTCGATATTTGCGCCTATTGGAACGTAATTTCCTGAATTATGGCCCCTGATTTTCCGAAAAATCACCTTTTTTAGCTTCTGGTCCCTCTGGAGATCACAATTATTATCCGATTTAAAAAACCGTTTGATTATATCACCATTACACCCTGGGGAGGGTTGAGTTCGAATTTCGGGAAAATCGGACCTTGCCATACAAAATGGTCGCCGTTTGTACGCAAATACTGTTAAAAAATGGTATATCAAGGTTGTGGACTTTGTAGAGGTCACAATTTTTATTCGGTTTTGATGAAACTTGAAATTCATGGTTATAACCCAAAGATCTTGGTCTCTTGCGATATTTGCGCATATTGGATCGTAACTTCCTGAATTATGGCCCCTGATCTGATTATACGCAAATTCGCCTTTTTATACGTCCACATTCATAATGTGAACGTATTATGCCGTCGCCCCTGTCTGTGTGTGTGGGTGTGTGTCTGTGGTTCGCCTACAGGGCGCAATTCTTCATGGATTTTCTTCAAACTTGGTATACTTATTCCTTATACCCCCAAGGAAGATCCCTATTGTTTTTGGTGCATGCCCGACCCCCAGGGGCAGAGCCACGCCCATTTCTAGTATTTGTTTGTTTGTCGTCTACAGGTCACATTTCTTAACTTATAATCTTGAAACTTTGCATACACATTCTTTGTACCCTAAGGAACATCGCTATGGTTTGGGGGTACATGCCCAACCCCCAGGGGCAGAGCCACAACCATTTTCTTTTCGTGTGTCTTTGTGTCGCCTACAGGGCGCAATTCTTACTGGATTTTCTTCAAACTTTGTATACTTACTCTTTATACTTATAAAGATGATCCGTATTGTTTTGATGCATGCCCGACCCCCAGTGGCAGAGCCACGCCCATTCCTTGTATTTATTTGTTTGTCGTCTACAAGCCACATTTCTTAACGTATCATCTTGAAACTTTGAATGCTTATTCTTTGTACCCTAAAGAACATTCCTATCATTTGGGGTGCATGCCCGACCCCCAGTGGCAGAGCCACGCCCATTCCTTGTATTTATTTGTTTGTCGTCTACAAGCCACATTTCTTAACGTATCATCTTGAAACTTTGAATGCTTATTCTTTGTACCCTAAAGAACATTCCTATCATTTGGGGTGCATGCTCAACCCCCAGGGGCAGAGCCACGCCCATTTTCTTTTTGTGTGTCGCCTACGGGTCACAATTCTTAATCGGTCATCTTGTCGCTTACAGGGTGCAATTCTTACTGGATTTTCTTCAAACTTTGTATACTTACTTTTTATACTCTAAGGATGATCCATATCATTTGGGGTGCATGCCCAACCCCCAGGGGCAGAGTCACGCCCATTTTCTTTTTGTGTGTCGCCTACAGGCCACAATTCTTAATCCGTCATCTTGAAACTTAAAATACTTATTCCTTATACCCTAAGGAATTCCTTTTGTTTTGGGTGCATGCCCGACGCCCGTGGGACAGCAACACCCATTTCTTGTATTTGTTTGTCTGTCGTCTACAAGCTGCATTTCTTAATGTATCATCTAGAAACTTTGAATACTTATTCTTGGTACCTTAAGGAAGATCCCTATTGTTTTTGGTGCATGCCGGACCCCCAGGGACAGTGCCACGCCCATTTTCTTTTTGTCTGTCTGTGTGTCACCACCACAGGCCACAATTCTTAATCGATCGTCTTGAAAACTTTTTTTTATACTTATTCCTTATACCCTAAGGCTGACCACTATTATTTTTGCTGCATGCCGGACCCCCTGGGACAGAGCCACGCCCAGTGCTTTTGTGTCTCGTGTTCGCCTACAGGATGCAATTCTTAACAGATCCTTTTAAAACTTTACATACCTATTCCTATACCCTAAAGATGACCCCTATTGTTTTTGGTGATTTCCTAACCCCCAGGGGCAGAGCCATGTCCATTTTTACTTCGTGTCTGTCTACAGGCCACGATTCTTAATGGATCGTCTTTAAACTTGGGATATGTATTCCTTATATCCTAAGGACGTCAACTGCATGTCCCGACTCCCACAGGCAAGACACGCCCAATTTTTGTGTTTGTCGTTTACAGGCCGCAATTCTCAATGAAGCAGCTTGGTACTTGGCTTATGTATTCCTTATAGCCTGAGGGCGTCCACTATTGATTTTCATGAATGTCCCGACCCCCCCCCCCCCCCAGGGTCTAGGCCACGCCCACTTTTTGCCTTTAGCGTTAGGAAGGCACAATTCTGAATGGATTATCTTGGTATGCTTATTCCTTATACTCTAAGGACGGCAACTATTGATGTTGAGGCACGACCCTCATCGCTAAACAAACCAAACGCCTAGCCTTCTTGACAAAGTACCATTTCAATCAAAGCAGGAATGTGGACGTATATTGTAGCGTTAGCGTTATGGTTTTTAGCTTGTGGTCCCTCTGGAGGTCACAATTATTATCCGATTGAAAAAAACGTTTGATTATATTACTGTTACACCACACAGAAGGCTGAGTTCGAATTGGGGGGAAATCTGACCAAAATTGCCATACAAAATGGCCGTCGTTTGTACGCGAATACTGATAAAAAATTGTATATCATGGTTGTGGACCCTGTAAAGGTCACAATTTTAGTTCGATTTTGATGAAACTTGAAATGCATGGTTATAACCCAAAGATCTTGGTTCCTTTCGTTATGAATTATGACCCCTGATTGTCCGAAAAATCGCATGTGGTCCCTCTGGAGGTCACAATTATTATCCGATTTTAAAAAAAAAACGTTTGACTCTATCACCGTTACACCCTACGGAAGGTTGAGTTCGAATTTCGAGAAAATCGGACCATAATTGCCAGAAAAAAATGGCCGCCGTTTGTACGCGAACAGTGTAAAAATATGGTATATCAAAGTTGTGGAACCTGTAGAGGTCACAATTTTAATTCGATTTTGATGAAACCTGAAACGCTTGTTTATAACCTAAAGATCTTTATTCTTTTCAATATTTGCGCATATCAAATTGTAACTTAATGAATTATGGCCTTTGATAGTAGGAAAAATCACTTTCGGTATTGCTTGTTCTCTGTCTATCTCTCGAACAATTATTGTCTGTTTTAAAAAAAAAACTCGTGAAAATCGTACCAAAATTGCCGGACGCAATGGTCGCCGTTTGTGCGCGAAAACTGTAAAATATGGTATATCATGGTTGTGGACTCTCTACAGGTCACAATTCTTATCCGATTTTGACCAAAAGTCACATTTCTATGTTGTGTACCGTCACACCATAATCATTGTCGGCTTCGAATTTCATGAATATCAGACTGGAACTGACCAACAAAATGGCTACTCCCAATACAGTATGAAATACAGGACTTAATGATGTAGGAAAAATCACTTTCCGTATTGTTTGTTCTCTATCCATCTCTCGAAAATGTGGGCGTATCCTGCCTGGCAGTGCCAGCCTATCTTTTTTATACTGATGTAGGATCACTTTGTGATGTAATTTCATTGACGCAAGGCATTATTTTTTTTTTATGTAGCTGAGCAGGGGGGGGGGGGGGGGGGTTTGGACCCCCCAAACCCCCCCTCTGGATCCGCGCCTGAAACATTAGAATTTCTAAACCGTTTAAAGTTTTGAATCGGACTTATACTTTTTGAAATATTCAATTTTTATTAATTTTGTTTTTTCGGTCAAAAATCGAAATCTGGTCCAAAAAGTGGTAATTTGACTTCAGTGCAATGTAAAAAATAATTTTTCAAAGAATTAACATGAAACTTGGTATAATTATAGTTTGGTTTCTACTTATAAAATTTACAATCGTTCAGATAACAAATAAGACCCCCCTTTAGCAGAAAAAATGATTGTCAATGACCATGGTAAAGCTTAAAATTGACGATTGTTTGCTATTTCTCCTTATCAAACATTTGCGCCCATCATACAAATCCTAAAATATGCATTTCAAGCAGGGAAAAGGGAAGATACATGGATAAATAGAAAGATGTGTAGAGAGGGTTATAACTACACTTGACCCAGACTGTGTCATTTTGGGACTAACATACACCACCGTGGGGACGCTGCAGAGAAACTGAATCTAACCATATAATACTTTTAATATGATTTATTAAAAGTTTTTTTTTTTTTTAATTGAAAAAAAAAATGAAATTGTAAGAAGGCTGAGTTCGAATTTCGTGAAAATCAAACCAAAATTGACGGACAAAATGGCCGCCGTTTGTACGCGAATAGTGTGAAAATATGTTATATCAAGGTTGTGGACCCTATAGAGGTCACAATTTTGAACCGATTTTGATGAAACTTGACATGCATGTTTATAACCCGAAGATCTTGGTTCCCTTCGATATTTGCGCTCATTGATTCGTAACTTCCTGAATTATGGCCCCTGATTGTACGAAAAATCACCCTTTATCCGATTTAAAAAACCGTTTGATTATATCACCGTTACATGGTAATGAAGAATGAGGTAAAATTTCGTGACCAAAATTGACAGACAAAATGGCCGCCGTTTGTACGCGATTAGTGTGAAAATATGTTATATCACGGTTGTGGACCCAATAGAGGTCACAATTTTGAACCGATTTTGATGAAACTTGACATGCATGTTTATAACCCAAAGATCTTGGTTCTTTTCGACATTTGCGCCCATTGGATCGTAACTTACCGAATTACGGCCCCTGACTGTACAAAAAATGACCTTTTTATACGCCCACATTTTTATGTGGACGTACATTGTCGTCGCCCCTGTCCGTCCGTCCGTCCGTCCACAATTTGTTTGTGGACTCTCTACAAGTTACAATTCTTATCCGATTTTGACGAAACTTGAAATATGGGTTTATCCCCAAAAGATCTCGGCTGCTTTCGATATATTGGCATGTATCGGATGAAAACTACATGGATTATGGCCCCTGATTGTACGAAAAATCACGTTTTTAGCTTGTGGACCCTATAGAGCAATCTGTTTCACAGAGAATTACTTACGAATTAACTCTGTAACAGATAAGTGTCCCTTGCACGTGCGTTGACTGCTCACCGCGCAGGTCATTGGCTCAACGGCTCGTGCATTGTTTACATAACACCTAACTGCTTCGGGCAAAATGATGCATTTTACTCATTTTAATACCCATTTACACTAAATAGGAAATATTTTTTTAACTTCAAATACTTCAAACGTCTTTATTTATTTTTCTTTTGCCCCCCAAAAATGTTTGAGAATTTAATTTGTCGGAGTAAAAAAGTTAATATGCCGTACTTATTAAGCCTCGTCGATGTCATGCTTATCAGTGATTGTAGCGGCCAAGCGAATAATATTCACTGCTGGATCAGTTTGCCTATAGAGGTTACAATTTTGAACCGATTTTGATGAAAATTGACATGCATGTTTATAACCCAAAGATAGGGTGCCCCACCCTAAATGAATATCTCCAAATATCTCGACAATTACACCACAATACTAATATATTTAGAAAGCCTTAAATCTGTTTCACACATTTATAGTCACTAAATAAACGACCATGTTGTACTTCATAAGCTATGCTCATTAAACCATACATAAATAATACTGAAAAATGGTTTGGAGTGGCGTCCATAACATCCAGACACTTTTGACTAAAAGATAGGTTACGTGCCCTTGTTTTGAAATTAGTCCCGCTTAACTAGTTTACCGATCATACTACGTCTAATTGACGGGTCGGGATAATCAAGACTACTTTTTTACGAAACATAGAACAAAAAATTGAATTTAGAAGCACAAACATCAGGCAACTCAACAATATTTTTAATAACCTTGTAAAAGTAAAATGAAACTACTGCTAGTATCATATTCTTGCTGTACGGATGTTGAGTCAGAGATATTATTTGTACTTAACCAAAATATGCAGCTTCTAATGGACACAGATCACTAAATATTTCTACGCCGGTACCCACAAATTGTAGGGCCAAGTTATTTGTAGTCTTTCTCCCCCTTTCCCTTTTCCCCCTTTTGCATGGCGATTTTTGTTGACTTTTTGGTGTAGAATCGAAGAAAAGGGTTTAAAAATACATTTTCTGCCAGGTTTTGGTGAATATTCATGATTTTGAGGCGGAAGGATACAAGGGTTGTGAGGTTGGTTACGTTGAAAGGGAGGGCCTAAAATTGCTTGTGTAGTTGTCTCTACTTCCAGTCTGTGTATCTCAAGTTTTTCATGATGAACCTCATACATGCTTTTGGGCCAGAGTTTGCCACATGTTGCTCCATCTGTGACAGAAAGCGTTCTACCCAACGAATATTTGGGAAAAAGTTACAGCCGGTCTAAGAGACGAGAATTAACCACTCGGCAAACCTCGTAAGAATTCGGGAATCTAAACTCGGCTGTATGATGAATTCCGCCATATTGGAACTACTTTAAAGGTCCCGGATGAAACATGGCTGCGCCCATTCCAAACACAAGTTGGCAACCTATTTGGCTAGCGACCTATTCGACCGATCCAGCTGTAAGATAATGACGAAATTACACGTCTATTCTGAGCTGAAGGAATGGATAAAAATAATATATTCTACTTTCATTTGATAGGCATAACGTTGGATTTTATTGGTTGATAAATAGAGACTGTTGTCTTTACTCTAAATAGGTTTCCAACGAACAGGTTGCAGCTCGATCGGTCGAATAGGTCGCTAACGAATAGGTTCCCAATTTGTGTAATAGCGTCGAGTTTTCCTGTTAAAGTAAACCGGTAGCCGCATCGCAAATGTATGGGCGTAGGTACATATCACTTACTGTCATACATCCGAGACTAGATGTAGTTGACGTAGTTTACGGAATCTGTCGAGATTAGCCGAGTGGAGAATTAACATTGAAGTCAATGGGGAAATAATTAGTGATCTGTGGCCTGTCTGTGTATGACAAGGCTGTGACTGATAGGCCTTAGTTTTGAAAATATGATGACTAAATTGTCAGAAAATATGTATAAAGTATTTTGTCTACAGAAAAACTAAAAAAAAGGTTAAATTTAAAAAAAAAAAAATCAAAGTTTGGAGAAAAATTGTGATTTCACTGCAAATTTCTCAATTTTCAGTTTTTATTTAATTTCTAACAGTAAGAAAAATATTTCTATGTCCAATTTTGGTGTTTTCAGTCTGAGAAAGGAAAGATAAAGTGAACAACATTGTAATTTCACCTAATTTTGTCTAAAAATCAGGAATATTCACAAAAAATCTGCAAATTCACCCATTTCGATGTAGAAATTAATGCCTTCATGCCTACTCAAATTAGTCAAAATTTCTAAAAAATGCCCCTTATTTTCATTGCTATTGTAAGTTAGATGGGATCTATAAGTTTGTCAGGTTTAGAAATAGCTGCAGTTTTCCTGCAGAAAATTGAAAATTGGCAACACTGAGTTAATAATATACAGCAGTTGGGTTTATACAAAATGTTCAAAACAGGGGTTGGCTCAATTTGGCCAACAATTTAGCCAAAAAAAGCATTTATTTCTTCTTTGAAACATTAAATTCTTGCATTTCCTTCGTGAAGGAAGCAATATCCCAGTCTTTATAGACATTTTTCACCCCACCATTCTGTTTACAGAGGCTTTTAATGCCCCACCCCACCCTTTTTATTAATGTGTTTTGAGAGTTTTAATTGTACCTGTGTTGACAATTAAATGATAATAATTGGAATTTGTTGTTGAATTACAGTTAGGAATGTTATTTTACACCAATAAATGGTTATTTTGTACATTTCAAGGATTTCTAATCTTTTTTGTTTAAAGGCAAACTTAGAACCCTGAGACATGTCAGGCCAATAAGACCATACCTTGATACAAAACTGGTGTAGATGTGTAAATGCCAGCTTAATGGTCAATATTTTCTTATCGAAATCTAGGATTTGTGGTGTTTGTTGGATTTATGTTACTTATAGAACAGTAAAATGTTAATTTTGATCCTTTTCAGGCCTCTTTTATGATGTCAACTCTGTTATAACTACCATTTTGACTTCATTTTTTCAGGCAATAGATGTAAAGGTCCAGACATCTTGATTCAGCACCAGAATTGCAATAAAGATTTGTATGGTGCCTCTGAGCTTTGAGATATTGATAACATTGAACTATTTCCAAATTTGTAAAAAAAATGTGTATTCTGTGCCCCTTTTGTTAGAGAGGGGTGGACATAGGCCAATTATGGCATTTTTTTCTTTCAGCAAGGCCTATTTTAACCATAATTCACATTTATTGCACCTATTTTAGTTTTTATGTTCATATATTAGCCAGGGATGGTAAATCATATCTGTTAGACAGATTCTTTTGGTAATGTTAGCTTTGCAACCAAAGATAAGATTGATTCAGTCAGTGACATTTTTAGGGGGTGGGGTTACATGTTTCAGTACACACCTTTATAATTTCAATCAATGCAACAGTTTTGTGATTTTTCTGTTTGCATATTGTGCAGGGTTTCCAAAAATATATTACTTGCCAGTCTGGCTATCTAAAAAAAGTGGAAAATTATTGGTTTTTTGAAAGATGCTACATGTAAATTCTGTACATTTTTCCTGACATGACAGTAAAAAAATATATTTTTGAAAAAAATTCCAGATTATGAGTGTTTTCTGTGTAATTTGTTTGTAACTTGTTGTATTTTTTCACAAAACTCAAATACTGCCTTTAATAAGAAAGATTTTTAAATTTTAGCACAAAAGGCCCAGGGACCTGAGATGCACTGCTGTACATAAAGCAGCTTGTATACTTAAAGGGCCATCATTTTTGCAGTTATTCTTTGATTTTGATTTTCTTTCATCGGTGCGTTGCCAGAACATATGGGAAGCATATAAAAAGGGCATTTTGGTGATACCTGAAGTTTCACCCCTATATAGGACACAGATCACTAAATATTTCTACGCCGGTACCCACAGATTGTAGGGCCAAGTTATTTTTAGTCTTTCTCTCCCTTTCCCTTTTTCCCCCCTTTTGCATGGCGATTTTTGTTGACTTTTTGGTGTAGAATCGAAGAAAAGGGTTCAAAAATACATTTTCTGCCAGGTTTTGGTGAATATTCATGATTTTGAGGCGGAAGGATACAAGGGTTGTGAGGTTGGTTACGTTGAAAGGGAGGGCCTAAAATTGCTTGTGTACATGTAGTTGTCTCTACTTCCAGCCTGTGTATCTCAAGTTTTTCATGGTGAACCTCATACATGCTTTTGGGCCAGAGTTTGCCACATGTTGCTCCATCTGTGGCAGAAAGCGTTCTACCCAACGAATATTTGGGAAAAAGTTACAGCCGGTCTAAGAGACGAGAATTAACATTGAAGTCAATGGGGAAATAATTAGTGATCTGTGGCCTAATGGTACAGCTAATTATAAGGCAATTAAAAAAATAAAACGAGCGTAATTTCTAAAGATGCCGTAATAACCAAAAAGTTAAATATTATTGCTATTCAGAATCGTCAACAATAGATTTTTTACGGCTGTAGTAGTGTTTGGTGTTTTGAACATTTCCGCATGCTGTTGCTATTTATAGCCTCAACGAGTGTGCGAGACTGTTAGAAATCAGTAGTAAGTCATTCAACAAAAACGTGGAGGATCAACATGACAAGAACAACTTTTCAGTTGGCACGTTGGGCACCCTACCAAAGATCTTGGTTCCTTTCGATATTTGCGCCTATCCGAATGTAATTTCCTGAATTATGGCCCCTGATTGTCCGAAAAATCACCCTTTTTAGCTTGTGGTCCCTCTGGAGGTCACAATTATTATCCCATTTAAAAAACCGCTTGATTATATCACCGTTACACCCTAAGGAAGGTTGAGTTCGAATTTCGGGAAAATCGGACGAAAATTGCCATACAAAATGGCCGCCGTTTGTACGCGAATACTGTTAAAAAATGGTATATCAAGGTTGTGGACCCTGTAGAAGTCACATTTTTAATTCGATTTTGATGAAAATTGAAATTCATGGTAATAACCCAAAGATCTTGGTTCCTTTCGATATTTGCGATATCGGAACGTAACTTCCTGAATTATGGCCCCTGATTATACGCAAAATCCCCTTATTTTAGCTTGTGGTCACAATTATTATCCGATTTAATAAAACGGTTGATAGTATTACCGTTACACCGTAAGGAAGGTTGAGTTCGAATATCGGGAAAATCGGACCAAAATTGCCATACAAAATGGCCGCCGTTTGTACGAGAATACTGTTAAAAAATTGTATATCATGGTTGTGGACCCTGTAGAGGTTACAATTTTAATTAGATTTTGATGAAACTTGAAATGTATGGTTATAACCAAAAGATCTTGGTTCCTTTCGTTATTTGCGCATATCGGATTGTAACTTCCTGAATTATGGCCCCTGATTGTACGCAAAGTTGCCTTTTTATACGCCCACATTTTTATGTGGACGTATATTGTCGTCGCCCCTGTCCGTCCGTCCGTCCGTCCGTCCACAATTTGTTTGTGGACCCTCTACAGGTCACAATTCTTATCCGATTTTGACGAAACTTGAAATGTAGGTTTATCCCCAAAAGATCTCGGCTGCTTTCGATATTGGCATGTATCGGATGAAAACTTCATGGATTATGGCCCCTGATTGTACGAAAAATCACGTTTTTAGCTTGTGGACCCTATAGAGGTCACAATTTTGAACCGATTTTGATGAAACTTGACATGCAGGTTTATAACCCAAAGATCTTGGTTCCTTTCGATATTTGCGCCTATCGGAATGTAATTTCCTGAATTATGGCCCCTGATTGTCCGAAAAATCACCCTTTTTAGCTTGTGGTCCCTCTGGAGGTCACAATTATTATCCGATTTAAAAAACCGTTTGATTATATCACCGTTACACCCTAAGGAAGGTTGAGTTTGAATTTCGGGAAAATCGGACGAAAATTGCCATACAAAATGGCCGCCGTTTGTACGCGAATACTGTTAAAAAATGGTATATCAAGGTTGTGGACCCTGTAGAAGTCACATTTTTTATTCGATTTTGATGATACTTGAAATTCATGGTTATAACCCAAAGATCTTAGTTCCTTTCGATATTTGTGCTTATCGGAACGTAACTTCCTGAATTATGGCCCCTGATTATACGCAAAATCGCCTTATTTTAGCTTGTGGTCCCTCTGGTGGTCACAATTATTATCCTATTTAATAAAACGGTTGATTATATTACCGTTACACCGTAAGGAAGGTTGAGTTCGAATTTCGGGAAAATCGGACCAAAATTGCCATACAAAATGGCCGCTGTTTGTACGCGAATAATGTTAAAAAATTGTATATCATGGTTGTGGACCCTGTAGAGGTCACAATTTTAATTCGATTTTGATTTAACTTGAAATGCATGATTATAACCCAAAGATCTTGGTTCCTTTCGTTATTTGCGCATATCGGATCGTAACTTCCTGAATTATGGCCCCTGATTGTCCGAAAAATCGCCTATGGTCCCTCTGGAGGTCACAATTATTATCCGATTTGAAAAAACGTTTGACTCTATCACCGTTACACCCTACGGAAGGTTGAGTTCGAATTTCGAGAAAATTGGACCATAATTGCCAGAAAAAATGGCCGCCGTTTGTACGCGAACAGTGTAAAAATATGGTATGTCAAAGTTGTGGACCCTGTAGAGGTGACAATTTTAATTCGATTTTGATGAAACCTGAAATGCTTGTTTATAACCTAAAGATCTTTATTCTTTTCGATATTTGCGCATATCAAATTGTAACTTAATGAATTATGGCCTTTGATTGTAGGAAAAATCACTTTCGGTATTGCTTGTTCTCTGTCTATCTATCGAACAATTATTATCTGATTTAAAAAAAAAACTCTGATTATATTACTGTTGCACCGTAAGGAAGGTTGAGTTAGAATTTCGTGAAAATCGTACCAAATTTGCCGGACGAAATGGTCACCGTTTGTACGCGAATAGTGTAAAAATATGGTATATCATGGTTGTGGACTCTCTACAGGTCACAATTCTTATCCGATTTTGACGAAAAGTAACATTTCTAGGTTGTGTACCGTCAGACCATAATCATTGTCGGCGTCGAATTTCATGAATATCAGACTGGAACTGACCAAAATGGCTGCTCCCAATACAGTATGAAATACAGGACTTAATGATGTAGGAAAAATCACTTTCGGTATTGCTTGTTCTCTATCCATCTCTCAAAAATGTGGGCGTATCCTGCCTGGCAGTGCCAGCCTATCTTTTAGCTTGTGGTCCCCCTGGAGGTCACAATTATTATCCAATTTTAAAAACCGTTTGATTATATTACCGTTACACCGTAGGGAAGGTTGAGTTCGAATTTCGGGAAAATCGGACCAAAATTGACAGACAAAATGGGCGCCGTTTGCACGCAAATACTGGTAAAAAATGGTATATCATGGTTGGGGACCCTGTATAGGTCACAATTTTAATGAAACTTGAAATACATGGTAATAACCCAAAGCTCTTGGTTCCTGTCATTCTTTGCGCGTATCGGATGGTAACTTCCTGAAATGTGGCCCCTGATTATCCGAAAAATCGCCCATGTCCCTCTGGAGGTCACAATTGTTTTAAAAAACGTTTGAGTCTATCACCGTTACACCCTACGGAAGGTTGAGTTCGAATTTCTTACCCAATTAGCAACATGATCCCCAGTCGAATTTGAATTCATTTCGATATTTGCACATATCAAATTCTAACTTAATGATGTAGGAAAAATCACTTTCGGTATTGCGTGTTCTCTATCCATCTCTCGAAAATGTGGGCGTATCCTGCCTGGCAGTGCCAGCCTATCTTTTTTATTCCCATTGTTCAGTATCATTTCAAGCACCTTTAGATACCAACATTGAGATACTAAAACTATTGTGGATGTCTTTTTGAGGTGTCACAAATTTTTGTCACTTTACCTCTCCCATAAAGATACATTTAGTAATAGAGTTTGATAAAGTGTGAACCATTCTTGCTATAATAATTCATAAAAAAACATGATACAAAAAAGAAAATATTAAAAATTTCAAATTACTTTATTCTGAACGGAGTTGTCAGTGTTGGGAGTTTGGACTAGAAATAGGCACCAACTTTCTACGTCTACTAGAATTACTGATCGTTTGAATGACAGGAGATAACGCTACCCACATATTCTCAATTATCAAGTAACATTCAGACTCAGTGGCATTACTAGCCTCGCTTGACAGGCCTTTCATGAGTGTTGACCGATAATGATACCAGTAACTAATGGTAACAGGGCCCTGTTTCACAAAAACTTACATTTAATTCTAACATAAGATAGATGAGTTTCACAAAGCGATTTTGAGCATTTTATTTAAAATCCACTAAAATAATATTTTAAGTTAAAATCTAACCTTAACTTAAAATAGTGGCGTTTCAAAAACCCATTTTAACTAAAATCAATTTTAACTTAGGATAGCCATCACCCTGCCCTAACTTAAAATCAAGACATTGACAAACATTGATTAGAGCTACATTGTTACATTGCAATTATATATAGATATAATTGGAATAATAATAATATTATGAACAGCCAGGGTCGCATAATTTTAATATTCCAACCATCATTCACAAAAACAATTCTCATTCAAATTCTTTTCACCCGTTTATTTTATTGTAAGTCAATTTAAGCATTTGGATGGCGCTCCATATTAGAAATCCAAGAAAAAAAAAACACTCAAAACCCCAGTAAACTTAAACACTGAAAGAAAATAATTTATTCATATCCAATTTCTTTGAAAGAAAAGCCCTCTTATCTATAAAGAAAATATATTCGTGTACAATGGTTTAATATGGCCCATTACTTGGTTTTAGAAAGCCTAAAGGCCTATAATACTAGGCAAACCATATGTAGTATTCACGCATACTTTTGGGAGTTACGATGATATGTAAATAGTAAATACTAAAGAGATAAATCAATAATCTCAAATGTGTTTATTGAAAAATGTTATAGGCCTAGGCCTATTTGAAATTGAATTTTAATTTCAATTTATTATTATTATGAAGTCTTACGTTAATAAAACAACAAAAATAATTGGCATTTTAGGAACCAAAGCTATTTATTCTTGGGGGAAATATCATTTAATTGAGAAAGTATCATTTTCAAAGTATCATTGAAATGGTGGGTCTATGGGAATCACATGTCAAATCTAGGCATTGGAACATTGACTAATTGGTGTATTAAGTTCATAAATACTTTTAAAATGCAACGAAAAATTACAACCTAGATTAGCCGTTTGACTCACAAATATAATATGTTTTTGACAATTCTCCATTAAACTACAAATCCATGCGACTTGGTTTATCGATACACATTATTTCCATTGAAGCCTGCAAGTAAATCAAATTCCCATCTCACGAATCAAATGCCAAGTTCGAGGCCAACACACCGATACTTTTCGAATCACATATTACGCAGTGCACTCATTTATTTCACCTCTCTACGAATGTCTGACCGTGTGCAAACATTGTTTCAACGTATAAAACTCTTCCCATTGATATTGCAACCGTTAATTCACCGTAAGTACCTGCAGCGGAAATGTGCACTGCGCGGGCGCAAGCAATTTTAATTAAAATCTATTAAAATAGCATTTTAAGTTACAGCCTATCTTTGTGAAACGCTTAAAATTTAAAATTTCATTTGATTTTAGTTAAAATCTTCTATATTATTTGGTTTAGCTTAAGTTTTTGTTGATTTGATTATAAATGGATAAATTTTTAAATGTAAGCTGTATGCAATCCACCCAAGGCCCCACGGTGTTGATTTTAAGCTTGCCATGTAAATAATTGTCTAATTAATAATTTCTGTAACACATGAAGCCTAAATAAAGACTCGCAATAGGCAGATTTAGCTCTTGCATAATGTATGTTTAAATAAAAATGGATACGGGTGGTTTCCCCTTGTATGGTCGCATAGATTAGATTAAAACTTTTATAGTTGGTTGTGATAACTTCAAAATTATGTTTGTGTAATATCTAAATAGACAGCGTGTCATCTAATTTCTTTTCCTTTTTCTGTAATGGACCATAAATGATGTTATTTCTTAAAGTACTGGTACGGTAGCCTATTATTAAAATGAAAAGAAAAATTCATTTACAAGTTTTCTGTTGTATTGTTCGGTTGATAAACCATGCGGTTTGATAGAATACGCACGAGCTTTATTAATCTTTGTCTGGGCGAAACTTTAAGTAATCATGTTACAGTAATGGCTATCTAGTATTGCTTGTGCAAGATAAATGCCCAACATGAGCCAATTTGGGCGAAACTTTCTTAGCTCAATATTGTTATACGCCCACAGGTCACAATTCTTACCCCATTTTTGACGAAACTTTAAATATAGGACCCGCAAAAGATCTCGGCTGCTTTCGATATTGGCATGTATCGGATCAAAACTTCATGGATTATGGCCCCTGATTGTAGAGGTCACAATTTTGAACAGATTTTGATGAAACTTGACATGCATGTTTATAACCCAAAGATCTTGGTTCCTTTCGATATTTGCGCCTATCAGAACGTAATTTCCTGAATTATGGCCCCTGATTGTCCAAGAAATCACCTTTTTTTATACGCCCACATTTTCATGTGGACGTATTATGTCGTCGCCCCTGTCCGTCCGTCCGGACGTCCGTCCGTCCACAATTTGTGGACTCTCTACAGGTCACAATTCTTATCCGATTTTGACGAAACTTGAAATATAGGTTTATCCCCAAAAGATCTCGGCTGCTTTCGATATTGGCATGTATCGGATCAAAACTTCATGGATTATGGCCCCTGATTGTACGAAAAATCACGTTTTTAGCTTGTGGACCCTATAGAGGTCACAATTTTGAACCAATTTTGATGAAACTTGACATGCATGTTTGTAACCCAAAGATCTTGGTTCCTTTCGATATTTGCGGCTATCGGAATGTAATTTCCTGAGTTATGGCCCCTGATTGTCCGAAAAATCACCCTTTTTAGCTTGTGGTCCCTCTGGAGGTCACAATTATTATTCGATTTAAAAACCGTTTGATTATATCACCGTTACACCCTAAGGAAGGTTGAGTTCGAATTTCGGGAAAATCGGACGAAAATTGCCATACAAAATGGCCGCCGTTTGTATGCGAATACTGTTAAAAAATGGTATATCAAGGTTGTGGACCCTGTGGAGGTCACAATTTTGATTCGATTTTGATGAAACTTGAAATTCATGGTTATAACCCAAAGATCTTGCTTCCTTTCGATATTTGCGCATATCGGATCGTAACTTCCTGAATTATGGCCCCTGATTATACGCAAAATCGCCTTTTTTTTTTAGCTTGGAGGTCACAATTATTATTCGATTTAAAAAACCGTTTGATTATATCACCGTTACACCCTAAGGAAGGTTGAGTTCGAATTTCGGGAAAATCGGACGAAAATTGCCATACAAAATGGCCGCCGTTTGTACGCGAATACTGTTAAAAAATGGTATATCAAGGTTGTGGACCCTGTGGAGGTCACAATTTTGATTCGATTTTGATGAAACTTGAAATATAGGTTTATCCCCAAAAGATCTCGACTGCTTTCGATATTGGCATGTATCGGATCAAAACTTCATGGATTATTGCCCCTGATTGTACGAAAAATCACGTTTTTAGCTTGTGGACCCTATAGAGGTCACAATTTTGAACCAATTTTGATGAAACTTGACATGCATGTTTGTAACCCAAAGATCTTGGTTCCTTTCGATATTTGCGGCTATCGGAATGTAATTTTCTGAATTATGGCCCCTGATTGTCCGAAAAATCACCCTTTTTAGCTTGTGGTCCCTCTGGAGGTCACAATTATTATTCGATTTAAAAAACCGTTTGATTATATCACCGTTACACCCTAAGGTAGGTTGAGTTCGAATTTCGGGAAAATCGGACGAAAATTGCCATACAAAATGGCCGCCGTTTGTATGCAAATACTGTTAAAAAATGGTATATCAAGGTTGTGGACCCTGTGGAGATCACAATTTTGATTCGATTTTGATGAAACTCGAAATTCATGGTTATAACCCAAAGATCTTGCTTCCTTTCGATATTTGCGCATATCGGATCGTAACTTCCTGAATTATGGCCCCTGATTATACGCAAAATCGCCTTTTTTTTAGCTTGGAGGTCACAATTATTATTCGATTTAAAAAACCGTTTGATTATATCACCGTTACACCCTAAGGAAGGTTGAGTTCGAATTTCGGGAAAATCGGACGAAAATTGCCATACAAAATGGCCGACGTTTGTACGCGAATACTGTTAAAATATGGTATATCAAGGTTGTGGACCCTGTGGAGGTCACAATTTTGATTCGATTTTGATCAAACTTGAAATTCATGGTTATAACCCAAAGATCTTGCTTCCTTTCGATATTTGCGCACATCGGATCGTAACTTCCTGAATAATGGCCCCTGATTATACGCAAAATCGCCTTTTTTTTAGCTTGGAGGTCACAATTATTATCCGATTTAAAAAAACGTTTGATTATATTACCGTTACACCGTAAGGAAGGTTGAGTTCGAATTTTGGGAAAATCAGACCAAACTTGAAATTCATGGTTATAACCCAAAGATCTTGGTTCTTTTCGATATTTGCGCATATCGGATTGTAACTTCCTGAATTATGGCCCCTGGTTATACGCAAAATCCCCCTTTCTTTGGCTTGTGGTCCCTCTGGAGGTCACAATTATTATCCAATTTTAAAAAAACGTTTGATTATATCACCGTTACACTGTAAGGATGGTTGAGTTTGAATTTCGGGAAAATCGGACCAAAATTGACAGACAAAATGGCCGCCGTTTGTACGCGAATACTGTTAAAAAAAAATGATATATCACGGTTGTGGACCCTGTATAGGTCACAATTTTAATTCGATTTTGATGAGGAAGGTTGAGTTCTAATTTCGTGAAAATCGTACCAAAATTGCCGGACGAAATGGTCGCCGTTTGTACGCGAATAGTGTAAAAATGTGGTATATCATGGTCACAATTCTTATCCGATTTTGATGAAAAGTCACATTTCTAGGTTGTGTACCGTCACACCATAATCATTGTCGGTTTTGAATTTCATTAATATCAGACTGGAACTGACCAACTAAATGGCTGCTCCCAATACAGTATGAAATACAGGACTCTCGAAAATGTGGGCGTATCCTGCCTGGCAGTGCCAGCCTATCTTTTAAGCTTGTGGTCCCTCTGGAGGTCAAAATTATTATCCGATTTAAAAAAAAAACCATTTGATTATAGCACCGTTACACCCTAAGGAAGGTTGAGTTCGAATTTCGGGGAAAAATCGGACGAAAATTGCTATACAAAATGGCCGTCGTTTGTACGCGGATATCAAGGTTGTGGACCCTGTAGAGGTCACAATTTTATTTCGATTTTGATGAAACTTGAAATTCATGGTTATAACCCAAAGATCTTGGTTCCTTTCGATATTTGCGCATATCGGATCGTAACTTCCTGAATTATGGCCCCTGATTATACGCAAAATCGCCTCTTTGTTTTAGCTTGTGGTCCCTCTGGAGGTCACAATTATTATCCGATTTAAAAAAAAAAAACGTTTGATGATATTACCGTTACACCGTAAGGAAGGTTGAGTTCGAATTTCGGGAAAATCGGAACAAAATTGCCATACAAAATGACCGCCAATTGTACGCGAATACTGTTTAAAATGGTATATCATGGTTGTGGACCGTCACAATTTTAATTCGATTTTGATGAAACTTGAAATAAATGGTTATAACCCAAAGATCTTGGTTCCTTCCGTTATTTGCGCATATCGGATCGTAACTTCCTGAAATGTGGCCCCTGATTATCCGAAAAATCGCCTATGGTCCCCTCTGGAGGTCACAATTGTTTAAAAAAAACGTTTGACTCTATCACCATTACACCCTACGGAAGGTTGAGTTCGAATTTCTTACCCACTTAGCAACATGATCCCCAGTCGAATTTGAAGCCTACTGAATTGCACCTTTGTAACCCAAAGATCTTAATTCATTTCGATATTTGCACATATCAAATTTGTATCTTAATGATGTCGGAAAAATCACTTTCGGTATTGCTTGTTCTCTACCCATCTCTCGAAAATGTGAGCGTATCCTGCCTGGCAGTGCCAGCCTATCTTTTCGTTTGTTATACTTAAAATCGCTTTGATGAACCGATACCAACTGAAAACAAAATGCTCTTTTATGGAAATTTAAAGAACTCTGCAACAAGGCACACGGGTTCAATAACCATAATATTATTATATTATCTCCCAAGTTCTGCGACTGGCAAGTATATTCGACATTACATTTTAAGTTAGTATTACTCTGGATCGTGTTTAAGATTACTGTATATTTAAATTGCAGGGTGAACCCCAGAAATCATGGAAGAGACCACCGAAAAGCTTGCTGAACAATTTGTTGAACTTTTTCCAAGGCCATTTTTGGAAGCAGTTACTGAAATAAAAACAAATTATAGAATGAAGAATTTAAAATGGGTAACTACACAGTCCGTTGAAAACTTCAAAGTAGAGCTATCGTGGGATATTTATGAAAATTCACCAATAAAAATAAGAAAAAGGGTGAAATTATCGGATAATAATCAAGATAATAAGCCCAAAAGCATAAAGCTAGAACCCCTTCAAACAGTTAGAGTTAAAATTGAGCCAGAATCGCCAAAAATCAACAAGCTTGCTTCCAAGGGTTCAATAGAAAATAACAGTATCGATACGGGGGCAGCAGAACAGAAATCGACGCCCATCCCTTCAAAATCAAGTTCGGCACCACCTAAACGGCGTAGACCTGGCAAAGAACAAATGGTTAACCATTGTGTAAACAATGGCGCAACGCCACAAAAGCACAAATCGTCGACCATCCCTTCAATATCAAGTTCGGCACCACCTCAAAATGACCCGAACCCCGTAAAGAACCCAAAACGACTTTCGTCAAAATCAAGTTCGGCACCACCTCAAAATGACCCGAACCTCGTAAAGAACCCAAAAGGACTTTCGTCAATATCATGTTCGGCACCACCTCAAAATGACCCGAACCCCGTAAAGAACCCAAAAGGACTTTCGTCAAAATCAAGTTCGGCACCACCTCAAAATGCCCCGAACCCCGAAAAAAACCCAAAAGGACTTTTGTCAATATCAAGTTCGGTACAACCTCAAAATGACCCGAACCCCGTAAAGAACCCAAAAGGACTTTCGTCAATATCAAGTTCGGCACCGCCTCAAAATGACCCGAACCCCGTAAAGAACCCAAAAGGACTTTCGTCAATATCAAGTTCGGCACCACCTCAAAATAACCCGAACCCCGTAAAGAACCCAAAAGGACTTTCGTCAAAATCAAGTTCGGCACCACCACAAAATGACCCGAAACCCGTAAAGAACCCAAAAGGACTTTCGTCAAAATCAAGTTCGGCACCACCTCAAAATGGCCCGAAACCCGTAAAAAAAACAAAAAGACTTTCGTCAAAACCAGAAAAGAAAATTAAACGGTTCAGTGTAAATAATGGATGGCGGAATGTTGTACTAGAAAGTGTTATTTATGAAATGTATAACGGCACTGTTGTTATCTATGGCGGCGACTGGCATACCGGTGAAGCGGTGTATTTCTCTTTTCCATCGCTATATTCCTCCGAAGTTATAATTATATCATCTTTTGAAAACTTTGATGACTTCTGGGCCATGGATGCAAAGGCCCGGGAACCCTCTGTCCGCTCGATATCGGGATATAATGCTTATTATATGCCTTGTTTTATTACTGCTGAATCGCTTTGTAAATTTTACAACAACCCTCACGTTTATCAGGGTCGTTACTGATCGATGAGAATAACGAGGAAGATCCTGCACAAAATGAGAATTCCCTATGGCGTCAATCTGTCGACTGATTTTCATTTCATTTTATCGCCACACGCATTTCATTTTATCGCTACTTTCATTTCATTTTATCGCCACTTTCATTTCATTTTATCACCACTTACCTTTCATTTCATTTCATCGCCACTTTCATTTCATTGAATTCCAACTGATGTTTTTAGAATATAGAATACGGCTTGTGTATGGAAACTCGCACTGATCGTAAATAAGGCGTGAAAGGAACTCTGTGACGTTCCTAATTCTGATTCACCTTTATAGCATATCGGATTTTATCATCGTGGTCACTACAGTGTTCACTACAATGCATGGTTACATCTGTTATTTCATAATGTGTAAAAATCTAACCATGTGTAAAATGCAAATCAAAATACATAGGTGGGTCATGTTTTAAAATAATGTTGAAATTTAGTAATTGTCTTTTGTAATAAAAAGTGCTATGTTTTTAAAGTACGGTAACCCTGTACTGTAATAAAATTTTTATTGACGTATTGGTGTCGAAATTTGTCTTATTCGAATTTCAGTATTTTAGGACAGATGGTCTAGCAGGGAACAGCGTCTATTCGATATATTACTATTTTAAAACACAATATAGCTTGTATTATTGTTAATAATTCAGACACGAAACGTGCTTTGCAAATGGATCCGAATAAGAAATTCTTCAAAAACAATTGATAAAACCGGCCCCCCCCCCCCCCCCCCTGCTCAGACTTGAAAATTTTTTATGCGATTTTATTGGCGATTTAGACATGTAATTTTGGAATTTATCTTCCGGAAATACGTCAGAATGAACTAAATTGAACCTAATTTACCAAATTAATCGGTTGAGAGCAATTAGTTAATCAATAATCAAAAAATCCTGGATCCGCGCCTGATTAGCGTTAGATCCCATAGTTTTAACTCCATCCACGAGTGAAATATTCCCATGGTTAAAAAGACTTTAAAAAAACATGACATCTCCAATCTTTTCCAGTAGCTGCCTTAAGAAGAGTTCGGGTTATGGAAAAAGCAAAATGACAGCGATTGACAAGGTCCACTGGACAGCTCTAAAATAATAGGAATTACACAGTTAATAGATAGGCTACCAATTTGTAAATCCGGTTTTATGATTGAAGTCGATTAAAGATACATTATGGGAGATTAGATAAAGCGCTGGCAGGTCTCACTATGCTAGTTGAAAACTAGGTGATGTAAAGAGAATTTGCTGGAAATTTCACTCAAATAGATTCTTTCTGAACCGAAAGAATCGGTATGATGAAAAAAAACAGTCTCGATTATCAATTTCATGAATGAAAGTTGAGTAGCAAATCGAATCCTTATCCAGTAAATAGCGCAGGCTATCAATGTCATCGAGAGTTGTTTAAGATAACATTTCAGGCCTAAAGAAAGACCTGCGATAGGCAGATTTAACTCTTGCATAATGCATGTTTGATTAAAGCTAATTTATGAATGGTAAACATAGAACTGTTCCGGCAATCCTAAGTGAGTAAATTGATAAATTTACTTCTAATTTCTAAGTAAAATTATTTATGGGAAGACTTAAACATCTTCTACCAACCCTTATCACCCACCCACCATTCAACTCAACAAAATGCTATCCATTATATGCGCCAGGGTGCTGCAGCTAATTGTCTTGGTTTATTAGAGGGAATGCCTATCCCCTAAATATAATGAAGCCTTTTCTGCAAGGGACATTCGTGCCATTTCTGAAATAATCTAGCTTTCATCAAACAAAGTTTCTGCTCCGTGCACGCCGACATGTTTAAGCTATATATATTAAGATGCAAAAGGATAGCTGCCTAGTCGTTCGAATGGGACAGAAAGCCGAGTTCCCGTGTACACATTGGAGTGCACGTAAAAGATCCCTTGGTAGTTGGAATTCGATATAAGAGTAGACCGTAGCGCCGCTGCCAGGGCAAAATTTCCCTCATAGCACACTGTAAGGCGTATGCCCGTCTCCCATTAGCCCAGGTTAGGTGCAAAAGAGTAGGACGTTAAACCCCATTTCATTTCATTTCTTGTATATATTTTAATCCCCTACTTTCAGGGTGTTCGGATTTTTGGGAACGATATAAACCGTTATTATTAAGCATGAAAATCGGCCAAGGTTTTATTTTATCCTTCAAAGTGAAAATATTTCACCCCTACATTATTTGTTTCGCCTACAGTTCTCCAGGAAGTGAATTTCTAGTGTCCGGGGAATGTTTGATTGGAATTTAGGTCGGCAAAAAGTAAGATTTCGGTTACAAAACTACATAAATACGGCTATGTTTGAACACTTCCAAATTGCGCACTTTCACGTTTCTTCAAATCTTCGTGGTGTGTTGTAGATTCGGATTAAGCTTGTGGGGGACCCAGGACATACCAGTTGTGCGCGGGCCCCATTGTTGTTTGTTCAAATTGTTCTTACTGATCGTACTAGTATATACTCCGCCCCCTTGAGTGACTTTGGTGTTTTCCTCCAGGACTTTTTTTTTATATTAGGATTAATTTCCGTGAAATCTGAGACAATTTTTAGGCAGCGATTTCATTGAAGTTTAGAATTTGTAGACAATTTATTTTAGGTGACCCAGAATTGTGGTGGTCCCCTAGATCCGGTACTGGGGGGTGGGGATGGCTGAATGGTTAGCGTATGCGCGCTGTATCATAAAGTATGTCACTGAGTCAACTGGTGTGGTTTTGATTCCCCGGTTGAAATGAAATGAAATGGGGTTTAACGTCCTACTGATTCCCCGGTTGTACGTGACAAGAAGTAGGCATTCAGCATTAGATAGCGAATAATTAGCTATTATTCAATTTTATTCAATTCCTATACACGTAGATTTCTCACTCCATGGCCGATAGTCGTTGTGTCGATATTTGGTATTCGCTATTCTATATTTTGATATAAAATGTTAAACATAGAAACACTTGGCCTTAAACATGCATTATACAAATGCTTAATCTGCCTATTGTAAGTCTTTCTTTAGGCCTGACATATTATCTAATTATTACTTGGACACTCATTAACTTATGCAGACCATAATCAACCCTTGATGCCATCGTTGAATACATTTAGTGATGGATAATTCCTCGTAAAAATGGATAATCGAAACATTGTTTATTATCGTACCAATAAAGCTAGTCTAAAATTGAATAGCTAATGTCGCAGTTCAGAGTGAAGCAATTTTGACTGACATATTCAGCATATTCTCTTTTCATTAACTGTAGCGAGAACTGTCAGCTCTTTATCTAGTAAAGTGAAATGAAATGAATGGATTTGAAAATAGAATGTAGTACCAATATTTATTCAAGGAGGTTTTTGAAATATTTTATCTGAAATATGCGAAATGTTTAGAAGATATATCATTGTAAGGAGTAGTGCCATGGAGGTGATTTTACATTTTCTATCAAATTTTGGTATTTAGACGGTAAAGAGGTGTGAAATATGAAAATAACATTTTTAAAAAAATGATGACACACAGCATAATCTTTGACTTCGTGTAAAACACAAAATGGGAAAGGACATCACCCTTTGTACATGTAATTACAATCATTAAAATGATCGTCGTTATGATTAAATAAAATTCCGTTAAAGACCGAAAACTGGAATAAATTTAACATTGAGGTAACTTCGAGAGAGAATTACCTGTCTGATCCCAATTTCGAGTAAAAAAGAATATTAATTGCCTCCTTTTACATACAGTTTCTAGGTTAGAAAATCAAATTACCAATCAATAAGACAACACAAAAAGTTAGGTTTTACCAGATTACAACGTGTACCAGATTACAACACGTACAAGACCCAGAGCACAAGACAACAGAAGAAGAACTAAATTTATCCTGTATTCACCCCAATATATGTGTACATTACTTTATTTCGAATTTCCATTACAATTGTTCGTTAGCCCAATGCGTAACTATGATCAGGATGATAAAATCAAAGGTCAACATCATCATAGTACATCGTTAAGGACATGGTAAAGTGACACCAGCTACGTCTACACTAGCAGCATTCACCGTCTACACTAGCCTTTTAAATCCCGGTTTTTTCCTAAAAGCCGGCTTTTTCAATTTTTCAATCGTAAAAGCCGGCTTTTTAAAATCTGGCAATTATTGAGGGATTTTTCAAAATCAAAAAGCCGGCTTTTTCAAAAAAAACGGCAATTTTATGTGTGTAGACGGTAAATCCGGGATTTATCAAGTACCTGGATGTCATTCGTCCCGAGCTTCCGTACATTCATAACATTGGCATTGCTTCCGGTTCTAAGAAATTGCGGTAAATCTCAAATCCATCTATAGCCTAGCCTATTTAATTTCAACATGCCTAACCTAAAATGGGTGCACGTCGTTTTCTCGCCCTCTTCCGTAAGTCTGTCAGCGATCTGTTATATTCCAGAAGCTGGATATATAATTGCACCAAAGTAACCAAAGTAATCATTATTATTATATTATTATCTCTGCAAAATTGACTGAAGCCGATGGCGTAATAAATAAACCGGAAGTTCCACAAATAACGAAGGTCGGTGGTCATCGTCTTTTTCCGTTCAGTCAGCGTAGGCGCTACACTTGAAAAAGCCGGGTTTTTAAAAAACCGGGTTTTTAAAAAGCCGGTTTTTCCAAGCCTAGTGTAGACGAAGCTCTTGTTGCAAACTAATCTCGACACTAACAAGGCTGGACATATTAATATTATTTTCCAACACAGAATAATGGCGCTTGGATACAGATTGTACGCCCGCTTGTTATCATGTAAAGGGGAATTTCAATTTCATCATATTCTTGCCCAATCGCCCTTACACCCACAGAAAAAAAAATGATAAAAGTTGAGAACAGCTATTATCTCTCATTCGTCAATTGATACTCTGATCTAACTAGTAGTATGTAGTGCAGCATTTAAGTCTCAGATTTTCTATTTCCATTTCTGTTTCTATAGTGTGAGATTTTCGCGTCTTTACTACCGCGCGGTTGATGTGTCGTATATGAGATTTGATAATAATAAGCGAAAAATTATATATAAACTTCTTTATGTAAGCAGTACTTCCGGTAGAGTGCTAAATAAAAATGCAGTAAAATCAGGTCGTCAATTGAAATAGTATAGACCATTACTATCACAATTATCGATTATTCATATTATAGACAATTTTCACTGTCACTACTTAATTTAATATTATTCACACGGGACGTTCTAAAAACGGACGAAAACAGAACTGTCAAAATCTAAGCCATCGGTATCAAGTGTTGGTAAATGTTTACATTTTGGATAGCGTTTACAGTATTAAATACTTTGAGGGTTTGATATTGAATTTGTTACCTATTAATATAGTTTGTGTAGGGCAATTATTTTTCTATGCATTACCATTTGCTATTTGGGTCATTCCGTGTCAAATCACCCCCAAAAATGTAAAATCTAAACCGTACCCTCTTCGATTTAGCTCACATTTGATTTGGTGTATATTTGGACAGGAAAACTGATATTTCAAATTTTATTTTGACCCGACCAATGGTTGCCGATATATGACTGTCTTAATTTGGGGAATTTCGGCCATCACTCAGCAACCAATAAGTCAAAATTGCTATAATAAGTATTTCTGGAATTGGAATTCCACACGGATTCCAAATATGCCCTTATTTTTGACATGGGTGAATTTTGAGGTGTCAACATCCATTGACATTGACTTTAACCTTGAACTTGACCTTGTGGAATTCCTGACCATGAGATTAACGTTCGTGCAAAAACAAGCCGAAAATGTTTTCTCCACTATCAAAAAATTGGTGGTAAAATTTTTTTATAAGCCTATAAAATCAGTCAAATGTCCACCCATGAGGCTGAAAATCATTGTTTTTGCACTTAAAACAGGGTATTGTTCTTTGAGTCATAGTAACCTGCTGCAGACTTCCTAAAGACAGTTAATTATGATTAAAACCGAAAATAATCCTCCTTTTAATTGTTCTGAACATATTACATGTAATTAAAAGGTCGCACTGAAGGTTTTCAAACTGCAAAGTTCCTTTAATGGTATGTGCAGATTCAAACCTTGGTATCACAGAGGAATGACGTAGAATAAAGCGTCGGTCCTTTGTATGCTGTCTTTATTATGATCACCAATGGATTGGCATGGTTGACGAAATTTCAAAAGAATTCGGGGACATTAGGATAGATTTTATGCATCCACATGGACCTGCTAAAAGATGTCAATGTCCATTTTCGAAGGATAAGTATTGGATTCAAGAATTTGACATTCTTTGCACTCTTGAAGCAACGCCACTTAATAATAATAATAATAATTTACATTTATATAGCGCTTAATGCATTCATGAGCATGCTTTTAGCGCTGTAAGTTAATAGCTCCTGTGGATAATATATCGTGAACATATGTGTCTTAAGTCTAGACCGAAATTGAGCAACTGTTTCTGAACACTTTATTTTGTCAGGTACGTCATTCCACGGTCTTGGACCACATACACTGAAGGCTTTATCACCAAAAGATTTTAATTTAGTCGAAGGTACAACAAGTGATAGACTATTCGGAGTGGTCGGTTTGGTACATACGGCTGCATAAGATCTGTGACATATGATGGAGCTGAATCATGCTGAGATTTGTAAACCAGTGTTACTTCATTTTCATCAAAAAGCTACTTCATCAGCAAAAATGACATCTTGAAAATTTTTTGAATGTGCAAAGACTGGGTCATTGATGATGAAATTAGTTTGAAAACCTTCATTGAGATCTTTTAATTACATGTAATATATGTTCAGACCAATTAAAAGGAGGATTATTTGCTGTTTTAATCATAACTAGAACTGCGATGCAGTAATGACGGGTTTCACCGGTGCCACGTGACCCTTGAACTTATGTCAATTTCGGCGCCATGTTACCCTTGAACACATGTCACTTCTGGTACCAATGAAACTATTAAACAGGTTTCCACATAAACATTGCACATATGAAATAAAACAGACGCAGAATCAACCAAATCCAGCAATATCAATTCATTTTATATATTTGTTACATGTAAGTGATTCTATCAAAATCACATTACTTCCGGTGATCATGTAAATGTTCAATTAGTTTTATGAAATCCGAATGGTGAAAATTTGATGTAAATCGAATAATAATTGCCACTTTTATAGAACAAAACCCTTGAAAAGTGACTTGTAGAAAATTGTCTATTTCTCTGCAACCGTACAAGTTAGAAACCATTTTTTTGGTATCTGTATGACCGTAAGGGTTAATTCTATTTGTTGATTGGAATCAAAGATCATAATTCTGAGCACATTACAAAAAAGACACATTTGAATAAAATATACTTAAAATCGCTTTGATCAACCGATACCAACTGAAAACTAGATGCTCTTTTATGGAAATTTAAAGAACTCTGCAACAAGGTACACGGGTGCAATAACCATAATATTATTATATTATCTCCCAAGTTTTGCGACTGGCAAGTATATTCGACCATACATTTTAAGTTAGTATTACTCTGAATCGTGTTTAAGATTACTGTATATTTAAATTGCAGGGTGAACCCAAGAAATCATGGAAAAAAACACCGAAAAGCTTGCTGAACAATTTGTTGAACTTTTTCCAAGGCCATTTTTGGAAGCAGTCACTGAAATAAAAACAAATTATAGAATGAAGAATTTAAAATGGGTAACTACACAGCCCGTTGAAAACTTCAAAGTAGAGCTATCGTGGGATATTTATGAAAATTCACCAATAAAAATAAGAAAAAGGGTGAAATTATCGGATAATAATCAAGATAATAGGCCCAAAAGCATAAAGCTAGAACCCCTTCAAACAGTTCGAGTTAAAACTGAGCCAGAATCGCCAAAAATCGACAAGTTTGCTTCTAAGTGTTCAATAGAAAATAACAGTATCGATACGGGGGCAGCAGAACAGAAATCGTCGCCCATCCCTCCAAAATCGAGTTCGGCACCACCTAAAAATGTCCCGAAGCTCAGAAAGAACAAACGGTGTAGACCTGGCAACGAACAAATGGTTAACCATTGTGTAAACAATGGCGCAACGCCACAAAAGCACAAATCGTCGACCATCCCTTCAATATCGAATTCGGCACCACCTGAAAATGACCCGAACCCCGTAAAGAACCCAAAAGGACTTTCGTCAAAATCAAGTTCGGCAACACCTCAAAATGACCCGAACCCCGTAAAGAACCCAAAAGGACTTTCGTCAAAACCAGAAAAGATTATTGCACATTCCAGTGTAAATAATGGATGGCGGAATGTTGTCCTAGAAAGTGTTATTCATGAAATGTATAACGGTACTGTTGTTATTTATGGCGGTGACCTTCATTCTGGTGAAGGGTTGTATTTCTCTTTTCCGTCGCTATATTGCACCGAAGTAACAGTTATATCAATGCTTGATAACTATTATGACTTCTTGGACATTGATGCGAGGATCCGGGAACACGCTGTCCGCACTATATAATAATGCTTATTGGATGCCTTGTTTTATTACTGCTCAATCGATGTCTAAACGACACCACAACCCCGACGTTTATCAGTGTCGTTACTGATCGATAAGAATGACGAGGAAGATCTTGCACAAAACGAGAATTCAGAACTTAAAGGGGAATTCCCTCTGACACAAATCTGGTGACATTCGACTGACTTCCATTTCATTTTATCGCCACTTACATTTCATCGCCACTTGCATTTCATTTCATCGCTACTTGCATTTCATTTCATCGCTACTTGCATTTCATTTAATTTCAACTGATGATAATTCTTTAGTGGCATTTAGCGATTGGAGACATAACAGAACTAACACAGTTATATGGGAAAACAATCACTGATTTATTATAAACAAGCACGACGTTTCGATAAGTATCCTCATATCGTTATCAAGCACAATGACATTTAGTCTATATATATATATACAAATGTACAATATGAAGCCATGCTTAATTAATTGTTAATGATTATTAAGAGTTCAAATAAATATAGTTAATAGTATATACCGACAAAGAACTAAAGATCACTATAGGTACATCAAATGGGTAATCATGAAGCCATTTTGCATTATGATTAACAGGTGTTAAGTCCAGACAACTATGTAAACCTTACTAGGTTGACAAGGATATAAGTTGGAGAAACCACAGTGTGTTCTGCTAAGATGAAACAAATTAACTAAGAACACATTGTAATTAGGCCCTTGGGGGGGGGGGGGGTATTGGCAGTTAAAAAATGATTGTAAATAAGGATGAGTTAACAATAAATTCATACAAAAAGGTCCATAATTAATTATAATTGATTTTTGATAACTGCATCATAGGCGCTCGGAATAAACAGTTTCTCCAATGTAGATCTTCTGGCACGAGCAGTTGACTGTAGATGGCTCCTTTGGGCTGTGTGGGAATGGTTGTAGTTTTCCATTAGCTTTTAGGATCTGTTTCAAGGATGTAGGGATAGTGAAGAAAGTGTATAAGTTGGACTTCTTTAACAATCGGCTGACCTTGTAGCTGAGATTCCCGTAAAACGGCAGGGTGACACTAATGGGTGACTTTTCTGGTTTTTGTTGGGTCCTTTTGTTATTGTTTAATGTGGCCTGAATAATTATTTAGGTTGCAGAATACATGACGTAGGTGATCTATTTCATCGTTGAGATATTCTGGTTCACAAATGTTGACAGCTCTGCGTATTAAGGTGTATATTAGGGTTATTTTAACACTACGGGGGTGATTTGAGTTATAATTGATATACTGGTCTGTATGCGTCGGTTTTCGGTAAATTTAAGTTTTCAAGTGACCTGATTTTCTCTGTACGTGAACGTCTAAAAATGGTAGGACACTGACGATGTGTTAAAATATAGAATACGGCTTGTGTATGGAAACTCGCACTGATCGTAAATAAGGAACTCTGGGACGTCCGATTTCTTATTGACATTTTCAACATATCGGATTTCATCACCGTGTTCACTAACAGTGCATGGTTGCTGTTATTTCATAATGTGTAAAAATTTAACCTTGTGTAAAATGCAAATCAAAATACAGAGGTGGGTCATGTTTTAAAATAATGATGAAATTTAGTAGTTGTCTTTTCTAATAAAAAGTGGTGTACACATTATTTGAATTGAAAATTGACCACCGCAAACCCATTTTCCAAGCATTTTAGACCAAAGCAGAAGAAGGCAAATTTTTGATTTCCTGATATATACAATTAGAAAACAGAATGACCTAAGAGCACTATCATAAGATGATTTCAGAACTCTCTTGAGGGTCAAAAATAAAGACCTTTTATTCTCCGCGATGAAAATAATGCAAATTATAATATACATACATTACACGTAAGTGATTTTAAGATTATAATTAAAAAATTTTGCGAAAAACTCAAAACTGGCAAGTTTTTAGCGATTATTTCGGTGATAATGACTTATGAAAAACTAAGTAGAGGTTAAAAGACGAATTACACGGTTCTCGGTATAATAAGATCAAACTCATAAAGTTCTTTCCTTGTAGTACACTTCTTTTTTGTGTTGTCAGTCATTTTTCTTCCTTTCTTTTCTTTCTCCTGTCCTTCTTTCTTTTCTTGCCTCCCCTCTCCGTCCTTTCTCTTTTCTTCTTGCTTTTTTCTTTCTCTTTTTTTTTCTTTTCTTCTTTCTTTAGGCTTAGGCCAAGTCCGGCACGGCGTGTCCATAATAGTGTGTACGTTAAAGATCATTTCGATGTAACAGTAGATCGTGGTTCAACTGTACGTGCAAAATGTCCACCACAGCACACTGTATACCCGTCTTCATTAGCCCAGTCGGAGCAGAAAAGTAGAACATTATCTAGTAAATGAACAATCGAACACTGCTATTTATTTAACGTACGATAACCATGTACGGGTGACCGAATGGTAAGCACGTGCGCGCTGTATCATAAAGCCTGTCATTGGGTCAATTGGCGTGATGTCGCCTTCCATCGTCGTGGGTTTTCTCCGGGTCCTCCGATTCCCTTCCATTGCTAAAGACCCCTACGCACAAGCAAATTATTGAAATAATTTTTAAAAAAAAAATTGGTCCCAAAATGACCTAGTTTGTGTCGAGTGGATGTTTAACCCATGTCTCTCTCCAGGCGCGGATCCAGGATTTTTTGCAGGGGGGGGGGGCTAGGTTTGATAATTGCTTAACTAATTGTGCTCAACCGATTAACAGAAAAATTTGGTAAATTAGATTCAATTTGGTTTATTCTGACGTATTTCCGGAAGGTAAATTCCAAAATTACAGGTCTAAATCGCCAATAAAATCGCATAAAAAATTTTCAAGCCTGAGCAGGCTATCTGGATCCGCGCCTGCTCTGTCTGTCTGTCTGTCTGTCTGTCTCTGTCTCTCTCTCTTCTCTCTCTCTCTCTTTCTCTCTCTCACTTACTCACGTGACACTATAATAAGAACCGCTAACCCAGTTAATAATAGGCAACCCATGTTACATTAGCAAATGAATCCCCCAAAACACCTGTTTCATGGACAAATTCAGGCCTGTCAGTCTGAACACTATTTTGTTACCTCAAAAAACGAGGTTTGGGACCGTTTTAGTATCGTCTGTTCCTATTTAGTGTGTGATTACTACCCGATGTTCAACTATTCGTCATTTCATTCATATTGTTTATATCCACAGGATCCGCGAAGCAGACGATAGATTTGTCACGTGACAGTAGAGTCAGAAAACTAATAAAACGCAAAAAAAGGTCATTTGTTTTTCTCTTTTCGTCCAGATTATCCAGTTGCTTCTTTCGTTATCATTAAATGCTTTACTTTATACAACCGTGTGCCAAAATCGAAACAGCCTAATTACCAGAAACTACAATGAGAATTTTATCGTTGTACATTCACAGGTCACAAAGAGGCATGAAGTTAAGGCGTTTATGTGTAGGCTCCTGGTTGTTTTTTAGTCTTTTCAACACACTAATTAGTTTATATTGATTGATACTTTCATTTAATACATTGTTAAACATGAAATGCCAGCTATGAATTCTTCGAATCCCAATTATCAATGGTTCTTTCGCGTGCACGCCGATATATTTTGCCCCATATTAACGACTATTATCTATTCCATGTCACCTCCATAAACGCCACCCCTGACCAGACAAGAGGTATCCCAACGAGTCTTCTCGGTCCATTTCAGGATTTGAACGCAGGACATTCTAATCTAGCTACTACTGTCTTACCCCTCGGTCACAGGCACTTGCAGTGATTAAAATAAAACTTCTTACCACTGCTTGAATAGCATTGCTAATAAAACAACGTGTATCGCCCGACATATTGATTTGACTGGTTGAAGTTATTTTGTCCGCTGTCATCTCATAACATTCACTAGTTCGAACACTTTCCGTCATTTTTATTGCCAACGAGACTTTATTTGTTAATTATACACCTTCCAATGTTTTTGAATTGTTCACTTTATAGCGTTATTAATAACAAATCAAACTTGAAGCATTATTACTTAGTATTCGTATCCTCGACGGACCGGAAGTAGGGCGAAATGTGGTCAAAGGAATTCCTTTCAAAGGGAATCCGCTTTAAATGCCTGTACTCTCGGCTACTGTGTAGTGTAAACTATAACAATGTTAGTAACAACTTGAAGATACATTTCCACAAAAGCATTTATAGGACTGCTATTTCCCCCCCAAAGTATGATATATATTGTACAGTATATATATATGAAAAGTAAAAAAAACTCTGTCTTACTTGATAACACCTGGAGGTAACATATTATTCTCCGTCACTTTACGAAAAAATTTTCTTAAAATATTCTTCCGATTAATATGTTTGAGTGGTGTCCAAATATATCATCAAATTACACAGTTTGTACAAGGGAAGGCATCTTTAATGAGGGCAGCTAGAACAGCCAAATACCATTTTTTATACTCATCGTGACAGAATGTTATTTTAAAGTGCATTAGCAAGTTTTATTTAAACATTTATTGTTTATTTTGTCTCCACTGTTTTCAAGGGGATCTATGTATTGACCCCATACAGTCACCTTGGGAATTGAACACACTTGAGAGGCATATGCGTACAGAACTATTTGATTTTTAAACAGAATATTACAGAATATGAATATTAAGTTTGTTATTGTGGAAATTTTGGTCCGGACGTTTGGCGTACTCATATTTTGAGGTCCAACTGTCAAGGCTTATTTTACATACACGGGAATTTCTTTTTCCACCCAATTCGAACGATTAGTGACAGAGGGTTTTGGCAATCAGAAACCCTAGCTGGTAGGCAGAACAGAGTAGAAAAGTATCAGTTTATGCATCACACTGATATTTTCGGCTGAAATCAATCAAGATGATACTAAGTGCAGGCGCGGATCCAGGATTTTTTGCAGGGGGGGGGGGGTCTAGGTTTGATAATTGCTTAACTAATTGCCCTCCCCCAGAAAAATTTGGTAAATTAGATTAAATTTGGTTCATTCTGACGTATTTCCGGAAGGTAAATTCCAAAATTACAGGTCTAAATCGCCAATAACATCGCAAAAATTTTTTTTCAAGTCTGAGCGGGGGGTGGGGGGGGGGGGCGGACCCACTGGACCCCCCCCTCCCCGTTTTGGATCCGCGCCTGAAGTGGTAAAGTTCTGGGTTGGTCTGGGGTCCATTTGCGCCACGGTCTGGGCTCCAACGGCGCTGGTCTGGAGCTTTTCAGCGCCGGCACGGAGTCAAACGGCACCGGTTTTGGTGGCTTACTCGAGGCGCCGGTTTTGGTAGTTGGACTCATATCGGTCTTTAGCCCCACCTCGTACTTGAGGTAAACTGTGTGTAGCAGGCCCATTTGATTGTTCTCTTTGTGGCGTATTCTGTATTTATTTGCCTGCTATTTACATATACCTGTATTATTTGATTGATAAAGACGAAGGTATTAAACTCAGTAATTGTGTATTCATAAAATTGTACATTGTGTTTTATTTATAATTTCATTTCCAATTGTTTCAAAGCTATTAATACTGAAACTGAAAATACCACAAAGTAAAACTTCCTCTTATATAAAAAGTTTTTTTTCCCAACACAATAAAACTATGGAATAGTCTTCCAACACACGTGCAGTTATCGCCGTCTCTCAATACTTTTAAATCCAGTCTCCTGAGCCAATATCATATACATAGAATACCTAGTTTACTTTCATTATGGAAACCGCAAAGAAAATATCATTCACTGCCAACTAAGAAATAAATCTAGTAATCTCAATAATCTCCATTTCCACCACTACCTATCGATCCGAATCAAAAATATGTCCAAAATGCAATTCTGTTGATGAAGATAACCATCACTATTAAACTTCTCTTGCCCATCTTATTTAACTATTACAAACGATCTACTCAATTCATTAAAGGTATTCACGGAAATTATTAGTCTAGATTTAAATTTAAATGGCTCTATACCGACCTTTCGAGCACCTCTAATATTTTAATTTTTGAAGCAGTCCATAATTTTTTTAAATGTAGCACAAGTTTTTGATTCCCTTTTACATTTTGTTTTACTATATTTCGTACATATCATTTTCACATGAAACTGTATAGATGTTCGGTTTTACCATTTATAGTATTTAATCTTATATTTTTATGTAGATGATTATATTTATATTGTGTATTATTTTCTGTATCCCCAGGAAAGAACTTATATAGGCTTTGCCTGTTGTTCAATCCTTTTCAAATGAATATTGTTTAAACTAAACTAAATAAACCAACATTATATACAAAACACTCTTTATACTATCGATCCGTTTAAACCCATTGTCTGAAATAACAGTCTGCGTTTTGCGTTCGGTTCGACTGCACACGTCCCCTTTTAAGTAGAGCTCTATTTGAATATTTTAATATAGCCCACTTTATATCTCACGTGACCTTTATGAGGCTACGCAGAAGTTGTTGTTCATAAAACATGTAATATCATAACTTATCAAGTTGGTCTTAAGCTATCCGTAATATTTACAACACAAATATTTACTGGTGAATTAACGGTCAACACAGCCCTTGTTCTATATCATTGGTAAATAAACCCTAAACCCTTAAACCGTAGTATAAACACTATTATATACGGGGGTCAACGTAGATTCACCACCAGGGATTTGTTATTCTTTTTTTCCCAAACAGAATTAAATTTCTACAGTCCAATCAGATAGAATTTTCCATTCCCAGTAGTCTCGATTATCAAGACACAGGTTAGATACACAACAGATATACATGTATAATGACGTCAAGAATTCGGGAATGTTCTTACTGTGAGCCACAGTAAATTGTAGTTAGTTCTACCAGCTAAGCGAGTATAGATATATCATAAGTATTATAAGTAACAAAATCAACGATACAGGCGATGGCAGAAGACACAGTGGGTAATACAAGGCTTCATGTTGGAGATATCATAGTTATAACAGTTTATTTTCTTTTCGTTCTATTTGTTGGATTATGGGTGAGCGCGTGTGCTTTTATTATTGTGTTATATTAAGAATAGCGTATCTCTACCACCGCAGTCAGGATTTGCCGCTGGCTTGCATTTTAATGCATTTGATTGATAAATGTGTTGACCCACCAAGCAATGTAAATTCCTTTTTTCTTTCACTAATTAGCTCGATATATTTAGAACACTGGGGTCTATACCATTCCTTTGGTAGGCGTGTTAGTGAAGGCTGTAAGTGCAATCAATTGAGCCTAGGTGTGGGGCAGTTATATATTCTAAAAGAACTTTTTAATTGCATTATTATATGTTAGAAAGAGCAGTATCGGTGAAAATACAGAACAATTTTGTTTACCTGTTCAAAACGTAAATATTTTTCTGAACAGGTGTTAAAACAGAAAGATCTTGACTCGGGGCAGTCTTCTCCAGAACTCACAGAACGCTATGTATAGCCTATGTTTCGTCAAAGGTAGTTCTCTATAGTTTAGAATGCATTTAAATGCAGGTGTAAAAGTTAAATTATATTATCTTTCCGATCTATGCGAATATTTATTGACTTTTATAATATGATCTTTGGATTATCTTATATGTATGCTAAGTATTGAAAGTATTCAAAACGATGCTCCCAATTCTGCTGCGAAAAGCTCATGTCTAGTCTTTCGGATGGGACAAAGCGAAGTCATGTGTATACATTGGCGTGCACGTAAAAGATCACTGGCAATTGGAATTCTATATACGCACTAGCCATTCGTCTATCCACCCCATTTACTCATAGCACACTGTATAGCGTATGCCGGTCTTCATAAGCCCGGTCAGAGCAAAACAGTAGGTCGTTAAACCCCATTTCATTTCAGTTCATTTTCAAGTATACTAGTTTATGTTCATTATAGTCGGAAATTACTGTTACATGATTTACATGGTTAACATTAATTTATATAGATCTCAAACACGATATAGTTTAATTTACATTATGCAAGAGCAAAATCTAGCCTAATGCAGGTGGGTTTTATCTAGATTATTAATTAGGCATTAATTAAGACGCTGGCTCGCTAGCCTGGCGATCGGGTGCTTGATCCCTGAAGTGGCCGACAAAGTTAATCCAGATTTTCCGGTGTGGTTTCCCTCTTGTCAGTAAAGCAGGGCTGAGGGCCTGACAAGGACAGCTGTCTAGTCGTTCGGGTGATACGAAAAACCGAGGTCCCGCGTACACATTGGTGTGCATGTAAAAGATTCCTTGGCAGTTGGGATTCGATATAAGAGTGGGCCGTAGCGCCACTGCCCGGGCAATTTTTTCCTAATAGCACACTGTGTGGCGTATGCATGTCTCCATTTCCCAAGGTTAGGAGCAGAACAGTAGGGCGTTAAACGCCATTTCATTTCCATTATCCAGACCATAATCAACTCTCGGTCGCATCGCTAGCCTGCGATCTCAAGTGGATTGTGATCCGATTTACTGCATAACTTTCCTTCAAGATTTTATGATTAAATGGATAATCGAGATTGTGATATTTGTCGTACCGAATTTGGTAATGATGATCGAAGCAAGGCGGAAATTTCAATCGCTTAATCCTCGGTCCATAGTGGATCAATTTGATTGAAATTTTCAGCAAATTTCCTTTACATTATCTAGTTTTTAACTATTATAGTGAGAACCTCTCTCTCTCTCTCTCTCTCTCTCTCTCTCTCTCTCTCTCTCTCTCCCTCGCTCGCTCGCTCGCTTTGGGGGGAATTACGGCCTGGACATCGGTGCCGAATTCCATCTGTCAAGAGTTATTTTATGTGCACCCGTATGTTTTTCGTCCTATCCGAACGACTGGTGACCAAGGGCTTCCGCAATTCAGTAAGTCTAGTTGGTAGGTAAGATGAGAGGTACGTTCATTTTTTTCTCTCCAACCGTCGGTTGAATATCATTATCATGATCATCATCTGTTAAAAGTCTGTTTTTGGCTTTAAAACCTTTTCTTGGATTTCAACTCATTTAGTATGAGCCTTATATTGCAATTTTAAAATTTCGTTCGTGGAAATCAAATTGAGCCATTGCTTAAATACATTTTTGCTATAAAACAGGGTAAGCGGGTACACATTTTTAATATACATTATAGCATAAGTGTATGGCAACCACTTAATTAAAGCCACTTATGTTCCCATTCCACACTTCTTACCTTTAAGAAAGAATTTTTCCCACTCTGATATAAAGAGAGGAACAAGATCAGGAAGTACAAATATCTTAGCCAATCAATTTTACTAATAATACATGACTAGTTAATAATATAACTGACAGTTTAGAGTGCATAATTTTCAATATAAATGTCTTACATTGCAGAGTTCACGCAGAAATCGAGGAAGTGCTGGTGGTTATTTCCTTGCCGGAAGAAACATGAACTGGATCCCGGTAGGTTTTTTTATGCCAGGTTCATGTAAAATGGAATCAAATTGGGTTTAATGGTTTACCTTTCTTCACGAATTTAGCTAATGAAACCAGTCATACACACTGTAGTGGGCTATGTGGGTAATTCTTACCGGACAGTGGCTGTACAATTTTATCTATTTAATATCCACTCCAAACTGTCAGAGAGGGTCTTTGACGTGCTGACAATGTTATAAATTGCTGGAAAGTTTGAGGCTACCTTGTTAACGTGCCAGTGTCATACCCGTCGAGATATTCCTGGTTTGCGTGCCTGGAGGTCTGGCATTCGAGCCCTGTATAGGCTGAGAAAGTTCTTCCAGATTTTTTGTCGTGGTTCTCCCTTGACAGTGATGCAAGACGGAGGGGAGGGCGTGACAAGGAAATGTCTAGTCTTTCGGATGGAACGAAACAACGAGGCCCTGTGTACACATTGCCGTAAACGTTAAAGATCCCTTCGCAGAATTATATTTAGGAGTAGGCCGTAGTGTCACTGGCCGGGTAATATGTCCCCCATAGCACAATGGATAGCGTATGCCCGTCTTCATTAGCCAAATTCGGAGAACTGTGGGAGGTTAAACCCCATTTCATTCCATTTCATTTTCCTCAAGTAAGCTGTAAAGTTGATTTCGCTAAGACCGAAAAACCACTGTAAACGTTATAAAAATGTTATTTTTTCTCCAATATAAGGGCGACGAGTAGAGGCGTGGTCGTTTTATAGATTGAAATGAAATGATGTTTAACATCGTACTTTTCTTCGCCATCTGGATCAATGGGCCTACCATGCAGTGCGCTATGAGAGAAATGTTGCTCGAATGGTTGCGCAGCAGGCTACCCTTATTTCAAATTTCAACTGTCAGGGATTCCTTTACGTGCAGGAAATTGTTTATACGGGACTGGTGTTTACTAGGAAAACACCTTTCTTGGTCAACCCCGGAATAAGACCAGTTCACCGTCGCCTCATAAGTCATGGAACCATCGCCGTGCAACGTGTCTGCTGGATTATAGATAGATTTACAGTCAAACTTTGCTGACTAAAACGGGAGGAAAATATGATTAATAACGATACTTTATCTTAATACAGAACCGTGTATCAAACTCAGTCAAGCGGGAAAAACAACATCTTCATCAGTTAGGCCAGTCAAGCGTAGACCGATATTTCTGTTATGATAATTCATTGTTATGTCCTTTGAGACTGCGCTAGTTGTATACTTTATAGATGCGTTGCATTGACTTGGTTGAGGACATCACAACCCGAGGCAACATAATTGTATAGCGTATACATGAATGATGCACATTCAAATTCACTGGGTCTCCCAGATAATGTATTAATAATAAAGATCGGCTTTGGAACAAGGTAACAAGTTCAAATTTGATGTAGACGTTTATTAGCATATTTATGTCTGATTTTGAAATACATATGGACGATCTGAATATTGTGCCTTTAATTTAAAAAGAAAATAAAAAACATAGGTAAATTTAGCCATGTTAGGACAGATAGCTGTAGAAAAAGTAAAATCAAATAACTGTTACATATAAGTCATTGGTTACGGTAACATGTGCGACCAATATACCATAAACAATTATTTATAACTGATTTGTATCTGAAACAAAAATGATTTTATGCATAACAAATTAAATTTTATCTTACATACATTAGTATCGGAGAGTCGCGCTGACTCAGTGAGTAAGATCCTAGCTCACTGACCAGGGGGTCTGTATTTTGTGATAGGCTCTCCTCTTATCAGTGGTACAAGACGGGGTTTTGTCAAGAAACAGTATCTAGATAGGACAAACTACCGAGGCGACCTTTACTCTATACACATTGTCGTGCACGTAAAAGAGCTCTTGACAAATAAGAATAGGTCGTATGCCCGTCTTCATTAGCCCAGTTGGTGACGAACAGTTGGACGCTAATTAATCCTTCCACAATATTCTTTTGATATCAAATCTTTCTTTAACACGATAGACTGTGTCACTTAATAAATTCCATATGACATTAAGACATTAGGTACTTTATCGGGCTGTCTATCACCTTAGTGCACCTGGAGAAATTGTTTCCATATAAAGACCGTCATTCTTAAATCCAAATATGTCTAATTAGCAGAATGAGTGTACACAGTTTCGTATATAGAGATATTTTGAAAGGTTTATGAGCAATGCACCGGAAGAAAATATGGGGTGGAATGAGAGACAGTCGAACGGACGAACGGAGCCCATTTCTCTTTATACATCCTTATAACTTCGCTGGGCGTAAACTAATAACAACTGAACTCTGTGCAGACTTTCGGAGAATGCTAACCTTACCACCCAGGATAATTTCCCTTGGTAATGTAAATTGCTAGATAAGTTGTTATAAATCCAATTCTTTAAATTACTAATTAAAGTATCAATATATGTATAGCCTGAATAGTAGCGAGTTCGAACTTCCATTCGAGAAAATCCAGAAGTTTCCATTTGTTCTATATAAGACGTGTATGTTTTATTTCTCACGTCAGCAAATTAAGTCATTGCTGTTTGGAGGGTCACCTGCAACTTTAATCGTACAATTATGTAGAAGACTGACGCATCGTGGCAGAATTACCAGTCCAGACGATAAATAAAAACATTACTCGAATGGCGAAAGAGGTCGTATTTTGTACAAAGTGACCATTGCCCACTTTGTAGAATCTTCTGAACGACCTGACGGCACAAGTTATCATTTACTTATCTTGAAATTTATGCAAGTGGTTTAAATTAATTAAACGACGAACCCTGTTGATTTTGACCATTTCTAGCGTCATCACCCCTGTTCACTTTGTAAAAGCCAACAGTTACTGCCCGATCGTCTAGAACTGTTTGCGTGGTTCAGACCAGTGAAACAAAAGTCTTAATTTAAATTTCAATTATATCACTAGATTATATGATACACCCTTACAAACACCGTATTGATATTGTGGATATTAAATTTAAATGTCTGTCAAACATGCACCTTTTCACCTTTGTACAACTATTTTATTTTTAGATCGGTGCCTCTTTGTATGCCAGTAACATTGGGAGTCTGCATTTTGTTGGAATGGCCGGGTCAGCAGCTGCTTCGGGCATAGCTGTAGGAAATTACGAACTTAACGTAAGTATCACATTAATGCATATTTTACAAGATCTATTCAGTATTGTTGATATTCATTTTACAAGTATAATTTTGGCAGGTACATGATAATAAGATATGTAATCAAAAAATGGCCATTGGAATTGAGGAAACGGTGGATTGTTTGCACATGTACAGAAACCACGAGAGAATATCGGGTGACATGAATATGTTATATTGTTATATTACCCTATATATATATATCTAAAGTGTAATCATGATATGCATAATAAATCTAGTTATGTTTGTTACAGTTACCAGGTAACAGTCTAGCAGGTATTAGCACGCGCAAACTTGATGTAGATGTTATACACTTTCAGTTTTGGGCGGTTGGGTGGCCGAATGGTTAACGCGCGGGCATTGGATCAGAAGGTCTGTTATTGAGTCAGGTGGCGTGGTTTCGATTCACCGCTTGTACGTGACAAGGAGTAGGGTCGCCTGTCCAACCTCATGATCCTCCAGTTTCCTCCCACTGCTGTCTTTATCAGCATACACACATCACCATTATTATAAATACATTAGCCTAATAGATAAGAGGTAACGTTCTTACCAACAAGTTTCATGCAAACCTTAAAGTCAGTCCATTCATTTTCTTTAAAAAGGATTGAATAATAATAATAATAATAATAATAACTTTATTTCATAAGGGTTGAAAATTAGGCCAATGGCCTTTCTTACATTTTGCCCTTTAAACAATTAGAACATATTTACATTAATAGATAGAAAAGAGATGCATTCATACATGAAAAATATATATTATAAATATAATATATAAATAAACACACAAAAAAGCAACAAAAAAAACCAAAAAAAAAACCCCCAAAAAAAAAAAAATAAAAAAAAAAAAAAAAAAACAAAAAAAAAAAAATAAATAAAATAAATAAAAAAAATTGAACATGTGTTTACAGATGTACATTTTTGGCACATAAAAGGTGAAACATGGCATTAAAGAGGATTGACTGTGACAATTTTATAATTAATATATGCAGCAATGAATATAAAGATTAAAGAGACAATAACACTCTTGCTGGCTTGGTAACTCCAGAAAATAAATAATAGCCTTATTCTAAGTACTAGATCTTTAAGTGTCCTACCTGTTGTGTAAATTATCCATTACATCCTATTTTACTTTTCCAGAGGGTTCGAAAATATTTTAAAATCCAAGTCACATTTGAAAAGGTTTACGTTAGACTTTTCAAATCAATAAGTTGAAGTTTTCCAATTTTTTAAATTAGGTGTGTTACAATGAAATTTATATCATCAATTAATTTGAATATTGTAAAATAATACAATTTGTTGACCAAAATGAAGATTGGGACATATTATTCAGTTACAACAAGAGTGTTATTGGGGCTTTAAAGAAATCCATTCAAAAATGTTAGAATCAACAGTAGTGGAACCTAAGTGGGTGTAGTTGTTGACATGCCATATATGTTATTGTGATTTACCTAATGACCTACATCTTGATGCAACAGTGCCAACGAGGTGATGCTATCTAAATGGTAATCATGATAAAATATTTCACGTGCTAGTGAATATATGTATACAATATGCAGTCTGTTATGAGGCTTTGTGGTCTTCTCTTATTTCGTATTTCAACTGTCAAAGGGTTTTTTTATGTCACGCTCCAAAGGATATTATTCTTTTTCTTATCCGATCAACTAGGTGCTGATCCAAACCCTACCCGCTATGTAAATGGAAAAGCTGCACAGGTACAATGCATCAAATAGTGGCATGCGATGGGAACGGAAAGCGGGTCCTTTAGGCATGTAACCAATATAACCAATATAGCACATTCTTAAGGTCACTGCACACCAGCAAATATCTATCACCGTCTGATCGATTTATTTGCGATAATTGTCAGGAAAGCAAATGGGCGCAAGTTATATCGCCTTTTAACGTCTGACATTTATCCCCATACCCCAAATCAAAAATTTATCCTTCGAAGGGCCATTTACAAGACTTCATTAAATAATAGATTATTGTTCCCGAGGTTTGTTACCAACAATTTTGTGACAGAATATTTATACGTCGTGATTCCGTCGGCGACAATGCATCTTGCTATCGATGAAATATGGTTAATAAATATCAGTTAGGTGTGCTGGCTGTTTTGAACGTTGTATTACCCAAATGTTCATTATTTGTTTTATTATATTTGCAGGCTATATTTGTGTTATTATTGTTGGGATATGTGTTTCTGCCAGTATATATTGCATCTGGGGTAAGAGGTTATCTATATAGTATGATAATTTTGATTGCTGCATTATAGTACCTGAGCAGCTGTTGCTGTCACACAATCACTTTTGGTATTGTAATTAATCCTCCTCGTATTACATTAATTGAAACATACATCATGCAAGAGCCAAATCTGCCTATTGCAGGTCTCTCGTTAGGTCTGAAATGTTATCTAAATTATTAATTAGACATTAATTAACATATCCAGACCATAATCAACTTTCGATTTAATTATCAACTGGATAATCGAGACGATGCTTTTTACTGTACCGGCTTTAGTTATGATGATCGAGGCTAGGTGGAAATTTCACTTGCTTAATTTTAGGTTCATGGTGGATCAATTTGATTGAAATTTTCAGCAAATTGTAGTTTTTAACTATTATAGTGAGAACTGCCAACATTAGTACTTAGCATTAATTATGTATAAATAAAGTCGTGTTTAAGTCATTTTTGATATAACAGGCCTATTGCAGTACGTAAACAACATAAGTTGTTAAAATAGAATATTTTTATGTCGTCATCCGTCTTACGCGCATTTGTGTTTGTCACTTTTCATAATTTTATATTGTAGGTTTTTACCATGCCTGAATATTTACGTCGACGATTTGGTAGAGAAAGAATCTCAGTATCTCTTGCGGTTTTGGCCTTATTAGTTTATATCTTTACTAAGATATCGGTAAGTTGAATAGGGCGGGCACTCACCTTCCTATGAAATATGTTTTTTTTAAAAGACTACTTTTGAATATTTATGATCAACATTAGCCTACATCATTGTCTAAGCGTGTTTTAAGTATATTATATGCATGTTAATGCATCAGAATATATAAATCTACGTAATATTGATATAGGATTAATACGTGCTAGAATAGATATTAATGTTTAAAAGTATATCTATATTTAGTATCTGTGCATATAGACAAAAAGGTTACACAACAGACTGTTTAAATAATATTACTTGCTTATTATTCAAAGACACACGTTACAGGTTACTGTAACTGGTTGGCCACTCATAAGTGTTTTTTCCTAGACGGTGGTTGTTTTCCTTCAAGTTAATATTATGTTACATCTGCATGAAAGCGGAGTGAAAATAATTTTATTTTCTGTCCAAACATAAAAAGACAATCTGAAAAAGTAAACATAAGAGAGTTGATTGATCAGGAGATAAACGTATTTCCAGAAAATAGATAGCAATGTTGTGTTTCATCAATCTAATTGAAATTCGGATCTATATTTCGTTTCGGTTTTTATAATTTTGATGGCCTTCACTACATGTAGATCTAACAAGTTATAGCGGGAGGTCACGTTCAGCCAGTTAGGACGTCAAGCACGCGACATTTGACCCTATGACCTCGGTCATTCGATTTACCAATCAGAATCGTTGTTGCTTTGTTTTGATTTCTATCGCTGATAATGCCTACCCACTATTCCGCGCAAGAAAGGTCAAACCCTCGATTTGACAGAGAATTTGATTGGCCGACCCCTCATTTCAAACAGAACACAAGTTAAATAACACGCCTTTAAGATCCTAATGTAGTAAAGACAAGTAAAACAAAATTTTCAACTATAAAAACGAAACGAAATAGGATCTGTATTTTAATCAGATTGTGTTTTCATAGAAATGAAACTATTTCTAAATAGTCAAAAATCTTTTATAAACACTTCTAGAAATCCATAGTATCGAAATGACAGGGAAGGAGAATGAATATTACTGTAGTTGTTCGTCCTTTAAACCTTTAGTCCTGCGGATCGAATGTTAAGTGTGTCTTATATCACATTTTCTGGAACGTAATTTACAAATTCAGTGTCATGCGTTCATTTTGTTTTCAGAATGTCTTTTTATGCTTTGTCAGAATATGAAAGTATTTTCAGTCAGATCAGAAACTGATATTGGAAATATCTCAATAGTTGAGATATACTGCAGTACCTGTGTGTGTGTGTGTGTGTATATACAGTATATACAGTACAAGTACTTCTTTGTTTACGGTAGATAAATGCATAAATAAATAAAAAATACGTCCAGGTAAAAAATTCTCCACTTTACTTCATTCTGACATACATTAAATATAAGCTGCTATCTGCCTTCTATGGGCGTCTTCAGATATTATAGGTCATGAATGATAAAAGTGCTTCAGTGTCGGCGACATCAATTAGCATTTTATGAACGCGACTCTTAAACAATAAACACCAATGTTATCTCATGCATCTACCCATAACTAAGTTTCTACGAATTTGCCAAATGGTATAACAAATTGTCGACTTGTAACGTGCGTAAAGACGTCCGGCTTCTGAGATGTTGCAGTACAATAACAGAATTTGTTTCCAGTTCAAGAGAACCAAAGTTTGTTATCCATGACCACCAAGCTTCTTACATTCTCCCCATTAAGTACTCATCATGTATTATAAAACCCGTTTCGAATTTCAAGATTATTTTGCTTCATAACATCTGAAAACAAAAAGTGGGCATTGAAAAAAAGCCCAAACGAAATTGTACAAATTTTCGGTGCGACACTGGGAATCCCACGCGGTTCACATTTTACAAATTGATCCTCATTAAGATGGGATGAGTGTAAATCGAATTCTTTAGGACATCAAAGCTAAATGTTTTATAATTTTCATTGGGGCTTGTGTTACCATATGGTTCGCTTAGCTCGGAGACCGGCACGTTACTTTTTTCAATTGCAGGCTGATCTTTATGCCGGTGTTATATTTATACAACAGTCATTAAGATGGGATATGTATGGATCTTTAATATTATTGTTAGGTATAGCAGCATTATTCACTATCACAGGTATGTTCATCTACTGTTTTGTTGCCTTTTACAAGCACAATTTTATTTTCATAACCGACATAACTCATAACAAAACCTTTCCCCCACAGCATAATGTATGGCGTATGTCCGTCTTCATTAGCCCAGTCAGAGCGGGGGGGGGGGGGAGGGGTGGAGGTGGTATGGCCTAGTGGTCTAGAGTGCCGCGTTTCGTTTCTTGCTGGCCGGTCACCTCTGGTTTGCTTCTGTGGTTTCGATCCCTGTTGTGAGGTATGTTGCATGGAGAAAGGGGCCCCTTCTCAACCCCGTGGGTTTCCTCTGGGCACTCCGGTTTCCTCACCACTGCTAAAGACCTCTACGCGCAAGCGAATTATTGAAATAAAATTAAACCGTATGTTAATCCCGAAATGACCTAGCGGACGTTAAACCCCATTTCTGTCTCTCTCTCCCTCTCCAGTCAGAGCAGAATAGTAGGACGGTAAACCTTATTTCATTTCATTTTCCAGTTAAAAATGCAACAAGTTCATAAAACGGAACTTAAACTTCTTTTCTGGTACTAAAGGTCAACATACTATGGGGCAGCGGTGGCTCGATAAATAGATTGTGTTACGGTTCTTTTCCCCTTCTCACTGGCCTTACTTGTTACGGTTCTTTTCCCCTTGTCACTGGCCTTACTTGGACAGTATCTAGTACGGATGGAACGAAAACCCGAGGTCTCGTGTAGACATTGACAGTTGGAATTCGATATAAGAGTAATGGGCGACGCACAGCTGTCCGGGCAAAACTCCCCTCATAGCACAATGTGTGTCCGTCTTCAATAACTCAGTAGACTAGTCTTTCTGATGAGACTTACGCTATAAATATAAAAGAACGCTTCGTAGATGGAATTTGTAATACGAATAGGCAATATCGCCACTGTCCCTACAAAATTTCCTTCATAGCACACTGTATGGTATATGTCCGCCTTCATTAGTTCGACCGATTTTATGAATACTAATTGTTATATATTTTAGGTGGTTTAACGGCTGTTATATGGACAGATTTTATACAGACAATTATCATGTTATCAGGGGCCTTTGTATTAATGATAATAAGTAAGTTATCAGAAACATTTATGTCTATCATACATCGAGCCCGGGACGATTAAGGAATTTTTTGCAGCGGGAGGTTTACCAGGTTCCTGTAAAGCAATTTGACAATTGACAGTGTATGATCCCCACTATCGTTTCCAAATTACCTACACATTCATACCAGGGGCATGGTGAACCATGGTTTTGCATGTGGAACAATATCCAATCCTAGCTCCAAAACCAAAATTTATATGTGTGTGCGGGGAAGGGGGTGGTCCTTCCCAGTGCCAACGAGTAATGTTGGGTTGTGTGTAACCTGCTAGAGTCGATAGTATGTTTGATACTGGTTAATCATTATGATTATGATTGTAATGTTAAACACCACACTGAAACCACGTGATTTTTTGCCAAAAACTCATTATGCCTCTTTAACTATGTATATATACTTTATTATTTTTTGAGTTAAATCAGTAAAATAAAGGTACATGTACTTGTAAGATGGTATCCCTTAGAAGCTTTAATAAGCAGATTTATTGAATAACATGATTGCTACCTAGTTAAATTGTTATATGCTATCCAGACTTAGAAGTCTATAGCAATGTTTATATCCCATATGTGCTGTGTTGGCGAAAGACAATGGGATGCAAAACTGATGCTCACAACTATGCCATTCGCTTTTATTTAGGTGTCTGTTTTGGTTGGCTAATATTTTATGATACTTGGCTTGGGCGGTGATGTCCGGGTATGATGAACTTATCAGCTTCAACACTAGGAATTTATCTCCTACAAAATTTTGATATTGCATTTAGGTTTTATGGCAGTTGGTGGTTTTGAAGCTATGGTGGAACAATATCCCTTAGCTATAGCTAATTCTACACTAGTTAGTAACTACACCATGAATACTACATGTGGTCGTCCCAGGGATGATTTCCTCGATCTAATGAGAGATCCGGTTAAAGGAGACATACCCTGGCCTGGATTAGTAGGCGTGGTCATCAATTCTATATGGTACTGGTGCTCTGACCAGGTTGGTTTTTCATTTTTTCACATATTATATAATTTGATTTGAAAATCAATCAAAGATGGGGGCGATGGTGACTGTTATCTTATGACCAGGGGGTCCAGACTTCGCACTTTGTTATTTGCGAGTTTGGTAACGATTCGATTATTATAATTTATCAAATCCCAATTTCTGTGAATATTATGGCAATCCACATAAAGATCCCTTTTGTAGTTGGACAAGCCGAATTCTTTTGTCTGGGAGTTTAAGCATTATCTATCAAAGACGAAACAAAATTAAATGCCAATGTCAGACCAATTTCATATTTTGTTCTTTGGGGATAAATAGTTATAATGTTAAAGATATTTTTGGTATTTTAATAAGGTGTTTTTGAACAGTGTCCGGTTTACGTAAAAGCTTGGTATGTTGAAGCCTAGAGCCTCGAGATCTAGGTGGTCTCTACCATAAACCTTTCTTATGCACTGTATTGTCTTAAACAACCGTCATCATCCCGGTTTAACGCAGTTGTGTTTAAAACAAACTTTCGTCTCCCACTCGCAAATGTGCGGGATTGGAAGGCGTTTGTTTCGGACGAATAAAATTTTAATTTGATGTGGCCCTAGTGGTTAAATATGACCTAGGTCAAATTCAGATGGGAAGATAAACGAAATATTCTTTCCTAAAAATATAAAGGGCCAGTAACGATATTAATGCACTTTATTCTCTATTTCTATTAGAGAAAAACAACGGTATATATGCATGTTTGTAGAGATAAGGACATAAACCAGCACATGTCACATGAATAATTTAACCACAAAGTGCTTTTCAATTGTGTATATGACTCGTGTTTATATATATTCTTTATGTTATTTCCAGGTTATTGTACAGAGAACTTTAGCCGCCAAAAATTACGATCACGCTAAAGCTGGGACCATTCTCTGTCGTTTCATCAAATCATTTGGATTGTTTTTTCTCATATTTCCCGGAATGATTGCCAGAATTTTATACACGGGTAGGTATGATATTTAAAACAAGGAGTAGTACGATTCGTAGGAAACATACGAATCAGAGGGGTGGCTGGGAGGAGTGCGTGAATTTAAATAAAGTTAGCCCAAAATAGGTAAGGGACCAAATACTTGGCTAAGTGAAAAACAATGAATACACCCGTGCCGTGGCGTCTACTATCAGTGACATAATTATGATAATTACAACTGCACGCTGAATACCAATTAGGGAACCAGTTTAAGGACATGTGAGACACTGGTGCAGTTTATTAGCATATTTCAGTTCATATATGTCATAACAACGGAGAATGACCTACTTGTTTGAGTCCTATATTTCAATTTAGAAGCTCTCTGTTATTCGATCCTTTTCACACCTAGAAACGTTAGTGATGCCAACGTAGTCATTATATGATATCCCTGATACGGCATTCCTCATGAAGAAAAACACCTAAGACTTAGAACATGGTGGTTTAACACTGAAATCCATCTAGGAATAGAGCTGAACAAAAAAGCTACTCACAATATAATAAGATCACTGAAACAGCTAAATGTTCGATATCTACCATCTGACATATTCCAAGACCTGGGCTGAGACAGTTTCTCGTGTTTTCAACTTGTACGAAGAATCCTGTTGAATTTCAAGAATTTCTGGTAATTACTTCTAGGGTAATTGCCCTTGTTTCACGTTTTGAACCCCGTGAGCGCCCTAACGACTACAGTAAATCATCTGATCTGTGTAAAATTTAGTATAACGAATTCTATTGATTGACCCTTCTGATCTGTATAAATTCATATCCTTTATTTAAGTGAGTAAAACACCTAATGGATTTCCATTCATTACATCTAGAGTTATGGCCCTTGTTGACTCCCCTGTGAACACTTTATGTATTGGTGATCTTCGTCCGTTTTTGGTATCGTTTATATGCTCTAAATTCATAATGAGACAACTTCTGTGGACAACTTGGACGACCTAGCTGACACGGGGCTTATTTCTTTGTCCATATTTCATATTTTACAATCTTAGGTGTATGTAAAATAATGTAATCTGTGATATGATTTTGTAGAATCTGTGGCTTGTGCTGATCCCGATGTTTGTATGGAAGTTTGTGGAAGTAGATCAAGTTGTGCCAACGTTGCTTATCCATTACTTGTTATAAACTTACTACCAGCAGGTATTTATATACTTGTTATAAACTTACAACCAGCAAGTATTTATACTTATTATAAACTTACTACCAAAAGGTATTTATACTTGTTACAAACTTACAACCAGCAGGTATTTAAACTTGTTATAAACTTACTACCAGCCGGTATTTATACTTGTTATAAACTTTCTACCAGTGGGTATTATACTGTTATGAACTTACGATCAGCAGGTACATGTATATGTAATGTTTAACGTAGAGGCAAATTATCACTCTCAGCAAGAACAAAGTAATTAATTTTGAATAATGATGATAAGGCATGCATAGCCAATCCCTGACCATCTTTGGTATCCCCAGTGGTATGGTTATGTACTACTAGTGGTCTCTGGCCTGCTTAGAGTAGGGTGTATAGCGGGGCACAGGTTAAAATATAAAACATAGAATTAAAACCTCTTTATCTAAAAGATGATGTAAGTTTGCATATAATCTACTTTGAACATCAGTGTGGCCATAATATGTTAAATGGAAAATCATTTCTTAGCCAGTTGGAAATGCCATTTTAAATAGGTAACACAGAATCGATACTGAAGAGTATCCTGTTCCTATTGAACATCATAAGATTTGGATGACTAACATTTCTCTGTGTTGTCGCCCATATTTATATTACATGATATTTATTTGGATCGTAAAGTTACAATGTATTAAATATCTGACTTCGTTGATGTTCTCATCAAATTTCGACAGATAGCTTTTTGTGAAATGGCTGCCGCTATAAAGCTTATTGAAATGAAGGCTATTTGTTCTTGTATCTTTATTGTAACCATCATATAATTTATGCAAGAATGTAACGTATTGAAAATGTCCGAAAATTAAATGGCAAACATTAAGAGTACATGTATATATTATAAGAGGCCAGTTTTGTAATTTTATTTAACTTACCTTGTTCTTCTGACAGTCTATATTACTTTTATCAGGTGCAAGGGGATTGATGTTAGCGGTTATGCTATCAGCATTAATGACGTCATTGACGTCTATATTTAATAGCAGCAGTACTATATTCGCTATGGATATATGGACCAAAATTAGACGAAAGGCATCGGAATTGGAAATCATGATCGTGGGCAGGTATTTTACCGTTGTGTTTGGTGTTCACTTAATTTCAACTTAATGTGTCAGTACTGTATGTTTTAAATGCCATATTATAAACAACGAATGTCTATTGATAATGTGCTTCAATTGGCTGTATTTATCAAAGAGGTCAGGAATGTTTCATAGTTGAATTATAATTTGTACGGATAATTGCTGTCTTTCTAAGGACCCTTGGTACCACACATGGTACCACCTTATCTGCCTGATATAAATAAATATAACATAGAACCATTTAATGAACTACATGTATACCAATCACAGTCACATAATAAAAAATAGATTGTGTATCAAAATTTGAATATCTTTATGGGTCGTAGTAAACACTAACGTTGGGATTATCTTCAACACATGATACCATTTGAGTAAGGCAGGACAAGCTTACTCTTGGTAGAACACCTGATATCACTTCTTATTTGAGGATTTTAATTAACTAATAGATGACTGAACACGCGTGCGAGAGGCAGAACACAGTACTCTTAATAGAACACGTGATATTACTTCTCATTCGATGATTGTACTAGAAAATGCAACAGACGTACACGCGACAGAAAACGCTTACTCTTGGTAGAACATAATCATTTTTCATTTGAAGAGTCAATATTTATGTAACATTATTCAGTCCTCGAAATTAAGAATTTTCTACCACGGCACAAAAAAATGAAAAGTGCCGTGGCAGAATAGTACTGCTACGGCACCACGGCATTTTTTGGTATTTCAAAATCAATGCCTTTTTTTTAACTTTTCAAGATGGATAAAACGTATTTATTCACCCCACAAAATTTGACGCAAATGATACCAATTCGATTACGTGTGGTCGCGCCATGCAGCTCAAAAACATGTGATCGAATTCCTGGTTACGCAAATTGAAAGATCGGTTACCTTAACAAATTTCATTAACAAATTTATTCACATTTGATCAATATTTATACAGGATGACTTTGTGACACTGGTCTAAATTATTAATATTATACAACAAACTCAATTCATTCATTCTTCATTCATTCTTGCCATTTCCTTTTCTCCATCAGTCTTACCGGTACTTTGAGTTTGACAGATGACGTATTTTTGACATCAGGTATTAACCAGTTGTAAGCAGGTTGATTTAAAAATACCCCAAGCCTTAATTCTTTAAATGATTAGTAGTGCCATAAATATTTAAACATGTCGGCTATATTTCCAAAGAATTTACTGTACGTGTTCCTTTCAGTTATAGCCATGCTGAATGGTAGTACTGACCCGTATGTAGGTCGTCTACTTTGACCCCCACATGGCATCGCTTGACCTTACTGTCTTGTCTTGTATGTATATTTTAATATGATTTCATCACAACAAATTATTCTGTTTCCTGCTGAAACTTGGTTTGTAGAGTGTCGAGGTTAATAAATACTATTTTGTCAATCAGTCGCTGCCTATGATTGAGGCTATTACTCTCTGTTACATAGGGCGTAGTAATTATAAACAAAGGGTGTAAATCGGTCCAGGTCCATCGTACATATGTGACAAACGAAGCAGTTAAAAATACAAATGAGAAGAATGGTAACATTGTTCATGCATTAGCTAGTTTAACTAGGGAACAGTCCGTGCTCTCTATCATCTGTGTCTTTTTTAGTTTATAATCGTTGAAAAAAACACCACTGTAACGGTAAAGCATGGATATACGCCTACGTACAGCACATGGTTAAAAGTGTACCTGTATTCGGTAATTGCAATATATTTGTCAGACTTTCGTCTACAAAATGATAAATATGTCACTTTATTACACGGTTAGACGACATCATCCTGGTACTATTCTATAACTGGTACATTTAGTCATTATAATTTTTGGGATCGTAAGATCTACCACGGCAAAAAAAAATTAATTATGCCGTGGCAAACAGGAGTTGCGTCGGCTTTTACCACGGCTTTGCCGTTTGCCGTGGTTAATTTCGAGCGCTGATTATTTTTTCAGGGTATTTGTATTATTCTTGGTGGTTGTAAGTATAGTGTGGATACCAGTACTACAGGCATCGCAAGGTAGTGATCTGTATGTATATATACAGGAAGTTTCTAGTTTTCTACAACCACCAATTTGCGCCATCTTTTTACTTGGTATATTTTGGCCCAGGCTTAACGAAAAAGTTAGTATGGAGTTATTGTATAGATGTATTAAGTAAGATTTAGATAAAAGCATACTGTTCTTACTATAATAGTTTACAAATATATAATAAAAAATGAATATGTATTGAAAATATTCGTCAGAATACTTTATTCTGAACGCACATATCAATGTTTGAAGTATTAACAAAACAGGGAAGCCCAGTGTTACGACAATAAACGAAATATCGATTATCAGTTCTTCGATCGGCGGGCAGTATTGTGAATAGCGTTCATATTAATTAAATTTAGCGAAGATATGGCGGGCATCGTCTATTCCAGTTGATATCTTAGCCATCCGGTGGTCTTGAGATTTGACTATGGGATTATTTTTAGAATAGATGCTTAAATGACAATTTATATAATATTTAAAGCCAGCAAAAATGCCTACAAAAGCAGATTTAGTTCATAGTAATGCATTTTTTTCTTAATTCGATAATTTTATTTCAGGGAGCTTTTTTTTCTCTAATTATTGGAATGGTAGCTGGACTGGTTAGATTTATTATACAGTATTCGTACGTCATTCCTGAATGTGGTGGTGCACCAGATCCAACACCTTCAATTGTTAAAGACTTTCATTATCTCTATTTCTCTTGCTTTCTCTTCCTGTTGACCGTTACCTCGGCCATTGTTATCAGTGTCCTTACCAAACCTATAGACAAACGATGTGTAAGTATATTTTCTTTGATCAAACCCTTTGTTCTTTCCATTTACTTTCTTAGTTTTTAAATGCATTTGCTTGTGACCAAATTCCTCAGCATGTTACAGGGTGCTTGTTATTGGTGCAGAATGGGGAAACGTGGCAAGAAATAACGTCTAGTCTTTCGGATAGTACGGAAAACCGAGGTCCCGTTTACACAGTATCGTGGCAGATTGGCGAAGGTCCGGTTTCGTTTTCCGGGTTGATTCAGAAAAGTAGGAAGTAAAACCTCATTTCAATTCCGCAACAGAAACTGTTAAAAAAGCGTTTTAATAAAATAGTTAAATATAAGGATTTTAGATATTAGTCCCGGCATTTTACACTTGGCGTCCAACAAGGTATTCCCGCCTGCTCTGTTAACCATGGGGTGTAAATTCGGTCTTGATTTTGTTGAGCTGACTCATGATTCTCGTTTCCTTCCTCTGTTAAAGTTGTCGCACGCCTTGTTATTTTTATCGGCAACAAAAATTACGATAAAATAGTCTAAGTTCTAACAAAGAGACCAGCTGGGATATGACGTTCTTTTACTGTGTGTGCACTCGCGTTTTTGCCGAGGTGAGCCTGTAGCAACAGAAAGCCGTAAAGGTATTTGTTGAAAGGTATAAGAACTCATTTTTGACATATTCAAACGAAACATAACGATTTGGCCACTTTTGATATTCGGAAAAAGAATTCAGATTAGACTTGGTATACTCTCTCTAGGCATATATTAGGATGCATGCTCGTCAATTAGCGGAAAGTTAGTGTCGGAAAATGACAATTTAGCATCAGCTGTTATCTGCATTTGTTAGCCCAGTCGGTGCAGAAAAGTAGGACGTTAAACCCCATTTCATTTTATCAGCACCTAATATGAATTTCCTTTTCATAAATCATCTTCTACAGCTACACAGGTTAACCTGGGCAACGCGCCACAGTAAAGAAAAATGTTTAGACATAAACAGGTGGCATAAAGAAGAACTAGAAAGTCCTGAAGTAGATAAAGTTCAGGAGGATGGCGATTTGAAGGTTTCAGATACTGATGATGTTTTCCTGGAAGGTGATTCAGAAGCCCCCGTTGAACTCACGCATTTTTCTCACATGAAAGATCTAGCTAACCATTTAATGCACTCCCATGGTGATTCAAATACCAAGTCCGTAAACAATGATGAGGAGAATGCATCAGGGAAAAAAATCGATTCGGTTCATCCAGACGACAAAGCACCAGTAACAGAAAAGTCAGTATCCGCCACACCAGAGGAATCAAAAGATGAGACTGTCATCAAAGGTAATATATTATTACAGACGTTTAAAACTGTGGGCATGCATACGTCAGTAAATGGTGGCGCACTTAAAGCTCACATTTTATGTGTCAATATTGAATGGATACTGAAGAAAAACAGTTGAACAATAAAACAAGGAAGCGGAATAGGGTCTAATCATATTGGTTTTGATCGTGAAATAAAAGATTATGCGAGATGCTTTGTCTTATTAAACATTTTGGGGATTTGTGATAATTTTAACGTGTGCATTGCCATTTATAGTTTCTGGAATCAACTAATATTCGTCCATTTCATTGTGTGCCATCCATCGACTTGGAAGATAGGGTGTGTATTTTTCTTTATCCTTCAGTGGAAGCACGTCTTTTTAAAATTGTGTTTCCCTTCTATTTTAGATACGTTACCATTTCATAAGAAAATGTTCAACTGGGTATGCGGGATTGATGAAGATTCGAAGGCAGCATTATCCAGTCATACTGTTATCCAGAACGACATGATATCGATAAAGGAAACACTTAAATGGAAATGGGGAACAAACCTTGCTTCTATATTTTTGATTGGAACTGCTTTATTTTATTACATATACTTTTGGTAAATTACTTATCATTTTGCCAATGTAACCAAATGCAATTGTACTTGTATAGTTTGTACGCAAACTGCCTTATTGTACAACAAAATTATATTTCAAATATACATGTTGTTTTATTTGATTATATAAAAATTGGAGTGGACTGGACCAGGAGTGTTCAGGATAGAATGAGTATTGTGATTGTTTCTTAATATGGATTTGGCTAATTTTACAGATTCGTTTAGTTTGTAATAAGCCTGTTGACAGTCTGTTGCAACAACCACCGAGTAAATATCGCTTTGTATGGTAAATGCAATGTTTCTTATATTATGCTTAAAGATGGTTTTATATTATATGGAGATGGATGGAAAGTGACTATATGAAAAGTTTTAAATGTGATTTTAAGTGGAAAGTAATCTTATGAAAAGTGACAATATGAAAAGTAATCCTTCTTTATGAAAATTGATATAGTAATCTTTCTCAGAAAGTAATCATTCTCTATAGAAAATTGACTTTGTAATTGTTCATGGAAAAGTAATCTTTCTCTGTAGGCAATTGATTTAGATAATCATTTTTGGAAAAGTGACAATATGAAAAGTAATCTGTCTTAGTAGAAAATTGATTTAGTAATCTTTCTTTGAAAAGCGACAATATAAAAATGAAATGGATTATTGATGGAAATTGATTATAGATGGAAAGTAATGCTTAGAAAAGTGACTATGTATATTATTGTGAAACGTTATTTTACTTGATAGAAAAATGATTAAGTAATCTTTCTTGGAAAGGTGACGGTACGTGTATGAAAATTTATCTATCTTTAGAAAATTGATGTTAAATGGAAAGTAATATTACCAAGAAAACTTATTGTATGCACAACGTAAGTTTACTGAAATTTTATGTGTAATAAGTAATTTTATGTGTAATAAGTAATCTTATTCAGGATATGATTGGGAATGTATATTTTGATATACACTGATACAGTATGATGATTTCAGTAGTCAATGTACCAACAATGTAGTTCCAGTATTAAAAATTTATTTTATTTTGGGTGATTTTCATATGATAATGTTTTACTCTTTTAATGTTTTGTTGATTCAATTTAATAAACAATGCATAACATAATGTTACCCGATATGATGTTTTTAAGTGTACAGATATTTAACGAAAAGATTATAGTGTTACTCTCTCCAGGGCCGGCGGAAGCAATTCTTGATTGGAGGCGGGGAACTTCCATCCTAGGCCCTTATAGGCGAGGGTCCAGGGCCTGCAATAACATGGAGAAAAGAGTACTTGCGGCCAAATTATTGGGGGGGGGGGCTGCCCTCTCATAGTAACTTATAGTTTGTGTCGAATGAACTAACTAAAACCATAGTTCTCACTATAACACATGTAAATATACTTGTGGTTAAGGTAGATAGACGAATGCGTTCGTCGTATGCATCGCATCGCCGGACAGGAATCAACAATGTTTACTGTAGGGTGAAACGTGTCGAAACCGCGTGACAGCCTCGTAACCGTCCCATATTCAATTGTCCATAGTTGAGTTAACACCTTTGAGGGCCTTGGGACTGAAAAGAACATGGTGGTTTTCCGGATATCTCCTTCATGACGCCTGTTTTTTTTTTTCCAAATTTTTGGGCACACTGTGTTGATAGCCGATCGTGACAGTGTGTCTGCGAATTTTAAATTTAGATTAAAAGGTGGGGGGCAAGTATTACAGCATCGCACTAATTTCATTCAACTGCCCATTCGCTTGTAAGTTTATAGCGCTTTATCAAATGTTAAATTACTTATTGTATTCTATATATTTTGAGATTAAGTGGTATGTTTTCGATCCAACAGTAACTTGTACGTAATGCGTGATAAGGAGAAGGGTCCCTGGGGGTAAATTTATTTACCCAAAATATTTAAAGGAGATGAGATAAAGAGATGGCAGTTCTCACTATAATAGTTAAAAACTAGATAGTGTAAAGGTAATTTGCTGAAAATTTCAGTCAAATTGGTCCACTATTAGCCAAGAAAAAAAGCGCTTGAAAAATTCACATAGCCTCGGTCATCATTACTCAAATCATTAACATAAATAGCATAGTCTCGATTATCCACTTGATTGATTTAATTATCAACGGCCATTAAGCGGCATATAGGAATTCAATCCGCCAACATCGAAGGCTAGCGTTGACTTTAAGAGTTTATTATGGTCTGGATATGTGAATTAATGTCTAAATGATTATTTAGATAACATCTCACGCCTAAAGAAAAACATGTAATAAGCAGATTTTGCTCTTGCATAATGCTATTTTAACATTGAAGTTACTACCATGACAATAAGAGTTGTCTTTCTTGCGTATCTCTTCCATTTATTTGCCTTTTTTTCTCTCTCAACTATTAAAAAAATAAATAGTGTACGTTTTAGGGAATATTAATCTTTCTATGCATATAAAAACGATAAATCTATGGACTACATAAAAATTAAATGAATACCGGTATCTATATAGGCCTACTATAACCAACCAATGCGGAAACAGCTATTTTCTAATGGGTTGCAGATGTAGGCCTATATATCTTTGTCCAAATTTAATTTTGGAAAATTATGTTTCCAAACTCTCCTCCACAATCCCGAAAGTAGGCCTAACAAGTTTCAAATAAAAACATTGATATTTAGGGGTCAAACCAATTTCAAAGATAGGCTTACTAGCCTATTTAAATTATAGTTTTAAAAACTGGAGGTCCGGGATTCAATCCTGTTGTTCGCCGAGAAAGTTTTCTAACATCATCGCATCCCCCCACCCACAATAGGCCTAGATATACACTATCCGCCAATTTTACAGCCTTCTGAGAACACTTCCCGCCACCCCCAACGCCGTCCTTGATGTCAGTCCTTTCTAGTGATAGTAGCAGCTAATGACGTAAAAGTTAATTAAGTTATTGGGGCCTATAACGCCGTTGTAGAAGAAACGATGTCGTATTCAATTAAGTTGGTACTTGACGTTGGCTCACTCGCCTGGAGGTCGGGTGTTCGATCCCGTCATTGGCCGAGAAAGTTCATCCTGATTTTCTGTCGTGCCCATAAACCCCACCCTTGTCAGTGATGCAGGACGGGGCCTGACAAGGACAGTTGCCTAGTCCGTCGAGTGGCACAACAGACCAAAGTCCCTTGAACACATTGCTGTCAGGGCAAAATTTCAATCATATCACACTGTTCGTCAGAACAGTAGGGCGTAAAACCCTATTTCATTTCAGCTGAACACAGGGGCGTAGCCATGAAATATATATTGGGGGGGGGGGGTCCGCAACGGAGTGGGGGGGGGGTACCCCCATAAATTTTGTTTACAGTCTCAGTCTTCTGTTAACATTGTTTGGCATATTTTACGGGGTTAAACTAAAACATCACACCAATACAACGTTTATCATGTTTAGGCTACAGACAGCGGCACCGGTCTTCCTCGAGAGACGAAGAAGCGTGGCTTACTTACCCCCACCTAAGAAAATTTTGGAATATTTGCAGGCTGCAAACACTTTTTCCTGCTATTTCAGCCGATGAACAAAGCAATTTCAAAGTGGCCTAATATAGCCTAATTAAGGTGGCTTGCTGACTCGAATTCCAATCACTCGTTTACACCCACGAAGACGGGACCGTTGGGAGAAAATTAACCTGCCACATACGCGTTTTCCTGCTATTCCAGCCTGTAGTCTGTGAATACAACAACTTCAATTTGGTCCAATATAGCCTACCTGGCTGCCCAGAATTCCAAAAAAAACAATCAATCGTCGCGGGCTATGGGAGACTCACCCTCCCCTCTCGGAGAAAATTTTGAAAATTTAACCACCGCAAATGCGTTTTCTGCTATTCTAGCCTGTGTGAGCAAGTCCAAAAGTATCCAATGGTTCTGTAACCGAAATCCCACTCTGAATTCCAACCATCGAATCACACTGTTGCAGTTGCATTCACAAAGTGTGGCTCCAGACAAAATGTTTTAATCAATAGTCAACTCAGTACAAATTCGTGGTATTCAATTAAAAGAAAAGTGAAATAAGTGTTTTATTAGGACTCGATGACAGTTAGGGAAGAAAAACTAGAAATGCCCGAAGCAGGTTTACGGGCAGCGGCCAGTTTTCTTCGATCCCCTCAAGAAAATTTTGGAATATTTGATGGCCGCAAACGCGTTTTACTGCTATTCCAGTCCTAAAATTAGTGTTTTATTAGATTTCGGGAACTTTACTTTGCCAAATTTTTTTTTTTGGGGGGGGGGGGTCTAAGTATATTCAGACCCCCCCCCCCAGGAAAACAATTGGGGGGGTCGGACCCCCCCCCCCCCCCCCGGACCCCCCCCCCCCCCAAGTGTGACGCCCATGGCTGAACAGTTCCATGAAAAATCTAAAATTTTATTAGCATTGACGTTCGGATGGTGTGTAAAGGGAGATAACAGTAAATTAACAGCTCTTCAATCTTTAAAGTGTAGAAATACCCTACTTTCCGGTGCCGATTTTTGTAAACAAAACAAACATGTGAGATTTAATTTTTTTAAAAACTCTTTTATTCTTTTAACAAAACGCAAGTAAATTTCAAATGCTGTAGTTTAATTGGCTTCTGATCATGTATATATCCTGGGGTCAGATTATTCCTGTAGTTATTGTCACCTCAGACACCTGAGCTATTTGGAAGAAGTTTGCATGATGTATGTTAGGTTAGCCAATCTGTTTCACACAGAGATTAGAGAATTGAATTACTTACGAATTATCTCTGTAACAGATGACTGTCCACAACACGTGCGTTGACTGCACGCGGCGTTAGTCATTGGCTCAACGGCTCGTGCAATGTTTACTGCTTTGGCCAAAATAATGCATTTTATTTTACTTTTACTCATTTTGATACCCATTTACACTAATATTTTAAATACTAGGAAATATTTTTTAACTACAAATACTTCAAACGTTTTTATTTATTTTTCTTTTACCTCAAAAAAATGTTTGAGAATTTAATTTGTCAGAGTAAAAAAGTTAATATGCCGTACTCATTATAAAGGAGCTAAATCGCTAACATTTGGGACCTAGAAATTGGCTCAAGTGGATCGCAATGCATATAATACTGTGATATAAATGTATATAAACCGATTTGCATTCAATTGTTTCCGTTTTTACTCCAATTTCAAATCAGTTATGTTCGGCGAAATAAACCAGAAGTGTCAACCGAAGGCATTTTTTTAGCGTCTAGTTATTCCAGTCTACATGCGCCGTTTGATTTGGTACAATGTTTTTAGCCTCGTTCCTCGAGTCTCTTGCTAGAACTGGGGCTGAAACGCATTATGGTACACGATTCGTGTACCAATGGTAAAATATTTATTTTGTCTTAAATATTGGATATCAGAAGCCCATCTTTTTCCGGTAAGATCACATCATCAATTTTGATTTAAATTGACAAATAATTTGTGTTTTCTATGTTGAAGATTTTGGAAGATATTGAGTTAAAGACTTAGCTCCTTTAAGCCTCGTCGATGTCATGCTTATCAGTGATTGTAGCGGACAAGTGAATATTCACTGCGAGATCGCACATATAATCCATAATGGCTCAATCGAGGTAAGTAAGGTGAGGTCCATTGCAATAAAATTGTTGCCATTTTGATTTGCCGGAAAGTTTAAATTTGATATCATTTAAATCCTTTAATAATATCTGACAGGTCTAAGACTACAGATAAGAATATTTATACATTTAATGATGAAAAGACTGTTGCTGATCCAATCTTAGAATATTCACCAACAATTGCAGAAAATAAACTTCCTCTTGTTATTGATAATGGTAAGTGAATCGGGTGATTTATACCCACTCCTATCCATCTGTTTTGTACTTCCCCACCCTTCATGTTATAGAGACTTGATGAATTCTCCCTCAGGCCCATGCTTGTCATGATCTGCAGTCTTGTCATCAAAGAAAACAAAGGCAGGAATGCTGATTTTTTTTTTTTTTATTCCAATACAAGTGACGATCAAGTTAAACTTAAAAGTCTCATTGCAACATTTTAGAATGAACTATAATAGGAATATTGGTACAAAAATGGTTCAATTGAATTCAAATTTCATCAATCTATGTGTTGGCCGAACAGAATTGTTAGGTCTGTTTTGAATCCAATTGAATCCAAGCTGCAGGGAGGTATTAATTAAAACTTGAATAATCAGTCGGAGTACACATTTCAATGGATTAAAAATATCTTAGAGAAAAATGCAAATGACACATTGATTTGTACTTTAAAATTAATATGGTATGTCCCTCAATGTAGCTTATGTATCAAGTTTTAAAATAGTTTTGATTTGATATATTGTCTTTAAAATGTAAACAGACTTTAAACCGTAGTCAATTAAACATGCATTATGCAAGAGCTAAATGTTTTCTAAAGTATTAATAATTAGACATTAATTTACTTACCCAGGCTTTAAGCAACTCTCGAAAGCATCAGATTTCTCAGATTTAATTTGATTTAATCAAATATGGAGGAACAAGACTTAGCTTCGATCAACCAGGACGGTAGTTGAAATTATCTCACAGTCTGTCAAACCTTCAAAGGCTAAATATCTTCGCTTGCAATAGAGTAATTTGAATGAAATTTTCTTATTATTTATTTTACATTATCTACTTTGGAACTATTGTAGCAAGAATGGCTAGTTCTTTATCTAAATCTTACATTGTATCTTTAATTTATTGATTTCAACATACATGTTCATTGGATCTTGATGATCGCTTTATTATACAGGGGGGTATCAATGTAGAGTTGGATGGGCTACAGAAGAAACTCCCCAGTTTATATTTAAAAATATCACAGCTAAACAAAGAGGGAAAAAGGTGAATTGATTTTTGTTTTGTTCTTTTTATTATTATGACTTCAATGTTGTCCCAGCCAAGCATTGTCTTCAAGAGGAATACTTTTACGGCAGTCTGTATAAGTTTCCAATTAATAAATGTGTACTTGTGATGCCATCTTGTTAATGTTATATCCTTGTCATCCAATAGCTGGAGTGCTGTAGAAATCTGTAAAATTTTGCATGCATCATTGTACACATTGTATACCAATTTAAAGTTAAAGCCTTATTATGTACATATTTTATTATTATTCATTTTCAGGAAAATGAGATTCAAATCGGTAATGATATAAGTAATATAGAAGTAGTAAGATGGAATATAAGAACACAGTTTGATAGAAATGTTGTTACTATGTTTGATGTACAGGTAATTTTACAACATGTATATTTAACTGCGTATTTAAGAAGCATTATATAACAGCTAAATCTGCTTAATGACCAAAGGAATTGAGTACAGGACCATTACTCCCTTTTGTCAGACTTTGTCATCTACCAAAGTTTCTGAAAAATAGTATTGTATTGTATCTGATGAAAACCATACAGAATATGATGAAAGACACATAAAGAAATTCAATTAAACAACTGAATAACTTTGTGAACATTAAGCAGAACAGTAAGACATTCAATTTCATTTCATTTTATTTTGTGAGAATAATCACAAATATATATTTCCAATTGTTAGTCATTGCAGAATAGCTTGAAATATAACTAACTAGCTCCAGAAAAATTATCTCCTTTGCATTGTACATCTGGGGATGCTCAATTGTGAGGAACGTCCCAAATTGACGGAATTGCAATCAAGTGACACGGAATTTAGTACTGTCATAGTTCTGTCAGTCCTGACTACGGGGTAGTGTGAGTAGAATTGTGTGACGTAATTAAACAAATGAATGGGTTTCGGCTGCATGGTTGGTTGAGGTATTTAATTAACCAGTCGACGCATGCGTTGTACCCCGAAATACCTCTTTTCACTCGATTATCGCTATTTTCAAGATTGAGAGAATTCAATTCTGGAACGTTCAATCAAGTAACCCAAAATAGCCATGTATGACTATGAGAAATAACACTAATGATTATGATATGTGGGTTTTATTAATAAACAATATTTTATTCAGAATATCTGAATGGGAATTGGCAACAGTATATGTAAAACAACTCTACTAGAATGATATGGTTGTATATAAATAAGGTTAAATCTAAACCTAAACTCAATTTTAGTCATGGGTGAATATGTGTTCTAACCTCATCATTTGCTTGATTCTTTGTACCATAACGATCAGTTTGGTCCAATTTTTTTACAGTATACAGTGTAACATATTTTATATTTGTTTAACTAGGAACAGATATTTGATTATGTGTTTACACACCTTGGTATAACTACAGAAGGAAAGGTGGACCATCCTATAGTCTTAACTGAACCTCCATGTAACCCTAATATATCTAGACAACGTAAGTTCTTTATATGTCCATGTATGATAAGTTGTTTTGCTTCTCCTGAATGTAATTGAATCCTAAATATAGTGACAATCGTATGACAAGGGGGATTTCAGGCTGCATTGCAAGCACCAACAGCATAAGGAAATATCTCAACCAATCATGACAGCTGTGTATTCATTGTGTTTATTAATGTCACAATTCTTCTCACACCAGACTTAGCTTAAAACTTTATCCTATGTCAATTATTAAATTACTAAATGCCATTGAAACAATTTGATTATTAAATACAAAGTTTTGAATCTATTTGTAATTTATTATAGAAATGTCTGAGTTGTTATTTGAATGTTACCATATACCAGAAGTTACGTATGGAGTGGATGCTATGTTCAGCTTTTACCAAAATAAACCACTTGAAGGTAAATTTTTTAAAACCCTTTACTTTTCAAGTGTTTGGATGCAGGTAGAGAGACTGCTGATTGTGCCACAACAGAATTGTGTGTAAAATGATAGAAACATAACCAATTAGTCTGCTAAATCTTTAACTGAGATTTTGTATTGTTTCCTTGTTTCTCTGATATTTCCATGTACTATGTACTGTGCTGATAGGATGGTGCAAGGTAAACAAACTTATTGTATCAAAAATATTGCCTAGAAATGACCACCCACAGAAGGTAATAAGAACACCACTGTATATTTTTTGTTCCACTAGACTAGAGTATTTTAAATGTACTAATAAGGCGATATGTGTTACAGAAGTGTGGACTGTTCTATTAATTTGACCAAAGTTACAAAACGGTCCTGGAACAGTTCTGTATTCGCAGAGTTATTTTCATTGAAATGTTGGAATTGCTTGGAGTGCTTTAAGATTTCAATTCTGAACTTGTTGGTTATGTTTGACTAGTCAAAATTTAGGGTAGATTCCAGACTTTCCATTTGTTATTGTCCTTGTCATCAAATAATAAAAAGTGTTCTTTTTGGGTGTCCATTTGTAGATAGAGCATCACAAATCACCAAGATGTTAGAGTAACAGAATCACTGTCTAAACCCTTAAACAATAATATAATAATATCAGGATTTTAGGAAAGTATTAATATTTTAAATTAATTTCTTGAACTATTAATTTCAGAAATAAACAATGCTATTATTGTTGATTGTGGTTACCAAGCAACACATATACTTCCTGTTTACAACAAACATCTACATGCTGTCAACTCTCGTAGAATTAATTTTGGTGGAATTCATCTTGATACGTTCATGCAGAGATTACTTCAGTTGAAATATCCAGGTCATTTTGCAGCCATTACACTCAGTCGTTGTGAGGTAAAATTCTTTCAGATATTAAACCTTTGATCTTGAATCTCGTCATTAGGTCGGGTCCTCTCATTTACTCCCAAAGCTAAAGACAACTACACGTAAGCGAATTATTGAACTAAACTTGTACAATATGTTAGTGCTGAAATGACCTAGTTTGTGGTGTTTATAAAAAAGATTAAGCATTTCACTCCCTCACAATATCTTGGACATGAATTTTTGCCGGTCTTTAGCAATATTTTATTCTAGAGAATAATACATGTTACAGTGTAAAATTTGATTTGTATATTTTCAGGGTTTATTACGTGATCATTGTTACTTAGCAACAGATTATTTAAACGAGTTAGATCAATGGACGTCCACTGAGTATTATACAGAAAATGTTCATAAAATACAGTTACCGTACAATACTGTGAGTATATATATACATTTTTACCTATATCTACAAAACATTATATCAAAACAGAATAAAATAACATTTTGTAAAAAAAAGTGAGCATACAAAATAACAGCAAATGATGTTTTATCCCCTGTTTAAAAAATGCTCTGATTGGCACTGTTCGATGATGAATAAGAACAGAATATTTCAGTTAGAAATAACTCTTAAATAGTCATACAAAAAAATATTCTTGCAGACAACACTTTCAAAAGTTTTTATTATATTTTGCCAAATGATCACGAGGCTAAAATAACATCTCACAAACATCCCAAAGTTTCTAAATGTATCTCATCATCTGTTTTACATGGTGATTATAACAATTCATTTACTTATTAATGTTTTACATAGCATATTCTCTTCCTGTACACCAAGCTCAATACAATTTAATTTTCTAATAACTAACCGTCATATTCTAGATTTTGTACATCTTTCTTATTTAATGACTCATTATATACTAAAACTTAAGCAGCTGATACTGTACTAAGAGAGTTCTCAATTATGAATTGTCATCACATAGCAAATCTACACTCAACACTGCTGTATCAATGAATAAATTTTGTCCCTGGCTATTGACTATTAGTAAGAGATATTAATTCAGCTGTGCTGTTTGTAACCCGCATTTCTTTTACCTTTGTGTACGAATTTGAGTTTTTGCAACCCATATACATATGTACTGCACTAGAAACGATTTATTTTCAGTCTTCAGGAAGTCAATTAACTGCTGAACAACAGAAAGAAAGAAGATTACAACAAATAAAACGACTAAAAGAGGTTAATCAAAAACGACGACTAGAAAAGGTAAATATTAATTATTTTCTATTATAATTTGGAAACTCACCTCAGTTTTATTTACTATTTAACATAATTATGTATTTCATTTCTAGTGAGTTCATGTATATGGTATAAACTTTGCTGGTCATTGCAGGTCATCAATTTTATCTAACAACTAGTTTGTAGAGTTATTTCAATTAGGGCTGTTATAGCTGATCTTTCAGATATTAAGATATAGTTAACATCACAATATAAAAAATTAAGTAGAATATTAGTAAACTGAGCATGGCGTCAGTGCGGACGTCTTCTAGTTTAGATACCTACCTATCATTACTTTAATAATCATCTGCCTTCTTGAAACATTTAACAGTTTTTGTTTATATCCAGCTTCATGATACCAAAATGATTACATCACATATTAGGGAGTTGAAAAATAATATAATTATTTGATAAATCAGTGAATTGTTTCAGCTTTAATTACGTTCTTTATACACTGTTCAACCAGATCACTTTGATACCAATAGTTATATAGAGGTATGTAATGTAGTCAAATTATTTATTATCTATAGTTGAAGAGTGATGAGGATCAATTAAAAGAATTAATGGCCGTTCAAGAATTAATGTTGGATGGAGACAAGCAAAACTTTATTGTAAGTAGCTGTATAATTCATTTTCATTTCTTGAAGAATGTAGGGCATTCATAAAAGATTTGGTAAAAAAAAAAAAAAAAAAACATTCTTGTACTGTAAACTTCTTATGTTTCAAACTTCTTGTGTTTCAAACTTCTTGTGTTGTGCTGTAAACTGCTTGTGTTGTATGTCTCATAGAAATGAAGAAGTTGAATACGGAACTGTTAGATATATAAACCTTTAGTCTATGTGACGTTATTGGTACACCATTAGTGTCCATTAGCTGGCATTTTTGTTGGATAAAACTAAATTAAATTCAAAGTTATTTTATTGTAAACTGTAGAAAGCCCTGTATACAGTGGGATTAAAGACATCTGAAGAACTACAACAAGATATTAATAAGTTAACAATAGGTATACAACGTGCTCAAGCTAAAATACTCGGAGTTGAACCACCGCCTGAAGAACCTGAGGTAATAAAACTTTCTTAAAAATATATAAATCGGAAACTCTTTATAAGTCATTTATATATCGATCAGATATTGTTTTTCAAGATCCAACATGTGGGTTAAAAATGTTAAAGAGAAGTTCAATCATACATGTTCTTGTGAACAATAAATGCATCTTACAAAAGAACTTGTTTATTGAGAGGTGTTATTTGAATATTTTGTCATTAATGTGTTATTTAAACATGTTTATACAGGTAAAGAAGCCAATCTTTAATCTACTCAATATACCTGATGATCAACTTACACAGGAACAGTTAGAAACAAAAAAACGACAACGTATCTTAAAAAGTGCTCAAGATGGTAGAGCTAAGGCACAAGCTTTACAAAGAGCTAAGAGACAAAAGGTAAAAATGCTTGAGCTTTATGCTTATGAAGTATTTCAAACATCAAAGATGTTTATGTTTAACATCATTTGAGGGATATTTTGCAGCATTTAGCTCCACCTATAACGAATAAAGGGCCTCTTTTCATTTCCGTTAAATCCAAAGTGGGTCATTATTGACTGTTGATATTTTGGTTTTATTTCTTAATAAAGTGTTAAAATGACAATAAGAGTGTATTTTAGCATGAATCAAGCCATGAAAAATTAGTTATTGTTCAAAAAATGCAAATGACAATCATTGGTTTTAATCATTTAACATCATCAGAATAATACTTAATCTGAACTGAAATTGATGACGATCCGAATCCATAAGGTAATTTGCAGAGTAAAATGGTTAACTCCAGAACTGCCATATTGTTTAAATAACCTTGGTTCTAATTTTTTAACCTTGGTTGATACCTCTCCAAAGGTTTACGTAAGACAAAGTCATTGTTTACTATCTGATATACAAAATGCTTCATAAAATTACTCTCTGAAAATTTTGAAGGCGGATCCATATTCCTAATACTTTAAGCAAATAAATAACAATGAGATTGAATTTACAACAACAGGAGTTAGAAGAAGAGAAGGTTCTAGAAGACAGACGTAAGAATGATTTCCTTGGCTGGTTGACAGAGGTTCGTAACAAACGACAGAAAATATTAGAGTCACGTAATGTAAGGAGAAAGAAAAAGGGTGACATGGCTAAACGCCGTACGTATGCGTCCCAACAACGAATGAAAATAATCACACAGTTGGCTCAGAGTAAGTGATAACTTTCTTATTAAAAAACTGAAATAAATGGAGTTGAACATCTAATGAACATGAGTATATGCCATACATTGTGGTATGAGAGTGGCTACTGCCTACACTTATTTCAATCTCCAACTGTAAGGGTTATTTGATGCGCTGCCAATAATATACACAGAACCTAAGTTTTTACGCTCCATCCGAACGACAAGATCAAGATTCTTTTTCATTGCATGCCTTCTGACCTGCTCTACTGAAAAATTGATGGAAAAATTGATGTCAGTATGTCTTTATTTGGCACTTTGACATCCCACTTTGTAATAATCCTGAGTAAGGAGAACCATAACAGATGACAAACCCACAGCCATTACAAACATAACACACAGTTCAATCAAATTAAATGAATGCATCCAGCCGTACAATCCTAGGATTGTAGTGACAGAAGGTTAAGAGTGAGAGAGAGAAATGGGGTTTAACATCCACTCGGCACAAACTATATCCTTTCCGGACTAATGACCCTAGTTTAAACAAACTCATAACAAGGGAGGTAACCGCAAAACACAAAACGGTTATGGTGTTACAAGCATAATTAGGTCATCTATTTGACTCATAAATTTTATTTAAAATATGAAATAATCAGGTCATTTTATATAAAACTATTTTGAAAATAAGGAAATTTTGATTAAATGTGGTGTATGATATGGATGTCTTACATATTTCTAGAGTCATCGAAGAAAGAAGATACATTTGGTCAAAATGATGCAGATTGGGAAGTTTATAAAGAAATTGTAAGTAGGAGATTGATTATAGTATACTGTATATATACAATCATGGAAATATGTACATTCTTAAAAAATATTGGAATTTATCATTTGCATTTTACTACAATTTAAATGTGCAACTAAAATTTAATTGTTTTAAAAAAGTTTTATTTTGATTTGAAATGAAAAAGATTGTAGTGAATAATATGTATGCATATTACTTACACTAGATTGTCAATTTTTTTATTAAAGAATCCTGAAATGGGAACAAGTGATTCTGAAGCAGAAGATGAAAAACTTGAAGAATTAGAGAATATGTTACGAGAACATGATCCAGAATTTCAGAGGTATAATATCATCAGCAACATTCCAGTTATTTGCTTTGTTTTGAGTTTTCCTGATTAGTTTCATTCCACAAATTATTTCTTTAGAATTTATTATAGAAGATGTACAGTATTTGTTAATTTGGTTATATTTTTTAAGAGGATCTTTTATGTGGTGGTGACTCAGTGAGTAAGACATGGTGGTCTTGGTTTTGTTCCTGGTGTTGACAAAGAAGAAAGTTCCTCAGGATTTTCAAGCATGGTTTCACCTTGTCAGTGATGCAGAATGCAGGGCTTAAGAAGGAACACTGTCTAATTGTTCGGATGGGACAATAAACCAAGGACCCGTGTACATATTGGTACACACACGTAAAGAAACCTTGAAAATTGTAATTTGAAATAAGAGTAAGCTGTAGTGCTGCTGTTCAGGCAAAATTTCTCTCATAGAAAATTTGCGCAGTTCTGCAGAAAAGTGGGACGTTAGACCTAAACCCTTTTTCATTCTTATTTTTACAGGGAATTGGATTTTGGTGGTTTACCAGGAGGAGAGTTTAATTTAGCTGAATATTATCAACTACATTTAGCAGTAGAGAAAATAAGGTAAGTAAATAAGTTTGTTGGATACAGAGCCAATGGTTGTATCATGTTTTGTTAAATATTCAGGGTAGAAACAATTATATCTACGTTTTAGTTACAGTATCTCGAATTTCATAGATTTATATAATAAAAAGTATATTACAGAATTAGATTAAACTACATCTACTTGTATTTAAACATATTCAAATATTTCGGATAGTTTATTTTGTGGTTAAGTATTTAGACAATTTTGATATTCAGAGTGCCAGAAATATTATTTCAACCATCAATGGTTGGTATAGAACAAGCCGGTATAGCAGAAACTATGGATTATGTCCTTAAAAAATACCAACCTGAAGATCAAAATAAACTTGTAAAGGTTAGTAGGAAGTTGAATCTTTTATCTAGTATATATGTATATTACATCTTATTAAGTTCCTTTGAAACATACTTTCAATAGTAAAGAGGCTTCATATGTTCAGTTAGAATTTCTCTGCTGCTGCCAATAATGGTTAATCATTGCTTGTTGGAATGTGGAAGTTTTTGATGTCACACAAGAACAGAATGGAATCTCTTATCATCAGTAAACATATCTTTTTACTTTATAATGAATATGTTCATCTTTTCATATAATTTTTCAGTGTGTATTTTTGACTGGTGGTAATGCTAATATTCCCAATTTTAAAGAAAGAATGGAGAAAGAATTACTAGAAATGAGACCTTTTCAGTCAACTTTTACAGTTTACAAAGCTGGTCAGATTTTTTTTTTTCTTAGTAAAATTCCATGCTAGAACTTGAGGAGTTGTATTGTAAGATTACTAGAATTAATGGAATATGTTTAGAAAAGTAAAGATCTTTTAAATGTAGACTCTCTTCTTCTTGAAGTATACACATCAACATTTAAAATCATCTTTGATAAAGTAGTGGTTTTCATAGACCCTGATTCTTTCCCTTATAATTACAAGTTTCCTCTAACCTATCTATATTTTGATATCCTAGTATCATAATATAAATGTTAATAAACACCAAACCACAATAATTGAATAGTCCCAGATTAAGTCTGGTAGCTGTATTTTATGATCCACCCATGTAGCCGTTGACTACCCCCCTCTCCACAATTCGTACCCTTGATAAATTAGATGGAGAACTAAAATAACAATGCCAACTGTTGTAATATTATGTCCTTGTGTTTGTATATTACAGCTAATCCAAGTTTAGATGCATGGCTAGGAGCAAGAAAATGGTCGCTATCACCATATTTAAAATCATCATGTATAAGAAGAGAGGATTATAATGAGATGGGAGAAGGTTATATTAAAGAACATTTACTCTCTAATCAATTCTTTCCTACACCTATACTTGTACCTAAACCTACTCCAACAACAGTCAGTGCTGTATCTTGATTGACAGATTAGTGTATCTTAATTGACTGATTAGTGTATCTTGATAATGAATCTAAAACTTGATTAAAATAAGATTTAGTGTATCTTGATACATCAGCAGACCTGTATATCAATTGACAGATTAGTGTATATTGATAAATCATTTTGATTGACTGATTAGTGTATATTGATAAACCATTGCATATGGACAGACGTATATCTTGGTAGACAATGTTATATTGATTTACAGAATGATAGATTGCTCTATCTTGCATGCCTTGACATAATAATAAGAAATGAATGCACCAACAACAGATGCATATTATTTTCTTATCAGACAACTGCTAATTTAATTAGCTGGTTTGGTGCAAAAATTAGCGCCAGGAAAGAAGTTCAACTTCATTTCATTTATCAGAAGTCAATTTCATATACTGGACATGTAGTTGTTACGGATCTATGTGATTTTACTATAGATTTATGTGTAATTGTTATATATAATGCATACTGTGTATAATTGTTACAAATCTATGTGTAATTGCTATATATCTGTGTGTAAATGGTACAGATCTATGTGTACATGTAATTGGTATATATCTGTGTTTAATTGTTATAATGTGTACATTTTATTTTACAAATATATTTGAATTGTTGAAGATCTGTGTATAGGTGTTTAACCATTAACTAAACATACAGGTATAAAGGAAACATACGTAGATGTGTGGTTATACTGAATGTACATGTTTCATATTACTTTCATCTATTTTTTCACAAGTTTATTTGTCAAAATTTGAGATTAGATAAAAACAAAAGCCCAGTGGGCTAGAAAATATATCAGTATTTGTAAGTTTACTTAAAATTTGATAAATACTGGTTTGAGATTGGTTCAATCAGTTAAACTTTGTCTTTGACCAATATCTTTTTTTTTTTGTTGGTGTGTTTATCTGTACATACGATTCGTGATATGCACACCTTTGCCTCCCCCCTCCTCCTCAAGAAAGTCTGGGTCATTTCTAGACTAACAATGCTATATTTTTATTTCAAAACTTGGCTTTTGCCCAGGGATTTCAAGTGAGAATACCTCGACCTTTATGTACAAGCCTACTATACAAACCATGATATTTGACACAATCCCAGAGACAACTACTCAAGAACCCTACCACCAGAGGGGATGACACGGAACATAGTCTAGATTGGTCTAACCTTTGGCGTTCATGTTACAGAACCCTTCACTCGGCAAAACTCGGCTGATTCTGGAACCTACATCTAACTTCGGCTGTTTGAGAGTAAGTGATATTTACCTATGCCTATACAATTGCGATGCGACGCCGGTTTACTTATTAGGAAAACTTGCAACTTTTAGAAAGAAGTTTTCAGAATTGCGTCCTGCGAAGGATGTGTAGAATTTTCAGTAAAACTTGTCCTTGTCTAAAGAAAATCGGATAAACTTGAAAGAAAAACAGCTTCAAACTTTGAAAACTTTGTAAGATAAAACATTCTTCAAAGGCGTTGTCATGGGCAACGCCATTGCCATTGGTAATCCGAGAACTTGAAAGTAGTTCTAATGGCAGACTTCGTAATACAGCCGAGGCTAGATGTGGGGTACTGACATCTGGTGAGGTTTGCCGAGTGAGAATCCTTGTGATAAAGCAAAATAAAAGTAGGCGGCTTGATCTGGATAAAAATTCGGATGCTCGTCTCCATTTTCCCGGTCGGTGCAGAGAAATAGGACGTTAAGCCCCACTCCATTTCCTACGTGCCATATAATGTTGAAATAAAGGGGCACTGAATCCGACTCCAATGCACGGAAACGAAACGAAATGAAATGGGGGTTTAACGGCCTGCTGTTCGGCACCGACTAGGCTAATGTAGCATGTGTCATATGCACGTCATACTAGGGTTTATCACTTTTCAACTGATTCAGGTAATTCAATCTGGCTATGTTTCATACATTTTCATTATGACCTCATATGACATTTCCACAAAAATAGGGATAAGGTTTGAGATTTGATAACTTCTGAACGTCTTATGGCTACATATAAAGAATAAACCGTTTGTGAATTAAAATAGTTTCAATCAATTCTATTCCCTGAAATACATACATACCGGTACCCCTGATTTCCAGGTGTTTTCAAAATACCATGAATATATTCATTTAATTCAAACTTGACATGGCTGGCTGTAAAAAAATTTCGTTTTACTTGTCTTTATTACACTAGGGTCTGGAAGAGTTGTTCTGGATAATGTGATTAGCCAATGCAAATTATGTCTGATGAGAAAGATGAAAATTCAGTCACTGCACTGGTATGAAAATCACCAATCAAGACACCCCCGCCCCAAGGGCCCCAAGGATCCCCGCGAAAGAGGGCCCTCAAAAAAGTATAGCCTCCGACATGATAAACCTTAAAACTCCCCTGCACTTCTCTGCAAGTAGGGTGAGTCTGTCGTTCAGATTGATTGGAAAAGCAGGCTATGTTCACATCATCCGTAGTAAATGCCATGGGTATGTCTGTTTTGGACAACACCATTTCAGTACTGAGACAATAAACTTTAACTTTCAATTCCCTGATTTTGTCATTCACTGGGACGGAGAGCTGTTTAAATTGAGCACAGGAAAATCTTTTGAGCACCGGGGGTGTTACATATTTCTGGCTTAAATGTTATTGAAACGTCTCAGACGGTGCTGTGTGTACCAGAACGATCCATGCAACTGGAAAAACCCAGGACGCACGCACTACACATAACGGGTTTATTGTCCGATTATAGCATTGGTAATGATAAGACAGTTGGGTTAGTATTTGATACAACTGCGTCTAATTCGGGACACTGGCGAGGTGCTAGTAAACTGAAACAGGACTTCCTGAATAAATGAGCTTCTTATAAAACACGCTGTAGAGCAGGTAAACAAGGATTGGAGTCTTGGTGACACAATCTTGGTATTGATTATAACAACCTCGTGAAATTTGACTGAGGAAGGACTGAACCTTGGTTGACAGGTGCAACAGCGTTAGTATGGAGTCTGGAAAGACTGAATGAAAAGGCTTACCCAGGGATGACTACAAGGAACTCCTCAACTTTATCATTACACTTGGCGGTCATGTGGACAAGTTATCATTTAAATTCCTAGGAGCAGATCACCATGCCAGATGGATATCAAAGGCCATCTACAACTGTACATTTCCCCTTGCATGTGCAACACCTCGCTAAGAACGACTTGAACTTTATGATACAAATGTAAAACTATCTTGCCGTGAAGTGAAAGTATAGATATCGCAAATGTTGGTCTTGCAACATGTAAATGGCATTTATGGTACCTTATGCCACAGCTTGTAGTTTGGGCGTTAACAGGTGGAATTAGCAGTACATAAGCGAGAAATTTTCGCGAAAATCTTCAAAATCGAATTAGCCCCCCCCCCCTTATTTCGCCAACACAACAATAATGATTTCTTAGGGGTGTTCTTAGCCGGCCACATCCCCAGCCCCTCCAAAAGATTTAGTAGCGCCCCCCCCCTCCCAAATTTTATGAGCTGGCTACGGGCCCGCTACTGATGCATCACACTGAGAGCGCAACTTGCACGACAAGTTTAAAAAATCTTTAAAAAGTACCTTAACCATAATGAAGCTATATGTAAGAGGCCCAACAACTAGTGTGGCCCTATTTTGGTAGTCGAAATGGTGAAGTGTAGTAAAGTTCTAAAACATTTTTTTGAATTTCTTCGCTCGGCGTACTGGAAATGTTCCCCTTTCTAGTTCACATAGGGAAGCCATGGGAAAGATTATCTGTTTGCCCTGCAAGGGTGTCTGTATAGAAAGTTTATCGTTCAGAACATCTTGCGGTGTAAAGAGGCAATGGATTGTTATCAAATATCTTGTTTACAAAGGTTCGATTATCAATTATTAATTAACACCGGTAATCAATCCGCTAAATCACATCAGAAACAATCTGAGCAATCGGAGGGTGGAGCTGTAATATGCACCGACTAACCTTTTAATTTGTGTACCGGTACTTTGAATTTAACAACTGTATTTATTTTTTTTTACAAATCTCTGCGAAAAACATAAAGTTATGAATGCTATGTTTAACGAACGTTTCAATGATTATGTGTATTCTCTTCTCGTCATTGTATTGTCTTGCTTTTGGAAAAATTCATCCCCGAACTCACCCTGACCTCTCACATCGCAACCTATTTATTAAAAATATAACTATGTAAGATTTCGATAATTAATTGTCTTTTTATCTATAAATAGATCCAAAACAAAAATATGGACGATGAATATTTTGAAATTTTCAAATTACTGTATTCTGAGCGAATTTGAAGTTTTGACAAAATTGTTAAGTACCATATTCATGTTTAAACTTGAAAATGAATGAAGCGTTCAGTTGATCAGCCGTTAAACTCATTCTGTCCCCGTTCCCATACTAAACAGAGATCACACGACTGAATAGATTATTAAAAAGAACAAGAACGCAGTATAGCCTTATCTTAGTCTTCAATCCAACTATTACCAGAAGACACGCAAGATAAGAAAGTATTAAAGCAGCTAGGATTCTATGGGAACTGTTTCTGTTTTCCTCACGCAAGGAGTTACAGTCACGTGACGCTCAGGCAGGGCCTGAGCTTCGTTCCCCGAGGGAGCAAAGTGTTTGTTGCTGTATCTTCCGCCTCATAAATTATCAATGAATATTTTGTAAGCCAATTAATTTCTTTCATTTCACCCAGCTTTGATTTTCCGTTGATACCCAGACACGCAAAGTAATCAACTGGCGGGAACTATTTTCGCTGGGAAACTCTCTTTTCTCTCACGAGAGGAAAAGTGTCTACTTATCAAATGTCGACAGTGAAATATCCTTACACGCAAGATATCTTATAAAAAGTACACGAAAACATTCATTAATTACATATCTAACACATAACGTGCCATCGCCAACACGTGCTCAACGTGTGTTCCATGCACGAATTTTCTTCACTTAAAGTAATTTTCCTGTCCCTAATTTGTCTGTCATATTACAGAAAAGGCTCTCTTTTGAATTCAGTACATTAATATTTTGCCATTCTCATTGCCCTTAGCTACAGTAATTAAAATCGTATAACCAAGCACCAGTCAACACAATGGATTACTCCGTCCAACCACTAAAAAAGATAATACAAAGCTAATTTTTAAATAATCCTTTCTCTATAAAACGAGAATCTGCCATATATCGGAAGTGAGCATCAAACAGTATGTTATATTCCCATATTTCCCGTTAGATTACCGTGCAAAAGAAATAAATGGACGTATTATTACTGGTATCCAATTTTTCGATTAAAATACCCATCCACATCTATGTGTACATTGTCGTGATTGGAGAAAATTTACCAAACTCGGTTTCTACAGAATGGTTGCATACTTTCCTAAATTCAAAAATGTAACTGGACAAAGTAATCAAGAGAAATTATCATTAATATCGAATACGTTCACAATGATAAGCTCTAGAAAAAGTAAGAGTTTATAAACTGGACAAAGTAATCAAGAGAAATTATCATTAATATCGAATACGTTCACAAAGATAAACTCTAGAAAAAGTAAGAGTATATAAACTCATTTAAACGAGACCTTTGTTTTTCCCTTTTTAGTGTGTTTAAGTAGTTTGATTTTGATGGAACTGTCCTGGGCTTTTATTCAGCCAATAAAGAGACACTTTCGATGCAGCTAGCGAAGATTGGTTTTAACCAACCACAGTGCCATGAATTAAAGAATTTAGATAGTAGTAGTTAATTTTCATGTACGCCTTAATGGAGACCAATCGTCATTAGAATCGACAAGAATAAAGATCAATTTTAATTAGATTGGAACAAACCATGCATATCTCCAGTAAAGTTTACGAATAATCCGGTTTTGGGGGGAAACTTAAGTTTCGTATGATTTACATTATGTACCAAAAATATAACACCCCCCACCCCCACAAAAAAAACCCCTAACGATTATATAACTTTTTACCAGCTGCTCTTCAGTAATTTCAAGATACTCGTAATATATTAAATCATCACGCAACTGTCTTTGCTATATAAGTGTCAAAAAATTATAAACATTAAATGCGATAAATAATCCCGAACAATTTGGACAACACCTATTTAAACGATTTTCCGGCACCGAAAACATGAACCCTAGACGTCATAATTGTGTAAACTGATCTGCTGCTTTTAAAATCTTCAAATTAAATGTTATGTCAGTGTGGAATTTTGAAGAAATGCAATAAAACTCGGCCATAACCTCGCCGTTAATACGGTGCACACACAGTGAATCTATTACTATAAAATTGCTTTAAAATATAAAACTAATAGTTGATTATCGAGCGGACGATTATTGACGCGTGACGGGAGTAATCGATACTGTTCTCTCTCGCGCCGATCAACTTTTATTGATCGAAATTATTTTTCATTAAAGGTGATTTAATTGTATTACGTTTAATACAACCTTCCCTTCTAATTATTTACACCATTTACATTTTTATATTTATTTCTATACAGTTTAGAAGCCACCATCTTTTGTTAAATAAAAATAATGAACAGAGGCTTTTTTCGGATCAAAGCTTATGAAATAAACACAGACGTGTGGATAACTGTTTTAGATACACATAGCCATATGCTCGGCGGCCCAAAACAAAGTCAGAGACCTATATAAATTTGTATAAAATAAACATGAAGAATATTATTTTTAGATCTATAAACATAATATCGTAATTAGCGTTGTCAAGGATAGTAAAAACCGTTATAATCAGTCTGGGGTGAACACATTACTTTGGTCATTTTTAGTCTAACTTGCGGTTATATTATTTTTATGGTCAAATTTTGCCTACTGTCTAGGCTTTAATATCTCGTAATTGAACGGAATGGAATGAGATTTAACGTCTCATCAACAAACTAATGCAGCCATACACCCGTTACCCCGGACAAGTGGGAACCCGGCTTGGAAAATTCCAAACATCCCTTACCGCTCGACTAGATAATCATATGAATGACAAACATTATGTAAGATTTATATAAAGAGGCCGTTCTTGTTATAATCGTTCAAAAATAGATAATTCAAAATGTATATATTGAAAATTTAATTCCAATTACATGTACTTTATTCTGAGCCAAGTTATCACTGTTTCTACTTTTGACAAGATATGAGCATTAATTATTTATTACTGGTATATTCGAGTTTTAGCCTCGTTTCTCTATTCTCAAACAAATTATTAAATGTCCCAGCCGTTTTAATCTAGTCAAATTCTCGGGCAGCCGATGACATCGAGCGTTGATAATGGTCTGCCTAATTAATAATGGATATGACATTTAAGACATGAAGGAAGACCTGCAATAGGTGGATTTAACTCTTGAATAATGCCTGTTTAATAACAATCGTTGATGAAATGGAAAATAATACGAATAATGAAAAATAAAGAAGCACTCATTTGTGTAAAGTAAAAAAAAAATAGCTGCATTCTGTGTTGGACCGCCTCTCCATTCTCCGTTTATGTACTGCACTAGTATGAGTATGATAACTTTTTCTTGAATACCTGATACAACTTTTCATTTGAGAAAGTAACATAGCTATAAAAAAATTATCGTACTTTGGCCAGACCAGTTTGAAACGTTCTTTTGAGCCCAAATACCACACCAGGATCTATGATATCTGTCAATAAATGTCCAATCCACCACATAGAAGTTCGATTTGAGCTGCAATAAAATACCAGTTATTTTGATAATTTTATAATATACATATTCATGATATGCTTTCAACATAAGCCCCGGAAACACAACATCCAATTTAGTATGGCTGAGATTTAAAACATAAGTAAAAAATAGCATATAGGTAATATTTATTGTGAGAAGAGTTTTACTTATTGATGGGAATGTTGGTATATAAAGATGTCACAATGGTCAATTGACCACCCAGTATTGGTCATTTTTATTGACAGTAAGTATGTTGATGTCTAGACGGCTCAAGTCGTATATTAGTACAGCTCAGTAGAAGCCCATTTTATGGTAATCACTCTATTTATAACACACCGAGTTAAATATATAAAACTCAACATTAAATATTTCTAATTCTATGCAATAAAAATGAATGAATTAGCATATTTGAGTTATTTATAGTGACAGTTATTGTGGTCATATATAGAAGTATCTTATTACCAATAACGATCAGCAATAGCTCTTTGGAAAATTAAGAATAAAATCACTCAAAATGCATATCGGTTTGAGGGCCATTTATAACTACAGTATTTAGGTTTTAGTTTAGAAAGAAAAAAGAGATAAAGAAAAACAAATAACAACTGCCTTGAATGAAGGCTTGTCGTTGAAATTTGTTTTACAATACAAGATTTAAATTTTAGAACTTATTGCGGCATATTTATAAATGACATTTAGTATAGTGTGTTGAGGATGCCGCAAATTAGTATAATTTTTTTTATATATCGAGAGTTCTAATCACTTGTTAGCCCCAGGTGGGATTGGTTTGGAATGGTGTAGTTTTACCGCTAGAATCGTTATAATTTACACATTTGCAATGATCCCCTAGAATCGTTGGAAATGGTTATAGTGGACATATTTGCAGTGAAGTTAAAAGGTAATACTAAACGGGTTGAACCGTTATCTCTTGTATTATACCTTTCTTTATATGTGATATGAGCATGTTCTCATCAATATATTTGCACATTCATTATTAGAGTTTTGTATAAACATTCGATATCCTTATCATTATGTTATTATATATCCACATTTCTTGCGTCGGTCGTTTACAGTCTTTAATCGACCTATTAGCACAAGATTAATAATTCAATTTGTCTTTCTTGTCCATGGGAAACCAAGCTGAACAATTCAGAGAAATATTATTCAATATACCTGGAAAAAAACAGAGAAATGTTATTTTATCTATAGCATCACCGAATATTACTTATATCCAGCTACCAGGGTTACATTCTATAGTGTTGTTTGTAGAACGGTCATCTTACAATACAGGGGGATGGTTCTAAAATATATTCTCACGTCAAGCAGTTCGATATCGATTTAATTCAACAATTTTAAGGATGGCATGAATGTATAACAAAGAAATATTCCGTTCTTCTTGGTTTACCAAATGCACAGTGTCGTAATCTAATAACTAACAGAAGATTTCTGTTTGTTTTCATCATCAATAACTAACAATTGGATTCAGCTAGCGATTTGTTTTACAATACACTAATTAGTTTAAACTCCCTCTGGTATTAACAACAACGAGTAATGTATACCCAACTGTTTGTCTAATAACGAATCAAGAGTGATGATGTTTTTCACTGAAGATTAATCGCCGGGATATAATATGATCAAATAATTCTACAACCTTCAGATTTGTCAGTTTCATTTAAAGACACTTAAATTTTTCTCAAAAGACGCAATGTCGAAGGGAGCTACATGTAATTAGGAATTTCTTTAAAACAATCAGGGCTATTAAAGCCCCTACCCCACCCCTCCTCGCCAAATAACTCAGTTTTGAACAGGCGGCCCAGATCAATTTCCATGAATACTATCTGATATTGTGTAAATTCTGGAATATTGTGCCTTTAATAATAATAAATATGTGTACATGTCTATTGCGGCTACAGCATAATCAGATTAAACTGAATTTCTGGATGGAGATTTACCACATAAAATGAGTTGAAAATTCTGGTTAATCGGTTATTGTTGCTGACTGAAATACTACACAAAAAGCAAGCATACTTTGGTAATACAAAAAATTTAGAAAAAGACCCTTTTCAATGTTCAAATTTAAAAAAATGAAATGAAACGGGGTTTAACGTCCGACTGTTTTGCTCCGAACTGGGCTACTGGAGACGGGTTCAAATTCAAACATTAAACATGCTGAAGCATAAAGTAACTTGATAAAATTTTTAATTTTCTGTTTTAACTTATATTAAGAAAGGTAAGCTATTTATCTAAATTTTACATAATGGATATTTAAATTACCTAAAACCTACCTTGAAAAGTAAAACAAATAAAAAAAACCCAGCCTACCTAAAAAAAAAAAAAAAAATTCCATGTAATACAATAGAAGGAAACAGATGTATGCTATAAACAATGGAGATGATGAACTGATTGTATTAAACAATAACCATAAAGACTACATATAATAAATCTAGTTTATAATGATCAAGATTTAAACAAAAAATTCTTTGTCAAAAATGCTAAAATTTTGTAAATTGAAACTTTGTATTTTACAGATATGAGCACTGCTGTGGGTTTAAAAATGCATAATTTTATATATCAAAAAAAAAAATAGTTTGCTGCTGCATGTGCATTTTAATCTTTAGCCGTATTTAACGTCTCAAATCTCAAAAATGAGAGATAAAATTTAGGAAGCGATTTTCCTTTATCCAGGTAAACTATTAAATGGTGTATAGAGACGATGGATGTTCTACTCGGAAGTGCTATTTGATATATCCTGATTCAATTTGGCAAAAAACGATCAAATGAAAATTAATGTTATAGTTTTTCCCGAGTGAAAATGTTCGTCTTGACAGGAGATCGCGTGCGTCGTACAAGATGAGCACGTGACATCAGAATTAAATCTGCGATTGATTTGCATGATGCACGTGTCAATATTCTATAACGCAGGTAAATCACGTGACACAGATACGTAATCAGGTAGATTTGATATTGTGATGGTGAATATTTGACTAGGTTGTCTCAATCAGATTAAGCTGATATCAAATAACAAACTCGAAATATACATACTCTGTCAATCGTGTGGTTGCAAAATTTAATTTCAAAATGTTGTCAGGGAACTACGTATGATTCGTTATTTTCAAAATTGAAGCCCTTGTCAAACTTAAAGGACAATTTTGGTGTCAGTCATTATCACATATAGAACTGGTTAAACGCCTTTCAAATATTGTGCTTTAAGTGTTCAACACTAAAACGGAACAGAGAGTAGATGCACAGCCAGTATTACGTAGTTATAACATTAACATCCCCTGTAGATATATTATATGACTTTTGTAAATTGATGATTTTATTTTGTAAACACAATGTATGTTTTCTCTCAAATTTTGTTGATGATTATTTTATTTATTGTCCACTTTTCTTTGTCACGGGCACAGGGTTTGGCCTAAAAGAACTTCTCAAGTCCCAATCTGGCTGCACGGAAGATCCCAAGTCCCTTTATGAGACATTCACCAAACAAGCCTTTCTGGGCATTAATGAGAGCAGGATTATATGCCAGTGGAGAATTCAGTATATAAAATAAGAAATATATTTTCATTTAAAGATTTATTAATGGAATAACATTATTACTGACATGTTATGATTTATACAAGTGACTTTTGATATAATTATTATTATCTTCAGCGTCTTAAATTTATGTCCCTTTGTCATTATTAGCAGTAAGAATTGACGTGCATATCGTGAATCCTGCAGGTTATACTTACATTTCTAGAACACCGGGTGTCACATTTAATTCCATAATTTACACAAAAACAAATCTATGGACAAGACAAACACGCAGAAATCACAAACAATCGACGTTTCAACAATGTTTCGACATGGTATTGCTTAATAAGAAAAGCATAGCCCCAATGTTTCTCAGTAAATAAAAAGCAATTGTATTCTATAGAATTGTGTCCGGGATATTTCCATTTCAGTAAATAAATGTATTAGAAACAATTCAATGGTCTAATAGCGATTAAAAAAATATGTAAAATATTGCGTAAATAAGATAGCATGTCTGTGTGACCTAAGCTGCGTCCACACTGCATGTGCATTTATTGCGAATTCCAGAGACCAGCCTCCGGAATTCGGATTGATTTTTCCCGAAATAAAAGCGGTGCGTCACATTACAGTTTATTTGGCTTTCATTCGGAACGAAAAGCGTCACATTGAATGTGCAGTGAGGGTCATTCATTTCCAAGATGGATGCGCCAGACATTTGTATTTGTGGTCTTGTGTTTCTTATGTTTGATTTCCTGAGGCAAGCAACGCTACATCAGCGACACGGGGCCTAAAACCTTCGACACCTCGTCATACACTACCGGACACGATTTCGTTGGCACCCAAATCAAATGCGAATGAGGATGAATACTCTTTTGGTAGAGTTGCTATACATGTATATTACGAAGATACATTTCATAATTGAAATGTAACGAAATATGGTCGCATATTTTCGTCGCCCCCGTCCGTATTTAAGGTCATGGATGAAGAAGCCAATTGACTTTGAACGATTTGCCATAATTACTGCCAGAGCTATGGCCCATGATATTTATGCACATTGTTTAAGGTGATGGGTGAAGAAGTCGATTGATTTCGAACGATTTACGATAATTCAATGTTAGTAGAGGCAGACCTCGTAATCAGAATTTAGTGCGTTGTAAATGTTTGCATTACTGACAAAAGGAAAAGTATGACACAGCGCCTGTTGACTGCTCGGAGTACTTAACTGCCGAGGGTGTATGTTTCATTGTCTGACAACCTATTTTTTAGCTGGTTATGTTACCACAGTATTTGTTTCAGTAACGAAAGGCTACAGCTAATGTAGGTTACAGAATATTGGCCCGGCTCGTAATCCCCGTCGCTTTTGAGTGAAATATCGTCTTTGGAATTAATGCACGAAATTTATCATGGCGAACTTTGGGGAGAAAGCGATTGGCGAGGGAACCTTCGCGTGTCAAGGGCTACGTTTGAGATAATTTGCAATTTGTTGAGACCAGCCATTGAAAACAAGATACAAGACTCCGGAGGCCAGTGCCTCACTGTAGATCTATGGAAACTGGCAACAGTTTCAGGACTCTGGGACAGAAATTTGGACTTTGGCGTTCAACAGTTTGATCTGACAAGCGTGTCACCCTCAAACCCGATGCGGAATAATTGTTCCGGTTTGAATTCGGAAAAATATTATACGGATTCGTTAATTCAGATTCAGTTTGGTTTTTATCGAAATGAGTGTGACGCCAAAGTCCGGAATAAGACTTTATTCTGAATTCAATTTAGTTTAAAGCCCTAGCGTGGACGCTGCTTCTCGATTGAGTAGCATTTTTAACAGCAAGATTTTTACCACTTTGTCTCGAAACGTTGTACTACTATAAAGAAAAAAGATCAAAAATAAAAAATATTCCTACTCTATCAGTTTTTCAAGCACTTGGTGTTAGCGATTTTATAAGTTTGTTAGTCGCTTTTGAGATGACGTTTTTAATTGGGATTATTTGTGTATTGTAAGTAAAATGTCTTAATACTGTCACAGCAAACAGAGTAACAAGAAAATATGTTACTAACTTTATTGTCGCCAAATCATCGCTTTCTAAAACTAAATAAATTGACCAATCTCATCCCACTCATTAACAAACAGATAAAAATTCTCCCCGTTTTAAAGTTTGGTGTCCGATTTCGAATTAGTCGCTAACACCATTGAATTAAAATTCTTGACATTGAAATATGGTTTGTCGGCCCTTCTGTCACGGTGACAATTATCTCTCTCCCCAGGGGCTGGCAGCGAGAAATTGAGGGCGGGCTTCTCTAACTAAATTTGAAAACATTTATCGCTCTAAGAAGAAAGATTAGTGAATAAGGTAGCTGGACCCGAGACTCTTTTTGGTTTAAGGCCCCACGGGGATGATTCTCCTCTCGATATTCAATACTCCTGTGCTACCGATAACCCTATTTATGTGCCATATGATACCAGACCTCCTAAGGCTAGAACTCTATTGGTCTTCTCTCTACTTTAACCGGGAGTGTAATTTTCACCCCAGGATAGAAACGGATATAATTTGGAACATCCAAAAGTCGAAAAATAAAAATCCGAAACGAAATCTGTGGTTAAAATAATGACAACACAGATCGGGTTTTCGGGCCGGTTTTGATAGTTAATATTACCCTTGCTGAGATCTAAACAATTCATTTTGAGCCTATCTGCGACTTTTTATTATTACTCCTACAGTTTCAAATCCCTACCTTAACAAGACTCGCCACAACTTCAATAGCCACTACAGATATTATTTATCCCCATAAAGCTATTAAAATCTATCATAAACTAAGGGGCTCTATAGAAGTTATAAGCACTAATAATTATTACTATATAATAATACACACGCCACAGGTAACATCAAACACACCTCACAGATCCTCTCCTGAACACCAATCATTGCTCGTCTTCTCATCACGTGATCACAGTGGGACGTCCCCGTGGCTGCTTTTACGTTAAAGGTATGATACGGTGATTAAACTCTCATTTTCTCTCGAAATTTATTCAAGAAACATAACTTTCACTTTCAAGCATCACCAACCAACTTTGAATATTTTTGATTGATGAAACACTTGGTTTTATATGCATTGCTTTTAACGAATATTTACTGACATCGTTATGTTTCCGGCACTTCATCTCAGGTAAGTCGAAATTTTAATTCATTTTCTATTTTGTAATACACATTCACAAAAAAAAAAATATTTTGCAAATATTGGATTTAAGATAACTAAATAGCATTTAGTGTTGGCTTATATATATTATTGTTTCTGAATTGCTTGGTATATATTATTCCATTTGAAATCATCTACCGATATGGCTGTAGTTCTATTTTTGAATTCAATTCAAATTATACGAATAATTAACTTGGATAATACGACAGGGATATACACTAATACTTTATTAAAAATTGCGAATATTTTCTCTTTTTTATGAAATAACACGAACAAACAATTTCTGGCTTATTTAGTTTCTTTTACTTCTCAAACGACAACAAGGACACATTTAAAGGAATGTGTTCCATTTAAACAAGAATAAAACAAACAGACACAAGAAATTAGAAATACACGTTTTACTTCTCAAAAAAGATAATCGTTGATCCTCTTCTTTCTCGAAATCTTTTAACGGAGTGAATTTGGATTGCCATTGTGCGTTAAAAGCAGAAATACCGCAACAATTTTTGCAAAACTTTGCAAGATTTTCACAATAGAAATATTTGAAAGTACATTTATCTCATTTTAATATGAATAATGTCCGTGTACTGATTTTATAAGATTATTCCACAATATTTCTTAGATGTGAGTGAAGATACAGGGTTGATGCTAATTAATTTGATATGTTTTGTAATTGGTGTCGTTGTACACTTTATAATTTAAACTCATTCAAAAAAATAATCTAGAATTTTTTTCAAATCATTTTTCATATTAGGATTTTTGTTTCGAATTAAATTTTTTAAAGTAAACCGCAATAATTTCATAATCCATAATAATTCTACAGATTATTAACGTTGTATACTTTGACACGAAATCTAAAATTTAAAGAATAATGCAACAATGAACTATGACGCATACTTGTGGCTGAATATTTAAACAAATATTTTTTCTGGCGACGTTTCGAATGATGTTGCACAATAATTGGTAATTCTCTTATAACAATATTTTTATACAGGATATCTGAATGTAATTGGGAACAGACTTACTCAATGGAACCCCGCCTCCATGTCCCAAAGTATGTGCTACAGATTATTCCTCTATGTAGTTAGTTAGATCCAAAAAAAAAGTTAAAATAAAGTATATATTTTAGGACTATCATATACATATTTTTTTCACTGTCCAATTATTGATCGCTGAAAAAAAACTGTGTAAAATAAAAAGTCACAAGCAGTCCTTAGAAAATACAAACCAACCATTCATATTTGAAATAATTAGCCTTTTTAAGGAATTATTTATCAACATTTATTTCTGTTAAACCAAATAACCAAAATTTATTATCCGGTAAAATGTTGAAATCTGATCTTTGGGTTAAACCCAATCTAATTTTATTGAGACCGGTAACTAACCACAAATGGGCTATATTTATGTTATATTTTATGTAGTATTGTGTGATGTTATCTAAGAGGGGGTTGTCTATGTAAACTATGCTATTATCGTAAAATTAAATGTCCGTTCTTCCTATCTGTCCGTCTGTCTGTCCTACTGTGTAATGACCGCTTACTTAGTTTTATACAACTATTAAAAATGCCATCATTGACCCTACTCTCTTAAAAGTAATATTTAGAAAAAAGTATCGATGCTCCGACAGAAAGTACGTTGTACATGTATCTATCTAGATAATGGTAATTGTACTGACCATAATGAAGAATATATCATAATAATGGCGTTGTAGGACTAATTTACATATTACATATTTCACATAATTACGATCCGTCTAAATGTTAATTACTTGTGTTTAACTATTGAAATAGCACCTTCAAGCCATATTGAAATGAAAAGTACCTGGAAATTTTTAAAAAAATAACTAATTTGATATTATCTAGAACAAGAACATAGTGCCCCAACTAACAAAATATCATACCGTGGTAAAGCCCAATTTAACATGTGAGAATTAAAGGTGAGATATGATGCACAACTAAGATTATTCATTAAACCTCCTTCCAATCCCAAATTTATTCAGATGAAGTAATTCTAACGAAAGTTTTGACCATTTAAAGATAACGTTAGTTTTGTGCGATTTCTCGCGGTCATTTTGCCTGTCTGAGACAAATACAGTACTTATAATTCAGAAATATTTATTTATTCCAAGCGAATAAAATGAAATGAAATGGGTTTTCACGTCCCACTCTTTTGCACCTAACCTGGGCTAATGGAAGACGGGCATACACCATACAGTGTGTTATATGAGAGACATTTTGCCCGGGCAGCGGCGCTGCGGCATACTCTTATTTATATACTTGAGCGTGCGTTGTTGCCTAAAACATTTTTTAACATTTGAGATATAATGTCAACGATGTACAATACAAAGTTCGGCTATCAGAACCATCAGATTCTATAGTACTTTGAGGTATTGTTAGCCTACCCTATAAACTACATAACTTGATGTCGTGTACGATACAGGGTATGTGTTACTTCTTGTTACAAAGTATGATTTTAATCAGATAAACTATAATTAATGTCGTCCGAATATTTTGAAGAAAAATGATATGCGAAAAAAATGAAGTTTCTCTGTCATAAAAATGGCACACGTATTATTGAGACTGGTAACTAACCATATAGGATAAATTATATTTATGTGTATAATTAAAAGCTAGCCCGAAAAGGTCAGATTTTTAAGATGCGTGAGTGAAGCGGGACGAGAAAACAGTTATTCAATAGCTTCCTGTGAGGTATTTTTCCAGACCATATTGCTTTCCTCAAAATCTTAACAAACATTGGCAACATTATAAAACATTGAAATGTTCACGACACCATAAAACTTCTAGTGTAACAGGTTGTCATGTATGCGAGATTTTTTTAATTTTAATTTTGTGCTTAAGAGGTCTCACACCCAAAATCTCCAAATCCGCCTAAACTACAAACAACCTTTTTTGAATTCGTCACACATTCAGTAGATAAACACTCATTTCTATCCTAAAACAATAGTTACGAGCATGATGAACCCATTGAATATTGCAACTCGGATTTCTTGTAAGTCTGGTCCCTAATTTGACATAAATATAAAAATGTACTTTTTCTAGAAATTGTACCAGCGGTTACAGCTCGGAATCTGTGTGTAGCGACATGGAGATTCCTGTTTATATTGGGGTTATATGAGTTTCGTTTCGTGTGATTTTTAAACCTTTTTTTGACTGACCAACAATTCATCATTTAGCAAGTCCAATACGGTCAAATTAGGCGTCATTAACTCTTTAGCTGTCGGTACTCCATGATTAACCCTCTCTCGCCTACAGTAAACAATCAAATCTAATTTAGTGGACTTATTGTTCATCTTCCAATTGTCAACGAAACGGATACTAACTCGAAATTACCTTCTCTAACGAAAACAATTGCCAACGACGTGAAAACAAAATGTTCCTAAAAAAAGAAGAGCATTTATCTTCTTCACAATGACGTCAATAACAAGACGCGTGCTGTTAGACATCATCAGGTGTCATCCCGCAGTGCGACGAATGGTTTGATTTAAATTAACCAATAGAATTAGTTAAAATTCATTAGTGCTGAATAATCAATGGCTGTCACTATTTGTTGTGCGAAAGTTACTAAGGTGTATCTCCCCCGTGTGTTAATCGAGTTAGCTAATTCATCGTAAAGGCGTTTTTTACTGCCCTATATTCAATTAATGCAACACGAATAAATCTATTAAAATTTATTTTACCGTTAAGTTTATTTAACTTAAATTAACGAAGCTAAAATTTAATGCGATTATGCTTATATTTTTATAATAGTTCTGCACAAGGTTTTTTAAAGCCAACTAACGGTACAGCGAAAACAATTTTTAAACAGCACGCACACATAATGATGCTTTTAAAGCCAACTAACAGCGAAAACAATTTTTAAACAGCACGCACAAATATTGATGTTTTTTTCTAGAAAAGGTAGATATTTATAGTAAAGCCAGAAAGAACCATACACTGAAAATGATAACAGATTGTGTTTTTTTACTTACGATATACATATCAAAAATACGATATACATATCAAAAATAGAGTGGTGCCATTTCAAACACAAAATATAACTAATATTGTAACAGAATTTCTTGCTTTTAAAAGTTAATGTTTCCTAAAAAATAAAAAAAAAACCCAACAAAACAAACAAAAAAACCCAAAAAAAACCCAGATCATTATAATTTGTAATTTTTGCATCATCATGTAAAAGAATACATTTTGAAATCTGCTCGATATTTAAGTTTATTTGCTGTGACCACCAGTATCATCATAATTATTATTTGATTTTTTGATACAATTAAAGTAATGATTAACATGGCAAAATGGTTGTTAACACATTATCTTAACCATGCAACAGTCATCGCATTTTATCTTTTAAATCTAATATCCATCAGGATGAAAAAGAATCAACTATCAACTGAAAGGAAATCCTATAAATTGAGTGTATTGCTGCGATAACTACCGTCTCTGTTTGTGTTAAATAATAAAACTAAGAGATAAAATAGATTGTGAAATGTCCAGACTCAAAATCTGAAAATGATAGAAATTTCCTGTCGTTACGTTTATGATTGAAAAAAGAAATCACTTTATTAATAAAACTGAGAACAAATTGGCGGAAGGAAATATTCCTTTACTTCATTCTTATATTATTTATACATTGATTAATCTACACAAAATATAAGCGGGCGCCATTTTACCTGATATTATTTCATCTATAATCGAGGCTATTATATCATCTTTTTGAAACACCGTCCGTAGATGGGTTTTTAATTTATAGCGCGAAAGGACCGTACGTTCAGCGCGTGTACTATGCATATCACGTGCTCATGCGCGTGAAACGTCTCGCTGTATGACGTCTAATTTTCGTAGGAATTACCGTTTACCCATCATGGGTAATTAAGTTTCGTGAAAATTATTAGCCAATTCTAGGTTTTATGGTGCATCAGCTACTTTTTTTTTACCTGAGAGAAATATGTCAAGATGGAACCAATCAATGAATCTGTCTGATTGTTTTCGCGCGTAAAGCTCCATACGCGCAACACTATCTCGTTAATTGAGACCATTAAGGCAATTATCGTCATCAGCAGTAAGTGAGACGGATTAGGAAGCGGTTCTTAGGCTAGGTGTGAGGATATTAATCCCAATGTTGTCGACAGTTTCTCGTCCCTCGATAGAAATAATTACACTCGAGATGTAACCACTACTGACAACCGATTGATAACACAATAAAAAAATCTTTATCGTAGCATTTAGCAATCAAATTGTTTGGTTGTCTGCGGATAAAGAAAGACCACACCAAGCGAGAATCGACGTTGCTAATTTTGGAGTTTTATTACAGACATTTTTCAATCAATTGCCAGACTGTAACCAAGTTCTTGTTGCCATGTTTATGCTTTTATATAAACAAAAGCACTTGTAATCAAATCATATTTGTGTGCACAAAATTATAACCATGGCAATTTTCCAAATAAATAAGCATGCTTGATATTCATGATTTGATCAATACTCCTATCCAATAAACCTCTACGGTTAGGTTTAGAAGAGGATGTGTTTGGTGTAAAGTGCATGTAAAAGTTCCCCTCTGTACTGGATTGGAGGGACTTGATGATCAGGATTCAAGACTCCCAACCAATATTGCAATAAAGTTATTGGGTTAAGTTTTGGATCATTAAGACGCTTTTGACTAAGATTGTCAAAGTCCAAAGAGAACATTTCAATCAAAACGCCCCAGAACTAATTCCAAAGAAACCGTTACTGAAATATACTTGTTCAATCCAAATACATTTCTTAAAAATCCTCAAGTATTGAAATCGGTATTCAATCTATCGTTAAAGCAACGTATGGTTACACAAGGGTTGAATTACCTTGTGTTTTTATGTTTAATTACTGAAGGCTGATCATTGATTTTAAACATATGATTACTTTCTCTAGAACATTGTGTACCACTTGAGTTGAGACTTTGACACTTTTTGTTGTATTTTTGAATGATTAACATGTTTGGATATGAACGTGAGTTTTAATATTATAACTTAAAACAATCTACGTGAAAATTTGCACAAAAGTTTCTTTATAACGATGTTTAAAAATTCGAAAAAAGGATCAACGTTTTATGACTAATTTTGTCGAAAGCTGTTCCTTTTTTAATAAATGCTCGTCTTTTTCCTTTGTTTAAAAATGTCAGATATTTCACGGGCCGTTTGTAAAATAAGATGATAATATGAAAGTTAATGAGAAAACCGAAAAGAAAAATATTTTCCCAGGTTTATAATATGACAAGTTACAAGGAGAAAGTAAAACGAGTTGACTTCAGTAATTAAGAGTTTTAAGGCAGTGTGTTGTTATAACTATGATTAAGCAGCTAACCTATTACCAATATCACAAAACAAGATTGACACATAGCAACTTGTTCTTCTCTGGAAGGGCCAACTTCTCCTTCCTTGTATTGAAGATTTTGACAGTAGCCGCATTCTTGTGATATTAATCTTGGTATCGGTTGACGCGGATTTTGAACGACTTCAAGCTTACAACAATAAACATCGTTTAAAGTCCTATATCTCATCTTTCGCTGCTCTCCCAATTTTACTGATAAAATTACGCCCGAAATCCTCCACTAGCTACCTGTCACTCACTGCGAGAGGGCAACACGAAACATTTAAGTGCCTATTGAAAGGGACAATAGATTGGGTACAATAACGGCTGATTTTGCCATTTAGAATGAATCGTCAAGCTGTAATAGGATAGTGTTGGGAGGTTAAGTGAGAAATTGAGCATTAAGAAATGATTAGGGTGTTAGTTAAGGACATTACAATAGTATGTTTACTGTCGGCATTCACCCCTCTATTGCATCCTTCCACTAGATTAAGTTTGATGGACTTCCTACAAGGCAAATAAAATTCGGACCCCTTTATCTTTTACCGCAAACCTAACTTTTTTACACCGCTGTACATTTAAATCTATCCTATTAATAATGTTGTTTTTCTTTTCTTTCTTCAGTGCTACCGGCTTGTGTGATCGTAACACCTCGAGGCTTGCGGTTGAATCGGATAGAAGTTTTTCCCAAACAGCTCTTCAATCGTCACCCCCTAGTCACCCATCACGAGAAATGAGAGCCACGATGACCAGTGTTTCATTTGGAGCAATCGGTGCCAATCCCATGCACCCATTTCCAGGTATTCCATTCTGTGCTCCGAATTTAGGTGGGTCAAATGGGTTAAACCTGACGTCTCCATTGTTTCAGTATCCAGCCAGTCTTTATGCTAGCCAGGCTGCCGATTTGAAGCAGATCAGTCTCACGCAGTACCAAGCTATGAATCAAGCTACAATTGCGGCTGAAATATCAAAGATGAAGTCTCCTTTTGTTAACAGAAATTATCTTGAACTAGCCATGTTGGTCTGCAATACATTCCGCGGCAAACTTTTCCCGTGTTCACATTGCCGGTACGTCACAGACAGGCGTAACAATTTGAAAAGACATATTTCCACAATGCACCAAGCATGTGATAAGGTGTTGGAATGTTGTGGGGTTAAGTTCAGTACCAAAGCATCATTGAGAGAGCATATCATGATTTTTCATCATAATGGTTATTCCTGTCCATTCTGTGGCAGACGATTCTGTCGCAAGGCTCTTCTGAAGCGCCACCTGTCGGTTCATAGTGGTCAGAAGGATTATACCTGCCCACACTGTGACTACGCTACAAGCCACAAAAGCAATTTGGAGCGACACAAGAGAATCCACGAAAGAATTAGATTAGGAGAAGATCTGGACATCCCGGAAGGATCGTATGAAGGACTGCGGAAATCACCAATAACTGTTGATACAATGCCTGACACGACCATGACAAGCGGAAATGACGACAAAGATGACTTTATTGACATGGATGAAAACGATTCTGATGATGATATTGATGATGACGCTTTCATTGCTAAGCACCACCCCACTGCCTTGGCACCACCAAAAAACACACCAAAGGAACATGCAAGAGTAGAAACAATTACATCAAGCACGGTAATCAGCGAGGATGACAGCTCAGAGGTCCAATCTTCTGAAAAATGAATTCAGCAACCATAGACTAGTTAACAATATCTGCAAATCAAAATCAAAACATAAAGTACATGTACAGACTATGTATGTTCCCACAAATAACCTAATCAAAATGAAAACCACTTTAAATCTTACCCAATGTAAAGATGATATTATTTAGAAAATGGAAATTATTTAAATTGTGAGTTTTAATATAAATGTTTCAGTTTTGTTTCAAATTTTAGGGTTTTTTTTTTGAACAAATGTAAATCCTATGATCAGTTTCTAGTATTATGTAATTCAGTTCCACAGTAACCTGTGCCATTTCTGTATCTCCCATTGAAATTTTACATTCCCATTTCCTTTTCCTTATAATTAGAGTGCCATTCCACAATTTAAATACTCGGTGATGCATTCCTCAATGGTATTAGTTGTTGATATTATTTAGTCCCAGAATGAAACAAATCGTTGTTTGGTTAGCTACACAAATTAGTTTAGTTACTGAGTGTTACAAATATGATAATAGACTATAACAAAAATCTCTTATAAAACTTTAAATTACGGCCATATCATAGTTTGACATTTCATTTATTAAACCGTGAAAATCTCTGGCCATAACAATATAAAAGTTTAACAGAGATGTAAACTCTTTTACGCAATTGTCTTTGAATTTTAGCTTAATTGGTAGTTCATGCTGTAAATATGGTATTGAAAAGCGAAGTTATCACTCTTTGAATTTTTCATATCATCCAGATTTTAAAAAATTATTGAATTGATTAATGAAATATACTCTGTAAGTGTTATATGTGTTAAAGGATAATGTTTTAAGAACTCGCGTAACCATTTGTATTTTATGAATATGCATTTCATAGAGATATTAAAATTTTATTGGGTTTTTGAAATAGTCTATAAGTGTAGATAAAATTGTATATAAATATATAAAATATAGATATTTAAGGTTATATGTTATGAGCTAGTTAATCAGTCATTGAAAATGATAATGTACTTGTCTCTTTAATAGTTATTTATTAAATATATCTATACTTGTAATTATAAATTAATACTACGGATTGCAAATTGTGAATAAATTATTACAACTTTAATGGAGTAATTTTTGTTAACACCGTGTGTTATTCTCCCAATAGTCCGGTCATTCCAAAGTCAAAGAGTTTGGGTTGTACAGATACTTCTGTTTTATAATGTGACCTTATACTGGAGTTTGAGCAGCGATGACATAAATACAGCGTCATGGAATAAAAGTGAGCAAAATGTGAGGAAATGTATAAACGCCAAATACATTGTTAGTTCAACATATTTGGCACATCAGCACTATTTACAGTCATAGTAGCCTTCCCACTTTCAAATCCTTCCGATAATCACCAAAAACACCCTCCCCCTCCAATTTGAATACATATATTATTAAGGTTTGATCCCGAAAACTGCAACTGCAGTCTAACTATATTATTATATGTGCAGCCGTTTGTGTTGTTATTTCTAGTAATTTGTTTGTTGTTTTTTCTTTTCTTAAAGAATATGATAATAATACCTAGTTTCTGATCCGTGTGATGGTGCAGAAATTTTGTAAGCACCAATCACTTATATACAAAATTCTAATGGTTTGTTATGATGCGTGTGTGGTTTAAGACTGAGCGACGCCATGATACACCACACATTAACATCTACGACAATAGAAAAATAAATAAGAAAACATCGGAACGAAAACTATATTTTCACATATGATTAATGAGTTATTAACTCTCTGTAGTCGACCGTGTATAAATCACAAGGACCATTGATATTCTCTGGTACAACGTGTCACCTTGCCAGCGTTCAGCTCTACAAGATGTCACGAGTATCGTATCACGGGTAGACTTTTTGTACCTTAAGTTGTAAAGATTTCCCGGTGATCAGTCAATCAGTTCCAGGTCACAGCGCGCCCCCTGTTGACTGTCATCCATTTAGAAGTCCGAATCGCTGTCTGAAACCGGTCGGTGATAAAGCTCTGACATGTTATAGATATATAGATCAATTTAATGGTATTTAAAGTCACAACTGAGATTAAACCACTCACCGATTATGGCTATATTTCCTTCGGGATTATATATGAGAGTTAACGCCCTCTATCCCATATTGTGAGACGTTCTTTGTTGACATTGAAACCAATGGGGGGATATTTCAATTAACGTATGTCTAATTCATTAGTTTAGAGGATATATTTTGAGAACAGCGGCGTGTGCGATATAAATTCATATCAGGCAATTTTATTTGGGGTTTGCATATTTCAAGTGTTAGAATTCGTCCAAACAATGATTCGGAACTCAAAACTGACATTCTCCCTTTTTTCTTTATCATATTCTGTTTTATGTTTGATGATGTCGCCAGATGGGGAAAACAAATTGTAACTCGATTCGGTAAGCTGTTTGAAAATTTTGATTTTAAACTCCCTTGCCCCTAGCTTCCAATAATTTAGTAATCTCTGAACTTGAGATAATCCCGTGATTTGTTATGAAAATGATCTCATGCTGCTTAGCGACAGATTGGCCGACATGTTTAAATGGCAGGGATTACTGGGATTTGAATTTTATATTTAATATGGCGCACTTCCGTCTAATCCCCCCAGCGTGATGTAGGTGGGATAAAAAGCTGTAAGCATGTGGCAATACTCAAGGTCTATAACTGCTTATACAACCGCTTAAGAGTATTTGAATTTTAATGTTAAAGTCCAACTTATAATTTTCCTGTTATAGAGCATAACACACAATACGATTTGTCGTCTGTCCATATTCATGTAATTAACATTAAAAATCGAAATATGCTGATATTAAGAATTATAGAGTTAATCAATCTCGATAACATGTATGGGGACTTTACATATAATCATTTAGCGCATCTTTTGCAGACATTTTTGCTTTATTTGATTTATGGCAATTAGATGAGTCAATTCTAGATTACAAACACTCACGGGAGATTATGCACATCCAGAATTTTCGTCAACGATTTGACGAAAATGGATTTAAACGACCATACTTGAAACCTTAACATATATAACAGGTCAAAATATGTTTTTTAATGCCACGGATGCGAACTATAATATATGCTCAATTGAAAAAAAGTACAATTTAAGAGTGACGCGGTCGGGTCTCCCCTCGCTGTTAACGGCTCGTAAATCAATCTCGATCGCACCAGGTATTCAATTGTCCACGTCGTATATAGTAATTGTGGACAAAGTCGTTAAAAAGTGTGGATGTTAAAATGGCGTCTATATAATCACAGAGAGGGTTTTAAGTAGTGTAGCTTTACTTGATATTGCCGTATACCATAATCCGTAATTTAAAGTGGGCCATTAATGCTTCTGCACCCTGGTACCAATGGATAATGCCATCACTTATGGAATGGATAATTTTGTAGGTATAGATGTATTAGATTCACACAGGGCATTGCTCAATAAATTTGAAGAACCAGGACAGGAGTCTCCCCGTACACAAGAATATATTAATAGAATATATTATAATGGATCTGACGTGTACATATAGATCCACGAAGACGTGTTGCTCAGAGTTTCACACGGGCGAACTAGCAACTTTGAAAAAGATCTCTGACCCAAATGGTCGACCGATATGTACTATTGTTTTTTTAGATCTTTAGACGAAATAAACGTGTTCAATTTCATTAAATATGAAAACCCGACAGATTAGATATGTTTCAAAACCCCCGAACAGTTTTCGAATAAAATCGTCGATTCGGGAATCAAAATGTTGGCCAATTAGCTACGTGACTGTTGTCAAGCTTAACTATTGAGTTAGAAAGTAGTAATTAATTTGTTTTGTTTTTTATTTTTTGATTTTTTGGGTTTTTTTTTAAAAAAACGCCATTGATCGGAAAAGATTACCAAAGGAGATGTTTGGTATCATTGAGATTTTTGACATGATCACCTGAAAGTCTGTAATTGTGGTCAAGTCTATTCAAGATACATTATGTAAGATTTAGATAAAGAACTAGCCATTCTTGCTATAATAGTTAGAAAGTATAAAACGAATAATTTAGCCTTTGAAGGTTTGACAGACATGCGCAATAGTTTCAACCATCGTACTGGTTGATCGAAGCTACTAAGTCTCGGTCCTCCATATTTGATTAAATCAAAGTATCGCTGAACCGTTCTTATCTATTTAATATCGGAGAAGTCTGATGCCATCGAGAGTTGATGAAGGCGTGGATCAGTTAATTAATGTCTAATTAATTCTTTGGAAAACATTTCAGGCCTAAAGAAAGACCTGCAATAATAGGCAGATTTAGCTCTTGCATAATGCATGTTTAATTTTGAGAATTGTCAAATTATGCTCACACATTTTCGCATAAATATAACTTAAAGTGCCAATCCCGGTAATTTTTTGGGGAATAAACTGCTTAATTTTGTGTTAAAATCCTTTAAAATCCATAACCTAAGGCCCACCTACTAACCCGATATTTGTGATACCCTTGTAAATAACTTAAACCTGACAGTCTTCATCTGGGAATGGAGAACGTTTTATTATACAGTATCTGGATAAAACCAGACTTTTTCCCATAAAAATAATATGTAGGTGAAATTTACCTCTTGTTATCAAGTACAGGGCATGGGTCATTCACTGTATAGACCTCTCAAGAAACATTAATCGATAATCAGGTCACCCAATGAAAAAAATGACCCGAAATCTTAAAAGGGTTACGTGTCCGGATAAGCAATGTTGACGTTCACGTCCAAACGACTCAATATTTTGAGCTGAAATTTTGAGACAAGGTAAATACACCATGCCACTATGTTTTGGTCCATAAATTTCATAAATACTCGGACTTAAATTTTTGAGACTCTGTTCTTATCGGGATTGTCCCTTTAAAATGTATTTTTTTTAAATCGCATGGACAAGACATTGACCTAATATTTAATACTATCAATTGGTTTATATGATGTATAGTAGTGATACATTTGACTGTCAAATGGGGGCTAAACTGTTCGGCGAGGCCAATGAACGAAGGGGTATAACTCACTTTTATCTGGATGCAGACCACCATTGAATTTCACCAACTGGACACCGCCCACCATTCCCCTTTATCCCTTTGCATTGCGAATTGTGTTGGCATTTTGGTGTAGAATCGAAAAAAGGGGTTTGGATACATTTTCTGTCAGGTTTTTGTGAATACTCATGATTTTGAGGCGGAAGGATATGAAAGTTAAGACGTTTGTTTGATGCGTTAAAGTGCAGGGCGGACAGTTGCATGTTTACTTGTGTGTCTCAAAACTTCAATGGTGAACCTCATACGTGCTTTTGAGCAAGATGTTGCCACATGCTTCTCCATCTGTTTTAGAAAAAATGGGAAGAGGTGAGAACCGGTCAAAGAGGACAATATTAACATTAAAGTAAATGGGGAAATTAAGGGTGTACAAACCCTGTGACAAACAACCCGGCAAGGATGTGGAGGTGACTTTTCTAAAACACAGAAACTGAGATTTAATACAACACATGACACACCAAATACTTGTACTAAGTTTTAGTTTTACTGATGTAATAATAATAATCAGATATACACGATTTTGCCAGAAAATTTTAAGCACGCAAACAGACGCCACAATATCAGAAAGAAAATTTTTAAATTTTTTATCGCGTAAACTATGTATTTGATTATTTTTTTCAATACCCCAAATCATGTTGAACTTGATTTAAACCAGAGAAGGGCCCAGATACGAATCTCGTCGTATGAACGAGGACCAACCGTTGCCACAGGCAGCTTATAGTTTTTGATTCACCAATTTTTTCCAAAAAGGAAGACTGACAGAATCCGATTCTAATCCGACATATACCAATATGTAACCGCATTCAGAAATGTCACCGGTTTTCTTCCACTTTACGATCAAACAATAGTGTATTGTTTTATCAATGTATACCAACAATTACCACTCGGCATACAATCGGGTCCCTCTAGGCTCCCGACAAGTATACCATCTGTCCTCTCCCTCACGGTCCTGTGTGTACGATTTAATGTTCATCCATATAAAGCAATTCTCTTTCTCTCTTCCTCCCTTATCTTTCATTTTTTCATGGCCATTTTGGTTCATCTGTGGTCTAGAATAAGAGATGATGGTTTCAATTCATTTGGGAAATATTCAGGGTTGAGAGTAGGAAAGGATGGGTTATCGTGATATGCACCGGAGGAGAGTTATTTTTAAGGTGGTGTGCTACTTTCAGTTTGTGTATCTCAAAATTTCAGTGGTCAACCTGGCAATTTGTTGCCCTGCTTATAGTGAAAAGCGATCAGCCCAATACAAATCTGGGAAACAGTTGGAGACTGGCTAAGAGACCAGAATCAACCGTTAAGTCAATCGTGTTCGAAAGGGTGGTCTGCATCCATCGGTGGCGATTCAAGCAGGAAAGAGACCACTAATTATTTCACACATTTTGTTGTCCAAGTGAACTTCTTAAATGAGACTGCATGTCTTCCTATATTCGTAGTGTAAATTTTACTTAGCCGATAATGGCTGGCGTGTCGTCGGTGATTCATCTAAAAAGTGTTTTACAGCGAGCAACGCCGGATTAACCATGGCGGGGGCCCTGGGGCCTGGAACATGTGGGGGCCTCTGAGCACCGATCGCGGATTTATTGCAGTCCACCGCGAGCGCGGTAGGTCCGAAGCACCGCACGGTCTCCCCCAGGAAATTTTCAGAAATTGGATGCCGAAAACATGATTTCATGGCATTTTAGCCACTTGTGTCGGAGTCATTTAGAGTACCTCCAACAGAAAAAAATAAAATTATAAACGTCATGCCACCCACTCTGTTTCACGGAACTTCTTACGCCCAATTAAAAAAATAAAGCAGTATAAAGATTTTTGTGAGACATGGAATGGATATTTATTATGCTTCACAAGCATCATCACAATACAGATCCAGTACAAAGTATTAAAACTGTTGCTTTAAGAATAAACGAAACAATTTGACATGTACAAAATATGGTATGGCCATAACAAATATACGAAATGTAGGTATAACAAACAGCTCTACTAGGGTTACTGGGAGATTAAACGAAGTCGATATTCCCATAATTAAGCCTATTTCGTAAACAGCTCAAATAGTGTAAGGTAAATCATGTGGAGAAACAGACCCACCTAAATGGTGGTCGGTTACGGCACTAAAGTAGGGTTTTTTTTTGTTGTTATTTTTTTCACTCCATACACCACAATACAGCTTTTAGTTTTATAGACAAACACCCTTTTGTTCCCATCAAATGTTTTAACGTGCCTTAAAACTTAATTGGAATGTAAATCAATTTACAATATAATATAAAATATTCTAATATATTAAAGCATTTGAAATAAAATATAGTAAATAGGCTTAATGTATAAATAAAAACGTTTCTTTTAAACATAATAATTCAACCATAATTACAGGAAGAGCGAATTATGGCAAGATATTCTATAAGAAATTGGATTATTCATTTTAAAAATAAATCAATCTTTAAATCGTCCATAAAATATAGGGGGAAAACAAAAGAAATGAATAATAAAACATAGTCAGCAGTTTTAAAGTAATAAAATTTATAAACTTAATAAAAGAAATGGATATATTACACTATCCTACGAGAAATAAGATCTATCTCCTAAATATAGTATTCTATGTTATGGCGCCGGTCATAACTTTTTGTAAATAAGGCATATCAAAGCAACTACTGTTTGTAATTGATGCAAAGGGGAAAAATCCCATTCTTAGATCGTTTGTTACGAAAATTGGGCCATGTATGATATTAAGTCTGTGCATCAACACGACAGGTTAAGTAAGAGTTGTGTCCCTTTTTACACAGTCTTCCCTTTCATGGAAGACTTACTCGTTCCAAATCTTCCTTTTTTATTTTAACACCGAGAATCGTATTCGGATGTTTATAATAGATGTCACAAGATCTCTACAGGGACTCAGCCCTTCAAAACGCAATGCTTTCGATTCCTGTGTGAATGCTGCCATGATGACAAAATAAAACGAGCACATAGATGAAAAAAGATGAAATATAGAAAGTTGTATTTAAATGAAAGCATAAAAAAATCATTTTAATATCATCTTGAAAACACAAAATCAAAGAACAGTTTCATGTTCTGTGATTTTGTGGTTGGCATCCTACCCAGACGAGTGACTTTCAATAGTAACAAAAGTTTATTTTATTTAACATACACTGAACAATAAGCATATACATCTATAGCAAATAGAAGAACTATCAGTGATATTAATTAATAATATTATATTCATAGTAATTCGGTAAATATAGCATGTGAGTAGTTTCCCCTTTCTGACAATGGTAGGACTACAAACGCATAAAAAATCACAAATGTATTTTTGCTTTCAGATAAAAATTGTTTACTTTAAGTATATGAGTTTTGTCAATTGTTACATGGAATTGAATATGTTTTGTCAAAAAACCAATGAGTATAATTCGTTGTTTCGTTTAAAACACGATGATATAATTTTAATCTACATTGATAGTCCTCCATAGCTTTTGCTTAACATACGCAGTCCTTCACAACCATCGCAATTATGGAACGATTATAAGTAAATACTACACGGCGTGTTAATACATGTAACTATTTACTGTAGCACCAACTGAAATAAGAATCATTCGCCGATAATTCCTTAGAGTAAACTGACTCATAATTGGCACATTGGGCTGTACCTGGTTGATTCTTCCCTGCTATGAAAGCACATTGGGGACAAAAAGAAGAATCAGTTTGCCAATGTTTACAGAACGTGTTGTTCACTAATTTCTGTCTACTAAAAGGAATAGACGATGTACGTATAAATAAATGTGTTAACTAAAATGTCGCCTACGAGTTACTAAATAACGCTATCTATTATTATAACAATTATGTGCTTTTTGTCTGCCGTTTACAAAAGCTGCCGAACTATAGGCGTGCCCACAGTTAGGCATGGGATGGCATTGGTGAACTTATGTGTAGAGAGTCTTCTGGTTGTGACAAGCCTTCTCCTGAAATAGAAAAAAAACAAAACAAATATAAATTTAGGATTGAAATCTGAGCGAAATCCCCATGTCACAAAACAGGGCGCCCCCTTTTAAATACGATATTTATCGAGGATGAATAAACAACATATTTACATTAAGTACACTCTTGTATTTAATATTCTTTAAATCAATATAAATGTATTTCATGGAATCAACTCAGTTTCGCGATTGCTAAGGGGACTTATTTAGGAATTACTGATAAAGCAAGTATAATGAACAATAATTTAACAGCGGTGTCAGCCAATGTAAAAAAAATACTTACTTCTTTGTTTTCATTAAGAAGTTGAGTTTTAACTTGAGCTCCTTGCTTCCATATCTCACTATCTTTACATATAAGATCGAATTGGCTAGCTTCACCAGCAGCACAACGAGCGAAAACCTACAATCAAATCAAATATAAAAGTATAAACGACGGAATGAGTTCTTGAGCTCCTTGGATATTACGATATTGTTGTTGGTGATCTGGATGAAAACATAACTTTTATCTTTCTGTTATTTCTGTGAAAAGAAAGGGGTTTAACGTCCAGTTTTCTTCACCAGCCTGGCAGATTTTACCCTGACAATACCTTTGCAAGGAAACCTTTGTTGACGTTTTAGTTGAAATTGAAGGAGAATATTTATATTTTTAAGAGAAGGGATCGGGAAGTAATAAATTATGAAGTAGGGAAATCACCTACGAAAATGATGCAACAACCGAAGATTCCTTAAACCCGTTGTAAACATAGTAAATAACCTAGACGCCCAGGCCCATTGATTCTGCTTGTGATTTGCTTGTTTTTTCTGTGGTTATGACGATTATGGTTTATTAGTATTCAGAAAATTGTTCTAGGCCAAAACATTTAATATAAAATTGAATTATTCCGTCACGCAACAGAAATAAAATTCAAATATTTACCTTCACGGACATGCCTGGTCTTAGGACTAAATTCTTGAAGTCGTAAATTTGGGGGTTGTTGAAATCATTGTCAACAGTTCTTTTCAGCCTAAAACCATCTAGATTTACATCCTGCAATACAGAATTAACGTTACATTTCGTACGAAATTTGTATTTTTCGGTCGACATGTACAGAAGGAAATATTAGGCACACTTGGTAAACAAACAAGAAAACTTTCATAATGGGATGTTGTACAAGGTTTTTAAAATTTCCCCTTTATCAACTGGATTCATGATTGATCAATGGTTATAAGGATTGACTGTGTTTGAATTTCTATCTTACAGCCACTAACCCTACCAAAAACTGCATAACCGTCTTTTGAAAGAAATGAAATGGGGTTTCACATCCTACTCTTCAGCACCTTACCTGGGCAAACAGTGTGCTATGAAGGAAATTTTGCCCGGGCAGCGGCGCTACGGCCTACTCTTATATCGAATTCCAACTGCCAAGGGATCTTTTATGTGCACGCCTTTTTGTACGCGGGACCCCCATCCGAACGACTAGACAGCTGTCCTTGTCAGGCCTTCCGTTCTGCATCACTGCCAGCCCCCCCCCCCCCCCCCCCCCCCGGGAAACCACGCCGGAAAATCGAGATGAACTTTCTGGGCCAATGTTGCGATCGAAAACCCGACCTCCAGACTAGCGAGCCAGCGCCTAATCCACTTAGCCACGTGATTCCCCATCTTTTGAAAGACAAGGAACATTAAATTGTATCAAACACAACGTAGCATACAGCTTTATTAAGTTCCTTAACGCGTTTATATTATGTGTTCCGAGCAAGGAAGAGGATCGATAGACAGTTCATTTTGCTTCAACATTATGTATACTCTGCTTTCGATCGATTTGATGGAATTGGTCCGTGTGCCTGACATCAGATTGCGAGTTATTTATTGACGATGCTTGTAGACAAATATTTATTCTTCTCTACATCCATTACATTGTCTGTTTGCAGAACCATTGCTGGCTATTGACCTTCGATGGATATATGTTACTTTACAATGAACATGTTTTTAAGCAAGCCCAATGAAGATAATCTGTATCGTCAGTAAATCAACTAGTTGGCAAGTGTTTGACACTATTGAGAGTATAATCAGATCTACGTTTAGATATACAGAACGAGTTGGGGAAGCTTTAGCTAAGAGGTCACCCTGAACTGTCTGGTTGCATGATGCCATATGAGAACTGATTTGAATGTATATAAATATGTCTTCGGATTTTGTTTGTCTAATGTATATCATTAGTTCATAAATAGTTCATGAATACAAACGCAATTACACATATTTAGAAATCATACCACATAAAACAACAATTTGGTTCATGGGTACTCAACTCCAGTACAAAGAATGTAACTATTTGCCAAGGGAATGGATATATTCTTTTCGATCAACCACATTTAGAAACATATGACTCACCCTTCTGTTGGAACCAGTAGATGTATTTTCTAACATAATGTACTTTCCTTCAGGATTTACATCGGCAATGGCGATTGGTCCATTCTGGGTTCTCTGGTAGGTAGTTTTAGCGGAGACTTCACCTCGCATCATCTTCATACCCAGGTTAGAGTCTTTAGGTAAGATAAAATACTAGTTCAGTACTGTAGGGATTTTGTGGGTGGGGAGGGGAGGTGTGATGAAAAGGGGCTGGGAATCTTAATTCGAGTATTACAGAATATTGTCTTGTACTATTCATTGCACCACTGGAAGAATTTCTACTCCTATGGTGCCGATTTGCTTAGATTAAATGATTGTGTGTGCACTTGAGACGTCCAAGTCAATGATATGCTAGTAAAAATGTGCGGGAAAGCGAAGGGGGGGGGGGCATGATGCCACACCGATAGTGTCTCGTGAATTTACCAAAACATACAATATTCAGATTTGCCAATATCTAGTCAGCAACAGTTCTCTTTGAAACAAAAACCTTATGGGCCAGATCGTATTACATTTAACAAGGTTTAAACACCATTAAATAAAGTTTTAAAATCTTGTTAGTCTGTTAGTTTTATTTTACAGCATCAAAACTTTTATCTTCGTAAAAAGTGGCTTCAACTTAAGAAGTGTTCATTATGATCCATAATAAAAGTGAAAACTTTAATTGACCAGAAATAATATAGAAATGAGAGGGCATGCATATTCAACCACGTGTATCTCACTCATCACTATATAAGCTAAAAATGTCTATATCTTGAATTTTAGAATTCAGAACCCGAAGGTGCTGCCACTTGTTACCTAGATATGGGTAAATTTATGTTGCTAATACAAAGAAGAGATAGAGACGAGATAGAGGAAGGAAGCGTTCATTTTATTCATCATTAAAAGCTTTACAAAATTAAAACCCTGGTCACAGCAGTACCAATAAAGGGGGGCAATCCATTGCAATGGGTAAAAATATATCGTAAAATCCATAGTAAAAGTAAAATGTGACATGTTAAAAATTCTATGTAACTTAAAGCTAGTAATGCTCGACTAGTTCGATAAAGCACAATCTACCAGTATAAAATATGACACATTTTATTCTAGAACCCAATACCGTTCATTTAAACAGGAAGTTTTAGTTTATCTTTACCAAGTAATGCGTATTTGTAGTAAAACACGCCACAGAAAGGTTTATTAAAAGAAAAACACTACTGTAGTAGATTCGTCATAATTCTATAATTCTAATTCTTGGTGAATCGGGGTAAATAGTATGTGATGTTTATATCTATGAAAGGTCTTCAGCAACAGACTAAAGACCATGGCGGTGAAGAACTAAACTAAACTAAAGTGAAATCATGCTAATCATGCAATTATGAGATAAAAAAGCACAAAATAATAATGCAATATCACAGAATAAATATTGGGCCGGTTAGTTAAGATTTAAAACGCATTTGTTCGTTGGTATAAGGAGTCTATCGCAATCATTTTGGTTAGTAGAACGAATCGTTGTTTTCCTGTTTCAAAATTCAATTACTACTCCAATTCTACATTTATCGTCGAAACCCCGAGCATACACTGCCAAGATATATTCACATGTTGCAACCATTTGGAATAAATTGTCAATACAAAAAGTTAGTTCTACATAAATTCTTTTCATTTTTTTTTCTAGAATGGCGGATAGGATTAAGGAAGGTTAGTTGAAAATCTAATGGTGTTATTTTCGTATTAAGTCGTCATGTGACGTAAGATCTATACGCACCGGAAATCTCATATTGGCCGCCTGATGATACGTTGACAATATCGGACAATCTGGCGCTACCGCGGTTCTGGACGTTTACAACTTGTTCAACTACTTGACGTAAACCAACTCTGGAAGGGGTCAAAGGTGATAAAGGTGAAAGGTCAAATAAAATTAACAACATAAAGTAAGATGCAAATAAATCATAATGGAGCTGCAATAAGAAACAAAAAATTAAAGCTATGAATTAGGTTAAAAGTGGATTTTAGGAACATAAAACTTCAATTGATACCTTGGTTTAAGCGACAACAGTACATTTGTTTATTTCAAGTTAAGAAACGACATTCCAAATTATAATTTCCCGCCATATCCGAAGGAAAATTCCAGCCCAAAACATCCGCATAATGTCAAACACACCGCATAAATGTTGAAAATGGGCATACCCTGCGATTCGGGTGCGCTGTGTGCACGAGTGAGAAATCCCCTAAATCGAACGTTATCAGCTCTCCTGGATAAATGGAAATGTAATTGACGTTTACAAAGAACAATAACAATCAACAACATCAAAGAGATATGTAGAATGTAAAATACAGTTTGTAAATAACAGCTCCAATGTGGTAGCAGCTAAATTATAGGGCGTGTTTTGTGAACCCCAATCGATGGCACTGAACATACCAAAAGTCCTAATTCCGATAGCGACCAATCAATAACACCCCTATGTTTAGTGTGCTCCACGTGACGAGTTCTATAAACAGTAGTATTTTCATTGTCCATCATCAAGTTAATGCTTGGTGGTATTAATATGCTTTTTGACATTTAAAAGATAATTAAGGCCAGTATATACTTTTAATATACTTTACCACAATGTAATAATGCAGCATAAAGTTGATTACGCTTCCATGATTTAAGAAATTCCTACACTTTGAAGCAATGTTCTCTTTAAACTCATCAAGGATTTATAGGGTTTTCATGATGCGGATGCGAGATCAGACTGATCTAAGACTATAGTGGTTTGCATACCCACCAACAATTTAAATATTCAAAGAGATCGCCATAATTACAAACCGCCATTTTTATTTTTTAAATGGGTTAGATAACCCAAATCATTGTGGTTTTATTGTTTTGTTTTAATTTGCCTCCCGTTGGCTAAACCTAAGATTGGGTAATGTGGTTTAGTGATAGGGATACACGAAAATAATGAAAAAGATCCCTATCTATAAAACAGAAGTAAGCATTCCCAAGAAGAAGTATTGATGATAAACAACAAAATGGTTATCTTCATGCTACAAAAAATATAAATATTCTAAAGTGTAAAACAAAACATCCAAGGCACATAGAAATGGGAACATGAACTTAAAACGTTGACATTAAGCCACAGCCATGACCTGAAACTTCAAATAAAAAAAAAGTTACATCAAATATTTACGGAAAGATCACTGCGGTGCAACGTGTTACTTTACATGGACAAATTTCTTAACACCGACAGAGAATTGTCGCTGAAATAAACTAGAAACAATGTACTAGTAGTAAAATTGAATATTTGATTCAAAGCCGCGTGTAGTTTCCCACATTGCAATCACCATTTATAACCACGGCGCTCACCATCATCGTCGCCACTTTTAGTGCTTCTATCATCATCATGACCACCACGGCTGCTGCTGTGATGTTCTTCGTAGCTTCCACCGCCTCCACGCCCGGAACTACTACTGCTCCTTTCTTCGTAATGACTACTTCCGCCGCCTCCACGCCCACCTCGCTCGTCATAGAACTCATTGAGCTTGCCTCGAACACTATATCGGGAAGTTTCTGTTCCGCTTACTTCTTTCGACTGAGTTGGCCCTTCAATGGTGTTCCAGGTTTCATCCCTAAGGGACAAAAATGGGTTCGGTTGACATTTTGTTAATCTAATTTCATATTAATATTAAAAATAGAGGATTGGGCAAGAAATGGGTTCTTTTAAAACGAAAACCAACAAAACATAAAGAAAGCGAAAATAATAACAGTGCTATAAAAACAACACAAAAAGCCAATTGTGCTGCCAGTGACGGAAAAATATCACCGGCGAGGTATTCTTTGAATCTCACCGTCGTCATGGCCGTTTTTACCGTGTCCTCCACTGCCCCGCCTGTCTCTTGTATCTCGAAAATCCCTGTCATCTTTTCTCTCCCGGCGGTCCATCACATCGTCATCATAGTAACTGCGTGCAGTTTCTCGCAAAACCTGTGAGTCACCTCCCGATCCAGGTTCCAATCGCCGGACGACAGTGACTCCCTCGTGACTGTGGGACACATCCAACCTGTGGGATTGATTTGGTAAACCAAGTCGTTTGATCTATGAGTATTGTGAGCAAGAATAATGGTATACAACTAAAATTAATAAAACTGAATGAAAAAAAAATACGAAAATATATAGATATATATTTTGATGTTAACAAAATCATGTAACTCAAATACATCAACATTCAATTAAGTACAACAATCTAAAAAAAATATCAACAAATTTAAGTGCACATGTCTGGATCTGAGGTGAGAAAAAAACCATAATTAATGAACTCAAATACATCACACAGAAAACAAAATAAGGGTGCAACAATTTAAAACGAGAAAAACAACAAAATCTTCAAACATCAAAGGGCAACAAAAGTAACAGATATATTTATATATAATAGTAGTAAAATTGTATAGATAAACAACAATCACAGATAAAATATGTCTACTTCAATAAATGCACAACAATTTAAATAAGATAGGTCATTCTTATTATGTATGAAATACTGTCTCAATTAAAGATATTTTTACGTCTTGATTCACATTAATTAAATGCAATCTATCATATATGTATCTCCCGATTCTCGTTATTAAATTTAATCTTTCAATAAAGGAAAATGTTCTGGTATCATTTTGATCCTCATTATAAATCCAATGCTTTAAATAAGTAGAGTTTTCAATATATTTTCATAAAAGAATTTTTACCTGTTCTCTTCACCCTCCAGCAGTTTCCTGTATGCAGCGATTTCCAATTCCAAGGAAAGCTTGGCATCCATAAGTGTCTGCAATTCCTGTAGGATACCTTCCATCTCCGATCTTAGTGTTGTCAATTCATTCTTGAGTTCACTAACTTCTAGTGTGTGTGATTGTTCACTTTGGTCGAACTGAGCCATAAGGTCTTGATATTGTTTTTCCAATTGAGCATTCTGAAAACAAAAGACCGAACTATGAAAATGGACGCATATTATAACATCTAGCATGCGCAAGCACCAAAACATGTTGCGTCTCTAGTATACTTTTCTTTTGACGGATACTTGACTTCGCAAAATTTCATCTTTGCTACCTGTTCATCCTGCAGAGCTAACAAAAGGGGGACATAACCCAACAAGGCTTTGAAGTATTACCGGGTTTACAGATGTGGCATTTCCCAACTAAACATCAGGGTATATCAGGGTATACCATTTAAATCTGTCCAAGGTGATATTATCAGGTATTCTATAACTGAACACTTACTCGGGCTTCGAGATCAGCCAATCGACTTCTGGAATCGGATAATTGTTTGCTGTATTTCTTGACCTCCTCTCTTGATGTTGAAACTTCCATGTTCTGTTTAGCGGCTCCAGTTCGATATTCTTGAACCTAAAACAGAGAAGAAGCGACGCAAATTACATATCTACTACAATTAATCCTTGGTATTTTCTTATAAATATAGTGTACATTAGTAGCTTCGGGAAGAGATTGCGTCTCTAAAGATTAGTCTGAGTAGCATAAATTCATTATTTAAGTTTAGGAATAAACATTTAAACTTTGATTTAGATTAAAAATCCTTCAATCTTGCATAAAAGTAAGGACCATTACCTTGAGGTTGTAGTAAGCTTCCATGTCGCCTCGGATAGAGTCAACTTTGGAATCATACTCATTTTGGATATCTCGGATAGCTTGAGATAATTCGTTCTTCCAGAATTCTCGATTTTCAGCTGTGGTATCCCTGTACGCAAGAGCAGCAAGCTCTTTCAATTCCTGGAAATACAAATATCCGTATTAAGAAAGATACATTTCCAAATACTAAATATTTCTGAAATTCTTGTTAAGGAATTCAGTTAGGATTACCTACAAACTAAATTTATCAATGATTATTGATATGATTAAAATTGTTCGTATGATTTCGTTACACGTACCTGTTCGTGGACACTCTTCATAAACTCAATCTCTTCTTCCAGAGTTTGACGTCGGTTCTCAGCCTCAAGACGTCCCAGAGTTTCTTCATTCAAGGACTGTAGAAAAGAATAAATATGTACAATTAATGCGAGGAAGAATAAAATAAATGAATGTATTGAAACATATGTAAACATTTATCGCATAAAGATTTGTAAAGCGTTCTGTATACACGTGTAATATTCTACTCTTTTTTTAGCATTTAATATTTTACATTTCAAAGAGAGAAAAACACATATCTTATCTTTTTGTTGCCGATATGAAACGACCATAACATGTTATAAAAGTGGATGTACTACAGATGCAGGGAAAAGAACGACGTTTGTTTGTATAAGCCACATATTTACATTACGGATTTCTAAAATAAATTGCTCTTCTCAATTAGACTTCTACGTACTGAAGAAACAAAATGACGCAATTCGAAATCAAATATTTCGGTTATTTATAACAACCTAATGAATACTGGCTGAAATGCCCCCTTGGTGCAACACAGTGTTGAATCACTCTAGACACTATTTAGTATTCTGTCAGTGATCAGTTAATTAATTCACTTAAAAGGTGCAAGGGCGTCTTGACTTGACTTGTTAATATATGTAAACAACGAATTTGATTCGCTTCCCTTTGTAACACCTGTTTATTTAGACATGGATAAACTTATATATGTATTCCTAAGTTGCATTTCGCGTTAACTGCATTTAGAGTTAGAACTTTTTAAAATTGTTTAGGATGCGAACAGTAGTGTTCAAAATACACGTACATTGTATATTGAAGTGATATCGTTGTTATTTTTTATTTTATTATTTCTTCATAGTGACTAAACTTTTGCCCATAGCATTTCTAGAACGGTATATCTAAAGGTCAATGGTTTAGAGTTTGCCGGGGACCAAAGAAAAGCGCCCACTTGCGCGCATGGGACAAACACAAAAAGACACATTACAGTTGGAATGCGATAAAAAGTGAGAGAATATCCGCGGTCAAGATAAAATTCCCCTCACATCAAACGGCATGGGGTATTTACTTAGCCAGTTGGTGCCGAAAAGTGGAATGTTACCCCTCCCCTTTCATTTCTTTCTCCATTCACCGATTTAAAACGATGTTTCAATCTCTACTACTACCTTTCTATAAATAATACAGGTGTATAGCTAAATATCAAAACACTCAGGTCAGCTTTTGCTAAATGCGCATAGTAAATTCCAACAATAAATATTAAAACACTCGGATCAGCTTTTGCTAAATGTACATTGTAATTTCCAACAATAGATAGCACAATCTTAGATAAATTCCAACACTAGAAGCTGTTACTATTAACACGTGAGTATATTGGGAAGATATTCGTAAATAATGTTTTCATCTCTTGACAGTTTATTGACACTGTTAGTGTAATTTCTTATCTTTCAGGATGATCGATGAGTACTCAAATGATAAATATTACACGACCTATGACATTTATCCAGGGTTCAAGATCAGCATTAACCAAATGCGTTGTTAGAAGTTCACGCAAGTGTTTGATTTAATGATTTTAACTATTCGACGGGTGCGATCTAAATACGACAAAAAAACCTATTATAATAGACAAACCAATTTTAAAATACCGGTCTTAGTTCCATTCAGGTTAATGTTCTAGATGAGAGAGAAGGTTGTAAAAGCGAAGAATGTTATTGTTAGTCTTTCCAAATAATAACTCTTTCGTGTAAGCTAGGTTTTCATCATTTTTGGCACAAGAAACAAGTCAGCGATTTATCAATGATCAGTTATTATGAAAAGAAGTTTGGATGAATACATATTGTATTTAATACTGAAGGAATAATAGTCTCGCCCACTACATGTATAATAGTATTGATATTACCTCCATTAATAAAACTCAAATTATGCATCTAATCATTACAATTTTTTTTCTTCTGGAAAATGAAAACTATAAAGGATAATGTTAAGGAGATACGAAAGGCAACATTTCTTAATTGTAATTTGCATAGTGCCAATGATATTTCGTTTCAACATTATAAAAGTATGTCAAACAAGGTTCCATATCAATGTTATTAATGTTTCAGTTCAGACAATGATGGTGAACCATGTGCAGAGTAAAGATAAAACATAGGTGATACAACAACTTACAATTCTAAGTTTGTCAAGTTCATCATTTAATCTCTGGATAATGCTCTTATCACGTGCTCGTTCTGTTTCCAATGATTCGTTAGATCTTCTAAGCATACGAACTTCGGCTTCTAATTCTGAGATTTGTTGGTTGAGTTTGTTGATAAGGTCACGGTCCTGAGATCTCCATTTCTTGGCTTCTTCTAGTCTGAAATAGACAGGTACTAATGAGTGTGAAGTAGGTTCTACAAATTGGCATTTTATTAAGAATGTGATTCTTCCAATACCAATGAAAACGTAAGTATGAATATAATGCAATTGGTGAAACAGTTTTCGACTTCCTATAGTTACTCATGGGGTCAAATTGTCTGTTTAGGATATATACTGTAACCGATGAGAAAATAACACTTTTTTGATACCAATGTGAAGAATTTGTTATGATTTGTATTGTCATATATATTCTCGACATAATATTTGTGAAGTCATAGTGTCACTATATGAAAACAGAATTACAATGTATGATTCATCTATATTCATATAGGTAGGTATTTGAACTACATATTGTTACAGGACCTTGTTTATACACTAGCACATTGTGGTCACATTGAACACGTATTTTATTAAAGAATTGATAGCCTAGTTGAACGATATTTTAGGACTGAAGTATTTCCATATGTGTCAAACTAATCTTTTGTATACAGAACAGAGGTTTCTGTCTTGAATCCGATTAAGTCCGAATGTGTCGTTTTTAATCAAATTGTCGATCCAGCGGTTGAAGCTGACTCGTTGTATCAGATAATTATTTATATTCGGGTTTATCGTGTTCTGTTGTAATTCTACACAATAAATAATGCATTCATTACAAGGCTATATACAAATGGCTGTTTACTTAAATACGATACAGTCTAGGTCAGGCTTGAAACCTGGACAAAAAAAAAGGTGAGGGCGTTTATACAAATATAATTACTTTTTTCAGCGAAGATCAACCTTGATATCAATTACATCAATTATATGCATAGATATGGGTTACGATATATTTCGTAGTGATATTTACATAATTGCAAACATTATAATATATACACAATCGATGTAACAGCTGATAATTGTACATAAAAAAGATGTAATGTTGTCAGGTGTTCCAGAACAACTTAGTGAATATAGATTTCAAAGGCCGAACCTATACCATATTATTATGGAAGAACGCCTAAGAACGAACGATCTCGCGTAGAGTCAATAACATTATTAGTTACTAATTTTCATTGCTGAAAACCGTAAATGGAAATTATGTAATTTGAAAGAGCACGGTATTCTAAAAGTTCCAGTTCAAACTATACCTCACTACGACAAGGTTCTACATGTAGATAAGCTTAACAGGAAACAATTACTGACCATGCGTATCTTTTCGAATAATTATCAAAGACTTCCAAAGACCTTATTTAAGAGTATTTAATCAGAATTGTACAGTTTTATTCACTGCCATATCTGGCTTTATAGGCTCCTTTTGTGAAAAAATATACACAATTAGATGTAAGTAAATGTGCTTAATATCGCACACACTTTATATAGTAAAATATAAGCATTTTAAAGGCTTTCAGAGGTTTTATAAGAGCAAAGTTAGGAATTTTAAAATATTTTCTAGTGTTCTTTGTCGAGTTGAAGAATGTGTAGGGTTTGTCAATAATCTTGTTTGTTATCTGATTAGTACAAGTTAAGCCAGTGAATTATGTTAGTGAAACATGGTATTTAACATGAATTACTCGGGTCTCGAGCTCATGTTCATCCTCTTAGGGTATCCATGTGGGATATTCATTTTATCTCTTATATAATTTTCCGGTATTCAATCCTGCTTTTATCAAGCGCCAAAAGAGCTGAGCCTACGCTGTGTATTATGTAATGGCACTGGTATATTCCGAATAACTGATACCCCATACGTGTTATATTCCTTCGTTTGCTACATTCATAGTTCGGAACATAATTAATCTGTAAATTTGGTCGTCTGGCTTTTTATAGAAGCCCGATGCGCCCGACAAAATCGGCACTAATCAGTCCCTGTTAGGTGTGACATTATTTTGCCTGTTACATTCATGATGCATGGTCTACTTCATGTCGTGTTTCATCTATAGTCTATGCTCAAAACAAAATTAGCCATCGTATTCTTTGAAGATTAAATATTTATAATCACGTTTTCTTGTAGGTGAAAATACTTCAGATGCTCTCAACGACTTCTTAGTAATTGCCCATATCGTTTTCTTCTATTTTCAGTCCTCGGATAAGTCTACAAAACTACAGTGCAAATATTGTGATGGGTTAAAGAGGTCACAATGGTTGTAACTATTTGGCCATCCAGGTTGACGACCTATGAAGAAAACCCCACATGATCCTTGCTGTGGATTAGCAACAGCCTCTTAGAGATCTTAACCGATAACATGTCTAATCTCAACAAACGGACTTTAAAAGTTAGTTATGGAATGGAATGGCGTCTGACATCCTACAGTTCCTCTCCGGTTGGGCTAATGAAGACTGGCAAAAACCATACAGTGTATTATGGGGGTATTTCGCCCGGGAGGTGGCGCTACGAATTACTCTGATATCGGATTCCAACCGCCAAGGGATCTTTTCCGTATACACCAGGGGGGGGGGGGCACGCGGGAAAACCCGATGAACTTTCTCGGTCAACACCGGGATCGGATCGAACACGTAATCACCAGGTTAGCGAACCAAAGTCTTACTCACTGAGCCATCGCAGGTCCCAGAACGTTTGAAAGATGGGATAAAGATGAAATACTAATTAGACTATTATAGGAGTTATAAAGCCCGATATGTATTTAAACGTATTGCTTATCCTTACGGAATTAATTACGAAGATGTGTTCCAAAGTTTCGGCTTCAGTGCTTAAATATGTGCTAACTGGTGTTGCTAACTGGTTAGAGTCAAACGTCTCATATTGTCCCGCATATACATGCACCAATTCCAACCCAAAAGTCGAACATCTTTGATAACATACTATATTCCTGATCTTATCGTACAAAATCTTTTGCTAAAAAATAGCACAAATAATCATGTTCCAGGAATGTGTACCAATGGAATTTCTGTGTTCGAATTATGACCACAATTGCTCTTTCCTAGCAGATTATCATTCACAGCGTCTCAGTAATTTTATTCGAGAGGATCATTTAATACCAATACTTAATCTTCATCGATGTCGCCACATCAGTTGTGCTATTAACATGCCAATCTTATTCATCGATGTCATGAGGTTACTGAAATGACTACGTAATCATTCAGTAACTTTTGACACAACTGACGTAATTTTAAGTAGAGATCAATTTGTATCCGTTCAAATATCAATTTATTTCTAAAGTGGATGCTGCAAGGAACAGTTGCAAATATGGTTGGAGAATCCTTGTTTACTGTCAGTGTCGTAGCGACATAATTTATACGGAGACTGAATGGTCAAAATAACTAGAAATTAACCACGGACTGTATTTGCTTGTATATCAAAATATATTGAAACTATTATCTTAGATTTAATAGTGGTGAAAACTGTGATGATGATTAATGGTGTGTATAGTATTTATATATGATCAGAATCTTGCTGGTATTGGAATATCGGGTGATATCATGTCTGGGTCAGAATAACTTATATTTTATTGTTACAACAAGAGCGTAAGCTATGAACTAGGTTGAATGGTCAAGTCAGCATCGGTTTATTCCGGGCTAATACCGTGTTTCTCACCACAAGCTATATTATGATTATGTGGAATTAAATGTTAGCTGCTTGTTGACAATAATCTATCAATAACGTTTGCGATATATAGTATATGTATATATAATCTTCAGTCCAGTCAATATAAGACGTACTTATCATAATCATAAATCTTCTTTGCCAATATTAAAATAAGCATGAATCAATACCAACCTAGTCTAGGCAGAAAATATAACTCTTAAGGATACATACAACGGAATATAAATATAGTCCAAGTCCAAGGGCACTAAAATTTGCAAATCGTTTTCATTAATAATTGTCATCACTTTAAGAAAGGAAATCTTAAATTCTGCTTGTTTCCTATTACTGAAAACTTAGCAGATAAAACAAATTTAATTGAGTTTAGCAAATAAAAATTGATATCTACATTCCCGATGAGTGCCATCGATCATCGATTATGTATTCAAATACTAATCCGTATAAAATTCAATTTATACATTAAGGGATATCAAAAATTAATCTAGTCATCTGAGAAATATAATGCTCCAGTTAAATATACACAACCAAAGAACGTAATATCATTAACTAGTCTTGGATGGTAATTTTAACAATTTCTACGAGACTCGTGCGTTGTGATATTTCAAGCCTAAGCTATGGGACGCAATGTCCAGTTTATATCAAATTACAAGGAGAGAATGACAAGGAGAGAAGTTTCAAGTCCGTGACTTGCAGTATAATTGCTGATAGTCCAAAATATGTTTTAGTTGGCATCAGAATTAGTACAAATTATGTACAACGCATTAATGGTACCCCAAAAAGGAGATCGAAGATATTTTCCAGTCTAATGTATTAAGGTTTAACATAATGCATAGTGGAGGTTGTCTCAGTTCAAATTATAAACAGTACTAATTAAACCCCTTCCAAGGCTTTTCTACATCAATGCGTAAATTGCATCAATAAATTAATAATAACCATATCGATCGTCCATAGACAAAAATACCCAGACTCTTGTTTATAGACAAACTACAAAAAACAATCCTGGTTATCTCTGACTACATTCCATAAGACTAAATCGATTTCGAATTTATGTAAGCTTGGTAAATGCGTTGAGGCACAACTCTAATTGTTAAACATATATATTTTACTCTTGTATACGTACTAGTTTCGAGTTTTATGTTTGTAAATGTTATGTTATGGGCTTACGTTATCTCTGGGCTGTAAATTGACTAACACATTAACAAAAAAGCATCGTATGTCATGAATCATTGATATTCAACGAGCGACAGTTTAATTCCTGGTGTTTGAAATGGGGGATATTAAGGCTCTACTTGTGAAATGACAAAACAAATAGATATTCCTTGTATTTTGTATCAAAATACACATAGAAAGAAATCAATTCATTATTTATACAGTTTCTTTGTGTGGTGCCACGAAGATCTACAGATAGCTGAAGCGTGCAAAAAGCTTCTTTAACTTGTTGAATCATCCACCCTGAGATGACTCGATAAAGACAAAGAGTCCGATAATGGGATGTTGCATTAACATTATCAAATGCATGAATACATTCCAGAAAAAAAACGGAGACACTGAAGCAAGAATAGTCAACATTATTGATTGCCTGAAACCAGACTTTGAGCAACATCCTTCATGAACAAGGGTGATAGGCAGATCTTTTAACATGCCAGTTTTAATATATCAAACCATATGACACATAGAACTTATACCCCGTATAAGTACCAAGGGAGTTGTTATTCCAATATTCCGAAGTTCAAACTTTGATCCTACTGTACATTAACTTCAGACAATAACCGCACGCAATGTAATTAACAATGTAACCCTTGAGCACCACCACAACAGACGAGTTGAAAGCGTGTGCTAGTATTTATGAAGATTAAGAACCTCATAAAATATGCCCAGTGTGAAATGCTCCTGCACAAAGGTAATCAGACCAACAATAAAAGTCAGACCAACGAATCGATTTATCAATCGCAATACTTGTTTAGGACTCTTTTTTTTTATTAACGATCAATAATGCATGGATATCGGCATGTGATGATTTAATGAACAGAAGGTACTGAACCTTGGGGCTTTACTTTTACGACACTTTGTATAAAATTTGCCATTGATTCCGGTCAGAATAAATGAGATTCGGGTATCATTCTTTGAGTTATCCGTCAAAGTAGCAGGTGGATAAACTCATCTTTGCCAAAATTAATTCCATGTAGGAACTGTTACCAGTCGCCTAAACAATTTTATAGTCTGTCATCAAGATAAACCTTGAGTATAACAGAAAAATAAGTTGTCGGGTCCACAATATCGAGTTTTAATCCAAGCACATAAATGTGTCATCCCGTACATTTTACGTCATCGATTCTCTGAAAAAATACTAAGCTAACAACGTTCATCTTAAATATTTCATAACCTTTAAAGGCATATACATAATAAAATCAAGACATCAATATTGATGATAAAGATATTCCTGCGGTATCAATTATCTGGATTTAGTACTTGATTAAATACCAAACCACTCTCTTCTGATTAAACTGGCCGTGTATAAAAGCTAGATCGGGATGGTCAATCGTCATTCTACAATAACATTACTGACCACATGATATTTTGATCTAGCAACAAGAATACTTCTGCAAGATATTTATGGCCCAATCGATAACTCGAGGCGATGCTGTGGAGCAGATAATTTTACGTGTCAGTATGGCTGGTAACATGAAAGACAACCGATTTGCAATTTCCGCATGGATATGGGTGCTTATTACATGAAATTGAACACATTAGATTTTATTGATGCACTAAATTGTCAGTTCTATGAAATATTAAGATTTAGGTTGACAAGAAGACGATCTATCAGCTTTATGGGATGTTGGATTGATCTGATCAGCAGTTTCATCGGATTACTTTTCAAACGCGGGGCTTTGATAAAAGCATGTTTTTGTCCTGGCGTTTCTACGTTATCTAATTTATTAGACCTCTGGTCTTTGAACTGCATCATTCCTGATGAATATGTCACTGTAAATGCAACAAATAGTCCATATATCCTCGCCTATTAACATCAGACTTCTCAAAGCTGTGCATGAATGAATTAATGAAATGTGATTTACATATAACGTCCCGCTGTTTGGCTCCAACCGGGACAGCGAGGACGTACATACTACATACGTCATACCGTCAGCAATGAGGCAATTGAATTCCAAATTTCATAGGTTCTTTTTACGTGCGCTGGCTGATATGACAAAAGGAAACCAAGCTTCCCGGGGATAGTAAACCAGCGCCTAAACCACTGAGTCATCTTGGCGTCACCAGAGCTTTGTAGCATTGGCAGTCAATTGTGTTTTTGACATAACTAAAGTTCCTCGGTTATATTGAACTTCATTACCATGTTCCTAAGTATTTAAGTCTAGGTCATACATGCATTAGCCTACACAAGTAATTGACAAAATAACTAAATAGCGGAAAAGCAAAAATAGCATATGGCGTTGATCTGAGTTTGACAAAGGTGGTGTAATATATATAATTACAGGAAATAGAGGGTTCAACCCTACTTATATTTTATTAATGATCTCTGAAGAAGTGAAATGATGAATGTCTAATGTTATATTGCAGCTATAATACTTGTAACTAGATTAGTTTCTACAGTGATTATCTACAGTAAACTGATTATCTACAATAAACGGGAAAAGACTGGGTGTTGTATTAAAGACGATTACAATCCTTATTGAATGTCATACTATTGGGTTAAAGATATCACATTCTATATCGCTTGAGTATTCATTTAGCTCCAGGATCCGCCGTGGATCAGGGAGTAAAGACACTCATCCAGTGCCAGCGGGCGTTTCCAGTGTGATGTCCCCTTGGTGTAGGGCGGAGGACTTGGCAAGGAGCAGCGTTTAATCATTTGGTTGGCTACGAAAACCGTTAACGTGTACAAATACTATATACGTGCACGTAAAATAACCCTTGTCCGTCTTCATTAGCCCAGTCGCTGCAAAACAGTACGACGTTAAATCAAGAACAACGAAAGATATGACAGTGGAGTTGTGATACAAAAATATCCCGACCTCTCACTTTAAATCTTGCTAGTAACTGCTTGAGTAGATATGTATAAATTTCGTTAATAAAATCAGCGACGCAAGAAACTGTTGACAAGGCAAAATGTTTATACTACACAACTATTATAGTAATATATATACAGAGACAGAATGATAGTTGTTTACGGCCAAGTATAGGGGTATTCAAGCGAGGTCTTCAGTTTTATTCACTTAGGTCAGAACGTGTCTTTACAAGTTATCCGATAAAGTTATTATGAATGGCCATTTAAGAACCACACAAACTGTTGACTTGTAGTGACTTTTATAGCGGAGGGTTAGTGTTAGATTAATACATTATTCTTGTATTCTGTATTTAATGGGATTAACTCAACTTAAACCCCACTTCAATTGAGAGTTTAACAGTATTTTATATTGATGCCCATTTTAGGATCGCCTAGATTAATGGGGTGCATTATACAATTTACAGATAATTCAACGAAATTTCATCTACATTTTTGACTTAAATTTAAATGCTAATGGTTCTTCTTTCGGTTTTATGCTATATTTCTCACCACGAATTTGCTTGTGCGATATGTAATGCTAAACTGTAATAATTGTTATATGTTACGGATATTTTTTTTTTCAGTCATGCCATCCAACATGAGTCTCCTTTCATCTATCGACATCGTGCGTAATATTGGGTAAAAAATGAATTAATGAAACCATATCCATTAGAAATGTGATATGCCGGAAAGCAATTTTTGGGGTCATCGATATTCATTTCGTGATTCCCTTCAAAACTGTTGGTTGTATTACCCGGTAGCGGAAGTTGATAGATTCCGCAGAAATACATCGGGAGCAGTACACTTATGAACACAATTTCCGCTCTGTGGTGGCATATATTTTTTTATAAATAATATTGATTAATTAAAATCGATCGGTCTGTGCCACTATACTGCTGAAGAAGATAAACTTTTGTGCGTTTTAATTCTTGCCTTGGGCTTGTTTATTTGACTAGTAATTAAAAACCTGATAATATTACTTATATAATGGCACGTTTCTTCTTATAGACAATGTTTTATATAACGAGGTGAGACCTGACCCATTTCAATTACAAGGAAAAGTTAACCATACCATAATATAACCATAACTTATCACGTTCATGAATTAGGTCAAACTTGAGGTATAACCGATTTGTGTTCATTTCGTCAACATTTCACAGAGCATCGTTTTATTTTGTAAATTACAGTTTATGTAATTCTTACTGTAAAGATCACAACACATCATTTATTTGACCTAAATTAAGAGGGGGGGGGGGTCAAGCTCTTTTCGTCGGCTTTGTCAGTGTTTATGTTAAGGCGTTGCTCAAAGGTACGCGAGAAAGGGGATATTAATGCGATATGATCAAAGATTAAGGTGGCATTTTCTCCAGGGTTAAGTATTTTAATAAAGTACACTTGACATACCAGTGTTGTTAGAGACCACGCCCACATACATATTGACATTTCTTACCGTGTCTAGTGTTTAAATGTATGAATCTCTTCGCTCAGCTTAGTGTTAAAATTGTCATACTATTGTCAACACTAACATCAGTATGACATTATCAAATGTCATCTAAGATGATGTCAGTTCGTTGGATACCTTCAGTTCATCGGCAAAAATTGTCCATTGCTACAGAAAAACAGAGTCAGTAAATTGATTGTGATTCCGCTGATACTGAAATGTGATAAATTGAGATGATGGTTCATAGTCAAGTTGTCGCATTCTGAAGTTCAATTACAACTGAATCATCGATACTTCCTGTATTGAAAGACAACTAACCATAGCTCTTCAACGTCGCCAGTAATCAATTCATAATTGTCGAATTCGCGACACTGATCAGTGCCGCCATGGCCTTCAATTATTGTCAATACATGGAATATACCTTTAAGCTAAGTCAAGAAAACGCAAGAACATATTAGAAATAATATCGCAAACGAATATCTGACCCCGTGGTATTAAATATAAAGCACAGATCCAGAAAATTCTCCTTCTAATTGACAAATAAATGTGTATATCTTCTATTTGATTGTACTTATAATAGTGTGCGTACTTATATATAAAAGTAACCAATACGATATGACTGAGCACTAAACTATAACACATATAGTTTAAAGCCCTATCCGGTTACTTAATGCCCCCAAAAGATTATTAAGATTGTTATGGATGAGGTTATTTCTGGAATTTTCTATATTTATAAACTGAACAATTTTGTTATAAGGCTAATATTTATATGAAGGCAGCAAAATGTTTCGTTTACGATTAGTATAGTTGAGAAAGTAGGGTACAGTCGTAATGCCTTGTCCATATACAAATAGCAGAACGTTAAAGATGCCCCAACAGTTTGAAATGGGTGACGAGTACGCTGTATAACGTGGTTATCGGGGGAACATTCCCATCATAAAACAAGGATGGTTTATACCCGTCGCTATCAGCTCGGGGTGAGGGTGGCCGCATGGTTAGCACGCGCGCTGTATCATAAAGCCTGTCATTGAATCAAATGGCGTGGTTTCGAATCCCCGGTTGTATGTGACAAGGAGTAGGGTCGCCTATCCAACCTCGTGGATTTTCTCCGGATCCTCCGGTTTCCTTCCACTGGTAAAGACCCCTGCGCGCAAGCGAATTATTGAAAAAAATTGAACCACATGTAAGTCCCGAAATGACCTAGTTCTCTCTCTCTCTCTCTCGCTCTCTCTCTCTCTCTCTTCTCCTCTCTCTCTCTCTCTCTCTCTATTAGCTCACTTGGCGAAGAAATGAAAAACGTTAATTAAATCCCATTTCATCTTATTCCATTTCAGTAATAAGCAATTAACTCCAGGGATATTTTGACTGACCAGTAGTATCAATTGTATGCAAAGTATGCTAATAAATAATGAAGTCTTTCTGTGATGACTGCCAAGTCCATCAAGTAACCTGTCAATCACTTTTTGGTTCAGGGGTCATATATAATCATGAAAGGTAAACAATCTTAGAGATCTTGTAACGATTTATTATTGTCTGACTACGGTGACATGACGTGCACACCAAATAATCTATCATGCTCAGCTATCCATTACACCCCCTTTAAAGGCACACAATGTATTGGTCAAGATTAAAAGAATTTTTGGGAAAGAAGACTACTTACGTCAATATTATACACTTTAAGCTATATAAAAATCTCAAGTTTGAAAATAAAAGTGAAGCATGCAACAATAACAATTGACACAACAATATCATCTGATATCATTGTCAGAAAAAGTCGCGATGGTCCTCATTTTGAATGAAAAAAGATCTTGAATGGCATACACGGACCAAACACAAATTTCAAACCTGCACTTGCAAAACGCATTTTTACACTATAAAGTATCGCCATTTGCAGAACATTGATCAACGTGCATTCCTTATGTCTCTTTAAACTACAGGTATTTGCACTAAACGACACCATTGCAGTATAGAATGGTCATCTGATGGTCAAACTGTCCGGACTAGATCAGTTATCGCCATCGGCTATTGATGTAACAGCCCACTTACATCTTTTATACGATGATAGTTGGTGATGATATGAAACCAACGTCTGTCCTGCTAATATTTAACACCACAATAGACAAAATGCAGATCAATCAATTGATTCAATATACTATACCCGTTGAAGTTCATATCTTAATATTGTCTCACATTACAAATCCCCCCAGTTGCCACCCATGCCAATTGCAATCTACTCCCTGCTAGGTAACAGTTGATGATCAATTGTACCTTTGTTATACAGTTACACATTCAATCCACCAAGTATCAGATTAATTTTATGGATTAGGCGTTAGTTTTACAATAATCTGATCTAATACCATTTTGGTCAAATTGATTTTGTATGAAACGTCTGATTTTATCAAAAGTTTAACCGGTTTTTGTCATTAACGTTTTACTGACTTTGGCATTGATTTTTGTATTTATTGTTTTACTCAACTTGGGCACGCATAATGCTTTCGGAGACTATGTACAAAATACGAGGGTAATTTAATAATATCCCAGTAGGGATTGATATAAATGTCGGCAAATAGTAGAACGATGTGATATGAATAAAAGTTCAATAACATACATTTATTCCCGTTGCCCTAATCACCAATACTAAGTAATAATATATATCCTTTAGAATTGTCCCAAGAGTTCCCGATAACCGATTACGAATTAATGCTATTATAACTACCAAGTACTTTGGTATTATGAAAAACGAATCTAAAATACTCGTTTCAACTTTTTGCAATGGCAATATTAAACACCGTTCAATAAAAAAAACAATTATCAGTTTCACTCTCAATAAAGTAAATAAATTGACGTTTCGCCAATCTCAATCCTTCACGAGTTTTGGTATAACTGCAGGTTTATCTAACCACTCCACGTCGCAAATCAAACTATTCCAGTTCCTGCTATCAGACATCAGGAACGGTGCTTATGTAAATATAGCTCAAATTTAAGAAAGATCCGGTTGTCAACGTCACCGTGACATTTTCACCATAAAAGTCAATATTCTTTCCAGGAATAAAATCAATAATGTCAGATTTAATTCCACTTTACACCATTATCGGATACGCTTTACACAAATTCCACTCAGCAATCTAATTTTAAAAAATGGATTTCAGAAAACCGCAATAAGATTAACCAGATTTTTTTATATTCTGGAAGGAACAATTGAATTTCTTTGTCAACAAGAACATTTTTGAAGACAAATCAAATTTCGAGTAATGGAACGGTCATAATCAGTAACCCCGTTTTATCTAGAACGTGATCAAACCCTTGTAAATAAGAAATCAGACCAGTGTATGCATTTATCTATTTGATTACTGAATATGCAAATACGTGTAATGTTTTCACATAAAGTATTTGCATTATAAATAGGAAAATTTTGGGTTTGTCCCGGCGTTTTCTCAATAAAAGTGAATGACCTGAATAGACCTTGTTAAGAATTAAACCATTACGGAAAGATCGTTGTTAGAATTAAAAATTGATTCCTATCAAATAAAACTGTTCATCAAAATGAAAGGTGTAAGTATTTATGTTTGAAATGGGAATTTAGCTTTGGAAAAAAAACAAACAATGGCGCCAGTCAGATAGTGAAATATATTAAATCGATTCCAGCAAGATCCACCCAAGCCTATTAGATTCACAGTAAACCATCGACAAATTTATCTTGGTAATTCTAGCTGATGTCTAATGAGAACACGACATGCAATTCTATATACCAATCAAAAGGATTTTTTGTGCTGATTCGGCAATTTGCATTGGAAACCGTGACTCAGAAAGCCTGAGCATTGTTCAATAGGACTTGTTGCCTAGTAATAGCTTGTCGACCACAAGCCCTTCGATCTGTGGTAAATCTCTTCGTGCGTTCAACTTATTAACATTGTAGAGTGTGTGAGGTTCAAACAATTAACTTTGATATTGGACTTTTATTAAGTGTGTTCATTATTATGCATCTTGCTGTGTATGGAATTGGTCGAAAGCTTCAAGACGCCGTTTTGAATATGTACAGCAAACAGACACAAAGCAAGTTTTAGACAAGATGCTGCCCGGAAAATTTGTGCCGTACTCCAGTCAACGTGGCATACCTGAAACACTTTATTTTATTTTGACATTTAGTATAAAATTTAGTATCGCCAATGTGATTATTTCCCTCTGTATTGTAATGGACTGCAATTATAAATGGTATATTCTGTCAATATGCTACTGAACAGTCCGGTACCGGAAACTGGAAGACTCGGGGACCAAGTGAATAAGGTACCGGACACTGCATGTACACTACATAATGTCCGCCAGTAGCCCAGGTGGAAATGCCAAGTGGGACTTTAAATTCCATTTCATTACTGAATATGCTTGGTTGCATATGGGGATATTGTTGAAGCAATTAGAGATTCACAAGAGAGAGAGAGAGAGAGAGAGAGAGAGAGAGAGAGAAGAGAGAGAGAGAGAGAGAGAGAGATGGGTTTAACGTCCACTCGACACAAACTAGGTCATTTTGGAACTAACATATGGCTTTTTAAAATTTGTTATTTCAATAATTCGCTTGCGCGTAGGGGTCTTTAGCAGTGGGAGAAAACTGGAGTGCCAGAGATTTGAAAACATAATTCCGTGTAATTATAACTTGGTCAATACAAGTTGGCATGTCTGTTTGTAACTATAAAGGCGAATAAGGTTTTCTCGCTATAAAAGTTTTGAAAAAGTTAAACAGGTAATGTAAAGAAAATATGCTGAAAATGTCAATCAAATTCATTAACTCTGAGAAACCGAATTTCAAAAAACCTGCAGCCTCGATTGTCATTGTTATTGATTATCCATTTCACGATAAGTCATGAATAGCCGTTGAATGAAGAGTTGATTACGGTCTTGTTATGTTAATAAATTTTTAATTAATAGTTTTTGTATAAATTTCAAGGCTTAAAGAATAACCTGCATGTATGTTCAATATTAACGATTACACTGACGATAATTCGGTTAGGTTCTATTCAACCATTCAGTAGTCTAAAAAGTGTAAAAATTTACACAGTACAGCTGATTTCATATCTGACCTTATTCTATTTTACTGTACTGCTCGTTGATGCGTGTCATATTATCATTCCCAGATCAATGAACCGTTAAATACATTCACTCATATTTAAATCTATTATTATAGTAAATACAGAAGACAGGGAGCGGTTGTAGTTTAAATACGTTAATACATAGAAAAGTACATTTTGGACCCTGCTATTAATACCTTTAAATAAAAACACTTCCATTTAACCACGCGTTTAAGCTTTAGTTTTGACTTCTGCATACGCTGTAATATACCCAAGATTCAAATCAATTTGAGTTTTAGTCATACACGTTATGGATTTATCAAAATGTGTTTGAAACCGCCGACATATGTTAAAAGAATTGTCGACATTCTCTTTGCTGTACCGCTATATTAAATATATATAAATACACGTGCTTATAAATGTATTATATATTCTTATTGAAATTATTATTAAGATATCTGTTCTCATTGCAAGCCAATAATCAACTCTTTAGACATCGAATGGCTGAGATATTTAATCATTTATACCATCCGGTTCGCATTGCCGGTTAGTGTTAAAATGCACCCAATTCAATAAACTGTCGGACAATCGAAACTTCGTTTAGTATTATGGTCATAGAACTGGACAATCGGCAATGATTTGTCAAAACTTTAAACACTCATAACTTCGCTCATAATAAAACATTTTGACTGATTTATTCAATATATCCATTTTTTCATTATCTATTATCCATAGTATACCTAAATCTAACATAATAAGCATGGAGCTCCTGTCATAAATGCGCACGTTTATGTTTCAATAAATTTTGCATGATATTATTGTTGCTGTTTATTAAAGACTTTTTGAGTATAATAATAGTAGTTATTAATAAATCAATATATTAATGTCCGTTAGCTTACATGTAGGTAAAATATTTTATACAACAGATGTGTCAATATCAACAATGAATGTATGTATGTCAAACTCTACCTGTCATTCAACTATTATGTTAAATATTATAATACAATTCTCACGCTATTTATTAACAAAAACAGTTTATATATATTGGACTGCTGTCAGAACATACCAACATACATTAGTTTAATTAATATATCTTAAGTAAAGTTTATTACTCCACTTTTTAAAGACACAAAATGCCAGGTAGTTCACAATATCAAAAATATAGAAGAGTTATTGTTACTTTATAATAATATATCTCAGACACATAAAGATGGCACTGTAAAATCTACAGAAACAAATGTAAACTTTACATATCCGTAACTTAAATTAAAGCGGATCATTTTGAATATGTCTTAAACTCTATATCCAATTCTGGCATGTTGGGGCTTCATGAAACTAACTGATCCATATCAAGACGTCATGATCGATTATTTATGGCACAGCAGATAAGAGAGATATAGTGTACAATCATGGGATCGAAATGCTCAACAACATGATGTTAGACAAAGACCCGCTTCGCAACGGTTTACACCGCCAGTATCAGTATCAATATACCAACTTTATCAAATAAATGCAGATATCATCAAGGGATAATATAGATGTGAGAGTGTCACCCTAAACCTTGAAATGTCATTGAATATAGAGTTCACACTCTCACCACGCTATATACATAATATCGCCATATATGTACTCTATCAAACATATCACATGATTGTACTAGGATTTCTTCTCTCTTTCAAAACATCTGAGGTATGTGGAAAGACAGGGGCCTTTGAGATTTGAGCAGGAAAAACTAGATTATATCTTAATCAGATCAACTATACATAGCTTAGATATACATGAAAGGTGTACAAGTTATCAAAGTTATATACTTGTAGTATACATATCTTAAGATCTAATCTTATCTAGCCATGTCAGCAAGCACTGGATAATCAACTTGGCTAAAAAAAAAGTAGGAGTGGAGGCGGAACATTTTTATGAGGGTGTTAAACTTACCAACTAAAATATAATAATGTTGCACACCTTCGAACTAGAATAATACAATGAGATGCAATTTAATTTCAAATGGATTTATAATAATATGATACATATTACAGAAAAGAAATGAAATGAACCGACAGCAAACCGGATACTTCACGGTGAGCGAGTCGACACCTTACTGATTGAGGCACTATGGCTCCTTGACAGAAATATATTTCCAAACGTCTGAGTTAAGAGAGAGAGAGAGAGAGAGAGGGGGGGGGGTTAACGTCCACTCGACACAAACTAGGTCATTTCGGGACTAACATATGGTTTAGGGGACTTTGCTAGTTGGAGGAAACCGGAGTGCGTCTGGGTTAAGACGATCGTCTTATTTTATTACAATTATGAACACAGCAATACTGCTGTAACGTAATAGAATATCTCACTTCAAGTCTTAACCGTATGATTTCTTATTATCCAGTAGACCATAAAATACTTTAACACAATATTAATCATATGCATAAATAGACATTGTTTATGAGATATTATAAGACATTCGTTACTATAAACTACGTATTCTTTATATAAGTAACAAAACTGTTTTGTTAACAGAAATATTCATACCAAGCCCGTATTTACTGTACCATCAATGACTAGGTCTTAAAATATGTACATTATCTTTTCAAAAGCGGTTAAATTTGCATAACAGTTACACAAAGGGAACTTTTGTTGTCGCACCTATATCTAACAACTACAAGTAATTGGTCCTCATAGCATATAAATGAATTGTATTTTGCATACTAAGGTTTTTAGGACATAGGTTTAAGTGAGTGTGAACTTTAACACGTAAAGAGATTAATATATAATTTTAAGAATCTGTGAAATAAATTTCAAACATTATCTAATTTGTCATACAAATTGGTGAACATTAATTGGTATTGGGGAAAATGGAATGATCTGCACCAACCGATACGCCGTGTAATGTGTTGTGAGGAAATTGAATATATAAGGCGTTTTCCAAGATCATCTATATATATATATTATACGTATGATTCAATTGGCCTCGGTTCTATACACAATTTTAATATTAGCTGTCGAAAATGCAAAGAGATAATGTATGCTGCTCTTAATTGGCGTATTGATGGATCCATTATAGGTTTCGAAGGTTTGGAAACTGTTACAAAAACGTCAGATTTCAATTTCGACTTCAGGTTTGAGGTTTGTGATGTTAAAATACGATCTACATCATAATGTAAAGTCATTTTTTTAAAAACAGAGCTAACTCGGCTTGAGTCCTTCTTTTGCCAATGATAAATGCACTCACGTTTGCAATTAATAATCTTAACTCATCTTGGTGGAACAAAAAACCGATATATCTATGTCGGAAAGAAATGAATGTCTAGATTGTGTCCCTAAGAATGGTAGTGAGTAAAAATACAAGCAGGTTACAAAACGGGCAATAATCTCTATTCTAGCTGTGTTTAATGGATCATAGTCTACCATGAGCATATAGAAGAGATTCGAGCATCCATATTTTATAAAGTCACCTTGGCCTTAATTCGCACTGGAAATAAAATATGGTTGAAATGAGTCATACACAATAGAAGATGTGTTGGTTATTGATTGCAATTTATCATACACGTAGGTAAAGCACATTATCATGTTGCATTATATAATTTTCTATCAAGTCATCATATACGACATGTACATGCTATAACTTTTTTTAAGTGCAAAAAGGTTATACTTTATGGTGAAATGGAGCTGACAGAGGGAGTGTTAAATGTCGAATATTCAAGGTTTATAATATAAAATTTCGAAAATATCGTCCATTTAGCTATAGTGACGAGTATTGTGTACGAGACAGTGTATACATCTGTTTAAAACAATTGATAGCAGACAGACAAACAATAACTGGACATACGAATGGGGAATTGGGTGTATGTGGAATTCGATTGCCAATATATATATATATAAAAACAACTTTAAGGGATTCTTCATTATATATTCACGTGAAAAAATAAGGTTGTTATTTACATATCCATTGTTGAATGATAGAGCTCATATCACCCAATTACTATAAATATACATAGATATGAATTTATTCATATCATCCAATATTTCAAACACATCTGTTACATTCTGATTGAACAATAACAATAACGCATTGAGAAGCTGGGTTATATACGGTGTACTGTTCCCTGTGAAACACTACAGACAAACCAACTCACATATTTTAGTTTCACAAGGTCATGTCGTTTCAAAGGGAATCATAATAGTCTCTTTTGTGAAGCTCGTCTCACTATACAGGTATCTTCTATACCAATGTCTCCGGCTCACGGGTACTATATTATTGTAAATGAATTGTGACTCGTTTATCCAGAAGGGTGTGTTTCTGCATAAGAGGTATATCTTATGATAAACATAGGTTTGATGTAGGTCAAGACGTATTGAATGAACGTACCGTATGCAAATAATTAAATATATACAATGTACCATGCTTGACGCCATTTATAGTAAAACGACAAACCCAGTACGTATTTGAATACGTCAGTAAGGAATTTGCTAGAATATACAGTCTGAATATTACGTAGTAAAAAAACTCAGGTGTGTGTGTCTATATATAAAGACAATTGTGTATTTCTATTTGACAAATACTAAACACATTTAGTACAGTAAGCCGAGTGCTTATACTAATATGGAGACATGGTGACATCATAAATAGGTCACAGCAGGTATTACTTAACTACGTATACAGCCATTCTGAATACAGAAAGTTGCAATATTTGCATGGATAAACACAATTAGCTTAGGTCAAGTAACTACCATCCAGAGTACAAATCGAATGTCTTCAAAGTCCAAGGTCACTTTCTAGAAACCAGTACACAGATTTTATGAGGATAGCAACAAACTCGTCGGCTTTCTATGGCGTAAGACACGATAGGTAATGTCTACTGGCATTATTTCTTCATACGGTTTTTTATATTTCAATCAACAAAAGGTCTCTATCATTACAGCTGTAGGTTATATACTTTCACATGACTTGACTGGAAGAGTGACTACATTTCTTTTCTGTACCATTTTGCCGGGGGGTCCTTTCAAAGACGTCATAGATGTTTTCTTTATAACTCATTCCGTTGCTATGATATAACATATCTCACACGCTTTTACTGTCCATATCGTTTTGAATTAAATGGGGTATGACAGTTCTTTTGTTAATGCAATGTTTCGAGATTGGAAATAGTAAATGTAGGCAATATCGCATTTCTGTGCTTCGATACAGTTGAAATAATTATCAATTATGTAGTTTTGAATGAAATTGAAACTCATACTGTATCTGGATCAGAAAATATTACCCTTTGTGTTTAGTTTTATTCCATGCAGGTTACTATATTGGTATATGTTGTCAAATGTGACTGACATTTCTAATAATATGTATAGGTTGGCTTATTATTTATCCATGATATGAATAATGTTATTGTGGATTTTACGGTGACTGTGTATACCACCTAAAGCTAATATAAACCCTATATGTATGATATGTTAATCATTGAGCTCTTATTTAGTACATGACATGATACATTAAATTAATTGGTTATGTAATATAACATAATCGTTCTAAATTGTTACTTATCGCCCAATATACTGTGAATACTAAGCCCTATTACGGTCCATTGTTACAATAAACGGCTTAATTACAACATATTAATATACAGCAATATATACGCATACAGGTGTTTATACCGTTATTTATTAAAGCTATACGTGCACTGAATTGTAATGCAGTATGTTAACATAATAATGATGATATGTTACAACGTTAAATGTTTCCGCATTTTAACAAACATGTATGTATACTTATTAGTCGTACAAGAATTTCAACAAAAATGTAACTGCAACGCACCCGCATTATCCATCTCCCACATTTCCTTCGAAGCAGACCAGTAGGACGTTAAACCCAATTTCATTTCATTTCAAATTTCAATCACTTCATAAGTGCGAAGGATTGCTGTAGATGTTTTGGAATGCTAAAGTAACAGTTTTTAAAATTGGTATCGTTTTTTTTTTGGCCAGTTTGGGACACTCGTCTTCATGTGGTTTTGTGATACATGAGAAAGAGAGTGCTTGGTCTTACAAGAATGCTATTTGTCCCCGGGGGCATCGAGGAGTGAAATGTTGTTCTTTGCTAAATCATTGTAGCTAAAAGAATCAGGTTTATTGTGCCAGTATGTGTATATTTATTTTTTCTCGTTGTCAAGGACTTTGTCATGAACGTGGGATCTTGGTAAACCTAGCATCTGAATTGATTGCGAAACTAACGATAACACAAATTAACTTCGGTACTACTCGCAGATTATTATTTGTAGTCTGGTACCGCGAGTTCTTATTCATCATGGCGTTGTACCATTGCTATTTCCATTACGACTATAGAATGGTTCAATACATGCAGAGCTAAACTAATAGTCTAGAAATAAGTTTCATCCTGACGCACAAACGATGCTATATAGAGAAATAAAGAGATGAATTTCTAATAATGGTTATAGTTTGTATTGATGTCAAGTTTATGAGTATTATTAATTTGAACAGGTGGTGAGTGAATATGCCGAAACTTGATCAATATTCTAATGTGTCCAGATTAATAGGACTGCAAATGTGTAGTCATGACTCCTTGACGATTTGCCCATACCACCTAACATTTTATATATATTTTTTTCAATTTAGTCAACTATCTATTTTAAATCGATTTCTACAAGATTATCAGTCCAATATCAGTCATGCTCAAGACTTGTTTTATTGTTATCGTGCATTACTACCTAAGAATAGATCATCCATGGAATTTGAGACCAGAATAGGAGTCTACCCAATCAGAAAAGTCATTTATATCTTTACATGAGGTCACGGGGTTCTAGCCAAGGTAATTGACCAATACGAACTTACAGGAATTCTTATAGACTAATCAATTCCTTTTCCCGGGGTCTCAAAAATCGATAAGTCTTGAGGTCTGTGTAGTATAGTTTTTGCAATGTATGTTAACGTTTCGAATGGTTAATTTTGTTTTCATGACAGTGTTCATCAAATCGGAAGTAGACTACGCAAACATTTTCTCTTAGATTTTAGCAAGGCGTCTGGTGTCTGCTATCAACAGGTGATGACTACCAGGCTACCGAATTCCAAGGTCATTTTTACAGTTCTAATTAACGAGGGGTGTCTGTCGTGTACGAGTCAGGGTATGCTGATTTTCATTCCCACACTTATTTATAGATTTAAAATTCTGTTTTAAATTCGCTTGGTTAGTATAATTCTGTGATATTGAAACATATCTAATTGGTATGGTTGTATTAATCAAAGTCTAAGTACATTTAACTTACTTTTCCTAACATGCCAAATATCATTTGATCGATTTCTGATGACTGATGCATGGTTGACCCTGTACACTATTGGTGTAATGGGCCGGGTCACCAAACTTCAGTTTTAACATTAAACGGTCTGGCTGTTGTGTGACACAATGATGAGCATACGTGACATATTGTAGTTTGACTGAATATATTATATGTATACCATATAAGTAGTATAAATAGCAGGTATGTCTGTGTAATTAAAGGTGTACTCACTGTCTTATTAGGTCATCCAGTTGCTCAGTTATAGTACTGACTCTTAATTCCAGACGGGACTTCTCTTTATTTGTATCATCAATCAACTTCCGGGCTTCGTCCAATTCGGCACCATACATTTGTTTGATGGCGCTTGTTTCCTTTCCCCATTTTGATTTTAGTTCTTCTAATTCGGAGGCTAGTTTCTTGTTTTGAGCCTCCAAAAATCTCACCTTTTCAATGTAATTAGCAAACCTCTCGTTCAAATCTCGCATATCCTTCTTTTCTCGCTGGCGGGTAGTTTGCACATTCTTCACCCCAGATGACGAAATGTTGGCATATCCCCCGGGGCCGGCAGAGGGCATGAACCCCGAGGACATCTCAACGGTACGGGTATATCCAGATCTGGCTGGGGAGTAAGATGAACGGTGAATTGTGGTGGAACGGGGTTTAATATCCGACTTGTAGTAAGCAGTTGACGATGGTTCATCGTTATAGTTACTGGATGACGAAGTTATCGTCGTTCTCTTCTCTGTAACCGAAGAATGCGACATTTTGGAGAAGTAGAAGTAACAACTTTTCCCTGAATGAAATTGAAATCCACCACTTGCTTGACAGACTGTTATCGGCTTGACACAACCGGCAAGAGTAGATACCTGCAGTCAGCGAATATATTATACTGCTGGTCCCGCCCGCCCGACTGCTTGCAGCTTAATGATTGGTCAACTGATGACCACGTGACAATCTCTCTTGACAATATCTTGTCGGCTCGAGTTATTTAGAAGACTGGTTAAACGACCTACTGCCCACGGTGCAATATAAACTTTATGTAGGTATATTGTCTATATATGGCCGACGTATTGAGTTCAAAAACGACACATTCGTCGTTTAACTGGTTTTACTGGACGGACCTCATACAGCGCGTGTTGTCAGACGACAAATTACTATGAACATTTTTCTAGCAGACGACATGTGCTGTCATGGCGGCAATTCTATTGATGTAGAAAGTCAATCGGACTAAACGTGTTGGATACAACAAGGGCTAGATGAAATATGTTTGTCATGTTTACTTCAGATTTAACAAATACGTAAACAAATAAAACAGACATTTCTCGAAACTGCTCGTCAACTATTTGGGGAATTACAATTAAACCACGCGACAAGTTAAAGTTGAAAAACGAAATTTCACGGTGGATAGTTACGTCATTACTTTTTGTAGGAATATTTCATAATATTATGGAAAATATAATACAAACAAACGGAGGCGTAACATAACACTATGCCTCGAATAGGGTTTATCAAGAAATACACCAAAAATACCATATCATTTGTAACTGAACTGTTATAATACGACTGATCGATACGTTTATAACACATAAGAGCTACCTTTCTGCAACAAACGGGTGAATGAAGAGAGGCATCCGTCAGTGTGGTATAAGAGTTGGTGTGCCCGAGCAGCAATTGCACTCCCGCTGTCAAGGGCTCTTTTACGTGCGCATCAACATGTACGTGAAACCAAGGTTTTTCGTATCATCCGTATGACTATAGACGTTGTCAATTGTCAGATGACCCACCTTGCCCTCATTCAGCCACCTTGATTTCCATCCAGAAATAGAAAATAGTTGATGTCCTCTATACATATAGTTTTACCTACCCAGTTGTGTTTCTGTAAATAAAGGAATAAGATTGTTCTTAAAATGTTATAGGTTAAGGAAATTAATATTTTATACAGTGTATCTCTTAGGTTTAGAGCCTACCAGATGAGAACCAACTGTCTTTTTTATATCTCGTCCATTACGAAAATAAATGAATGAATGAAATGTTGTTTTATGGCACGTCAGCTCCAACCGGGCTATTTTGCCAAACATATGGTACGAAAATAAAACAAGGACATTATTTATTATAGTGATCAGTGACACTGCCGAAAGAAATTGGACCAGTGCTTTGCACTAGATTTAAATGAGACCCGCTCCGAATCCCTTTTTGTACCAGTGCTTCCGATTACGAAATAAAGTGTACCGTAATAATTATTATCAGATCATGATTTGTTTAATATTATACAGGGTGGCAATTGGTTTTAATTTCCAACAAACCGAGTCTTGTGTTAACAATATAAGGTTAGGAATGTTCACGGGTAATGTCCTTTGATAGTCATTTTTAGCCGATTATAATTTCTAGCAATCTGAGCCTCACTTTGGGGTAAGATCTTGTACTAATCCACATCATATAAAGTGGTCTATGGAGAACATTAATCAGGTACTGAAGAGTATTATTATCACCATATGAGCGAATTTGTGATATAATATTTACTAACAACCAATCAATCAAATAGGATTTATTTACTGCTGACCTATTACCAGGTCAGACATAATGGGATTATGGGAGTAAGCACTGACCGTTCAATCAATATTTTGTTGGTAGATTCACTCAGGTCACCGATAACCTGGCCACTGCGCTTGTGTGAAGAACTACCGAATAGATAGATAATCTTAAATTTTGAAACTTAACCCAACTGATGATTACCTATTCGGTTTTTTAAACAACTGTTCTTGCGACTTTTGCAATGTTTTCTTTCAAAATCTTGTCAGGCCTTTGAATTGTGTAGTGGGGACTTTTGCGTACGATACGGGTGTATTTAGTTTGTCTGAATCGCCAGCTATTTTGGAATTTCCCCACAACCTTGTTTCTTCTGCGGTGTCCACCCACAGTACCAAAGAACTAACTTTCCCTGTCTAAGTCAAAAGACGAACAGCCCGTGATGAGAGCAAAACATGCTTGGACATAAGTATTGTTGCGGCTACCCTTTAATGTGGTGGAGGACGGGGGCATAATGTTTTCTTTGTTAGGGATAGTATCAAAACAATTAGGCGACATCTTTTGTTTTCGAACTCCTAGTTATTAAATATCATGCAATACAAAACATATAGACACAGACATGAATCAACGACATTACCTTGGCGTTGAATAAGTAAAATGTCTTTAGCGATCCGAAATAGTAATATGTAAGTAACATAATGCGTAAAACAATGGAATAATATACGAAATTGGGCAAATTTAGGACAAAATGGAATATGCAAATTTTCTTAGTGGATATAGTTTATTTTCATTTTCGTTTGCTTTGTTACTGTTGTAGTTCACATATCTGCTCTTTAATAGATTATATAACATGATTTTCGCATTGTCTCCGCCCAAACAATCCAAGGTTGCAACATACATGTATTACCCTTTGCTCCAATTGAATGTGTGCCCCCCCCCCCCGACAAAATCCTGGATCCGGGCCTAAAAAAGATAACACTATATCGCCATTATGTTTTATAACTGAAATGGATCGTAAAGACGAGCGGGCGCTTACACTAATCTATACATTTTTTAAATGTAAACTTTTCGCTGGACATACATTCCAATTTGGCCATCTTAAATAGTTTGAAATACACTGACAATAAAGTATAATAGGTGTGTTCTATAACTTTATCGTTTCACTCGGTCAAACAAATTTGTATTTTACTTCTGTATTCATAATATCTTCTACTCTTTGTCGCTTTAAAGAACCATTTTGCCACGTTACTGTCGTGACGAATGACATGCAAAGAGCGGGATATGAATATTTGAACAATAAGCCTTCATTGTATTGCTGTGGCCCAGAGATAATGTTTTAATGAGCATTTTGTGTTTTTGAAAATAGGGCATCGTTTAGCAGTAGCAAATGTGTCACACGGGGCGGTATATAACCTGACTGACAAATTTACACATACAGTGCTGTGTGAAGATTTTGCAGGTATGGCGTGACGAAGTTGCATGATTTATTGACATAGACACAATAAAACAATATACAGAAATGCATAATTGATGTTTCTCACCCTTTCATCAACGTTGATAAAACTGATTGATATGTTGTTTCATAAAAACGTTAACAATATTTATTTTCACAATTAAAATGCCAGTGGAATTGATTAATTCCAGTAGATGCAGTGTGTCAGCTTGACTCCCCGCGACTGTTTCAGACGACGAAGATATTGGTAGTAGATACCTTCTGCCTTCAACAGAGTCAGTCATTTATATACAATACAAAACTACGGCGTACATGTGTAAGATTGTTAGATAGGTCAGTGGTTCTCTACAGAGCATACATACACTGCCCCGTGTCTAACACAATTACTGAAGCTAAATGATGCTTGGATTTCAGAAGCCCCAACTGCTCGGGACACAACAATACAACGGATGCTTGTTAGAATGACCTATTCAAATGAGATTTAGGCGTACTGTTGTAAATATTAATCCCGCTCTTTACAAACCATTCGTCACGACATAATCGAGGCAAAATGGTTGTTAGGACCTGGATCATGAAGACAAAGAGTAGAAGATAGGCACTGGGCTTAAAGCTGCAATAGTATAGAACCATGGTAGTGTAAATACAATAAAAATTTGTTGGACCCAGTAGCTATGGAACACAGATATTATAAGATTGCCAAATTGGAATTTATGTCTAGCGAAAATTTTACATTTACAAAATGTATAGAGTGTAATCGCGCGCTCGAGTTTGCGATCCATTTGAGTCATAAAACTTGATGAAATGTCAACTGTTTAGATAACATTGGTGTTCACTAAATGGAATATGATGTACAATTATCACAGTCTAGTCATTTGCATATAATAATGTCTGTCTACTTTGCTCACCGCTTATTATAATTAATGTATGTAGTCTTTCTACGAGGAAATGTTTGTTCTCGGTTTTACAAATTTCCTGTTTCTGTATTCTAACTTGTACTGATATTTTTATTGACGTTTATATTACAAGTACATGTACTGATATTTATTTTTGTTTACATGAACATGTACTGATAAGTTTTGATGTACAATATACTTTACTGACATTTATTAGTATCTATTTGTTTATATACGTGTACTGATATTTATTGCTATTTATACAGTTGAGCACATTATCGCCAACAAGTTAGAAATGATAAAAATTTCTTCAAGAGGGATATCTAAGCTCTTGATGGAGGATCAGAAATGTTCCAGATATCTGTCGTCCCATGACAATCTGTGTCGTTTTGAAGCAGATCATGATAATCTTTTGGCCAGATTTGTAACCATGGATGAAACCTGTTTACAAAAATGAAAAAGAAACTAGCCAGCAGTCATTTTCCTAACAATGATGACGTCCTTTCAACTGTAAACGATATTTTTTTTAGGATGTACTGATACGGGTGTGGGTATCAACCGTAATAATACATTTGACTTTATTAATGAATAGCATTTATATACTAGCCCTAAACCTAATTGCATGTTATGTTATTTTCAGCATGGTTTAACAAAACAAACTTTATTGTATTTCAAATACTTGAATAAAAATCAATTCTCCATATAAATATTAATATTTTATAGCAAAGCCTTCCCCATGGACGCAATACTATGCAAAGTGTCGATGGGAAACAGCGATAACTTGTAACCAAGGAGATACACACCGAACCAGCATTATAAACATTTTAAATAATATAGATAGATTAGAAATGAAATGGGTTTTACTTCCTATTGTTCTGCTTCGATTGGGCTAATGAAGACTAGCAAACGCCATACACTGTGCTATGATGTAAATTTTGCCTATATATCCTACTCTTTTATCAAATTCCACCTATAAAGGACTCTCGTCCCATCCGAACGCCTACATGTTGTCGTCCCTTGCCAGCCCCCCCCCCCCCTCCCGCCCTGCACCAATGACTGAGGAGCACCAAGCCGGAGAATCTCTATGACAATACGACCCTTTATGCAGTTGATTATTATCTCCAATTCGATCTGTGCCTGGCATTAACCTGGAGCTCTCATTAATTATAAATCCATGTTATATCTGTTCAAGCATAGAGTTTTATGTTTCAGTTGAATATAAAATCTACTGAAATGGAACTGATGTTCCTGCAATGTGATTTGTTTTTATTACATCATATTACAGTAATTCAACGCTCGATTTTATAAAGTAGGAGTCCAACTAGACAGCTTTGGAATTGTTTAATCTATTGTTCAATTATATTAACAAAACAGATAATCCCCATCAACTAATAAAGCATAATGGACAATATCAAATGTTTTGTAACAATGTCATGTCCGAAATATCCAAATATAGATGATCCAATCCTTTTTCCATTCAAATTCCAGTCGGAACAGAACAGTAGGACGCTAAAACGTTACGGTAGACTCGATTGTCTACCTAGCGAAAATTCAAACTGATCCCGCAGTGAATATTCGCTTGGCCGCTACAATCACTGATAAGCACGACATCGACGAGGCCTAATGAGTACGGCATATTAACTTTTTTACTCCCGACAAATTAAATTCTCAAACATTTTTTTTGAGGTAAAAAGAAAATATATAAAGACGTTTGAAGTATTTGTAGTTAAAAAATATTTCCTATTTAGTGTAAATGGGTATTAAAACGAGTAAAATGCACCATTTTGCCCGAAGCAGTTAGGTGTTAAGTATAAACATTGCACGAGCCGTTGAGCCAATAGAGACTTTTGGCAAGTGGAATTTTCCGCATCCGTATCACGTATCCATATCGCCACGTGATACATTGCGTCAAGGTGGTTTTAGAGTTTTGGCAGATTTTCGCGGCGTGTACATATGGGTAGCTGGGCTAGCTTAGTTCTATTACAGCATGATGTCAGTTTTCTACCAAGATCTTCAGTACTAGTCAAGTGTCTACTATGATACAACATTTCAGCGTCTAAAAGTAGCAAAAAGTATGGTAAAAAGACGATGATGTTATATGGACCTTTTCCGTATGAAAGCTGTTCGATACGTGCTGCCGTATCCGTGTGCCATCTCACGTATGAGAAATACACAAGCATTGTTGACGTCACACACAAAATCGATACGGATACGCGATACGGACCAGAAATTTACGCTTGCCAAAAGTCTCTAATGACTAACGTCGTTTGCAGTCAACGCACGTGTTTTGGACAGTCATCTGCTACAGAGATAATTCGTAAGTAATTTGCTGTGAAACAGATTGGCGAAAATTAGTGAATATTGCCACTGGTTGACGGAATCTAGAGGAGTGAACTTTGATCCAACCGGTTTCTCGCCTTGGTATTATTATATCTACGTAGAGAGAATCGGTTTCAGACAGAATAATAGAGTAGTGAACTTTGATACCAATTATTTTATTCCAACCCGTTTCTCACCTTGGTATTTTATATCCACGTAGAGAGAATCGGTTTCAGGCGAGTTATTTGCCCCTGAATTAGAAAGCGGAATCCGACCGGTTATTTAATAATCTCGCTTACGAACTTGGACGCAACAGACTTTAGACACTGTTATTTTATCATAGCTTAATGCATGTGTGGTTAAACCTCATGGCATGCCATGTCAGTTCAAATCTGAAATCCCCAGTGTTGTGTTATAAGAATAGATATATTGTTTTGGACATACCTTCAAAATGATAGTACATATTTATATGTAGTTGCAAATGAAATAGATATATTCGTTTATTGCAAATCCTTCTTCAGAAATTTCGGATATTTTCGTCTAATTTTGTAGATCTCCACGTTGAGGATGCTGATTATAACATATAAACTTAAAGTTAAACATGGGCTTAAATACGTTTATATTTGACAATAAAATGATATGTAGAGCTTAATGGCGATTATAACATATAAACTTATAGTTAACAAGAGTTTGAAATAAGTTTATATTTGACAATAAATGTTACGTAGAACTTAATGGCGATATAAGCTTGTAGTTAAACCGATGCGGAGAGAGCAGCAGTTTGGTGGTTTTATATGGCACAAAACTCAATCTAAAAAGTTGTTTTTCAGAGTTCTGGTATAATTAATAGGGTCTGGTACTATACTGGGTGCTAAAAGTAGTTTATAAACTTGCACATCTGAGAGAACAGTAGCTAGAGGATATGATCATACGTTAGATGTGTCAACTATTTATTAATGTAGAACAGTATGGATCAACTGGTTACTATGATGAGTTGACTAGCCTGTTTGACCAGAGGGTGTGGTACTACGTATGATAACCCAACTCGTGTCATACAACCTATTAAATAAATTAACCTCGCTGTTCATCAAAGCTTTATTAAATAGTACTTCTCTTAGGGTGTAACACAAAAGACACGGACTCCTCTGCACTACAGTTTTCATACTTTAGCATTGCCATCAACAATGTCAGAGTTTAAAAGAAGTTCACGATTAACTTGATGGATACGGGCGTCAATTGAAGATGCTACACACTTTGGGTAATCCGTAACAAACACTGAAGACAAATTAGAAATCACGCAGTTTTAGTCTGTTGAAAATATTTATTGAGAAGGAGCGGTGTAAAAGATTAAGAATGCTATGACTGAATATTTCCATTCTTGGATGGGGTTGGGGCTTGCTTTATTTGGTTTTAATGCCTTAGTGTATGTCCACTGGCCCAGCTTTAAAAGGGAGGATGCTGGTTTGAAACATTGACATAAGGTTAATGAAAACGGGTAACCCGGTCATACAGAGGGTTATGAGGCATGGGCGTCACACATGGGGGGTCCGGGGGGGGGGTCGGACCCCCCCAATTGTTTTACTGGGGGGTCTGAATATACTTGGACCCCCCCCCCAAAAAAAAATTTGGCAAAGTAAAGTGCCCGAAATCTCATAAAACACTAATTTTAGGACTGGAATAGCAGTAAAACGCGTATGCGGCCATCAAATATTCCAAAATTTTCTTGGGGGTCCATACAAGGTCAGCTCCGCTTCTTCGCCCCGCGAAGAAAACTGGCCGCCCGTAAACCTGCTTTGGGCATTTCTAGTTTTGCTTCCCTTCACTTTTCTTTTAACTGAATACCATGAATTTGTACTGAGTTGACTATCGATTATAACATTTTGTCTGGGGCCACTCTACTTTGTGAATGCAACTGCAACAGTGAGATTGGATGGAATTCAGAGTGGGATTTCGGTTACAGAACCATTGGATACTTTTGGACTTGCTCACACAGGCTAGACTAGCAGAAAACGCATTTGCGGTGGTTAAATTTTCAAAATTTTCTCCGGGAGGGTGAGGCTCCGATTGATTGGTTGTTTGGAATTCTGGGCAGGCGGGTAGACTATTTTGGACCAAATTGAAGTTGCTGTGGGTGTAAACGATTGATTGGAATTCGAGTCAGCAAGCCACCTTAATTAGGCTATATATTAGACAACTTTGAAATTGCTTTGTTCATGGGCCAAAATAGCAGGAAAAATTGTTTGCAGCCGTTCAATATTCCAAAATTTTCAAAGGTGAGGGTAAGCCAGCTTCTTCGCCTCTCGGGGAAGACCGGTGCCGCTGTCTGTAAACATGATAAACGTTGTATTGGTGTGATATTTTAGTTTAACCCCGTAAATTATGCCAAACAATGTTTACAGAAGACTGAGACTTATGGGTACCCCCCCCCCCCGCGCCGAAGTTGCGGACCCCCCCCCCCCCCAATATATATTTCACGGCTACGCCCCTGTTATGAGGCAAATTTGAGCAGATGATTCTCCTTACTAGGATCTCCGTTCTCCACCACTGACAGGCAAGACAATCACGGGAACTTTCTATGCTAAAAACAAGATCAAAAACTAATATTATTCTTAGAGAAATAAGTATAAGTTTAAAAACCATCGGTCAAAAGTTGTTAAGCCATCATTAACTAATATTGTGCATCGGCTAGAGGTCAGTCTATATTATCAACTATCGAGTACATTTCTTAAATTCTACCAGACGCATATTCAACTGAAAACAATATAATATAGTTCATTATGTCATTTACTTCTCTATTATTAATACTTACAACATCTATATCTATGAAATACATCGCAAGAATATAGACAGAACAACTACTCATCCATTGTAAGCCAACTTAAACCACTAATAATTCCACTGATACCCACCCTACTTCTAGTTGACCTCTTCTTTCGATAAATCAATATCTCTGGCATTTCTGTACTTAGTGTTTACATCTATATGCAGTGGCACTGTCCTGAAGAGAATGCAGAAAACAGTAAATTCTTTATTGGTTACAAATTATATTGATCCAATATGATTCGTTTTAGGAGCATTTGCAACTCTGACGTTTATCCCTATAGGATGTTTTACTATACGTATTGGGTGGGGGTGGGGTGTAATTAGTCCCTTGCCCACTAACATTCCCAGCGTAACAATCAAGAGTGAAGACAGTTGATCAATGTAGTCACAAGTATGTAGACAGAGCGACAGTGCCACTTCATGTACAAAGTGCATTTGACACCAACGATTCCAACTGGAAAACGAATTTTGTTGTGATTTGGTGGGGGAGGAGGTCAGCCCAAGTGTCGTGATACATAATGAATAGTTAAACTTAGCAATTGTATATTTTTGCTCTGTTCGAGCAGACGACAAGGCGACAATTTGTATTCCATTATTCCAACAATGTATAATAGAATCAATCCTGCATAGAAAATCAAAGGCTTCCTTCATTCTGTCGCTAAGCAACCAAATGTAAAAATACCGTTGTTAGCATTCGTGTTATATGGGATCATTCTACTTTAGTGTACTTTAGCGGGCTTAAACATTCTTTTTGCTTCGTAACAATATAATTATGGACTGCTTTAGGGCAAAAGCCATTACTAGTGATCACATAACAGTTATATTTTCAGTAAGTTATTTTCTGGCGTAGGAATACATGAGTTGTTCCTTCATCTCAAATAAACAAAGCAATCATCGGATGAGCCAGTGATGTCACGAAATATGCTGAATGCATTTAAATAATATGGTCTATCTTGAGATATAAATTTGCAATAAAGCATTGGGGGGGGGGGGCTTTTTAATAATATAAAAAACACAAACGATGACTGTAGTCTGTGATACAGGGATCTGACCTCCATTAAGCTGGCTGCTCTACTTTAACTACGACATTCGATCTGAGTCATTATTACATGATCACCAGAGATCTTCATTATAATGTCGATGGTTAACAATAGGTCTGAGTGACATTCCTTGCTTCGAAAGCATATAGACAGGCAATGGAGCGTAACAAACCTAGTAACATAACCTACAATGATTCCAGCTAATTTCTCATTAAATTTTAATTAAACAAGAATACTCTGTCGTTAATTGAGATAAAACCTAGTAAATTTAGGTACATAAAATAATCTTGGATATAATGACGAGTGGATTTCGCGTTGTCCCGTTTGGGGAATGCATGACAATTTTTCCTGTGGTTTAATATTTTGTGTCGCGTACGGGTATCTAAGATACTGCTCCATATTTATTTGTGCAGGAACTCTCGGTACACTTGTTCTAACGAGGGTTATAAGATACCCTATAATAAAAATAATGAATTTACATAGCGAGCGTCTGATCTGCAACACCAGTTAGCTGGTCTTAATTCTATTATTTCCATTTAGTAGCATGTCCCAAGGCATGTAGGAAATAAACTGACTGTGTGACAACACTATTCAGTTTATATAATATTTGAGAAAGTTCTCCGGGATTCTTAGTGGTGCGGACGAAGGGCGTGATAAACAAGTGACACGATGCAGCGTCCAGTTCAACGGATGGTACCAAAAGAGGTTCTGCTGGGTACACGTTGGCGTTCACATAATATAACCCTTGGCAGTTGGTATTCGACGAAGGGTAGGCAGGAGCCCACTCCCAGCACAAAATTGAGCTCATTGCATACTGCCTAGCGTATGTCCGTCTTCATTAACCTAGTTGGCGCAAAAAATAGGACGTTAAACCTCATTTCATTTCATTTGAAACCATATGACTTTAAAGGTTCATTTTATCCACTTGTATATGTTGGATACGATATGGGGGATTGTGCTGTTCTTATTTGTTCCTTTAAATAAAGGGGTCGATAGTCGAGCCATTAACGAACTGGCTAAAATGTGCGTAGGTCGTATTCCGGTGCCGTCTGTTAAGGAGAGTGTTACCTAGTTATTCTGAAGTGACAGGAACCATTGGTGAATGTAAAATAACCATTGGAATATGAAGAGTAGCCGGGGACTTCGCTATCCGGGAAAACCCCCACTCCTTGCATTGTAACATTAACAGAATGCTAGACTCAAAATACAACCCTTTCTTTCGATCCATTACAGCACGCCAATACCAAACAATTTCTGACCAATGATGGTGTGAATGTTAGCCAATTGTGAATTACATTTCCTTGGCCAATTTCCCGAATAACACTGTGCGATAAACGACATAATGTCATTATTCTCCGTAATCCGATCGAATCACTGAGAACGCGAAAGGTTCTGGTCTAAAACATGGTCATGAAAGCTTAATTTTGTTAAGTAGAAAGATGAAAGGGCAAGTCTTCTTCAGACAATACGACATATCGTTTGTTGGGTTAAATCATGTCTGGATTGTTACCAAACTGGTTTATTGAACTCGAATCCCTACTGGTTTCTTGAAACCGATTTCATCGCTATAATGCTTAAAGATTAATAAAGTTTTGGATGGACGTTGATCAAAATACCAAACTTAGAAGGCCTCTTTAGTCTCAAATATTTAGTGAATAAACGTAATTAAATTTTAAAAGGTGTACCGTGGTGCATCTATCTGGGTTTTCACATATCAGCTACACTATTGATGTAGAGAGAGAAAGAGAAATGGGGATTAACGTCCACTCGACACAAACTAGGTCATTTCGGCACTATCATGTGGGTTCAGTTTTTTTCTCAATAATATTTGCTTGCCCATAGGGGCCTTTAGCAGTGGGAGGAAACCGGGGGGGGGGATTGAAACCACACCAATTGACTCCATGACAGACCCTCTGATACAAAAAGCACGCGTTAACCATTCGGCCACCAAACCCCTTATTTATCTATGGAAGTACACCAAGCACTGACCATGTGACCATATACGTAGTATTTGAGGCATGGTGCTAAGATTCCCAGGACTTTCGTAGTCCCCGAGTATTTTCCGGACACAATTTATTCACTCAAACTTGTCAATGGTTATTATATTGTACTTATCATTGATTTAAGAACATTTTGTCATCTTCAAATTCCATGGGCATGTTATTTCTCCTGTAAGATTTCTAGTTTCTCCATTTCCTTTGCCCCAATGCAAGCGAATAACAGGTGGAAGCCTCAATCAGGTCTGACGACTTCTATGATATTTTTAATCTCTAGTGATCAAAGATAATTTTCTCTTGTACCCTTCATTCAAATATCCTACCATGACTTTCATCCTTGTAAGAGGGCGTTCAAGAGTTCATATTAATCGTTCTGAAACTGGATAATCGACTTTTTATAAAAGTTGGACTGACTTCAAACGAAGGCGAGCTGGACGAAATTGTAATATTACAAACCTTAACATAATTCGTTAAGTATTCTTTGGCTAGTATATTTTGTCAATCCTTTGAGCTAACTTCATGCGTATTATGCTGTCCGTCAGTCCGTCAACAACCGACTTGCGAAATCTTTGCAGCTATAGTATTGGGGTCCTTAGAGGACAGCCTTGTCCACATTAAGCGCCAGTTACCCGACCCTGTGAATGCTATGGAGGCTACTGTTTTTAACGAATTTCTTTTTCCAATTAGCTTTGAACCATTGGGGTCATGAGAATATCAACCCCCGCTTCCGTTAAGGGCTACAGTGTTAACGCCCCAGAGTTATTCTACTTATCGCATTTGGTCAACATCCAAGTTAGCCTTAAATTATGGCTATCATTTTTCCGAGTTCTGCTTTGTGGCTATGTTTTAAATAACGCCAGGCACAATCTGTCAATAATTCTTTAAAAAAAAACAAATGTCAGAAAAATTTACAGGTTTTCAATTTGTGCATGTTATGATTTTGTCCAAATGGTAAGAACACTTATTGAATGTTTGCAAATGATTGGGCGATGATTAACAATTCTATCTATTGTGATTCTGGATCATGTATGTTTACAACATAATTACATTCTATCTTGTTAATCGCTGGTTCGCTAGCCTAGAGGTCGGGTGTTCGATCCCTGCATTGGCCGAGAAAGTTCATTCAGATTGTCAGTGATGCAGGATGGAGAGTCTGACGAGGAAAGCTGTCTAGTCGTTCGGATGGGACGGAAATCCGAGGTCCCGTGTACACATCGGCGTGCACTTAAAAGATCACTTGGCAGCTGGAATTCGATATAAGAGTAGACCGTAGCGCCGCTGTCCGTGCAAACTTTCCCTCATAGCACACTGTAGGGCATATGCCCGTCTTCATTAGCCCAGGCTAGGAGCGGAACAGTAGGTCGTTAAACCCCATTTCATTTCATTTCTGTTTATTATCCATCTCTCGGGAGTTAACTCTATTATTTTCCTAGCTCACCGTTTAATCCTCGATATTGTCAGAGGTGCGTTAATCGTTAATACAAAATATTCATCGAAAGCACCACATCTATTTTGATAATCCCAAGCATTTATTAGTATTGGATGGCAGGGGAATTGATATAAATGTACAGAATATCCATTGTATAGAGGTGGAGTATGGGCGGGTATTTCAATTATAAATAGGTGTTAACCGGTACTGATAGTAGCTAGCTTACTATGTTTAGAAACCTCTGTGGTCGAAATCTTTGTGGTTGACAGACGAACTGTACAAGAAAACTACAAGTTCGTTCGGACTAACCAATAAAACAATTAACAATGTGTGGGTGCGGTAATATTGATACAGTGAATTCATTTTCCGAACTCCCGGTGGATCTGGCTTTTTTCAATTTATTTTTTACTCAGATTATGATACCTTTCCGACATTCTCCTCGCAGAGATGTCAAACTGTAGGAATTAAATGATGGCATTTATGAACGGTCTTTGAAGTCATACTAAGGTAGATAACTCTTGATTTTAAAAAGCAGGCAGACCACCATTAATTTCCCCATTCTTCAATGTTAATTCTCGGCTCTTTGGCCACCTCCAACTTTTCCCCAAATTTTCGTTGAGCTGAATGGTTTTCACTATAGACAGAGGAACAAATGGCCGTGTCTTTGCACTAAAATTTGTATGAGGTTGACCACCAAAATTTTGAGATACCCTAACTTTTGAAGAAGCATACTAAAAACATGTAACAAGTTGTCGTACATATCACCGTAGACAACCTGATAACTACGTTATCCTTCCGCCTCACAATCACGAATATTTACAAAAAGCTGGCAGAAAATATTAATTCAAACCCTCTTCCTCCATTCTAGACCAAAAATCATCAAAATGGGCAAGCAAAAGGGGAGAAAAGAGAAGGAGAGAGATTTGCTATAAATAGACGACCTATATTTAATGGTGGTCTGCCTCCAAAAGCGTTTACTCGACATACACAGCTAGCTACAAATAAACCTTAGTAACTTCAGACACTACCCTGGCTTACCTGCATAGTAAGTGTAGCAGTAAGTGATGGGCGGGGAGCCATGGTGGCTCGGTGGAAATACTTTGGCTCGCTAACCTTCAGGACCCGTGTTCGATCCCTGCGTATCTCCTGGTCGGTGGTGCAGAACCGAGGGCCCGGAAAGAGACAGCGAAAAGTCATTCGAAAGGAACAACGAGAAACAGATTAGCGTGCGCGTAAAAGATCCCTTGGCAGTTGAAATACAGTATAAGAGTAGGCCGTAGCGCCGCTGTCCGGGTAAAATTTTTCTCATCGCACACTGTATGGCGTATATCCATGTCTTCATTAGCCCAGTCGGAGCAGAACAGTAGGAAGTTAAACCACATTCAGGCGCGGATCCAGGATTTTTTGCAGGGGGGGGGGGTCTAGGTTTGATAAAAGGCACTCAACGAATTAACGGGGGATTTGGGGGCCCTCCCCCAGGAAAATTTGGTAAATTAGATTCAATTTGGTGCATTCTGACGTATTTCCGGAAGGTAAATTCCAAAATTACAGGTTTAAAAGTCGGCAATAAAATCGCATAAAAAATTTTCAAGTCTGAGCAGAGGGTGGGGGTGGGGGTCCGGACCCCCTGCCCCCCCCCCCCCCCCCTCTGGATCCGCGCCTGGTATTTTTTATTTCATTTTATTTTAGTGAGGAACGCAGTGGGCTCAGCAAACGGGGTATTAATTCTAAGGGTCGTAACTCTTGAATACAAGCGTGTGATCTCGAACAGTCGCAGACCACTATTGATTGATCACTGATAACCCGATAAAGCTATCTTCCCAAACTAATCATGAATTAGGGGATAAGTCATCCCAAAACTGTGTCTTGGTAAAAAAAAAAACAACAGCAACAGATTTAGTTGTCTCCGTGTCAATACCACTTGACAGTAAATTGATAGGGTGTGGGTTAAATGTTATGTTACTTTAAGCCATGACAACTATGTATAGTGTAAATATAAAAGTTTTATTTGGCGTTTTTTAGCGGGATTGTATTCTTTCAAATCAGATATTTTGTAGCTCTGCTCCAACAACTGGGTGATTGTCGCTCTAATGTAGATCACAAATCTTGCTCGCGCGTCCGCTACTATGATATTTTCATATCCAGATAGGTCATGGGTTATTACTAGTTATCAAACTTAGTATTACTAGGAAACAAAATATATACTGCTCATGTGGGATGAAAATAATCGATACTGTTGAAGTTGGATGAAGAGTAGACACTGTCCGGGCAAAATGTTCCTCATAGCACACAATACATATGGCTTATACCCGTCTTCATTATCCCGGTTGGGAGAGAAAGCCCAATTCTAATGTCTCAAAATCTTTAAGGCCCAGTGTACACATTGGCGTGCACAAAAACAAAAACCGCCGCTGTCTTAGCAAATTCTTCAACATATCTGAGAGGTCGGCAATATAACCATCGTGAGTCTATTTGATATTTTGACCATGCGAAGGTCTTTGGTTACAGCGGCGCAAAATCGTGTTGTCTCCCTTTAACTACGCTACTGGTTTAAACCTTGACAAAGAATCGTATCTGGCTGGATGAGTGTGTCTGACAAAAACGGCAAACATTGGGATGCCCTGTGAGTTTTCAAAATTTACTGATATGTAAACTATGTTTACATTTTTTTTGTACTGTTCAACACATTTTAATAAATTTACCCCTATACCATGAACAGTCGCTTGTGAGATGCCGCCAAGTTGCTTATAATCCAGCCCAATTTGTTCTGAACAGCGATTGCTCTGTTGGCATATCTTCTAAATTTGTATACATGTAGTTAGATTTACAACATTTAATTGAACTTAAAGATACATGGACTACATGAATGGCAGTTGTTTGTGCCGATACATATCAGTTCAATAGTACAAAATTAAAACTAAAATAGATCCTGCTTCAGAATCTTTTAACCCTCAAAGGACACAGTAGCGTTTTTAATATTTTAAACGAGGCATTATGGACTTCTAGGTCGATAAACACAAATTCGCGGAATGCGACAACTTTCTACACAAGTCGTTAGGCCATATTGCCGCCATGGAGAAAATTATATAGTGTTTAACGTCCTCCTGTTCTGCACAGACGGGGCTAATGAAGGCAGGCATACGTCATCGATTGTGCTATGAGGGAAATTTTGTTCCGACAGCGGCGCTATGACCTACTCCTATATCGAATTCCAATCGGTTATTTAACGTGCACGCGATACCTTATATTGTGGTTCCTGCCATGGAGACAATGCTGGTGTTGTTACCTTCAATGCCCTAATCACATGTCATTTGTGTTGATTGTAGCCCCCCCACTCTGACTAACAGTGAGTATATTCAACTCTTTCTCATTTTATAAACAGGCAGTCAATAAATTAGTCTAGAATAACAAGGCAATATTTAAAGCGTCAAGCTTTAATTAACTATCTACTAAATGGATATTATATTTTAATCTTCATTGTACCGCAGAACCTGAAATCACCCGAGAAAAACCCTACGTGGTTATTAAGCATATTACAATATCGTAAAAAGAAGTTCTAATAAAATTCAAAAATATGAATTACATATTACAAGACACATGGTAGTCATAAACACAACCTGTCTCTTAATATCTGTTTTTATTTCTCTTATTAAACAGTAAACACCCGTATTATGTAATCAACACTTGAATAAATTGAAATAATTTCTTAAAATAATTTTAGAAGTTCCCCCGCTGCTAAGCCGGCTGACACTTTCAACTTTTGTTTTCTGTTGCCTGGTAGTCCAGATTATCAAATTAAGTCGCATGAGCTGCAACTTTTAAGGCCACTTAATCTAGTCTAATCTGATAAACAGCAGGATATCTCGTCTTTTCACGCTGTCAGATGTGACACTACGGGATTTTTTCAAATCCTGTTGATTGTGTTTGTTATAAAGCTTTAATCAATTTTAGGTGCAAAGAGGTCACTGGGGAATTTATTTGAAGAATAATAAAAATAATTTGTTTCCAAAATTGAGTATTAAATATAATCACTTTAAAACTAATAGCCAATTAAACAGACGAGGAAAAATTATTAACTCATACAACCAAATACGTGACGTCAGGTTTCAAAATATAGACCACTCTCTTCCATACACGGTTTGTAAAAGACTACTGGAAAAAAATGAACATAAAAGTATGATATTCTCATCGGAAAAAAAGAAAGTTTAACCATTTTGAGTACATAACTTATTCGAGATATTCGTGTGTTCAATGGTAGCATTCTTTTCGTCTATGCAGATCGTAATTTCAAATCCGGGGCAATATCCACAAAACTTAAAACACACCATACTCAAAACTCAACAGGCACTTCAAGCATACAGAAGAAAATATTGCTCCCTATTTAAGATTTTATTCTAGCAGTAGTAGTTTTGCAAATATCTTCAAAATATAATTTATGGAACTACTAAAAAATATTTTGCAAATCGACGAACAAAACACTGCTAGAAAAGGACTAATCTCAAGTCATCGTCTGATATTTCACTAGTCCCAGTCTTGAAACAATGCAACCACTGCTGATGACATTTCAATTTAAATATTGCAAATGATTGCATTGGTTCATTAACTAAAGCGTGCTTGAAGGAACCAATATTGAGATGCTAACGTGTTGGAACAATTAATGGGACAAATCGTTGCCTGCATCAATAGCGTAGAGTTCACATTAAACAAAAGATCCAATTGAAAATCTGTCCAAAACACTGCAATTGAGTAGATGGTGGCATGTTATGTTCATGATGGCATTATTCTCTCGAACAATTTTAGATTGGTGTTGACTGATGAAGCTTATGATTTTTAGGGATTAAGAATAAAACAACACAATATAAAGCTAATATGAAAATATATATATGTCTGAGACATATCAATTATACTACATTTCGTTAGATTGTTGTTAACACTCCTTCCCCCAGTGCTCAGATTTGGTCATGAGGCGGACGTCGTATACTGACGAAATATGCATCATCATATACACATTTAACATAGGTCCAATAACTATTCAAAACAATCAATTCTGACAAATAGTATAAACAAATTCTAGATTATGTATATAAGCCGTATAATTAAGATTACTAGTGCGTACAAAATAAAACACAAACAGATAAAGGGATATTTCAAATATTTTAGAAACAAACAGAGGCAGATGTATCTCAATATTATGTAAAACGAGACAATCAAAAGAACAAATAGTTACCACAATGGATTTCGATAATTGAAAATAATAGAAACAATGATTACAAGTTGTTATTGCGGTTTTTACCAGCCCTCAAGAATTGACTGAGATTTCCGGCATATAATCTTAATTTTCATTTCAACACAGCGTGTAACTCTCGCACGGTCTACGTGTTTAGTGTAATTTACTCCGGAGGAGGGGTTAACAAGCCAGGATCTCGGAACTTCAAGACATAATTCGCTAGTTAAATAAAGAATAACTTGTCAATCTTGCGTGTACACAAATAGTTTGATGTGCGTAAATTGGTGTTCAACCCCGAGTTCCCGCGATTCATTAAGTTGACACAAGATGATGATAGGAAGTAGAGATGTCAAATGTCTTGACTTTGGTTTCTTCAGGAAAATTGCCGAAATGTTAATTTGTGGCATTAACCACACTTCCACATTGTTGACAGGTCTTGGTGAAAATTGTAGTTCCAAGACGGCGGTTCCTGTCTTCATTCTGATAATTAAGTGGTCCATTTATGCTTCTGTGACGGGTGACTAATATTTCCGTCATGATATTAAAGCATACATTCTTTAATTCTATCTAAATGCGTAATGGTTATTATTATATTTAATCGTACTGTCTCCGGCATATGAATCGGAAGAACTGATTAAATGCCAATGTTAATACGGGGCCTCGGTTTTTCGTCCCATCCGAACGACTGGCGCTTTCTTGCCAGGTCCTCTATCTTGCACCTCTGACAAACGGAAACCACGCTGAAAAGTCCCGGGGTTAGCGAGACAGTGTCTCTCTAATTGAGCCAGCCACCCACCGTGGCTGCCATATGATCGGACTCATCAAGGTTGATTGGGCTCTGAAATTACAAACACTTTTTGTCAGTATATTTTACAGGAGCTAAGTCTTTAAGTCAGTATCATCCAAAATCTTCAACATTGAAAACACGAATTATTTGAAAATTTAAATCAAAACTAGACCTGCATGCAGGAATGACGGGTTTCACTGGTGCCATGTTACCCTTAAACATGTCACTTCCGGTGCCAAGTTACCCTTGAACATATGTTACTTCCGGTACCAGCGAAACCACTAAACAGGTTTCCAAATTAACATTGCACACAAATAAAATGGACGCAGAATCTACAAAATCCAGCAATATCAATTCATTTTATACATTTGTTACTTGTAAATGATCTTGACAAAATTAAATTACTCCCGGTGTTAATGCAAATGTTCAATTAGTCTTATGAAATCAGAAATAGCATACGATATCATATAGTGAATATTTTATGTAAATCGAATAATAATTGCCACTTTTAAAGACCAAAAAACTTGAAAAGTGACCTGTAGAAAATCGGCTATTTCTCTTCAACCGTACAAGTTAGAAACCATTTTGTGGTATCTGTATGATCGTATTGGTTCATTCTATTTGTTGATTGGCATCAAATACCATAATTTGAAAAAGATTTCAAAACAGACTCATTTGAATAAAATATCTGTTTTGGAGGCTAAAAAAACAGTTTTTGCCAAAATGACGTTACTTCCGGTGATAATGAAAATCTTAAATTACTTGTATGAAATCCCAAATGGCATTAGGTATAACATGGTGTGACGTTTATGAAAATCGAATAACAATTGACCCTTTTATGGCCCCGAAATCTTCAAAAGTGACCTGTAGAAAACCGTCTATTTCTCGGCAACCGAATAAGTTAGAAACCATTTTATGATATCTATATGACCATATGAGTTTTGTTTATATGTGAATTTAAACCAAAAGTTAAAATTATTAATACATATTAAGTTATACTTGGTTGAATAAAACATTGATTTAAAAAGTTTAAAATGTATTTTTTGACCAAATGATGTCACTTCCGGTGTCAATTTTAAATTGTAATCAACTTGATATGACGCTACGTGCTTTTTGAATCAAATGATGTCACTTTTATAAAAATCCAATCATAATTGACTATTTTACAGGCAAAATAACGAAAACAGTGACTTGTACAGAACTGCCCATTTCTTGGTAACTGCTTATATTACAAACGAATTTTAACATACATTTTCTTCGTATGGATTATAGCTACAAGTTTATAAAAGTTACGAAGAAATATCTTAAAATCTGAAAAGCCTGAATAGGTTGTAAATAGGCCAATTTTACACCATTTTTAGCCTCTTAATCGAATTTGCTCGAAAATGAAATCGAAATTAAAAAAACGGCTTCCTACATTTTTTGCGCCATGAAAAGACACACTCTTTGAGTCATATAATTTTTCAAAAAAATAATATTTGTTTTCGAAATAAGAAAATAACTGTCAAAATTGTAGTTTTTGGTAAAATTATGCCACTTCCGGTGCCGACAGATAACATTATTGGTAACAAAAAAAATGACAATTGAGACAACGAAGCATATGAACTTTGTTTTATACAAATCGAACAATAAAAAATTAATCTAGGACTGAAAAACTGAATTAGCCAATGGCGGCCAAGGAAAATTACTGAGACAAAAATTTTTAACATTTTTGCACTAGTCAGATGACTCTTTAATTCTGTGCACAATACGACTAAAAAATATTTATAAATAAAAAAGTTTTTTGTAAAATTTTAAATTTTCGAAATTTGGCGCCTAATATCTTCGAAGATTTGCCGAAAACCAAAAATCGAAAGTAACGTAGCTATGTGCCCTGTCTCAGGCTATGCCAAAATGTATCGGAAGTTAAAATCCAATGATTATTGTTAAAATTACTGCAATATTTTCAAAAACGATAACTTCGGTGATTTCGGACATTTCGCATTGTCGCAGAACGTTCAAAATAGCTTTATCCTCTAAGTCACACCCACTTTCCCAGTAAAACCGAAGAAATCGTAACGATGCGACACGTAGTTGCTGAGATCTATTCAAATTGGAATCTGAATAATAATAATAATAATAATAATAATAACTAGACCTGCATGCAGGAATGACGGGTTTCACTGGTGCCACGTCACTTTCGGTGCCACGTTACCCTTAAACATATGTCACTTCCGATACCAATGAAACCATCAAACAGGTTTCCACATAAGCATTGTAAACATAAAATAAAATGGACGAAGAATCAACCAAATCCAGCAATATCAATTCATTTTATATATATATGTTACTTGTAAGTGATCCTGGCAAAATTTCATTACTTCCGGTGATAATGAAAATGTTCAATTAGTTTTATGAAATCAGAAATGGCATAAGGCATCATAATGACGAAAATTGTATGTAAATCGAATGAGAATTGCCACTTTTATAGACGAAAAACCTTGAAAAGTGACTTGTAGAAAATCGTCTATTTCTCGGCAACCGTACACGATAAAAACTATCTTTTGGTATCTATATGATCGTATGGGTTCAATCCATTTGTTGATTGGAATCAAATATCATAATTTGAAATATATTACAAATCAGACTCATTTGAAAAAAATGTCTGTTTTGAAGGCTAAAAATACAGTTTTTGCCAAAATGACATTACTTCCGGTGATACTGAAAATGTTAAATTAGTTCTATGAAATCATAAATGACACAAGATATCATATGGTGAAAATTTTATGAAAATCGAATAATAACTGACACTTTTATAGACCAAAAACCTTGAAAAGTGACTTAAGGAAAATCGCCCATTTCTCTGCAACCGTACAAGTTAGAAACCATTTTGTGGTATCTGTATGATCGTATGGGTTCAATCTATTTGATCAATAGAATCAAATATCACAATTTGAAAAAAATAACAAATACGACTCATTTGAATAAAATATTGTTTTTTGAAGGCTAAAATTTAAGTTTTGAGCAAATGACGTCATTTCCGGTGGCAGCGCAAGGGGTAAAATGGTTTGACATAGTCCACTATGGCATTAGGCATCCAATGGCGAAAGAAAATTGAAAATCGAATAATAATTGATTCTTTTACAGCCAAAATTACGTGAAAAGTGACTCATGCAAAATTGCCTATTTCTCGGCAACTGCTTATATTACAAACTAATTTTCACATACATTCTCTTCGTATGGATTATAGCTACAAGTTTATAAAAGTTACGTAAAAATATTTTAAAATCTGAAAAGCCTGAATGAGTTGTAAATAGGTCAATTTTACGCCTATTTTCACCTCTTAATCCAATTTGCTAGAAAATGAAAAAGAAATTAAAAAAACTGCTTCCGACATTTTTTGCGCCTTTAAAGGACACACTCTTTGAGTCATATAATTTTTCAAAAAAATAATATTTGTTTTCAAAAAATGTACCTAACTGTCAAAATTGTAGTTTTTGGTAAAATTATGCCACTTCCGGTGCCGACAGATAATACTTTTGGTAATAAAAAAAATGACAATTGAGACAACGAAGCATATGAACTTTGTTTTATACAAATCGAACAATAAAAAATTAATCTAGGACTGAAAAACTGAATTAGCCAATGGAGGCCAAGGAAAACTACTGAGACAAAATTTTTTAACATTTTTGCGCAAGTCAGATGACTCTTTAATTCTGTGCACAACACGACTAAAAAATATTCATAAATAAAAAAGTTTTTTGTAAAATTTCAAATTTCCGAAATTTGGCGCCTAATATCTTCGAAGATTTGCCGAAAATCAAAAATCGAAAGTAGCGCAGCTATGTGCCCTGTCTCCAGCTATGCCAAAATGTATCGAAAGTTAAAATCCCATGATTATTGTTAAAATTACCGCAATATTTGTAAAAACGATAACTTCGGTGATTTCGGACATTTCGCATTGACGCAGAACGTTCAAAATAGCTTTATCCTCTAAGTCACACCCACTTTCCCAGTAAAACCGAAGAAATCGTAACGATGCGACACGTAGTTGCTGAGATCTACTCAAAACAAAAGAAGAAGAATAATAATAATAATAAGAATAATAATTTTAACAAAAACAATAGTGTTTCACACAAGCTTCGCAGTGTGAAACCCTAATAAGAATAATAATTTTAACAAAAACAATAGTGTTTCACACAAGCTACGCAGTGTGAAACCCTAATTAATGCTGTGATCTAACCGGAAAAAGATGGGCTTGTGATATCAAATATTTAAGACAAAATGAATATTTTACCATTGGTACACGAATCGTGTACCATAATGCGTTTCAGCCCCAGTTCTAGCAAGAGACTCGAGGAACGAGGCTAGAAACAATGTACCAAATCAAACGGCGTATGTAGACTGGAATAACTAGACGCTAAAAAAAATGCCTTAGGTTGACACTGCTGGTTTATTTCGCCGAACATAACTGATTTGAAATTAGAGTAAAAACGGAAACCATTGAATGCAAATCAGTTTATATACACTCATATTACCTTATTGTATGCGTTGTGACCCACTTGAGTCAATTTCTAGGTCCCAAATGTTAGCGATTTAGCTCCTTTAACATGTAATTTTCATTCAACACCACTTATGTTTCGTCTTTAGTCCTGGCTTAGTATTTTTCCGCGAAAAAACTTTGCAGTGTTTCAGAGTAATCTTAGTATATTGGATGATAAATAAATGAATAGAATTGCGTTAAATAAAGATGGTCTGATTTATAGCTGTGTGCAAGCAAAATGAAGGTGATGCCACTCAGGTGATACCACTTCTTCAGACCGCTTCAAGCAAACTCCAAGACAGCACCGACCGTTTCCACCTGCGAGAAATATTCAGCATTTCCTTTGAGTCGTCTTTCACTGTAAAATGAGTCGACTCGGCATTTGATTGCCTCGATCCAAAAGTCATCTATTATAGATCATTAATCGGTGTAATCAAGACAGTACGTTGCTATGGTGTCCTCAATAGAAATTGGGGTTTAACCTTCTATCTCGAACCGGGCTAATGAAGACGGGCATACACATGCGGTATGCCACGAGGGAACCATTTTTCAAGTGTAAACGTCGGTTTATCGCCCCACCCTAGGACTTGGCACTGTTCCTGACCAGGCCCCTCGTCGCGCACCGCGGACTTTCGCGGACAATACGAGCAGCGAACCCATTCCTCCTTTTTAGCGAACCAGCGCCTGGGTCACATCGACTCAATACAAAAACTGCTACACTCACAGAAAAAGTATATTCATATTCGTACGAGGCGATCTTATTTAAATATTAAAACTCAAATTTAAGTACGGGATATGATTTAGAAGCAGAATGAAAATAAATAATTGCTGAATATCAAATAATATTAACAAAATGATAAAAATAAGGCAGAATTTAAATTGTCGAAGTAGGACTTCCGGCAACGACAGGGGGAAAATGGACTGATATAACATTTTGTCCTCTTCCATGTATGATTTATACATCATTGTATTTAAAGCTTGCTAATTAACTAAGTCCACATGAAATTTTATTTACAGATAGCGATTTATATACGTATATTATAATATCCTTATATATAATGAGTATTATCAGATGAGAGAAAGGGTTAGGGTGACGTTTATTGGGGATGTATTATACCAAAATCAAAATAAATTGAGAATTAATACGAAGGCTATCTATGATATTATGTTAGTCGATGTGTTAGTTTAGCTGGTGTCGACCATGACACCTTCCTATCAGCCAGTTAGAATCTCATTACACCATCTTATGTTTATTCTTCTCGTAATACGAGACATTAAATCAGAAAATTAAACTGCCATATAGTAGCAAGAGAAAATCGGCCGAAACGAAGGGGCGGAGTGGTATTCAAAATGGTCGTAACCTTGCTATGCAGTCACGCGCTTGGCGCTTTTCCGCCTTGTAACAACATTGCACGTGCCGAGAGCGGTAGCCCAGCTATGCCGAGAGAATGGTCAGTTAAGGATGGTCGAGTAAAAGTCCGATCTCCTGCCAAGAAAAATGATTTCCAGTATTTTTGGAACCGGGGTATAATGTCAATACAAAAGGAAACCACGTGTCAGCCGCCATGCCACATTCTCCATCATTACCACCAGACGTATAGGTATTCGCTTCACATGATTTAAACTAATATCCTACCGGAAGTGTCTTCTATGCATATTACGTCAAATGTGTTTTATTTGATTCAAAAATACAACTTGGTAGAGCAGACAATATGATTAGGTGAGATTGTTTTGGGCTTAATTGTGTGGTTTGGTTTAGATGAAAATGAAATGCGGTTTAACGTCTTACTGTTCTCTTCCGATTGGGATAATATTGCTGATATTAGTAAATGGGGGATTTGCGATAGTTAACGAATATGTATTCAACAGGAACCAGTACACACATCAACCACATGTCTTATATACCCTGACTAGTTCCTCACAAAAGCTGTAGAATGTTAGAAATTATCAGAATTATTGACACGAGATAGAATTCAAAAATGAAATAGATTTCAACCTATTACTTATCTGCATCAATACGAGTTAATGAGAATGTACGTTATGTGTGCTATGGGAAATTTTGGTCAGGACAATTTCCAACTGCCAAGGATTCTTTGAAGTAATGCTACTGATATACACGGGCCTAATCTTTGTCCCATCCGGACGACTGGGCGATTCGCTTTCCAAGACATCCGTCCCTTGCAACCGGCAATGAGAAAATCCGGCTGAAAAAGCCTGAAGAAATTTTTCGACCGTAACAGAACCCATGATCTCTTTTGTGAACATACTTTTTGATGAAAACGCCTAGAAAATTAATTAATGCATGGATCTATAACGGATAATTGTGATATAATATACATAATGGATTTTATAGTTTTTAAGAATCTCAATATTTCGCTTTTTTAAATAAACTGGAGCGTAAGTCACAAATTCCATGACGTGAAAGTCAGGGATTTATTTCAACCCCACCAGAACAAGAGACGTCACTTGTCCTGGCAACCAGCCACCACCTGTCGTGGTCAAAGTGACCCTCATGTAGAAAAAGCTGTATTAATAAACTGGACAATAAGTGACCACTTGCAGTGACCAGTGGACTAGTCCACATTTAGAAAGAGTTGTTTGTAACTTAAAAGGTGTGGAGTAATTTACAAGATAATTAACTGACGAACAATAGGCCACCATTTTGTCAGAGATACAGAATTATAAATAGTTTGCTATTATGACTGAGGCCTATCCCTGATAATATCTGCCATTACTCGTTAATAATAGATTGATAACTTGAATTTTATAATCACGCGGAAATACGGCGATGTTTTAAAAGATGAAATGTTTGCAAATTTCAAAAATAATAAGGGTTAATGCATGTATTTTGATCCTCTAATTAGTAGTATCAGGATGGTGTTTTGTATATTTATGATTAAATTGTTACTTCGAAAGTGTGGTCACAGTTTCAATTATTCAATAAATGTTTTACTAAAAAGAATGACTACATATGCCTGTTTTTAACGTTTTTTTATGGTCGGAAAGAAAGGTCTACCAGTTTAGAAAATGTTCCAAAAGTGTGTTTTTGCAATATATATTATACACACCCAATACGACCAATCATAACGCCTGGTTAACTAATCATCGCTACATCTCTAGCCAGATGTCATGTATAATAATACTAATTCCCGCCATATTATACCATACATTACAGCTTTAATACAACTGGCCAAAAAGTTTATCTCTAGGGCGTTAGTGCGAGGCTCGTCTTACGTCACTTCCTTTCAGATGCCATGTTAGCATAAGCTGATTGAGATTTTAATGAAGTGACGGTGAGGACAATCCGCACAGTAGGGGGTACACTTGGTAACAATGAGCGCTCCCCAATAATCACGGGGATTCACTGAGAGCTTTTATCGTTAGCATGGGGAGAATTTAGTATTTCCCGTCGTGTTCGCACCAGTACTCGTTTTGAGAAGCAACTGATTACAAGTGTATCAGCTCAGCAATAATTCAGTTTTTCTCGCCTATACTCTTGATCAGAAACCAAGCAGAAAATGTTTTACACGCCTGAATTTGTTTGAAAAACACGGAAGATGAGATTCATTAAGCCTATAATTAGCTGTGACCAAGGACAAAATAGAGTTCTGTTTAAGAACCGAAGTTACAGCTCACCTCTCACGGAAAGTCGCGAAACGAAGGGTTAATAACTTAACAGTCTGCATTTAATCTCATATTGAATGGGTATGAAACTGACTTGTTCGCCAGACCGATTTCATAATTATTAGACTGTCTTTGGTCATACTTTTGTGGTGACATTTCTTTTTGGGGGATGGCCTTGACCAACGATTTGTTTTAGCTCAAAATTTTCTTTTACATCGCACTGACGATATTGTTCATTACACGAATTCATACCGAAACAATATACATGTATTTCGGGAGGGGGCGGGGTAACTGTATATTTTGCTATATGTCATTAATAAGTGATGATAAATGCTGGGTGTTAGTTGATTTGATTGATATTTCGTCTGTATTTCAAACCCACGAGTTTGGACAGACTATCCTAATCCTTGTCCCATAGAATCGGAATAAATCAAAATATCCAATTTAAAAAGTAAAGCTTCGTTAGCATAAACTTGTGATAGGTCATTATCCGTTCTACATAATATGGCATCTTTATCCGAATGTAAAGACATGAATGCAAGAACAGATAAACGTAAATTATGTATATTTAAAAGAAAAGGGAAAATGGGAAAGAGCTCCGTCTACAGAATAGAAATGGTTTGAAGTGCTAGATACTCGATCGTTAATGTACTCTATCGCTAATGTGCTTCGCGGCGATGCGATTGAGTGGGGGTTTGGGCGTTCTCGTCAAAATATCATTTAGATATCAATCAAAGGTACGTGTAATGCAATGAAAGTCTACCTTATCTTTCCAAATGCCTTCAAATTAGAAATTTCAAATAGTAATCGAGCTGAATGCAACTTTCTAAATAATATGTAAAGAGATTAATAATTTAAACAACATGAGAAAAAGAGGGAACTAAAAGATAGGTTTCATTTATTTTGATCTTAGTGATTTTGTAGTTTTATCTTTTTCGTTTTTATGTTTGTCGTTAACCTATGGGTTACCTCCCTTTATCGATTAATAAACCCGTTTATTTCCCGCCTTCAAAGATGTCCAACTGTGCAAACAGGGGAGGTAATTTCTTAAAGATCACTCTCCTACCGACAAGGTCAACATTAAGGAGACAGGTCGGTTAAAAAGTAAAGTAAGAAGTAAACTAGAGCTATCTTTAAGCTCATTTCAGATTAGATTTGTTTACTAAACTTAAACGATAAACTTCAGTTAAACACTTAAAGAAAATTCGATGCTTTTGATGTTTTTTTTAAAATCTACATCTCGGCGTGACGAATGTTAAACCCTTTATCATGAACTACCAGCTTTTGGATATGAAATAAAATGTTAATATCCAATCTTGAACTTGTTCGGCTTAGTTTTCAGTGCCACCCAACAAAAATCTCTTAAAATAAGAAAAAAAAAACAAAACTCGAGCTCGTTTACGATCTTCGTGATCTTATGGGGAGGGGTTACACACAGACATAGCATGTTCCCTTATTCAAATTCAGATATTTACTGAATAAAAGTATTGTTTATAAAAAAAAAAAACCTATTATGGAAATTAATTGATGTAAAATGTATATTGATCTAAAAAAGAAAAAAATATCTCATATACTTTATACAGCAATTTGTAACTTTTCTTTATACCAAATTTGCAAATTCAAAAGAGGGAGAGGGAGAAATGGGGTTTAACGCCCACTCGACACAAACGAAATGAGATATATTTTTAAAATTTATTTCAGTAATCCGCTTTCGCATAGGGGTCTTTAGCAGTGGGGGGGGAAATCGGAGTACCCGGAGAAAACCTACGAGGTTGGACAGGCGACACACTCCTTGCCACGTACAGCCGAGGATTTGAAGCCACGCCAGTTGACTCAATGGCAGGCCGTGTGATACAGCGCGCGCACGCTAACCATTCGCCCCCCCCCCCAAAAAAAAAATATACAAAGGATATCGTTTAATAAATATATAAACAAATAAAAAACATGTAGTTAATAGTTAAACTATATATTATTTGCGTTGATCCAATGGCGGAGGAAAATGAATATATGTTTGGGTTTTTTTTACAAATAGTATGATACAAGGAACATATTATCTTTTACAGATATTGGAACGCATCTTTTATTGGTCTAATGGGGGTAGGTTCAATTTGGTACATATGAATGACAATCACGTAAAAGGACGGAGGGCCTGACAAGGGCAGTTGGCCCGGATGTGCCAGTCGTCGGATGTGACAAAAAGCCGAAGTGCTGCATACACATTAAAGATCCCCGGCAGTTGGAATTCGGTATTATAAGGCCGTAGCGTCGCTGTCCCTCATAATACACTGTATGGCTTTTGCCGATCTTCATTAGCTCAGTCGGAGAAAAAGCAGAAGGACGTTAGACCCCATTTCCTTTTTTTTCCAAACATGTCTTTGTCATATAAATTTGTGTTTTAATGTAAGAGTATCTACTGATGCAATAAATTCAGAAGGTGGGGTTTACAGCTAAATTTCTTGAAACATTTCCTTTATTCATAAAATCTTAACACAATACTTTCTCTGAGGTGGCTGTATATTTTCAAAGAGAAAAGTAATAAGTTTAAGCTAAGCGTTAATAATTTAATACTCGCCCCTCTTCCTTTTGTAGTTTTTATCATATTACTTATATCGCTGTACAAATTGCCACCATTTATTAGATTTTGATATTTGGCCAACAGGGGGCGTACTTCAGGTATTGTCTATCTTTGTAAATAACATGATTTTTGCGGGATTAGTGGCGCCAATTTTATGACAATAGTTATGAATATATTATTTAAAATTGTTATTTACTTTTACAAATGCAAACTTCATAGTCACAAGTCGCTAAAACGAGGACATTGAAAATATTAAAATATAAAGAAATGTGAAATTAAAAAGAAACATTTTAATCGTCTATTCTTGTTTCCTACCTCCTTTATTATTGTCATTTCTATGATTAATAAGTGTTATATTTTACACACCGTCTTAAAAACTATATACATAGGAAAAAATATAAAAGCAAAATTTTTAATATAACAAAAAACTACTGAACTGCTTAATTTCAACTAAATTTCGTGAATGGTTTGATATTCGAACTAATTTTTTAAATCGGATATAAGTTTCGCATTTAATTGAAACTTCTGTCTATTAATTTTGACAAAAAATGTTAAACGTTAGGTATTTGTGGTTTTTGTTTTACATTTACAAAATGCATTTATCCACAGTTGCATGTCAAATTTCATTTTAAGAGACTGTATAATCAAACATAAACCGTATCTAGACTACTTTAAAGTAGCACCGTGACGGATTGTTTAAAAACTTGATATCAATTTATTTTAAAGTAATTGCAGTTGCTAATACTACCGGTATTATACGGATCACCCATTGGGTCTTTTCTTACTAAAACAATACGTCTAATTATTATCATGTCGACATAATAACCGCTCCCTACTGGTAATTTTCTCACGGCATCGAATCTTGTTAGCAGAAAAGCTTTGAGAAAGTGAAAAGAAGTGAAACTCAATTTAAACTTTAAAGTTGGAATAACTCTCAAATTACCGAATAATGTCACTGGGTACAAGAAGCCTAATGTAAGCCCCATAGTTAAAGACACAGAGAGAACCATTCTACCCTTTTAAAACATGTAGGTTTAATTATAAAATTTTCGTAAATATCTGATAATGCTTGAAGTTGTTTGCTTGTCTTTTGTCTAGTGTCATTTCTGAAAACTGTTTAAGTTATGTTTCTTTTAAATTTTTTAGACGATTGTTTATAACCGGCATATTATTATGTATACTTGATTTTTGAGTATTTCGGCGTCGTTCGGCATAAAACAATTTAAACAAATTAGGGAAAGTATAATAATTAGTGATCATGCACATCAAGTAGCCTTGAAATTTAAATACTAATAAATTCGTTAGTGAAAACCAAAAATTTTCATCGTGATCTTGAAAAGATCTAAAATGTATTTTTTTCTCTTGTTGAAATCGCTTTGAATTATAAAAAAAATCATTTTAGTTCTCATTTTCACCTGGACCATGTAAATAACAAATCTCTCACATATTATAATCAACACTGCATGGTCATTTCGACACAGAATCAATACATTTCGCTCACCAGTAGTAACCAGACCATTCTGGGATTAAGCTATATTTTTATTTCATTAATTCGGGTGCATGACTAGTGAAGGACCAAATCCATTACTTGCACATGCAGCTAGCATGACTTAAATCCGCAAACTACGCGGGACTCGAAGTTCTCAAGTGGAACCTAACTATTGGTAGTGTCTAACAGCCAACGGCTATGTTATGGTAAGAGTTGTATAGAGTTTAGGTAGCAGTTATAAATTGAAGATGTTTCAAGTATCGGGTTATCCACCCTGGGAAGTTGTTGATACAGGATAATCCATGTTAAGTTGCTAACTAAGAACAACTGTTACAAACCATAAACATCTTCAACTTTGAACTATGGGGTCTTGATTTTGTTAAAGGGGTTTTGTCAGCTTAATCAAAGTCTTACATGGGAATATTTATTCACATCTTCTTTAGGGGTGATTGTAAAAACAAAAATTACTTTTTCTCTGAGATGTGTAAAGAGTAACTTTGATGGAGGTGATGACACAGTCAAGCAGGGTAAACGGGCCTGTAAAAAGAACAGATAATGGATGTTATGATAGTAACACTTTCCCTCTATTCAGACTGTTTCTTAATTGAAACTAAAAGTCCTTTGCTTTCAGGTTCCGCTTATTGTTAACTACTTCCGGTTGCAACCAGGAAATAAATGTCTTTTTCAGATGTGCCACGGACTTTGAACAGTATAGCAGTACCCCTTGAAAATTGAACTCTACTGTCGTGGTGTCTCGAAGGGGATATAAACACTGTCATAATTACAGCGAACATTACAGTAAATCACTACCCCCACTTGAGTCGAGGTAGAGATCACTCCCAAATCACTAGATATGATGAGGCCGTAAGATGCGGGACGTGGGAACAAGTGGCGATTACAGAAAGTTTACAAGAAAAACAACTCCAGGAGAGATCTGTCACCAAATTCACAGCTACTGCTCTATTATAAACATCCACTTCCTAAAATGGTTTCCTTCAACAAATTATCCCTACCATAATCATATCTGCCACACTAGATGACAAAAAACAAAAGAAAATACCCAAAATCAAATAAATTTAATTTCATTTATTGATGTAACCTGTGGAGATTCAAAATTTTAAAACATAAAATAAAGCATTTATGTGCTTTAGCCTACAAATTACAATTTAGTTGGTTGCTAACTGGCATACGTTGATTTTAACCAGTGTATGAAAAGGATTAACATCAGTATTACATCATTGTTGAAATAATCAAAGATGTCTGGAAACAAAAATAACCACGTTCTTTCATAATAAGAAGCCAGAAACGTTACAAAATACATTCATCATCGGCGAAACATGATACAAAAATTTCATTATTTTAATCTAAGACAGGCTTATCATTGTCAAATATATGTTAAAATATATTACTTTGACTTCTGATAGTGCTGTGGAAACGAGGCTCGGTGCCGCCATCTTAACTTGGTTATCTGTAAAATGTGAATTATGGCTTAAAAAGCGGAACGTCAAAAGCATTTCGTCTCTCTGCCCCATTTAGATGATAAATTTTAAACATCAAACTTAAGGTTCGGCTATTAAAGTTGTTATAGGGCTGTTTAACATAGTGATTAATATGTCAGAGAATAAGATAAGATAAAAGATGTCTTCCACAACTCCTAAATAAAGATATCATGGTGATTTTATTTAGTGTTTGTTGCACTGTTTCTGTTATTAAAGAATGCCGTAGAGAGTGGAGTATATTGTAACAGACAAGTTATCCCCCCGTTGTTTATTTATGTATATCAGTGGGGTTTCTGTGCAACATACCGTACCCGTGAAATACATGTGTATACAACGATTCTTCACGCTATTGAAAGTGCATGTAGCATTTAAAGAATGGTACGGCCATGCGCTATACAGTAAAATTATACACGTTAGATATCAATCAGTCGAGTATGTTGGATTAATAACGCAAAGTTAAATAGCAAAGAGAATACTCTGAAAAGAATAAAATTTGCAATTTGTTATATTACTTCAGACATTTTGTGTCTGTTATGGTTATGGATTTCAAAGGTTTGCAAAGTATTCGCACCACATGCGTGTAATAATAGGAAGGAGAATAATGTCGGGGCAGTGGAGTTTATGCAACATATATCTGTTTCTTTTATGTGTATTAAAATACGTACATAGTTTTTGAACCACCCGTAAGACAAGACCCGTCTTCTTTATCTCGACTGGACGTTAAACCACGTTTCAAGTCCATCGAAAGATAAGGCAGCACCTTAAATGTCAGCCCAGCTAATGTGTGGTGTTCGAATTGTCCATGAACATAGACCTGTTCATTATAATAATATTTTAGTTTGAGGTATGCGGTGTATTTCAAAATATCGACTGGGATGTCTGTTACAAATACGTTTAGATCATCTAAAATTAATTATAAATCAACAATTTCAGTATTTAACAACGGAATAGGTAAAATACCATTGACACATTTATATAAACTCAGTAACAATCTTGTTTCCAGTATATAGTTCGAGTTTTATTAAGACATCGTTAAGGGTGATGATAGGTCACAGTAAGGATAAATAAACACTGGAAACACGAGACTAAAATAAACATGGCCGTCCATTTGAAAGAATTAAAATGTCACTTGTTGAGAATTTAGTGGAAAAAGTTGAAAAATAAACAATGTTGTAGTTTGATAGTGTGTCTGACATAACGCCAATAGATTACATCTGGGTATAAACCTGCTACTAGTCTTCAACAAGGTTCACATTTCAATCCAACCTTGTCAAGATTTACAAGCCCGTTTAACTCACAATTCATCCTAGGCACCAACAAACGATTTAATTTTGTAATCTATTTATTCAATATACCCCCCCCCCCCCAACACACTTAGTTTAAAAGAAAAAAAATGTCTAAATTAGTAATTTTACTTGCGTCTGGAATTTAACTCCAACTCATTCGTTTAATGACAATGTTGGTATTACTTTGATAGTATGTTTACCCAAGGTGATAAAAACAAGAACTTAAACTTTATATAAACGCTGGTTAAGAAAATGCCTTTAATGGCTCAGATCCCGACTGTGTATCCCTGCTGATAAATAAGGAAAAACATTACGGGTGATATATTGTCAATTTGGAAACACCACTGCCCGGGCAAATTCGCCCTCTCACAGTGTACATGTAATCGTAAATGAACATTAACATTTTAGTTTCAAGTAACCGAGTGTTGGCGAGGCGCAAAACGGGGTTCACTAAAAGATAGTAATCTATGCGTAAATGGTTTATAAAAGCCTGATATTGCCAGTATTTCCCAGTGGTTCCGCAATCTTGTATATATCTGTAAACTCGTAACTTTGCAGTAAATGTCGCTAATTGGGAACATTAAGGATCGCTAGTAGATTTATTGGCTTACGAATGTTACTTATGATGTCTTTATTCCTACATAAATAACTCAAACTATCGGACGCCAAATTACTAACATTCAGCCAAGAGTATAAAAACATCTAACACTACAACAAACCTGCTGATGTATATGGTCATTAGGATGCAATAGTGATAAGGACTAGCACATTAAAACTACCAAATATAATTCCTGTTTTGGGACCAGGAAATAGACAGAAGCACCAGTCACCATGTTGTTGATGATCGGTAACGACGAAGACTCCGCCTATTCAAGTACGGTCAACACGGAACTTGACATACTTGTTAGCTGCACAATTTCGCAATGACGGACGGCTTTTTGACATGACATTAATATTCCGGCGATGGTGTCATTCTTGGGTCGTAGTCTATAGCAAAGCCCCGTATACGGCTTTGGTCTATAATAACCTGGACGTATTGATTTGCACCAAATATTTACTTTTCAGATTCTGGAAGGCGTACACTATTCTGTTAAAGTATGTATTTTTGGTACTGACAATCCGTCTACGAATTTTCAAATACAGTACTATTCTACAACTCAATTTGTACTTCCAAAATAGATTCACACTAATATTGTCATACCTCGTCTTCATTAGCTCAATCGGAACAGAACAGTAGGACGCTAAACCCCATTTCATTTCATTTTGATATTGTCATACAAAACTTACCCCTGCTATTGATTTAAACTACATGTATATACCAAAATAAAGTATGACTTTTGTTTTACCATACCCAAAGAAGCTGTGCCCGAATGAATTCGTCGTTATTCGTGATACATAATATAGGAATATAATAAATTCATTTTTACAAAATAACACCGATGCATTTAGCTGTAGATGATTTAATTGGTCACGATAATCTATATTTAACACAAGTACCCTACTGTTCGCCCGGGATGCCATGGGATCTGGTGATTTCTTATCAAACTCGGACATCTGTTTTCTTGTAGACGATATCACAACGTTACCATACGTCACCATCAAAGTGTCAACTGACCACTTCTGCGAATAAAGTCTGAAATAAAGATTTAAAAGGTCATTGATTGTCTAAGTATCATGGTTGATTGGTGACATCTGGTGGCACTGATCTATAACATTACACAATATGTAATGGTATATATTTTATATCTACCATTGTATATATACTCATCACTTTTCAGCTTACGTTACTACCATGAACACAAGAATATTTAGATGTAAATGGATTTATTAACATGCAACACACGTATCTTCTATATAAATATAATGGTGCGATGATCCAGTAACATAACATATTTCACTATTTTTCACATTTCAATTCGTGCTAATGGGAGATTGGTGGCCAAGTGGTTTGATACGTGCGAATTAGCTCAAAACGTATATTTCTGAACCATGAATCAAAGTTAAAAGATACTATGAAATCTTTATATACAGCTGATGATTCCATTTTCTTGTTAGTCCAACCCAAAGCGGCATTTATTATATTGATCAACGTAAATCGAAATATTTATATCGATTCTCAAATCCAAAAATATGTATATGCCAAAAGGAGTATGGATGGAGACAGGGGATAAAGAATTGCCTACAAATAGTTGGACCTAATTTTCTCGGGAATAAATAAATCTCCGTAAACATTTGTCTTGTTAAATCTCGCCTTACACAACAGCGTTAACAATAATCGTTAGGGTGGCAATACCCTACGAAATCTACTCGTTAAAAGCCACAACTGTTGTTTCATTCTAGTGTAACACAACAGGAAGTCGATGCCACACTTTAATCAAGCCCACCTACGCCATATTGTCTCCATATTTAAATTAGATAAGGTCATAACCCTGGTAATATAATATTGCGGAATGAAAAAAAATAAATGGAACCTTTAGGCGGACAACGAAACTACATTAAGAAAGAATTGTAGTGTGAGAGAGCAATGTTGTTTATAATATACAGTAGTTTTAATACAAAGATTAAATAATCATAAAACAAAATAGTTCACCACGTAGGGTAATAGATACTGCTCTTATAAATTAGTTTAGAAAGGAAATTCTCAGCTATTTAATAGTATGCGAGAAACCTCAATATTTTACGTGGATTAGTATAAAAATTGATCTTCTCTTAAATAAAATAATCTGTGGGTAGTATTTTTGTTTGTGGGGCTACGAAGTGGTTCAGTTAAAAAGGCAATTACTCTCATCTCAAAATATCTGAGATTTGGGGCTAATACAAACCGGGCTACTATTTTTATTTCTAAATCACTTTGACCTGTATATGGCATATAATGCTACTGTTGATTCCAGTTGGCTAAAATTGTATGACTAGCCGAACATTCCTATATTTTTGGATTCTCAAAATATCTAACGCTTTCAATGATTGACGATCATTAATCAACCAGCGTTAATCTTTACCCACAGTTTCGTGCATCTCTCCTAGAGCTTGTCATAACAGAAAGTTTCATTGGCTAATCCCTCAACCAAAAGACCTATAATATAACAACTCTTCCAGATCCTGTTGGTTCATTCCCGAATCGCCGAGTTATAAGGGAAAGATTTTGGTCGGCGTTAAGAGGTTGAGTGGCAAAGAATAACAGGCCCAAGCTGAAGGGTAAAACTAATTAAGGGGATAATTTTGGGAGCATTTATATTTTTAAAATTTATAACACATAGTCCTACATCCCTTGCTTTTTTGCAGGACTGCCATATCACTAAGTCGTTATTCTTTCTCTTCTTCAAACTGGATTTAAAACAATTAAAACCAGTATATATAGGTAATTACCACCTTTTGCTGTAGGAATAAACTTAGATTGTAACTGTGCATTATCCATCGTAGAAAGAAATGAATATGAAATGTCTTGAAAGGAATGATTTACGTACATTTGTAGTTTTACTTATTATGAGAAATTATAACAATAAACTGAATTTCGATCGTCTGTTAGCTTCATGTTGAACTGTAGCCAATTATTCTATTAATTAATGTGTGGGTTGAATTCTGATAAAATTCAAGTTCATGTAATGTAAGTGAAATATATTCATTTTCTTAATTGTTGAGCTGAATTAATTAAATGAATAACATTAATAATGAGTGGTCCGTGGCTCATTACCGCTTTTAATCCATTTTTAACCTATCAAAGAGTGTCGCGTTCCACTTTCCAAATTTTGGTTGGTCGGCGATATGGGAAGACCCCATGCTAGTGTAGGAGAGAGAAGTAAAACGAAATAAGATCTATGTTATTTCATCAAATACATTTAAAGACAAAATATGTAAGTTTACCCTAAATTGTTTTAATTTCGTCATTGGCTCATCTACGGTTTCCATTTAATGTATGTGTCTTTTTTTTTTTCAATTTATATAACATAAATGTATTAATTAAAATGAAATCGTGTTCAAACTGGTGCTATCAATAAAACAAATTACAAAAAACGTCTTTAAATAGCTTGTTTTTTTCCCCACAAGATGTGGCTAAAAATCTGTGTCAAATTAAAGTCATTATTTTCACGGAAATATTCACTAAATGAAGAAATTCTTGTCAGTGTAAAAATTTCTTCTGGGTAGGAACACACATACAGAATGTACACAATCTCATCCTCAAATAAACGAGGGTTGTGAAACGCAATACGCCTCAACTATGTTAGACATGAAAACATCGCTTTCTATTGAAGATCGCGTGAAACTCGATATTAGACTTATTCCAAAGTAAAAGATAGTATAGGCGTATATAAACGAACCGAAATTTTAATATTGTTTAGATATTCTGTTATAAATGAGAAGCCCTTCCCGGCATGCCTAGACAACTATTTGGAAAGAGAATACGCTTGTATGTAAAATTTGGATGTTTTGGTCTCAATGTTTTTATCTCATGAAAGAATTCCTTTATATAACTTTGATTAAAACGATCTGAAAGATGCCAGCCAAGTTAGTGAAATCGTAGGTTGGTCTTTGATATTATCAGAATACTCCCATATGGTAGCGGTACCAAGCTGTATATTTCTTTCTGATTTATATATTAATCCACGACTTACGAGGTTATTCACGTGGTGTAAGGGGATAAAATAGGTATGGAGAATCCTAAATAGATCATGGGGAAACATTTACAGAAATCCTTATCATAGGAATAATTAAACTATGTGAGGCGTGGGTAGGGGGGAGGGGGTAACTACCGTTTTCATAATATACTTAATATAAGAAAAGACCACTGCGTTAATTCAAAATACCTTCTAAATGATTTGGAATGCATAACCTATGGGTATTCATTCTAAGTTTGAAAGATCTGAGATCACATCAAACCGTTTTTCAGAGACTTAAAAACCCTAAGTTAAAAAAGAAATATATTATATATACCCGGTAAAGGCAACCTAGCGATTCGCTTTTGAGAATTTTGTAATTTAAATACGGGCCTCCTTTATTTCGAAAAGAACAAATCCACCATCACAACAATTTTATTGAAAAAGTGCTTTGAAAATACGGTGATAAACATTATTTATGTAAGAACCGGATGGGGAAAATAACTCAACCTATTAAGCCCTTCGTGTCCTTTGATCTTGATTAACCCAACTTTCGAATTCGAATAGTTATAACTTAACTCGGAATTATAAATAGAAACATGATAAAAGTAATAAATTTTAATATTCCCGCAAGCAAAGAAATGTGTTTCAACATTACAGATGAAATCATAAAAATAAAAGAAAAAATAAGATGCACCGATCCTATCAGAAATTTTTTATAAAATAATATTATATTTATACAACAAAAAGAAAAAAAATTAGAACTTAATGATATACCATGACTGCTGAAATACGTGGCCTGCTTGCGTATTTTAATTGGTTAACATAACGCCGTCGTGTCTATGCATTACCTTGGATGGGTTGCATTATTTGTCAAGTGTTGAAGTGTTCTGCCGTTTAAAACTCTTTGTTTTATCTTCCGTTTTCTCTTTGATTTTTATTATTTATTTTAAGAACAATTATTTTATAAGTTCATGCTTAATCAAATTACATCTTTTAATTTTCCTTTTAGGTTTAAAGGATAAACACCCGATTAGAGTTTCTTTAGAACTTTCTTGAAATGTGTATGTTTTGTCTTAAGCTCTGCAAATCACGTGGGCCCCATGCTGCACGAGAGGTCACACGAGAGGTCAAACAACCTGACAGTTTTTGATAACAGCAAACAGCGCCCCCGTGTGTTAATTTTGTTATGAAATTAGAATATCCTGTAGATTTCGTGCCCACCAACGACCTCAGAATCACATTAGAATACCTCGTCTACAACACAAGAATAACTTTAAAGTAAGACCGGACAATTGTATTTTGGGGAAATTAACCTCATATGTATAATTGTAAAGATGATGCAATGTAAGTTGGATTTCAAATTTGACCAGAAAGATTCAAATTTCACCACACCTTGTTTAATTCAATAATACCACTTTTGTGCATGTGATTGGGTAATGATTTAGAATCTTATCAAATGTGCCTCAAATAAACTTTAAACAGAAAATGAGATTAAATACTAGTTTGCCACCACTTGGGATTCCTTGGTAGACCCTCCAGTCATTACGCGTAGCCATGTATATATATAATATCAATTTAATTGGTCAATCATGCGGAAGTGGTTTAAATCGTTCCACTTGGTGAAGTAGTTCCTTGGACCTTTGTAGTCAATATTTGATAACCGAGGCTACAATCTCCCTTTAACGACAATGTAATAGCCAAAGAGCGATCATAAATAGTATTACCAAATAAATGAAATGGGATCTAAAGTCCTATTTTCGACAACAACCGGGATAATGAAAACGTCATACAGCTTGTAAAGATGTAAAGATTTATTTTACGTGCACTCCGGTATCGAACCTGGAAACTCGAGGATATCGGGTCAGGATCTTACTCATGTCAGCTCAGTAATCTGATATTGTGACGTATTTTAGTGCAGGATAGAAAAGTCGCATTTATTTTTGAATTAAAGTGGGTTTGTCCGTTACGCTTTAAAATAACTCTCCCTCTAATCGAACTAGAATGTTCAAACTTGGGGTAGGGAGGTGTTTATTATGCCATTGCCTTGAATATAAGCATTAATTTAGGCTAAGCAGAGATGGGAAAGTAGATTGGTTGATGCTCTGAAACACGCCAACTTTGGATTTAATTAAATGAGAGTGACGAAACTTGGTATATAGTACGACAGTGAGCCTTTTCTGTTCATGGGAACTAGTTTTTACTGGGCTAGAATTTGGAACACAATAACTCTCCTTCGAATTTAGGTAGCATGTTCAAACTTGGTGTATGGGTTTATTAGGTGAATTCCTCGATGGAATTCGAAGATGGGCATTTTGTGCTTGGGATAAGCCCAGATAAGCAATTTGATTGGTTGATGTTCTGGAACACGATAACGTTGGCTCTAATTACGTGATAGCGACGAAACTTGGAGAATAGTTTCATAACATCAATACCTTGACTATAAAGGTTAGACAGAGCGATAAGCTATTTGATTTGTCAACACTTTTGAGCTGATTGGTGAAACTTCGTAAATACTTTCATTACATCAATACATCTACTAAGTTCAATCTGATTGGTCAAGACTTTTAAACATAATAGCTCTCCTTCTAATTGAGGTAGAATTTTCAAACTTGGTGCAGGTGTATATTAGGTAAATGCCTTGACAGTATACGATCATGCACATTTTCCAATAAAGCTAAGTTTGATTGGTTGATGCGTTACAATACGATAGCTTTGGTTCTAATTGAACGAGTGTGGTGAAACATAGAATAGATTCGTTTAAGCAATACTTTGAATAAGTTCAATTATAAGAATTCTTTTCTTAAGCTTAGTAGCGATCAGCAATTTGATTAGCCAAGACATAAGAATATAACAACTCTGCTTTTAACTGAGGTAAAATGTCTTGACTGATTCCAATGAATAACATTTTCCGATAAGCTAAGCAAGTTCTTCGGGACAACTTTGATTCGAACTTATGGAGAGGGATGAAACTTAGTGTAGAGTTTCGCTAACAGGTCCCTCAAAAGCTTGAATGAGTGCAATCGTAAACATTTTCGGCTTAGATTAAGTATAATCAGTTTGATTACTCGATACTTTTCAAATAGATTAATATTCAATTAATTAATGTACATCATTTATTTATTTTATAATTGCGACGAGTGTTATTCTCACTCTCACAACTGAGTTTAAATGGTCGTCTTCATTAGCGCAGTTACAACAGAAACGTAGGACCTTAATCCCACCTTAATTAATTCATTACACATGTATTTAAATTAAGCTACCGAGCCTCGGAAAAAAACGCATAAAGTGAAGTATACGATGATGCATATCCAAAGGTTGATTTCTAGTAAATCCACCGGCAATAGCCATTAATTTCTTAAATATATATCTACCACCATGAACTCTATCGATTCTGATGTCCTTTCCGAAACTATTGTTAACGCGATGGAGCGCTCGGTTTCTGCCCCCCTCCCACCACTTGTTTGAAAACCTTGTGAACGTTATAGAGGCGAGGTTGCAAGCATGTCTTTTTCAAATTTGGCGTGAAAATTAACCTTATTGGTTTTCAAATTTAGTGTGAAACATTGGGATCAAGTAGGATGAACCGTTTTGGTTATCAGCATACTAGAACAATCTGTACCAAAGCTATATTATGTGTCTATCTTTTTATTATTTCGTACTATGACTTTTTACTAAGAACTAAAATAATGCTGTAAAGAAGTCTACGTATTTAAATTAAAAGACTGGAATGGCCTAATCTATAAATCACCAACCGATTGTCTTGAAATGTTAACTTTATATTTTAATAGCTGTTTTAAGGCAACAAAAAACTATTATCAAGCAGACTAAAATGATTAGATTTGTAGAAATTGAAGTCGGTGTCTTATTGCTGATGGCTCAGACACTATACTAACTAAATATCTAATAGCAACACCGGTGTTTATTCAACAAATTACCAGTAATAGTACTCGTCAAGGTCATTTTAGCTCCAAATTTCTTGTTTTGTTTTCCGACGGAGTGGGAGGAGAAGTCATGTTTACGTATGTCACTCAAATTTGCCTCAGCCGTATTAACATCCCATATCTCTTCTCATGTTGCCAATTAAATACCCGAAGACCGGAAAACGAACCGAAACCAGAATCAAAATTATAAACTACGGCGATCTGACACGAAACGTAATAAAGATGACGATGTTTTGTTAGTAGACTGAGATGATAAAGAATCGAGGCTATCATTAGCAAATATCTTAAACTAGCAACACAGTCAGTCATTGACAGATTCGATATGTTCATATTAAATTCACAAAGGTGGCCATGATATGTTGCGTCAAGCTGTCGTGTTGTACAGAACACGAGATATAAATTTGATAAAATTACAAAAAAATATTTATGTCGAAGAAAGCATGTATCCATAAAGAATAGATGTAGCATTACACTTCGCACAAAATTAAAAAAAAGTTTCTCAGAACGGGGTTTGGTCAAATAATCCAAGGATTAAGCCCATATATCAGCCACAATGTTAAACCATTAATAGTCCAGCTATGTAATTAAAGCATCCTTGGTATAATACTCTAAAGTCTCGTCAAATTAATGTTTGTTGTTCTACACTACAGTTTATCTATCATTTGATGGGGGTTTCCAGATGAGAAGGTCCTATTTACTTGTCATTTCAACAACTACTATCCGAACTATACTGCGAGTATTGTGGTTGTATTTCATATATTTAACCACAGTTAGCCAAACTGAAAGATTTTAAAGTTTTTATGATGGAGATTCCTTTGGACGTCGAGCTGTGAAGTTTGTCTTGTCCGGGGTCGGTCGTTTCCACTTCGGGCTAACGATCTTCAGGTTTGAATAGCCACTTAACCTTTAGAGTAGCTATTTTGCAGATGACATGGAGTTTTGTGGCTCTAACAACAGGAATTCAAACATCTTAGTCTTGGAACATCATTTGATTTATTCCGCAATCTTTCTTATTTTTCGCAATAATATGGCGATAATGACGCAACATTGAGTGTACATTGATAGATTATTTTGTCACTAGACCAACACCTACAATCATCGGTCGTCTGGAAAAAAAACGGCTAGGCAAATAAGGACTGGTCAGCATAATACATTAGACTTAATTTGTGTCAGTTTGTTATTTTGTACAACACCTACTCGCTTATCCAGTACCCGTGTAGGACAAAAATATACAATTGATGAATGACCAGTCAACCGCGGCTTAATCCATTGTGGTGTGAAAAATCTAAAGACGATTTAAGTAAATCTGTGAATTGAGCGGATTTTAATGGTTTTTCAATCGGCCATTCTTTTTCTTTTTCCCGTCATTTAGCATACATCAACAGCCAAACTCTCAAAATGGCCGCCATTTCGACTGGCTCTCGTCTTTTTATTATGTGTCTCGTGAGGTTTGGCGCCATGTAATCAGTTCCAAGTGGTGAGTTTGAATAAGCAGCAGACGACACCGTGTAACGTCCAATAGAAATCCGATTCAGCCAGCCAAGCACTTTTCTACTTTTTTCAAGTTTTTACAACAATATGACAATAAATCGCACGCGCTCCATCGATTTTATTCAGTGTGTTTAAATTAGCGAGGAGTTGGATGAAGATATGACACCAGCGTCTATTAAAGCCACTGAGTTTATTATATTTATTGTCAACAATTTGTAATTACTTTATACACCAATTTAGATTTTAACCATCGTCCTTCACCATTTTATACTGAGTTGGGAGTTACTTTTCCTTAAAATAATTAAATATGTAGTGTCGTAGAATATGAAGTCGCGTCAAAGTTAGTTAAATTACAAATATTGCGTATAACGGCATTTGAATTTGTTCCCCAAAGAAGCATAATACAATATAAATAGGTGTTGCCTGTAACAAGATGTGATATAGATATACAACAATGTGGTCTGCATACTAAACGGTAATTCAATCAATGATTAAGTATTGTTTAATGGTCGAGAGCGAAACATTAAGTAATATATTGTAACAACAAGAGGGCCGTACGGCCCGAGTGGTTTAATAATAATATCACACACTTAAGTTCGGGACCATTAAACAACTTAAAATACAAACATTTGCACGTGCTTTTACGGTGAAATACCTCACACGAATCCAATATTTCACAAGTACGAATAAAGTACGATTGACAAGTTGCACGTACAGTTATTTGAAATAATGGTACGCCAATTTCAAAGGGTGACGTCACATCTGTATTTTAACTATATTCTTACTCGCCATTAACGTCAGACCCGACAATTTTGAAATACAGCCTAACAGGGTTCACTATTCCGCTGGTGCACTTGTCCGCCGCTATAAGAAATACTATAAATATTGGTATCAATCACCCTAACCTAACCCTAATAATATATATCGGTGGACACATCAACTCGCGGACTAGTGAACCGAGCATTCCCCACCTCATCCGAGCCACTCCTGGCAAGAAAAGAAAAGGTGCTTTGTACATAGTATATCTACACAATTTTGTATTTATCTGTTGGTAATAAATGTAATTGTTCTGTATATTCTTATCACTATGGTACATGATTTTGTAAGAAATCAGGGGTTTTATTTTCAGAGACCGATCCTCACATCCCTCACATAACATATCGGGAAACCATCTGAGTACTTAGTCTTGTGTATTCCTTTCAACCAGTCTTTAAATCCCTTCGTTATGGTGAGAGAAAGTTAAATGGCGAGGGATTGGGTGTTTTAAGACTGCGAAATTTGTCATGAAGTGTGTCCTGTTGAGTACAGTTCTGTAATTCCCGCTCAACATAACTACCACAGGTAATAATAGTAATTTTTGTCCCTATTTGTTCAGCAATGTCAATATAAGTAAGTAGATGTTGGTGTTAGAATCTAATCGGGAATGATTGACAAACCTCTCGTGTGGTTAAGTCGCTGCGAACATTCGTTTCGAGAAGACTAAATAAAGATGATTCCGAGAACAGCGTGGGTGTAAAGAGCAATCTGCAAAAACCGACAAAACATTTTACCTCACAGATGAAAATCATTCCAGGTACAGTTCGATATAACTCTTAATACTATTTCAAACCAAGACAAACTATTGTTTGGAAAGAGATGGGTATAGAGTTTATTAAGTATCTTAGACGTGCTGTTTCCATCAGTTAGAAACATCAATATTGTGGAGTTCCATCATTTTCTACTTATTACCATTTTTAAAGATCTACCTACTGTTTGTAAAGTTTTCATCATTCTGTTTATCAATTCTAAGTCTAGGCTCGCAGCTGCGAAACGCACGTGCAGCTCCTTTAAAAGTTACCGCGTTAAACTTAAAAACCCCAGGAACGCAGCTTGTACGCAACTCAACAAGTTAAGATCTAAATTCTGTTGAACCAAAATCAGCAGGAATCGACTTACAATACATCAGTTTAAATAATAATTTCGTCCCAGAAATATAACATTACTAATTTTCTATGAAACCATCCAAATTCTTGACAGGTCTTTTTAAAAAGAGAAACGGAACGAAATAAAGAGAGTAACAACACGACGTCCGTAATCACGTTTGCCATATAAAACATTTTCTTAGTTTGGGTTAAATTTTACCAGCATGGGCTTCCACAAAATTATATCAAAGAAGTTTGGAAAGCAGGGAAGGGGACGTTCACGTGGAGAGCGCGTGCAGGTAATTTAGATTTGGACAATAAGAACAGTTCGCGAATCCCTGATCTTAGAGTATAAAATAATTCACATTATATTTAAGTCAAATAATATATAATACGAATGAATAAAAACAGCGAATTAAAAGCCAAAGAATACTGTTCGTTTCGTTTACATCCCGCTGGTTCAAGTTTTTTTTACAAGAACGCGACACGTGGCCAATATTCTTTCATTTGGGTTTTTTGATTTGATTTGAATTTTGGTCCCCTGTAGTAATAATTCTAACTTCATGCTGGTTATTCCTTTATTTGTCAACATCAAATGTTTCTATTTAACTGACATCTGCTTATTTGACGTTTGTAAATTGAAAATATGTAGATTCTTTTATTCAGTCTGGGCGTTTATTTTATGTGAATATAAGTTTAATAGTCATTGTTGTAAACCATAAGCAGGGTTGTATATAGATCGGGAGTATACAGGTATTATAAAAAAAGATCCTTCCTCCATCTGACATATGTTCCTATATACTTATTGGATATATCAGATGCCCACTCATTGGAAAATAACTTTCCATAAGCTCTGTACATGCTTTATATTTTGTATATGATTTTGGTCAAATGTTTATCGGTGCTATCTTTATTTTATATATTACGATTAAAGGAAACGAAAAATGAATTCAAAGCAAGAGATCATGTTTTGCATATGTCGAATAATAACTAATTTTCGACTGATTAATCCACGCTAAATTGATTATTTAAACGGGCATTGTGCAAGATCTAAATATGCCTATAGTAGGTCTTTCTTTAGGCCTTAAATGTTACATAAACTATTAGTTAGGCACTTATTAACATGGTAAGATCATAATCAACTCTCGATGCTATCGGATGTTTCCGATATTAAGTAGATTAAACAGTTCGACAATTTAATCATTTAATTTAAAAATGGAGAAGCGAGGCTAACCTTCAAGCAACTAATACGGTGGTTAGACTCAATATATACATCTTGTCAAACAAAAGCTAATATCTTCGCTCAGATTAAAGTAATTTGAATGAAACTTTCAACTTATTTATTTTGCATTATCTATTTTGAACTATTATAGCACGAATGATTAACTCTTTATCTGAATCTTTAGCATTTAAAATTGAACTATCAATTGTAGACAATCTTTCATTTTGGATTTAATTGGGTTAAAAAGAGGTCCTCCGAATAACGTTTAGCGAAAATTATAGGTGGCATTGGATTGTTTTGATCTGTGGGATGTTTGCAGGTTTTTAATTCTTCATATGTTTGTAAATACTAAAAGAAAATGAACCATTTGTCAACAGATCATGATGTTCTTTACTGAGACCCACCGTCTTCATTAGCCCAGTCAATGCACAACAATAGGACGTTAAACCCCATTACGTTTATAGAGATCCAACTTTCACAATGTTTTGGTTTACAACGGATTACAAATAAGGAACGCAATACAATACTTTCATACTCTGCTTCAAGTTAAAAGCAAAGGAACAAGCATACAATAAATATAGCGATGAACATCTGGTCTAAAAGTACATGTATACGTATGTCCAGGGACAGCCTTTTAATGTGCTGCTGGCTGCGGGGGGGGGGGGGGGGCACGTACTGTTATCGGTTTTGATCAAACTTTATTCGCAATAGGAGACAGGCACAATAAGTCATTAATGACTACTGGGTACTGGTGGATATAGTGTGGCAATGATGCATTTGCGAGACTACCGGTCGTTATTCTGAAGAAGTAAATTGTTACTGAGCTCTTTGGTTTAAAGTTCCAATTTCATATTTTCCAAGAAAGTCAAAACATAATTATTTCTATGTCTTTTGCTCAAAAGGTTGTCAACTCACTATTATACGGTCATGGGCAAAATTTTTTGGGCATTAGAAAGGGTGACACAGGGTGATTGAGGAAATAGTTACTCAATTACCACCCTTGTTTTCCCATTCCTCTCCATGGACGGCCATCTTCAAACGTTTGAATTTTAAGTTGAAAATGATATTTTTGCCAATTTCTCAACTGGCAATAGTGAATTATAGGATTATTCTTTAACAAGGTAGGACTGTTTATAGGTTCAATCTATTTTTGGGCTTTTTTAATACATTTTAAAAATATAACTTTAAAAAATGCTATTGGAGCTTTAAGACCCATTCTAAATGATAGACATACCAATAACCGGGCTTATGCAATTCAAACTGACCGATAATATTTATATTTAATGTATTCATAATTTTGACCAATGAGGACAGATTGTCCCCATTTGACTTTACCGCTGCAGGTGCTTTAGTACTGCTGTGGAAGTAAATGCTGGTGGTAATTCCCTTTGATTAGCAATATGTATATTCCGCCTTTTGAAATATCCAATCAAAATATAGTTTATTAAATGTCGTGGGGAGAGCGCGTGTCTTCTCGCTTACAAACAAACTAACAACTGTTGATTACTACCATCAAATTGGTAATGAAAAAGTTCGCTATGGGCACATGGTTAGTACATTCATTGCTATTTTAGATTGTGTCGCTTCTCACTGAGAGAGAAGAGAGACTTTATCGTAGTGAAGAAGCGGGAAAACGCACGTGAACCAACTTCAAACGCCGCACTCCAGCAGCGAAGACGCAGAAGTCATAAATATAGCGAATCAACATTAAACAGCGTTGAATAATGGTAGAATTTGGCAGCATGTTGTTAAGTCGAGACAAGGATAAACATAAGATAGATGAACGAGCCGGAAACCCTGCCGATAAAAAGACAACATAAACTTCAATAGGTTGAAAGAAGTAAATCTCTGTCCATTTCCACATTTACTATATACCGAATACATATCATTTTTACATTTGTTTACTGAAGACAAGTGAAGCGGATGACTTAGAACGTGGCCATCCAGGGTGCCATCTAGCGTCGGCCCGTGCCTCTATGAGCTCGACCCGACAGGCCCACATGCCAGCAAATTTTATAAATAATGATATCCGGAATGAGAAAGATATTTAAATTTTGGACCCAATCGTGGGTTTGTAAAGTCTAAAGTTTGATATATGGTTATATTTGATGTAGATAAACTTACTTTTTTCAGAAAACGATAAAATAATCATTATCGAGGTTATTTGCCGTGAAATTCGAAATTGACAACATGTATATTTACCACACAGCTTACTTTAAAGGTCGTGTTGAAATATAGATGCAAAGGGTTGGATGTGAAATGGGACATTTCTTCATAATTAGTTGAAAAATAAACCTAAATTTCCAGAAACTTTTATCAGTGAATTAAAGCAGGATTTGAAGTATATGAAATCCTTAAAACGGTCGTTTTTATATTTTATACAAATAAGACAAGGGTTTTGAGGAAAAAATTCGTTATTGTATTAAGAAGTATGGAATACTAAACCTAAACGCAACTCAAAACCTGTAGATAAACATTGGAATACATATTTGTTTTTTTTTTAAAAAGAAGTATTTGATCTGTTATCAATATTGATAATAACAAGGTCATTTCGAATGAATTATTGAATTAAAGTACACTGCATTCCTTATGTTTTCATAAAAAGAAATCTATAAAATAAAATCCGATATGCTTTTCTTTCTTCTTAACAATTAATATGAGTTACGATTTTAAAACTTGAAAAACGCAAATTGACACAATAGGTTTTGCAAAGCAATTATTTTAAAACTTCTAATCTATAACCTTACCGTTTAGGTGCAAAGTATTAATGGACATCTGGGGTCAGATTTAGTTCAGGTAGGACTTATGATTTATTTATTAGATCGTTTATATTGCTTCTCAAAACTATTAAAAGAACTGAATAACTTTATTTATTAACCGAATAAAGATTTATTATTTTAGAAATTTGACTTTTTACTCTGATATTAAAAGTAAAGTATATTTAATGGATAAAACATTCATATTCCTTTGACTATTCACTCATATTATATTTCTCCATATTTATCCCCTTCATCACATAATTGTGAAAATATGTTTTCCCTTCATTATATATTAGGGAAATTAATCCATTGGTTTATTTAGGCCTTTCCTAAATGTATGTATTCACTCGTGTTTCATAGAGGTGTATATGTACGCTACATCCATACGTATATGTAGCTATTTATTAATTCTAGTTAAATTATTGTGTAATTTATTTAATTAATCATTATCTATGGCTATTTATAGCAATAAATTATTTCGTCAATAATTATATATCTATATTTTTATTATCCATTTATTATTGGATATAATATCCATTCATTTATGTCTTCTTCTGTAGTTAAATTACTTATTTATTAAAACTGATTCAATGACTCATCCATTACAGATAATTATGTTTATCAATGAAATAGTCCTTTCATTAGATCAGTTGTATATTGTGTTCATCAATGCATTACATTATTCAGTAATTCTTTAAATACGTCAATTGTGTTTTATGTTCGTCAATGCATTGCAATATTCAATAGTTGTTACTTCATTAGATCAATTACATTTTATTAATTCTTTTCATAAGTGCAACATGGTTTTTCATTTATTTGTTAATCTCCTACATCATTCATATTCATAAAAGTATTGTGCATGTCAAATAAAGAACTATATAATGTATATAATAATGTATATTATTAGTTTATCCATATTACCGTAAATTTACAAATATTGCCAATTATTTCCATGGATTTTTATTTAATATTAAGACGTATGATAACATTTTAGGTATGATTACCTCATACGAAAATAAACCATGTTGGTAATTTTTAAAAATATTTTATAAAATAATACTAATCACAGGTCCTACAAATCAATTACTATTACACATAAATTTGTCGACTTTGTTTATGACATCTTTTAAATTTTGGATGTATTGTGCTGAATATGCCTATCTTTAACATAACTTTCCTTGTCGGTCACTTTTAGGGCATTGACAAAGCACAGCTCTCGTTGGGTCTTCTACTCTTCTGATCAGTTTCCTAAAAATTAGAAGCATTTGCTATCCTTGAATATAAAATATTTTGAAAGAATTCAACATTGCATAAAGTAAAACAAGACAGAACAAAGGAAATTCTTACCTGTTGTCTTAAATTGTTAGAATCCACTCCATAGGCCTGTTTTCCTTGAATTCTCATATCCGATATCCCACAAATTAATTTCATTGAATATAATACAAATTTGATCATATTGTAAAACTATGTATTTGTGTTTTCCCGTCCGTATTTTACGATTAATATGTAAATATATTGTCGTTCTTATTCATATGGAAATCACAACTTAATATGCAGTATTTTTGATTCCCTGGTACAATCCAAAATCGATGATTTTCCATTTTATAAACCACCAAATTTGAAAGAAAGGCGCATATTCTTGTTGTACAATATGTATTACGGGTTTCCATCTAGGTATGACGCTGCAATCCGTTAGCCCAAGTGTGTAATATATTGTTACCTTCAAAGAGAAGGTAGGCAATGACATAAAAGATCATAAAAACTGGTAATCACCCCCCGGGAGCGTGAAACCTGGCGTTTAATGATGACAATCTTAAAACGAATCAGGAATTTGATATAACCTTTAAAACTTCGGTAAAAAAGAGAAACAATTAAAACGATTTATGCATGTAATTGTTGCATGCTATTTAACAAACGTTCCTCATTGTTGAGCAATAAAATTTCAAGAAAAAGTTTTTGTTTTTATCTTTATTACAGAAGCCTAGATAGATGTCAACGATTTTGTGAATTCTCAGCAGAATTATCAGTGTTATGTTTATATTGTGAACACTATAATGATTTGGTAGTGCAATGTGGCTCAACGTGTCCGCAATGCAACACTTCGGACATTTGGGGACTAACATAATATGGTTATTTTGTTTTATTGTCACTTGAGCAATGCTCTACAGCGTCGTTTCCGCGTACCCTTATTCGTAGTCCAGACCCACTTTTCGCCGTTTATTTCAATTCTTACTGTGCGTATTCCAGGATTATTGTATGTGTACGCCAATGTGGACACCGATAAACCTCGGTTGAAGCGATGAGCGGGAAAAGATGACGTGATATCTGGAAGCGATGAGCGGGAAAAGATGACGTGATATCTGGTAAGATTGCACATAGGTGATGCCAGACCCACTCTTCGCCATTTATTTCAATTCCTACCGTTCTGCTACATTGTATGTGCTGAGAATTGCACATTTGAAGCGATGTCAACTTGCGTAAGCTTCGACGAATATATCTAGTCAACCCCTGTATTAAAATGCTGTGTATCTGTGGGGATGAAATCAATTATGTTTTATTTTTGTTCTGTACAGATATATGAAACTTTCTATGTCGGGTTGACCATATACTCCAAAAATCTAACGCCATATTCGACAGCTTGCATGAAACCAAATCGGTATTCTTGTTGAATTAATAGTGGTAAAAAGAAGTCGAGGTTATCAAGCCGATCAAACAGGCCGGCTCAGTATTTTGAAAAATCGTGGCGTGGGACCACCCCTTTATACAGCTATACCCATAAAAAAAACTACTGCAGCAAATTGTCCTCGACGATATTACCGTTTTGTTATCGACAACTAAGTAATATTAAATGTTTAAATTACACCGCAAGTTATATAATACGACTGGGTATCAGATTGTCGACTAATATCCCAGATATGCACTTATCCTGTTTTCAAGTGTGTCTCGAAAAAAATTGAATTTTATCTATTGTATAATATTAATTTATTGTCTCCACCTTTTCGCTTAAATATAAATTAGAATTAACTGTTTCCCCTAACAAAATTCACCTCATGTGAATTGCTATATAACGATATTAAAGGGAGTATGGCTCTATTCTACTGAACCTTATATCAAATGGGGTTTAATGTCCTACTGAACCTTATAATATGTGTCTAAAAGCACGTATTAATATAATATCAATTTATAAAGTGATAATATTCAATTTTTTAAAGATATTATTGTAAATTATAATCAATAATGTTCGAACTATACGGGAACAGTCCAAATTGAACGGCATAGCATCCCCCACAGCTGTTTTATTTCTTATTGTGGATCAGCTACAATACTATCAACCCCAATGATTTCGTGCGAGATATGTTTCCTGTGTTCGTTACAAATGGCACCGTAACCATACATAGAGTACACGACTCGTGTGTAATGATTTTAACATGTTGATTGTGTCTTAAATATTGGATATTTTCACGACAAGATTGCAACATTATCGATTGAAATGGAATAATATTTAGTTCATTTTCGTGATTCTACTTTCCAGTATTATGGAAAATATTGAGTAGACACTTTAGCTCCTTTCTGGAAAATATTGAGTATGAACTTTAGCTCCTTTAAAAAAACGTTACGTCGTATATATTCTGAAACGGCAAATCTAAAATGTTCTAGCTCTTTCTACCCAATTAAATAGTCAATTGCAGAAACATTCCTCAGCCTTCCAAAGCACATTTTAAAGATGTATCCATCTAACATATTAAGTTCAGAAGACCGGCACCGCCACTTAACAATAAACGTAATATCCAATCAAGAGAACGGATTATCAGAATACTTATTCCTAGGTTATCAAACTAAGATCCCACACAACTTATGAAATACCCCTTTACCACTGTATTCATTCCTTGTTATAATATACCCATCTTATGAATATGCATTAAGTTTAATATAGTAAGATTACATAATACAGATTAGTATCTGCATAACTGAAGACAAGCTAACTGATTAAACAGATCTCTGGCGATATAGATATACAAACTGCATATTGTGTTCTATTATAGTCTTTTACACCTTCATTTGCATAAAACAAAGAGGAGAAATATATTAAGAGACCTCCCTGATGAAAACGTATTGCTTCTAGTTAATTTGTTTATAAATTTGTCTTACATCATGATCTATGTTTAGTCTGACATCTTCTTTCCATAAAACACTCGAGATAAGATGTTCTCTCAGATAAATCAACTTTTCTTTCATTTTTGATCATTGATATGTTGAAGGCCTTCTGCAGCTAGCCAATCCCGATATCTTTTTGGGGAATAAAACTGCTTAATTTTGTGTTAAAATAACTTAAAACCCCTTACCTAAGGCCGATCAACTAACCCGATATTTGTGATACGCTTGTAAATAACTTAAACCTGGCAGTCTTCGTATAGAAATGGAGACCGCTATTATACAGTATCGGGATAAAACCAGACTTTTTTCTATAAGAATAATATGTAGGTGAAATTTACCTTTGGTTATCAAGTGCAGTACATGGGTCATTCATTATATAGATCTCTCAAGAAACGGTAATCGATTATCAGGTCACCCAATGAAAAATTAACCCGAAATCATAAAAGGGTTACGTGTCCGGATAAGCAGTGTTGACGCCCACGTCCAAACCACTTAATATTTTGAGTTGAAATTTTGAGACAATGTAAATACACCATGCCGCTATATTTTGGTCCATAAATTTTATAAATACTCGGATTTTAATTTTTGAGACTCCATTCTTATTGGGATAGTCCCTCCCTTAATCTCGATTTTGTGGACATAATAAATATATTACGAAGATAATCCAAGAAAGAAACATTAGTTTTAAGAATTTCAAAATACTATAGGTAAAATTTCTCGCACTTAAAACGTGTTCAGGGCGTGATAAACTGTAATGTGGTATTCGGATAAATACCAAATTAGCATTTGAATTCAATTAACAATTTTGTCATATGGCTGTATACTAAAACTATTTTATTAAAAAAATGTTTTAGAAGACTTTTGGGTCAACCTAATCCAATTCGTTGGTATGCTTTAAAACTGTGTATTCAAAGACAGTACAATATTTTTTTTGAATTTATTTGTTTTCAAAGCTTGTTGTAATTTAACAGACATTGAAGAATATGAGTAAAAGAAACATTACACCTAACCGCAAAATTTGTCGGTGAACCAAGTCCAGTAGATTATCAGATAAACCTTACAAAAGAGCATTAAAATCCACAATTTCTATGACAGTCTTTAATCCGCGAGACAAGCCCGGGTACAACAGGTACATGTGTCAACTAGTTAATAAAACTGACTAAAATTGTCGTCGACTGTAATTTCTTACTATTGTGCTATTTGCAATTTTATAGTTTTATGTGGATTGAAATTTCAACCCCTCAACCCTATTTAAGTCAGCATATATTAAAGGTAACGACTTAACAATAGTGTTTTATACGGTTTAGAAGGCAGTCTATTTATATTTGTAAGTAAATATAATTTTGACAGTTTTTGTGGATGTTATCTAGATGTAGATAGAAGGAATAATAACCTTATCGTCTCTCACTGTACTAGCATCCCCGTAATTAGACACCACATTAACATAATTTAGCCCATGTTTTGTTCACTTTCTGAATGAAAATTTGCAAATTTGCCTGATTTTCAATTTATCTTCAGTGCTTCTTGCCCGGGGACGGAATTTGTGGTTCAGAATACGTGATTTCGGGGTATCAAATTCGTTAATAGCTGTCAGACAAAATCTCTTTAATTTTTCATTCAGTAACGCGGGTAGTCGACAGGGTAGCACAATGGGCCCCTTCACGTTAATATCTTTCGTTGGCGACCTTAAGAATAACTCAATGATGTTTTATTATGATGCCTTTAGTTGTGATTTTGTGATGACTGTAGATCGCGGTGCCGAAGGGATGGGGGTTATAGTTTTTAACTCCGACAATATAATATAAACAAGTGGAAATGGAACACAGTAAGATGAGACATCATTCAGACGTCAGGTAGCTCTTGTGTCACCCATCCATCACGATAAATCGCGAGTGAAAAAAAAATAATCCTCTTCCTCATCAACTTGTGTTATTAATGTGTGACAGTTGTAATGAGTACCTAAGTTCAGTTCGGACTATTATTACTATAATTGTATTTACATGTAAAGACCACAAATATCATGCGGTCAATTTGAATATTTGTAAATGCAAATGTTACCATATACCACGTCAGTCTGGATGGCCAGTAATTACTGATTTTTATACAAAACGTTGTTAACCGGTGTATGATGGTCATTGATGGACAGGTTTATGTGGAACTGTATTAAATTCCGTCCCTGCGTGAATTTTAAAACAGTTTGACTTTAGTCATCCTCGACAGGGAAGACTGTCATGTTACATATGTGTAAAAATAGGTACCAGAGCCGCAATATAATCCATGCCCAATGTATCAAAGCTTTACCCAAACTTATCCCCATTTTAATCCCATAATTCATGATTAGAATCAGGCATTGGTAGAAATATGTATCCGTCACTGCTAACATGATGTAAAGTCACGCTTTACGTCACATATTCTATAACATCGTGTAAAATCTGAGATTTTTTCTTTCTAATTTTTTTTTTAAAGAAATTTGTCTAAAGAATTGTGAACGATTTGTTTTGAGACATGGCGTTAGGACGAACAATACAGATCGCTTTTGTTCCGGTCCTATACACGAATAAAAACGTTTTTGTCGTAAACTATTACAAGGTTATTAAACCGTGAACTGCAAAGATGACAAAAATGTTAAGTTGATAATTTAGCTGTCAACGATTCTAGCCCAGATTTTATAATTATAGATTAGTTGGATTGAATAGTTTAGTTTTGAAGGATAGGTTCTAAAAATTTCAGCAATGAGGGGATAGTAGTGTGGACTGTCGATATGGAGATGAAAGGAGTTATGGTGAAAATATTCAGCATGGCGCGTCTTTGTTAAATTAGCATGCTTTATAATTAAGTCAGTTTTACCCTATTGGTTCCAAACGACTAGTAACAGACCCACTTACCCCAATTCTCGCAAATACTTAGTATTCCTAAGAAAGTCTGGACTGAGAGAAAAATGGACGTCAGTATAACGAATGAATGAAATGTAGTTTTATGTCACGTCAGCACCAATTAAGCTATATTGCGCCAATGACTTCAATGTAATCATAACATCTGAAATAACAGTAAATTATTTCAAAATATATGTATTGGGTGACAGAATTGAAACATACATCTGCACTAAACTTTTAACATTAGACAGCGATATAGCAATAGTTTAAATAATTTATTCCATTTATCCCCCAAAGGGTTTTATCGATATAATAAAGAGTCAGTTTACCCAATGTTCAAGGCATATTTAATGCCAAAAGAAAAAAAAAACATTATGAGGTAAGAGAGATTAATCAACTCGACTGGACAGTAAGCAACAACATATTAACTATTTTAACGTCTTAAAAGTAGATTTTATTAAATTTATTGAACGTTAAATGGCTAATTTATAGAATGACACACACTTTAAAATCTCATAAATGTAAAGACGATACCATTAAGTAACATTCAACTGGTACTTAATACTGGTCATAAATCTCTACTAGTTGAATAGAAGATCTTTCAGATATTGGGCAAAGCGTGCCGAGAAGAAAAGATCAACTTTATAAATTACACCTTAGTCGGTGTTTATCGCCCTTTAACGAGAAAAAGGCGTGAACGCTTTAAATAAGATATTTTATTCTTTAAGAGGCCAGACTTAAGGCATTATGTAACTAAATCTTTACAACTGAAATTGACTAAATGTAGCTGAAATAAAATGCAGCATGGTCGATACCTAGGTGAACTGGTTTTATGACTTGTAAAGCCTTTACTGCATGTTATAAACAATAGGCTTAAACAATTTTACAGGGGGTCATTAGTATGCAATTTGATCTGTGTTGAAATTGTAGAAATAATAAATATTCATAGAGTGACAGAGGGAAATTTCCGTATTATTTATAAGTATGTACACGGCTATTGAAGGAGCAACATGCACTATTCAGATAAATAGTTGGCCGTTCTCGCTATAATATTTCAAAAATAGATAATGGATTTGGAAAGTGAATATATTGAATATTTCATTAAAAAAAACTTTGTTTTTAGCAAAGTTATCAATGGTTGTAGATTTAATAAGATTTTTAAAATTGATGGTAACTACTGTACTGGTCATTCGAGTCGTAGTCTCACTTCTCCATTTTTAAAATGAATCATTAAATGCCCGAACCGTTCTAATCTATTAATATCGAGGGCATTAGAAGGCATCGGAAGTTGTTTAACGTCTGGTCATGTTGATGTATGTCTAATAATTTACATAACATTTAAGGCCCAAGGAACGGCCTGTATTAAGCAGATTAATCTCTTACATAATGCGTTTAAGGTATATAACGGCTTACATCAAATCAATTGTAACATTGTACATTGTTTTCTCTTTTTAGGCACACCATACCTTCACAGGTTGTTGGTGATTTAGTTTGACTGGGACACACCTCCCTGGGTGATGATATTTAAGGATTATCTAACGTTAGGTAGGGATTTTGATAGATACAATCTTACAAAGATCTGATAATATTAGTCCCGATAACCCTAATGACTAAATTACTATACAACCTTACACAACTAACGATCCTAAAAATATGGACCCGAATCGACTCAAATTACTTAGATTTCTTCATAGTGGCAAAGAATGGAATAAAAGCTAAAAGATGAATTGTTGTTAAGGTGGTATTGTAAGGGGCTCTGTTCATCAATCTCGGCTCCTTTCTCTACTTCTGACAGGCAGTTTATTTTCTGTTCCGGTTGACCGAACCCCCATTGTTCCCTTCCGCCCCCTACTCTACCTTATTTTGTAGGGAAGACTCTTTTCTCCATTGCTTATGACAGAATAAGAACTGGGTGTAGGGTTTCTTTCATCAATGGTTGGGTGTTTTTGTGTTCGGCAAATTCTTAAACGAATGTACCTGTATATAAAAGCTATAAGATGCACGTCGTACTTGCACTGAATGAAAAATAAAAACCCAACTAAGCACTATTAACAATATATCTGTTTAATGCTCCTCAACTTAGAGGTTATAATTTCGGAAGATATGTTTAGTTCCTTTTGTTTTCAAATATTATAGTTCATTTGTCACCAAATACATTTATTTTACAATAAATATATATTTTTGGATTGTTACACAAGTTATATTTTAAATTGGTTATAATTATTCATTTCCTCTTCTTAAACATGCATTACGCCAGAGCAAAATCTGCTTATTACAAGTCTTTCTTTAGGCCTAAAATGTAATCTAAATTATCAATTAAACATTACTTAACTTATCCAGAACATAATATACCCTCGATGTCAAGGCTAGCCTTTGATGTTGGCTGGATTAGATTCCTATATGCCGCTTAACGGCCATTGATAATTAAATAAAAAAGTAGATAATTATAACTATTCTGTTTATATTAATGATTTTAGTAATGATGATCGAGGCTGTGCGAAAATTTCACCTGCTTCGTTCTCGGCTCATAGTGGATCAATTTGACTGAAATGTTCAGCAAGTTACCTTTACCCTATCTAGTTTTTAACTATTATAGTGAGAACTGCCATCTCTTTATCTTATCTCCCATAATGTACCTTTACAATTACTAGTATTTTACGTCTAAACCGAGCCGCGCCGGCTCATTGATTAAGGTGCTGGCTCGCTACACTTTGAGGTGCAGCGTTCGATGTTGGTTATCTCTTGTTATGGTATAGTCCGCAAGGACTGGTAAGGAGCAGTGTCTTTCCATTCGGACTGAAACTAAACTCGAGGTCCCGTGTGGTGTATACGAAAACAATAACTTTCGACAGTTAAAAATTCAATTGCTGTCGGGGTCAATTGTCTCACGTATTAGCACACTGTATGGCACATGCCCATCTTTATTAATCATACTTTATTTCATATTCCGTAAATTATCTTATATATGACCATCAGTATATCTTTGAATTGTTCTCGTAATTGAAGAAGTTCATATTCAGAATACGTAAACGAGGCGTGTGCTACCCCTAGTCCCCCATCAAATTAACATATTCTTCTTATCTCAATTGAAAATCATACATTTATTAAGCAGAAACGTGGTAAACGAACTCCCACAATTTTAGAATAGCAGGGCGCAGACTTTCTCTGTGGGAGTGGAGATTTCGTTTCAGATTTCTTATCGCTGTTAGACTTAGTGTTCCCGTAACCGATCGCAAATTCTACCCATAATCTCTCACCAAATGGTTCTGATCCGTTGATTTACATGTGTTTAGTTCACATAATTGTTCTTGTAGCAAATTAGAATGTTTATCAAAAATGCCATCACCACAATCTATATAGATTATTTGTTATCTTTTAAACATTTCTGTATAAATAGTGTTTTCAATTGTGTTACCCAACGAGGGCGATAAAAAGTGCATCGGGATTCTAAGTGGGGTTACTTAAAAACATCAATATAAAATTTAGTATTAAATCTTCCAACCCGTAATGGTTTGCATAGAGGGTATACATGGAGAAATATTTCTTTCAAAACTTCATAGCTTTGATGGTTTGGATAGTGGAAATGCGGGCAAATCGAATCGCTCAAAACATAATGCATGTGCAACACATACATGCGTACAATGTTCACACGATTATTGTACCCCTACATACTGGATCACCTAAATAATGAATGCATATTCTGTATTGATAAAAACACAAAATGATCGGAGAATAGATTATTCCATAGTTTAGTTTGTATCATTTTATTAACGAACTTATTAATATTGTATTTGTTCTTTTAAGAGCATCAATGTATTATTCTAACAACAGATTTTATATGTATCAATTATAATTCTCTATTTTTGTGAAAATGTTGTTGACAAAATGGCCTAAACCTTAGTTCTTATGGCGACTCACTCATACATTTAACACAACAATGGCGTTAAATAGCCCAAAATTTAACATTTGTTACTTCATCAAAGAGTATAGAGACATTTGACAAAGGGAGATAATCTTCAGCTACCTGATCTGGACATGTTGGTTTGAATGAATTGATGGCATTTACAATTACGGCTTTGTTAGCGGCAAAATGGTACTCACTACGGGTCGTCCGACTTTATACATACCTATTTCTCAAACAGACTGGCAACGCCAAGAAGTTAACTCAAATCTTTGAAAATGAAAAACGAACACAAACCTTTCTTTCAATACTGGCGACACCGCTATGTTTACTTTAGAAGGATATGAAAACCTGTTTAATAAAAGGGTATAATTCTATGTGTGAATTGTAGAGAATTTATTCAGCTTCTCTTCATAATAATATAAAAAGAGGTTATAGAGAATAAAAAGTGAAATGGAGAAAAAAAATCTTAATAATTCTGTCGCCAAATTTGCTCCGATTTAATAAGAAAACAGGAATGATAGCTCAAGGCGATTTCGCACCTTAAAGTATCAACAAATGAAAGATAACTGATCTAAATCTTAAATTTGTATATAGTAAAATAATACTATAGGAGCACACATTGAGGAAACGGCTTCCGATATACTTAATTATACGTATTATTATAAGTATAATTTTGTTGAAATATTTTTATAATTTAAGAAGACTTACTTTTGATTGGCAATAACTAGCATCACGTTGGTAGGTCTAGAGATGTATATGAAGATATAGTATATGAACTATGTTATCTTAACCGTATCGCTACGGCCTAATTTAGATTCTACATTTTCTTCTACGTTTAAATATAATTGCCACCACCTGGTAAAATTATGCATTTAAATAGCTGTAAAAAAGATCGTAAATAATATGTATTACCATAGCGGACACTTTCAATGAATTTATCATCAATTCGGTGAAATCGTAATCATTTAAAACAAATATATACAAAATATACGAGCTTTTACAAAGGAAAAGATCATGGATTTTCGATATAAATTTTGTATTTGCATGTCACGATTGAATGGTCAAAGTCGATTGTTCACATTAAAATCAGCATATATCCCAAAATTTCAAAAAGTTATTATCAGAGGAACAGATACCCCCCCCCCCCGGTCCAAAAATGGAAGTAAAATTGATTTAATTATTTCAGTGCTAATAACACAGTTTCAGCTTACAACCGATAATGACAGTTAAATATTTTAAATAGTTATAATTCACCATATATATAGAAAGACGGCTGGGATATACTCAATTAATTTCCAACATCAGATAGATTTCTTTATCCTTCATTCTTGATGATCAATTCCACTTTAACCTGGCTATTACGCTAATCATCACCATTAAAGTACCTGATGAGTTTCACATTTTAAACCTGTACTACACATCACTCGTAATTACCTCCCCTAATTACCATCTGTATCAACCGATAGATGGCGTTCAATCCATTAAAATACCAATGTCTAACGTTTTGCCAGAATAGTGAGTTTATTTGTAAAGTTAACGATTAGAGCAGGGCTAATCAAATAAACATTGAAATAATTAAATAGAAGCACGTGCGTTTCATGCCATCTATGATGTTTACGTCGCACGTGTTAAAAACAAGACATGAAAAAACACAGAATTAGTGTTCGAAGTAAGAGGTAAATTTTTTTCATGTCGAATTAAAAAAATGTGAATCTTGAAAACGAATCATTGATTCGTAAATAAGTCTTCCAACAGGTAAAATAATTATTCTTAAGTAAAATTGTCAAGGTATTTATAATTTCTTTCCAGAACCAAATAATATAAGAAGTGAGCGTATAAAGTGATATACATGTACCTGTATTGTAAAACATTTTAGTCAAAATCGAATGTTTCCAGGCTTATGCAAAAATAATTATTATTTTTATAGAAATAATTCACCACTCATGTCAAGCATACATTGGGAAGCACAAGATAAAAGTTGACGATAACAAACCCAAAACCACGAGAAGATACGAGCAAAAGAAGTGGTCTTCAAGTTATTGTCGGGTTAGTGTAGCAGAACATGACAGAACCGGGTGTGATGCAATAATGGCGGACGTAAATAAAGCTCTAGTTTTTGCTAAAACAGATCGTTGACTTTATCACCATGTTTGAAGTGTGGTAATCTCTCAATTATTATTATAAACCGGAATAACACGATTACCACGCCCCCTAGCGGTATAATATTACCCCTCCCTGCTGGTAAGAACTCCCGATTGTATATTAGTGTATTTACACACAGATAACCGTGCAATATCAGCTGATATACCATACCTCTTACGAGGCGATATAGCTTGATTCACCATACCTCTACTATCATCTGGTTTTAAACACCTTTGTCTGTCGGAAACTAAAGACTGACTTCCTGGAGAGCACGCGCCAGGTAGCAAGGGGAAGTAAGTTCACATCGGAAGGTAAAGGTTTTTGACTGAATTGATAAGACATAGAGCAAAACGGAGAATGATATGCCCCAACATGTTGCTAAAACAGCGGATATCACTGGAAAATTCGACATGCACGTGTTGGAAGGAGCACGTGCTTGTTGATATGTTTATTATCTCCCGTAGTTACACTGATCATTAAACCTACTGATAAATTCTTTCTCTTTTAACTAGGCATTTCTATTTGGCAGGTCAACGAGTTTGCGTGTGTAAAGAATTCATCCAAAAACTTACCTGCGCCAAGGGAATCGAGCTAGAATATGGATTCACAGTTCAAATGAAAACCGGACAGGTTTACTAAAGGAAATACATGAATAAAAGGGGGATAATTCAGTTTGTACAGCCAGTTCAACACCGAATGCAACGAAATATAAAGCAAAAAATGTCGTTTTCCATTATTCATCAAAACGTAATCTATTTCCACCGTAGTTATTACATATAAAGATGAAAAATCATCGAATTCCTATTTGGATTATAAACAAGAAATCTAATAAAAAAAAATTAGAAGATTATTCCAACCACAATAAAGTCCAAATGAATATAACAGTCAATTCGCATATCTGGCAGCGTATAGGAAGTGGTAAAAATCGAATGGGCAGTACACTCGGTCCTCCTAACAAGACTTTATGAAACGAAAGTCTACAGACAAACTAAACTAACCCATTTCCACACCGAAATGTCACCTGAAAAGCCACCCAGTGTTTCCAAAAGGGTAGGCATGTCCTGGCTCGGTTATTTCTGAAGGGATAAAATGGATAATAGACAACTATTTTGAGACCGACCTCTATATATCAATATACATTAGTTTGATACCAATTGTTTGAAAGAAAAATTAATCGACTTTTATAGCACTCTTTCCGTGAACACCCGATAATATTTGGTATTGTTATTTTGAAAATGACTCATTTAGTTATGTCTATATCTTATCGATTTGCCTTTTATGTTATATACGTATAGGTTTTATTCGGTATGTATTTATTTTAACATATTGATAATTTTTTTACAATGTTCAGTAAAAGCTCAACAAATGTTTATCTGAAAGTAACTTTCGCCATGTTTTGTCTATCAACACTCTAAACCATCGCGATCCTTGTGGTCATCGTTGTTTTTATTTTGCCCACTAACTACAAGGCACAAAGCAGCACAATTAATGCTCCCACAAGGCCAGTCATTTACATAAAGGTCGCAAATTTCCGAAATACTATTTGCGCCACACGGTACCATTTTTCAAGTTTTTGTTGTACTTTTTGTATCTTACCGACTCACAAAGGATCCATGTTTTTTTCCTAGTGACAATCGATAGTAAAATTTCAAGAATTCATGTGTTCAATTTTATAGCACATTCAGTGATATTTAACGACTAGAAATCGAGAAATAAATCATCATCTAAACCAAGAACAACACACACCGACTAAATCAAGTGATTTTTATAAGGTTGTCATCTGACTTTTAGGTGTCAGAGTAGAATTTGACAAAGGGCAAGCCGGCGACCTGTGGTTACTGGCTGACAATACGAACGACCAAGTCACCAAACAATCAACTCATTAATATAACGAATATTTCATCAATATGGCTTTATGATTGGTCGTCAAAATCCCTTTCCACTCGACTTAATGGGCTGATATTTCCGCTAGGGGGAGGACAACTCCATCTCACAGCGGGCAACCAAATTCTGGAATTCATCCGTCATAGAATATAAAGCGAAACGAAACGTATTTTAATACCAAACTCTGATTTATTAGCCGTTATATGCGTCTTTTATGTAAATTATTTTTGTTAATATCAGGTGGGACCTTAAACGATCATTCACCTTTGACCTCTATAGAAAGATGGCGGCTACGGGACTGGGACTGTATTTAATATTTTAAAAGCAATTATAAAGAATAGGATAGGGGTAGAAATCAGCAGTTATTTATTGGCGAAACTTGCGTAGCGCCTACGTTATAACATCTGTCGTCAGTCGTTATAAATCTATATAAGATACACATTTAATAGCAAGTGCATGAACACAAACAGATCAGACAATCCTTCAGACACAAAAACTACACAGACATTGCAAGCAATAAACAACAACTGCATTTATCAAATCATGATAGATATGAATCGGGGGGGGGGGGACAGCAGTACGTTTACAATCAGCAGTCATCAAGAAATGCAGTTTCAATATACGAAGTACAAAAGGATGGTAACGTGAATATATGGAATTACATTGATGTCAATGTAAACCTGTAAATGTTTTAAAACATAAATAAGTGACCACGTTAATTCTGTAGAAACAGCATTGCCTATTTGAAGATAATCATCAATTCTTTGAATTTCTTTAATTCATTTATTTTATCTGTTATTTCCTTTATTTTAATTACATGTATTCCTTAAAGGAAAATGGGAAACCTAAAAATTGTGTAATAATGCGTGATCAACAGGCCTGTAATTATCGTCCTCTGATATTACACCATACTGTCTTAAGTCTTTGACTAATCACTTGTCTCAAGGCTATCTCAAAGATAAAATTTAACCTCCAAGACGAAAATCATCTATTTTGAAGACAAATAACTTTAAGATTGAACTAACTGAAGACTACATGTCCATGTTACATTCAACAATATCTTAATAGAATCTGACAAAAATGTTGCAACACCACTGTGTTACTATTAATATTCAAGACGAGTATTTAAAGAATTAACAGATCACTGTAATATAATGTTTCATTCCATTAACGAAATAAAAAGCAGGACATGTCGCTATAGATACATTCAATCATTTGCCAGATGTTTTAATTAAAAATATTATTCCTTAAGGAACATATTTATCAAAATTGAAAAATAACTTTGGGTCATCAATTCGAAACCAAAATAAAAACATATTAAAAAATAAATGTGTACATTAAATTAATGTTGAAGTAATACATTTTTCAAAATAGACGATCGGTGCCCGGGAAAGGCGCCACCTGGATTTTCCATTAGTCTGTGTGTCATGCATGTCATTAATTCCTAACCCCGAGGCTTGACCACACCCCTTTTTTCAACCGACCTGTAATCTTTTTACAGCCTCGATAATTCATCGTTAAACGTCTCATTTAGTTTTTTGATCGCATTGTTCGAGAGGAGAGTAACATTATTAGCTATCATACAATTCGTATTGTGTTGACAATGGCTGATAAAAGGTTAATTAGTACAAAGAAAGACCAAGTTTTGTTAAAAATTAGAACTGATCATTATCCTAATGACTTTAATTCTTGAACACATATTACATAGATATATATTACATACATGATTGACAACAGAAACCAGAGTTTCCTGGTATATAATTAAATAACTAAAGTGACCAATATGTTTAGGACCATTGAAGATATGTAAAACGAAAAGGTAGACTATACGAAATGATACAAGGTTGACTACATGCAAGGTCTTCATAAATTTTATTTATTTAGTAAAATAATTTAAAAATAACTGAAATTCTCGTTAACAAAAAATAATCTAAATAATAAGGAGAGATTAGTGCTTTGGTAAAAACAACAACAGCTTAATTTGACTTTATCTAAATAATAAGGAGAGATTAGTGCTTTGGTAAAAACAACAACAGCTTAATTTGACTTTATTTGAACATACAGTTACATTGGAAATGTTTAAGTGGGTGTGTTTGCGAAATCAGCATGAGACAAATATGCCAATCTATCTCAGAGGTATAGACGTTTTCAGATTCATTTAGAATTACGTCAATTTTCAAGCAATTTACGGGAACTCTCTTAACATGCCCATTGTAGTATATGTTCTTTACATGATTTAATTTTCAATAATTAGTTCGGTTTAAGGTTAATCTGAATATGATATGTAAAATTAATTAATTTTATAGCCTTGTTGAAAGAGATAATGTTTCATTAAATCGCAAAACGAATGGAGCTATGTAAAAATCAATGCATTAATTTAAATTTTCTTTTTTGTATTACGATATCAGAAAAAAAACCTTATACATGGAAAAAGAACACGACCCTGAAAGGATGACTCAATTAGTATCACTCCTACCTGGAATTAACAGGAACTGATCCAAATATTGAACCATAACTGTAACATCAGACATAAATGCACGTGCGTTTTGTTTGTCAGGGCACGTGCAAGCTAATTTAGACCAATCAGAGAGAGTTTAAGACGGTGATTATAGTCTGGGTTAACAAGGAGTTAATTTAGCGGAGAGACAGAAGGAAGATGCCATTGTTTCCACGTCTGCGAGAGAATGGACGAGATGTACAAAACGACATCTGTCTAACTAGTGAATAGAATAACACAGATTTAAAACCTTAATACAAACATGGCCGACATTGAATTAACTGCTACAAGTTGAAGCGACGAGAAGCTTTTAATTTCAGATATTACAGACTCGGCTGACTGGATTTGGCTGTTTCATAAAGACCAAGAACAATCACCATTTGTCATTTAATAACTGTATTACCGCCATTCTTTGTCGTCGACTGATTGCCGAGGTCCACATCGTATGAAAGTCTGGAATGAAATGTATCGACGCACTACAGTAGCGAAAGTTTTGCCTGCTGTTCAAGTAAAGGTGGACACAGTACATAGCACCTGCCCGCATGGGCGGTACTGGACAAATTGTTAAAGGTGGACCGGATTATTATACGCCATAGAACCGGTACGGGTATTTGTACTTACCATAATGAAACCACATACTGTCATCTGTGTATCGGTTGAAATAAATTATGACAATCTGCCATTTAGTTTTGGACTGGAACCCTTAGATTGTCGAATTATTGGTTGGGCTTTTTGGCCGGTCATCCAATTTTCAAACAGCAGTGTAAATAAGCACGAAATCTGCCCCGCTTTCATAACTTAGATTGGTTGTTGGCGGGCAAATATGAACTCAATAGAGTTTTTCTTATCGAATCTAAAGGTTTCAAACGTAGGTTGTCTGAATTGACTACATGCATATGTACACTTTCCTGTTTGCATAGCAATTTTCCTTTATGGATTCAAAAAATGCTAAATATTATAAGAAAGATGCCTTTGGTACCTATATCCGTTTAAAATTGGTACATAATAGGAATGAATTACCGTAGTCCTAGTTCTGGGTCTTTATTCAAACCATATCTTAAGTCTATGAAATATGCCAAATAGTATAGGAAAGATACCTTTGGTACTACTATTGGTACCTATATATCCGTTTGAAATTGGCACAAAATCGAAATTACATGTACTTAATTTTGTCCTAGTTCTAGGTATTATTCAAACGATATCTTAAGACTATGATATTCACTTAACTACTAGCCGCGAGAAGAAAAGCTTGATTTATTTTCTATAATTCATTCCCATATACATATTGGAAGTTTTGACTGCAACGTGTTCTTGTCTTTGTTTGTATAAATGCTCAAATATATAATGAAAACTGCTGAAAGAACCGTACCACCTATGATTTACAATTAATTTCTTATGTTACTTATTGCGTTTAATGGGTAGTATTTATTCGGGTGGAAATAACACATGCATCTTGCCTACACGCTATGTACCATCTTGGCCAAGTCCTTTGGCGTCCTACAGTTTAGGCACTGGCACAATTTCTATGAATTTCTCAAATGATAGATAGATAAACATCACCGAATGATTTGTTCAGTCTAATTTTAAAGCCAATATATCCCTGCGTATTTCTAATAATATGTTGTTTTCTTTATGTTAAACGTGACATGGAGACTTTGAACATCGATTTAAGGGGAGACACTTTATTTAAGTGGAAAATGAAGTATTTGAATAACGGACCCTGATCTTCCCGATTTACGTTAAATACAATATTATTGAAAAGACTATGCGAAAAGACAACGACCTGGCTACGACATATTTGTGTGTTTTGTTTTTCAAAACAAATCATTTGAGAGATTACAATTTTGTTTCACACTATGACAAAAGGTCAAAAGGAATAGATTTGTAGTTGTGTTGTGGTTGACGGAAACGTTTGTATTTTCGTATCAATATATATAACAAATTGACCAGTTTAGTAACAACTGGCATACCACTATTAAGAATATATTTACATGTAGTTGAAAATAAATGAAGCCTCGACAAGGCAGCGTCCTCTCGCAAATGTATATTAAATGAACAAAATGGCAACAAATTTAATCACTTGAGTGTGAACAATCTCACCTTTTTGGCATGTAATCCATGCGATAATTTAATGATCTAAGATCATTGTATTTGTAACCTAGAATACATTAAACGTTTTAAAAAGACGAGTCCGGTAAAGTGTCCAGGTGACATGGGTCGAATTAATAGTCCGTCTCTTTTTGTTTTAGTTTCTAATTATTCTAATCTCAGCAACTTTTATCAACGTAATGAAAAATAAAACTACGAAGACAAATTATAACACACCCGAAATATAAATTATTGATTCTATGAACTGTGATCTAAGTAAATATACCCTGACTTGTGCACAATACTGGTCAAATAATTTATTTCAGTTAGTTCGTTGCTAAAAAGTACATAAACTGTAGATAAATTCATTAAATATCATTATTGTATGTGGGCGTTTCATAAAAGAGATGGATAATGGAAGTAATTGTGATAATTGGGAATGACCGCCAAACTCAGGACAAGACAAGACGAAAGGTTTAGAGAGCTAATGTGACAGATTAGACAAATAATAACTCAACCAGAACAGTTAACAACCAACACTTCGTTTCGTTCTTTTATCAGTTCAATCAACCATCACATTCCAGAAATTTAAATCACCTCAAGTCGACAGCGATGTTTGGAGATTCAATGGAGCGGTTATGGGGAAAACTAAACAGGTAATGGTGCGGAGTACATGAACACCAGTCAGCTCATTGTTTAACACTCATATAACTACTAGATTAAAGGCAAAGTATATTAAATAAATGACGTTGTTATAAACTTTGACCTCGACTTAAGAAGGACTTGTGTTCAAATGGACTGATTGAAAATTTTAATCATGAGGATAAACTTATTTTTATGGTGGGCCAATAAAACAAACATAAAATATTCATTATTTAGTGTTCTTACAATCCTAGAAAGATTTAAATTTTGAACAAAAAAAAAACCCTGATAATTATATGCATTATTTAAGGTATCTGTACAGGATAAACCGAATATTGAATAGAGATAATCGGTGTTCTTTAAATTTAGTTGGTAGTTTGGAATACTTTGGTGAATAGTTGCTATCGAAATGCTCTTTTGCATCAACGACAAAACGAAGCCAATCTATATTAATACCAATATTAAAGGGCAGTCCAAATTTGTAAGGTCGAAAATACAAAATGACAATTTAGTGCAAAGTCCATGGATCAAAGTAATACGAGGTTATCTAGAAGCAGTAATCATATTCTACCTTGTGTGGGACACTCCTACTACTTTTAGTATATCATGAAAGGGAAATTTAGAATTGATGAAATATATATCCAATGATGGTTGACACGGGCATATCGTACCGATTAACGATATCCGGATGACAACTGAAAACGTTTTAAATGGAAATATTTTTTCAGCATTTGTAAATTCACAAGCCCTCCCCTAGAATATCATGATCTGAGAAATATTATTTCATATGAATGGAAAAGTTTGCTATAGGAAAATATTAAAATTGTCACGTTGGCATAAAGTACGGAAGCGTAATAGGGCCACATATTTTTTTTTTTTTTATTCTATTTTCAATTTTTCAAGTTACTAACTTGAATTTTCAAGTTACTAACTTGAATTTTCAAGTTACTAACTTGAATTTTCAAGATACTAACTTGAATTTTCAAGTTACTAACTTGAATTTTCAAGATAATAACTTGAATTTTCAAGTTACTAACTTGAATTTTCAAGATAATAACTTGAATTTTCAAGTTACTAACTTGAATTTTCAAGTTACTAACTTGAATTTTCAAGTTACTAACTTGAATTTTCAAGTTACTAACTTGAATTTTCAAGATACTAACTTGAATTTTCAAGTTACTAACTTGAATTTTCAAGTTACTAACTTGAATTTTCAAGTTACTAACTTGAATTTTCAAGATACTAACTTGAATTTTCAAGTTACTAACTTGAATTTTCAAGTTACTAACTTGAATTTTCAAGATACTAACTTGAATTTTCAAGATACTAACTTGAATTTTCAAGTTACTGCTATATTATAAAATAAGCGTTTTGATCTAATGTCATGCAATGCTTAAGGCAATGGACGGCGCGGTTATAGACCGAGATACAATTATTAAGGCTTACTTCCTTTTAGGATTTTCGAATAAGGAAATTCGCATTCTTTTGGCTTATGAATATGGAATTGTTGTGAGTGAAAGAACAATGAAACGAATAACATCCAAAAATGGATTATACAGACGGAAACATTATTCAGATGTTTTAGATATAGCCGTGTATATATGCGAGCTTTGTAAAAGTTCTAGTTGTCAGCATGGATATAGATGGATGTATCGTGAGTTACGTAAAGCTGGATTTAACACTAACCAAGAAACTGTTCGTATATTGCTTGGCGTAGTAGATCCCGACGGGGTTAATTCAAGAAAGCGGCGGAGACTTCGTAGACGTCAATATCGATCAAAAGGCCCAAACTCTGTATGGCACATAGATGGGTATGATAAACTTAAACCTTATGGAATATGTATCCACGGGTGTATTGATGGCTTTTCGAGGAATGTTCTGTGGGCGGAAGCCTGGTCGACAAATAATGACCCTACAGTAACTGCAGGATATTTTATAGAAACTGTCAAAAGATTAGATGGATGTCCTGAACGAATTAGGTCTGATGAAGGAACAGAAAATCGAGTTATTGAACAACTCCAATATTTATTAAGACTCGAACACGTTGACGAATTTGCGGCGAAAAATAGTTTTCTATATGGATCAAGTACATTAAATCAAAGAATTGAGAGTTGGTGGGGCATTCTAAGAAAACAATGTTTAGACTACTGGATTCAACATTTTAAAAATTTAAAAGATGATGGATATTTTTCTGGAGATTTTCTGGATAAAAACTTAGTTATCTTCTGTTATCTGGATGCAATTCAGGTTTGTATTGCTGTATACAAAATATAATTATAGTGACAGTTTATATTAGGAACTCCATGTTTTGCATTAAGAAGGTGTCTAATAGATATGTCCTGAGACCATGTTTTGCATTAAGAGGGTGTCTAATAGATATGTCCTGAGACCATTAGGACTCGTCGCGCATGTTACAATTAGGAGATAAACACCTCCTGTTTCGCATTTAGAGGGGTGTTATTGTATATCAGGGTAAATATAGTTATATAAACCATGTCGAAAAGTATGAATAACTGTAAATTATATAATCAATCATAGGCCTTCCTGTAAACCTGACTATTTTGAATAGCATTTTTATTTTTTACTCATTTTATTATATTATTGATAATAATCACCGAATGATTGCTAATTATTTTAGTGATCAAAAATTCATGGTTTGTATAACAATCAGGGACATTTATTTGGATTTATTCTCTTACCAGTAATCTTTTAATAATTTTATTTACAGAAGGAAATCAATGATATGGTGGAAAACTGGAATTATCACAAAATTAGACCTTCCAAAAATAGTGAATGTCCACATGGTAGACCTATTATAATGTATGCTATGCCAGATCTATATCAAGTTGAAGACCACCTTAAACCAATCGCAAATAATGCGCTAAGATTGTGTGAATCCGAATGCACATTTAAAGGTGATTCTGCGTGTGACAAGACAATTAGAGAGATATGTGGAATATTAATGACAGAATTTGCATGGGAGTTTCCACCACTGAACTCTCAACTGTGTGACTTGTACTTAAACTTGAGGCGGGAAATAAAAAGTGAACTGTTGTTACAATAAATATTGGGTTATCATATGTAGACAATTTATCTTCATAAGTTGGACAATTCCACTCTCGCTGGTACAAAAAAGGCCCTATTCTAAGTTCTAAATGTGTTAGTGTTCTATTTTACTAGTCTAACAGTTTTTTTTTTTTGGGGGGGGGGGGATCGGGTGGTCGGTCTGTCATCAATGGGGTCGATGTACGAATCCCGTTCTCGCCAACCTAAATGACAAGGTGCCGGAGTAGCCTATTCGATCACGCAGGTTTCCTCCGGGTACTCAGGTTTCCCCATGCAGCGAAATGAAATGAAATGAAATGGGGTTTAACGTCCCACTCTTCTGCACCTGGCCTGGGCTAATGGAAGATGGGCAAACGCCATTCAATATGATATGAGGGAAATTTTGTCCGGGCAGCGGCGCTCCGGCCTACTCTTACATGTATATCGCATTCCAACTGCCAAGGAATCTTTTACGTGCACACGAATGTGTACACGGGACCTCGGTTTTTCGTTCTATCCGAACGACTAGGCAGCTGTCCTTGTCAGGCCCTCCTTCTGCATCACTGACAAGGAGAAACCACGCCAGAAAATCAAATCGAGATGAACTTTCTCGGCCAATGCAGGGATCGAACACCCGACCTCCAGGCTAGCAAGCCAGCTCCTTGGCCACTTAGCAACCGTGATTTCCCCCCCCCCCCCACACCCATGCAGCGAAATTACCATCCGCGCATTAGGCAAATCATCTCCGATAGCACATAGATTGGCGCAAATTGACCATATTATTATAGTGTCGACGTGCCATAAAACACCATTCATTCATTCATTCATTCATTCATTTTAACAGTTGAGCCCTTTTTGAAGTACAAAAAAAGTAAATGAGGTGCGTAATGACGAATTTAACGTCCCAGTTCCCAGTTTTAAAATAGTCTTTATTGGCGTAATACACGATACCTGATCTAGAACCATTAATCACAGGGTTAGGGTTGAAACTTGGGTACATGATCCATGTTTTGTATGTACAGGCTGGTGGTTAGGGGTTAGGGTTAGGCAAATGTCGAGAGGATGTCCGGTCGGGGACCTACACCCAAAATAAGTAATCGCGTGGCCTTATGGACGTTGCACTGAGATACAATGTTAAAGTAAAGGAACTTATCGTCGGGTGTTTCCAGACACCATTTTTACTAAGCTGGGACATGCATAGAAATATATCTATATATTATATACGTTTGCATATCTCTATGGGTAGAGCAGTCTAGGCTATATTTGTTTGAAAACGTGTCACATAGTTTGGGATAGTTGCACGGGGCTAAATTAGGGTTTTTATCGGCTTTTCACACAAAATTAAACATTTTTATCCTCTAAAAATATCTGGGACCTTCCCTCACGCTACAACAATTACACACAGACACTAAATCAGAACAAATAACGTTATTTTAAATAAAAGGCATAACTTTTATTACATGTAATTAAAATATCTAACATGGTAAAACACCATATACGATGTTATTAGCATTTTACTCAAACTTTTAAACTAAAGAGGATATAAAAAACGAATTTATATGATATAAACATAATAACTTTAATGGCAGTTTTTATCTGCGTAATGATGGTCATATTTTGACCATTTGTAGTAGCGCCACGTAACAAACTAATAACATACAAGTAGTCTTAGATGTCTGTAAAAATTAAAAATATGCACTAATTCTTAGTGTTAAATCTATTTTGGGGGGTTATTATCGAAAACTGTTTGAACTAAAAATTGTTATTCTAATGTACAGAACATTCACATTAATTACAGCTATCAATAAGGCAATAGAGACACTACAGAAGTCAGCAAAAATGTTTACACAAAATCCATAACCCAAACATCGCTTTTAAGAATGTTGTTAAATTCAGATCGAAAGTCTAGAAATGAATCATATTCTGAAGGCATTTCCAGAACCATTCCGCATGTGTGACCAACTGGTCTGCGTTCTAAACCCTTTAATGTATTAAATATGACAGAAATATCTTTGGGATTACCATCATGGTCCAGTGTTAAATTATCAGAACCAGTACAGAATCTTAAAAACTTTGACAAAACATCACAAGGAAGATCTCGAATGAACTTTTTTAGAAATTCGCTGGTTATAGTTTGAACTTCATCCATTTTTGGAAACTTCAAAATATTTACAACCTTTTTATTTGTTGGTCTTAATTTGCTGTAAATTCCATCTATCGTACTGTCCCCCAGTGTAAAACCAAGAAGATTAAGTTGATTGAACCAACATTCCTTCACATACATTGGCTGCTGGATTAATTCCTTATGGGCAATTTCACCAATAATTTGTCTAATATTGTCCTTATTCGGCATTTTCCTACAATCGTGGGCACTTAGTACATCAATAAGATCATTTTCGTCGTAATCCTCATCCTGGTCTAATGCCGACTTGATAATAGAACATTCAGACTCGTTTATATAGGATAAATATTATGTAATGAGCGACGAGCTAGAATTGGAAAAAGTGTCAATTCCATAAATACAGCATGAAATAAATGCCCTGGACAACTGGATTGGAAAATAATTCTGTTGGTGCCATCCAAAAAACAAAATTGATGCGATGGATTTCCAGTCGTTTTCTAAGTAGTCGTGTCGAAGTATTGGCACTTTTGAATTTCTCCCTAAAGCACATTCCTCGAAAAAGGAATTCCAAAATTCAACGAGAAAATCCCTCAATACACCACCACCGTCTTCTGCTATTTCTGATTCACCATTTGGTAAAACAATTTCAAATGTAAAAGCGTCTCTCTTTAAATCATATTTTTCATCTTTAAATATATCTCTAGCTTCTTTAAATATGAGTCCACGGTGGACTTTAATGTGGTGATGGATAGGTTGGTCCGCTTCTGTAATTGATCTTTCTTGCGGTTGTTCAAGATTTTGGAGGAATTGTTCTACATAAGAAATTTCAGGATTTTCTTCTAAGTCTGGTAGCCACCCGTCTTCCTCAAAAAGGTCTGCCTGTGCTTCGCCCGCTTCGTCTAACTTTTCTTCCCCTACTTTTGTTCTACTTCTTAGTTTTGGCAATTCATATACATCAACTTTTGTTTTCTTGATGTCTACACCAACAGTTTCTGGATTATCGGATTCAGATTGTCGGTTTTTTGATGCCAGTGTTTTATTTTGTTTTGACTGTCTTGTTTTCTTTTCTTTAGTTTCGATTGGTTTTGGGTTTTTTATCCTCATTGCTAGATAAAAGCGTAAATTTGACAATTTTGTAATGTCACTGACTTGCTGAACAGTGACATTTTCTGCAAGCGGTATGTATTGAAAGTCCATTATATCAAACGTATATTCTTCTGGGTCACCGAACTTGGCGGACGTTCCATTTGGGAAAAACACTTCTAACGCACTTTCAATAATTTCTTGTTTCTTAGCTAGTTTTGGAATATATAAATTTCTGTTCCCACCTCCATTTTTGGTGCGCAGCGTATGGTAACGAGCTTCAGCTTCATTAAACATCATTATACCCATACTAATCATTTTTTCACGTTTTTCAGCTTGAGCAAATTTCTTCTTAGTTGGATTTGGTGGTGGAAATTCAGTACTACTACTACTGTCTTCTGTAGCTGATTTTAATTTAATTCGCAATGTTTCGAATAAACTATGTTTTTTGGGTGGCTTTTCTTTTCCCTTTGAAAAGTATTTTCTGAGCGCTATGCGATCACCATAGGCTGGTATAAATATACTCAATTCCTCATCTGTCATTAAGTTAATACAATCTTCGTCAATCTGAAAAATTAAAAAAGCTAACAATATATTAACAAGCTTGAGAGAGAGAGAGAGAGGGGGGAGGGATAGGGAAGGGGGCGGGAGGGGGGGTGTTGTAGAGAAGAAGAAAAAATTGTAAACAAAGAGATAAATCAAATCGATACAGTGAACATAATGCGATAATGCGAACATCACACTTCGTGTGTTTATATAAACACAGATACAAAGAATAAGCTCTGCACTAGGAATATACTACAAAGACATGTAAATGAACAACATTTAGACAATACTAATTACATAAGTAATAAATGTTAGATGTCTGACAGATAATGATATTTAACATCAATTAGATTACCTTTTCCTCTCTCAATCTCTGTGTATTCACACCCCTAGCATCCAAAAACTCTTCCATATTTGTTTAGCTGAAATTTAAAAAAAAGTATCGTGAAAATTCAAGTTAGTAACTTGAAAATTCAAGTTAGTAACTTGAAAATTCAAGTTAGTAACTTGAAAATTCAAGTTAGTATCTTGAAAATTCAAGTTAGTAACTTGAAAATTCAAGTTAGTAACTTGAAAATTCAAGTTAGTAACTTGAAAATTCAAGTTAGTATCTTGAAAATTCAAGTTAGTAACTTGAAAATTCAAGTTACTAACTTGAAAATTCAACTTAGTATCTTGAAAATTCAAGTTAGTAACTTGAAAATTCAAGTTAGTAACTTGAAAATTCAAGTTAGTAACTTGAAAATTCAAGTTAGTAACTTGAAAATTCAAGTTAGTAACTTGAAAAATTGAAAATAGAATAAAAAAAAAATATGTGGCCCTATTACGCTTCCGTAATAAAGACATAGTGTTGTGCAATAAACATTACTTTCTTATTTTGATAAAATGAATAATAACCTCAGTGGAATGGGCTATCTCTTGTAGTTGTAGCAACTCTTAGTATCTGGAAAAACTAATTCTAGCCCGGAAGTAGTCTAATGGCCCAGACCATTGACCTTTCTCATTTCTAAAGTTATCTAGCACAAACTTACTGAACAGTCTATAACATGTGCATGTAACTATTTAAGATTCACACCTGTAAATAAGTATTAGTACCCTCAACATGGCATAGTGGGTTGCCTTACATTTTGCATTTTCAAACACAAAGGACAGGACGGACAATAATTATTATGTTTTCCTGTTGTTATGTTATGTTTCAGAACGAAAACTATCTGGGTTTTAGTATAGTTTTTTTTCCAGGTTTGTATAAACATTATGAAAAAAGTGCAATTGATCTATTATAACTTTGTAGTAATACATATAGTGTATCCATCTGATAAAGTGTATGTGTTACTTCATTTATAATATGCCATCCATTATTATATAAAAACTACAGGTATCCAACTGGGTGTCATTCTTCTAAAACACTCTTCAAAATCAGTCTTAGTTTATTCTAACTTCAGACGTGTCCAATATATCACATATAGCCTATATCCTCGAGGGTGAACGATTATAAGTAAACGTTGCTTGTGTTTTGAAAATAAACTAAAAACTTGTTAAAACAAGTGTACTGTGAGATTGTCATATTCTGTTAAACAAATGATGGCCATTATGATAATAGCCATTACCTTGTAGAACGAACGACTAACAACTATTGATGTCTACCCCTCAAGGTATCGTATTCTACCTTCTGTCACTTTACACCTCCCAATCCCTTCAGTCAACATTCCCGCCATTTCTCATGTCGTATGGTAAATGGCGCGTGAATATCAAGCTAACGATATTTTCTAATTGTACACAGATCTGTCACCAGTGGGCGCTCATGCTTGTTATTTGATCACCGTGCTCAAATTGTGATCTCATTGAAAGGATATTTTCAGTCAATAATATTTTATAAACCACTTACGCTTTTCAATCCCTTCTGATTAGTTACATAATAGGAAAAAGAGTTACGGGCCTTTGAGGGTTCTTTATTAAATTTGCTAGCTGGTAAGTGGTTAATGGTTTCTTATAAAAGGGCTATGTTGATAAGAAGTGCATGGTACTGGTATTTTATCTCAGACAAATTTATATTATGATCCTTTCCCTTTTGGCTCCCGTAGAATCGCTGTTGTTTTATTACTACGTGGTCAAGACTACTTCGTTACTAACTTTTATAACAGATTCGAATAGGCTACCATTTCAACCTTTTGCAATGTCACATTTTTGGAAGCAGATGTTAAACTATCAAGGGTCGAGGTAGTGCTACCATATCAACAGTTTCATTCCGTACTTTTGGTATGGATCCAATCAAATACCTAACTAGAACACGTCACTGCCTTTGACCGCGCCGAAGAAAAATCGAAATGCTTAACCAACATCAATATTGTTATCAGGTTATGTGACATTTTGGTTATAAAGATTAATATCAGTTGAATATTCAAAAATTGTTATAGGCCGAGACTTCATGGATTTAACATTATGGTTAAATTTGTCGGAGAGATTATTGGTCTGAATCCATATTGAATGCAGATCAATGTAGTTTAGTGACCACCGACTCTCCATTCGTATGTTGTCCATAGTGGCTAACTATACGAATATTGCTTAAGGGTATGGTAGAGGTCTGTAGTATGATTTAGAAACCGACGAGTGGTGTGAATATTAGCGATAAAATATCTGGTTTATTGTTGTTCTTGACAGGTTGTTTCATGGTTTGTATTGCTATTTGATACCTATCGTTAGACCTAAAACATCACATGATTGACAGCCATCTCATATATACATATACACCTTTACACAATATAAATATTATCTTAAAGGTATATAGTTCCAATATCGTCGTCTCCAAAGAAAAAATGGGTTGAATTTTATTTTCGCAAATACGACGAACTATTATCCCGACATTTGTAAGCACCAACTTATTAAAAAAAAGCATCGTGATTACACAAATCAAAAATCGTTGGCCACCTGCATTATTGGCTGGAATTCATAAACGTCTGCCGTTAGCTACCCTTGGAAAGATTGCGTCGTACTGGGGCCAATGGCATATAAATTTTGGTAATAACCCAAGTATTATTGTGCGTAGATTACGTCGTTGTGGGCAGGGGGGATGGGGTGGGGACGGGGTCAATAAAGCACCTAGTTTGGCAATTACATCCCTTTGACAATTATAGCCAGGGTCGTCTTTAGTCCAATTGACCCAGTTTATCCCAACCGACGCCCGCACCCAAGGGGATATCTGTAATGGGGTATATACTATAGTCTTTTCGAGTAAACCTGCGAAAGTTAGTTTTTAAGATACTTTTATAAAGTATTTCACTTAAACAGACCATGACTGTGAATCGGGGACGCACATAAATATTCCCAATCAGTCCCCACAACCTTTACGATCTATCCTGGTACCTATCGTAGTATTGGATCGAGGACAAATAATATGATACATAAACATAAAAAGGATGCGTAAATTAAGATGGGTATCTTGTATTATAACACGACAGTACATCTTATAATAGATGTTGACAGTTCTGAAACATAAGAACCCTTTTGGGAATGTATATAAAGTTAATAGAAACATCTGGCCTACTTTATTATCCAAGCTTTAGTGAAAACACTCAGAGATATGTTGTCATTTTTATAATTGAAAGGAACGATCGCAACATTTCTACATCAGTGTAAATATATGTACCAACCGAAGAATTATTAAAAACAGCATATATATGTAATTAAATCATATGTAATATCGTCAATAATTGGGAAAATACGTCGAATAAATGACATTAAATTCACCAGCTACACGCATACACAATACGGTTCTTTCACAGTTTGAATTATTTGCGTTATGTCGACTTCAAACAGATAAGGATGCAACTCATTAGGTGATATTTATTAAGATGTGAGAATTCATTATAGAAAGATCTCTTGAAGTGCATACACTTAACGGCAGTAATCGACAAATGTACTAATTGATAATAGCTTCGTGCTAAGGGTTAAAAATAATGCATTTATATTTTTTTTTCTATAATCTTTATGTAACGAATGAATGTTCGTAGTGTTTCCCTGTGTTAAATAAGTACGGGTAAACTACCGCAAGACATAAGTTTTAAGTCATAAATTATTTCAAATACGTCCTCTTTTAGAAACAAGCTGACTTCCCTCACTCCGCCACGGACAGCATTGGAATAACACTTGTGTTTCAAAACAACAAAACGATGACTAGATGAATACCCGTATGGACTTTTCCTCAAATAATGGGAAGTGATATGAGATGTTTTATATAACATGACTTAGCTGTGGCATGACATCCATCACTACGTAATAGCTAAATAAGTAAAAAACATTTAGAAAGTATCAGAACAACAGGAGGATATCAAGTTTATTTAAAGAGTCTAACATAACACTCGAGACTACAGTTTACAATTTTCTAACTCCGTGTTATGAAGAGCGGGATTTAAATCTCTTCACACCAGTTTGAATGACAGGTGAGAACGATAATAAAACCTTGAGGAGGTTTCCTCTAAATCACCTTCAATCTACTACATTCAAGTACCCACAAACAAATTAATCTGCAATAGTTCTCGCGAGAACTTGCTTGTTATCTTATCGCGTGAATTGACGAGAAGTAAACAGTAGACTTTGTTAAAGACGTGTGAATGAGTTAAGATGGCGATGAGTGAAGTTGTACAATAAAAGTACGACACCTGATCTTGTTGTGGTAACAATATTTCACGTGAATATTATTCTTGAATTTTGATGTTTGGGTCGTAATTCAAACTTGATATCCTACTTCGCTTGTTATATATCTTTTTATATATAAAACAAAACCATGTCCTTAGTTTGAGGAAAGACATTTAACCTATTTAGGATGCCTTATTTTTGATGACTGAAGAAATGTAATAAAATATTGGCATATTTGTTTTTTCCGCATTCATATCATTTTTACAGATAAATATATAACACGATATTTCTTTTATATATAGGTAGGCCTACCTTTATTTACTTATTTGTATTTAAAGTAACAATAACACAAATTAATTTATTCATATGAATTAATTTATTTATATAGGACATTATAGTATTCACCTTTATCTTCCTGTTTATTATAGTATTCGCATATATGGCCGACTTTTAACTGTTTATTTTGGTATTCACATATATCTGAGTCGATTTGTCTTTGTGTACTTTTATTCACATATCTAAACCGTATTTTCACTTCGTTGTTTAACTTAATAGCAAAAATTGGTACATAACTTGTTCTGATCGGCAAATATCGATATCAAATGTATTTATTTTAATAAAGAACATAACAACATTGATATAAATATTCCCCCGGGCATTTTATTTTACAAAATTATGCTTTCACATAATAATTTAATACAATTCCAATGTTTTCTCCTTCTTAGAAATCCGCTCCCTAAAACAAACAGTAGCAATAATCATCACACCTTAAGCTATAGTCCCATGTTCTTAGTTTGTTTTTGCTTTAGAATACGACATTGTTTATTTCACTATTTTTTTATGCGCTTAAATGCAAGTTTATTTATTTTCATGAGGCATCCGTCGACTTTAAAACGTTCGTGTTTCAATATGTAAAATTGCCAGAAATAATTCAAAATCTAAATATTTTCTTCCTGTTTGCGGTTGTCAAAGTTACTAAAATGCAATAAAAAATCGGTTTTAATTGAGTCCACATGTTGTTAAAATAGTTCTTAGTTTCTTCACAGAAAAGATTGCAAATCAATGGAGTGAATCGTTTGTGTAAATAACTAAACACTCTCCACTCGAGTCTCTCATTCTTTCTAACTTCATCAATCGACTAGTTCCTCTCCTCAACGACAAAATAGCCAACTCCTCTTTGTCCTACAGCTTGTTCTCCTGTCAAAAGTGTAGTCGATATCAACCAGACGTTCAACACTTCTGTGACACCTGCAATGACAACGTAGGGACTATTACAATCTAGTCTAGTCGTTTTATTTAGAATGGACAGGTTTGTGTGTAAATTTTGTCACAAGTTGGATAAATGGTGACGGGACTCTTTAAATGGCGGCTATTTAATGAATAAACAACTGCATTGATCAAGGGGGAGAATTCGAAGTAAATACTGGCTGATTCACGCCATACAACATTTCTTGTGCTTTTTGTTACTTCTTCAAATAGAGCACAAAAGGGTTCCACAATCTATCCTAGCATATCTCCGCCTCCACGATAAAAGATCGATGTTTGCAGCGCCGTCTATTGAATTTGCTCAGAACTATCGTTAAAATTGATGCGTTGTATCAATAGAGGAGCTTTTTACTATAGAAACGTGTAATTGATTTGTATGGATAACCGATATGAAGTGACGAGACGGTGACAGACAGGAACTAGGTCTAAAATATCATCAACAACTTCACCAACACAACAATTAAAACAACAAACTTTCAAAAGATAGATTGATGCAAAATTAGAGATGCGGCTATTTATCCAACACCTTATGAATACCATATCTTTATTACATAATAGATCAGTGCTTAAAATCGTGATACTCCCATTTTAAGACTAACATGTGATGATGATGATACTTAAATGGCTGTGCGTGTAATGATAACGTTGATTGTGTCCGGGTGGGGTTGTTGAACTATAATATACCTTATGTCTTGTATAATGCGCATAGTTGATATCGTTCTGAAACAATCTCGAATAGAAAGTTCGGCCATTCTGACATGATAAATATTATATGTTTTGAAATAAAATTATGAAAACTGTAACTTTTAACAGTCTAACGATGATACAAACTAATAGATTCGTAATTAAATGAAGGAACTCACATGGGAATATTTATGCTTAGGATTGATTACCTTATAGGCATTCATTAATGTCATCGTTGCATTCTTCATAATGTACAGTATAATGATAATCGATTGTGTCCTGGTTCATGAAATGTATTTCCACATGTATTAAATATATACATAGCTTTAAAGATACCTTCCCGTGTACAGATTGTGTGCTTTGATGATATATTTGAACTAAACACATATTCAAACTAATTAACCTATCGAACATTTGCTTCAAACTCCTCTCAAAACTTTGTATTCTCGAGGAGCTACACCAAGCTATACTAATCTATTTTAGAAGAACTTGATTGAGCGAGGGCCTATTTTTCAGAATGTATTTGTCATTACTTGTCAATATACAGTGTACCATACATATTGAGGCCTAGGTAAATTCTTGAATTTTTTTCTGCCCACTTATTTTCCCGCCGTTTAATTGCTGTTTACATCTCCTCGATGTTCCCAAAACCGCCTCGCCATTCGATCACAAAACAACAACGACATCCTAAGTCTAGCTGTCAGACAATAAGCCACGTGGTTGCCAATTAGTAATACATATATTTCCATTGTTATACCCAATATGTCATACTTTTATTGGAAATAACCATCCCATAAAAATATTTTCATGGGAATGTATCTTTAAAAAGATTTGTAATAATTCGAGCGACCTGAAGATATCTTGCTTTACTAAAAAATTTAACTGTTGTAAGATTGAATTTAATCCTAGTATGTTCACTGAAATGTTCATGGTAAGTCGGTGGGGTTCGATTTGTAACTCGTTTGCGTTGAATCCGAAGATTTGTCATTATACCTGGGTTTTCTCAGGGTCCTACGATTTCCGTCCCTCCAAATTGAACCAAATGTTAGTCCAGAAATGACCTAGTTTGTATAGAGTTGACGGTAATGCTTAGTCCATGTCCATTCCATACAACAAAGCTAATTAGACAATATCAAAAATTATTGGTTTGGGTGAGTTGAAATAAATTAACGGAAATTATGAATTTAATGCCATTTTGTCGCAGAAAGCGAAATATTGCTCATATTTACATCTTTAAAGGGGACTTCCCAGTGTTTGTTCGCTGAAAAGTAGGACGTTAATCCCCATTTCATATCATTTCAATGTTTGGTATCTATATAATATTTAATGATTTCTTCTCTGTTAATTTTATTTCTGGCGATCATAATCTATATAAGGTGATAATTGGAGCTTTATGTATACACCCCATGAAAACCCCACCCCATACTAGCGTGTCATGCAGCTAGCAATTGACATCAGTAAAAATAGGACATAATCTCGTTTAACCTCCGACTACCTGGGTCGCCATCATACATGACACTAACATGTTTCATATTAATCTGTGCCCCCTCCCAGAGAGGCCGTGAAGTCACATAAATTATATCAAATACCTGATATTCTTGTATTGATAAATTTAATTTGACAGTTATACGTCTATTGTTAGACCATGTATCCTTAATAAAACTTGCAAACAATTCATAAAATCGACATTTTGTTCGAGCATTTATGGGTTTTATATCTCGATTGTAAATAAACCCAAATATTGTGTTGATTCACACGAGAAGAAATAGCTACATTCTTCCAGTATTAATTATCTTGTTGGGATATGCAAACACATATAGTATAGATCCTACAAACTTTTATGACAAGACAGGGATTTTTATTTATATTTAATGATGTAGGTACAATATAAATCATACGTATATCCTACATTAAAATTTGTTAAGATAGAGAGAGGCGTATACAAATATAGCATATTTATTCAATTGCAATTATACATTTTAACTTGAAAATTTCATATTTTAGTTCGAGAATTGTCAACGGTTTAGTTTGAAAATTGTCGATATTTATTTAGAAAATTGTTAATATTTTATTAGAAAATTGCCATTATTTTCATTTGAAATTTTTCAACAATTTTCAACATTTTCATTCAAAAATTTCGAATTTCCAGCTTTGTTAATGTTTTCGTCGTTTTGAAAACCATATTTTCGAATACATAAAACATCAGATATTAAATAGCATTAAATGATACATTTTCAAGGGAATAAAATAGATATAATTTAGTTATGTTACATATACATCTATCAGGTGAAAAGAAAGTTAGCATGAAAACAAATACTACATATATTGTCAAATTTTTCACTGATTGGAATATATTTTCTGTGCCCAACAAGGTAAATCATAATCATATTTGTTATATCATATAAAATATCAATAATATCAGATAGGACTAAACATGTTCATGGTTAATGAACTGTGTAGTCGTTATTTTGATTTTCCCACCAATAAGGTCAACGATTGTTCAATATTAACTGGTTTCTTTAAGATTAACAGCGGGACACTAGGTAATCCTTATTCAAATATTTTCTCTCATTAGTGCTTTGGTTTTCGGGAGTTACGACTCGAATAATACTGATTAAGTTTCTTTTCTAAATTATCTGAATACAGCGAAGACGAAGAGTTGCATAATTCTTGCTATCCGCGGGACAAATCGCCTTCACCTATCCTAATTAAACTAAATCCATTCAACAACTACTGCTCACTAACTCTTCGTTTCACGGAGGACAAAGAGATCCCGGGGAGCAGTCATTTTAGCTGATTTTAGGTGTCAAGATTTTAGATTTTTCACCGTGGGATTGAGTGAAGCGGTTGGCTGAAGCTTATTGACTAGTTATTGGATTAAGATATTAACTTTCTGACACCTGTTTTGTTTACCAAATTACCCTGATTTTAAATTTAATCACCTCCCATTGATTAGCATATCCGTCTCCAAACTTGTGTAATACGTTACAATCTATGGTCTATTAAAGTCAAGAGGTTGTCCAGATGCACAATATCACCAAATTCAGATCTCAGTTTAGCAAAATCTTGGTTTGTTATTTCTTAACCCTTCGAACTTAATTCTGATATACAAACTCCTGGTTACGCCTAAAATCCCAATATACACAAATGAAGATTTAATTAAAAAGCATTCTTTACATTCAAATATGGCCTATTTTTACACCTGGTAGTTCCTTTAATTCTCAAATTGGTGCTCAATATATCTCCATGTTCCGATTTTTATAAACCCCCTGATCTTGACAATAACTGGAAAGGTTCCAGCACAAATATAATGGATATAATTACGTTACGTATTCCCAGTCTATAAACAGAGTGGTTGTCGTGCCCACTGCGGGTGGAACAATTGTATAACCTATTCTACGAAACCGACATCGTCCATTTAAGAATATTGTATAGATGTCCTTTTTTTGTTGCATTTTGAGATGCAAATCTATTTGTTGAAGTAACCTCTTAGGTATAATACAGTTTTTACTATTTGTCTCGGTTAAGTATCCTAAAAGCGCGAACAGTCCTAAGCCGCTTATGAAGATCGATCCCACAAACGATTAAGATACATGTAAATAATCTTTAGCTTAAAGCTGATTTAATCCTAGCTATATACATTATAACATATATCATTATTCCTCTTATCCTCATCTCCTGCTACTTAAAGTCATTATGTTTAATTGAGTGCTGGTTAGGAAAAAAGTAGATTTAAATACTTGAAACATTCAACGCTATTCATAATAACATAGATCAGAAGATAAAACAAGCCTCTTAAAGATGAATCATAATACGATCTAGTTATCATATACATATTCACACACAATAAACAGTACAAGTTGAGAATATATTTTATATACATTCCAAAGAAAATGTTAATTTAAGTGGCAGTTACGAGGAGGTTTTTGTGCTACAAGTTTGTTTTACTCTTGTTTTCAATTTATTCTCCATTTGATAAATCGGATTCGCCTCAAACTTTTCTTTTCGAATGATTTGGCCAACTTTTAATGACTAAACTGCTCACTATTTGTTTACTTATTCAGAATTCAGAATGCCTGATGATACCAATATTCAATATCCAATATTGATTTAAATACTTGTCCGCTAGTTTGATGTGTCTTCTCCTTTGGGAGAATCATGACGAAACTGTAAAGAACCACTCGTTATTCTAGATATACGTATAACATGGTATCCCTTGTGGTATCTTAAATGCTAACTGTCACTTTTGATGACCACGAAAGAATCCAGACTAAATTACCTCAGTTAAACTTACCAAGAACCTACAGAATTTGTAACGATTATCTAGATACTAGGTCATTTTCATACTAACAAATCACTCCCGAAAATGTGACGAAGACAAAAAAAAAATTCATTTTCTAAAAACACAATTGTTATGTTCAAGTGGTTTATTTGTGACTGTCACAGCTAATGACATCAACTGTTGCCTGGACCCGTTTCATGCATAATGATGCTTCTCTTAAATTGCACTGTAGTTGCAATTTCGCCAACACAAGTATAACCTATACATTGACGTAACTTGTGATATTTGTGATGTCGAAGTTAGAAGTGATTTTCTCGTAAAGTTCTTTTCTTTAAAAAAAAAAACATGCAGTTAAAATAAAGTGAATATCTTGCAAGATAATGAATATCTGTATGCTAATCTAGGAGGGATTGTTACTTATTACATCATACTGAAGACATGTATGGATCTCCAAATCAAATTTTAATGTGACGCTTCGAGGTTTACAACATTTGTAATTAGATCTCCATAGAAATGATTTTAGACATTAAATAAACTAATACAGGATTAAATGAACAGGACAAGAAGAAATTATCTGAACATATTATCGAGCTGATCCTTAGACTACCATCTCTCAAAACCTTTCAATGGTTTCTATGATCCTACTGTCACCAACTTATAAAATCATTACGGAAGGTAATTAAACGTATGTGATACATTCAGTGAAGCGAGTGGTTTACCTTTAAAGAGAATCCAAGCCCTTTTTATACGGGTAAAAAAGGGGCTTGGTCTCCAGACATGGAATATTCGCGGAAACAGTTCATTCTTCTGATGTTAATCAATTCTAAGGAAGTAACAGTGCATCACTTTTGAATACGAGATGGTTGGCTACAATAACATACACATCAACTATTAATCGACTCTTACTTTAAATTATTATGCTGGTACAAAAATATCTTGTGCATGTTTTTGTGCATCTAATAGCATCTTGTAATTTTACAATTATAGTATTTCAATATTATAAGTTTCATGAAACATGCAAGCTTCCCTGAAAATAACAATATACTTCTCTGTACATGGCTCGCCACAACTCATGTCTGCCACATCCAATTTTGCAACGCTTCATAACTTACGTCACTCAGGTAGAAAATCCCCCAAATTTTTAATTTGATTTTGAATAAAATGAATTACAAGATGATTGAATTTATGATGGTAGCAATAATTTGCGATCTGTGTGGCCAAGTAAACAGTGTAGATTAATAGCTTAAAGTTTTGGCAACAAGTTTGTGCAAAACATAAAGAAAATACGTGTTTCCTTTGTGTTACAGAAGCATTCATTCTCGACACTTTAATAATAATGATGGAACCGGTTTTGTTGGTGAAGATATATTTAGTGTTAAAACTTCCCTCGTTTCGTTTTATCTTTTGATTCAACGAATAGCAACATTTTATTCGCGCTAATTTTGGTGTCGTTGGTAATCACAAGGTTCAAACGGGGTTAGACCAAATAGACAACAACTCTTATTAATAACAGAAAAGAAAGTATTTTGAACTATTTTCGCCCGAATGGAATGTGACGCATTATTAGATTTACTCTACATCCTAGGAGACAATGAAATTGAAATTTACTGTTTACGAGATTTTAGATTGTTATGGGAACCCTGTGCACAGTTTTCCACATGGGCATAAGATTGACAATATAGAGGCTACTGATTGAGGGAATTAAATAGTGTTGATCATGGTTTAAAATTGGGGTCTCAGTACTTCAATTCTTTTAATCTTTAGGGTTAAAATGCACCACTAATTTGACTAGGAGCGCCGGCGAGGCATAATGCTGTAAAGATGTGCATGCATTTATTGGCGTGATTGTAGGCTGGATAGTCAGCTTCATAAGGCAATCAACAATAACCCATGGTGGCCATAACATCTTTACTTGACAGTGGATGAATATGGAAAGTTAGTAAAATGTGTATACTTTCCTGGTAGTTACCTATACGCGTCATGCAACGTTGCCGATATATGAAATATCATTGAGAGGGGTGTTCAGTTAAACACTACCAAGTTGTTTTGGTTCAAGAAATAATGCGATGTTTGTGCTCCGGCATTATCACTCCTACACGTGATAATGCTGGGTCAGAATTGGTCCAACTTAAAAAGGTCTGGTCTTTTGGCCACTGTAACGTTTTAGTTCAACAAGAATAGGATTACGTGTGATGTATGGAGAAATATAATGATGAAACTACGAAGATCGCCCACAGTAGTAACAATGCGGGAAACCGACAGCGTCCGTTCGTATAGATATTGCTGGAGTATGTGCTGGCCTTAGGACGCCTTTTTGCCCAGGCCTTGACCGACGTCTTGTTGGACATGTCTGTTAGATATAATCGACCAATCTCTGAATCGTAATACGATGGCATCCAATACTTCAGATAACGGCTTAAGTATTCATGTCCTCTTGAATTGAAGCAGTGACACGTTCTGAAAGCCACTTTGGGTGCTTTTTATGCAATTGTACATTTGTAAAAACATCATTTTCGCGTGTTTTCGAACGTTGTTACATTCATTATTGCAATAGTACAGTATATCTTTCAAACTAACTTGATGTGTTTTTACTGGATCCCAGTGTACATGTATATACAAGATGAAACCGCTAATTTGTAAACTTACTTGTTTACAATATTTTTGGTGGTGAGCTGTTAATCCCTAACTCCACCCAGTATATAGTAACATAGATAAAACTACATGTATGTAAAATAAGTAAAGAAGTAGTAAGCTGTAATAAATTGGGTCACTAGTTAGCATTGTACTCCGCCTTATCTTTACCGCCATTCTTAAAAACTATGAATAGTTGTGTATCCGAGCGTGACCTTCTTATAGACAATAATAGACATTTTTACTACAAATGTATAGTATTATATATACCTTAGCTAACCCTCTATACCTTCGGAAAGGTGCACATTATCTGTGTCATTTATTCATAAAAAAAGGATTCCGTTTGGTTTCATAGATGCTTCAGCAGCATGTCCGAGTACTATCAAACTATGAATTTGACTGTACTTTATCGTTGCATAATTTATAAAATGAAATACCCAAAACGAATCGTATGTGTAATGGTTATGAATGTCATCGAATGTCACCAGAACCTTGCCACATCAAACAATTCCAAACTAACTTTGAAAAGTAAACTCAAACTTTTCCCAGCCAACTTTTAAAAGTAAACTTAATTACAACGCAGTAGTTTTTTAGCCTCTGATCTCTTTGTTGTTTTCATCTAATTTCTTGTGCGGTATATTTATCAATTTCCGATAACTCCAACCCATTGCCCACAAGGTGTATAACCAATTGAATAAAATCCTATATCCTTTAAGACATATTTCAGACAAAGCTGGTGACCATTTTACTAATACTGATAATAATCAAATGGGTTAATAAAATAAGACCTTGTAGTTTTAGATGTATGTAAATACCAAATATTATCTGTAGACCATATTTATGATGTTTCGGGATGACGACTAATACCACAGTTTAACAAAATCATCTCAGATAGCTCAAGATTTTTGTTCTGTTCATTCATTGAGAATAACACACAGATGTATTGGATTTGAACACACGGGGGCTATCAATCAATAAATATGGGCAAAAGAGGATAAGACACAGTAGGATTTGTAATGCATTTTAATATATTTACAAACTCTGGTTGTTATATACAAAATGAAATGATATATATAATAATGATGACAACAAATGTCAATGAATTAAACAACACATTTTGGATTGTATTCTTCAGTGGAATCGAATAATAAAATTTACCAATTAAAATAAATATTTATACTCTACAGTATCATTAAATACGATATCTAAAAAAATCAGTTTAATTTCTTGTAAGTATACTAATATAATTTTATATCCCACGATGTGTCTACATGAAACATAAGTAATTAATCTCGTTATGGTAAATATTCAATAATTGGTGAACAAATAAAATAAACATTCTCTTTAAAAAAATATTCAAAAAAATTATAAATTAATGAATTTTGCTAATTTTTATCAACAAAATAAATTTACAAAATATTTAACAAATAAATAACCGATAAAGGATTAGCAAAACTCACGTCTGGTTGTTTTTGCTTATAGTTTGTCATGTATCGCTCTGTCTTTGAAATGTGATTCAAAGCAAACGACAATGAAATATAAGTGTTATATAATTAAAACTTTTGAAATGGTTGAGTAGCCAATTGATTCTTTTTCACAAAAACTTATAAAACATTTGATAAACAATAACATTAACAAAACAGTTTTTTTCCAAACAGAAAGGGACTTTAATTATGGACGTTTTGACAAATAATTAATTTAAAATTTCTTCTTAATCATAATGCTGTAATAATACCAGAAAATAATATAATATTTGGTTTGTTCTTGTGTTGCTTAGAAACATCCCAATAAACCGTCTAAAATTAATGCTGATAAAACAAAATAATAGAACATTACATTTTGATTTTATGTGACTCTCTCTAGGTTGTTATAAGATTATGCTATATATTTGATAATAAACTATATTTCTGTTTTCATTTTGATTAAGACTGTCAATACTTTCTCGAAATATGTCTTTACTACAAAACAACATCACAATGGAATATGATAAACACAGTCAATGAATTTTAGGCTTCAGTTTTTATTTTTATTGCACCAAAATAACACTGAATGTTGAAATTAAAACAAAAATCCACGTATCATCATTTGTTCATTTACTAAAGGAGCACTGTTTTACAAACAGCGCAACACAAACAAATTTCACGAACACCTCAATCCAATGTAATTATCATTCACAATTTTACGACGGCAGGTAACACTCTCTGCTGATTCACAAATGCTGTCTTTCAGATGTATTTGGTTTATTGTTTCTCGAAAGAATCTTTAGTATGAATTTTTTGGTTAAATTATGATATTTGGTATGAGTTTTTTTCAGGCTATGTGTACTGTAACAAAGCTGGAGGATGGAGGGAAGCGATATGACTGAAGGCGTTAACCGAGGAATGGTCAAAGGAGGGTGCTGTTGGCATCCCCCCTCCTGAACTTTGACACACATACCATTCACTTAAGTTCGTTGGGTGATGGGAAAGGGGATTTGGCACCAGAGGTAACGTGGGACTATTTTGTGTTGAAAGCGGATTATGATGTAAAGATGAGTGAGTAGATGTGGTAGAGGCACTAGATGTTGTTGTGGGACTGGTTGCCGGAGACTCCGTGTCTGGACTACAGTTATTGTCATCTTCATCTGTATGAATCGGAGAAGTCTTGCCATGAACTTTCATGTGTTTCCGTAACGAGCTCGGGTGTGTGTAACTTTTATCACATCCTTTGACTTTACAATTATAGGGCTTATCACTCGTATGAACATGTGAATGTTTCTTTCTGTCTGAACTGTTGGCAAACCTTCTATCACATCCTTCAAATTCACATTTAAATGGCTTTTCTCCTGAAAAGATATGAAGAAGAGGGAAATAAGTATAAATGCTGAAAATATTATGGAATACACTATTCAATAAAATCAACAGTAGAAAAAACCCCGGTAAGACTTCGATATCTGCTTTGAAATATTAGAAATAAACAAAAACGTATACAGAAATGATAACCGTATTTGTAGTTAAAATTATTTCTTCTAAAAAGAATGTGAAAATGTCAGCTAATCGGGATAAATACAGTTAAAAGGGATTTTTTAAAAAATGTTTATATGGTTCTTATATTTGCCACGTACGTCTTGGAATGAATATTCAATATAACATTTGAATTTATTCTTAGAGTTATAAACTTGAAAATGACACCGATGCACTCCAATTTAAACCAACTGTATATCATAATTATTAAGAGTTCAAAATAAAAATATAACTATGATGATAATAGCATAATTTAGTTATTATAAGCACGAGCCATGTATAACTTCGCAGTCGTGTATTGTATTTTCTATTATTATCGCGGTAATGTAACCCCAAAATCTGGATTTGCAGTGGACCCTTAAATAGGCTACATGTAAATTCAACGGTAGGACAAATCTAAATGTTTATTACAATTGCCGAAAACGGGAAATGATTCACAAGCATTCACGATCATACATGTAATATGCAATTACTGTGCTTTTTCGATGTTTGTTTGTTCAAATTACTATATGATATTTACTTAATTTGATATTCATCAATGTTTGAAAGCATCAGAGGATACAGTAATTGGTTCCATGTTTACAGTGGAAATATTAGATGCTTGTATTAATAATGAAATAGAAAATCATCCAATTTTTCTCACTTATCAGAAACATTTCATAATTTGTTTATTTTAGCCAATCGGATTGATCTAACGGATTATCTGCTACTAATACGATTGTTAGTCTTTCCGCTCCTTCTGCCAACAATGGCTAGTAATCGTTTGGCTAGCGGCCATCACAAGATCATATTATCTAAATTGGCAGACGGATATTTGATGCGCAGGAAAACGATCGGTTGAAGCAGGCGACTTGATTTAGCGCGTATATTGGAAGACTGGCAGCAGACGACAAATGCAGCAGAAGGCATTAAGTCTTGGTTGTCAGGTTTCATTGATCCGTTATAATTTATAGTTTTAGGGTCTAATATGTGAAGTGGGATAATCGTGACTATGATGATATGATTTAGATTATTGGTTTGTTAACTAAATGATAATATTTATCCTTTCACGTCAGATAATGATAAAACACGAGACCAACACCATCAACTAATGAACGGGAGAGATGACGGAAAGAAGTTTACGTTAATTCCAACGATCGCCATTTTACTTCATCTAATCAACGGCAGCCTATTAATTTGATGGTCCATTTCTCGCCATTTGTAATAATAGTGTTTAGCTTATCATTTATATATTCTCAGACCACATTATTATAGTCAACACAATGGAAACTAAGCCATTAATTTTAGGGCAATCACCAGTATTATTGACGTCACCAGTTGAAATGGCTGCTAAATAAATTATTGTATTTAACAGTGTAGATTATTCCACTACATACAGACTCCACTACATAAATTGTGGGATTCAGATTGACCAAGTCACGTGACAATCTGACACGATCCTTTCTTATAAAAAAAACGTATCAGATTTCAACCTGGTTTTAGCACTGAAACAAATATCATGTTGTACATGACACTTGGGTTGAACACCTTGTTTAAAATCGTGTTAACTACATTTGTCTTTCTTTTATATAGTTTGTAACAGATTTTCTTTGAAATAAATGAGCACAGGATACCATGTTTTGTTGTATGCATTCTCTGAGCATTTAATAAAAGGCTTTTAATTTTAGCTGTACTGTGTCAGTGATAGTTGAAAATGTGAATACTAAATTTAACGCTAACTGGTTAACAAGACCATTATGTTTGAGAGTTTTACAATAATATTTATTTAACTAGACCTGCATGCAGGAATGACGGGTTTCACTGGTGCCAAGTTACTCTTAAACATGTCACTTTCGGTGCCAAGTTACACTGGAACATATGTCACTTCCGGTACCAACGAAACCACTAAACAGGTTTCCAAATTAACATTGCACACAAATAAAATGGACGTAGAATCAACCAATCAATCCAGCAATATCAAGTCATTTTATACATTTGTTACTTGTAAATGATCTTGACAAAAAAATTACTTCCGGTGTTAATGAAAATGTTCAATTAGTGTTATGAAATCAGAAATGGCATACGATATCATATAGTGAAAATTTTATGTAAATCGAATAATAATTGCCACTTTTAAAGACCAAAAAACTTGAAAAGTGACTTGTAGAAAATCTGCTATTTCTCTGCAACCGTACAAGTTAGAAACCATTTTTTGGTATCTGTATGATCGAATGGGTTCATTCTATTTGTTGATTGGCATCAAATACCATAATTTGAAAAAAATTTCAAAACAGACTCATTTGAATAAAATATCTGTTTTGAAGGCTAAAAATTCAGTTTTTGCCAAAATGACGTTACTTCCGGTGATAATGAAAATCTTAAATTACTTGTATGAAATCACAAATGGCATTAGGTATAACATGGTGTAACGTTTATGAAAATCGAATAATAATTGACACTTTTATGGCCCCGAAACCTTCAAAAGTGACCTGTAGAAAACCGTCTATTTCTCGGCAACCGAACAAGTTAGAAACAATTTTATGATATCTATATGACCATCTAAGTTGTATTTATATGTGAATTTAAACCAAAAGTTAAAATTATTAATACATATTAAGTTATTCATGGTTGAATAAAACATTGATTTAAAAAGTTTAAAATGCAGTTTTTGACCAAATGACGTCACTTCCGGTGTCAATTTTAAATTGTAATCAACTTGATATGACGCTACATGCTTTTTGAATCAAATGATGTCACTTTTATAAAAATCCAATAATAATTGACTATTTTACAGGCAAAATAACGAAAACAGTGACTTGTACAGAACTGCCCATTTCTTGGGAACTGCTTATATTACAAACTAATTTTAACATACATTTTCTTCGTATGGATTATAGCTACAAGTTTATAAAACTTACGAAGAAATATTTTAAAATCTGAAAAGCCTGAATAGGTTGTAAATAGGTCAATTTTACACCATTTTTAGCTATTTAATCGAATTTGCTCGAAAATGAAATCGAAATTAAAAAAACTGCTTCCGACATTTTTTGCGCCATGAAAGGGCACACTCTTTGAGTCAAATAATTTTTCCAAAAAATTATATTTGTTTCCGAAAATGGTACCTAACTGTCAAAATTGTAGTTTTTGGTAAAATTATGCCACTTCCGGTGCCGACAGATAACACTTCCGGTAATAAAAAAAATGACAATTGAGACAACGAAGCATATGAACTTTGTTTTATACAAATCGAACAATAAAAAATTAATCTAGGACTGAAAAACTGAATTAGCCAATGGCGGCCAAGGAAAATTACTGAGACAAAATTTTTTAACATTTTTGCACTAGTCAGATGACTCTTTAATTTTGTGCACAATACGACTAAAAAATATTTATAAATAAAAAAGTTTTTTGTAAAATTTTAAATTTTCGAAATTTGGCGCCTAATATCTTCGAAGATTTGTCGAAAATCAAAAATCGAAAGTAGTGTAGCTATGTGCCCTGTCTCCGGCTATGCCAAAATGTATCGAAAGTTAAAATTCAATGATTATTGTTAAAATTACTGCAATATTTTAAAAAACGATAATTTGGTGATTTCGGACATTTCGCATTGTCGCAGAACGTTCAAAATAGCTTTATCCTCTAAGTCACACCCACTTTCCCAGTAAAACCGAAGAAATCGTAACGATGCGACACGTAGTTGCTGAGATCTATTCAAATTGGAATCTGAATAATAATAATAAGAATAACTAGACCTGCATGCAGGAATGACGGGTTTCACTGGTGCCACGTTACCCTTAAACATGTCACTTCCGGTGCCAAGTTACCCTTGAACATATGTCACTTCCGGTACCAGCGAAACCACTAAACAGGTTTCCAAATTAACATTGCACACAAATAAAATGGACGCAGAATCAACAAAATCCAGCAATATCAATTCATTTTATACATTTGTTACTTGTAAATGATCTTGACAAAATTAAATTACTCCCGGTGTTAATGCAAATGTTCAATTAGTCTTATGAAATCAGAAATGGCATACGATATCATATAGTGAAAATTTTATGTAAATCGAATAATAATTGCCACTTTTAAAGACCAAAAAACTTGAAAAGTGACTTGTAGAAAATCGGCTATTTCTCTGCAACCGTACAAGTTAGAAACCATTTTGTGGTATCTGTATGATCGTATGGGTTCATTCTATTTGTTGATTGGCATCAAATACCATACTTTGAAAAAAATTTCAAAACAGACTCATTTGAATAAAATATCTGTTTTAGAGGCTAAAAATACAGTTTTTGCCAAAATGACGTTACTTCCGGTGATAATGAAAATCTTAAATTACTTGTATGAAATCCCAAATGGCATTAGGTATAACATGGTGTGACGTTTATGAAAATCGAATAATAATTGACCCTTTTATGGCCCCGAAACCTTCAAAAGTCACCTGTAGAAAACCGTCTATTTCTCGGCAACCGAACAAAATAGAAACCATTTTATGATATCTATATGACCATATGAGTTTTGTTTATATGTGAATTTAAACCAAAAGTTAAAATTATTAATACATATTAAGTTATTCTTGGTTGAATAAAACATTGATTTAAAAAGTTTAAAATGCATTTTTTGACCAAATGATGTCACTTCCGGTGTCAATTTTAAATTGTAATCAACTTGATATGACGCTACGTGCTTTTTGAATCAAATGATGTCACTTTTATAAAAATCCAATCATAATTGACTATTTTACAGGCAAAATAACGAAAACAGTGACTTGTACAGAACTGCCCATTTCTTGGTAACTGCTTATATAACAAACGAATTTTAACATACATTTTCTTCGTATGGATTATAGCTACAAGTTTATAAAAGTTACGAAGAAATATCTTAAAATCTGAAAAGCCTGAATAGGTTGTAAATAGGCCAATTTTACACCATTTTTAGCCTTTTAATCGAATTTGCTCGAAAATGAAATCGAAATTAAAAAAACCGCTTCCTACATTTTTTGCGCCATGAAAAGACACACTCTTTGAGTCATATAATTTTTCAAAAAAATAATATTTGTTTTCGAAATAAGAAAATAACTGTCAAAATTGTAGTTTTTGGTAAAATTATGCCACTTCCGCCGACGACAGATAACATTATTGGTAACAAAAAAAATGACAATTGAGACAACGAAGCATATGAACTTTGTTTTATACAAATCGAACAATAAAAAATTAATCTAGGACTGAAAAACTGAATTAGCCAATGGCGGCCAAGGAAAATTACTGAGACAAAAATTTTTAACATTTTTGCACTAGTCAGATGACTCTTTAATTCTGTGCACAATACGACTAAAAAATATTCATAAATAAAAAAGTTTTTTGTAAAATTTTAAATTTTCGAAATTTGGCGACTAATATCTTCGAAGATTTGCCGAAAATCAAAAATCGAAAGTAGCGTAGCTATGTGCCCTGTCTCAGGCTATGCCAAAATGTATCGAAAGTTAAAATCCAATGATTATTGTTAAAATTACTGCAATATTTTCAAAAACGATAACTTCGGTGAATTCGGACATTTCGCATTGTCGCAGAACGTTCAAAATAGCTTTATCCTCTAAGTCACACCCACTTTCCCAGTAAAACCGAAGAAATCGTAACGATGCGACACGTAGTTGCTGAGATCTATTCAAATTGGAATCTGAATAATAATAATAATAATAACTAGACCTGCATGCAGGAATGACGGGTTTCACTGGTGCCAAGTTACTCTTAAACATGTCACTTCCGGTGCTAAGTTACCCTTGAACATATGTCACTTCCAGTACCAGCGTAACCACATTGCACACAAATAAAATGGACGCAGAATCAACCAATCAATCCAGCAATATCAAGTCATTTTATACATTTGTTACTTGTAAATAATCTTGACAAAATTAAATTACTTCCTGTGTTAATGAAAATGTTCAATTAGTCTTATGAAATCAGAAATGGCATACGATATCATATAGTGAAAATTTCATGTAAATCAAGTAATAATTGCCACTTTTAAAGACCAAAAAACTTGAAAAGTGACTTGTAGAAAATCGGCTATTTCTATGCAACCGTACAAGTTACAAACCATTTAGTGGTATCTGTATGATCGTATGGGTTCATTCTATTTGTTGATTAGCATCAAATACCATAATTTGAAAAAGATTTCAAAACAGACTCATTTGAATAAAATATCTGTTTTGAAGGCTAAAAATACAGTTTTTGCCAAAATGACGTTACTTCCGGTGATAATGAAAATCTTAAATTACTTGTATGAAATCCCAAATGGCATTAGGTATAACACGGTGTAACGTTTATGGAAATCGAATAATAATTGACACTTTTATGGCCCCGAAACCTTCAAAAGTGACCTGTAGAAAACCGTCTATTTCTCGGCAACCGAACAAGTTAGAAACAATTTTATGATATCTATATGGCCATATGAGTTTTGTTTATATGTGAATTTAAACCAAAAGTTAAAATTATTAATACATATTAAGTTATTCTTGGTTGAATAAAACATTGATTTAAAAAGTTTAAAATGCAGTTTTTGACCAAATGATGTCACTTCCGGTGTCAATTTTAAATTGTAATCAACTTGATATGACGCTACATGCTTTTTGAATCAAATGATGTCACTTTTATAAAAATCCAATAATAATTGACTATTTTACAGGCAAAATAACGAAAACAGTGACTTGTACAGAACTGCCCATTTCTTGGTAACTGCTTATATTACAAACGAATTTTAACATACATTTTCTTCGTATGGATTATAGCTACAAGTTTATAAAAGTTACGAAGAAATATTTTAAAATCTGAAAAGCCTGAATAGGTTGTAAATAGGTCAATTTTACACCATTTTTAGCCTCTTATTCAAATTTGCTCGAAAGTGAAATCGAAATTAAAAAAACTGCTTCCTACATTTTTTGCGCCTTGAAAGGGCACACTCTTTGAGTCAAATAATTTTTCCAAAAAATAATATTTGTTTTCGAAATAAGAAAATAACTGTCAAAATTGTAGTTTTTGGTAAAATTATGCCACTTCCGGTGCCGACAGATAACACTTTTGGTAATAAAAAAAATGACAATTGATACAACGAAGCATATGAATTTTGTTTTATACAAATCGAACAATAAAAAATTAATCTAGGACTGAAAAACTGAATTAGCCAATGGCGGCCAAGGAAAATTACTGAGACAAATTTTTTTAACATTTTTGCACTAGTCAGATGACTCTTTAATTCTGTGCACAATACGACTAAAAAATATTCATAAATAAAAAAGTTTTTTGTAAAATTTTAAATTTTCGAAATTTGGCGCCTAATATCTTCGAAGATTTGCCGAAAATCAAAAATCGAAAGTAGCGTAGCCATGTGCCCTGTCTCAGGCTATGCCAAAATGTATCGAAAGTTAAAATCCAATGATTATTGTTAAAATTACTGCAATATTTTCAAAAACGACAACTTCGGTGATTTCGGACATTTCGCATTGTCGCAGAACGTTCAAAATAGCTTTATCCTCTAAGTCACACCCACTTTCCCAGTAAAACCGAAGAAATCGTAACGATGCGACACGTAGTTGCTGAGATCTATTCAAATTGGAATCTGAATAATAATAATAATAATAATAATAATAATAAGAATAATAATTTTAACAAAAACAATAGTGTTTCACACAAGCTACGCAGTGTGAAACCCTAATAATTTTAACAAAAACAATAGTGTTTCACACAAGCTACGCAGTGTGAAACCCTAATAAGCGATTAAAATGTAGACACAAAACCCCAAGCCGAGTATTCCTTTAAAACTCCACGGTCTATATCTCTTGAGTTGTTAAATTAAACCATTAACGAAAAACTCATCATGTTAAAAAATATAGATTATCAAATTTCTATCAAAAGTGTTAACATTGACAAGATTATTCTAATGTGATCGTTTCGTTAATTCGCCTGTGCAATTTTTATCAATAACCTCTTTATACAATTTTCGTGTTTCGTTTGTTTGCCGTTCAATCTTTGCACAATACAAACTACTCATGCGTGAAGGGAAATTTCGTTTCAATAAAAACTCACTTTGAATTATTGATAACGATGGATTATGGTGAAATTTAACACCCTTTTTATAAAATAGTAAGCACGTCATTTTCAATATGAATACACATTTTCCTTAAAATTGTGTCAAGTTAAAATTATATTAATTACTTTTGTCAAATAGAGATCGGGTAATGACTGCAAATACATTATTTATGACAGTCGTCTATGACTTTAAAAATTTAACGAAATGAAACATATTTTTATCTCAAAAGTGAACAAAATTATATTAGGTATCATAATATCTAATGCATATTTATCAGGAAGGATAATTTACATCATAATTGGAGCTTTATCTTTGCGTTCCGCTTCTTTACGCGATTACCTATTTGTAATGATGTGAAGCAATTTGTGACACTCGGATGGTAATGTGTAGTCATTATTAACACTTTATTCACCGGGTTATCTTCAACTATTCACTTTATATCTTTGCTAAGTCTTACCTTATCGTGCCTAATTCTTGCCTTATCTTTCCATCTTATCATGTATGTAAGTTTTAATTAAGCCAAATAGTGAGTAATTGAGAGAGCTGGGAAGTAGTAGCTGTTTCTAATTTATCCTATCATTGAGTTTCACTTGTAGCCTAATTTACAACATGTTTCAGATGCAAGATAACTTAATTATCTGAAACTTTACTTAAACAGTTATCTTAACAAATTTCACATACTAATCACAAATGCAGAAGTTTTCCCACACTCTACAAAAGCATCAAATCCGCCATAAACTTCAAGAAATGATGATATTATTATTAGAGAAGTTGGTAATACATTAAGAATGTCGCGACATGTACTGCTTCGGAGAATTACATTAAAAGAGTCATGTTAGTTTTGAGATAATATTATTTCTCTCCAATTATAACGAACTATTACATTTCCACAAAATGTATACTAGTGTTATTGTCAAGAATTTATATTACAAATATTGAAATTGTAATACACGCATTTATTATACAAAATGCATGCATAGTTTGCAGCAAACAATGCATTTAATACAAATGCCTATTAAAGTAGACTGAAATGCAAATGATATTCAGTTTATCTATATTTTCTAAATACTTTTTTGCTTATTTCAAATAATAAATGCGACTACATTTTCTGATAGTATTATTTCATTACGTTTTCATTGGGGTTTATCAAGAAACAAATTAAGCGTGAATTCAGGACTGTGTTGTGTTTTCAGAAGATTACTTGTGGTATCAAATATCAGGAATTGGGAGTTCAAGATTGACATCAAAATACCACTAAAACATGTCAGTGTAAAACAGTACAAGTTTGTTTTGTTACTTTGTGTGGCGTTCAAATCGGGTGTTTTAATATTTTAGAAAAAACTGGTTTCATATTTAGAAATATGATATTTAATTACTTAGAAACCAACAAAATGCATGTAAATATCTAATTTCAATTAGGTTAACAATACACTAATACCACTAAACGAAAGGCTTCACATCAAAACAATTAAGCATCGATAAGTAAATTGTAAGCCACAAATAAATAACAAAGAAAGCATTATGTGTAATAGTTTTATATATGTGTGTCGTTATTAAAGATTTCAAAATTCTAATAATGACCAATTTCCTTATTAGTTTTCTTAATACGTCACATGGATATAATGCTCACAGCTGTCTTCTACATCAACTCCTTAAACACTGTCTGTTTAATTCATCTAGCTACTTTCCCGAAACTCACAAAAACACTTAGAAAAAGATTTGTACGGAATTCTCATTCTGTTATTTCTTGATTCGAAAAGAAATAGTGTGAGGTCCATCACCCCCTCACCCCTCAGTAGGTACAACAATCATTATCCTCACCCCCTGGGGAGACATAACGAGGGGGGATCATGCAAGGTTCCGCCCCATCGCGCCTCGTATCTGTCAAGTCAATACACGTAATCAGTGAGCTTTTTATTCCCTAACTGAATGTCGTTACTCCTCACAAAAAAATATCCGTTTTAAGACGGAAATTTCTCAAGAATGTAAATAAACAAATAAAGGACTAAGTCGTAAACAAAATTATCAGAAATTCTACAACTGTTTTAAGTGTTACTATGGTAAAAAGCCAAGCAACAACTTCAAAAAAATAATAAAAACAAACATTAGAATTCATTTAGTACTAATTCGTTTGGTATTTATAAATCAATATCTGTTTTATATTTCTATTATTGGTAGTAGCTAGATATATTATGTATACAGACATGTATTAATCTATTGTATATCATATTATCACGATGTTATATACATATTAAATACAGTAAATTAATAGAGTATTGATCGGACTGCATTTATGGTTATTTGGATTTATTGACTGGAAATTAACATTTTAATTCCAATTTTATTTTAATCGGTTAATGCTTCATATGCATGTTGAAGTCTATTAGAATTATGTTACGCTGACCTTGTTAGGTAAATTGTAAAGGTAATCGTCGGCTTTACGTCATTTTGTGAATGGACAACTTGAGAAAAGTAAACATCTTTTCAATGAGTTAACCACTGAATGAAAGAGACCGACTTAATTCAATTTCAGGGGTTTAAATACACCCTCGTCGATCAAAGAAACGATCTTTAGTTATAATATTTAATCAATGTAGATATGTAAGTATATAGAAATTATATAATATAATAACATTAGTATTACAACAAATGTATGATGCATACATCCCTTTAGCAATTTCATAATTTACAGAGGAACCTGTTACATAAATGCATGTGTAGAGTGTGCTGATTCAATAACGATTGAATAATCTGATTTTAGTTTTTATAAATTTCTATTTCCAAAATATGCAACTTCAAAAGTGCTCACAACTTGTATTTATAGAAATGAACACTATTTTAGTTTCAGAATATTCTTTTATTTCTGTAGAGGTTTTGAAAACCCATTTCCTGATTCGTGACGATGTCGATATTTTAAATTCCCTCAAGTTGCTAATTCTTAGAGACATTAATATTTATATAACATAAGCGTAGTTAAAAACCGCATTGTACATTGCTTTATATACATCTATCTAGATTTGTATACAACACGTTTTATTCTTAAAATATATTCTAAAGAAGTAAATTTTATTGTTTGTGTTTTTTGTAAATATATTTCTGTATGTAGTATAAATTTAGATACACAGGGAACTGAGTAAGTTGCGTTATAAGACAAAATGACTAAATATGTTATTTTTGTAACTTTTATGGGGATTTTCTATTTCCAGAATTCTTAGTTATCTTAATTTGACATGTTTTTTCTTGTCGCTCGCATAACCTCTATCTTTTATCTTATCTGTAAATGTACTGTACATGAAACCGGTACCAAAGTATATAGAGGCCACAATGTGTTACACTGTTTACTTTCTTCCCTAAAATAAGAATTTCATTTAGGTAACTTTTTTCCAATGCCCTCCTTCCTGAACAGTGTATATTAAAGTTTAAAAGACTTCAAACATTTTTTTTTTCTGTGTGTGTGTTTTTAGAAACGCATAGCCTTGTAAGATAATTTAGAATTAAAATATTTTAGTAGTCTAACAGAGATACGGATTTTTTTTTCTCAGAAATTTTACTTTGGGTACAATCGCAACTCAAACTTTGCTCTTTAGAATTTAAGTGCACAAACTGATCAAATGACTTAACACCAAAAAGAGAATTTTAGACAACGGATTAAAATGTATCTATTTAATTCCTTGTTAATGGCGACGAGTGCAATTCTAACTCCAGGGGTTGCTAGGTTTAAACGGTTTTAAGCAGATTTCCAGGTCTTAAAACACGTTTTTGACGTTTCCGTGGATTTAAACTGGAGTATTTCCTATAAACAATATTTCCCCGATGTGTTTCCAGGTTGCAAACAGACAGACACGGTGTCAACTTGAGTACGAATTAATAATTCGAGGAAGGACATACAAGTAACCTGTAAAGTTTGTAATCCTTTGACAAAATTTAGAGTTACCGTTCCTTGGTTATCTAGATATCAAATTTATTTCACAAAAGTTCACCTTGTCCACGAGTTGTCTAAAGATTTGACGAACGAATTTGTTAATCATTTTCTAATAAATAAATTATTACAAAAATTCAACACTATTTTTTCTCAATAAATAAGCTGTTATAGTTCTTGTATAATTGTTACATTTCAACTGAACAAACGCAATCTCATGTCGTTTGTCGTCATATTTACATGTATACATCCTACGCGGCGCTGCATGTGTTATACACAAACATGTATAACGTATTTAATGTAGCAGTGCTGAAATGTTAAATACATTTGTCACGCTTGGAAACATCGTGTTTTTCGGCTGGTTACGGCTGATGGTAGTCCAGATGAAAATGTCAGAGGGTGGGGGATGCTAAACCATCCGATAATAACTAATGCTTTTACAATGTTTCAATCTGGTTTAGTTTTTCCTTCCTCCCATCTTGAAACTCGCTTTACTTTATTTGATGATCCTCTAATATTTTCCACTTGTACCATCCAACATGTGGTTTACGTATCACAACCCGTCCGTAATACCCAGCCGATCCGAATTTTTCTGATGTCTTTTACATATTAACAGCAGCCCTTCATCAATAGTGGCAATGCTTATAATAAGCGAGAAAGTAAGTGTCTGCCACGTTGAAATTTTGAATTCACATCTTAATCATAGGAGGGAATAGAGCTTAGAAATGGTAAATTTCGTGTCAGAGATAAATGAAACGCGACTTTGTAAAAGAGAGTATATATATCAAAATTCGATTTATCATGATACATATTATTCTCAAAAGGATAATATAATATTTTTCTATTTTTGATTTTAAATAACATTACGCGTTCGATTTTACATTCAAAACCATGACAATGCATGGAAATTTACTACACAAAATATATAACAATAACCACCCACGTACTACCTTACATGTAGTTAGTATATCATTTAATTAGTTTGTGAAGAAACAATGGGTGTTAATTGCGTCTAGTTATTGTCTATTTATTTCGAAATTCTTGTTGCGATATGCTCTAGGTTGAATTCAGAATTATTATTAGGGTTGCTACTATTGTCAACTTTCCGAATGAAGTGTTAATTTGCATAAAACATGGAGGCGGTGAGTTTGATGAAACGTAAGGGTGTAAACATCAATGCAAATTTCAATGGAATGTTATTATTTTCTAAAATATCAAATGTTAAAAAATATGAAGAACAAAAAAGAGATTATCCTGGACGATAACACGTGTGTCACCTAGAATTTATATTTTAAAAATTAATTATCATATTTTTTTTTTCAAATCTTTTTAAACCGTGACAGATTTTTGTGTGTATTAAACCGTGTGATATATTTATTTCTGGTTTTGATAGGATCTTTAATTCGTCAAATGTTGTAAAAGATAATGGTATTACAAAAATGATCGGATTACACATGCATGTTTATAAATTTTTCACACTGAAAATGCTACTGATTTTCAGTATAAAAAGGTAAGCAATGTGCATATATAATGCAATCGATATTAATATCATTATAATAATGAATATCTCGTCGTTGTCTGTAACAATCTAAATAGATCGATGGAAACCGAGTTGAGAGCGATATCGTCAGGGTAATTTGCTCATTGATTGTAAAATGAACGCTACACGTTAAATATCTTGTTTTGTTCATATCGGCTATGTCGATTATTTCTTTGTTGTCAGTGGATATTATTAGAAAGCTTTGTTTAAAAAAAGTTCAACCAACTTTGTTTATAATACTGTCTTTGCTGTAAATTTTTATGTATTTTTTTAAAAATATTTTTAATTTTCTAGATAAAATGTAATATTATTATGCAGCTTATATTGATTGTCACAATCTTAATTCATTAATCTGTGAAATTCTAAATACTTTGGTTTAAAAGTAACTTTGATAGTGGTATGAAATATTGCAACTTAATACTCTGCAATTTTATATCTGAATTCAATGCTGTATAATAATAGCCATGTTCTAGATAAAATGTAAGAATTGCCATAATATTATTATGCAGCTTATATTGATTGTCACAATCTTAATTCAATAATCTGTGAAATTTTGGTATAAAAGTAGCTTTGGTAGTGGTATGAAATATTGCAACCTAATACTCTGCAAGTTTATATCTGAATTCAATGCTGTATAATATTTCTAATAGCCATGTTACCTCATTGTATAAATACATGTATGACCAATGATGGCCATGTTAACATCTCATAATGTGTAAGGACTTTACAAGAAGTATTTGTTTATACGTGTAAATAGCCGACAACTGTCAATAATTCTAAGGGGCTTAAAGACGCTTAAAAATCAACAAATTAACACCGATTATCACCCGGCTAACACCAACAATCAACAATCTATCAAGCCTTGATTGATTTTCCTGATCACTTGATCTCTAGTGCTCAAGTCTTAACCTTAATTAACCCATCACTAATTAAATCAAGAAGGAATGGATTTAAACTGATTTTCTCTGTATAGAACTATATTTTGGTGTCATGCATTTAGTTTGGTTATTCCCTAAAGTGTCCTATTGTTTGGCTATTTTTTTCTTTTAGTTCAAAATTAATGACGTCATGACTAATTATTAATTACCATAAAATTGTACAGCATCTAAATACTATTTTAAAATTTAATGACATTAAATAAAGCGACCCTTTATTGTTTACTGGGAAAAATCAAGTAAATCATAAACTAATTTCAAATGACCTATCTCATACATGTAAATAAATATTAAAGTAAAAATCTGTCATTTATACGAGTAATTGCAAAAATAATCAACCGAATTATTCATGTTTTTGTTTTGATTTTTGTTTTTTTGTTTTTGTTTATTTTGTTTTATAACCTATATTTGTTTAATTTATTTAATGAAGGCTATTTCCGGTAATTTTGGGTTATTTTTGTTTACGTTTGGTTTCCTTGAACGTTGTAAACACAAACCATGTATTGGAATCAACGTCTTGGAAAAGCTGGGTGTTCAATATTGACGAATTGAAATTTAACAAAATGTACGCGCAATTTGATAATGTTGTATAGAAGAAAATTTTACTGGGAGTTTTACTTAAAACAGAAGCTGTTTATTTACAATAATTGTTGTTAGTTGTTGGTGTAGACGTTTTAACGACAATTTCAACTTCCTTTAAGTTAAATACACGTGTAAGACATTTTCAAACGTGTTCAGAATCTCCAAATATAACAAAATGTTTTACATGAATGTACACCAACTAAACAACACTGTGATATTTACAATGGGACGCAAGGCACACGACATAAACGTGTACAGTTATTGTTTAGTGACTACTGTAATTGGTGTTAAGAACACGTTCGGAATTTATCTATTTCAATTGCAATATTTAGTGTGTAATTCACGTCATAGACACAATATCAATGATATTATTCACGTTGAAGTACAGGTACTTGTACTACTGTGTAGTCAATTAAGGTGCATCTTATACTATTCTTGTTCAAAACCAGCTCTTTCAACAGAAGAAATTACTTTATATAAATATCATTGAGAAAACAAATTAAAAACTGAAGTTGTCGCTCTAGAGACTATAATGCTACACTGCATTTTGTTCATGTTTGTTATTACACATCATTGCTGTAATTTAAAATGGCCGATATTATTAAATCTTGGATGCAAAAAATCGCTTTTATTAAACTCAAAGTTATCATTTATTATTTATTATTGTAATACACAGTAATGTATAATAAGCTTAAATATTGCAGCAAGCCACATGAAAGACGTATGCAAAATGTGTGTTTAATCATATTAATAAATTAATAACATTTCCTCCATTTTTGTACATGATTTTGAAATTTAAAAAACCTTGTAAACTGCTGTATAAATGCAATTTGATAAAAACATACACACGGCAAAACTGACAACAAACTTTAAGATCATCTTGTATTTTACATGTTGTGGCATATCAGCTTAATGCCACAGTATATTGTATATCTTTTCTATTACACCTACGTATACTATTTTATTTTAAATAATAAATTATATCGAAGTATAAAGAACTTTAAGAACATGCTTTCATAATGTTACAGTCTAGTAGACAGCAAATTTTTTCAAAGGCATTTACATTATACTAAAAAACATAGGTCTAAGATTTAGAATAGTCTCTGTGTTACGCTTTTGTGGGGCTTAAAATATTATATTGTTATGAAACAGATTACTATCATGTAAAACAGGGCGATGACATTAACATAAAATATGTTGTATATTATAAACATTTAACCCGATAAGTCTATTGTTCACTAGAAATATTAAATATCCTTATTTTGAAGGATTTTTGCCATTAGGAAGATTAACTAATGATATTTTAGTCATTGAAAATATTATTGACTACATTATAATGATATTTTAGTCATTGAAAATATTATTGACTACATTATTTAACTCGTCTTGACATCGGCGAAATAAGCTTTTCAAAATGTTCACTCAAAATATATCTAAATTTGCACAACTACCTGCCCAGTTGTGCTATAATTTTAAAAATTTAAGCGCAAAGTCTAACAGCTGAAATGTAAGATACGTTTGTTAATCGTCACTTTAGGTGAGGTTTAAACTATTTATAATTGAGGTTATTAAATGATGCAGTCTCTGAATAGATTATCTCTTGTCTGTAAATAACTTGAATAGCAAATCTCTCGCGAACTTATGACTCAACTAGACCGGCTACGACACAATAAAATTACAATGTACTATTTTTGTTATGAATTAACGACACTGGCGTAAATATACGTACATGTATTTTAAAGAAAAAGTCGAGGTTGTATTGTTTTGGTCGACGAACGGTTTATATTATGATGTGCATGATTACATGATGCCTATATTATTTTAATCACACGACACCACCTGTCTTTACTAACAGCTGAAAGCAAAAAATGTAAAAAGAAAAAAACCTAACCAAATAAAAATAAAGTTTGTACCGACCTGTATGCGTTCGTTTGTGAATTTTAAGATTCTCGCTCCTCGCGAACACTTTGCCACAGCCTGGGAACGGACAAGGGAATGGTTTTTCTCCCGTATGCACTCGAACATGATTCACAAGTTTGTATTTTGCCTTGAACGAGCGGCCATCGCGGGGACACGCCTGCCAGAAACAAGCATGGTTGCCTTGTTCCGGTCCCCCGACATGTTCAACAGTTAAATGAGTCACTATTTCATGCATGGTACTGAATGTCTTATTACATGGTTTCTTAGGTTCCGGTTGATCCTGGTCTATCCACAGACATGTATGTTCCTGTTTGATCGGGGGTCGCATGTAACGAAAGAACGCCCCGGGTCCATGAGGAGACATGTTCATGTGATGAGGGTTGATAGAGTTCATGTGATTAAGGTGTTGCGGGGGGACAAAGTGGTCCTGTCGCTGTCCTCCCATCTGGTTAAACTGATCCGCCCGTGGGTACAGCATCTGACTCTGAACATGGTGTCCCGTAGGGTGGTGACTGGCGTCGTGTAATCCTGGAAAAAGCATATGACTGGTGGCTGGGTCAGGATGGTGCCCCGTGTGGTATCCTGCTGTCGTGGGGGCAAACATACCTGGGTGGGGTGCTGGGTTAGCTTCGTGTCCTGTAAAACCCATGTGTTCACGTCGTAATAAGAAATCTCTTGCAGCATAACTACTGATTTGATGTGAATGGCTGTGTGGCATCCCATATCCGTTACTCTGACTCACAAACTGGTTTGCCTGACCGTGAACTCCGCCGGTCCCGTCCCCCATGTGATGTGGGGGGCTCAGTTTCAGCGCTCCTGGTGGTAAGTGCGGCGTATGAGCCGTATCCATGAATGGGTTAATCATGATAAGTAGTGGTAAATAATTGTACTAGCGGTAACAGTACCAAGTCCTTGTTGTCATTCACGCTGCTCACCACTGCTGTGAATTTGGTAGAAATCTTGTCAGTAGAAAGTCAGTGTACATCGACTTGAAGAATCTTATAAAAACTCCACGAGATAAAACCACGTTATGTCTCCTACTAGCTGATCACTCACTCTTAATAAACAAAGTCCAACATGCTACAGTGAGAAGACAAACATGTCTATATCTACTCGTGGGCCACCGAACGGCTTACACACGGGATACAGAATCAAGGGCGGGCCATCACCACACGTTCATTGGAGCACGCAACGATGATTGACAGCTTACGCTACTGTCTTGTCAGTAACGCTGCTCTGATTGGTCGTTGACCGGATCTCTTGGGGCGTGGCTTGCTGTGAAGTAAGCCGTCTGGTTTGTGGGGATCCGGCCTACCCGTTGATTTTCCCTTGTTTTCTCTCGATTTTCCCCTTCATTCGAACTCAACAGATTTATAATAAAATTTTCAACATATCTCTCTCTTGTTTTCTGTAGTAAAATATTTTGTTGTACATTTGACGACGGGTTGTCGCACGAGTAAAGCACGGGCGCCTCTCTTATCGAAATAACAGAAAGTTAAAAGAATATGTCGTCTAAATTAAAGATGTTGAGAAAATCAACAGAACTAATACACTGAAGTAGAAGGACAAACAGTATGACAGAATGCACATTTCTTGATTTTTGCATTTTTAGGTCTATAATGAATATCCGCATATTTCCTTTTCAACTAATTTCATAAGAAACTCAATGTTTTAAAAAATGGTATTAATCTCTTTACTGTTTTCGTTAACGAGCGTTAGGGTATGCTATGAAACGACCATGAAAGGTGTTTGAAAAAAGTATTTTAGTTAAATGCGCAATAATAACCAGGTTTGTGCGATTTTTAAAAAAGATTAAGAGTAAAAAGGATAACACTAATGATCTGTATTTCAGTTATAAATAACTGGATGTTATTCGTGACAATTGTGGCGAGCAGAGATTTAAATTAACGATTTTGTTATTTCCTCAATATTTGGTTTATTTTCATATTTTCTCTTACTAATTTTATTTAAGAGTCATAATGTTAATATAACATTGTGTTTTTAAAAGATTACCGTTTCATATATATGTGATGTGTTTGGTTTTCAGGAATATATTTGAGAGAAAATTGTATGTGCTTGGATGTCACAAAACCAAAGACAAAGTTACATAATTTCCAGATACACGAATTGCAGTTAATGGGAATTCAAAATATCCCATACTTTTAAATTATTTTATTCAAATATATTACATTTAATTTTAAATGATGATTTTGTTAATAGAGTATGTATAACTATGAAGTCAGGGATACATTAGTTTAGTACTGTTACACGACAGATACTTAAGTATCATACAGGGGAGGTACATAAGTATATTATAAAGTGAAGTACTAAACAGGGTATAAAAATAAATAAAATGTAAAATTGCTACATGTCTACATTAATAAAGCTACAATTTGCTGTTCGTGAGAAAATATATGTTAAGCTGCGTTAAATCACGTCTCGTGTCACGGGATAGATTAACGACAGATTAGCTAATCCTTTTCTACTGGGTAATCTCTTTATCTGGGGAAATTGGAGTAGTGAATAATAAAGAAGTTGTCAGTACTTGAAGGGGATCAAGTTGAAATAAAGATAATATTAGGATAGACAATGGTGCGAACAGTCCATTCACCAACATAAGTATTTTACATCGGAAATTGAGAAGGCGGATTTTTATTGGGATCCATGCGAATGATTTTGATCTATCTGAGAAAGCACACTTATACATAATATTGAATTATGATTAAGTGCATATTGATCGCCATAGACTTGACATCATTGCATATTTTTTTTCTATAATCATTTAGTATTTTAACCAGTGAGATTCCCTTCTTCCATTTCATAGAAATATCCATAGTGATTCAGGTCTCATAAGAAAATCATAGTGTTTGTATTTTTTACGCCAATCCATCACGTAAATCAGGATTAAACTATAAAATAAATTTTGTCTCGAAAAGTTAATACATTTTCGGGTTACTTTAACCCAGGTTTACAAAGCAATCTTAGACTTAAGTTTAGAATTTACCCAACTTTCAGCTTCTGTTTGTGAGAAGTATCTTTGATCCAGAAGCACAAAAATGTGCATATACATAGTTTCTTATTGATGTATTTGATACATTAAAACAACAAGAGTTTGATAAAGGGCTAAAGCTAAAATATGGCGAACTATACTGAGCAATTTCTTAAAGAATGCTTTGTAAACTCAGGGCCTAGTTGATAAAAAGCAATACTTAATATTCATCAGTGGGTGCAGAGAAAATGGTAACTAAAATTTTGCCTTTTCGTGACGCTATGTATTTAAATATAGAACATTATTCATAGATACCTTTATTTCACAGCAGAGGATCAATTGATTCAAATGTTCAATGATCGGCGTTTTACCTTTTAAAAAAATCAAATGTAAAAAACACTACAATTATCGATTCAATGGAAAACCTAAAATACTGTGTCTCTATTCAAATCAAAAACCTACAAAAAAATCAAGAAATGAAAAACGTTTGTGCAACCGCAACAAGAAAATGTAAAAGAAAAGTGAATAACTGAGGGTTAAATCTTGAAGCGAGGTGAATGAAAACCCCTCGGGTTAATCGCATCTACTTTGTAAAATTTCTATAGAATGCTTTAGTTGGACGTAAATTGCCGTAAAGAAGGTTCACTGGTCGGGACTCTTTCTTGTTGGGTATTTTTTTTTAACATCTGACTGGTCGCGAGGAGAAGTTTCTTTAAGAGTTTGTTCAAATCATTACCTATCAGTGGGAGTCTGAACGAGTAAGGAGTACTTATTTATTGTGTCGTTTTGTCATCACCTCGGTAGGGGCTATTTACTCTCTTTCTGTAAACTAGAGTAAGAAAATAATTACTGATCCCTCATGTAATAGTCATATACACTGTCGTGTGGTTAGTTAGTATCTCAATAATAAAGTGTAACTCATAAAGCAAATATTTTTAGTGTTCTTGATCTTCGATTTGCTCTCTATTTTCTTTTGGAAGAATCCCTTATGTTGTATGTCAACAACTCAGCCAGTTTCGTATAAATTAGAATAAATAATACCCATAATACCCATATATACAGACTCTATGATCAACTACTCGGCTTGTTTTCGTATAAAAAAGTATAAACAGTGCAAATAAACAAACTCTATTTTCAACAACTCGGCTAGTTTCGTATAAAATAGTATTTAAATAATGCCCATACATATAAACTCTATACTCAACATGAATGTACATGTAGTTGCAACCTCGTGGGTTTTCTCTGGGTCCTCCAGTTTCTTCCCACAGCTTAAGACCCCTATGCGCAAGCGAATTATTGAAATAAAATTAAACCATGCGAAATGACCTAGTTTGTGTCTAGTAGACGTTAACGTTAAACCCATTTCTCTACCCCCCTCCCTCTACCCCCCCCCCCCTCTCTCTCTCTCTCTCTCTCTCCGTCTCTCTCTCTCTCTCTCTCGCGTAGTTGCAAATACGAATACATGTACAAAAAAAACAAAACACCTTTGTAAAACTCATCCATAACAGCTGATGCTTCTTAAAAGAGAGAGCACCCACTGCCACCAATATTATATAGAATCAACAAAAAAACTGTGTAAAAACCGAACAAGTTCACCGTTTACAATGTTTTTTATTTTCATTTTCATTAAGATATGACTAACTAGGATTATGTCTACATAACAAAATATAAACAGAAAACATAGCGAAATAGTGACAAATAATATATAATACAGGTCTGGATGTTTGCGTTTATTCCTATATGGCACCACGGTATATACTAAACAAAATGTCCTGCCTGGCACGTCTACAACCATTATTCAATCGAGCCTATCTATATCTTTATCATTAATTCTTCATTAAAAAATCAAATAAGTTTTTCACGGAAATAGCATATTGGGCAAAAAGAAGAAACGGCCAATTGCGGGTCTGGCTTACGGTGTACAAACAAAGCTAGAAAATTTACACTCTCTTGCAAATTAAAATTGGGGTTTATCGCAGGGGAATTGCGATTGCTCCCGCTATCCAAACACAACACCTAATTCCGTTCCTAATGAGCCTTAAAGACAATCAAGGTGTTTTTCTAAGATCTAAACAAATCAGTTTATTACCTGTAATTAATTAATTTACTTTGATCTACACCGCCCCGCGAGTCGCCCAGGTAGTTATAATTCGCAGTTTGAGGTTTTTAATTTGATATAATGCTTTATTGGCTGTGTATCATCATTTCTAAAGCCAGATATATTTCGTCTTATTTCTTCTTTTGAAAATTATACCCGTTGTTTTAATGGAATCTAAGAACACTTTGTCATGTTAATGTTCCATAAGCTAAATTAGGTTCATACGAAACTGACCTGTTTAAATTATCGTGATATCAAGGTGTTACAAATTACATATTGAATTTAGTGAATATGTTAATAGCATATATCTACAAAATAAACATTTTATTGACGATGGGGAAAAATTACGCCGTTCTGCAATCCTAGTCTGCACATAAGATGTTACATGACCGTCTTGTGTATCTACAAAACGAGCATTACACAACCTAAACGTGTACTGCTGCTGTCATACTCCAGTTCAGGTGTTATCGCCATAAAACAATCATAACATTGTATATCAAAAGACGTTGTTTACTGAACAATCTAAGTCTTCCAAATTTGTGTGGATCATAAAAACTCAAAATACACGTGTGGGTTTTACATGACGGGCAGGTTCTACGAAAGACCAAATTACACAAGTGAATAACACATCAGCATATTGTATATTAACAATTATCGTAAATATACTGAAATCTCTTTCATACAAAATCGAAACTCTTCAGATCTGCACGACCAATAAATTACAAGTTGTAGAAAGACGTTTGACATTGAATTAACTTCATAAACCCAAGTTTAGTGAAGTGACTAACGTTCAATACAGGATAATCTTAATTCCTGAACCCCCAATAATACACGTAGTATACCAAACAGTTTTTTTCCTGTACTTTCTTTTGCAATACCTTCAGGAATGTCCTGTAAGTATAAATCAAGTAATATTTGAAAACAACATAGAATATCAAGAATACACATTTATCTATAGTTCATGGGGGTGGGGTGGAATACCACTATAAACAATATGAATTCCGCCTTGCTATCTCGTCTTGGTAAACGATTTTGAGTTAACTTTTGTTAGGGGGTTAGGTATTGCATTTGTGTACTGAAAGCAATAGTTATTTTGTCAGTTTACCTTTCACTGCGTTGAAATTAACACTATATGTGTAATCTATGACACCATCATACTTTGTCATTGTGTCTCGCGAATACACACTTTTGAACAAATTTATTTGTTTTGTTAGAAACGTGGATTTATTTATTTTATACAGAAACGACTATTGGCATTAAATGTTGAATTGTCTAAACATAACAATATTCATCATAGACTAACTTATAGTTTTGGAAATCCCAATTTGTAGCATATCATTGATTGTCATTTGGAAGTCATAACGTATCTTGTAACATTATGCTAGGTCCGAAATCCCCCCCCCCCCTCTTATGGTCATAATCAAGAAATTTGATTAGGGTTATCAAAAGTTTCTAATCTGCAGTCGGGAGTAAAACGTGCCTTTAAATCTAAGAGATCTGATAATGATAACTGGTTGCTTTAGTCTACACCCAAGATCAAATCTCAACCAGCAATACATCGGGTTTGGAACCATCTGTGTATGTTGTAAGTTATCTATCGAAGAACTGATTTGCATTAATTAATGAAATGTCATCAGATATTGTCTACTTAATTAGATTTACTAATATTTTAATTGTCTTCAGGTTGTAGACAAACTTCTCCCGATGAAGACGGAGTCAGTCAGAGGATGAGGATGGCGTCCAGATTGCCCGGATTAACAGTTCAGTGTTTAACTAATCACGTGATAGATCATCACAGCTCGGACAATGGCCATGTTGTTAAACCGTGTCACGATTAGAAGAAGGAAATATACTGTTACAAGTTCAACATTGTTTTAGCCAAGTGTCAAATGTGGAAAAACAATAATCGCCAATTTTTTGACAGGATTATTTGATCAACGTTATATGTCTATATGTTATATATAGTTGTAAGTCTTAAATAGTAGTCAAACTTAAATAAATGTTATAATTTAAAAGTTTCATTACAATTACCCCCAAAGATGCCAGGAATTAACAAACGAAATTGTAAAACAATAAATCATTTTTTCTTTCATTTTAAAATGACAAAATATGTAAAGGAAATGATTATGAAAATAATGAGAAATGCAGATTTTTGGAATATTCTTTTTTTTTTGATACATATAAATAATGATATGTATCTACACAAAAATTAAATTAATGAGAATTTAAATCTAATCCTTGAAATCCCTTTTTGATAATTATTCTAATGATGGAACCCTTTCAAAAATATGTTTAACATGTCGTGTATCCAAGTCATTATTAAACACTTAATATAGAAACAGATGCAGCAACAACAATTCATTTGTCACATCAACACGATGGACTAGAAATCAGGAACAATAGGTTCTCGATCTGGAATACTGAAAGAATATTCTCTTGCATACACAATGACGTGGAGATTAGATAATGTCTCTTAATCTCTACTTATTTTACCAAAATACTGAATTAATTGAGCATAATAGGTAACATATTGGAGTCGGGATTAATTGCGTCGCCCCCCCCATTACAATTGCACACTGTCCTTGGTCACTTGTCTATTATATGCTGAATCCATGTAATGACGCTTTAAGACATAATATTTTATCGAGGAAAAGCAAAGGAAATCACGAAACCATTCTCGTGAAATGGTATAAGAGGTGCTTTACCTGAAGTATGGGCGAGGTTGTTAAGATTTATCATTTTTTTTATCATATTGTTATATCTCAAAGTTTAAAGTGTTGACAGATTATCGCCCTATTCATTTGTTTTAAAAGTCTAACATTTTGTGCTATATTCATGATAAAATAAAACTGACAAAAGAGTAAAAATTGTTAACTCATGCTGGGAGAGGACTAGTCGTTCGTATGGACCCAAAACAGACCCTTTGTACAAAATGCTGTTGATATTGATGGGTAGCTAAAGAAATACAGGGATACTTGACACAAAACTGGTCATACTTTATTTATAGTTACAGTTATTTCTTGTATAGGCCTACACCTAATAAAATTATACCTATCAGAATTACTTTTGTTAAATTAAAGTTGACCCATTTAAAACTACTGTTTATTACATTATTCTTTCTTCTTTTTTGTTTGTTTCTCCTTAACACATAAACCATATAAGATTACCATTCTTTGAACAATATAGACTCCCATGAATGTACTGTATTCCCATTTTTCTCACAAAAAAACTAACTTTACTGTATATAAAGTAGAAATCATATTTGCTTGAATAATTTTATTAGGGGTAAAAAGTTCAAATTCAGAATTAGAAATCTTTTAATAAAAATGGTACACATATTCTCATAATTATGCGTTAGATAGCATACCACGCCAAAGTATGTAGACGAGGCACAGTTTGACATTCAAGATATGTATGACCCTCCTGATATACGAAATGAACCCCGTTAAACTATGAAGGGGGGGGGGGGGTACGGCGGGAACATTTAAGTCATGACAATCGAGACAAAGAGCATACTAACACAACCAGTTTCTAAATAGAATTTTAATACTAATGTACTTGTATTATTCGCAACAAACCGCAATTAAAATACATGTGGTTAAATGATTGAAGAAGCCTAACCACAAAGACAAAAACAGCTTCTGATTGTCACGTATCTCGTACAAATCAGCACGGCATGGAATTTAAATCACGAACTAGTACTGCACTGTTCAGTAATAGAAACTATTATTTTGTTGTCAAAAAAATCATATTTGAGTGGAAGGTTATTAAAAATGGTGATTAATAACAATCAACTTCCTCTTGCGGTTAAAGGATGCTATTTGTCTTACGTTGAAACAGAACGTGAAATACAACGGACCTTAGCCATTTTATATATGAAATGTAAATATAACATCAATGATAATGTAGATCATCAATATTCCCAACTCTGTCCTTCGCTAGAAAAAAACCTACAGAAAATTTTATCAAGTACTAAGACGTATCAAGTTCACACCTTCTTGACCCAAATCTTCAAATTTTATCGATAAATAGTGATATCTTATAAACAACACCTAGAAGATACTGGTAGAATTGTTGACGTGCTGAGATACGTTACGTGTATATTATAATGATCGACCCTAAAAGATTATTAGCAAGTTTTCAACAGTTTCATAACCAGTTTCACAGTGAGGAAAACTGGTATTTATAATACAAGCAGTTTATTACAAATCGTATAGATAGAATATTAGCCGTCAATAGATAGGCCCCTGTGGCATGCCACAAAATTGTTGTTGTGGCATTGCGAATACAAAATTGTTTTCTGTATTCGAACAGTTGAGTAAAAAGCTCTATGCGTGTACTCTGTATTCGAACAGTTGAGTAAAAAGCTCTATGCGTGTACTTTAATTGATTGTTTTTACGTTCATTTTATCACAAAATTAATGTTTTTATAATCAACTTTAAATTGATATAAAGACACATCTATCATCGATTGTTCCGTATTCATTTATATTCTTTCATGCTGCCTTTATCTTTACCTTGAATATTTCCCTTAGTTAAATCATACATTCCTAAATGCAACTCTTGTTTCTATGTCGGCTGTTTATCTGAAAGTCAGATGTTTGCCTCGTTAATCACAGATTGTCGTACTTTTATTTACAGAGACCAACTTAAGGTGCGAATTGTGATTTCAAATTGACATAAAATAGCTTATCAAATTCCTAATGCTCTTCACAATTATTAACTCACTTCATACTTATTCGTTTAATTTTGAAGTAGTTCGGAGAGTGCGATATATTTATGAGAAATGCTTTTATTAGATGTATCTATAAGTGATAACTGCTAAGGGCAACTCGATATCTAGTTTATTTCCGAATTTACAGAGAAACGAAACATCCAGTTAACAGTGATCATGTACATGTGATTGGTGCCCACATGGGGCGAATATAATTTTAATATTGATCACCCACCATGATGTAATTCTGTCGGTGTTTTCATGTTCTGGGGCTACCGTCTATCCGAGAGCTTACGAAATCCAATCCCAAACTGATTTGCGTATTCATTGACGAGCTCATGTACGGGATAGGATGTGTTTGTAATTGTATGTAAACTTCTAGACGCACCTGAAGGTCAACAAGGTTCTCGAACCATGTTACTACTATGGCCTAAGAATATGTTGGGTGGAAAAGGCAGGTTCATCACATCTTTCATTTCTCGTATATCTCTGGTTAGTCGGATCTAAAAATAAGCGGTGTTGTAATAAATTGATCTAACGGGGATTAAAGCGATGTTATCTGTTTGGATTTCCGGCTGCGTTTAAAATCTGTCAATCATTTTTAAGAGATAAAATGATAGTGTTCCGAGAGACGTGGACCTTCATTTGACTCGTAGACTAGAAAGACACATGAATGGGTCATCGGTTGTCAAAAACAAGTCTTACAAATAGAACGTATAAAAATCAAATGACCATGACCTTTACATATCGAAATCCCACATTTTAATGGTTTCAAAATGTTTTTTCGCGACCCAGACGTTGGTCCAGATCCCACTTGTAAATAGTAGCAACCATTTGTGCATTAAGGTCATTTGAATACTAAAAATATACACACTGAAATTGCACGAGAAATTCACACCCTTTCATTGCGTTTAACTCAAGAAAACACTGCAATAACAGTTCATTGCGCTCCGTTCTTTATAATATTCTAGACGTTATACAATATGTACTGTTTTCCTTAATAAATAAGTGCACGTATCTGGAACAGCATCTTTTTATACGCCCACAAGTATTTATATTGATTTTGAATGAATTTTGATAATTGTACAGCTAAATCCATAATATTAAATATTTCGTGTACTAAACGTTAGAATGTGCCAGAACTTTATAAAAACCAAACAAATCCTAATGATTTTTGATAATTACTTAATATGCGACAACTCTCATTGACTGCCCGGACGATTTAACTGCTGGTGGGCGTATGTTTCATTGCATTGCAACCTATTTTTTGCTATTTTTTTTTATTTCAAATCATATATTTTAAAGTGATATAGATACATAAACTTAAAACTATACCACAATAGTTTCACACACGACTGATAAATATAAAGGGCGGGAAGGATTTGCTATATTCAATATTTTAATCTATCGTCTGATGTCTCCGGGCAAGTAATTGAATCCAGACCAAGACAAACGCTAACACTATTTCAAGGGGTTTTCCCCTCAAGTATAAAAACGTTCACACCAAAAGGTGTTAAATTGAGTCGACATTTTACTAAGAAATGAAGAATCAAGTTCGTTCCTTGAGCTGTTTATGCACACGGACAATATAGAGTTATCAAGCTAGTGTTATTATCTGCTAAGTGAGGATAAGCATTGGATCTTTTTTTCCTCAGAGATAATTTAATTCCCCGAACGGATTACTTTAGAATAGCTTTAGTGAATGCACTTCAATATACATGTAGAACTCGCTAATAAATGTTTTGATAATTATTAATCTCAACAACATATATAGTGATTGTCTTCATACTCAACAGTTCAACATTCAAAAGCTGTCTGAAATTTATCCGATTTTAACATCTATATAATGAAATGTTGTAAACTTCAATTGATTATTTATTTATTTTTTTGTGTGTATTTAAATGATATTTGTAATGGAATTATCTTTTTCTGTTCTATTTTCACGAAATACAAATAACAAGAAACTCACAATAAAGTACATATTGAGTAAACAACGGTTACTTTCAATATATCAGATGCATAACCAGATAACAATCCAAACAATACAAACATTTATTATGTATGTTAATATATTTCTCATTTTATCAAATGGCCAGAATCAAACTTCGGGATTGCTCCATAAGGAAATGTTCAAATTGTTTTAATCATTATTCTACAACGCGCAGTAAAATCTGGACAGATTGAGTGCGACATTCAGACATTAATATAGCATTATAGTTTCAAATATGCCTTAAAACAATCCTCATCTTAACCATACCAAATGGATCATTTACAAATTACCCACAATTCCCTAGTGACATGTCTTGTTGATAGTAATTTACAGCATTTCTCTCCTCCCTAAAGAGATTAACTCCACTTAAATGTGTAAGTAATGGTAGACTTAGTGTATCATCAGCATAACAAGACATACGTCTCAATTGTTTAAGACAATGACTAGTCCCTAGGGGAGCGATCAGTTTTACTCTCAACTCCCCTCACAGCGAAATCACCCGTCAATCAATTCTAAAATGGCGATTGTAATTTTACTAAAGGGTCTCTACACTAGAATTAAACACAACCTTGCAATCAAGATGTAATTTGGGAATTGGAGCCAACAACTGAGTAATTTCATCGAAACAAAACACCATATTGTAGGCAATATTACGCCAAGATTTTAACCAGATTTATTTCAAATCCATTCAAGTGAAATAGCTTTTCTGACATCTAGCACCATTCTACTGCAATTAATTCTAATGTTTAAAACGGCGTTGAAAAATCAAAAATCTCCTATTATATGTACACCGATTATTGTACATAGATTTCTTATTATGTGGGAAAACAGGATTCAAAACGACATCGGTATTTTTCTTTTTGTTGGACTAGGACAATATTCCATTCTGTTTATTAAGCACTTGATCAAATGCCACTAGAAATATTTAAATGTCATAAGCACGGAAAGTTAATTAATGTTTGACAGGTACCTTTTTGAATTGTGGCACGGGTAATGTCTATGAACTCTGCTATATAAGATTCCTGCTATATAAGACGGGTTCCCGCGTAAGACATTTAATGACGATGTCAAAGGTTATTTCAGAAGACTTTTTTTCAATAATTTATAAAGTTATCTGTAGCAAGTTCAGGTTGTCATTCGATTAATAAGCACGTGACACGAGATACGAAACGAAGGCTAAAACATGAATCCAACAGAGCCAGATATGGCGACCCACCAGGTCATTAGACGTAAACATAGAAAACGTGCATACAACACGAGATTTGACCCAGCATGTGTTGGCAAGAAAACACGGAACGTTGTTAATTTGTAAGATAAATTGTCAAGAATTACTTCTTACAGCGGAAGGATTTTTGTTTTAGCTCTGATCAACTGTAATGATGGTAATTATCCAGGTTTTGGCCTCGTGCTGGGTGGCAGGATTTATACAAATATTTCATTCAAGGAAAGTCAGCAAAAAATAAACTTTGTATTCCAATTGACACCTACGAAAGTTCTCGAATTTAACCAAGAAATTAAGCCGTGAATCCCAATAATTATTATTTAGCATACAGTTCAAGCAAAAGAGAAAGAAAAACAGAACCTCGTGTGCTTCTGCCATTAACTGGAAGCAAGGTAAACAAAATAATATATCGGGACACTTAAAAAGGTGGTATATGCAATATATATTTCCCCGATAGGCGTGTGATGTTATATTATAAAAAATACCGCAAATTTGTCGATAATTCTTGCTCATTTTAACACTAAATAGCGTATTTTAATCTGAGTAACTATTGAAAATAGAGAGGAAAACTAAATTAAGCTGTCGAAAAATTGACATAATTATCCTATAATATCAAGCAGAAAACAAACAAATAGGAATTTGGCATTTTGAGCGAAGAGAGAGCGAGACATGGCGTCGCCTTGAGCCATATTAGCATGGTAATTTGGTTCAAGTTAAAAGTAGTGAATAAGAGTTGCTGGATGTTACGAGTCGTATTGAATATGAAAATAAACCCTCCACGGGTTAAAATAGTTCGACTACCAAAAGGTCAAGCAAATTAACACTTTTTGTTTAAATTGTTGTAATACATACCGGAAGCGGTTTGATACTCTAGTAGTCCAGAACAATTAGTCCCTGGCAGCATTCTGAAAAATATCAAATATAATGCACATGAATAAAGAATATACGATACAAGTAATATTGGTGTATCACTACTGTGACTCAAACTAAGGAAAGCTACTTTCACAGTCTGATATTAGTGAATGTAGCGGTAACGAAGGTGGTATAGATGCAAGGCACTGTGGGATAAAAACAGCAACAGCAGGAATCAAAGTACCCAACTGAGACTAAAGCCATGCACAATGTAAATAACACATTAAAACACGGTTGTCCATTTCATAAGTACAACAAATAAATTAGTAACCTAGGCTATGTGAACTAGCTCAATAAAAAGTGGTACCGTGGACACATTGAGGGGTAAAAATGCAACGCACCTTGCATAAGCGTTTTGACAAAGTAGGCAGAGAAGTAAAAAGAAACAAAAATCACCCGAGAATTAGTTGCTAGATTTGGTTAAAGTAAACGTTATCAGGAATAAAGCTGCTAGGCTGAACAATAAAAGTTTGTTGTTGCTTCGTTTTACGTGGGGGAGGGGGGGGGGTCGTCTGTTTCACCAGATATGAAACGAATGTAAATGCGAGACACTATACAGATTGTATTGTTTTCGGACTATATTGATCAAATTCTAAACTTTATTAATATCTAAACGTCATTGAATGGGTTACTTTGTGAAAGAGGAAATGACGTAAAGTAAATACACCAATATACACATCCCGCAGCAATTCACTTGCCGATGATGATTGGTTAATACCTTCAACACTTCTGCTTAATTGTTTAATGGTGGGAAAGTGACAACAAATAAATAAGAGGCCCTTTATAGTAAGTATGGACCGTCCTGTCAACAAATTAATGTTAGGGCACTTAATTAGTCCAAGTTGTGATAAATCTTTATACAATCTTCTTAGACAACGTACTTTATACCATATAATCAACAACAGCTGCTTTCTCCTCATTCCCGCGCTTTTGCCATCGATATTATCTAATATTTAAGAGGTGGCATTAATAAAACGTGTTCCTATAACCCCACTAAAACGTATAAAGTTAAAATGCTGTGTAGGAACTGACACGTGCGATGTAAGTATTAACTTGCAATAAAAATATAAATACACATTGATGACTTAAATTGATCCATTTAATGGTTCCAGTATGGTTTTTGGTAGTTCTGGTTGATGGTTGTAGCTTGTTTGTAAGCTTTTGACATTTTCATCAAAATCTAGTAATATTTAATTCGTTGCTTTCAACATTTTAATTTTTAATGTTTAATTGCATTTTCATCGGAATCCTTAAACGTTTAAATCATTATTTTCTACTTAAGGGGCAAATAATTGTTCGGCATATGTAAATTGGGTGAAATAATTTAAAAGGACACGGAACATAGTACCTTAAACCAACATAAACGCGTCCATGTTTTACTATAATTGCAAATCTGACGAGTAGCAAAAGCCCTATTTATTTGGGCAGTTTTTTTTTTTTTAAATAAACAGACATTCTAATGAATGTGCAGAAAAAAATCAATAATTGATTTCAAAAAGTTGCCTTTGTCAAAAACGCATGCTTGGAGGATATTTCGCGATGTAATAAAATCATATATTTAGTTAGAAGTTTATATAATGTCCATTTTTTATTTAAATTAATATCTAACTTAAACACAAGCAACACGTCCGAGTTCGACCCTTTCGCCTTATAATAATATAATAATGATAAGAGACATGTAGAAAAGGGCGGGGGTGATGAACTTTCACACGTGTATGGATTAGATACGACTTAACATGATTTCATATCAATATTTTTATATTTTGGCAAGCATATGTTATAAATTATTATTTGTTGTTATTTTATGCGATTAATTGTTTATGACGTATCAAACTCATGGTTTGTGTTTACATGTGCATCTATTTATTCTGTTAATACAAGTGGATATCTATATTTCAGTTCTTATTCTTGTGGAATTCCCACATAAACGTCTGGTCATATGCTAGAGCAGGATGTATTTCTCTGTAATTGACTAATTGATAGATATGAGCACGTGAAGACCACCTTGAGGTGAATTAGTGTCACCCTTACGTCATAACGTGTCAATGATGAACGTAACATGGCGCTGCAAGAGTACTAAGATGTGTTCATTGTTGGTGGGATTTTCCACATGATCAGTCAGTAATCCAAGTGGAAAATATATTGAACTTATTCCACCTCTACTAATTAGTTGAAGTGTCGTTCCGATTTCTGTCAAACGAGATGAAGTGCAAAGGTGGCTGGTTTGGTATTTAGAATAATCCGCCATCTTGAAAATATATGTTGAATAGGCAAGTATGTATTATCTGTAGTTGTCACATACTTATAGACTAGTTGTTGACATTAAACCAGTTAGCCGTTCACAGATTCCTAACGAGTTGCTTTTGTTCGATTATATCAATATTCCCGTGTTCCTATGTATTTGAGAATGGCTTATCTAGCGTGGGGACTTAACAAACTAGGTCATTTCGGGACTAACATATGGTTTACCTTTCTTCCAATAATTCGCTTCCGCGTAGGGGTCTTTAGGAGTGGGAGGAAACCTGAGGACCCGGGGATTCAAAACCGCGACAGTTGACTCAATGACGGGCTTTACGATACAGTATGCACGTGCTAAACATTCGGCCATCCACCACCACCGCTCTTAACAACGGGATTAGGCGTTCAGTTAAATAAATGCGTCAATAAGTCCTTAAATAGGTCATCTAAATTCTATGGAAATGTAAGAACTAAAAGTTTGGATTATGCAATATTATTTGAAGATAATGCCAAATATATTCGAAACATTTGTCGTATTTTTGTTTGTAACGAAGAAATACTTGAGATTAATCTCCCTCCGATTTTCAAGCAAATGTGTTACTAATGTCTTATTAATTGAGACGGTTAAAATTTGCCACTTAATTAATTATACTAATTGATGTCTGATTAACGTCAACCTAATTAACTGGTGGGGACATGCCGTCATAGTACGATTATCCAGTCTTCCTTTAAGTTACCGTCCATAGGTATTGTGAAACTCAGTAATTAAAATAAATGGATACGACCAGTCATGTTGATAGCATGTCGCCATTTTATTTTTATGCCCAGGGTGTAGATTTCGACACATTCGAAACCCTTCATCACTTTAGGGTTGACATTTCCACACGTCATCAAGTCAAGACGACAAACTATCTCAATTTCGTAAATAATTGTTCAATTTTGTAACCTTGATAACTACAGTGTTCCACTTTTGTCAACTATTGGTGATAATTCTGCGATTTATAAACAATATACAGATTATTTGGCATTTGATTATTTTCCCAGTCTCGAGTGTCGTTTTGGACTAACTGTCAGCATATCTATTTTCTACATAAACTTCAATAATATACCCTCATATTGTTTTCTGACGGTATTGGTAAGTAAATAGCGCAAACGGGTCTGAAATCGAAGACATTTTTATTCGTTGAAAACACAAAAGGATTTAGATACATAGCAAACTGATTTTTGATCAAGGTTGTAAGTGAATTTAAAACAGCTTGGTGTTAACAAACGGTCTATTATTGACATAGTGACCCCTACCCTAAATATAATTAACAGTGTCATGTCTAAAACAAGTTGGAAGTATTCTAAACTTGCATTGCCTTTAAGAAAAAAATAAAATGGCGCATGTTCCTGATGACGAATGCATGCTATATGACAATCTCCTGTTAATGTTGTTTATTTACAGGTTTGAGGTTAATGATACAAATAAAGTCTACTTGTTTGTCAATATTGCTGTTTACTGTTAAACTCAAATATCCTAGAGTGTGAGCTTTATAGTATTATAGTTATTAAAGCGGGTCTTTTTTTTGCTGGCGAATTTCCGGATTACGAAAGCCTGTAGCCTCTAAATTTTGGTTAATCTTTCTGACAGCGAATTAACCACAAAACGAAACTAAAAAAGAGCATAATCAGTATGAACTGAGAATTTGGGGTCAAGGGTCACTAGGTTTGCTGTGATTTATGTAGAATTTATTACATATTTAATTATATAATTACCGATAACTCTCTTGATATGCCACAATCGACACTAACCTTTAAACAGGGATAATTATCAATGTCTAGTGTCGCGTGTAGTATGAATATTTTGTAAATATGAATATCACTAATTGTTATTAGTGTTTGATGACTATATGCTAGAATATCGTTTCATCATCACCCACATGTACATGAAGGTTTCCCTGTGTACACTTGAGTTTATGAACAGACACAACGCTGCACCGTGGGACAGACATTGCTCTGATTTAATATAGTTCTTTATGACTTCCAATGTTTGTCTTGTGGGATTTAGATAAGTAGATGGTGCGGTCTTATGCATATAATATGTCTTTTTCGACTAGCCCTTTTGTAGTGTGCCAGAAGAAAAACAATTAAAATCACACAAAATACTGTAATTTTAATAAGGAACAACTATTTCAATATCGGAGTTTTGAATTAAGACCATACAAAACCATCCCTAAAATAATTTAATTATCTGTTGGTTTTTTTTTTTTTATCTCATCAAAACTAAAGCATCCACTAAGCATTTTGATTACAACTTGACTTATTTCAATTACACTTATATGTCATTACATATAAATAGAAATAAATACTTTTTGAAAACAGATATCACAATAAAAACAAGCCACGTCCCCCTCCCACCAGTTTCAATTCACTGATCAACTAATAGTCTAGCAGAATAAACATAAAATAAACCAACGTTAATTCCAACAGGTACACATTATGTGTCTATATTGCTTTATTGCATGTAAACAGCCCATTTAAAAACCAGAAACAAACTGATTATAACCTCAAAACCTTCCCTCTAGGGGCAGATCTCGCTATTTCTCGCCGTTGCCAGACTGATATGGCGCGATAGGGGGCGCTATTAAACGTGATATATAGTTATTATGGCGACGTGAAGTAAGCACATGGTAAATTTAATAATATTATGTAGATTATGTTTATATATTAATATCCGTGTGGCTGATATCCCCTGTAATCAGTATAGATAGGCATGGTAATAGAAGGGAACCTTTTACAACTCGCAGTTGACTTTAAAAAATAAATCAAGTTATTATGAATTATACGACTTCATTGATGATAAACCAGAATATCATTTCTTGTTAATGTAAGACTTTCAAGTTCTCGCTGCCTGTCCATATATTAATTAGTAAAACTAATAAGAAAGTTAACATTACACAGCGAGCATGATAAAGGTATGCTAACTGAATAACGACCAACATCGTTTGTTTCTTTAGTTAGAAGTTAAAGAACTGGGCCCTGCTTCACAAAAACTAAAATCTCCTTGAACTAAAATTCCATCATGCGTTTCACAAAGCCATTTTAGGCATTTAGATCAAATTCACTAAAATAATATTTTAATTTAAAATTTAATCTTAACTTAAAATAATATCGTTTCAAAAATCTATCGTAGGGACAACTTTAACTTTGGACAGCCGTTACCCTATCCTAACATTGATTAGAGCTACGTTATTAAATCTATTGCGAGATATAGATATATTTGGAATAATGATAATATTGCCAATGACCTGGGTGACATAATTTTAACATATTATCATTCACAAAAAAACATTTCTCATTTCAAAAATGTAGCTGCGGCCCAACCATATGTAAGCAATAAGATGATGCCCCAAATTAAAACGCCAAGAACAAAATAACCCCAGTAAACAAAATTCTTTGATTCTACTTCATATATTACCACATGATTCAAGTATTAATTATACCATTTCAAATACTTAATAGACCCCCCCCCCCGCCCAAAAAAATCAATAACAACAAAAAAATCTGAACTCACTTCATACCTAATGTCATGGAAAGAAGAGTACGCTTATCTATAAAAATAGTTTACAATTGCCAATTTTCTTGGAATTAAAATGCCTACAAAGTATCTAATCATGTGGTGTTGGGGATATGATAATTTTAAAAAGATAAATCAATAATCTCAAATATAACTCATCGCTTTTCCGACGTGATATAACTTGTTAGTGATGCACGGCCTGACAGGGACAGCTGTCTAGTCGTTAGGATGGGACGAAAAACCGAGGCCCAGTGTGCCATGATTTGCAGCCTGGATTAGCCAGTCGTTTGAGTTAGAAATATCACATCCAAAATATTCTAAAACTACGAAATTTAAGCGCTTTAGTTATCGATACGCATTATTTCAATTGAAGCCTGCGACTAAATCAAATGCCAAGGTCGTGAGAGCGACATGCAATTTCAAGGCCAACCCACCGATACACCAATAATGCTCGAAATATACCACGTAAGCTAACTTCATCGTGCAATTGCGTAAAAATAGTTTGAATAATATAAAGATATATCATAAAAACAATAATGCGAACACTTTTGAGTCCAGATTCTGATTTAATATAGTTCTTTATGACTTCCAATGTTTGTCTTGTGGGATTTAGATAAGTAGATGGTGCGGTCTTATGCATATAATATGTCTTTTTCGACTAGCCCTTTTGTAGTGTGCCAGAAGAAAAACAATTAAAATCACACAAAATACTGTAATTTTAATAAGGAACAACTATTTCAATATCGGAGTTTTGAATTAAGACCATACAAAACCATCCCTAAAATAATGCGAACACTTTTGAGTCCAGATTCGCTAGCCTATTTGGTCAGTTATTGGCGCCTTCCAATTATTTATAAACAAAAAACAATAGCCGACTGTATCTTTATCATACTAATTTTAACAGTATTCAAGTTAATTTTGGACGACAAATACATTCCTTCATTATCGTATTGTGTATTTTACACCTCATAGTGGGGGTAATTAAGAACAACAGGGGGAGATAATTCATTATTCTGCTCATTTACTACATGGAGATTGGAGGTAATTATTATTCAGTGATGGACACGTAATAAACAGCGGTCGAGTTGGGTACTGTCTTGTAATTTTCTTGTCACCATTTAACAAATCCATTTATAGTTTCTATAAAATCCTAACTGTAAATTAGCAGATAATATCTAATCTCATAAACCCGCATGTAATAGATGTTCCCCACCCACGAACACAAGGTATAATTCTAAACTGCAAACCGCCTCTCACCGTGGGTCCTTAGCTTGAGATATTCATCAATAGTACACCCTAGTGCTCTCGTGCAATAGTGAGTTAATAATTAAAGATGAACACACTCTTTGAAATTAGTGTATTTTAATGTAAGTTAATCAATCTAAGAAATTTTAGGAGATTCAAGTTTTCAAAAGGCAGTTAATTAGTCGCCAATATTTTAAAAATAGTTTTTCTGTGTTACTCACCAAAATCATCTTATTGACTAATAGTTGGTAATAAAAAATTTAGATATATTAACATACCTAATCTATTTTCTTCAAAAATACGGATATGTTTAGCTTCGCAAATTTGAATAGAATAGCCTGTATAAAAATGACATTTGTCTCAAATACTTTGGGCCAGGTAGAGTTATATTAAGATGATTTAACGCTAATTACCCCACCCCACCCACACCCCGAAGTTTTAAGAGCAGAACAATAGGGCGTTAAACCCCATTTTATTTCATTTAAGAAACAAGATTTTCTCAAATAGATACGTACCTCTTATCCATTTTCTTTGCTATAACATCATTATTTTATTTAATTACCTATTTCAATAGCTCTAATAAAGTCGTTTATGTGATAAAAAGAAGGTTCCGAGGAAAATGATGATCATTCATCGGTTATTATCTTTATGGAAACAGGAAAAAAATCCGAATGAAGGACAAATATACAGAAGATAAAGAATAAAGGAAGACTAAATGAAAATAGATTCGTGATAAAAACTTCTCTTATTGTCGGCAACTTCTAAAATATAGAATCATAGTTTGAACCCAAAAGTGGAAATTCGAATTAATTCAACAATGCGTTGAGTGAATATCATGTTAATAAATCTAATCGCTCTTTTCCGTATTATTGTTCCGGTAAATCATTTGTCATTTTCCGGTTGTTGTATTGTAAAGAATGGGATTTCGCTCCTATTGACAAACTGTGAACCGGTTTGAATGAATTCCTTCGCACAGCTAGTTCTCGCCTCGCTCCCTACAGGCTCACAGTTAGAAATATTAACACTAATTTGCACCTTTTAAACAACATTTTACAGCACCCTACTTGTTGGTTGTTTACAAATTTAAAACAAACAAATACATCACAGACGCCGCAGTGAAATTAGCATTTATCGAACAGCGTAAAAAACTAATCATTAATTTTGTTCCCGTCATCTTTCGTGTCTATTGAAATCCGAATGTAGAAAATAAAATAAGCTCAGTTCGTTCTCACGACAGGATATGTAGCATAGCAAGTTACTTCAAATATAAATATCCCGATTTCATTAAAGGACATTGAGCTGCCATTCGAAATCAGATATTTATCTAAACTGTTGTAAGATATTAAGTCAAGCAATTGTTTTTCTTTTATTCCACACATATCACTCTATTTAGACTCAGTACAACCTTAAATCTAAAATCTAAATTTGAATAACCTATTAGTACTTAGCGTCAAAAAGCCTTTAACGTTTAGAAAAAATTTTGTCTAATAATTCGTGTTTTGCAATCTTACGGTTTGTCGATTTTAATTTATATAATACCAGGAACAATAAATCACAAATAGATGTTTCCGAAACTGGACTTCATACATAGTGTGTTTCGTGTCGAATGGAACACCTTATCGTGATAATAAACCCTCTAAGAAAATATCATTGATATCGTTAAAGCTTATATCGCCAAGAATCAAACTATTGTCATTAGTAATTTTTCACATTTTAAAGGTACACTGCCGAACTTGGGGAGAATGGGCCTGGGATAGATCACTGCTGATTTTAGGCTCTAAAATACAATGCAAATATCAATATCCAGTAACTTTGATTTCAAGATATTAGCTCTTTGTAAAGTTATCGACAAAATTATTAATAAGTGCAAATTTTAATGTTTTAGAATAAATATCATCCCGCCATTATAGTTATTCAGTGCTTTTGGACATTGAAAAATCATTTGAGGGAGCGGGCATCAGTCGACAAAGAATGCATATCGAATATCATATATTACTTCATTCGACGTGTTGTTATTGGGGGGCCCAAATATATTCAAAAGGTTTGAATTTCAAAAACTAGTCCAAAACGCCGTACCTTTCCGAAAACCTGGATGTTTCATTCATGCGTTTCTAAATGTATTTTTAACTCTCGCAATGCATGCCTGAGTATATTTGCTGGGCAACAGCGATTATTTTCATTCGATCATTAAGACTTTATTCAACATCATTGCTGTTTCCAATTTATTAGGTTCTGTATCAAAATTCTTTAATTTCTGTTTACCTCAGTTCATATTCGAACTTGATCCCACGATTTTTTTTATCGATAAGTAAACGTAGACTCAATCTTCTGATCTGGCGAAATTTATTTCTATTTTTTTTGTTCGTAATAAGTTTTTATTTTCAGAATGAGGGTGGGGTGTAATAAACAACAAACATCTCTGTAAATTATTACAGCACGTTTATTATTTCAAAATGTATACATCTTGACAGTATATTTAATATACTAATGTAAGTACGTAAATCACAAACTTTAACTACTTATGTACACACTTCAAAGACATCCATCAAAGCTATTAAAAAAATCAGATAAACATTTTAAAATTGAGATAAATTTCCAACGTGATTTATTCATTCCGGAAGACGGAGGTGAGTTATGCCAAGAAATGTCATATATTACTAGTTTATGTTGCCCCGACAAGATAATAATGAAAAAGTTTGTAATATTTACTTCCTACGAAGATTAAAAACGAAAATGTCAAAACCTATTAGATGACTGACATGTACATCTTTATTACCCGACTTGGAAGCCATTCCAAAGTTAAGTATTTGGTGCCACCGAACGACAAGCCTATTATAGTTCTCTTTACTGACGATAGTCACCCAGTACTATCTATATACTATCAAAGAACTTCCAGGAAGTTCGGTGCTGATTTCAGACTAAAAACTAAATTCTCAACACTAAGTGCTTGCCCATTTCGAAGACAGTACAGTACGCTTAAACCATAAATCTAAGCTTCACGATTGCTAGAGGTATACTGAATGAATTTGTATCATTTCAAAGCTCACGTGTAATATAAATTTATTTCAAAATCTCTAAAAAAAAACATAGGTCTACACAATAATGGAAAATGAAACTTTAATTTAAAACCCATGATATATAGCATGCATGTTATCTTTTTCATGGCCGTTTCTTGTCGGAAATAAATGATAAATTGTCACGAAAAATAAATCACATACGTGAAATGTACGAATGAACTGAGAACTGTTTGTTTCTGAAAGAACATATCTTTAACTATGTTTTCGTTTTTTCATGACATGGTAAATAATTTTACTTCAAGTGGATTTTCGAATTGGGAAGTTGTAAAATGTCTCCCTGTCGTGCGTTAGTTAGATATTGGACTATCCGATCCCAAGTCCTATCCCTGGAATTTAAATGGCCCACAGCTTAAAATATTTACATCGATCCGAGATTTATCCGTATATGACTTGATTTCTTTGTAACATCTTTAAAACTACAGTTATGCGTAAACGTTTGGAAAACGGAAAAATCAAAAACCTCCGTCAAGCAGTCTAACTATTTCGCGCTTTCCGTTCACATAGAAAAAACATCACAGAATTAAGGATTGTTATCGATAAAGTTCAATTTGAAAGTTCTAAGGGAATTCAATAGTTTCGAAACATCTTAGAACCCAGAGCTGACTAAATAAAGTGTCAAAGATCATTAGTATTCCTTGTCTTGAATTTGAGATCTCGAAAACAGTCTTCTTTATACTTATGTTTCAACCTGGAGCTGCTCGGCGCCATCGTGTTAATTGCGCAGACGCGGCGAGGATGATTTACACTGTTTGAAATATAAAAATGGTAAAGGTCTGAAATAGTTTGCCTGTCATGACTTATTAAAACTAATGATATTTGGTTCTTTGTAACGTGAATGCTGATGTGGAATTAAATACTGTTGGACAAAACATGTCACAGAACATCGTGCTTCTATTTCAACAGATTCACTAAAACAACAGTGAACGGTGAATTATTTCGATTTATTTCAGAAGTAAAACAACTTGGATCTATATGTGAAGAAAATACTACTTACTCTCATTAAAAATACTAGCCATTCTCGCTATAACATAGTTCGAAAGTAGGTAATATAAAATGAATAATTTGAGAATTTCATTCAAATTACTGTATTGCAAGCGAAGATAATAGCCTTTGAAGGTCTGACAGACGTGTGCAATAACTTCAACCACCGTGCTGGTTGATCCAATTAATGTCTAATTAATACTTTAAAAAAACATTTCCGGCCTAAAGAAAGACCTGCAATAGGCACATTTAACTCTTGCATAATGCATGTTTAACAGTTACTGCAGTGTAAGCATGCCCTGTCCAGTACACAATTAATGGTACTTTTTAGTAAATTAATTAAATTGATGGACCATTTTTCATTTTGGACATAAATTGTCGGGAGCTAGTCATGAGTCACCTCGATTTCCAACAGCAAAATGATTCCTCTTAGAGATTATATATGTCCAAAAACATACCATAGATTAAATATACCTTAAATAAAATTTTTACTCCGAATTAAAAATGTCTAATTGGTCCTTGTTGACGGTGTGACCCTACAAGTCGGAAATAAATATTTTCAATTATATTTTAAAACCTAATATATCTTAAGTGAATTAGAAACAGTGTAAGTTAACTTTAACAGAATTTAAGAATATTGGTACCCACAGAGAGGCATTTAAAACACGAAACAGGAATTTCTTAAATATGTGACTACGATTTATTGATTTAACCCCCTCCCCCATAATGATTTCTACATGCATTAAAACTTAAACATAATATTTCATCCACCCCTACTAAGACATCGTTTTACTGTTTTCTAGTACTAATTCAAGCAGACATACTTACTTATATTATCTATACTGTTAATTCTTTACTAGTATTTTTCACAATATTTTAAAAGTATTAACTTCCTTAAATACATCTTGAAAATCCAATAGAGCCGTAGACAGATTTGCTCTTAACAGGTTGCCACGGGAAAAAATCGGCATTCATTTAAACCATATGTAGAGTTAGACCCCAGACTTGAGAAAATTACAAAGTTAATTACTAAGGTAGTGATCTTATAGTGTATATAATTAGCCTTATACATCATGAAATAAATTTTAGCATCGTATTCTACAACATGTGAATATGCTATATGCTGGGAATATTGAAACTGAGACGGATATATATTCTAAACTAAAGTATATTTAACTCCCTTTTAATGAATGTCTTGATAGATTTCGGCTGTCAAGGCAGTTCTTATATGTTTCCCTCTTACGAAAACGGTGCCACATCCTTATGAATACATGCTCACATTAATGGGTTTTTTTCTCTTTAAAACGTCAGTTAAAAGCCAACATTGTGTGAAAAATGAATACACGAATAAAAAAAAATATCATAGTACACACAAATTATGCAAGTAAAAAAATAATAACAAGACTTTTCTGGCAAATTTAAATATACAGAATACATTCTTACATCATTGTATATCTCGTCTTTAATACAAATAATCTGAGATATTTATAAAAGAATTTCAAAATTGATATTAAAAAAATATATTTATTATTAATATTTTAACAAATACTTTGTTATGACTTCCGTAGTTCTTATTTTTCTGACATTTAGAGAAAAACTAAAGAGGCGAACGGAACTTTAGTAAACTCTCGGTGTCCTTTTTCAGAAAACTATCATTTTTATCTTAGTTTTTTTCTAAAACTGCGATAAAAACGTGGAATAAGCGATTAGTGATGAAAGACTCAATTTGTGCTGGAATTTTTTCCTTATCAGATAGAAGGGCAATATTCCACCAAAATCTCAATCATCTCAAATATTCGTATTTATTTCTTGTTGTCATAGAGATATACTATCGGATTATTAATCCAGTAGCCATGGAAACGAGAAAAACTGCTTTATATTATCTCTACGCCCCATTGCGTTACATCAAGCAGGAATCATCAAAAATGTCTTTTGAATTTTCTGTATCTCCGTGTTTTTTTTCTCCATTAAGCAGTAAAATATTTCATTAAAATTCTTTTAAGACAGATTCCTAACTCTTTTTGCTTAAATGTATATCAAATTGTTGTGTAAAATTTGTTATTACGAATATTAAAATACAAAGTATGAATTGTATAGCGAAATAATATTCCAGAAAATTAAATCTATCTTTTAATATTAAATGGGTGGTCCAGTTTTCCGGCCCAGTCTTGTTTTCATCATAACCAACGTATCAGGTTTTTTTTTAAATGGAAAAGTGAATTTGAAATTAAAGGGACAATAACATTCTTGCTGGCTTGGTAGCTCCAGAAAATAAATAATACCCTTATTTTAAGTACTAGATGTTTAAATGTCCTACCTGTTAGGTAAATTATCCATTACAACCTATTTTACTTGTCCAGAGGGTTCGAAAATATTTTAAAATCCAAGTCACATTTGAAAAGCTTTGCGTTAGACTTTTCAAATCAATTGGTTGAAGTTTTCCAATTTTTTTAAATTAGGTGTGTTAAGATGAAATTTATATCATCATTTAATTGGAATATTCTAAAATAATACGATTTGTTGGCCAGAATGAAGATTGGGACATATTTTTCAGTTACAACAAGAGTGTTATTGGGGCTTTAAACGAAAGGAAAAAAATTAAATCTTTATTTTGTAAGAATATAACTTTATTAACTGATTTCAATACCGTTTTACGATATTGAAAGATTGTCAACATTTTTTACTGAGTGAAATATTTCTGACACAATATAGAAATTTCTTATCACAAGATAACGTTATTATGGTTTCCAGAGTACCATTTGAAATTTATTTTAAGTTTATTTGATGCTCAGTGATTAAAGGTGCAGAGAGCTCAGACGAATTAAGGGTATCATGACAGAGGGGCGAGTTCTGCCATTCATCTTCTGTCCATCAAATATCAATCATCATTTTTTATTCTAGCACACTCCAACTAACTCAGCAGGTTTAGGGGTAAATTTGGTTTATTCTCATAAACTCTGACCAGAGCTAATAACTTATTTATACACTTCATGATACACAGCCTTTAAAAATATTTAAGAAATAATGATGTCTCCCCGAGGGGCGAGGAGTATTGACTGCTCCCTGGTAGCTGTATAATTGATATGAAGTAGTCTGGATACTGAGACTGACGGGAAACATAAATCATGCTAAAAATTAACCCTTTGTAGAAATGGAATGACGAACAGTCGAATTAGATAAATTGATCACGCCCTCAGATATAAAATGTTCTGAAAAACACCAACTGATTTTAAAATATAAGCACAACAAAAAATTGCACAAATCCATCAACTACAAAATGAAATCACGATGATCAAATTCTTAAGATCAACCACTACTTACGTTTTAAACCATTTACTGCATTGAAATATATTTACAATCAGCATTCGCAGGAAAATACAGATCGAACAAGAATCAGTATGAAAATTGCCAGAACATACATACCATAGAGAAGGTAAGAAGTGAAAAAGGGTAAATCCACGAGAGGCATGTAACTCCGTTTTCAGAAATAAAATATATCCATCTTGTATTGGCTTTTGATTTGTCATATCACAAGGTACATGAAATAAATTTACATGGAATTGATTCTTACATTATAGAAAGAATAACTTTATGTAGCAGCTTGCTTAGATTGGCGTCGAGGTATTTCTGAAAACGTTTCTTGCCTCTCACAGACTTTTATTGTGGAATTGGGTTAAAAACTCCATCTCCCGGTGGGTTGAAATATAGCTAGTGAGTAGGAAACGGCGGGAAAGTATGCATTAAGTTGAGTTTCTTTGACTGTAAAACGCGCTATGAGTCTCTTCCTACTGAGTGATTGTAGGACGACTAGTGAGCTATATGTCAACTACAGCTTGTACAATATCTACCACAAACTGTTTCCCTAATTTATATCTTCTATCCTTCGCTGTAGTCAGTTATCAACCTGTCTTTAACAGATGACAATCTAATCTCCTCCACTAATAATATCTAGAAAATAAAGCCCGAGCCAATCAAATACGCTCTTCTATTGATCAAACAACATTAATTACTCTCTCTAATCAAATTCACATAGCTGGATTCACACCACTTCCGGTTCGCTCCCCATGGCCGCCATGTTTGTTCTTGAAACAGACGCCAAAGCCGTGTTAGAGAGAAGATCTCGTCCCTCGTATCGCGAGATTTTGTTAGTAGATAAATAACATTTCTTGCAAGGGAGATGATATCATGTGTTAGTATATCTGGCAAACTGTGATGACGTGTAAACACACACAGGGAGCTACAAGATAACCAGACATCATATTATCCCACGAGATATCATCACGTGACAAACTTCTTTATAATGAAGAAATAGTCTTTTAAAAGATCATAAGAACTCTACTACATCAAATACAGGTTTCTCTTCTTGGCCGGTGTGGATAATAGTTCAAAAATAGATAACGTAAAATTAATATATTGAAAATTTCAGTTAAAGTGCTTATTCTTAGCGAAGTTATGAACGTTTAAAGCTCTGAAAAGAAACACCATCTAAATAGTCTCCTTTTTTCCAGTAGTACCATTGCTACAATAATAAATGAATTCTCGATTTTTCATTTTCACGTTCAACGAATATATAAAACAGGAAGTCTAATCCACTGAAAACTCTCAGCAATACGATGGTCTCGGTTATAGGCTTGACATGTGAATAATTGTCTAAATAATAATTTATTTAAAATTTCAAGCCTGACAAAATACCTTCACTCACTGGTCAGATTCAGCACTTGTATATGCATCGTTAACTTATTTGTTCTGATCTTCGGAATATTGGTATTCAACCCTGACATCAACATATTAAAAGTATTATTTATAACTAGTCATGATGTATTCCAATCATTTCTATTCATATCTCTTGTTGACCGAATTTTAGTCATTGTAAATTTCGACAATTAACTAACAGATGATTGGGATTTGATAGATACCGAAACAAAACCACAGACGCATCCAAAATATCGCCTGCCAGTGCACAATAATTAATAAGAAACCCATAATTTAACCGGAAACGGATTTCATATCCCTTGCATTCTTGTTAATGTATAAGGAGGTGGTTAGGCAGAACTCAATTTATTTGCTTTATTTGATTGCCTTCAGATGTCTTGGGTTTTGAACAATCTGTATTTCTATAATCATGTTATCAGGGTTTTGCGGCCACAATTAAGTTTAAAGTTGGCGTTTAATACATATATCACGTATATTGTTTGCAGGCTCCCCGGTAAGACAGCGGGCATTCCAAATTGTGCTTCTGTATTTGGATGACATGATCATTCTCGATTTTTTTTTAAAAGATTTTTTTTTTAAATTTCCACATTAATCTCTCAATGAGATGTGAGGCTGGCTATCACGATTTAAAAAGTATTGAAAGTTAAGTAACATGAGTTGCAATTTAAATAAATATAATAAACAATTATAAAATTGATGAAGTAGCGTACGTTATATTGAATGGATCATGTTGTTTTCGACAGGAAGCTCGAATATTACATTTCAACGTTTTGTTTCACGTTTGACCATTACTGACGGGTAATTAAGGATGCATGGGGAGGCTTGCATGAGACCAAAATAGCCTCATTTTAAAGGTATAATTTTGTTGTCAACATCTAACTGTGCGCCAAACGGTTGGAGGGTTATAGTTGTCTGTTCAGGACTCAGTTAACTGGTACACTGGTAACCCAATACCCCCACACAACTATGAGACTGAACTTTCTAACTTGAATAATTGAATATTTGATATGAATTATAGGGTGTTTTTTGGTGAGCCAACTGATATTATCGGTAAATCGGTATTGTTGATGTGACATTGATAGTAACTTTAGATTGGTAAATTAAGTGAGTGGGATTTTAAAACTCGGATCTCTGGTCTAGTTCATCTATATGCTCTATTCTGTTCTTATACAATGAACAAACGTATTCAATGAATAACTTCATAGTCTCATGAACAATATTAAATTTGTGCTATAGGAAATTAAATAAATTTAAACTTTATTCATATTGCTTTAAATATAATATCCAATGTTCCTAAAAAATGTATTTGATGGACGGTGGTGCCCGAATGGCGACTAAATTTTGTTTTAGTCAAGAAGACAAACCTGTATTATTCGAGCATTTAATGATAAGTTTGCCCTTATCTTGCCAATATTAAATATACGTTATATCTACAGAAGAATATTAAAAGAAGAGAATTTGTTTACTTTAAAACTGGAAAATTATCCGTTAACGTTTTGGATCGCGGACACCCACAAACTGAAAAGACATCTGGATACCCATTGGTTTCATGTCCAATGCGGACGAGCCAAAAATTGTGTCCTGTTTTAAATTAAATTTACAGGCTCGAGCGCTCGAGACAATTAAGTCGAGCGCTCGAGATAATTAAGTCGAGCGCTATAGATAATACAACCGAACACGTCTCTGCCGATGTTTTAAGCTATATTATGATGTGTGTATTATATTCAAAGACAAACTTGCAGAATAAAGATTCATTTGATTATTTTTATAGCCCATCCAAAGCTGCAGTTACGGAGCGGATCCCCCACCACGCACACTCCACCCATGCGCATCACCTCCACTAAATATTTCCCGTTATATTTACCCCCTTCCAAGTGGGGAGTATATCGCATGTTATTATACGAATTAATAATTGTATATATCGATGTTACAGCGTTTTGCTTCGAGAGACTGACATTTCCTCTTATCCAGAACAGGGTGGGGGGTGGGGGTGACAAGGACAGTTGTCTAGTCGTTTGGATTGGGCGAAAAATCGAGGTTTATTGTATCGACCTATACTTGAGATAATACAATCAAACACGTCTATACCGATGTTTTAAGCTATACGATTTGTGCATTATATTCAATGATAAACTTGCAGAATGAAGATTCATTTGTTTATTTTTACAGCCCATCCAAAGCTGCAGTTACAGAGCGGATACCTACCCCCCCCCCTCACACGTACACTCCACCCCATGCGCATCACCTCCACTAAATATTTCCCGTTATATTTACCCCCTTCCAAGTGGGGAGTATATCGCATGTTATTATACGAATTAATAATTGTATGTATCGATGTTAGAGCGTTTTGCTTTGAGAGACTGACATTTCCTCTTATCTAGAACAGGGCAGAGGGCTTGACAAGGACAGTTGTCTAGTCGTTCGGATCAGACGAAAAACCGAGGTCCCGCCTACACGTAAAAGATCCCTTGGCAGCTGGAATTCGATATAAAAGTAGGCCGTAGCACCGCTGCCCGGGCACAATTCCCCTCATAGCACACGGTGTGACGTATGTCCGTCTTCAATAGCCCAGTTTAGGAACAGAACAGTAGGTCGTTAAACCCCATTTCACCATATCATTTCATTTCTTATGTAGAAGCTCAGGTCGGAACCAGGGTTATTTATGTAGGAACTGATGAATGTCTAATTTACCCGGGCTTCTACTTTTTACACCATACCCCGCACCCCTGATGATGAGTATGGAATGGGATGTTCGCACGTGTGTGTGTAGGGAGGGGGTTATCCGTTCCGTCACTGCAGCTTTCGATGGGCTTTAACAATAAACAAATGAATCTTTATTCTACATGGGGTAAAACCACATGATTGGATTGAGAAGGAAACTGTATCATCAAGTCACGTTGAATCCCCAGTTAGAACAAGGTGTAATGACCGGTGGAGCGCGAAGGAGGGGGTTGAATGTAGAAGCCCGGGTAAATTAGACATTTATCAGTTCCTACATGTGAAATAAATAACCTTGGTTCCGACCTGAGCTTCTACATAAGAAACGAAATGATATGGGGTTTAACGTCCGACTATTCTGCTGCTAAACTGGGCTATTGAAGACGGGCATACGTCACACGGTGTGCTATGAGGGAAATTGTGCCCGGTCAGCGGCGCTACGGCTTACTCATATATCAAATTCCAACTGCCAAGGGATCTTTTACGTGTACGCGTTAATCGGTTGAGCGCAATTAGTTAAGCAATTATCAAACATAGACCCCCTCCCTGCAAAAAATCCTGGATTCGCGCCTGTTTTGCGTTTTAAGTCCTATAGCAGAACGTTTTGTCTTTAATCTCTATCATACAGTATGAAACAAAGTATAGGTCGATACAATAAACAACTGCAAATTTTGAATTACTAGTTGGGTCGGAAAGTACCAAGCTACGGAGATATCATTAACCTATATACCATTTTTTCTTTCGTTCTAACGTTCAAAAATGTCACGAGCCTGTATTTTATGAAGATATATCGCTTTTTGGACCTTTAAAGTTATGGCTTTTTCAAGTATGTGTTACCTATTTTCATTCATTGCATATTTATATGCTTTTGATGAGTTCTTTGAAAATGGATATACGCAAACATTTTGCACCTCATTTACTCACAAAGAATGGAAATATTGTTTAATATTATTGAAGATATGTAACATAGACGAAAGCTTGGCGACAGGTTATTATATATTGTTTATGATATATGATGGTTGACCCCAAGGTTATGCGGTACGGTGTAATTTAATAGCTTATATTGAGCTTTTAAATATTCATGATAATTCATAGATATATCACTATATTTTACAGACCACCTTCTGCTATTCATTTTCCACTCATAAATTACCTTTAAAATATTGATATTGTTATTTATCAAAAATTACAAGAATTATCATTATACTCTCGAATTATTTATTGACCATTCAACTCACGCTGTGTTGAGTTGTTTGTTGTCGTTTGTCATCCTCTGAGATCCATATATCATTGCACAATGTGTTCGTTGGTGTTATTTTAAATACTTATATGGGAAATACAAGCGTATGTTTGCATTGCTTTCTGCGAAACGTATGCCATCAAAGATTTATTTAAAGGGCCGCAAATCCGAGAACAGTAATCATGCTCATAGAAATTCCCGTTAAAGAGCTTAGATGTTAGATTATACCTAGTTATTGGATTAAATATGCATTATCAGAAACACTTGCCTCTTAATATAAATGCTTGCAAGAAATCACAGTCCAAAACGTGAAAGCAAATATTACATTATGTTTGCTTTTCTAGACCACAACTGCAGTTTCCGGAGACAATTCGAATTTGAAATACAGTTATTTCCTAAATGCGATGACTTTGCAGAAATGCTAGTGAAAAACATAACTTCCTATGTGCCCCCCCCCCCCCGCCCCTCACCACTAAAAACAAACCAACAATAACAAAGAAACAAAAAAAAACTACACAGTTATTTGTACTGACTGTTATTCTGTTTATGCTAACACAACGGATGAGAAAAGAAAACATTTTGTAAAATGTGGCAGGCTGGGAGTTCTCCAATACCTATTGTATACAATTTACCCAATTTATGAAGAGCAGTATCTTTTAAATCATCGTTTATTATATTATATCCACCCAGCACCATTTTCACACAGAGTGGTATAGCTTGCCCTGATTGACAGTCCAGCGATGATATCTGTATATTTATTTAAATTATTCATAAAAATCTACATAATTTACACCTTGACTGTAGGTCAAGCAAGTACATATTAATATAGAATCTTTAACGATGGTTAAATATAGTAGATAAATCAACAATACATTAATGGAAATATCAATATACCGGGGTGGAATTTGAAGTAAATTCACAACACATCAGAGTTTATATTTAAGCTAGTTTAAGCTATTATCGTCTAACTGCAGGCGAAGGCAGCGTAAGTATTTTGACCTCATCGATTAGATGTCGTCATCTTACTTGGAAGATAACTTACTGAGCACGTCGAACGCAAGTTGGAGTTTTTAAGACGACCCGTTCAGAAAGCTAACCAGCTTTCAAAAGGATGTGTTTTTAAGCGGTTATGTGGCCCATCCTTACGTTCAGGCGACACAAAAGCCGGCGTTTTTGCCCGTTTAACTCGAACTTCTGATGATTACAGTTTCTTTTTGAACACAATATACATTTAATGAAATCAAAATTAAAGTTATAATTATAAATATGTTGGGTTTATTATCACCAAACTGCGGTGGAATTATTTTACTTTGTACCAGACAAAAATTCACAAAGTATGTAGTAATCCCCCAGTTTGTATTATATTTGAAAAATAACAAATAGCCTGTTTGATGTGATTTTCGCATTATTTTGTTAACAAACTCTTTATTGTTGACTAAAATTGTATTTTGATACATGTATCTGATAGAGACGGTCAACTTTTGAACCACGTTTTGGATAAAATCTATTGAAAAGTTTAAAACTAATTCGATGTTATTATAGAAAGTCATAAAGGTGGGTCGAGTGAATGCAAACTTGTGATTAACTTATCTGCGATGGAATAAAAGAAGTCAATTACTAGTCAGTATCAAGTTATAGAAACGAAATTTATTAAAAATGACAGATTATTTTCTTTCTATGTTATTGAAGAAGAAAATAACTGACGCGTGTTGGCTTTAAGCCGATTTACAAATGTCGACTTCTTTCCGCATCAGGAGTTGCCCAAGCGAGAGAAAAGTAGGAATTGTTCTCTGGTTAATGTTTGTTTACGTTTATCTGTCGTACATTTCTAGAAACAAACGGACGCATGTTTTACCTGCTGCGACAACAGACGATATTTTACACCTGACGGGGTCATCGTAATGTACCTTTACATTTGGTGATTAGCAACATCGTACATCAAAGATACCGCCAAGGTACGGAGATGCTACATGAAAGACGCCGCCATGCCTTCCGTTGATGATTTTTACCCCCCCATCATGTATAAGTTTTAATCTGATTTACTAGTTCATCTTTAGAATCATCTTTTACATCTTTATACATATAGTTCTATGTTGGACTTTAGTATTCACGAACAAAAGACGAACATAAGAACTCAACTGTATATTATTTGAAATGTGAAAAGGTGAATTTCATGGAATGCATGTGTATTGTATTTTCATAAATTATATCGTGGGAGCATTATACATGAATTTGTAAAGGATTTGGTACTTCTACAGGAACAAGCCGTGGGTTCTTTTTATCCGTTATCACCTCAACAACATGCCTTCATCATCGACTTAAGAAGAAGTCAAATTGATGAACTAGGAAAGAAACAAATATTCACATATAGTTTTCACTCCCAGTCAATCAGATTTACAATTGTTCCATCAATGTTTCTGTACAGGTTATTTCGACATTGTTTTTATAAAATAAAACAATATTGAGAAATACGCATGGCATCTTAATCTATTACATAATCCAAAAAAAGAACACGAAACAAAAATAATATTCAACAATCTGACGATAAAAACTTTTATAATTAATTACTGTATTTTCAGCGCTTGCGTTACGATATGTATCTTACTCTAAATATAATGTTAAACATCCACCCCCAAGGGAGGTAATAACATATTAATTAACAAATAGAGTAGATCGAAAAAAATTTAATAAACATTTCTAATTCAGAATGTATGGGGGTTTTTTACTGATATAAAACCAGTAATCAAGATATTTTTAAATCTAAGCGTAGAAAACCTCCCACTGCGATTGAGAATTAACCTAGAATTAAAAATAATATTAGACTGTTTTGTTTGCGTGACATGATACATCTTTGATAGATCTTGGTTTGTTACTCATCAATTTGACGGAGATAAAACGTCAAATTGGAAGCAACTGTCCGAAATAAAACATTTATAACCATTCTAACAGGAAGTGAAAAAGAACCTGCTCTTAAACTGCAGCATAGCACCGTTATTATCTTCTGCGTCTAATGAAGGGCTTTTAATAAAAAAAAAAAACAATTCATCATTAAAGAATACCATTGATGTATTGTAAAATATATAACTTCTAGTTGGTTGCATCTGAAATCGAGACAGTGCTCATCAACTGTCCGGTTATTTATATCAAATAAACCTTTCCGAAATGAACATGGCAGTGGCTTGTCAAAAATGCCCAAACTTTTCTGGATTATGGTCATCCAAATGAATAAGAAGTGGTATCAAATGTTTGTATAGAACAATACTGCCTTGACTGAAATTTGACTGAAACTTCCGTAAATTCTCTTTGCATTATCTAGTTTTACTAAAATTTTCAGCAAATTCCCTTTACATTATCTAGTTTTATTGAAATTTTCCGCAAATTCCCTTTGCATTATCTAGATTTACCGACATTTTCCGCAAATTCCCTTTACAAAATCACTTTTTATTGAAATTTTCAGCAAATTCCCTTTACATTATACAATTTTTAACTATTATAGTGACAACTGCAAGCTCCGTATCTAATCTCCCATAATGTATCGTAATAAAAGAAGCTATATCTCGACACTAAAAACACGACACGAATTAGAATTCAGTATTGGTCAATTTAAAACAATATTGATGTTGTTAACTTGTCGTGAAAATATAGGACCCTAACATACCCAGTCGTGTATTCTCTGGTTTCAGGTGCCATTTTGTGATGACAAAATAAAAGCATATCCTACAAGATAAATGTGGAAGAAATTAGTTAAAGGTTGATTTACAAACGACTATATAATAAGAAAACAACCGTGTAGAAGGGACTAAGCAGGCATAAAGGATTACCGTTCAATTTAAACTGTTTCGTATTTCATCGACCACAATTGATTAGAAATTACACAATTTTATTCAAAAATTGAATATAAATCAGTTTACAAGCATTTATATATTACACTTATGAATATGCGACTTTTTCCTACTCAGTCCCAACAGAGTGGAATGAATGATCTGCCATTGGAAATAGAGAACTGTCAAGATATTGATGTGTTTTAATCCAGACTTAATAGTTAAGACAAATCCACGATCAACACAATATACATAAATCCGAACGCACATATCAATTCAAGTGAATGGTCCCGGGGGTGGGGGTGCTATAAGTAAGCGTCCACAGCACCACACAGTCCCGGGCTTGAAATGATGCCGATTTCAATGTAAAGAAAACGAAACTAATAATAAGAGAATATTCCCCAAACCTTGTATAAAACTGGTGTGAGTCATGATCGGCTATGTGCTACATGAAATATAAATGTAGGTACATCGAAGGAAAATACATCTACGATTTACCGTTCACGTGAAATGTTGTAAAAAACTAAGAAAAAGATAAATGGGCTATGTAGTAGTCAAAAAGTAGCGGTCAAAACATTATAGTGTGTGGAAGAATTCAGTGTATTAATTACAAAGTTGGGGCATAAGTCCTTATTTCTATAAGTTAAAAAAAAAAACAAGTTGCGAATAATAAAAAGGGAGATTATCCAGATAAGACAACGCTAAATGTGTTAAAACTAACAATATAGGTACCATAATATCTGTGAAATTGTACAAAATGTAATAAGCTTTCTTCATGTATTTATAAGTAATAATGCAAAACTATGGATATGTTGAAGAAATGGAACTATCGAAATGAATTTAAATAAAAGCGTATAATAAAGGTGATAATGCAGATAGAAAAATTTAACAAATAAGGAACCGATAGGTATTATTCAATTATGCCATTGCAAAAAATGTAATCAGCTATTTAAAAGACATGTCAAACTTGGTATTAATGTTCAAAAAATGTCCTTTTGGTGTCTTTTTCTTCATTCTATCAACAATTTTGGTTCCATTTGGAAAAACAACCTTACACGGAACCGTTCAGTTCTGATTTACTTTCTTTTTAAAAAATAAAACAACAAAGAAGCTGTCCGTTATTCTTTGTGATTGCTTAATTAGCGTAGTTAATCTTTCGCTAATCTGATAGTCTTCTTTTCTTTCTTGTACATCTGAACAAAATATAACGGTTAAATGATAAATAGGGCTTTCTTTTCTTTAATAATTTACTTTGATGTCGTCCGCTCATTTTCTTCTATTTATAGTCAAACAATGCCATGTCACTTCATATTAGTTCAAATGCGCGCACGTGCGCTCAGTTCAGCTCTATTGTTCTATCGCCAGCGGATGAATATCTTCATTTCTGCGAGGATTCAAAATTAATAGATCAAATTTCACTCCTATTTTCAGTTTGGTTTTCTTTCGAGAGAAAGTAATCAACATATATCGATACCTCTTGGATGGTATGAAAGGTGATAGGTCATCTGATTTGTCAAAATGACCAACATGGCGGAATGATTGACGCGTTGTTTGATATCGCGTGTTTTGATGTTGGATGCACGTGCTTTGATCATTCGTAGTAAATCGTACCGGCTTATTTCAAGTGATTGTGTTCGGGTTTGTTAAAGTGCTGTAATGGAATAATTTGACGAAACGAAGGCTATGTGTATCAGGTTACAAATTAGCTAAACCTTGCTTCTGTTTTAAGGGCTCTGTTTTTTATACAGTTTTGGAGATTAAGGAGTTCTGGTATAACGGTTCAGTAAGGAGCCTAATCGTAAAAAAAACTTATTCGTACAACGGTAATGTTCTGATTTTATAGTAATGCTGATAACGTTAATTTACTTTATCCGTCCATAATATTTGCCGTCTATTAGTATTACTCATACAGTTTAAGAAGGTCTGAAGAATGCAATAACTGGTCCCGTGATTACTGTAATGGTAATTTAGAAATTGTGGAATGCAATTACTTTTAAATCCGGAACGATACAATGAGAAGACCGACTTGAATAAAGACATGAAAGGTTAACTGATGGTTTTAGATTAATGGCAGTAGGGAGTCAATGGTGAATAATTTGATATATTTCTATAACCCAGGCCGTTTCCAGTCGCCGAGGAAATGAAGTCGACGTTGTGACAATTTGGTAAATGATGATAGATGTCCTGGTAATTAGCGGGTTTTCACCCAAACTCCACCAGAATACAAATCCTGTCTGATTCATACGAAAATAAATAATGTAGCTCAGTTAAAGAAATGAGGTTTTTTTTCGCCATATTGCTTGTTGGCTCGTGTCGAGTGGTATATAAATAAAAATTAAGATCGTCTGTTTTGTTCCAATAACTTTTGCAATTACCCAGGGCGATTTTCTCAGACGAGGCTACAAAGGGATTTTAAAGAACAAAGGCTAACATGTTAATAAAACCTATTTTAATTCGTATTGCTATTTTAAAAACTTTACTGAAGGCTTTATTTTTTGAATCTTTTACCCAGGCTTGTAAGCCATAGAATAACATCTAATTTGATATGACGAATAATTTTTGCTTACGCTGATTTTCAATTAGTAGTATTACTTTTATCAAGTAATGACTATGTTGCCTCATTTTATTCAGTAAATGTAACATTGTTTTGTATTGTGTCTTTGCAAATCGCAAATGAGCATATCATGATATGGTGCATTTGTATGCTACGATGTGCATTAATAAAAATATTAATGTGACATTGTTTGCTCTATAATGGGTATTTGTAAAGCAATCTGATTATAAAATACATATCTATATTTCGTTTTTATATTTTCAAAGAAAATCTGCCAAGTTGTACTGGAAGGTTGTTTCAACAGTCATGCGAGCGGCTTTTGACTCTTTCGCGACAGACATTGATTAATCAATCAGCGTTGGCGTGTCTAGTGGTTTATCCACAGTTCCGTGCATGTCACGCCAAGAAGTCGTTGTAACAGACCGTTTCATAGGCCAATGCCTCACTTCAACCCAAACGCCGGTAATATAACAACCATTCCAGATCCTAGTGTAATGAAGACAAGTAAAACACAATTTTTAAGAAATGAAATAGGATCTGTGTTTTAATCAGATTGTCTGTAAAGCGCGCACGCGATTCTTCACGAGGGGGAATCCCATTGAAATTATGAGGTGCTCTGTTGCTGGTCCTGTCAGCGAAATGTTGAAAATGCACTACTTTTCAGGATTTATTAGATTTTGACTGTGTATCTAACTTATTTAATTGCAGACTGATATGCGCTTTCCAAAAAAAAACCCAAACAAACAACAAAACAATACATTAAATCAAAATACAAGCAGTCTAGTTATTTCAATATAGTTATGAAAACTATATGATTCTCTCCTACAACAATAATACATTACACAACATTTATTTTCATCAAACACGCTTTTCATCAAATTTGGCGTGAGGTTTGTCTTCGTGATAAACCAGTTATCTTTTCTATTTCAATACTATACAAATTTGAACCGATGTTCTTCAAACAGTACTGACAGTAGTCATAAATGAATACAAAATGCTTGAGTAACATGTTCGTATAGTTTCACTCGGCAAACCTCGTAAGATTTCGGACAATCTAAACTCTGTATGATGAATTCCGCCATATTGGAACTACTTAAAAGGTCCCGGATGAAACATGGCTGCGCCCATTCCAAACACAAGTTGGCGACCTATTTGGCTAGCGACCTATTCGACCGATCCAGCTGTAAGATAATGACGAAATTGCACTTCTATTCTGAGCTGAAGGAATGGATAAAAAATAATATATTCTACTTTCATTTGATAGACATAACGTTGGATTTTATTGGTTGATAAATAGAGACTGTTGTCTTTACTCTAAATAGGTTTCCAACGAACAGGTTGCAGCTCGATCGGTCGAATAGGTCGCTAGCCGAATAGGTTCCCAATTTGTGTAATACCGTCAAGTTTTCCTGTTAAAGTAAACCGGTAGCCGCATCGCAAATGTATGGGCGTAGGTACATATCACTTACTGTCATACATCCGAGACTAGATGCAGTTTACGGAATTACGGCAGTTTACCTTTTTCTTTGCATACACATAACTGTTTAAACATACGAGTATAAGAAGCCAAAGTTTTATATTAGCATCAATTAATGGTTTGTGCCATGAAAACAGAACGCCTCTGATATACGTCAACATCACATGTAACGCCCCCAATCTATCAACTTTCTATAAAGATATAAACTTAAGATTAGAGAAAATCCCCCTCATCTACTTGTGAATTAACGCACTTATCTTGATGTATTCATGGAGCTACATCATGGATAACAATAATAGAACGAAACAAAAAAAAAAAAATTCTGCGATTCCTTCAACACTCTTTACAATTTACAACTAATTAATACATTGGAATATATTTTAAACGAATTTAATATTTTGCCACACGGGGCAATACACACTGTAATGTTTTAAAACTAACTATATTATCATAGATAAAATATTGTCGGATATTATCATAGATAAAATATTGTCGAATACCCCTTTGATATTACTGCAAACATAAATGATGATGTCAATGTGTCCAAATTTCAATTATTTTCCCGCAGTTTCGAATAGTGTTCTCGTGGACAAGATGGACTTACTTATGTGAAAATTGCACTAAGTGAAAGAGGGGATTTTTAGTACTAGTATATATTACATATGTCACCGAATGTTTATCTCAAGGGGATGACAGACAGTAGGTAAATGCTACATCCCGCTACTTTCCCTATCTCTCTTATTGTCCCTTAGATTATCGCCCTTATCTTTAAGCGCCCCAAACATAATTCAGATCACATGTGACGCCATTACGTCCCGCTAGGTAGCGTTATAGACGAAGAAATAATGTATTGACATTTATTACAAATTAAACCGGTGTAATGTTAACTTAAAATGCCAGCTACTTAACTTTAACTTTATCCCTAGCGTGAGAAGATACAAGTCTTTCAAGTGAAGTATAGACGGAGTTTTCTTATGAGAAAGAAGCACGTGTTCTTTTCAAAATGCGTGTACAAAATATTGCAAAAAGTAAATGATAAATTTTACGCTGGAAAATGATATTAAATTAACTTGTAAATTTGTACAAGAGAAAAACACAGTCCTAATAATTTAATATTTCTAAATACAAAAAACGGAAATTTTATTAAGATATTTCGTTGAACTGTCAACTGTAAGAGTAAGAACATATTTGCTGTCTCATTTAATTTACATTTAACGTAATTTATGAATTTGATGGAAATATATCTTCTTATTGCATAGATAAATTCGGAGTAAAATTAAAATGCTTTTGACATGTATTTCTACCTGCCGCTGGGTTCCGTCATGTTTTATTTATGATCTAGGAGGCACCTTTGGTTTTTTTAAACGCATTATCTTGATAGATACGTAAATCAAAACAACCGATATAGACTTATGATAAGTTCTACCATATTAAGGATATCCCAATAAGGCGGTGTTAATTAAAAAATTACTCGGTGGAATTGAGACATCATATAAAAAATCGACGACCTTCAACCGATGCTTGTCCATGTCGATTGTACATGAATTGGGGGAACGTTATGCTTTTTCCGAAGACTCCTGCCCCCACCAAAATATGAGTAGCGATTGGGACTCAGTTCCTGGTTGTAAAAACAGGTGGGTAAAAAATGGTGAACTCAACATACAGTGGAAATCAGATTTTAAAGTTTTCCAGATCTAAACAAAGGAGTTGAAACTTGCAAGGACGGCGAGAGTAAATATATTGTTTTCAATATTTGCGAATGGCTGATTCGAAAAAGTAAGTTTATAAGTAAAGATACTACATGTATATAGGATAAATAGATGTGGATTAAATGATTAATTTTTGACATTACCTATATATCACACAGTGGTTTCCTGCCTTTGACAACAACCGCTTACATTTCATACTGTGTTATATCTCTACAACTTTAATATTCAGTTTCTAATTTCACATAAATATCGCAAAATTGACAGGAGTCCTAAGTATTTCAAATTGTAAATAATCCAAAATATGTACCCAACGACTTTATTCATATAAGTCGTTCTGAAACTGACTTTATTAATGATTATTTTACGGGCTGGCTGTTCCTGGTTTGGAGAAAGGTAAACCTGTATACGCAAAACAAATGAAATGAAAGGGGGTCTAACGTCCTACTCAAACCTGTATACTGCATTTACACCAGTTCTAAATCTGCCTATTACAAGTCTTTCGTTAGGCCTGAAATGCTATCTCAATTATTAATTAGACATTAATTATCTTCTCAAGACAATAGTAAACTCTGGATGTCTACGCTAGCCTTTGATGTTGACTGGATTATGGATAATCGAGACTATGCTGTTTATCGTTCTGTCTTTAGCATTGATCATCGAGGCTAGGCGGAAATTTCAACCGCTTCGTTCTCGGTTCATGGTGGATCAATTTGACTGAAATTTTCAGCAAATTACCTTGACATTATCTAGTTTTAAAAATTATGGTGAGAACGACCAACTTTATCTAATCTCCCCTAAATTTATCTTTAAATATTACAATCTGATTAAACACAGATCCTATTTCGATTTGTTTTTTTATAGTTCAGATTTCGTTTTACTTGTCTTCACTACAGTAGAAGCTGGAAGAGTTATGTAACTGGCGTTCTGGTTGATGTGAAGGATTAGGCAATGAAACGGTATGCTACAGCGAGTTCTTGACTTGCGGTGCACAGAACTGTAGGTAAACTTCTAGAAACGTCAACGCTGAGTGATGAATTGATCAGGGTCCAAATATGAATCCCTAACGTGAACTCCCACCATAACTTGTCAGATCTTCATGTAGTGTAGGCCATCGAAATTGTAAAACAGCGAAATGAAGACCTGTATTTTAATCCGATTCTAATTAATAATGCTAAATTTACTTAAAGGGCAACCGTCGAATACCCCCATAAACGAGCACACTCAGATTGTTCCGGCTTCGCATGTCTTCCGATTCTTCACTTTTATAGACAAATAAGAATCTTACCAAATACAAATTTCATCCTATCGATGGTGGCTGCCATCATTAATATTAAATACATCATATTTATTCACATGTATTAGAATACAATATATATTAGTAAATATAATACATGCCCCATTTTACTAAACAAACTTATTTGTAATAATATAAGTTGTCTTGGACGTATAAAGAAAACCTGAAGTATATATATGTTGAATGACAAGAAAAAGTTCAATATCTTTGTAACATGTTATACAAATTTACCAATAATCTTTGACTAGTATCAGGGGAATGGGTATATTTTTAAAATTTTACAAAACTATTATAACAAATTTGCATATTCTTTGAATGCTCAATTTATTTCATGATCAATTCATTATATAACTTAATGCTAACTAAGTGCAAATGAAGCGAATCATCTCATCCAGGGAGTTAATCTGAGGAGATTAGTTTTCAATATCGCCCCCTTTTAATCATTTATCTATAAATTGTCATAGAAAGAATTGAGATAGTTTATCGTTTTATTGGCTTTAACAATCAGGGAACATAAAATCCTAGCTTTCACTGTCAATTTCTCAAATAGCCATTATTGAGTTTTATTACATTCCATTCCGTAAACTTAAAAATTAAAATGACTCAATTAAACCTCTGTTTTATATTCAAAATTTGAAGGATGTTTCGCAAAGAGTTTTATGTGGCTGTTAAACGCTATGAATAATTTTGTTTATGACCGAAGCAAGCGATGAAAAGCCGCACAAATAAATGGCCGGACCATTAGCGATGGACTTTTAAAATGACCGCCGGCTACAAGAGCTTGTATTCAAAAGACTTCAAGATTTAACAATCTTCATTTGGTAAAAAACAGAATGGTCTTTTAATCTTGTAGATAGTGGTGTTGGACAATAGATGGACACACGCTGTGGACATTAAACAGGACATAACCATCAAGACGAAGAATGATGAGAAATGGACGTGGACTGACCACCGACTTTGATGTTCCAATAGATCTAATAACATACAAATACGTCACTTGAATGTGCCTGACACGTCACAGGTCCTGTATATACGGAGTGGGGTGTGGTCACTCATCATCATTAAACACACTTCTGTACAAGTTAGCCACAGTTTCCCTTGAATGGTCATTAGGTCATATTACCTAAATTACTTCATCTGACCACTGGACATTCAAGATGTTTTATCATGGACATATTAGGTAATGTTGAAGTGGTCAAGTATCTGGGAAAACATGGAAAACTTCTGGTGTTGTATAAAATTAAACTTGTCCTTTTAAAAAACATCTTCCAGAAATTTCGAAATATTTCCTTTGTTTAGGACAAATTCACCCCCCCCCCCTCCAAAATTTTTTTTTAAAAAAAAACAACACAAACTTTTTTTGGCAATTGCCTTAATTGCTGGTAGATTCAATATCTTTTTTTTCCAATAACTGTCATTGTTTCTTTTGATAAGATGGATTGTTGAATTAACCACAAAATAAAATTAAAAGAATGATTTTCACGTTACATATTACACTATTATGTTTTAAGAGAAATAATTATGTTAACATTAAAATAAGAATAATCAACAGACAGAAAGTAACGGTCGATAGATGATGACATTTTGCATATTATATTTATAATCTTGGATCGAATGTTTCCTGATGACCTTCAATTAGGTGTACCAGTAAAGAAAACGAAAATTGGCAAAAATGTTAAGGGATACTCCCAGATCTTAGAGTTTACCGTTGCCGATTTTGTTTACAGGCACCATAGACTCCTCAGAACAGGGAGTTCTTATATTCCTGGTATGTAAATTTGCGAGTCTTGTTTCTATTCTGTGTTTTATCAGGTGCCGAATATTATTATCAATACATTGTATACTCTTACTTTTTACTTGCAAAATATATAACTATAAATTAAAACCATTTTCACGTTTGTTAGGAATCTAAGAGATCTTTAAGTTTTTTGATAAAAGATACAAGTTAGTAAAGATTTGATAGAATACCGGCTCGGTAGGTGGTGCTGTAAGAATCAAGTGTTTCAACTACCGCCTCGTTTTAAAGTCAACACGGATTGTAAATCGTATTTGTTTAACGTTATGAGAAATGTACGAGAAAGTTTCCCGTCGTGCTTTTACGCGCCATATTAGAACCACAATTGACTGCCTGAAAATTCTATCTCCGCTACCCGAAGAGTTCCCGGCATGCTACCGAGGTTACGGCTCACGTATATTGCACGTGTCGCCAGGGGGCGCGAGTGAAAGAGCAAAAGTCAGTGTGGAAGATGGCCGATCAAAGAAAGATGAATAAAATACGTCACCAGCCACGAGGGTATATAAATAGCTCAATATGTTATCTCTGTATCTAAAACATAGATACTGTCTGCTTATTAATCTAGCATTTTATATGAATTTCAACAAATTCTATCTAAAATCAACATTGTCACATGTAACTGGTTATCTCTTCCTATTGCCTGCTGACTTTGTATTTATTTAGCATCCTATTCAACAACAACCATGTGCACGAAATGTCGACACAAAATAATCTAAACCTGTACAACAATTACACTTATTATGTGTATTTTCTAAATTTTGTTGATTGCAATATCTTTGAACGAATGCACAGATTTATGCGTGCATTGCTTCATTCTCCCTATACCTATTTGTCTGTGTCAAGGCTTATTTTATTTAAAAGCAGATTTCTCATCAATATTGCGCATTAAAAGAACACACAAATGTTTTTTAAGGAAACATATTAGTTCTTTTAAAAGCATAAAAGTTACTTGAAAACACATTATGGGTCATTGGCAAAACTAAACAGCGTCTCACGACCTATTACCAGACGATTACGTCACAGAGAAATCTATTATTGGTAACATTACGTCAAGGTGTGGCGTACCAATTGAAAACCGTTATATCATTCGCTACCTTTTGTTATAAGAAGTCAATTTCTTTTACAAGAGGTTTTCGATGGTCCATATTGTTCGTTACATAAGTTTGTGTGTAGTTTAAGAGGTTTTTCTAGTAGAGGGTGTTTGAAGTTAACGATTTTAATTGTGTTTAATGCGATAAAACAGTAAATTAAGTTTTTATTTGAATGTTTAGAAAATGTTTAGTTCAATGTCTCAAGTGCCCCTGGACAACTATTAGTCTTTGATTTCAAATATGCCTGACATCATTAAATGGCAATTTACATTACTACGGTGGCATGACTTTACATAAATGTTGTGAAATTGAATCTTTTATGGGTTAACGTTTTAAAGGACGTATGGCTCTTTTTGGGGGAACTTTGAAATAGACAAAAATGGTTCTAACAGTATATTCATTTTTTGAAAAAAAAAAAGATATCTTAAAGTCGTTTAAGCCTGCTTACTGTATTCTACAAGTTTTTAAATTATTATTTTGTCGTTTGTGAATCAGCTTTTACTAATTACTTCAACATTGTGTTGTGGGATATGTTTTTTTATTTTTTCATTACAAAATGGCATCCGAAACGACTCGTGTACTGATTTTAACAGGTTAATTGTGTCCTAAATTTTGGATATTAGGATCCTATCGTTTCACGGCAAGATTTTAACACCAATATTGATTGAAATTGATCAATATTGAATTCTAATTCGTCTTTTTAATTTGACATATTATGGAATATATTATTGAGTTTGAGATTTAGCTTCTTTAAACTTTTAGTGGTTTGGGGGTATTTCTATGGTTATTATTTTGATTGGTCGATATTTAAATGAATTTGTATTAATTAAAATATCCGAAATGTACCCCACATTAAAACCCCATTCCTGAAAAAAAAATGGTTCCGATCATATGCAGCGTATTAACTAACCACTGCTGCAGTTACTATGGTATAGTGAAGTTTCTTATTAGTCTTCTTCCATTTGGTTCGGATGTCGAGTTGGACATCTGGCTAAATACAGAAACACACTTTCACCAAGATTCCATGTTCCCTGTGCATTCTTTCTGCGATTTACAACAGTTTCCTCGGAATTCCAAGGTGAGATTTATGTTTCGAACCATAATTTTCTGATAAACTTTTAAAAAGAATACAGCTAATATATGGGTGGTGATAGATTGAACATGTCCTTTCGTCTGCGTTTTCAATTCATCATATCTTTGCCAATACTGAAAGGATTTGAACTAATGTTTCTTCACAATTATGTAGTTTGAGGGGATTTAAATCGTACTAAAGCCTTAAAAAAAGTTTAAACGCATTATGGGAAAACGGTTTAGAGTTAAAAGTAAATGAAATGACAAGGATATCATCTCACTGAAAGTTTACGACATAAAAGTTGCAAAATAAACCTTGTCCGATAAAATTTAGCATACGCCAAATATAAAGGATGGCATTAACCTTTAATCAAAAAAGATGGATCATTCATCGTATCAAGTTTGTTGATCCGACAGCATACTGCATAAAACTAATTTAAGGAAACAAACTAATGATGCTGCAGAAGAGTGGGGAATGGATTTTATTAATGCCTAATCCTCTGTTTGTCTTTTTAATTCACGTGTCATTGTTTCAGATCGTATTAGTATCATTGCTTAATCCTGAAGGTTTGAAACAAATTGAAATAAATGTATCGTGAAATGCGTATTTTCTAGCCCGCGTTAAATGATAACGTCACGAGAGTTAACCGGAAGTTGCCCGGAGGTAAAGGCAGGCGAAATAAAACGTCTGCGGATTCATATCCGGTGTGAGAAGCTTTTCTTCTGTTGAAGGGGAAAAGATGGCGAATGATTAGTTAGTGGAAGTAATTGAGACCACAAAATGTTACATTGTCACTTCATTGAAATATCAAGACTAATATAATTAGTGTTTCTAAGGTAATTATAAATTGTCTGATGTATGGTGATTAGTATTGAAACTCTAACCAAATCATTTGTTAGAATCCATCTAAAGAAAGGTCTTTAACTTGAGGGAGAATCTGTACGATCAAGAAGCTTTCAGTCTAATCTTAATGAACTAATAATATGTATTTTCCATTCTCCAAAATCACCATTAAATATACTCGTTTGAAAACGACATGTAAGGTAGGTTGAAATAAAAGGGCATAACCAAACATTGGAAATGAAAAATATTTAACACAAATTGAATGAATAAAAGTGCATAATATATGTAAATGTTTTTGACGAAATATTTCATATATCATTATGGAAGAAATTTGTAGAGATGACAGGTAAAATAAAAAAAAAACCGCTAGGACAATTACAAGGAAAACAATGCGATGAAGTATAAGTACAGTGAACCTGGAGTATGTATGTTTGATAAAATTATAATTGTACAAAAATGACAGTATGGAATTAAAATCAGAAATAGACATGCAATACTTGTTTGATGTGGAATTAAAAAAAAGACACTGGACGAATAAAGGCAAGAACAGAATGAATGAATTACTCGTTCCTTTCTTTTTTGATATCGAATACATGCCGAGCTAGTCAGCATTGTACATTTGTCTCAACACGCAACACACATAAAATCCTTCCCATAACACGTTCAGCATATTTACACCAGGGTAGGGGTTCCAGGGTATTGTCATACCCTCGGGCAATGTTCCACGTGGTTAACACGTTGGTGCCACGCCCCATAAGGGCGGAACCGCTATTCAAAGAGACCCCAGGGTGCAAATCCCCAATCTGAATAATATCTAATTGGAAAAAGTCAAAAAGTCAAAAGAACACACTGTAACAAATTTTTACTTTGTTAATGCTTTCACCTACGGGTCATATTTTCTTTGGCTGAAAGAGATGAGCTGTTTTGTTAGACATATTTGCAATGCCGCCTACAACTTATTAAAATGTTTCAGTGAACTAAAACAAGTATCAGAAATGTGTAAATATCTCTGTCGCTTCGAGGTTAAGCTTCGATTAAGTTCATATTCGTGTGAAAATCAATGAAGAACGTATAATTTCCGCTTCATAATAATCAAAATTTCCCTGAAATTATTTATGCAAAGTTTAATTTCAAACTAAATCATAAAAGATAGATATCTAAATTCCATAACTCTATGGTAAAGCATAAAACAAATCATCAAGTATACGAACTGATTGTTATATTCGAGAAAGTGTAGGTACATGTATTGTCTTTATCTGTTACGGATATTCGTCATTACAGCGGAGCTACAGTTTAGACTTGGATTTCAGAAGTCAAAGTTACGTGATTTAAAAATAAACTTTATAGATGGTTACTAAAGCCGCTGATCGACGGTTGCACATTTCCGACAATATCTAAGTTTTCACTGCTTAATCCGTGAACTGCAGATGGATTAATGAACAAAATCAAAATATTAAATTTGTATAATCTTCTGATTTGGATTCAGTGAGATGACACAGAGACCCATTAAAATATTTGGTGTAGTTTGAATTTGTTGGGTGCCGAATATTGATATATTTTTATTTCATCATACTGTCTTCGTGAAACCTGACACAATCTTTGTACTGATATTCCTGTTATAGAAACTCACAAACATCTATGGCGATCTTAAATTTTAATTATTTCTTTGGCAAAATATCTATAACATATTTATTATCAGTTTCTTACATATTTGGACACCTTATCAGTGATAAGGTTAGCAAATAAAGTGGCTCTCCCTTTGGCTTCTTACGTGTTAAATATCCCGGTTTTAGTAACAAGAAGCCTCTCTTGTGAGTGTCTACGATGCAATAACTTTAGTTAAACCCCCAAATTAATCATTCTGCCGAATATTCCCGAATGCGAGTACATCGCTAAGATTGTAAGTTGTCAGGTAAATAAAAGGGAGGGAATCGGGTGTCGGACACCTGCATGTATAGGACAATTTGATACCAGTAGTACCTGCGGGGATATCTACTCGCCCATTCACAGAGGTGTGAATATTCTCCAATATTCACCTTATAAAAATACCTTAGTCGAAAGAAGTTAATAATTTGATAAAATGTCATCAAAAGGTTTGGTAATATCATATGTTATTCTGTAAAGGCGGACGATTGTTGGTTACGATATTTAATACTCTTGATAGAATGAAATTCCTCACTGGACCGTAAAATATTATTTCTATATAAACTGGAGGCGTATATATTTTTCACAGAAATATTGTATACCTCTTTAACAACATATAGGTAAATTATTAAAGTTTTACGTTCCCAACTCATCGTTTAATTATAGCCCAAATTAGTCACATATGTGTCAATTGTTTACTAACATTTTGGATTTTCCAAATAAAGTCTCGAACACGTCTGGTTTGATAATTTAAATGTTCGGGAAAGAATGAAAATGGTATTGTGCCTAGTCATACTAATATAAAACACACAACATTACCCAGACTCACTGCGGCTAGGTACATTATAGACTTTGTTCACATCTACTGAATTTAGAATATCAATAGCTTTTCGATCATGTTTTAGTTGATATCACGAATGTGGACAAATAAGGTGGAATAAACTGCAGATGATTATTTTTGAAACACAAGAAACTACTTTTAATTGTTGGCTATAAATAATTTACATCAAAGCTTGATGTTTTAATAAAAACTGCGATAATGCTATTAATTAGAAGATATATCATAGGCTAGGCGTGGGAGTCCCAACACATACATAGTAAGTGTTAATGGCTCAGCTGCAATACTTTGGAAGAAACGTCATTAAAGGCTTTTCAAAATTAACCTATTATCGAAATTTTCGATTTCCGGAGTCACGAATGCAGGCATCTTACAACTGATATTATTGCAATTCTCTATGCTTCCTGCGAATCTAGAATTTAGTTGAACATACCGTAAAGAAACCACGAGGGGACCAGTCGCCGGAAGGCAGCCCGCAAATCCCGAGTGATCCGTTACAGACATGGCTTGATAATCAAGGTATATGATGGTGTGTAAAATACCGTCTGATTAGGTCCACGGGTGACCCAAGATGACGGAAATAAAATGGCCGTGGTTGTCAAATGACCAAATTAAGATGGATACTGGTTTCATTAAAATTTAATATCGTGTTGACATGGAGCGGAATGAACTTCGGGCATACGACGCTTAGAAACGACAACAAAGACATGATCAACGTTTTCTGCGGTGCCAGAAGAAAGGTCGCACGTCTTCTACACTAATAAAACTTTCTTGCCCAGTCGTTGCTAACGGCCCGCGTAATGTTTCATTTCCGGTTGGAAATTACTCCACGCTTGTTAATCAGTTCACGTCAGGAAAATGTGAATAGTAAGAACATTTGTTAGGACTATTTCCTGGCGGCCGCGATTTCCAGGATTTAGAAATCGTGGATCATCGTTAGTAAACGACACTTTAGGGCCAATATATTTCTGGTGAAGAAAAAACAATATCCTCTTCGTCTGCTTAAACTTAGAACAAATATTCTGTAACGAGAACAAAAAAGGCAAAACGGCGGACTACGGTTGAGATTCCTATTGAAATCGCGTATTATTAGGTGGCCAGAAAGGGTTTGCATATCAGCAGTCTAAAATGACATACATGCTATATTTAACAGTTCAAACATTAAAATATATCGATTATTTACATAAACATAGTTTGTGGTGGAGGCCATACTTTTTCAGGTTTTTCTTTTTACATAGCTATCAAATAGTCGATCTGTTTCAGTCCAATAGTGGAGATAGCTATATCGTTTGACTAAAGAGGAAATATCACTCTCACGATGAAGCAAAATTTATAATAGCCAAAATAACTCAAAAGTCTCGATATTACTGTAAACCCAAGCACGAACCTCGGAGTAAGTTATTTCCAGCAAGCGTACACCACTTGTGTACGAGTCGTAAATTGTCAGTGAAAAGTTTTGTATTTCAGAGATGCCTCGTCAAATTGTGTAACTATTTTTTTTATTATTTTTTAAAGATCAATTCCTCTTTAAATATTCAATCTATTCTTTGGTATAATGGTAAAACAGAAATTGACAACGTATTGAAATAATTATAATTTGTACAAATGCATAATATATATATTCAAATAATTATAGCCATAAATATAATATTATAGTTATAACTGTTTGAATGAAACATCTGCTGTAGAACAAATAGATCACACATAAATCCGCAGATAACATGGTGCCATATGTTATGTGCAAAATAAAAATTATTTTATTGCCCGTTCAGACCGATTTTATCTTCGCAGTTTGACGCCTGACCTTTGAGAGGTTTAGATTGGGATAATATTGGAGGGATGTCGAACAAAAAATAATTCCTTTCCGAATTATAGACCTCCCGTATTCAGCGTCTCAATGGAACACACTCTCGCCGCAGTGATTAACACGCCTTAATCTGAACTGGGAGTTTATTCGGATTAATCTATCGGTAGGTGGCACTGTATTGACGCAGTAACTCTCGTGGATTTCTTCAAGGTTTAACAAATCTAGCTAGGTACATGTTTTTCGACACGCGTGCCGTCTACCACCAAGATTCCCTAAGATGTGCGCTTTTTCTTCGCGCAATCTGGTATCAGCGTCCAGATATTGTTTCCGGGTTAAATGGATTGATTGATCCTTGACATCGTGTCACTAAAAGCAGTACGCACGAATCCAAAGGGTCAAGATTTGAAACCTATTTGATAAAGACAGATTATGTGTCACATGTTTATTGTAGAGGAACGAACCAAATGAGGTCGATTGCATTCCTATTCATTAAAATGTATATTCTTGCAACGCTAAATGTATTTTAGAATCCCATGATTCTGATAAATTATTAACAGATGTAAATTTCGAAACAAAGAGAAACTGTCACCCTAACATTAGAAACCAAACAATATGCCTCCATGAAATCGACACAATCTGATTAAAACACAGATACTATTTTTCTTGACGTTCAAAATTTCGTTTTATTTGTTTTTATTACACTAAGGCATGGAATGGTCGCTATATAAACCGGGTTCTGGATGGCATGGGGGATTTTGGTGTGAGCTGCACGGAACTGTGGATAACCCAAAAGAAACATATACGCTGGTTTATTAATCAAATGAATGGCGTCATAGGGTCAAAAGCCACTCGTATGACTTCTGTCGCGAAGTTCCACTACAACGGGTCAGATCTTCAAGTGTAGTAGAGGTCATTCAGGGTATAACAAAACGAAACGAAATCTAGATTTGTATTTTAATCAAATTGGAAATCGACAGTGATAAATTCTATTTTCGAAATATTACACGGAAGTAGGGTTGTTTACTACCTCACTGTTACCCAATAGAAGAACCAGTGCATGAAATTCATTGAAATGACAATTTTGTGTTTTATCGCAGATCAAAGAGGTCTAACCATTTCAAATAGTTTTTGAGTTCTCACACTAAAATTAATAATTTTATTTAATAAGTTTCCCCGTCTATATCATTTATTATAGTATAATAACATCATTTTGTTTATTTTTGGTGTTAAACTGTTTTGATATACGGTATGGCTTTACCGCCTATTTTCAAAATAAATAATAACTATATACTCAGATGCTTAATTAATACACAGCTCGAAACACAACCATAACATTGAAATATGCAAATAATACCCCCAGGGGATAACTATAATTTAATTACCTATTTTAAAATCTATAAAAATAATAATTTACCAAAATTATGATATGCACATGTTGTTTATGAAATAATAAGCTCGTTCAACAATTTACTGCTGTTTAATTTACTTATTCGTGACATACGACGCCAACTAGACCGCCTGTTAATCGCGCAAAAAATATATCCTAGTCTCGATCATCAGGTTTTCTATGTGTGAACAAGTGTTCAGTGTCAGAGTTGAACTTTGCTCCCGTTGTGCCTATGGGATTGAAAAACATCCCAAACATTCTCAATTGACGAGTTAAAATTAAACTAATTTCTCTGTGAAATTAGTTAGATAGCTGGAAATCGAGTCAACCAATCACACGAAAAAAATAAACTTCTCTCGACACGCTCCACCTGTTGTTTTCAGTTACTAAAAATAAACATCACAGACACTGCCCGGTAAATATACACCGTGTCAAGCGATGGTATGTAGTCCCACGTCAGCAGGATCCATGACGTAATGGAACCTGTTGTTAATCTATCCCTGATTGGAAGGAACGAAAAGCATTAGCAATGAATTAACCAACCACACACAGTTTTAAAGTCAAAACAAACGTGCTAGGGTACGCTGCTATATACCTTATTTAAAAGCACTGTTTTAATCGAAAATATATTTCGATAGTCTTTTGTTATTTATTTTAGGTACAATGTTCCCCATAGTCATACACGTGCGATATATGCCCAATTACAATGCCTTATTTACACTGAATAGAATAAAATTGGAAACATTTTTATGCCTTAAACAGGTTGTATACCAGCTATGCCTGCGGACCCGTAACTGATTATTGTGGAATACTTATAGTAAGTAGCATATAATTTATTAAAAATGGTGACTTAAAGATCTTCCTTAAATACGGTTAAGATTGTATTAATCATTAGCGTCTTCTGGAGTTTTACTTGTTTTCGAGGGTATTTTCTGCCAAAGTAAATATGCGTTTACGTTATTTTTGCCATTTAGTGTGTTTTGTAAGGTGAAAGCAAATCGTACCACACAGCTTCTCTTATTTACGATAATACATAACTTTTAGTCATTTCAATACATCTTCCTATTGTTTAGCTGACACATCATTTGTTCGGATATAAACAACTAAGATGGGTGGTGTGGGTATATCGATATTCATCAGAAAAAACTTGGGGGATATTTACCCTCAATGTGGACAATTCAAATACTACTTAAACCCCACTTAGGTTTACATTTAGAAACTTTTCAGCTACAGGTGCAGACGGCAACATGATAGCCGTAAATAAGTCTCAATGTCGTAAAACTGGCGAAGACAAATCTCACGCGACCCAAGACGTAAATGGGTCTATTGTTATTACCAGCGTCCTGGAGTATAATCATGGCCGATAAGATAGTTGATTTGAACATTAATTATTACTTGTAACAAAGTTGGAGAAGTTTAATTACACACTTTTACAAATTTGAACAACTCGCCTACCGCGACACCATCTTGAATTTCATTAGTTATCAATATTTAGACGGAGGTAACGAGCGAGACACTGTAACGGTCTTTTTTATTAGTGAGGTTCGGGTATAGGTGTAGCGCAATAGGTGGTCCCGGATACTTCCGGTTAGGTCGTCACCGGATCCAATTTCGTAACAGAACCACAAGCAAGTATATTCGGTGGAAAGACAATAATGTGACACCAGCATAATAGTATTAAAATTAAGAATTAATATTTCTACAAATATGTTGGAATATAGAGAAATCCATGGATTCATGTAATGTATCTGTGCTGTTTCATTATGAAATAAGAACGCGTTGCTGTTATTTGTATTCAGTGTATGATCGGGATATATGTTCAAAATTTGTCAGAAAGTTGAGGGAAAATATATGTCTTCACTTTTCAGAAAACATGATACTATTAATCCTTGAGTGGCATTTAGCGATTGAGCACATAAAACAAACACAACACATCAGTTGTATAACACAAAACATTAGTTGTACATGTACTTGATAACGATAAGAGAATACTTGTCGAAACGTCGTGCTATATGTGTATATACCAGTGATTGTTTTCCATATAAATTGTGTTGTGTTTATTTTTATGATATTATTAGCTACCCCGAGTGCAGTTCATTCTACTTTCCACAAAATGCGTGATGGGTAACAATGGACGTAAGTCAGCGCCACTATACAATGTTTAAGTACTGCACGCTCTCGGATCGAAATGTCCGATCAGTTAGTATTTGTCACTCTGTCAAGGAAAACAAGTAATTTAGTGGTCTTTAAATACAGTATAAGGTTGCAAATTAAAATAATAATTAGAGAGCATTCATATTATTATGTATATACTTAAATGACCTCAAAATAAGCAATATCAGAAACCACTATAAACATTGCTCATTAAAATCTTTTCTATAAAATTAATAAATTTGAATAAAAATAAAATATTCACCAGAGCATGTCCATATCCGTCTTTCCATTGAAATAAAACTTATTCTTTGAAAAATAATTGAGGAAGGTCTATTATTGGTAATTTAAAGTTCGTGTATCGTATCAAATGATCTAAATGGCTAAGAAAAATGTAACTGGATTATACTAAATCTACAGTAATGTGGAGACTAGAGTAACTAATATCCGTGATGGATATGAATGTCACACAAGTATAACAATAAAGCAAATTTTATACATTTAATTGAATAAAATATGAGTTTAATTATGTTGAAGAGGAGAAGCAGACGCTCGTTAGAAATCGTAAACAATCGGCAACAATCAACAACACTCGTAAAGACCGTAAAAAGTCGTAAAACAAATTAAGTTCTTGGTATTGCTCTTAAAACTCACGGAAGCCGGGCGACAATATTTTCACTCGTCGAAACAATCACAAAACGCATAACAAGGTGAATTGTTCGATCACTCAAGCGTGTTTTCTGGTATATTTGTCGCTTTTAAGGCGCCAATAACGCTATTTTTAATAAATTTGTTATAGACGTAAATTGTAAAGAAATTTTTCCGCTTGCTGCAGAGGTATTAAAAAACGGACGAGCGCGGCTCTCCCGTCGCGACACGCGTCCTTCGGATAGTAGCGGTGAATAGACTAAGGAACAGCCTCTCGAGTTTCAAGTGACCCGAGTCCATCCTCTATATTGTTGGAGATTTTTATTCACTCTTTATGTTCTTCTTCTGATTGAAAAGACTCAGTTGTAGCTAAATCCTAAATACCCACCTTTACAATGTTGTCTACATGTAGGTAAAAAAAGAATACTTGTAGGTAAATAATTGACAATTAATCTATGGTTGATGTGGGATTGTCGTCGTTAATAGGGAGCCTATTCATAAAATATGCAAGAGGGGAGATAATCTCTTAAAAACTTGAGTTCACCTTTGAACTACATGTTAACACTTCCTGTTAAGTTTCATTCCAATCAATTTGAATCGTCTTATCAGAATTTCTTTATTAGGTTGGGTTGACAACTTATTGGACAGACAACTAATTTAACAGAAAAGTTTTCTTGCCATGGTGTCAGCCTTTACATTTAAAAGGGGGGGGGGGGTATATACCATTTTCAAGGGCGACCACGGAGGCACCGCTTGGTTAGTGAGCGGCTGTGGCCTCCTAAGCATGGTTGGTTCATAATTATAACCTCCACCATCTAATCAAAAATAATAAACAATCGTTTTATTTATTTATTTATATATGTGTTAATTGTATTTCAAGCAGTGTGCGGTAGTAGTCAGGTGACGGAAGGGTCGCCGCCGGAGCTGTGAATTGTTGAGACCAAGCTTTTCTGTTTTTTGCGTAGATTCCGAATCTGTGAAGTGATCAGACACTAAAGGAGGGGGGGGGGGGCGTTTTCTGGATATGGGGACCATACAGTAGAGGGAAATGTGATTATGTTGACATAAATGATGATCATGTTATACAAAAAAACATAAATTGTCAGGACTGCCCATCTTTAAATAGGTGTATATGATGCCCTTGGACAAGTGTTTTGATTTGTGGGATGGAGGGGGAGGGGTGCACAGGTGTGCATGTGCTCCTCCGCGGCCCCCCTTGAAAGAGGTAAAAGAGGTACAGAACCATGAGCCTGACATAGGCGTACGGGCTCGATGAGTTAGGGGGCAGAGACCGAAATGTTCGAAAAAATTCCGGGTTTACAGAGAGCGACTGTGGTCTTCGTCGAGAGGCGAAGAAGTGGGACTTACTTTGCATAGACCCCCCCCCCCCCCTCCTCAAATTTTTTGGGGGGAATATTTGTCGGCTCCAAACACGTTTTCCTGCTATTTCAGCCGGTGAACAAAGCACCTTCAAAGTGGTCAGCTTGCCCCCCCCCCCACCCTCCTGTCTCGTACGCCCATGGGTCTGGCAAAAGAACGGTGACTCGTGTACGGTGAAGAGTAGGCAGAAACGCGGCTGCTGGGGCACATTATTCTTCGTGTACATAATGTATGCCCGTTAACGCGATTGGTGCAGAAAACAGCGTGCATTTACAAGTATTGTAAAATGAATATCATTGTTGATGGAAATTTTATCAACAAAAGGTGTAATAATCGTTTTTAAGGATTAAAACAGCAGTTCAAATCGTTGCCTAGAATCTGTATGACCCCGTAATAATCGATTTCTAATTTCATATTAATTAGAACTAATGTTAATAATCGTAAATACGAGAAACACCTGAGTCGAAAAACTATTAATACCTGTAATTTGTGCGAAAGTCAACGTGATAATGTCGGCATTAATGGCTTTTTTCAGATTTTTCAGTAATAAAAGGTGCAATTATTTACTATAAAGTTAAAGTGACCATAGAATGCGAAATCATGTTGCTTTATTGGGACATTCTCTTCCTCTACATCCGTTGAATTTGTTTCATAAACCTATTCCAAATGGAATAATAAACGAATCCAATAGTAGATCGTGTGGCTAGATGTTAGGTCGGTTAGTCAGTTTGTTATCTCGCTTATCAAAATTGTATTTCAAGCAGTGTGCGGTAGTAGTCAGGTGATCAGTAGTGGAATACCGCGTTTTATCTGTGAAATAAAAGTGTTATTCCACTGGCGGACAAAGTAGTCCATGTTGTTTTACCTAAAATGATTGTAAAATCCTAAAATAAATAGAACATTTGTCGTTTTGTCGTGAAGATTTTATTCACTCTAAAACGACAAATATGTATTCTTTAATATTTCATTAAGTAATACAGCGCATTTATTTCCGCTACGCCCTATTGATATAAGACTTTGTCAAACACTACAGAAATGAAAAATGGTTTCACATACCACGAGGCGGAAATCTTGGACGGGCAGCGGCACATCCACCTAACCTTGGTCAAAATGCCAAGGGTGAAAAGTTTTCGTTTTCGTGGATCTTTTTATGAACCAGATGGCATTGAGGTTTGGAATCCAGAAATCTGCTCCCAAGTAGTTTACATCTTACTTACCCTGTCGTATGCAATCACAGGTAAAATAAATGAATGTCCATAAATCGACTTTTCTAAAAATTGTGGAACGTCAAAATAAACTTCGAATCAGAGTTCCTTAGATCATAACTGTAACCAAAATATCTGACCATATTAAAATATATCCTGTGCGTAAAAAAAAATACATTAAGTCGCGTTATGAGGGAGGTCAATATTTAAATTAAATGTTATTACAATGCAGACTATCCTAATATTATATGTATCTCCCCAAAATTACTTTCCATGCCATTATAATGGATATTCCGCATAGTTAGAGTGCGTCTGCAGTGTTTTAAAAATCATTAATCCCACTAAGTATTGATTTAGCAACTAGATCACGAAAGAGATCATTTGGAACATTTCTGATTTCATTCTAATTGATTCGTGAAGAAAACGTTTCCTTTAATTAATTGATAAATACGTTTTTAAATGTATATGAATAATCCGACTCACTAATTGCATAATACAATTCTATTATCAGACACTAATTACGTAGTCAGTTTTATCATGAACCTCTTCATCCTGGATCTTGTTTACTTTTCTGCAGAATGAGGTTTTGTATAATAGTTGCATTTTTATTCACAAAAGGTATTTTGGCGCCTGGTTTTGATCACAAATGACAACAATTTCCAAAAGAACAATGCGACATCTTGAGAGAGTGAAATGGCGGAATAGTGCGGTTACCATATTTATCGACTCTTGGTTCCTGTTGAAGAAATTTTAAGAAATATAGCCTTTTCCGCCAAGAAGCAAATCTTCAATTATAGCATCTCTTGTACGGATAATTGTTACGAAAAATCCAGCTCAGTTTGGCCGCAAGGTTCTACTTGTCGCGGAGGGATACCCTCTACGTAGAAAGAAATCCGGAAAGCTTTTTCACTTTTTTTAATAGAAGAGTTAATTGAACGTCGAGTAAAGTAGGCCGCCTGCGTAACACCACGTTATGGCCCGGAGGAAATGCAAATACTCAAAAAACGTGTACATCTGTTCTTTTCTAAATCATGCGTTCTTCGCTTTCCACGGTTTACAAAAATCAACAATATAACTCAATTCTCGTGCTGTTGGATAAAATCCAATATGAACTTGTGAAAAAACTGATGATAATACTGGATAAAGTCTCGAGATGAAAGTGTTTGAAGGTGATCAGGGAGTTAATTTGTTGCTTCCAGATCTTTAAATTAGGCTAATTTCTAACAAGACAAGACAATCTGTTCTACAGTTAAACAAAAATCTGCTTTCAAATAGGACCCTGGGCTATAAGGGGCGGTAAGCGTTGTTTAAAAGCATAATCGTCGAATTCAGGTTTTGGAGGTTATATAGGCATGTCGGCATTGTTTATGGATGTCTTTGGTCCCTATAGTTTTTTATTTTGTATTTTGTGAGATAATTATAAGTTAAAAGTCGATTTAGTAAACCAGGTCTCATCTGTGAAGCGGGTAGTTTTTCTCACAGTGCCAAACAATGATAACGATATCATTCAAATATTTCTAAAATGAAATTATTTCTTTGCTATTTTATAATATTGTAGTATATTCTACTACTTCACCTTTGGTTGAGGTACAATAATAACGGGACTCGAAGAACGAGACTAGATATATTCCATGCCAAACGGTGACGGCATATATTCTCATCTGAAGAGCATGTTAGAGATTACCATTGGATTGAGACTTCTGGAAAATTTCACCGAACTTAACTGATTTGAAATTAGAGTTAATAGGGAAACGAATGCAATTGAAATCATTTTAGATACATTCATATTACATTATTGTATGCGTTGCGACCCATTTGTTTTTTTTTAAGTCCCAAATATTAGCGATTTAGCTCCTTCATTATTCCTACCTTTTACTTGTATTATTTTCATTTACTGTGTTGACATATTTATGTATTAATGAATTAAATCAGGCCTAAGACAGAATATAGCTCCATATTGGTCAGTAAAACACCCTTGTCATAACATATACTGTTTAATAAGGAGAATACATTATAACGTCTGTCTAATCTTTTTTGAATTTTACAATGTAATGTCGATGCGGTATAGATATTAAACAGTTGTCACCGGTAATATATGTAATACGAAATACAGAGAGAGAGAAATGGGGTTTAACGTCCACTCGATACAAACTAGGACGTTTTGGGACTAACATATTATGGTTTCATTTTATTTCAATAATTAGCTTGCGCGAAGGGGTCTTTAGCAGTGGGAGGAAACCGGAGTGTCCGGAGGAAACCCACGAGGTTTAGAAGGCGCCCCTATCTCCTTGCCACATATGCTCACACCAGGGCTCGAAACCACAGCCGCAAGCTAGAGGTGACCGGCCAGCCAGAGGTCGAAGCGCGGCACTCTAGCCCCCCCCCCCCCCAATACGAATTGAAAGAAAGCGACAAAAGAATTTTACGAACTGTATAACCGGCTCACACTAAGGCGTATTTGACGCAAACTATGTTAGCTTGGTTTATTTTTAAAAAATGAATAGAGACCACATACGTACGTAGGCCTATGTATGCTTATAATCCGGATTCTGTATGGTTCTGCGGGAAAATTTGAGTAGGGAGAATCTTTTTGAAGAACTGCTTACTACGTGGCTAAGTCAGTATTTTAAACTTGGGTGGACGCTCACCACGTGGTAGTGTTTTCCCCTACATGACCTCATGAAAGATGGCCGCCGACGTTATATCAATTTTATTGTACCTGCTACAGCTTTCTGTCAATTTCTGGACACAGATCACCAAATATTCATGGGAAACGAGGGCGAAAGTTATTTTTAGTTCTTCTCTTCCTTACCCTTTTTCCTCTTTTGCATGGCAATTTTTGTTGAATTTTTGGTGTAGAATCGAAGAAAAGGGTTTGAAAATACATTTTCTGCCAGATTTTGGTGAATATTCATGATTTTGAGGCGGAAGGATACAAGAGTTGTGAGGTTGGTTACGTAAAGGGAGGTCCAAAAATTGTAAGGTTAGCTGTCTCTACTTCCAGCTTGTCTATCTCAAGTTTTTCATGAAGTACCTCATACATGCTTTTGAGCAAGAGTCTGCCACAGGTTACTCCATCTGTGGCAGAAAGCGTTTTACCCAACGAATATTTGGGAAAAAGTTACAACCGGTCTAAGAGATGAGAATTAACATCAAAGTCAATGGGGCAATAATTAGTGATCTGTGGCCTTCTATGATATGGACGCCATGAAAGATGGCCAGCGACGTTGTGTCAGTTTTATTCTACCTGCTATAGTTTTCAGTCAATTTCTGTGAAACGGAGATCGTAATTGAGCTGTTTATACGAACTGTGACAAATATATTTATTATTAAACTTTTATTGATTTTTCACGAAAACACATACCCAATTTTTAAGTGACAGCACGAAATAATCTCTAAAATATACAAAGATAAAACATTCAAAATTATTTACAATGGTATAACAATAAGAAATTTGTTGATAACACTCAAAAAAGCTTTATACGAGTTCCATCAGACAATCATACATTTGCAAAATGAACAGCAGGATAACTCATTGGCTCTGCAAGTGCAAATACAGAACGACTTTGCAAACTTTACACAGACGCAAGCACTCGTAAAGTAGTCGGGTTAATTTTGTACATTGAATTGCGGAAGCAAACAATTTTTGGACATTTCAAAGCCAAATAGATATGGGTCTAAATAAATGATAACATTATCAAGACCCGTATTCCAGCACCCTGATTCGAAATAGAGTTAACAAACATATTCTTAGTACCAAATAGTGGTAGTGTTAGCGTTAGTATTTTTGCTGGGGTGTTATCATTGCAGTAGCAGTGGTGTGTATGTATATGTAATTTGCCTTTCGGAATGGTGATACTATAATTAACTCGTTAAATGGTTTATTGTGACCAGCCATAGTTCAAGATATTAAAATATTGTGGATAAATTTTAATTTGTAGCTTATAAATGGACAGGTTTTGATATGAAAAAATGACGACAACATGGTACCATGTGGATACATCTTTGGGAAGTCAAAAAGACTTTTCTATATTCAGTCATTATTTAGATAGCCCTCTTGTGTGTGCCCCCCCCCCCCCCTCTCGTCACCTTATAATACTATTTCAGGCAAATCTATTTTTCTTAGTCACCAAACACAAAAAAAACAACGTACTAAGTCAAAAAAACAAAAACAAATAGAAAGCGGACAATTTATTTCGGATTTGTAACGAAAAAGTTCTGTGCATAGCCGAAGGCTACTCTTATAAATGAATTGGACACCTTCCGAGAAATCACACAATTTCGTAGAACTTGTCACTAGAAACAAAACCAACCAAACATCTATGTTTACACAGCAGAAATCATACCCCTTTTAGGACATTTTCTCCCCAAAATTGAAATTTCAGACGTGAAAAGGAAGGAGAGATTTTTTGACGCGATTCGATGTGCGTTCAATACCCTTGTAGCATGTGTTCTTGTTGACAAGGTTGTCATAACAGTTGGTGGTCACAAAATGTCTTTCGATTTACAATAATCTTAATACTTTCTAGTTAATATTAGCCAGGGATTTACCACGCATTGACATATCCATGTATCTGTACAGAAAAAAAAGGAGTAACTGGTGCTTGTGCAGTGATATATTTGATTGATTTTGAATTACAACGCAGACGTACTATACTTTTATTTCCTCCAATACGCACCGTGATTCTTCTCAGTTTAACAGAAACGGTTATTTTTATTTTGGATTAAAAACTACACCACTCTTTGTGATTATCTATTTTACAACTCTGTAAATTGTTGATAATAAAATATTATGCAAATATTCATTTTTGTAATTGAAATACATGTATGTCGAAAATATTAAAAATTCCCACTGAACAAGATATGCAAAGAACGTGTACTTTATTGTATCTGGAATAAAATGTTAGCTGTGTTTGCTGACGTATTTATTTAATACATAAATAATCAATCATTTAAAAATCGCCTGTTGGTTTCCGAAATCTATATCTTTTGGGGAAATAGGGAAATATGACATTAATAAAAAGTAAAAATCACAAATCCTACCCATTCAAATGAAATAACAATTGACGAACTGTGTTAATCATTTAATAACTGCTGAGGTCGATATTAATGACAGCAAGTATTTTGTTGTGTAGAGAACTTGTGGTCCAGGTAGTATAGGATCTAATATATGATATTCTTACTTATAGTTTACTTGTGTACAGGAGCCTTTAGTCGTGGGAGGAAATCAGATGACCCAGAGAAAACCCACGAGGTCGGACAGACGACTTACTCCTTGCCGGGAATAGAAACTACGCCACTTGACTCAACGACAGACCTTATGATCCAACCTATTCGACCACCAAATCCCCTCTTCCGATCAAAGGGGGGTTGGGATGGCCTAGTGGTCTAGAGTGCCGTGCTTTGACCTCTAGCTGGCCGGTCACCTCTGGCTTGCGGCTGTGGTTTCGAGCCCTGGTGGCGCCTTCTCAACCTCGTGGGTTTCCTCCGGGCACTCCGGTTTCCTCCCACTGCTAAAGATCCCAACGCGCAAGCGAATTATTGAAATAAAATTAAAAACCATCTGTTAGTCCCAAAATGACCTAGTTTGTGTTGAGTGGACGTTAAACCCCATCTCTCTCTCTCTCTCTCTCTCTCTCTCTCTCTCTCTCCCTGTAGATCAAAATAACATTGCATTCTTTCAGTTGGCATTGTCACGGAGACACTGACGGTTAAAGGTTAAATTCCAATTGATAAACAGTGTAAGGGGGGCAACTCTATTAAGTAACCCTCGCGTTGACCACAGTACTGCATTGACCCGCATTGACCCTCTTCTCATCTCTGATATTTCTCCATTACAAAATTAGGAATACTCAACAAAACCTGACAGAAAAAATAAATCCAAAACCTTTCGTATGATTATATACCAATAATTCCAGAACAATCACCATGCAAAAGATGGGTACAATTTCCGTCTTTCAAATAGTCCAGTATTAAATGGAATTTAAATGACAGCGGCATACCGATTTTACTTGAAACGGTTCTTTGTGTGAAACTGTTTACCTAGTATGGGTTAAATATTTGATAGAATTTGAAACGTTACATTTAGAATTAAACAGGCATTATGCAAGAACCAACTCTGTCTATTGCAGGTCTTTCTTTTGACATTTAATGCTTTATAAACTATTAATTAGACTATTATTAACAAAATCAAATCTCAATGACATCGGGTGGGTCCGATTTTAAGTAGATTAGAACGGTTTGGTCATTTAAACATATAATTTAAAAATAATAAAAGTCTTTCCTCGGGTAACTGCATTTTTTGTCAGATTTCAACATAATTTGTCAGGTAAGTTGCGTGTATGGGTGACTAATCAAGAGTTTCTCAAATATGGTATTTCGATAGTGGCTGGATTACCGGGAAACGAAAGCTTAGTGGCACAAGCAGTTAATACACTAACACTTCTTTCTTTCTTTTGAAGCGTGGGCATAAAAAAAAGTGATACCGGTAATCAGAAGATGATTAGATATTCAAGTCGGATGGGACTAAAAACCGAGATCCCGTGTATACATTGGCGTACCCTTGACAGTTGTAATTATACAAATTTCCCTTTATGGCGCACCATATGCTACAAACCTGTAATACAGATAAAACCCATTTCATTTCATTTCTACAACATATCTGTAAAAGATAGTTTGCCAGGCAACGAAACAAACGCCTCCAACAGCTAGGTCGTCCGGTCAGTCAACGAGGGTTGTCGCATATTTTTCTTTTGTCAGTAAGGAGAACGTGTACAACGCATGAAAATCTTATTACAAGTAATAGCCCATTAAGTAATTATCAGAATTGTTTTGATTGTTTGTCTTATGGCCTTCGTCCACAGGATATTTCAAAGGGTCATAACTCTGGCAGTAATTAGACTTCTTCGCGTGATGACATTAAACACTGTAAACATGTATACATTTAAAATCAATCGGATATTAACTTTTGACTCTAGAGCGTCCATGAGATTTCAAGGCTTCTCGGTCTTATGACCAAAAATACTGTGTTTACAAATTTAAAGTCGCTTGGATACTAACTTTAGCCTCTCGAGCGTTCACAAAATTTTTCATAGTGATCAAGGGTCATAACTCTGGCAGTAATTATTGGATCTCGCTGAAAATCAATAGGATACTTCGTCTCATGACCTTAAAGGGACAATAACATTCTTGCTGGCTTGGTAGCTCCAGAAAATAAATAATACCATTATTCTAAGTACTAGATGTTTAAGTGTCCTACCTGTTGTGTAAATTATCCATTACAACCTATTTTACTTGTCCAGAGGGTTCGAAAATATTTTAAAATCGAAGTCACTTTTGAAAAGGTTTACGTTAGACTTTTCAAATCAATTGGTTGAATTTTTCCAATTTTTCAAAATAGGTGTGTTAAGATGAAATTTATATCATCATTTAATTGGAATATTCTAAAATAATACGATTTGTTGACCAGAATGAAGATTGGGACATATTATTCAGTAACAACAAGAGTGTTATTGGGGCTTTAAACACTTTGTATAAATTTAAAGTGTATCGGATATTAACTTTAGCCTCTACAGCCTTCACAAGAAATTGTGGATGACGGACCGACAGACAGACAGACGGACGGAAGGAAAGGGTGACGACATTTCCATGTGGGCGTATAAAAAGACTTTTAGATGACCATTCTTTGGGTTTGTTCCCACGCATATCAATAGAAAAAATAACACAAACTATCTTTATAACAAAAATAATCAAAGCAGTTTATTATATAATCGCAAGGAAAAGAATGATAGAATAGAATACATATATATGGACGATTTTAATGCATTTAATATCTTATCTGTGCTATACTGGCTATAATGAAGGATATAAAAGTTTGTAAAAGTCTTCCAAATATCATAATACACTACCCTGTGTTTCATTCTACAAACTGTTATTGTAAAGGTCTAAACAATATAATTGTATGTAAATGTATTCTAATTTAAGATTTCACATTGCATATAAATCCTCAATACTATGTACGATACCTCAATAGAAAATACTGTTTCTTGAAGACTAGATCACCGTGTTAGCGAGCGATTCGATCGCATGAAGAACCCTATGAATTTGATTGTAAGTACCATTTCATTCTCCAGTTTATTAAATATATTGCTATCAAAATGGAGGTTCATCCACATGAAAACCGCCAATGTAGCCGTGTATTCGTACTTAAAGCTGTGGATTTTGTTCGTGTTTCTTTCTTTTGTTCCCGACTTTATTAGCTCGGTTTGAACGGAACAGTAGAACTTTAAGTCCGATTTCATTTCAGTTCTTACTTTTGTTCGATGTTCCCGGGAGCCACGCTGGCTCAGTGGGGAGGACGTTTGCTCGCTAAAGTGGATTCAGGAGTTTATCTGGGTATCCCGTCGTTCCTCCTTTTCAGTGGTGAAGGACAGGGGCTCGACAAGGTACAACGTATATAGTTCGAATGGGACGAAAAACCGAAGTATATATCGGAATTGACGTAAAACAACCCTTGGTAGTTGGAATGCGATATCAGGATAGGCAATTGTGCCGCTGTCCGGGCAAAATGTACTGTGCGGGTTATACAAAATGTTATAGAACCGACGTGTAGCAAATCACGTTTCAGGTGCACTATAAATGCAATATTACCAAATCAATGGGTAAATTGGTAAATCTCTTTTTCATGACAAAAAGCCATCCTAAGAGAAATGTGGGTTGCCAGGTAACTAAAAATAGGTCCACAATAGCTAAGTCGTTCGTGAATTCCACAAAGGTTGTGGCATGTTTGTACCTGTACAGGTAACTGGTGCTCACAGCTAATATACAAAAACTTTAGCGTTCTTTTAGCGAAAATTGTTAAATTCCTTTAACGCATAATACTAAGTCTCTAGAGGTCCACATTTTTTTTTCAAATTGATCAAGTGTCAAATACTGGAGACGAGTGACAGACAGGTGTGAAGATCACATTCAATCTTGGCGTATACAAATTGTGCATACAATATTTAAGATATCATCTTATAAAGTTTCAAGAAGTTGTATTATTACACGTTGATCAAGGAGTATTTTTATAAGTGAAATATTCAATAGTTTCCAACACCGATGCAAAAGTAAACCAATGTACCCTGACTAAACAAACTAGCTTTGACCACCTTCTATCACCAAGACAGTTCCTGTTCATCGTAGAATGAGACAATGTGAGATGTCATACAACCCTTATTGAATTTAAAAATATTTACATTATGACATGACATATGAATTAATCTTGTGATTTACAGATTTCCATTACGTGAACCACAAAATGGAAGCAACACGAGCTCTTAAAATAATAATATAATAATAAGGAAAGGGCAAGAAAGAATAAATAGGCATAAACATCACAGTAAATAAATAATATCCATGCTGTGAACAAAGATCACTCAGTTCATGGCTGAGCTAAGAAGAATAGATACCAGTAATATAAAAAGATGGGGTAACATATTATATGGATAAAAGCACAGTAAAACATATTATAATATTTACAAAAGATTACTCCATCTACCACTAATTCACACGGCATCCAACATTGAAATATAGGCCTCATAAGGCGAAAAGCGTTGCATTGCTTAAAGATTGAATTACTTCCCTTGTTTATAAACACCATTTTCTGATGTTTTCAGAGTAGTTCGTTAAATTCAAGCGAATAGAAACCTCATTCATTAAAGTACATAATATTGTGGTATTTGAGCTATATTTCTAGAATATAAGCGTGTTCATTTGGTTTCAATACAGCGTATTCACAAGAAACGTCCATCACACACTAAATATTCTTACTTATCTCCGTTTTAAAAAAATAAATTCCATATTATTATTGTTCACAAAAACGCCCACAATACAAAAATAGCTCTTGTAGATCATAGTTCTGGAACCTAAATTCGATACCCGTTGTATGTACATGTAATGTAACATTATTAAGTTGGGTAGGTAGAGAATAAATGGAATACTATTTCCGGTTGGTTCCTTGAAATCATGTTCAACCATTTGCAGATCTACAGCTATTTCACGTTGGAATGTTTATAGTGAATGAATTATCCACACAAATTCACAGAAATACGTAACATGAGATTAATAAGCGTCAGTCTACTTCACACAAAGAATTCGTAATCCACAGCTCACAATGTATTTGTTTTTAACCACCTCACAGTAATCACGTGGATACATTAGTTACTTACATACTATTCACAATCATGTATATCAAAACTTGATCTATTTTTTAATGTAGCACAAACATCAGGCACGCCAATGACAAAATTCCCAAAAGTACAGACATGACTTCGTTTTGACTGGAACCTTTAAGTAGAAAATGTAAAATTGATATTATGGAGTCAACTCAATTAATCATTAAATATACGATGATAGTGTTCATGGTTTATGTTTCATTTGATCCTGTTAAAATAAGACAATATTAAACATTTGTTTCATATCTAGTAAATAAACATATCCACTGTTTGTGACACGACACAACAAAAAAAATTAAACTTACCAGATCTCCCCTTCACGGTTTCGTATCGTCCTCCATTACCATCAACCACGTGTATTCTATAACAATACTTTTCATCACTTCCGTCATGACATTGGACCACTTTATTACACTCCTCCGATTTAGGTACACACATCTTTTTACTATCACACATAAAATACTGTGCATTGCATTTCGTGATGTTAAAATTTGAAGGCAAGGCTGCAAATATAAATATGTACGGTTAAAGCTAATATTTGGAGGAAGAATATGGGGTGGTAGCCTTTCAATTAAAAGATTGATGATTTAATGCCACCAATAATGGCACTGAACAGTTTACATCTAAAAATATTTTACATTACACAGTTCTGCTGATAGCTGACAGGTGCCTTTAGATTAATATGGTCATAAATTATATCATCACGCTGGACACTATTTTCTGAGCTTAAGAGTCCCTTTGTTGTCATTTTCGTAGACGTGGGGCGCTTCCGGTCAATTTTTTTCATATCTTCCGCTACAAAACCGAGGGCAATAAATCAAGGTCGCATTCGAGTCATCATCACACTCACTCTCTTATCTATCATCTCCAAGTGAAATTGTAAAAGAGAGAGGGGGGGGGGATATGGGGGTTTAACATCCACTTGACACAAACTAGGACATTTCGGGACTAACATATGGTTTCATTTTATTTCAATAATTAGCTTGCGCGTAGGGTCTTTAGAAATGGGAGGAAACTGGAGTACCCAGAGAAAACCCACGAGGTTAGATGGCGACCCTACTACTTGCCACGTACAACCGGGGATTTGAAACCACGCCAGTTGACTCAATGGCAGACCGTATGATACAACGCGCGCACGCTGACCATTCGCCCATCCAACCTCACCAAAAGTCAAATTGTAGGCCCCATTTCAGACTTCCATTTCAGACTGCATTCGCTTGATTCTCTTTATTTGTAATCGAATATCTTAGAGAAGTATTAATTCTACCCAAATGATTGAAATGTAAACTGTAACAATATTTATTCGGCACATAGAATATACTTACAATATTTTCGGCGACTGCATTTACAATTGCCATTCATGCAGTAACTGGTTTACTGGACAATATATGGCCCAAATATAGAAACTATATGTATACATCATACTGATATTGCTGTCAATACATCAATCAAAATACGTCGGGGTCATTTCACACTGTAACTGGAATATTTTTAATTATTTTGTGTGGAACTTACGTGGACATGATACTTTGTTGCATTCTTCTTCTTCCCAGTTCAACCCTTCACACGGTTCACCACCAGCAACTGGTTCGGGGTTAGAACACGTTCTTTCACGTTTCTTATTTCCCCCTCCACATGCTTCAGTACAAGCAGACCACGCCCCCCAACCGCTCCACTTACCATCGACTAAAATAATAAAATAACAGTGAAGTTTGCTGACTAAAAAATTTATCGCCTTATTTGTAGAATCAAATCCCTTATCACTATTCATTATAGTGTAATCAAACTACTCTCACTCAATACGAATCAACGTATTCGTGTTCTAACATCTTGACCAATCAAATTGCTTATCTCTGTTTAGCCCAAGCCGAAAATGTTCAACAAGAAACCTATTCCAGAGGGCGGACAACTTACCCAATACCACCAAATACTAACTAAATAGTACCAAATATCACAACATATTATTATACTTCAGTTTTGTGAAAAACTAACAGAATATTTCTTTTATATATAAAAAGAATGAGTTAATTCGTGGAGAATTTGCAAAAATGTACGGTAAATGTGATGGCCAATATGGACTAAGACTAGTAATTATTTCCCCTTATTTCATTGAATGTAGTGCGAGTTATAAATAGACAATTTTTCCCTTATCTTTTTTCTCCCCTCTTCCTGCATTTTTGGGTTGACTTTTGGGTCTAGAATTGGAGAAAAGGCATCAAATTTTCAATTTCATAGCAGTTTGGGGTAATACTGAGGATATTAAAGCGGAGGGATAGGGGGTGTAAAATGTCTTTCTGCGGAGCAATCATTGTGTCGGAAGTGAGATTTTCACCCCAATTGGCCCAATCAACTTAAAATCCCCGTAGCAAAAAATCTAAACAGTCAACCCCCTACAAATTTATGATGAGGAGATTGCCAAATGTTGTCCCCATTGTGCCTAAAAAGATTGGAAGCAACGGAATGTTGAGAAAAAAACTACAACCTGTGATGTTACAGGCATTTAACATAGCAGTCAATGGGCAAATAATTACTAGTCTGAATCCATATCCCGATGTTCAAGTTACCTCCCTTTAATATTTGGTCATATTTGGCTAGATTTTAAGATGCTTTCATCTACCGGGTACTGTTACAACAAATTATAGACATTTTTTGCTAATTTTGCGAATTAATTCATTATTTTTATATACCTCAATTATTTTGTTAGTTTATCACAATAAAGACTTAGTATGTGGTAGTATATAATTGGTATTAGATACATTATGGAACACTCTATCGAAATTATTGGAACATTTTTGATTACAGAGAATTTAATAATGATATTTATTTGTAATTCAGTAAAGTATTTAATGATGAATTTACAGTATATTATAATGACAATAAATTCCGCTTTGACACAGCAAGGGTATCACGATGTCCAAGGGAGAATACTCCATTTTGCAAGTTTGAGTCGTAGAAGTTATCTACCTTGAATAAGATGATCGGTAGAGTAGAATACATTTGACCGAAGCCCTTCTATTTTTGTAAGCTATACGTGATTGCCATAAGAAACGATCAAAAAAATGGGGATTGGGTTACATAGAATTGTATTTTACATATAGAATAAAGAAGAAATCTTACCGGGACATTTTCCTAAATTACAAGGATACTTATCAGTCATGGTAGCAGGTTTGTCAAGTGGCGTTTCTCCTTCACTCGGAACCCAGGTACTTTTTCTCGTGATTAGGCCATCCCCACAAGTTTTGGAACAACCCGAGAAGGCACCCCATTCACTCCAAGAACCAGCTAGGCATACTATAAAAAGCAATCAATCATATATCTATAAATTCAGGTAACATTATATCGAACAATAGGGCAACATTTATTTAATTTCAAAGAATGAAATATAACACGAATATGAATTTAATAAATATAATATATTACACTATACAACAAAAATAGCGAGTTTGGTAAAGATACTAATAATAAACTAATGATTAGATATCTAGTTTGAATCACGATCAGATAAAGAAATGGTGACACTCGTTAATATCATTTTCAAATGGTGGCTTTGAATTTGAAACATTACGAATAAATTCAAGTATCAAAATATACAAAACTTAATTTGTCTCTGTGAAGTCCGCAGATGAGAAATGGTAAAAAAAAGTTCCAATAACAGTAAGCGTTCCCTACCAATAGTAACCATACTAATCTAGTTCTAAATATGTTGATACCACACTCGTAATGCACAAAATTGATTCAAAGATTACTTACGATTAATGAGGAGTGACTCGGTAAACAACACAGCTAAACACCCACTTATTACACAATTCATCTTGACCTGAATATATGAAAAGGAAATCTCAGTTTATTATTTTTGCCAGGGTATTAATCTTTGCTTAATCGTGACGAACCCAGTCGATATTATCATCTTTCAAAGTCTAAACCAATAAAACTGTATACTCGGCTTAAAAAGAACATAGACCTGCTCATCAGCGATTCATTCACCTACATCTACCGCAATTACAAGCAGGGTCACTGTGTTCCAAACATTATTACGGACAGATAGACAAGCCCACAGGATGCAACGGCGATAGCTCGCCGCCAAACCCTACCCGATAATAATAGACTGAATTTGGGATATTTCATGGAAATCACAATGATTAGACATTTGACTTTTTGACAAAAGTTGTAGCATTCATCGTCTACATTTTTCTCATGAAAATTAGTTCGAATCTATAACTTAGGTAATGTTGATACTGAAATTCCGAAATATGTTCAGATGGGTGTCATTTGGAAATAAGGGAGAAAATTAACAAGCCGTTGCCATGTAAGATACACCCACATTTTACAAGAAATGGACAGAGATCAAAATAAAGCAATAACGATTTTTCATACAATCATGGTTCATAATCCATGAAAGTTACGGTCTGATATGCGCTAATATCGACAGGAACCCAGATCTTTGGGATATAAACATACATTTTATACATTTGAAGTTTCATCAAAATCAGATAAATATTGTGACCTCTAGAGACTCAACAACCTTGGTATTACATACGTTTACACTATTTGCGTACAAGGAACGGCCACCTTGCCGAGCAGTGTCTCTCCGATTTTCACGAAAGTGTCAACAAGCTAAAAAAAAAAGGTGAATTTTCGCGCAATCAGTGGCCATAATCAACAAAGTTACGATCTGATACATGACAATGTCGCAAGGAACCGATCTTTTGGAGATAAACGTATATTTCAAGTTTCGTCAAAATAGGTTAAAAATGTGGAGGGACGGAGAAGGGAGACAACAATATACGCCCACGTGAAACTGGCCGTATAAATTCGATTTCCTTGTGATTGTTAAGCCTTTGTCTACGATATCACCTTAGTTGGAAGTGGAAGTTAAACCCCACGAACGAACGAACGATTGTTAAGCCGTTTTAGTGGGAAAAGTTTGGTGATCATAGGATCAAAGGGGTATAAGGATATCGATTTTGTGCGAGACATATTGTTTTCAATTAAAAAAGCAACATATAAGTATACATATAAAGAAACATATATTTGATAAGATTATAATGGATTAACTCCATTTAAAACTTTGTTTAGCCTAGAGACATGGTCGTAACGCTTCATTAACTCCACACTTGATACCCGAATTGTACATACATCACATGTTGTCACACATTATATGATCAACATTTGTGTATAGATATTAATTATCAATGATATTTACTGTGCATATAATATGAAGGGCTTGTCATAATACGTGCGCGGCATATATTATTATATGCACACTGATTTAAAATGTGTCCGTATACGTGTTTATAAAAATTGGGTGCGTGTGGTATCTCTCATAACCGAAAACTTCGCACACGTTCAATCACCCATACCTTGCCGCCGGAGACTAATCATTTTTACACGACGGGTGGCGGGGGGGGGGGGGGGGGGGGGTCTGTGATTGGCAGACTAAAAGACTTTGGATTGGGTTGATTAAAATTTACTGAATTATTACTGCACTCATGGACCACTATAGATAATTTCACGTTGTTACAATACGAACAATAATTTCAACTATACTGTGGGTTTAAGTAATGTGTATTTAACAAATTGTGGCTGACATAATATCGACTAAAAACTCTCGTTATCACCTCATATTAAACAATCAAAACGAATGTCACAGTCGTCATATTATGTCTTAAAGTATAGCAACCTTGCCCTCCAGCACAGTATAGTTCATAATAACATAGACAGTGTATTGTATTTATTGCTACCATATAAATCAACCCCTTGTTTAAAAACCTAAACTAAATAAATCACTTGTACAAAAACCTAAGCACTGGTAGTCATGGTGGTTCAGTGCGTAACCAGAATATCAGGGGTTCGATCCCGGTGCTGCCCCAAACCGATTATTTAGTGCGTTAGCCTCTTTTCATTGGAGCGAGAAAGAGTATCTTGTCGTTCGGGTGGTACCAAAACCCAGGCCCAATGTTCACGGTGGCTAGCATTCAGAATAACACTTTTAGTTTATGTCTTTAATTAAATTATTCCATTACGATAATTTTATACGTGATCTTGCATTCAGAAATTGTACAGCATGAGACGCCAATGCCCGCCTATATTTCTTTATTGAGCCTATAAGTGACCTTTGAACGAACGGATGAATTAATGAATCAATGAATGAATGGTCATTATTCTGTATGAGTAGATTAAGAATGACATTTTGATGTCAATAGAAATAATATCCCCTCTCGATATAATAGTCAAACATTAGACGAAGTGACTTATAATTAACTCGGATTTAAGAGTTATGGTACGATATACTAGGGCCTTAATTTATTCACTTGGCATTTTGTTTAATAAGTATGATCAACGAAAAAAAGACCACATGAAAACGAATAATTATTGTATCATCTATGAATATATAGTTAATTGAAATATAAGCGGTAGCGTTAAATACGATAATTTAAGCTGTAATTTCATATACGAAATTCTGAATACTAAATGTTAATAATTACGGAATCAGTCTCCTGTAATACGTAGCAATTTTATTATATTTAGATGTATTCAACAGAACTCATCACTTGGGAAGTGGTATAAGGTGTTCTAAAAGTAATAAGCATAAAATTAGAGACAATTTGAGCTTTTAAAAGAACTATACATTATCATGTCACATATAGAGTGAATAACAGATAATAGAAACGGTTTTAACTTGAAATAATGACTCACGAATTTCTTGAGAAGAGACACATTTCCTTACATCAAAACATAATTCGCTCAACCGGATAAAGCTACGTGGTCAGGATATACAATCCGGTAACATATATAACATGTCATCATTATACATCTGAGTCAGTGTGAATAGGATTGTCTATAAAACTTTGTTGAAAAAGATTTCTATCTTCATTTATAAAATACATACATGTATTTGAAAACCATCAATCCATATTATATTATCGATTTGATAGTACACTAAAGAGTATAAAATTTCTTACACGATAAAAAGTACATTTTGTTATACCCATATGCTTTTCAAGTCGACCGTCAAACGAATCGTTAATGTGTAATCTGAGTATGACGCCAATATAATGAGGTTTCAGCAAAAAAAATAACACACAATACGTTTTATGTTATTGCACTGCAAAAGTTTGGAACAATCAATATTAATGAACAATTAGTGTTGGAAAAGTGATAAAGTAAATGAGAGAGATAGAGAGAGAGAGGGGGGGGGGGTAATGTCCACTCGGTCATTTGAGGGCCAACACATGGTTTAATTTTAATTTTATTCCAATAATTCGCTTGCGCGTAGGGGTCTTTAGCAGTGAAAGGAAACCGGAGGACCAGGAGAAATCCCACGAGGTTGGACAGGCGAGATAAAGTAAATGGAGTACCCATGACAAAGTGGTGCAAGGTGTTCCTAAAACGGCAGATTCTGTATTCCATGAACACGTCACCACGTAAATAGATATTGTATAATTATCCCAGGGTGTGTAAATGTCTATACATGTAAACATGTCACTATTATTGTCCACTCAAGATATCATCGACGCACCCCTGTGTGTAATTAATTAGTTTAAATAAACTCATATAATATGTGCAACCCATGATACATACTTTTATGGGAATTATATTTCTAACCCGCCGTGCCAAGACATTCGGGAGAACTTATGCGAAATGGGTGAATTTCGCACCACTATTAGACCAATCAACTTCAGGTGAACCGTTCTTTAATGAGTCCTACAAAAAGTTGTTGAAATCTGTCAAATTGGACCTGTCAACGGAATACTTCCAAAAAGAATTATTTTTACAAACAAGGTGAATAAAAATTGAAAACTGCCTTTTTGGGATCTGGGGCCATTATATGACTGCAGCCCCTTAATTCCCTGGTTTCACCGAGCCACGAAGAGGAAGTGAGTGTGGAATATGATATTTATCTGTTAGCAATCATTCATATCATACTTTATACAGGTTACTCTACTCACTATTGTTAATCCCACCTTGCCCAATCCCTATTACAAATTACATAATCGATGCATTTACAACAGACAATCAATCACCCGAGGATATTATATTGTTTATCACTTCCAACGTCAGTAAAAAGAGGTTATATACAGTGTACATCAATCACGTAAGTTGTCTACGATATCACCCTTGGTAAAAGTGGACATCAAACCCCAGAAACGAATGAACGAAAGTGTACGGTTAGATCTATTTGATAAGGCCAACTTCGAGTTTTGTCAACCTACCTAACCCTAACCTACAATCTCGTCAACAATCACACGTTCTGTCCTATTTACATCTTAGCGACCTTGACGAAAATTGAGTGGGCCTTAACAAATAGCTTTAGCCATCATGTAATATCTATTCATACCCAGCAAGTGTCGACATATTATTCAGACACCAGCATTCTTATTGTGAATATCATTCGCAAATGATGTTTTACATTCGAATAAGACATAAATAAGGTGGAATATCTGTCATCAGCGATGCGAATATTAAGTTCGTTAATGATATGTTATTTCACTTAAAAATAATAATAAGGTTGGTTATAGGCAATCTCCTTGCCTGACAACAACATGTATTTATCCAAAAGTTTGGCCAATTACATTACATCCAAGTGTCACGTGATGGTCAAATCTTTAATATTCACAGACAACCTTTTACGGTAACAAATTAATCTTTTGTTTAAAAGACCATTGATCATTATGTCGAATATGTCAATAATACAGTAATAATTTAACGTGTTTATTAATCGAACGTTATTCATAACTTTACGTTCTAAAAATAGACTGAAATTTCACTTACCGTTATCTGAATAAGATTACAGTGATAGCACTTCCTTATCTTTGTCTCAAATCACAGTAGATCAAACCTTGAAAACAGCGACTTGCGAACTATACTGTTCCAGACTAAATGATATTTGATTGGACTGATGTCACTGTCAGATTTCACAATATTTGTTTCAATGTTACCGGAACTTAATATACGTATTGCGTGTTTCAAGTCCAACATTGAATACTAAATCACATCAATTTTATATCTTATATAATACGAAGGTGGAACTTAATGTACACAAATTATCCTTTTCTAATAAACTTTCTGCTTGAAATTCTGTTGACGTTATTTTCTGTCGTTCACGTCTCTGTGGCTGTTGGGGTCACCACTCGTCATCTTCGAACAAGTCACTCAAATGGTATGCTCTTTTGATTGATGTGGGAGGTCTCGAACACAAACAAAACTAAGTCTCATATAGAAGTTTTTTCTGTATCCACTAAATTGATATCAAACTAATACGTTGTTACGTCCGTTATTTATATAAATGTTCAGTATTTACTGTCTACACCATGGTAAAAAATATAACGGTGTAAACTAGGTCAGTAACTCGTCTCACTGGGTACACACAAAGACAAGCAAACGACCAAATCTTGATCACATAGAGCAAACAGTGAGTTAGTTCGGGGGTGCGTGCGTCGGTTATCCCACTAAACTGTTACACTATCTATTACGGTTGTTGTTATCGGAGATAGTTTGAACTTTCTACTCGCAGCGATGTTAATCGTCTCTAATTTAAAATGTTTGTAAATTGTTTGTTTACAAATGGACAATACATTAAATTTTGGCAACTGAACGCATATAATCACCATTTCAGTGGGATTCTTTGTTATGATTAGTTAAAATGGGTTACGTTAATAAGTACTAATCGGATTAAGGGCGGATTAATGTGTGGTATTGATATAGCAAATGAATTAGTGACTTATTAAAAGACTACCCTATATTTAAGGATATGTAAACAATTATCTATGATATCACATACTGGGTAGAAACGGGCGTTTAGTCCCACAACCCCGCAACGTACGTTCATCACAATAAATTGTTGTATTGTAGACATTCGTCTTTTATTTATACAAGGTATTACAAAAATCCCATAGCACATCTTTTAGTGGGAGCAGGTGGAACGCATACACGCAATCAGAACCGAAAAGAAAAACTTACGGTTGAGACACAAACTGCACAGATCAAATAAACAACAGTGATCCGGGACGAGCCGGGAGCGTCAACTGGACTGTACAGCCGTGGGTACATATATCTTCACCCCAAATGAAAAAAAAAACAAACAAATATGTGTAGGTATTCTTTAGGGTGGTTTAAGTTTCTGTTAATTGTCACCCGCTAGAGTGCGAGAGCGCGAGGAGACACAGGGCTGAATGTGAGGATCTCGCGTCGAAAACACAAGATTATTTTCCCTCGACTTCTCGCTCCCTCGACCCTCGACTTCCCGCCTTTGAAAATCGTCGTTTTCTCGTACAGTCGACGTCGACTTCTCGCCCATGACTTCTCACCTTTGTAAATCCTCGACCTCTCTTTACCTGTCGTTCTCACCTTTGAGTATTTTCGGCTTTTAACTGATGCACCTTTAAAATAACTATTACGTGTAATAAACAATTATATTATCAGAAGTTAATATTACTACAAAATGTTGATATCCATTCACTTAATTTGATATTAGTACTTGCATTATCTTGTGTTTGTGGCATGGTCCTAAATGCACTTAACAATACGAGCATAACTATTGCGTGTAGTAACATTTCCGTTCGTTATTAGACGTTATCAGAACTATAAAATGTTGATATCCATTCACTTGGTTTGATATTGTTACTTGTATTACCTTGTATTTGTAGGTTGGCCTTCTTGAATTTTACATAACTAATAGAATGAGGGGGGGGGGGGTCTTGGAACTAAGCTTTTCCAAAAATGGTAAAGAAAATTAGTCATAATATGAAACCGTAAAGCAATAATCGGTATCCTGCCGTTTGAGAGTAGAACTACGTATAGTAAGAACAATTCAATCTTATTGGGTGCATACATTTTTGAATTCTTTTTAACAAAACAGTTAAAAGGTCGAAATACCCTTTCTATAAATATATTTCTTTTCATGTAGTTATTTTTCGCTGTGCCTGTTTTGATTTCAAGTCAAATCCTGAAAAAATCAGCTTAAACAATAGTCAAACAAAAAAACAACTTCTTTTATGAGAAATAAAGCCCTAAGCCTGTAAGTTTATACATTTTATTTTTTCGTTCACAGAATCTTAATTTTAACAGAATTTTAATCTAACCAAAATGTAAATACGACAAATCTCATAAGTTCGAATCAGATGGTTATGAGCACATAATTAACGTGCAAATGTCTTCAACTGACGATGTTTTTGTGATAATGATTTTAATATTCTACACCGAATTATGAATCAAATACTCTCATGGAAACAATTTAGTTTGCTTAGTCACGTTTGTGTATCTGAAAATTTTGGTGGTCAACCTCATACAAATTATGGTGTAAAGATATGACCATTTGTTTTCTGTCTGTAGTGAAAAGCATTCATCCCAACGAAAATTTGGTGAAAAGTTGCCGCCGGGTAAAGCGGCCCGAATTTACAATTAAAGTCAATATGGAATCTAATGGTGGTCTGCATCCACATGACTAATATGGAGTTACGCCCCTTCCTTTTTAAGCGCAATAGTCACTTATAATGAAATGAAATGAAATGGGGTTTAAGGTCCTACTCTTTTGCACCTAACCTGGGCTAATGGAAGACGGACATATGCCATACAGTGCGCTATGAATGAAATTTCGCCCGGGCAGCGGCGCTACGGCATACTCTTATATCGAATTCCAAGTGCCAAGAGATCTTTTACGTGCACTCCAATCACTTATAATAATAAACGATATAATATAAACATATACATAAAAATAAGATTAAGTATAATAATTTGTAAAATTGAACATATATACAGTTTCATGTGAAAACGATATATATACCAAATATTTCATATTATACAACAATATGTAAAACCGAATCAATTCTTTCGTTAGGCTACTGTTTATAACATTATGGACTGGTTCAAAAATCAAAGTATTACAGTTTTTCGAAATTTCTATAGATCCATTTTAAATTAGACCTAGAATAATACTTTCTGTAACTACCTTTAGTTCGATTCTGATAGTTGAAAAAAATGGGTAAGAGTAGAAGAAGTGGTAATTATCTTCATCCGAAGAAATACATTTTGAACATATTTTTAATTAAGCTAGGTAGTTGTGGATAAGGTGATTTGTCAGTTCGGGACCATTTGTCATAAGACAAGTTCAAAATCAGACCAACACATGTGTTTGGAAGCACAACAGGGGAAGCGTCCAGGGGAAGCCGGACGCCATTGGAGTATGCTTAAGCCTTTCGCCAGATTGACTGACTACAAATATTTGCCAAGCGTTGGAATGATTAAATAACGAGGAATATTTTCTATTATGAACATACAGATCAGTACGCCTCCTAAACCACATTGCCTCTCCTTGCAACATTCACAAACTTCGCACCCATCCTCACCACAAATCCGACACTAGGCCCCAACAGTCGCACGGCACCGTTCGTGACCGGATAACCTCAGTTGACTTTTCTGATCTGGCTCTAGTTTCTTACAGGTTACCTAATGGAAGCAAGAAATATCATTATACACGTTATATTATTTATCTTATTCTGGGCCTTTACGATATTATTCCCTGGCTCGAATCGTTCTAAAGTCCAGCTTTTATTTATTTTCTAAATTATTGACAATATACATGTATAATACGTGTTATCTGGGGTTTTTTTTCCAAAAACTAGTTTCGGAACATTCATTCACCAGATATATCGACCCATTGAAGACTTTAAGTCAAATGTCCGTTGCTACCCTGACAGAAACCTCCGGCCACACAGATCTTTGGCGGATCCAGAGGGGGGTTTGGCGGTCCACCCCCAAACCCCTGCTCAGCTACATAAAAAAAATAATGCCTTGCATCAATAGGATTACATCACAAAGTGATCCTACATCAGTATAAAAATGATTTCTCTGTCTAAAAAGCTCAATTTGTATGTATGCCTATGTAATTTAGAGACGATGATGGCATATTTCCGTGACAGAAACCTGACAAACCCCCTCCTGCAAAAATTCCTGGATCCGCCCCTGCACACATACACACACACACACCACATGATACAAAAGAGACTTTTGGCAAGCGTAAATTTCTGGTCCGTATCGCGTATCCGTATCGATTTTGTGTGTGACGTCAACAATGCTTGTGTATTTCTCATACGTGATATGGCACACGGATACGGCAGCACGTATCGAACAGCTTTCATACGGAAAAGGTCCATATAACATCGTCGTCTTTTTACCATACTTTTTGCTACTTTTAGACGCTGAAATGTTGTATCATAGTAGACACTTGACTAGTACTGAAGATCTTGGTAGATAACTGCCACCATGCTGTATTAGAACTAAGCTCAGCTCAGCTACCCATATGTACACGCCGCGAAAATCTGCCAAAACTCTAAAACTACATTGACGCAACGTATCACGTGGCGATACGGATACGTGATACGGATGCGGAAAATTCCACTTGCCAAAAGTCTCTAATATTCACTGTCATACTCACGTGGTGTTTTGACAAGATGTCTATAACCGTTATCAATCATACACATGTACATATCCATAGAGATGCATAAGCTTTATCTGTACATACCGTAACATGACAGACCGTAATCAACCCTCGAGGTCATCGTATAGATACTATTTAAATATATTAGAACCATTCGACCATTTTGTGATTTTTTCGTCTTCAAAAGAATTATCAGCCAGCTGACCGTGTATCTGTTACCATACGTTTCTTCAGTCATTTCCCGTTTTTTCCAATCTTCCTTACGCATCCACCGTAGCAATGATCTCCATGTTAAAATTATATTTGGAATGCGGTTAACCAGGTCTATCATATATGTGATAATGACTTACACCAATATTATCCTTTAATTAGATATAGATATTAACTTTATTTCTTTTGCATATTTAATTTTATAACAATGCTAAATATTTCCTATTTAGTTTAAATGGGTACATAAAATAGTACGCGGTGGAAAATGAAAATGAGTAAAAGGCACCAATTCTGCCCGGACCAGTTTGGGTTACTACGCACGGTTTATACAGTGCATGTGTGATCGACATCGACATACTGCACGTGAACTCGAGTGTCAGTCACCTTGCACAGAATTAAAAGAAAGCTTTTGCATAATGGCCATCACCGCTGTGAAACAGATACATTACAACTGAGAGATTAATTGTATCGGTTTTAGGTGAAACATTAGGACCCGAAAAGATGAACACGGTTACTTCCTTTTTTATTGTACTTGCTGTCCAACACCTATATTATTTGCCATGATAAGTTAGTCAACACGATGGGCATTACATTTCTTGAAGTCATTTATATATCACAGTTGGTCAACGCCCACGTTATACTTTTGGATAAACTGTTTTCTAAGGCGATTTATAAGACAAAACTGTTGCGTGGGTTTATTCCTTCACTTTTTATGGCTATCTTTCAAATTAACAGTTTGTTAATGAAAAGACAACTGTGAACTGAACACAACATCAAATCAATAATTTCCTAGTGTATACAAATACACGCCTTTCCTTATTTAAAAGATAACAAAACGAAAACTTGGCTAATTTCTTTTCCCTGATTCTTTTTTCAGCTTTTTTTCAGGGAGAATATGGTGGTATCACCCTGGTCCACCCGTATTCTATAATATCATCAACGATGGTTTACCAGTAAATGTACTAGTAATATTTCCGTTATTGATATTTAATTTATATGTCTGAAGTGCAGTATCCCCTTGGTATTCGGCCATCGCTGTAATGATAATTACTGACCATGGTTATGACAAGATGTCAACAAACGAATGTAATATCACCGAATTTGTGTTTTATCTGACTGTTTATTGCATTGTTCTGCTTCTGTGGAACTGATAAACGGTTCAGCGTCACAGGTATCTTGATTATCTCTGACTATTTCAAATTCTCGTAAATTCGTTTTTTCAATCAACTCTTGTTCAATGTCCTTGTCTCCTACCACAACCTGTTTATCTGTAGATGGATGGAGTGCTACGGATTTCTTCACCAGTCTTATTGCAAAACCCATAGATGACGCCAATAATAACACCAGAGCTAGGGGAAAAAAGACAATTCTGAGATAAATAATTCCAGAGATTCAAGCCAGGGAAAGCGGAGGGGTGCTGATATTGATATGCTTACGTACTATGCTGCATTATTTCGATAAAGTAAATATGGCAGACTTTAAGAACTTTTTTAAGATAACATCCTGTAATAGTAGTTACACTGAATATTTGTTTACTATTCCAAGTAATAGACAAGTACTTACCAGCACAAACAAACACATAATATTCATCATTAAATGACGTCACCATTAATTCTGTTAAAGGAAAGTATACATGTAGAATCACTGACAAAGAGTAAAAAGATATTTTGATATATAAATGCTCTGATGACCCAAATGCTGATGCGCGGCCAGATTTATCATTTACAATATTCTGTGGCTATACACACTATACATAACACATTTACTTTCACATTTTGTCTTCTTAGTTCAAACAGTTCAAGAAGCAAAATGTAAGAGCCTATTGCATATTTTTCTTTTGGCCTCAAATTATAGTGCGAGATGTCAGCCAGTTGGGTGAAAATTAAGTCATAATACACCAATAAGAAACCGGTGGGTTCGTTTTGCCCAATTGCTAAAACGGCAAAACGCCGAAAATGTGATAGATCGAGATTGAAGGTATAGTTAAAATTCAGAAATGGGCGTTGTAGCCTAATGGTTTATAAAAAAAACCAACACTTATTCAGAGTGTTAGAAAGCTTGAATTACATTCCCATAATTGATGATTCTTATAACCGCGTTGTAAACCTCACTGCAGCGCGTTGTGGACGTATATTGGGATCCGTCGTCTGTCCACAAATGCTTGTCACTTCTCGGACCCGAAATTTTGGTATCAAATTATAATATGGGCCAATAGTAATGCGAAAAGTATCCCTTTCTGTTTAGATCCGACATTTTTCACCAAGAAACGACACTAATGGTATCGAAATGTGCCCCCCCCCCTCTATTTATATTTTGTATGTCAAAACCAATATAAAGAGTATCCCTTTCTATTTTGACGATCGGAATTTTCTGAGATACCGCATGGAAATTATTTGATGATCGACTTGCATGCTCTCTTCTGTACGGAAGACGGGGAGGGACATTCCAACTTCAAAGTTCCGACTGCAAACTTTTAAGTTCCAACTTCCATGTTCCTACTTCCGACTTCCAACTTCCATGTTCCATGTTTCATTCTCCATTTTATCAGTAGCCACGTGTGTGTAAGATTGTGATAATAGCTTAAATAAAGCAAGTCTTTTTTTTTATCAATATTTATAGTTTATAAATACACTTAGTACAGGTATCTACGAAAGACCGAAAGGGACATTCCAACTTCCAACTTCAGTGTTCCAAGTTCCAAGTTCCGACTTTCAAGTTCTTAGTATCACGTGATAGCAATACGGTCAAATGGCCAGAACATCACGTGATTAAAAAATTAAAATGAATGGGCTTAAACAAATATTTGATGAAGAGAGAGAGAGAGAGAGAGAGGGAGGAATGGGGTTTATTTTACGTCCACTCGACACAAACTAGGTCATTTTAGGACTAACATATGGTTTAATTTTATTTCAACAATTGCGCGTAGGGATCTTTAGCATTGGGAGGACTGGAGTACCCGGAGAAAACACACGATGCTGGAAGGCGACCCTGAATTCCCCTTGCCACGTACAAAAGGGGATTCGAAACCACACCAGTTGACTCGACGGTAGGCCGTATGCTACAGCGTGCGCACGTATCAATTTTTTAAAATTTTTAATAATTTCCATCTACATGTAAGACAAATAATCAAGAACTAAACCAAAAGTGATTCACTGTTTACAGCAGTGTCTAGATTCTGACAGATGTAATTTTCCTTTTTATACGCCTGCTTTTTCACGTGGACGTTTTCACGTGGACGTTGTATGGATTTAAGGGGGGGGGGGCGAAGGGTCCTAATTTTCGACAGTGCCTTTTTTTCTGCTAAAAGTGACTTTTCTCAGACCCAAATATGTCCGTTCCGAACGTTTACTTAGACGAAATATCAGCCAAATAGCTATTGGAATGGCTACAGATGCAAGGAATTCACGAATAATTTTCTTGGGACCCCCCCCCCCCCTCTCGACGGCGTGCCCCGTCTCCGCGGTCAGTGCCCTCATTTTGCGCCCCCCCCCCCCCTTTTTCCAAATTCCTAGATCCGCCCATGTGTATCATTTATTTTAAAAACTAAGACGTTGTAATTTCCATTTCTTTGTTTGGTTTCTGACATGACTGCTATATGCTTGCATCCTGTTCACAAGTAATGAAATAAAATAATTTATTTCATATTTATTTCTTTTTTAATAAACAATGTTAAAAATAAAATGGTTTACATTTATTTATTTACCAAAAAGAAATAAGAAAGGGCATTACATTTCCCAATAAAACTTGTTAAACATTAGCTGGGTTCCTCGCCTATTACATGCCTTTCTTTAAGCATGATTTCAATTTGTCAGTGCTTGGTACCTTACCTTACCTGTACTGTAGCCAAATTTATGTAGGGGTGGGGGCTGGAAGCTTGGATATCGAAAAATAAAGACATGATTGAAGCACATTTTTGGCGATTCTCTAGAAACCCTACTTAAGATTGAATATGGGTTAAACATGCGTAAACGGTAGATTACTAGAGAAGCTTTGAATTTTCTTCTCTAATCCAAGTTTGATATTGAGGTAAATGATAATGTGGGGGTTTACATTTAAATAACTATTACGTATATTATGTACAATTTCGAATAGTCTTTTTGACGTTCAAATGTAAATGTAGAGTGCTAAGACCACCTAAAGACAAATTTTAATTGTTCCTGCTATTAATTAGATCAGGTTTCGCTACAGTTTTTATATTTTACGCTGACATTTATTGCTTTAAAACTTCCTAGTGCTAAACGGAAAATTTGACCTTTTAACCTCCATGATCACAAAGAACAATTTAGCAAGTCTACATTTTTATTGAAAGGGTGATCATTTTTAGCTTATTTTCATGACTGACTGCGCATTTAGTTTCAGTTCAAATGAAATCATTTGACCTTCGATTGCCAATATCTCGAAAACGCTCCCAATGACGGACTGGTTACCTGGTATCATCTTCTACGCAAAATTTTACTCTAGAAGTTGGGTCTGGATTTGTGCCCATTTGACCCCCCCCCCCGCACTCAGCGTCCAGTCTACTAGTTCCAGTTGGAGAACTGGCATAAACAGTATCGCAAACAGTCTTGATGAATGCTATCTCCAGAGTCACGTAAATCCGCCAATTGCTCCTGTATTGCAAAATAATAAGGTTTTAACCCATCCAAATTTAATGCCAGATGACGCCTGATTAATCGATGGGCCTAACGACGATATATTCCATCAGGATCAAGGACTCGCATACCCCCTCCCCCTTCTTACTGGGATGCCATAATTAATAAAACGAATTTAAGATAAGCTAGTACTTTAACTTTTACATAGGCACTGGTACTGGTGCATACGTAAAAGATCCCTGATGGAATTCGTTAAATTGGTCGTAGTTCCGCTGTCCAGGAAAAATTGCCACCATAAACCTCAAGAAAGAACAGTATGACGTTAAAAACTCTATTGAATTTGATTGCTGTTATTTCCAATGTGTATTATTACATTTACTTCCAAGTTATAATAAAGAATAATGATTCACAGCACACTCGGCACAAACCAGGTCATTTCGGGGCGGGTGAACACGTGACTGAGTGGGCTAAGTGGGTAAAAAGTAAAGTAAATTTATTGCATAAAAACGCCCACGAAGAGCAGCATACAATTACAAAAAATTACATTCATATAAAGCAACAAATATACATGTAACATAAACGCTGGCTCGCTAGCCTGGAGGTCGGGTGTTCGATCCGGCGTTGTTTCACCTCGGCAGTGATGCAGAACGGAGGGCCTGACAAGGACAGCTGTCTAGTCATTCGGATGGGACATAAAACCAAGGTCCCGTGTACATATTGGCGTGTACATAAAAGATCCATTGGCAGTTAGTTGGAATTTGATATAAGAGTAGGCCGTAGCGCCACTACCCGGGCAAAATTTCCCGCACAGCACACTGTATGGCGTATGATAGTCTTTCATTAGTCCAGGGTAGGTGCAGAAAAGTAGGATGTTAAACCCCATTTCATTTCATTTCATTTCGGGGCATATGGTTCAATTATATTTTAATAATTCGCTTGCACGTAGGGGTCTTTCGCTGTGAGATGAAACCGAAAGACCCGTAGATAACCCGGGGACTGGATAGGCGAGCCTACTAACTGTCACGTACGACCGGGGAATCGAAACCAAGCCAGTTGAATCAATAACAGACCTAAAGGTACAGCGCGCACACGCTGACCATTCGGCCACCCCTCCGACTTAAAACATAATTCAATTAGTATTAGATATCTGTACTAAGTGTATTTATAAACTATAAATATTGATAAAAACTTGCTTTATTTAACCTATTATCACAATCTTACACACACGTGGCTACTGATAAAATGGAGAATGAAACATGGAACATGGAAGTTGGAAGTTGGAACTTAGAAGTTCGAATTCGGAACACTGAAGTTGGAATGTCCCTACCCGTCTTTCGTACTTCTGGCTATATTTGTTCCAGGATTGTTTTCAATTTTATTTTCTAGGACCCCATCAATTTTGTTGTTGATTGGATATTTTGTTTTCGTTTCAGTAAAAAGGACGTGCATCAGATTTTAATGAAGCCTTCAGTATCAATAAACATGAAACAATTTTGACATTTGACCTTTCCTGTAATTTCACAAAATGACTCACCCGGTAAGCCATGCTGTTCGCATATTTTATAACGTACGAGGACGGTGTATGATAGGTGTATGGCGTTTCTAAGATACTTCCTGATTATTATGTTTAAAATACTAACAATAGAAATTATACTTTTTAGATAAATGTATCTTATTTCTAGAGCTTTACTTCGGTGGGAATAATATATTTAAGTTATTTTACTTACTTATTATGGGCGGTCCTATCAAATAACCAGTACCACTCATCATCATATTTATACCATATCCTGTCGATAATTTAGATATACCAACAATTTCAACTAATATAGCATGTTGTAGAGTCCAGCAACCACCTGTATACAGGCCAAATATAATTGAATATGCTATCTTGCTACCTACAGATGTCACTTTATTTAAAAATAACGTTACTATTCCTATAATTCCAAATGTACTGCCATACAAAATTGTTGCATCCGTCGCGTTGGTCATAAATCCAAGTAAAAGCCTAGAAAAAAATCCCCCAATTCCCATAAAAGATAAAATGAATGCTATCTCCTGAGTTGCAGAACCTGATTGTTTGAAGAAGTGGGGCAGAAAAAGATAAACTGTCGACAAACCGATACCAAACGCCATAGAACTAACCAAAAGGAATATATACGGTAAAGATATTAATGAACCAAATTTAGATGAAACCTTGATTTTTTTTGTAGACGTTCTTTTGGTATCTTTACAATTTGAACAAAACTTTGATTTGATTTCAAATTGTGTTGGTCGCATCAATGCGCCACAGACTACAGAGTGGAATCCAATAGCACCTAATAGTAGAAACGTGTCCTGTAAATTATAAGTGTCTATTAGATATTGAGTAAGCGGGGGAAACACAAACAATGATACCCCAGCACTGCTGGTCACAATTCCCGTAGCCATTCCTGTTCTTTCTTTGAAGTAATATCCAGCTACAACCATGGATCCAGTCAAGGCCATAGCTTGTCCACACCCTGTAATATAAATTAAGACAATGTACACCAAAGCATAAAAAAATACAAAGATGGACGATCTAAGAATTTTACAGGATGTAACTGCACAGATGTGAGATTGTAGATGGAGAAGGGCTACAAGAAGCCTGGAACAAGAAAAAAAAACCCCAGAAAACAACACAATAATATCGTAAGCCATACGAGAGATATCAAATAAAGTGAATGCATCACGGAACGGCCATGGGAGACACAAAAAATGTAAAGGCAACTCAAATGAAGGGATGTTATTCATGAAGTATTTTACAACACAATGATCGTTAATGTTTGAATGTTGACAAAAAGATTTTCTTCTCAAAGGAACATCTGTGTTATATACTGGTCTAATTCAATATTATTGATGTCAGCATGTTTTCTGCAAGACAATTTATATTTTACTGTCAGAAGCAACGCCCCAGTAATACAATTACTTGTATACATTCCACTTGCCTATTAGTCTAAATCTGATTAAACATGCATTATCCAAGAGCAAAATCTGCCTATTAGTCTTTCTTTAGGCCTGAAATGTTATCTAAATTATCAATTAGACATTCAGTAACTTATCCAGACCATAATTAACTCTCGATGTCAAGGCTAGCCATCGATGTTGGCTGGGTTAAATTCCTATATGCCGCTTAACGGCCACTGATAATCAAATCGAAAATGCTGTTTATATTAATGATTTTAGTAATGATAATAGAGGCTATGCGAATATTTCACTCGCTTCGTTCTCGGCTCATAGTGGATCAATTTGACTGAAATTTTCAGCAAATTACCTTTACACTATCTTGTTTTTAACTATTATAGTGAGAACTACCATCTCTTTATCTCATCTCCCATAATGTATCTTTAATAACATAAATAAATATTACTATTTGTACCTGCTATTAAACCAAATGTTATGAATAAATGGTTAATGTCCGTTACTAAACTGCTCAAACCAAAACCAACCAAACTCATCAATCCACTTAGTATAACACAAGTTCGAACATTGAATATATTGATAACAATACTACCAACAAATCCTGAAATAATTAAATATGATGGGAGGTAAAACTAATTAATTCTACATTTATATAAAGGTTTGACTTAATTCCCGGACTCTAAATTATAACAAAAGGAGTTCTGAATCTTGAAAGGAAACTAATAATCTAATCGACTTTTTAAAATAAGGTAACCAAACTTAACTAATCTTCTAAGAGAATTCATTTTGGGCACGATAAATTGGTAAAAAGAAAACATGATTCTTGAGCTCGTATTGAATCAATAATTTTGCACAAATAAGTTGCGACAACAAAACACATCTTATTTGTTATTGTGTTTTACCAGAACTACCATTGCACATAAATGAATGCTTCGCGAACTTTTATTTGTGGAGGTTTGTACCCAAATTACTAAGATATATTGTCTTTTTACCACCGAAAGAATCATTATCATACATAATTAACCGACCTAAGATATCCAATATTAAAATGTTATTCATTAAAACATACCCAACAAGGCAAACGTGCATGAAAATAGAGATCCTAGCCAAGCTATTGTATTGACATTTTCTTCTGAGTACTTCTCTAACAAGGCTATATGAATGACCCCTACAGAGTATGAAAAGGAACCGTTTAAAAACATGTTCATAAATGCTGCAAATAACACAACCCATGCCCATGGTTCAGTGGTGGCCATCCTGAAATATGCAAATAATGAATAGAATGAAGTTAAATATTAAAACTGTTAGATAGTTACCATAATGCCAGGTTCCCCACTGTCGTGTGGGGCATTACGTCAGGATTACATCTATTGAGTCCACGGTCTACATGCAGGTATGTTCGGATACTGCGATTGCTACGACTGACCTCATGATAGGATCACCACGAATATTCCACTTCTGAAACCACAATTTCAATTGTAGTGCGAATCGTGACAGACACAAATTGTGAATGTAAGTAAATGGTATCAGTTAAGTTATTAATTCTCTTTCTATTAATTTATTATAGAGAGTTTTACTCACAATGCACAGCCGACGGTTGACTGAATAGTGTTTTGAGTTCAGGATGATTCATTCTATGCTTCACTATATATCAACTACACGGCCCATCATGCAGTACACAGTTTCTCACATACATATATATAAATATTCACTCATAGGTCATGAAAAATCGATATCGTACGTTGACTTGGATCATAACTGGTCTGCTCATTCTCCCTATGCTAATGCGCCTGTGCTAAATACAAAGAACAATGTACACGACAACAGATTCGTTCAAGACTTCACAACTCAAGGAATTTTTCAGTGTTGTTTTTCCATGTCAGTAAAGAAGGGCGCGTGTAACAAGGCAAGCGATGTATTGTATTATCTTATGTAAATTACAAATCCTATATACCATTCAGACAGAAGATTGACGATAAACTCTATGGACCAAATGTTACTATTACATCAGTTTAACCAGCACATAGACAATTGATGTTTGTATATGCAATACCGAACAGGTGGGTATCTATAGTAACTTAGACTAAAAAGAGTATATGGATTCAAGTATGGATATATAATCATAGCAGAAGAGAAGGAAAGCGGAGATTTGACAGACACCTTGCTTGGTAACTATGCGCACCTGTATCGCAATGACTATCACTTTGTGTGTTTAAATTAGCCTAATACTATGTTCCTGATAATAAACTTATTTATATTATACCTCACGTTTGATCTTGGTTGCCCGTGAAAAGAGGCTCAGTTCCACTTATAGACTATTCGTATAATGCATTAACTATTTTTACCACAAGTAAAAGATCACGCTGGAATGCATCATAAAAAAATAAATAGTTTGGTGCGTAAAAGTAGGATGTTAAACCCCATTTAATATTTCTTAAATTATGATACTAGATTAAGCAATGATAAACAAACAGTTAATTAAAAGCTATCGGTATATAGCTATGGTTAAGAGACATAAGAATAAATTACAGGAATAAACCAAAAGAATCACTATTAGGCCAAAAAGATAATATTATTATGTTCCCGGTTTTTTTGGGTAAGATTGAATATCATTAACGGTGCCAAAAATTTATTCTTTTAATAAACTAAATTGATACGCATATCCCTTGTCGTGTCATTTTAAATGTGGTGAAGTGTTTATTATACATTTCTAGAATATGCTACGTAGTAAGGTCCTGGAAGGCCGATTCAGACTGTTATAAATACCGACATATAACAGAATATATAAGCCAATGGGAAATGAGACGGGTAACCGCAAACGCATATATTTTTTGTTAGCCTTATAATAAGCCAAGCGTGGCGTGAATATCAACTAACTTCAGTGATAAATTGTAGACATTTTTCTCTAAATCCAGCACTGGTTTTTTACATCTCTGTTTGCTAAAGAACCAAATTGATTATTGGATAGCTCTACACCTACCTGTAAGCCTTGACACCAATTCAGCCCCTCTACCATCAAACGCCCAGCTTTAGAACGTCAGCGCAATTAACCTCGTTTTTATGTGTACTGCAATGTGTCTTATGGTTATGGTTCAACCTTGGCATAACCTATCAATTTACAAGAATCAGGTCAAACTCATCGTCATACCATGTTTTGTAGTTATTTTGTACTATGTTACTTGTTTTCTGTACGTTTATGATGTTCTATTCATTTACTAATCTCGGTTCAACACCCTTGTAATACAAAAACCCCAGCTTACACCGTTGTATAGTATGTGTGATGGTGTGTGTAATGATCTGTGGGTGTGTGAACCTGGGTTACCAGGCATTGTATATACGCCGACATATTGACAACCTATTAATACATGGTAGCTTTCAAAATACCCGATGCAATAAATGAGCAAAAATTTTCGTTTACAGTAACGATTTGAAAAGTTCTTGTACGACTCTAATTTTCAATTGCTCTCCTCCGTAGGATTAGCAAAAAAAAAATAATCAAAATTCTTGTGAATGCTGGCCTGTAAAGGGAGGGGAAAGTAATTATGTGAAAAATAATTATTGCAAAGCCGTCTGGTTTACGGACTCAGACTAGTAATCATTTGCACATTGACTTCACTGTTAAATGGCTGTAACATCTCAGGCTGTAGCTTTTTGCTCAAAGTTCCGTGGGTTCCAATCTTTATAGGCACAATGGTGACCACATTTGGCAATCTCCTCATCATATAAATTTGTACGGGTTTGACCGTATAGATTTTTTGCTACGGTGATTTAAAGTTGACTGGGGTGAAAATCTCAGAAAGACACTTTACACCCCCCCTCCCCCGTTATATCATCAATTTTCTCCCCTTTCTCAATTCTAGACCAAAAAGTCAACCCGAAAATGCAGGAAGGGGGGAGAAAAAAAAAATAAGGGAAAAATTGTCTACTTATAACTCGCACTACATTCGTCTATCATGAAATAATGTGAAATAATTACTAGTCTTAGTCCTATATACCTCTCATGTTGCTGCTGTCAGATCAAAACTGCTGTAATCTAAAAAACAAACATATATGCGATGCCCTGGTCAAAGATTATGAAAAGCCATGCATTTTCAGATGAGCAGTGTGGCATTCTGAACACTATAATACATAACAAAATTGCGGCATTTCAGACAGAAATCGAAAAACACATGAATTTTGAATTCCGCATAACATTTTTATTTTCGAACATAAATGCATTCTGTAAAAATATGAAATGAATTCAATATCAATCAAACAAGAAAATACTTTATAACAGTAATCATGGTGAAATATTAGACATTTTGACACTTTCATCGAAAACCACAGTTTTTCCCTGTTAACATAATTTCAAGTGCCAAATTGTGGTCAAATCTAAGATGTTGAAACACGCAGTGCCTATGAATTTCAAAATAGCTCCTATATATAGCTGTATTTCCACAGGATAAGTAAGTTGAAATAATCTGATTATGTAGTACTGGGACAGTTTGTTTTTTCATCCCCACCCCCTAATTACCAGTCTTAGTCCTTATACAGCGTCTCCATGTACTATCCAAAACTTTAAGCTGAATTGCGGAAGTATAATCCATAATGTATGAGTTAATTAGCACTGGACATGGTAATGGTAGTTGCACAGAATGGCTATGCCACTAAACGAATGGTATATGACTTAATTTATTGTTTATTGTTCTGTTTCGGTCGAACTGATAAACTGTTCAGCTTCACCCGTATTTATGGTTCTTTCAAATTGTCGTAAATTTGTATTTTCAATCATCTCTTGTTTAATATTTGTGTCTCGTGCCCCCTCTTCATCTGTAAATGATTGTGATGATATAGATTTCTTCACCAGTCGTATTGCAAATCCCATTAATGACGTCAAAAATAACAACACAGCTAGAAGGAATAAAAACAGTTATGTGATGTAAGCATACTAAGTGTTTATTTAGGCATTTATTTACTTGGCCTGACATCATCTATTATTTCGTTGATTAAATCAGGATTTATCTATACTAATTACAACATGATCTTGAACTGATACGATAGTATTAAAATTGTGCTCCAGTATGATTAGGTCTGACTGGGGTCAAACAACCCCATTCCGTTCATTACAAAACAAGCTCGAGGATACAAGAGAGCGAAAAAAGTGGGGTTTAACGTCATTTCGGGACTAAGATATGGTTTAATTTTATTTCAATAATTCGCTTGCTCGGAGGGGTCTTTAGCAGTGGGAGGAAACCGGAGTACCTGGAGAAAACCGACGATCAGACTCCTTGCCACGTACAACCGGGGATTCGAAACCACGCCGGTTGACTCAATGGCAGGCCGCATGATACAGAGCGAACACGCCAGTCAAAGATAAAGTGGAAAGATAGGTTACCAGGCAACGAAACATACGTCAATAGCAGCAAAATCTGATTAAGGGTAACAACTCATTAAGACATTTTCAGAAATCATTAGGATTTGTTGGCTTCTATGTTTATATTTAGTGTACAAAACATTTAATATCATGGATTTAGCTGCTTAATTATCAAAAATTAATTAAACGTGACCCAATATCCTTGTTTATCTCAAGACATAAATCGAAAGTCAATCGAATGAAAACTTTGGCCAATCCAAGAGTCATAATACCGAGAGTAAATATTAGAATGCCTTAAACATAATGTAACAATTTAAAGTCAATTCTGGACAATGGTCGGACTAGACCACATGGAAATGTGAGCGTATAAACAATCAACAAAACGGAAAGAATTGTTGGAAGCATTTAATTCCACTGTACCAATCCAGTAATATATATTCGACTTTTTTTTATATTACGTAATAGACATATACTTACCAGCGCAAACAAATACATAATATTCATCACTGAATGACATCGCCATTAATTCTGAAAAAATAAGTTTATATTTTAAACCATTGACAATTAAAATCAGCGGTTTGGGGGTTACAGTGAAATATCAATCAAAGCATCGTTATTTTCCTGCCAACATTCGGTTGTTATTTTCTCAGAACCAATAAAATGCTATAGATAATAAATAATTCGCAAATCGAAAGTTGAGAATAATAAAATGAACTAGCAGATTGGATAATAAAAACCAAACGTATGCCAAGATCCCCGAATTCAAAGCTTAAGCCATATCATGCTAATGAACAACTGAAAAAAAAAAACATTTCGAGGACAATGTAAACATCCACAACATAATAGACGGGTACAGCAATAATAAGTTTTATTTGTCGGCGTTTTAAAGTACATTATGTTATGTTCATGACTATCAAATATATACTTGTTAAGTTATGACTTCACTTGAAATAAGAATGGTTGTCAGGCAACGACACACACACCCAGAGCAGCTAAATCATACTATGTGTAATAGTGCTTAAATATTCCTTTGTGTGTGACATGAGCATTTACTCGACATTGATATCAAATTTGCCTCTCGGGCGTTAACAAAGTACTACAAGGTGCATTTAAATAATTGATATAATTTTAAAACAGATTGAATAACTTTTGTCATTGGAGCCAAGTGAAACAAGGGCGCCATAATTCTAAGAGTTATCAACAGGTATAAGTTTGTCGTACGGGCGTTTGCAGCAATTTATGAAAATTGTTGAAATTTACGAGGCTTCTTCATTTTACTATAATTAAAGTATACCCCGCAAGTTTTATGATCGGATGATAACTTTTGTCGTTAAAGCTGTATAAGGTTCACCAAAACGAATCAATGGCTTTATCCCAAGGAGTAATAAACGAAAATTGGCTTCTTATTTTTACTAATGTTAATATTGTATATAGATTAAATATAAATCGGATGATTATTTTAGTCGGCGTGTCGTTGTAAACAAATACATTCAGAAAGATCGAATTATAAATATAGTCTGTAAATACATCACAGGGAATTGTGGACGGGGGCGACGATATACGACTATGTGGCAGGGCTGGGGTAATGGTAATGGGTAATGGTAATGGAATGTAATCATTACATTTTTTAAGTAATGGCCATGTAATGAGTAATGGAAGATTTCAAAAGTAATGAGTAATGGAAATGTAATTAATTACATTCCAAAAATCATGTAATGGTCAATTACATTTCAATTACTTTTCAATTACACTGCATGGCACATATAAATATTTCCATATGATAAACATCAAATTTTATAGCCCCAAAGAAGAAAACTAAGTGTATCTGACACAAAATCCAATTTGTTATAATTCTTTTTTTAAAAAAAAAAATTTAAATCAGATTTAATAAATTTTAATAAGAAGGCATTCAACATTTTGTTTTATTACTTTTTATGCAGGGCCCTTCTTTAGACATGTAACCTAAAAAGTGAATCTTTGAAAAGAAGTATATTTTAATCAAAGATTAGTGTTAATTACAGTCAATCACTCAGTCAATCAATCAATCAGTTAGATTAAAAGACAATAGTCTTACTACCCTTTAATCTTAATCTCAAGGTAACAAGTGACAACCCAAACAATGGCTTTCAAGCATCTCATTATTTTATGGTTATCAGTTATACTATGTATTATAGACAGACGATTTGGATTGATTATGAATCTCATAAAATTACGTATTAAAGGAGCTAAATTGATATTTTCTGGACCCAGAAATTGACCCAAATGGGTCGCAATACATATTATAATGTAATATGAATTCATATAAACTGGTTTACATTCAATCCTTTCTGTTTTAATTGTAATTTCTAATCAGTTATGTTCGACCTAGTTTGTCAGTTATTGTCACCAAAAATCACAATTCATAAACAAATATCTATTAAAGTGATGCAAGGTTATTTTGAGTTTGGTTTTGTAGGCTGTTCATGGCAGAAAATTGTGTTCTTTTTTTGATTTCTATGTGAACAATGATTTTTATTTATGTTGTCATAAAGTAAAGGGTAATGGTAATTAATTACTTTCAATGTAATGGGTAATGGTAATTAATTACTTTGCTAAAAATGAGAAAGTAATTGTAATGATTACATTTAAAAAGTAATGGTAATGGTAATGTAATTAATTACATTGGCAATGTAATGGCCCCAGCCCTGCTATGTGGGCCTATAAAACATAACTATTTTGTTTCACTTACCCAATAAAGGTGGTCCCGTAAGATAACCAATGCCACACAATAACATATTTATACCATATCCTGTCGACAATTTAGATAAACCAACAATTTCAACTAATATAGCATGTTGTAGAGTCCAGCAACCACCTGTATACAGGCCAAATATCGTTGAATATGCTATCTTGCTACCTACAGATGCCAAGTTATTCAAAAATAATGTTGCAATTCCTACAATACCAAATGTGCTTCCCAGCAAAATTGTTGCATCAGTCGTAGTGGTCAAAAATCCAAGTAAAATCCTAGAAATGAATCCCCCAACTCCCATAAAAGATAGACTAACTCCTACCTCCTGGGGTGAAGAACCTGATTGTTTAAAGAAGTGGGGAAGAAAAAGATAAACTGTGGACAAGGCAGCACCCAATGCAGTCGAACCGATCAAAAGAAGGATATATGGTAAAGATATAAATGAACCAAATTTAGATGAAACCTTCATTTTATCAGCATCTTTACGAACTGTACAAACCGGGCAAAACTTTGATTTGATTTCAAATTGTGTTGGTCGCATCAATGCTCCACAAACTACAGAGTGGAATCCAATAGCACCTAATAGGAGAAACGTGTCCTGTAAATTATAAGTGTCTATTAGATACTGAGTTAGATGGGGAAACACAAGTAAGGATACGCCTGCACCGCTGGTCACAATTCCCGTGGCCATTCCTGTTCTTTCCTTAAAGTAGTATCCTACAACAACCATAGACCCAGTCAAAGCCATAGCTTGTCCGCATCCTGGAATATAAGCAAACAAAACACTTTCTTCAGTTAATTCACAAATTAGGACCACTTAAAAACATGACTTTTAGACAGATCTACATCGCTATTCGCAGAAAAGCTATGGCAGTAATCGGCTGAAAATAACTTAGAGATTCCGGTTTGCCATTAAATGGCCACAGATCACAAATTATTTCCGATTGACTTTAATGTTAATTCACGTCTCTTAGACCGGCTGTAACTTTTCCCCAAATTTTCGTTGGGTAGAAGGTACAACATGTATCAAACTCTTGCCCGAAAGCATGTATGAAGTAGCGACGTGCAATTCCGGCCCTACATTTCAACGCAAGGAACCCCACAACGTTTATGTCCTTCCGCCTCAAAATCATGATTATTCATCAAAACCTGGGAGAAAATGTATTTTCAAATCCTTGTTTTCGATTTTACCCCAAAAAATTAACAAAAATCGCCGTGCAAAAGGGGGAAAAGGGAAAGGGAGAGTAAGACTAAAATTAAATTTGGCCCTACATTCGTTGGTAACGGCGTAGAAATATTTAGTGATCTGTTTCCAAATAGTATACAAAAATACAATATGGCCACCAATGATATAGACAAAGAAAAACATACCCTAAGATATTTATTTATAGCTAAATGTAACAATGGTTTCGATTTCGCAGGCTTTGGCTTCTGGGCAGAATGCAGCAACCGTTCTCTAGGCTTGCCCAGTCAAAGATTAAAAATTAAAGCTTTTTATCCCTAACAGTACCCATCCGGTCATTGACAGCAGTGATAAGGAAATAATATTTACCGGCTGCCAGCTATCACACCTTTTCTAAAATAAGACGTGTATATCTATCCAAAAACCAGTGCTACTTGTCCCTTACAGTGTACATGTATATATCTATTGTCGACCGTGATTAACATATTCATACCTGCTATTAAACCAAATGTTAAGAATAAAAGTTTAAAGTCTGTTACTAAGCTGCTTAAACCAAAACCAATCAAACTCATCAATCCACTTAGTACAACACAAGTTCGAACATTGAATATATTGATAATAATACTACCAACAAATCCTGAAAAAATTATATATGACTGGAGGTAAAACTTACTGATGCACTAAGTATCTAACATACACTGGGAGAAAGGGTAAAACAAATCTTGTTATCCTGAATTTGAACATAATTATGATATACAATATAAAGCGACGTATCAAATATAAGTAAATTAATCTAATCTTCAAAGAACAAATTCAGTCTCCTAGTTTATTACAGCGCGACTTTGAAATAAATTTTGTAAATAAACCATATCTACTTCATAACGACAGAACTAGAAAAAAAAATTTAAAAACAAAATCTAGCATAATCGATTTTACCTGCAGTCAAAAATAATACTGATAGCATAATTAGACTACAACCAAGTAACGAAAGCAAAATACATTTCAATATTTATCATTTTGGACAAACATATACGCCCGCCACCAGCAAATCTAACATCATTGTTTATGAACCTCACAGGCTAAGTTTAAAAAGGTCGATTATGAACTATATAATATGTACCAAAAGGATAAATATGTGAGAGGCAAAAATAGTCTGCAAATCGCGTTCACAATTACGGGTATGTGTATAAGCCCACATTTCAGTGTTGGCGTAATATGTCGTTATTCTATGCGTCAGTCCGTCCGTCAGCAGTTATTTTCAAATTTGATCATGGACAGGACAAACTGTATTAATTTTCGTCGTTCAATGGCTTTTCGCCCCGAAGGTATTCCCTTTTTCCAGAATACCTTATGACCGCGATAGAGGCTAGAGTTTTAGAAGGGTTCGTTTCAAACATGGTGTCAAGCATTGTGGTCATGAGGTAACGGACCCTATCGAAAACGACTATATAATAGGAATATAAGCTTTATGGTTTAATAATTGTAGTCCGAACGTAAATGGAACGTAATTTACGACCAAATGAACAATCTCTGCATATTTTTTTTAGAAATCCGTCTGTGTAAGATCTTATCGTCGGACAGGCAGAAGAGTGGAAGTGACAAATGACAACAAAACATAACCATTCACAACCTACGTTAACAATCGAAAATTACTATCTTACGCTTTGAAACATACCCGATAAGGCAAACATGCTAGAAAATAAAGATCCTAGCCATGTTATTGTATTGACATTTTCATCCGGAAATCTCTTTAACAAAGCTATATGAATGACCCCTACAGAATAGGAAAGGGAACCATTCAAAAACACGTTCATAAATGCTGCAAATAGCACAACCCATGCCCAGAGTTCAGTGGTGGCCATACTGAAATATTCAAATGATGAATACAATTAACTTAAACGTCAAAACTGTTGAATTTCGTATACAAACCGTGTGGAGTCTTCATCAATGCTATAACTTTCATAAAGCCAGTGACTCCTGAGATTATTACACTGATGTATGTTGTTACTTACGCTGCCGATTAACCAACCGCTAACCCCATCATAAATTTGACTCTGACATTCATGGTTTATTGCCCATGCGTCTTCTGCAATGGAAGTACAAAATATTAGCGCTCAGGTCTATACGATGTGAAGTACCTTATGCACAGACTGAAATATAGAAGATGCCTACTGTGATTGGTGCTATATGAGGATGGTATATTGTTTTTTTCGAAAGGTGCGGGGAATCAAATGTATAAGTGAGTGATGCTTTTCACTAGAATCCTGCCCATGCTGGTCAATATGATTATTTACGTATGCAACTATTAATAATAATGCAAATATTGTATGGAATGCTAATTGATTGATGTAACTGCGCCACACAATGCTATATATCAATAGTATGTCACAATAACCAAATACTAATCCATAATATACTGTTTAAAATAAGGCACGGTCACACGAGATGAAGCACCCCGCAATCAGAAGTGGTCGAATTAAATATATATATATATATATATATATATTTAATATATAAGGAGAGAGAGAGAGAGAGAGAGAGAGACAGACAGACATTATGATTCAGTGCGCATACGCTAACCATTAAGTCAGCCACCCACTCCCACCCCGAATTAAAAATAATCTAATAAACAAATTAGTAATACGCAATATCGAATGATCAATACTGTAATTGCTACTGGTGTAAAAATTAACAATGGCCATGTTGGTCTTCTTCCATAGTTAATGAGCCGTCTGCGTTTGTTTAATTAAGACTATGCTCAGTTTAAAATAGTCACTGACTAGAAGGAATTCCCGAATATGAATGGATCTAAAACTGCTACATCTTTCTATCCATGAGGTATCCCTGTTGTATTTTGAATGAGAAACGTTACCCTTTGTCCCTATAACATGTTCGAACCATCATAGAAAAATCTAGAAATTGCAATATTACGTACATATCTCTTAACACGCGGCAGCTCGACTGTGGATTGATCATTAATCCCTTTATAATATATATTATTATGAGGATAAGAACTAGCTTACTACCCAGTATTGATTTACGTACGAAGAAAATGGCGACTCGGCTTGCTCAATCGAAGGATCATAATCCGGCGGTATTTCATTATACGGGATATGTGTTGAAGTGAAACAGTATTTCCATATGAGCGAAAGTGTTATCTTGTTTTTATATTTTTGTAAATAATTGAAGAAGGTAACTGATTCTTACCTGTACGCTTTGTCGACAATTCCTCGACACAAGCTTGCGTTAGTTCAATGGTAGTTTTAACAAAGCGTCTGGGTGATATAACATTATATGGTGTAGCTTAAAGTAACAAACTCAGTATCATCCAAAATCTTCGACACTGAAAACACGGATTATTAGTCAATTTAAATCAGCATTTATGTTGTGATCTTACAGGGAAACGATGGGCTTCTGATATCCAATATTTCAGATAAAATTAACATTTTACCACTGGAACACGAATCGCGTACGACAGTGCGTTTCAGCACCATTTGCATCAAGGGACTCGAAGAATGAGGCTAGACATTCCACAAGTCACGCAAAACGGTGAGGGCATGCACAATAGACTGAAATAACCAGACGCCCGAGATTGCTATTCCACTGAGACTTCTAGCTGAACACAACAGATTTGAAACTAGAGTTAAAATAGAAACGTTTATATACATTCAGATTATATTATTGTATGCGTTCGACCCATTTGTGTCAATTTCTATGCCCCAAATATTAGCGATTTAGTTCCTTTAAGTGCACCGATCGTATCAGTACACTCTTTTTCATATGTATATTTTGAGTTGGGCAAATTACGTCTGTCACCCACCTGACCAATTATAGACATATTATCTCATTTTGAATTAATTTGATGAATGACTGAGTTGTTGTATAGTAGTAGAATTAGATCTTGGTTGTGCAAAGCTCGAACTGTTCGGAATGTTTACAAAAGAAAACTTGCTATTATGTTTGCTTAGTTTTTCTCACAACATATGTCACCTCACATTTCGGTGTTGTGTAAATAGTCCATTCTGCTGATTACATTATTTAATCTTTACCGTTTTTTTAGTACTTTAAGATTTGTCTAATGACTTGGATTGCTCGTACATGGTTTTATTTTGTATTATGGAGTATAGTTTCCCCTGTGAGTACTATACCAGGATCTGTGAACAAGTGTGTGCGTTAGGTTTAGTTGTATATAATACTGCTTGTCGTTACTAGTATTTATTAAAGAATGTCACTGCTCCATATTAAAAATCTAATTCGGTTCTCCCAACCACAGGAAAGGGAAAATATATTATCGATCTACAATGATAGCTTTTTCCATATAATCCGACAAACAGTGAAACTGTGTATATGTATACCGGACTGTGGGATGTTTAAACGTATATGCATTTTGGAATTCTTCCAATATTTCTTTACACTATATATGGGTGAAGCTTATTCAGATTTGTTCAATTCGTGTCACTAAATTTGGTCGTATAATAGTGGGTTGACAACCTATTGAGCAAAAGACATAGAAATAAAGTTTTGACTTTCTTAGAAGATATGAAATTCTCGTTTTAATGTCATTTTTAACCAAATTTAGAGAATCTGTGGTGTGCAATACCGACGGGGTATAGTAACACCATAATTGGACACATTGAGACAGCTCACTAAATATTTCCATGTCTTTCCCCCTTTCCCTCTTTTGCATGGTGACTTTTGTTGACTTTTTGGAGTAGAATCGAAGAAAGGCGTTTTCTGCCAGGTTTTGGTGAAAATTCATGATTTTGAGCCGGAAGGGGTTGTGAGGCAGATTCATTCTGAACATCTGAGACACGCTACCTGCGGAGAAGTATCTCAGACACAGTCAATAGCCATGATATCCATATCACGTGATCTACACATCACAGGTCATGATTCATGACATTGACGTCAATGGGTCATGAGGTCAACAACACGTTCGATACATTGTAAGAATAGGTTTGACTTAAGCGTTGTTTCCTTTGCACCCATATACTTCGTACAGTCACATCATGCTCTCTCTTCTTCTAATGATTTTTCACAAAAATCACATCTACAACTCATAGATTTGACGTCATCTTCAATGAAAGCGTCTGTGAATGTTTGGTCCTAGAGGTTGCCATCTTGGCACTATTTTGTGCGTCGGTCGTGTCTATTTCAGATATACACAATCAATTCTGTTGATGTTTTAGCGTGGGTATTGACTAATAGTTAATTTATTTCAGTTCTAAAACAAATATTTTAAACTTTACACGTAGCGCAAATTTAAAAAATGGCCAAATTCTGACTAGGATTACTGTGCGAAAAAAGGGCTAGTTACGTACGGGGCAGATTAGATTGAATAGAGGCCGAAAATTCCATGTTTAATTGTCTCTACTTCCAGCTTGTGGATTCAAATTTTTCAATAGTTTGCCACATGTTGTTCCATCTTGAGAAAAAGTAGATCCCGTCTAAGAGACGAGAATTTACATTAAAGTCAATGGGAAAATAATTAGTGATGTGTGGCCATATATAGTACGAGATTTGTATTTAGTATTTCCCTATTAGTATATAATTGATACTCTGTAAAACCAAACTTGACACACATTTGATGTGATCATGGACATCTAGTTGATGAAACCAGCCGTGCTTAAAAAGTATCTTGGTAATCCAACATATCTTGCGTAACAACAGGGAATTGTGAAATGAAATAAAGGGTACTTGTCTAAAATTATCTATTATTGAACTTAATATTGATGAATGTAAACACTGTCATCTCAGATATGTTATATTAAGTCGTGCCCCTGTTTCTTGGTCGTATGGCATCCACAAAACACGATATCGGTGGATTATTCAATAATATACAGTGGATTATTCAATAATATCGGGGAAAATCCGGTACATGCATCCTTCGCCCTAGTCTGCTACTCATGTATTTAACGCGACACGATTATGCTTACAAGACATCGTCTGTTTATCATGTATTTAACTCGATACGATTGTTATTATTTTGCACAACGTAAACGGGGTGTTGGATGGCCGAATGGTTAGCACGTGCGCGCTGTATCGTAAAGTGGGTTGTGGGTGACAAGGAGTAGGGTCGCCTGTCCAACCTCGTAGGCGTTCTCCAAGTCCTCACGATGCCCCCAACTTCAACAAAAGACCACGCAAGTGAATTATTGAGCTAAAATTAAAACCACATGTTAGTCAAGAAATGACCGAGTGGACGTTAAACCCCATTTCTCTCCCTCTCTCAAGTCAAAACGATTGGCAGTATCATAATCAATCATCATTCTCTGTGGACATCGAGACGGATTGTCCGTGGATCGACCCACTGTAAAACCCAGAATCCAGGCCTACACGGTAAGTCATTACATTGTCTTTGAAAGCAAATTCTGACATATCCATTTTCAAGAGCCGGTATACACCCCAAAACATCGAAGCCTTTGCGCAACTCAAGACTTTATAATTAAAAAATGCATCTTATACAGTTTTCACCATAAATATTTTTACTATTACACACAATGTAGACCACCGTTCATAAATAGATTGAAGATATAAGGAAAATTACAGACAAGCTTTAGCATCAAATTATCGAATATAATTCGATATTATTCAAATGAAAACATAAATTGTAAAGACAAAATTCTACCGTTATTATTTAAATCTATTAGATAGATCTTACTTAAAATAAAGAAGACTTTATAATATGATGTGGCAATCAGTATACTCAAAGCCCAGAACAAGATTGTGCCATAAAACTAATAGTAGCTGAACCTGTAGCACCTAAGTTACAGGATATAGAAATATATTGATCGGCTTCTATAAATCCAAACTTAATCTGTTCATTAACACCACCAATCACTGTGATAAGTAAATCATCAGCATCTACAGTAATATCTCTTACACGTTTACCCGACATAGCTACAAATTTCCCTTCTTCTCCGTAGATTAACACGTTTTTACCGCTGAAATTAAACATAAAAAAACTAATTTTATATCAGACAAATTAAAGTACGTTTTTGATAGTCTTATTGTATAACTAGATCAACTTGTCTATTATAACATGTAATTCACTCAGCAGTAACGTGTGGAAAACATGTGACACCCCTTCACAAAATAATATGTGACACCAATTTTGAAAAGTTTTGGGAATAGTTGTTATACTAATACTACTGCATAAAGGGCACATCAAAACACGTATCGTTTTACTATAAACTTTGCAAATCTGTTTAATGATTTCTATCTGCATCTGCATACCTTTTCAAAACATTTCAGATAACTTTTAACATTTCTAAAAATAATTGATATTTTTATTACAATTTCTATTAACATTATTCCTAAAGTTATCCGACAAAGCTATTCAAATATGAAATTCAGATTAGAAAATATATGGAATTCTTTCTTTTCTAATTTGGCTATATATGTATAAAACTAAGACCTGAAACGGAAGACCTTACCAATATCTTAATTTGAATGCTTGGCCATATGTTTAAATTTTCAATTTGTTATATTCAGGCGTACAACAACAACCATCAAAGAGCAAAATAAGACTTTAAATTCTAGAACTGTGTCATTCTTGTTGATTATATAAAAACACCAACACAATCACAGTGGTATTTGATTATTGTACATGTATACTACTTACCCCGGTGAAAAGACGGGACTTGTATAATATAAACATATCTCGGATCGGGAACAGGCAGTGGTAATCTTCAACGGTTGACTATCACTAAATGGTTGGTTTATGGGACGTGATGTTGTAGATCTGGTAAATATATTACTGGGCCCAAACTACAAATAAAACTACAGAGAGCTAGGACATAGTACATATGTGTTAACATTATATCCAGATATAAAGGGTTAAGTATCGAAGCTAGGTTTAATTGACAGTTTTCGCTGATTCTCACGATCGAGTGAAAAATATAATATGATAGTGGAGAAAGTGCGAGTAAATTTACCATTTTTTCGGCATATAAATAATTCACTTTGGTAAATCAATTAGCAGAAATATGGCGTCAAAATTATGAAACAAACGTATGAATTGTTGGTCGTGTTCTACAGCAATATCGACATCTTATACTTTACGACAGTCAAGGAAAGTAATCACGACTTACAAAGTTAAAGCCAGCAGTAGTAGGTGACAAACTGTAGTCCGCATCCATAGCAGTCCCTAACACCAATCCAAATACAAAGTCCCCAATATTGGTATAGGTCGTCCACACTTCACCTCTAGGTCCTACATTGCCTCCTAAAGCCATCTATAATAAATAATCTTAAATTACAGTTTAACTAAGTTTTTTGTGGGGTTTTTATCAAGAAGGGTTCTGAATAGGTATTGAACACATTGATTTGCTGAGTGTATTTCCATCGAGTAAAATGGCCCAAGACCCTTAAAGTCGATAATTACCAAAACTTAACTGTTCTATAAGTACAGTTATAGTCTCGGTCACCCAGAACCTCCTAATCTCCTACGTACGGAGTGTCTGGGATGTACTGTTTTTTATAACATAACAATATACAACAGTATATCATGATAATTACCAAAACTTAACTGTTCTATAAGTACAGTTATAGTCTCGGTCACCTAGAACCTCATAGTCTTCAACGTACGGAGTGTCTGGAAACGTTGTCAATATTTGACGTAAAGTCCATTGCCCATGCGTAACCGGGAGTTTGGTTTTTAATGTGGTTGATTATCCAGTATCTTCTGGCCAAGACAAGTAAGAGTTGGACCCCTTCCCGCAATAAATGCCATAATTCTTGTATTAATATAAACAAACATAAATCGTGACGACGAATTAGTATTCAATTTTAAAAAAATAGATAAGGCCCATGAAGATAGAAATTTCACAATGAAAATAAGAGTGTTGAATATTGAACTGGCATGCAATCAAATGGATTATTTGAAATGGCATTCCTAAATTAATTTCATGGGCATCATCATCTTTTTAGAACGAGTTAATTATCCTCCCTGAAAGACAGGTAATCTAGTCCATGGCCGATTTTTCTCAAATGTTGACAACGCATCCAGACAAATATTCGTAGAGAATTATTTGGGGTGATAGAGACTAGTACCCATAGAGAAACCGAAATTCCGCCATAGGATATAAATGAAGGTGTAAAAAGGATCAAGTGGACTAATGACTGGTGGGAGATCCACGACGCATAGATTTAGACGACTTAGTCATTCAACAAAAATAAATTGTTAGTCCACGCCAATTTCCTTAATACGGGAAATGGGACATAGCAAACTCAACCTTTCTGCATAAGGAGACGTCAAAAATAGTTTATTTCCTCGTTACGGGACCAGTTAATATTTCCAGGAAATTAGATTTATGAAACTGACTAATTTACTCTCTAAAAGCAGGTAAAGAGACTCGCCTGTTTAATCTGAGCATCAATAGCTTTAGCTGGCCTTGATGTCTGTAAAATCATCCCATCATATCTACAGCATCTACAATACAACATATCCAACTAACGGTATTACTCTATTGTTGTCTAATTATCAGTTTTAATTAAATCCTGAAATATCCTCATAAAATATACCTGAACACCTTCATATCTGAATCCCGAAGACCCTAGATAATTGAACACCTTCAAATGTAAATCTCGAATAACGAGTTGAAAAACGAAAATAAAAATTTTGTTATTCGCTACTTGAATAACAATTTGATTTTTTCTTTGGGGCGGGGGAGTAGAAGTCATTTTTCTGTATTTCATGCTACTGGGGATTACTTGGTACCTACCATTCTAGTTATGGCTAGCTTCATATTTTAATCCTGAATAATTAGCGATGTACTGTTTTTATAACATAACAATATACAACAGTGTATCATGATGCATTGTATCCTTACCAATAGGATACGTCGATATACTATACCCAGTTTCTGTTTCTCCTGTCCTATATCACAACAATAAACAATAAGGAAACGCAATTTTTAACTCAGTATAAGTGTATTGAATGGGATGTTCTGGTATTAAATAAATTTAAAATAACTTACTGCATAACTAGAGTCGCGTTTGTTTTGTTGATCATATCACCTGGCCCAACTGGACCTGTACTTAGTGTAGCTACAGCAGCTTGGAGTTCGGCATGAGTTTCCTTTAGATCTGCGTGTATAAAATGAGCCTGTGTATAGGTTTACATTCTGTCGAGAACAAATATTGGATACAATTGTGTGGGGGGGGGGGGCTGTAAAACACCATGACATAGTATAATCATAATTTCGGGGACAATTACCGCTTCTAAATAATTATCATTCAATTACTCACGTCAAAAGTTCTCATTGCTTAAGCTAAAGTTTCGTGTTAAAATTCTGATTTTCGGGTCTACTTTTAGTGTTAACCCTTCTTTCGCTGTTACTGACTTGATTGAGTTCTATAAATTAATCATTGATGGATTCAGCTATATGGAGTAACATTTAGCATTGAAAGTAGTTCAATTACCTGGATATTTTGGGTTCCCCGGTTGATCAGCAGATGACCAGAAATTATCTTTAAAGGGGGCCACACCAACAGCATCAGTGAAAATAGAACTGATGCCTATCTTCCAATTGTCACCACCAGCACGATAATCACCACTAGCTCTAGCCTAAACAATAAAATTACAATGGAATGACACTGTCTATCTATCTGGCTTTCAATTTATTTTAAACATAACAGAATTGCAGTTGCTTCTAAGATGAACATTCTAAGTTTTGAGGGCCCCTCTGGAAATATGAATTTATGTAGATATTACATTTATCGTTGGACAATGTATCTTATACAGAAGTAACAATGGTACCTGTGTAACTACTGGTATCTCGAGACTCTGCAAGATATGTCTTGGGTTCGACATACAATACTGAATAGTGAGATCATTATTTCTGGCAGCTTTACCCATTTGCATCAACCACGTTCTACCAAGATCTATCTGAGTTAGTAACGCATTGACACCAGCAAATTCAACATCAAGCCAATCCTAGAAAAAGAAGTTGATTTCGGTCATCCATTGATGAGATCGTTTTATTTAAGGATGCTAAAATAAAGGGTATCCTTTTCCTCCACCCGTGAGGTCCTTAATTTCTGAAAACTGTCCAACGGACAAATTTGCCGATTAATTTTGGGTCAGGTTCAGCATTGCAATCATGAATGGGCAGCTAAACAAATGTGCCATTTTCTACTTACCTGTTCATACAGTATTAAACCCCATCTTTTAGCATTGTCAAATAGGTAGTTCCAAAATGACTAAAATAAATGAAATAGGAAATACATAATTTAAGAAATTTAAAGTAGATCAACGACATTTTATTTCCAACTTGTTTGTCTCCGATACAATTAAACTTATTTTCTAATCCGAATACACTTCTGAAATATCTGAAACATCCCATCAATATTTATTCAATAGGACCAACCTCATCTGTTGGCACAGCTTTTGCTTTTTCAACAATAAAGTCAAACTGTCCACCATTTTGTTTTGCATAGGTGTTATTTGGAGACCTGAAATAATACAGTAAAATCGTCTTTCTCAACACTTGAATGTCCTTTAAAACCCATTAATTACAAATGTCAACAATTTAAAAGTGTATCTGATTCCAGATCCATATTTGGTGGACCAGTAGCCGATGTATCTGATTTCAGAGCAATATTTTGTGGTCCAGGAACCGGTCCCAAAGCTCTACCCATCTTGTTATCTTATGGGGGGGGGGGGGGTTGGGGGGGGGTAGGGGGGTGTCTGGCGGTCTTCGAAAATATCATTATGTTCCGCTAATGCAAGTACGATCTCGTTCCTGAGACAATTGTGTATCGATTTTTCATATGACGTCTCACAATTCCAATATACTGCAATGACGTCAAGCTTGCATGCCTGTCTTTACAACCTAGACATCCATTTTCCCATCCATATAAGAACTCATAGTTTTACTTACCACCATCGGTTATGACATCCTATAGGTAACCCCGTCATGTTATATAGATATCTGTAATATGAAGAAACGGGAATTTTGTAACACAAAATAATAGAAAATAATGCCAACGAGAAGAACACAGGGCCATTGACTTAGTGTTGGTTTTTTTGTTGGTTTTTATTTGTGAAATAGGTATCCTGCTTTGAAAACGTACTTCGTTATACGTTTGATCGATTATCATAACGAAATGAAACTTAAGCCACTACATGTTAGATATTATGTGTGAAAGATCTTACTGGAAACCATGCGGGAAGAGCAAGGGCATCGGTGTCCATGTTTGTACTCCACCATTCGGCCCTTTAAAGTAGAAATATGAATCAATCTGTAAATACCTATATGTACAAAAAATATAAAAAAAAGACTATGTTAGGAAATCAATAGACTCACTGGGTGTATGGATTGGATTTATTTTTGCTAAATATTCAAAATAAATCGCTCACTTACTCATCGGAATAATGAATGAAAAAATATCTAGGTGTTATGAATAAGACAAAATATTTGCACAAAATCATAATCATAATGACATAAATAACCACCTTAGAGCCATTTTCTTGTCACACCAACCTCCTTGCAACCACAGTGTGGCGATACAATTCACAGCTCTTACTATCCCATCGATATACGTTCTCTCGATGTTAATTGGTCATTTGTTGCGACTAAAGTATGATACTTATTATATGTCCAAGAAAACTTAAAACGGATGGCCGTGAAGAGAACTGATGTCGTTGTTGATTATTCAATCAGATAGTTTAAAACAATATTGCAGAATATAGTGAATACCTGTAAGGCATATTTATATCTCTTCCATACTGTACGCAGTCTAAAATGGTCTGTTCATAATCCTTATTTGTTTCAACGTTATAGTAGTAATAGGCACCTTCAAGAAAAGGAAGTAATACGTAATTATTACCAGAATATAGGTAATTAACTAAATATACATTAGTTAAGAGTTTAATAAAGATTTTATCATTCTTGCTGTAATAATTCGAAAATATGAGATAAAAAAAAAATTGAAAATTTGAGCCAAATTACTTTATTCTGAACGGAGTTGTCAATGTTTGAAGTTAGGGCTAGAGATAGGCATTAAGCGTGTCTGAACCGTCTACGAGAAATGTCGGTTGTTTAATGGACAGAGGATAACTTCACCCACATATTCTAGATACTCAAGAAACATTTCTTAATGGCAATGATACCTGCGCCTGTACGCCTTACATCACCAGTTTCTGGCAGTGACGAAGGTGACTAACGGTAAACGTTAGCTAAGTCACAAATATATAACAAGGGCTCAGAATGTACAATGACCATATTATCAAATTCCGTAAATGATACAGAGAATATGACAAACTAAAGGAGTTTTGGTTGTTTTACTGTAAACATTATTTCATTCGTTTGAATGCGATTGTAGAAAGGGCATGGTCTTTTTAACGCTTATGTAAGTTGAAAAGAAATAGATCGTCGTGCGTATACGTTTATTTACAGCAACATTTGCTACTATGTGTTAGTATAAAACTCTGACCTCCATCCGTCCAATATCCTATATAATTTAGTGTTAAATCACTTTGTCTGTAAGTACCATCTTTTCCATAATATGTTGTCATCAGTCGACCCCAATCATCCATAGCCTAACACAGAAATAAATGTAACAGTTTACCAATAGTAAATTTAAAACTCTTTTATCGCTTACAATTTGTAAAAGACCAAATCGTCATCACAAGTATAATTGGTAGCAACAAAAAGCAAAAAGGAGGAAAGTTTCTTAACGCCCTCTCAACACAAACCAGCGGTTATTTGTGACAATGTTGTGTGCTTTAGTCCGAAGATGATGTTTACAAATGACCTACCCTGTTAATACCAGCCGATCTGTACATAAGGACGGTCTGAAGAACAAAATTTGCCGGTACATAATCAACACCACCCATGACACCATAACTGTAGGAATGTCCATCAGAATAACTTGAAGCAGCCATAAATTGATTGAAAGGAGAGATAACAAGGACATTTTCACCAGAATCAAACAAAACTAAAGGTCCACCGATTATTCCAGTCCTGAGTTTAGCTTTATTGTTCCACCTGAAAGATAAATAGAATATATATCTATATTGACGTTGTACATGTATTGTTCAAAAGAACGTTATTTCTTCTTGAACTTGAAGAAACTTGTTAAACCGCGTATGCCATAACTCTCACCTCCCAAATGACTTGGACGTATCTCCGGCCATGCTTCCAGCAAAGTGCATAAATCCAAGCTGACCTTCATCTTGTGGCATTTGAAAGCTTGGAAATCCAGCAATGACAGAATTGTTGTCTCCTGTAGAAGTTCCATTGGTTGCATTAAGATATTGCTAAAATATAAAATAATGCCACTCAATTAAATGAAAATTTGGGTAATTTTAAAGGGACGGAAATATTAAATATTTAAATAACAAAATTATGAAAAGGAGACATAAATCTGTGAAACTGAACAGAGATCTAACAATGCAAGACATTTGGAACAGAATATCACGACCGTGTTAATCAATTAGAAATCAAATACCTGCTCAAATATAACGAAGGGTAACGCTGGTGTTGTATAGGTTTTAAAACATGTAGTCACGTGGTTGTTTATAATAACGAACGGCCAGCAAGTTTTCTGCCAACGTCCTAGATTATCATACCCGGAAAGTTGTACTGATTGGTTGATCTTCAGTGATTGGTCAGCTAAAGAATATTTCTTTCCTCCAACATAGAAGAATGTAGGAGCAGAAGTTAACCACGTAACTTTATTGAATAAAATGCTGTAGCTGCCATTTTTGTTGATTTGTAGTTGAAATTCAGCATCCGCCGTATCACCGAATTTCAGTTTCCCTGTAAAAAGCATGATATGTTTCTTTTTTAGGACAGCGCCACTCAATTTTTGCCTATTTCTAGACTAGTACACTTAAAGTGACATAGGCAGGGATACAAATGATAAAATGGTAAAAATGAACAAGTTGTTAAGAACATCTACTTAAAATGGATTTATTTGCAATAAATAAACAACGGCACTTGTTCACCTTATTGTACTAGCGTCCTCAATTCTATCTAATGTTATCTTACCTGGTGTAAAATACAGTATAGTTAAACTAAACACGATTTTTACAAATGCTACTAGACAGTGCAAGTAACTCATGGTTTAGAAAACCTTATATTATCAGCAACACTAACCTGTCACGGCACTGCACAAAATCAACGTGATGCACAAACCGATTTTCATCTTGGTGGCTACAACAATGTACTCCTACCAATCTATGTCCAGAACACGAATAATATTATATTTATAGATACATCGTTATCTATATTGTTATCGAATTTATTATCACAATGTAAGGGTTAAATATACCAATATAGTATGATCTTTAAAAAAAAATTAAATGTGAAATTTGGTTTTGGTATAATTTTTTTATCTGTAATTTTATCGACTGCATACATATCTCTATAACCTTGTATTTAAATTTATATGTGAATTATTGTCGGTGCAAAATTTAATAGGCGCTGTAATAACAATAACACCCCTAGGTGAATATCAAGATAAAATCCTTAGAAACAATATACCATTCTTCTATAAATTACTAGAACAATAAATCAATAAGGAATGGAATTAAATTTTTTAAAAATACTTATCATATTCTGTTTCGCGAAATACTAATACTCAAAATTCTGCAGCTAGATTAATAACTCAAATCAAGCTCTCTTCTCGTGTTATTTCCATATTGTACCCTATATCATCAGTGATATATTTATAATATTGGGATACATGCGGGGGCTTGTTTTGCTTATGATGCGTGTCCGTGATACAGATTGAAATATATACACATACATTCAATTATTTTTGTCCATAAGCATCAGGCAATGCGCATTGAGTGAATGAAAGCGGGTTTAAACTGTCCTACTGTTCTGCACCAACTGGAATAACGGGCTCGTAACTAGCCCAAATTTGTTACGGGTGCAAAGGTTCTTGGGGTGCCGATGGGACGTCTGGGGACGCCGATGTACCTACATTTTAAGACGCCCCACCAATCATGTGATTACATGCGCCTATCCGGGATAAGGCACCCCATATTATATCAAGCCGTTTTGGGCGCCCCATCAATCAAGTTGTGGTGCTAATCGTGTGAGTCGGGCCCGTATACACAGTACCTTATATATCAACCTTGTTTGAATACTTATTTTAAAATGCTTATTAGACGCCTAGGTAACTACATAGCATGATGATTACAACACTCTGTTAGAATGACCTTTCCGAAAATTTCCTCAAAAGTTCCCCCCCCACCGAGGGGTAATGCCCCCCCCCCCCCGCTTAATAGTGTCTAGATACGGGCCTGGTGTGAGTCATTATGAGGAGCCTCATACGACATGATTGGCGAGGCACCAATAAAACCCCCATTGGACGCCCCATCAATCTCGTCGACGGCGCCCGACTAATACCACTCTGCATTATGTGGCGCCCATACTGATGTGGGCACGTTGCTTGTTGACTTCGTATTGCGTCCAATGGAAAAGGCGCCCTCGGCGCCCATTGGGTGAGCCGATCGTCCCCAATGCCAAAGGCGCCCGCTAGCTACGGGACTTAATAATGGAGATGGGCATATTTTATCCAGTGTGCTATGAGGGATATTTAGCCATGACAACGGCGCTACGGCCTACCTTTATTTTGAATACCAACTGTCAGGGATATTTTATGGAGTCGCAGATGTACCATCCGAACTAGTATTCTCTCACTCTCCGTACGATACCACTGTTAAGAGGAAACCACGTTGGAAAATCCCGAGGATTTTTTTTCGGCTAACAACGAGATCGAAACCCGGCGCTCAGTTAGTGAGTGGACTAGTCCTTTGGCACAGAGCAACCACGTCGTACACGGGGCTTTAGTTTAAATAAAGCAGTAACACTAAGTTATAATGCCAAGGTTAAAATTAAGTGGTGGCAGATGCACTGTAATCTAATCGTGTCAAGGACTGGGGTATTTGATTTGTGCAAATCAGACAAATTAGAAAGTCTATCACAACTGAGGCCACATTTGACGCCAGGTAATGAAAAATATGATTATTATATCTATTTATAAACAATTTTGGTCCTCCTCGCATAAATAAAATAGTACTTTATCCATGGAAATAATGCAGTTATCCATGATAATGCAATTATCCATGATAAATATTATCGAAAAACATATGTTTGAAAAATCAAAATAAATTTAATGGATGGGCGGATGGCCAGGTGATTTACAGTGAAGCGCTTTAATTTGTTCATAAGGCCTGTTATATAATTATCATGAGCTTGACATCAGTTCGACGGAGCCTTGATTGTATGCAATGTAATTTACGCCAATGAAGGCGGGTAGATGCCACGCAGTGTGCTATGACGAATTTTCTACCCAGACGGTGGTTCTTGCCTGGCCCTTTGCGTGCCAGGGCCTTGTGCACTGAGCCACCACGACTATCTGAATGAAATTTATCAAGTCACAAATAATAACTTAATAACTAGATTAATGTTTGAACTTTGATATTGAAGCTGTTTTCTTTATGGTATCTTGAAAGATAGCGTTACTTCAACACAAATACGGTTTGATCAATTTTCTGATTTTCTAAAGTAAGATCAATAGTAGTTCGACTAGTTTAAATTAAACCATCCTTTAGGGGACAGTGACACTTATCACAAAATGTACAGATCGTTGTGTTTACTATAATTATTCGGTTGGGGTAGGGCGGAGTGGGGGAGTATGGGATAAGACACCAAGCATATAATATTATATAGATATACCCTTATATTAAGCAGCACCCTGAGAAGATGGATAGTTAAATGTTACGGTAAGACAACACGAAGTTATTCACAGATAACACACAGCGCTTATCTATAGTAAAGAGTTGACTTTGAACATTTATCGAATTGGGCAACTTAACATAAGTGTATGGAAGATTTAACCATTAAAGAAAGCAGAGTCTAAGTGGGAGACAATGTTTCTATATGTAGTTATTATCCTGTCTGTGTTGTCGTTAGGACATTCGGGTAAGATATAATCTTTAAAATTCATATTTACTCGACTGGGTCTTAGACGATTATCGTCGAGGTTTAACATAACTGGCAGTCTATCTGAACATAAAGTATACTTCAAGGTCTTTCAAGGCATTGTTGTCATTTGCATGAGATATAAAATTTAAAGTACTTGTGTTAATATAATCTGTTTAGACAGTTTTGATCTAGTTTGAAACCATTCTCTTTGCATTATTGATGAACGAACCGCTGTCTCTCAGTGAGTATGACACCGTCTCGCTAACACTGAATTTCCGGATTCGGTCCCGGTGATGGCTGCAAAAATTTTCCGGCTTTTCTTAAAGTAATATTGGAGAGCTACAATCGCCCCACCACCCGACACTAGTTTATTGATACAAAGTACATATATACTGTATTCAACATTTATTGTTAAAATCAGACATTTATTTTTTAGTACAGAAACCGGGATGGGATAGCTGGGAAAGTTCTTCTGAAGGTCTTATTATCAATATAAATACCAATGGCGCTTATTCAATCGGTGTTAATAATGTTACATGGTTGAACAGCGGTGATACATTCTTCTTCGCTAATGGTAAAAGAAACGTTGCTGGCCATGACCTCAAGCTGACACAGACAACCGCTGATGGAGGCGTCGATAAATTTGGAGAATGGACCAGAACTAATTTCCATTACACTGCTGGAACATCACAAATCATAGCTGCTATTAAGACATACAATAACGATTCAACTCCGTTTGTCATCTTTAGTCAGGTGCGTCAATTTAATATTTGAAACTATTATTCGAAATTAGCTCCAAAATAAATTTGACAAAACTCCTAGAATCTGTGGGAAATTATCCCAGTTAAGGAAATGGATGGAATAGGTTTAACGTCAACTGGGATAACGAAAACGAACTTGCGCCATGAACTGGCTATGTGCTATGTGTGAAATCGTGTCCTGACACAGGCGCAACGCATTCAAGTGATTTCTATTCCCAACTGCCCGATATGTTTGACCTAATTAACCTACTACAAGTGATATATTTGGGAACTCACGTTTTCCTCCATCCTATTGACTAGATGAGTTCCATCACCAGGCCCACCATCTTGCCCAAGAACAAGGGGAACACGGCTAGTAAATCCTCGGGTAACTTTCTCAATCAACAGCTGGACCTCCTGGTTAGTGAGCCAGTACCAGCTTATCATGCCACCGTGGTATAGTCTCCACAGTTTAATTGATTTGAGGGATAGGGGCTGGGGAATAGGTGGATGGTGTAATCCATGCGCTTTAGATCTGCCTAATGCTAAATACCTCTACGCACAAGCGTACTATTGAAATTAGATTGCACCATATTTTATTCCCGAAACGACCTTGATATAATTCAGTGGACATTAAATCATATACATTGTAAGTTTGCATCGATTTGTTTTTGAACAGAAAAACGGCAAATCTTACAATGCCACGGAATGCGTTTACAAGTATAACAGTGGATAATTTATAATGCATTTAAGGTTTTCTTTTTTATAGCAATATGTGAATGGTGCTAATAATACTGGTGCTGGGAACGTGGATTATTCCACCTCGTCTTTTCCTGGATTTAAAATCGAAAAGGGCACGCCTGCTTTAGGATATCTGTCATATGGTGGAATGATGTTTGGTGATACCGAGAAAAAGATGGGATCGTAAGTTGCATTTTGTCTTATTTTAATGCCCTGTACATTGCACCCGGTTACACGATTTGGTGCACGATATACACACATTCAGGGACACGTAGTAACACTTCATCTCTAAATATGTGTTATTGAATTATACAAAGACGTTCTAAAGTCATACTTGGTTTTGGAGCAGATATTATCGAATCCACTTTCTCTAGGGCTGTTTCTGATTACTATGTATAAGTAGTCTGTAGTTACTCTTTACGGTTGTGTATGCTGGAAATGATATTTTGTACATGTATTGTTTTGTAGGATTTAGCATGTTTTTTGATTATTATATTTCAGTTGGGGCTATTCCACAACCAAAATAAACTACGGTATTAAAGGTGGTCCATTGGCATTGTTTGACCAAACTGGTAACACAATCATTATCTCTTCAGCCAACAACTTTATGTCAACATCCGTTTGGCATGAGTCATTCTTAGACATAGGTGGTTCTGTACATTGGGGTACTATGGGTGGTGTAACGGAAGTTCCGCCTGGTCACGTAGTTGAAACTGTACTTTACTACCACAACGGAGGCATTAATAAGGTACTAAATATTGTTTATAACAACAGAAAAGTTTATTAAGCGGGGGCCACAGTTGCTCAGTGAATAAGGAGTTTGATCCGGTGTAAACCGAGACAGTTCCTGTGGTTTTTCTAGCGTGGTACCCATTTGTAAGTGGCGCACCGTGGAGGTCCTGTCGAGCAAAAGCGTTCGGTGGTGAGATGAAACACCGAGGTCTTGTGTGCACCTAAAAGATTCACTGATCTCCATAGCACAATGTACTGCATGTCGTATGCCTCTTTTCACTCAGATTATTAAAACGAAAACGTAAGAGATGAAGTAGAAAGTAACGCATTTCTACATAATTTATAGGCTATGGAAGGATGGGGTGAATATTTAAGAAGTCGCTATAATAGAGATGATACCTATGTTAAATCTGATCTTACCATTAACTATCTCGGTTACTGGACTGACAACGGTAAGTAGAACAGAAATCTATACAGTTGGTAAAATATGAATTATTTCACTCCCATCAATAAATAATTTGCCTCTTTATGACCACGTCGTTAAAATGGTTCTAATGCAGCCAGTTATATTAAATTCTTATTTTCGTATTTAATCAACAGGAGCATATTATTATTACAAGACTGAAGATAAAAATAATTATCAACAAACAATTACAGATGTAAAGAAATACAATGATAAAGTGAAAATACCATACAGGTAATGTAACAGCCTTCTGATACAGTTAAAATATCAGATGGGTAAGGTTACGGAGACGAATTTTATTGCCATTGCGAATATACAGAACAATCATGTAAACCATCATTCAAAATACAAAAAAGAAGGTTTTGATACGATTTAACCTTTGCCGCAAAGAGAAATCAGGAAATCGGCAGCCCTAATACAAATAGTAGGCCATTTTAGCAGGCCCATCGGAACAAAGTTCACACTGACATGTCGTTTCTTAAATTGGGTGAGGTGTGTGGGCTTCAATTGCGATTGGCCTGGTAAAATAGTATTCTCCGTTTCACATTTCAGATATATACAGTATGATTCGTGGTGGTATTATAAAGGCCGAGCTAACGGTGTTAAAACTTGGGTATCTCGCCCCGATGTATTCCCTCAAGGAAGTCAGTAAGTCCACAACTTAAATAACGATTTGTAATGAAATTATGGATCTGCAATGTCTATAACATCTGCGAAACATTACTATAAAGGCCCAAAAAAGAAAAGGTTGAAAATAGTTGACTCTGAAATTAATTGATCTGAAAATAAAGATCGCGATGAATCCCCACTCAGAGCTGTTGAAATTGTTGATATCTGAAATATATTCGTTTTGATTTCAGATATGTATTTAACCAAACCGGCTTACCTGTATCCGCCCATAACCGATATTGGTAAAATGTTTTATTCATAAAAAATAATATATGTATATATATGATATGCTTACATGAAACTGTATCTGCCAATATGCCGATATTGGTCAAATGTTTTAATTATACAAAAATAAGGTAATTCGCACATGACACTATGCCGTATTTTTCAGAGGTCTCAGTTATACCGGAAAAAGTTTAACGTGGTTCATCGCTGTAGTAACCCGGCTTATGAAGACGGATCTACTCTTACTTCCATTTCCAACTGTGGGGGTTGGGCGGTTTTCCATCGCATCCGGGACACAAAAATCACGCGGAACACCGTTACAATTATAAGCCAGTTATACTTAGTAAAGTACTTCGGCAACGCATTGTTGGCCCGGTTCGTATTTGCAACATGGTACAAGAACAATAATATTTGTCTAAACAAATGAATCGATCCGGCTGGAATCACGAGAAGAGGGCAAGGAGAACAATGACAAAGTTTGACTTTGTTTTAAGAAATATCAAGCTTACATAACAAATAACTGATAAATATATGTGCTGTAATTATTTTGACCTTGGCTTTATTTATTTAGGTCTAGCGACACAACATATGCGAAGCAGAATGGTGGAGATTATAATTTTATTGTTGAACTGTTGTTGGCTGTCCCAATGGATGAGGTAAAGGAATTTATGCCTGTGTATCAATATGTAGCAGTAACGTTGCATTTGTTCATTCTTAAAACAAAAATGCCATTATTAAAGCAATCATCATTACAAGTGAATGGGTCGCTTTCTTCTACGCTCTCTAAGTTCTTTTGTAAATCTGTCACATAACTAAAAATCACAATCTTCTCTATTTGCAGAAATTGTGGGACCATTTATTTACCGAGGGTAGAAAATGGGGACTAGTCTCTTATGAACAGGTAAAGTACTAAACCGATGCCAAAATTCAATATACAATGGGTTATGTCAGAACGAAAGTTAATGCTTGAGTTTGTGTCAGTAAAAGAGATTTCTCTAGCACCTTAATCTGGTGTTCAGGTTAGAAGAATGATTACACCCTGTAAAATATATCTAATTTCAAACTTGAAACTCGTGGTCATTTTCCACAATTGGTTTGTTGCTATCTACCGCTAAGTACATTATTAGGGGATAATTAGTTAATTCTTAAATGGCGTAAAACTTTATCTTCTACTGCATTTTTAACCTGTGAACTTAACACTGACTCACTTTTGACTAAATTTATAACATTATCTTGAATTTGTTTCGGGTAATACCAGTGATGTTTGGCGACTCTATCTAGTTGAATGAAAATAAAGTTGTGATTATCTCCCTTTTTTTTTGGTTAAAGTTGGGGAAAATAGTTACATTAGGTCATAGCTATTTATTGCAACACTAAATTTGACCTCTCCCAATGTAAGGTCTGTGAGTCTCTTGTCACTATGCTTAAATTCATACAGAGTGATCGTGCTACTCTCCATCTTATATTCTTGTTTTAGAAATCTCTCCCAAATCTTTCACTTCAACATGTGTATCAATTCCTTAGTTAAGGAGACATTATGTATTTCGGCACTTCTCTTCCCAGAAAGTTGATTATCACCTTTCGAAGCTAGAAAACAGCTTGCAGCATGCATAATGTGTTTTTAAAATGTGACTACCATGCAATAGCTTAAAAGACATTATCTCATCAAGACTCACGTGACTACCGTCTTTTCGCTATGGACGTAATTATATATTTGTTTAATTAAAGGATTGGTTAAATGATGAATTTTTTGGAATGAAAGCTTTGACGACTGATATAAATAATGCCAAAGTGTGGTTAACTTTAATGGGAAAGAGTGCCAGGAAAAATGGTATTACTATACAATATTGTATGTCGAATTCTCGACACGCCATGCAGTCACTAGAACTACCAACTGTAACTCAGGTAATTTGTTTAGTGAATTAATTTATGTTCTTCCTTTAATACAATCGTCGAATATTTCATTGGGTATGAATGATTTTGCATATCAAACCCTATCGTGTTACAAAATGTATCGGTTACTCTGGCTTTAGGTTCCAGCTTTATAACTCATTTAAAAAATTCCATTGGTCAATGGTATGAAGGACTTTATAATTGCGACGACCGTTTATCAAATTTAATTAGACGGGCAGTAGATATTATTACCCAATTTACTGTGAGAGAAACTGGACAGAACGGGATGTTGGGAGTTATAAACGTAAATAACTCGAAGTATGCACTCAGAGATCATGATCCAATCGTCTTAAAGTCGTACTTACGGATTGACAAAACACCTGGTTATATGAATGGATCATTTACAAAGTTTCTGTTTCTTTACTGCTTTTTAGGCTCGTGTAAGCAATGATTATTCACCGGGGCAAGATCAATGGAAGATTGGTATATCATCAATATTTGCCTATGCTATGGGTGTGGCACCATTTAAAGACAACTTCTGGTCGACAACTAACCAGTCGGGAAATCCTTACGGTAAGAATATATATTGCAAATTTTAGAAATTGTACACCCCACCCCCACTGCTCTGGAGAAGCAACAGTAGTACCAATTATGTCAACCCTGGAAGAAACAATTATATCAACCCTGGTAGCAACAATTATGTCAACCCTAGTAGCAACAATTATGTCAACCCTGGTAGCAACAATTATATCAACTGTAGAAACTACTATCAAATCGCCTTTAATTCTTTACGTTATTGGAACAAATAAATAACAAGAGAATTATTACACTTAATGAAAATAATAGTACTGAAAAGAAGAACAGGGCAAAGAGTCACTTTAGCAACAACTTCATCTACGACAGCGACACGTGTATCGCGTAAAACATTGTGTGAAATGTAATTATCATGTTGTGTATATTTAAGGTCGATCTGAACCATATAATGGATTAAATGCTGTAGTATCTACATTGAGTACGGGACCTGTTGGTCCGAGTGATAAGATTGGACTTAGCAATGTATCCCTGATTATGAGGTAAATATATTATGTACATGACTGTAATTTCATGACTCAAAATAATGTTTACTTGGAGTTTTACATCTGTGAAATCATTAAAATTATGTCAATTTAAAATTTTGTTAATCCGATTGCTGATAATTATTGTTCGTATTTCAGTGTTGATTAACCTGGCGTATAACTTGTTCACAACATTATAATCACAGGAGAAATGAACGTGAAAATCTTGGCTTTAAAAATAATGCCAGGTTTCGATTACAGGGGAAATAACTCCTCTGAAAACTAGGCTAACTCTGAATTAGTGTTGACGTTTCCAACTGGCCGGTTAATCCCTGAATCCCCGCAATATAAAACAATTCAAAAACTCACTTACACTGCATGTAAACGAATTGAGTGGATTGTACATTGTATACACCAAAATATGAAGTTAATTCGTTATCTTTAGCAAATAGATGTTTTGTGTTTATTTTTTTCGAAAGATGTTGTAATGATGATGGTCTTATCTTGAAGCCGTCTAAACCAGCAACAGCCATTGATAGTCAGATATATCAGGTATGATATGGGAATATATTTCAACCAGTAATTATTCTTCTAACATATAAAGGGACGTAACCAACTAAATAAATATATTGAAATAGTAGTTTAAAAATTGAAATCTGCAAGTCTTTGAGACTGATGAATATAATTATTTTACAAGATCCTAATTTATGTTTGAAAAGTAAAAAGCAAACTATCTTGAAGGCAAATATTTCATCCCAATAAAATTTTATTATCAAGCTTTATTTGTAACTTTCGTTATTACTTATTCATCTAGACTTTATGGACGAAATATTGATTCACGAAAAAACTTCATAGCCTATTTCTTCTTCAAATTTGTACGACATAGTACTGACATCCAGAAATTAGATAACCGGAAACACGCCATAATATCCGGTGTCTTATATGAACTTACTGACGAGGCGGCTATTGAATATCACTAAGTGGACAATTATATTTTACAGATCGACGACGATCAAAATATGTTCAAATTATCTAGAGTAGAAAACGTATTTTGTATTTATACAGTTTCATATTTCTGACAGGCTGCGTTTGGTAGTGGTGGGCCTATAGGAGAGGTGTGGACAACATATTCCAATATCGGTTTTATTGACGCAAGACATTTTGGTATTATTTTAGCTGCTGATATACAAAACACCTTTCAACTAACACCGACATTAGCAGGTTTCGGTAATGTAAGTAAGGTTTCTCGCTAGATTTAAAAGGAAAATTTATTTTTGTAAGATTTTATTTTAAACTCAGCAAACGGCCGACAGAGTTAGTTTCGCAGTTGGTGCGCATAGCAGAATATGCTTAACTTTTTCGAAACAGTTGACATGGCTTAAGTATGGTTGCACCCTTGGGATGGTACTATATTGTGTTGCAGCGTATGAATATTTGGATAGAAATAATGTTTAACAACGATTCAACGCATGTAATACATATATTTCCATATTTCTAAGTTGGAGGAAATCGGAGGACCGGTAGAAGTCCTCAGAAATTCTTTGGATTGAAACAACGCTATTTGAATATACATTATTCTCTAACGCGTACGCGCTAGATCACTCTGCCCCACCCACCCCTTTTGACTAGCAAGAAACATAGCCCCAGACCAACGCGCCACCACCAGACTGTTTCGTGGTCCAGTTTTAAAATGGTTCATAAGTACTGGATATCCGAAGATTTAATTGCGTTTTACTCAGATTATTGTTTAAGAATATAGCCCGTCTCACGTATAAACAACTTTATTCTGATTTTTCCAGATTACTGGATATAAGATTTTCTCTATGGATAATCCTGGTAAATTAACAGATTTCTCAGATAAGTCCCCAGTATCAATAACTCCTGCCTGTTCTAAGATAGAATTCTGTCTCTATTATGTTTCTCCAGTTATAAAGACAAGGTTCGTTCAAACATATCTCATATAGTCTACAGTAAAGCTTGTAACCATTTCTAATGCATAACTTATTTTAACTAGGCGATCAAATCCATCTTTAGATGTGAAAAAAGAAAGCAAATGAAAAAATCAGAGTTTAAAGTTTCGCAAACTTGCCGACGCTGGAGCTACATTGGGGCGTTATTCTGTTTCAAGAAAATATTTTGGATCACTTGCTTGATAAAGATAATTAGAATTATCATCGAGATGGGAAATCATCCATACTAATACCCATTAAACCGGTAAAAAGATGGTCCTGTCTAAGTGAACACCACATGTATTGCAAAATAGTTTAAATAAAGTAAATTGAAATAGTATTATCGCTAAGGTTCTTTCTTTCTTTTATCTCCAGCTATGTTAATGGTGGTTGGACAGCCAGACTAACAATATATGATTAGGAATTCATGTTATTTGATTTATTTGAAGTTTAAGTTAAAACTACTAACCTATATATTCTCAAAACGCTGACACTAGAGATAAAGATACTTGAATGTGATCGTTTATTTATTATAAAATGCAAATCAAAAATATCATCTGAATCTGTCATAAAACATATCGACTTTAAACTGTGAAAACACAAGATCAGAAACAGAGGCGTAGCCGTTAAATATAAATTTTTTGGGGGAGCGCAAATGAAATTATATAACGTTGATAATCTGTGAGGCCGGAGGCACGAGGATGCGCAGCAGCCGATGTAGCCTAATAGGGAGAGAGTGGGAGAGTTACCCTCCCACTAGGGGCAACCCCATAATTTTTTTAAAATAATTCTTCTGCATACACTGTTTTGGCATATTTTACGGGGTTAAACTAAAACATCACACCAATACCTTGTATGGACCCCATCCCCGCCTAAGAAAATTTTGGAATATTTGACTGTTGCAAACACATTTTTCCTGCTATTTCAGTCCGTGAACAAAGCAACTTTAAAGTGGTCTAATGGCCTAATTAAGGTGGCTGACTCAAATTCCAACGAGACCGTTGGGAGGAAATTTTTAAAATTCAACGGCCACAAAGGCGTTTTCCTGCATTCACAAGTAATAATCGATGCCCGAAAAATGTCGCACAAAGTAGATTGGCTCCCGACAATTAAAAGAAAAGTGAAATTTGTGATTTATTAGGGCTCGATGACAGCTAGGGAAAGCAAAACTAGAAATTCACAAAGCAGGTTTACAGACAACAGAGCTATTTATCTTCGAGAGGCGAAGAAGCGGGGCGAACCCCGTATGACCCCCCCCCCCCAGAATATTTTGGAATATTTGACGGTCGCAAATGCGCTTTACTGCTATTCCAGTCCTAAAATTAATGTTTTAATAGATTTCAGGCACTTTGCTTTGCCACATTTGGGGGAGGGGGGTGACGCCCATGATCAGAACCATGAAATATATTCCTCACCAAAGATCATTGACCTTTGTTTTATGGAGTTTTAATGAGACACTTAAAAATGTTTAGCTCCAATAAGCTTTCTAAACTGATTCAAACTTGGGTGCTATAAAGAAATGTCTAAGTAGTGTTAACTACATGTTGTTTTTCTATATTTCTAGCCCCGAAGTAGTTATATTGGGAGAACTGTCCAAATGGGTTCCGGTTTCTCCACAAAGAGTCAAAGAAATCAACCAATCTGACGACATTATAATTACCATCACTGGAAAACAAAATGAATCAGTAACATTCAGTTTTTCTGTAGACGGTATTATCAGGTCTATTAACTGTATATTAGGAAGTAGTGGTACTGCTCAGATACATGTGGAAGCAATGAAATGTTTGCCTGATTAGAAAATAAAACTGTTAAAACATTATATGTTAATCTTTTTATACGCCCACATTTTCATGTGGACGTATATTGTCGTCGCCCCTGTTCGTCCGTCCGTCCACAAATCTTTGTGAACAGTCTACAGGTCACAATTTTTATCCGATTTCAATGAAACTTAAAATATAGGTTTATCACCCTACGATCTCAGTTCCTTTCGATATTGGCATGTATCGGACCGTAACTTCATGGGTTATGGCCCCTGATTGTACGAAAAATCACGTTTTTTTAGCTTGTGAACAGTGTAGAGGTCACAATTTTGAACCGATTTGGATGAAACTTGAAATGCATGTTTATAAACCAGAGATCTTGGTTCCTTTCGATATTTGCGCCAATTGGATCGTAACTTCCTGAATTATGGCCCCTGATTGTCCGAAAAATCACCCTTTTTAGCTTGTAGTCCCTCTGGAGGTCAAAATTGTTATCCGATTTAAAAACCGTTTGATTATATCACCGTGCCATGGTTATGAAGGTTGAGTTCGAATTTCGTGAAAATCGGACCAAAATTGACGGACAAAATGGCCGCCATTTGTACGCGAATAGTGTGAAAATATGTTATATCAAGGTTGTGAACAGTGTAGAGGTCACAATTTTGAACCGATTTGGATGAAACTTGAAATGCATGTTTATAACCCAAAGATCTTGGTTCTTTTCGATATTTGCGCCAATCGGATCGTAACTTCCTGAATTATGGCCCCTGATTGTCCGAAAAATTGCCCTTTTTAGCTTGTGGTCCCTCTGGAGGTCAAAATTGTTATCCGATTTAAAAAAAAAACGTTTGATTATATCACCGTTTCATGGTTATGAAGGTTGAGTTCGAATTTCGTGAAAATCGGACCAAAATTGACGGACAAAATGGCCGCCATTTGTACGCGAATAGTGTGAAAATATGTTATATCAAGGTTGTGGACCTTATAGAGGTCACAATTTTGAACCGATTTGGATGAAACTTGACATGTATGATTATAACCGAAAGATCTTGGTTCCTTTCGATATTTGCGCCCATCGGATCGTAACTTCCTGAATTATGGCCCCTGATTGTTCGAAAAATTGCCCTTTTTAGCTTGTGGTCCCTCTGGAGGTCAAAAATTGTTATCCGATTTAAAAAAAACGTTTGATTATATCACCATTCCATGGTTATGAAGGTTGAGTATGAATTTTGTGAAAAACAGATCTTGGTTCCTTTCGATATTTGCGCCCATTGGATCATAACTTCCTGAATTATGTCCCCGGATTGTCCGAAAAATCGCTTTTGTTCGCTTTTGGTCCCTCTGGAGGTCAAAATTATTATCCGATTTAAAAAAAAACGTTTGACTATATCACCGTTACATGGTATGAAGAGAGAGTTTGAATTACGTGAAAATCGGACTAGAATTGACGGACAAAATGGCCGCCGTTTGTACACGAATAGTGTGAAAATATGTTATATCAAGGTTGTGGACCCTATAAAGGTCACAATTTTGAATCGATTTTGATGAAACTTGACATGTATGTTTATAACAGAAAGATCTTGGTCCCTTTCGGTATTTGCGCCCATCGGGTCATTACTTCCTAAATTATGTTACCCTTTTTAGCTTGTTGTGCCTCTGGAGGTCACAATTATTATCTGATTTAAAAAAAAAACGTTTGATTATAAAAACCAAACAAATTCTAATGATTTTCTGATAATTCCTTAATATGCGACAACTCTTGTTGACTGCCCGGACGATTTGGCTGCTGTGTGGGCGTATGTTTCGTTGCCTGGCAACCTATTTTTTCAATTAATTGAACGCATCTGTTAATCTCGTTTCCATTATATATTGTTATGGGGATAAACGATATGGATATCTGTTGGTCATGTGAATCTAACAGACGACCTTTTTACGTTGGAGAGTACGTCGGGGTCAACTGTTATCTGTCTTATCCCTATTAATAAATTGTCAGTGGTGTGAGATTCTCCTATGATCGATTTAACTCCAAAAACTTTAGGGATGACAATATTATGATGTCTGTTGACGGTCTATGGATTTAATGAAAAGATTACCGTTTCAAATCAATAAGCGAAGTTGTCCTAGTGTCATAAATCAAAAGGTATTAAATATAGATATGTGACGTATAAATTATAGGTGTGTATTGAGTGAGATAAAGTTGTGATGTGTGTTGAAATAAGAGATGATATTAATTATCAGTTGAATATTTACTGGTCATGGGATGGTATTAACTGATATAAATACCATTATCATACCTAAATATATCATCAGTGAATGAAACATTGTATCAATACGGTTCGTGCAGTTTTCTTTCATACTAAAGAGAGTTGAAAGACAATAAAAGAATCCAGATACTCCAAGATGGTGTACAATAACTTTGGATCGTTTTTACTTGTTACGGTTGCTTGCTATGTATTAACAGGTGAGCAGTGGCTGGATATTTTGATCTGTATTTGTGATGTAAACGTGAAAGCTAATAAGCCATCAATCTTCGATGTACTTTAAACTATAACTTGATAACGTATTATTTCTATCGTAGCCTAAAGGGGTAACAACCAACGCCAATAAATATACAAATATAACAGGCATTACCGTCAACACAAATCTTTAAGTTTTTAATCGACATACAGTAATCACAACCTGGTTTCCTTCCACTGTTAATTATTGAAGTAAAATTAAACAATATGTTAGTCCCGAAATGACCTAGTTTGTGTCGAGTGGACGTTAAACCCCATTCTCTCCCTCTCTTTAATCTCTAATCGCAAGCTAGCTACCGCAAATGATCATAAACTACAATAAATATTTTGTAGATACAATTTATGTGTAGGTCTAGCGTGTATTATTATGTGAATTATATAAAAATAAGGAATAGACACTTTCAGATTATTAATAGAACACATTTTCAAAGATGGTCGAAATTCATGGAGATTCGATTTTTTCAATAAAATACTGTGGTTTATTTACATGACGAGTTTCTAATCTGTCAAGAAATTCATACGATTATATACATAATAGTCTTTCTTATTTAACGCTACTGGATTGTTTAAATACACTGTCAAATTTCTGTTCTTGTTTCATTTGAATGACACAGATTGGAGCATCATTCTATGAAAGTCACTAAAATAAATGATGTTATGATCACTAAAGCACAAAAACCCTGTTGTATCTATACTAATCTGTTTTGAAAGTCTTCAACATACATTTTGAATTGAATTTATTTAGAGTTTGAAATTATTTCCATTTAAACTCTATTATGAACATTTGAAGATATAAAGATTTCTTAACATTTTGAGTTGTATCTTTGATTTATTTTTCATTAACCAATTTAGTATGCCAAGCCGGGGCTGATTTTGAAGTACAGACCAGTCTCTCGGGGTATTTCTACATTAATGTAAAAGGACAAGACCAGTTTGTTATAAGTGATCTCTCCTATGTTGTCGTCAATGATAAACTCTACACTACAGACCAAACATTAATAATAGATCTAGCAAGTACTAAAAGAAGTATATATACAGACGAATTTGGAGACTGGAATGTTATAAGATATATTTATTATGCTGGCACTGTTCCATTTGAATTCAGTATTAAGACCCACGTCGTTAGACCAGTAGCAATATTCACCCAGGTATAGTAGAATTGGTTAGAAATTAATATAAAGTTTCTATTACGTCGGTGGCGTTGGGTTACTAACAGTGATGTCCCAGGTTCGGTCTCTTTATTGGCCGTGTGATATTCCAACCTGATTTCGATTTACCAATGGTCCAAGACTATGGGTAATGACAAGAAAGGGTGGCTAGTTTTTCGGATGGGATGAAAGAAACAAGGTCCCGGGTATATCATTGACACTGCACATTAAAATCCTCTCCCGGATAGAAATCCAGCAAAGAGTGGGTCAGAACACCGCTGTCTGAGTAATGTTAGCGCAGGAATATGGCACAGCAATAACTGGATCGAGGCAGAAGTAAATGAAAAGTCTTTCCTGTGCTTAATAGCATTTATCAAAAATAGGTTTGCTTTTCATAGATATTGATATTCATTACTTGTTGTCTTATCCTAGAAATATTTGGTGGATGTAGATGTAACAGCCGATACCAGTAATTTAACTATTAGCGGATATCCCAGTTTTCAAGTCCCGTTTACCAGTAAAAATGGTTACTTATCTTTCGGTGGTAATTGGGCAGGAGATTCTTTAAAACAATCTGGCATGTGAGTTTTAAAACAATTCTTATCTTTTGTAGTTTTGAATAACCGAACATTGAACAATATGATAGACAAAATGAAATAAAATAAACTATTTGCATTGTGTATATTTCAATCAAGGGGGGTAATAGGGTGCCATATTAGATTTCGATGCGTGCAAAGTTTGTGTTAGTGAGATATTAAATTTTGAATTATGTTTACATTACCTGTCGACGAATTAAAGTCATGCTTGCCATTGCTTGAATTCACATTTTATTAATGTTAAGTCGTGGTAAGTTTAAGTCGTGCCTGTCATTACTTGAATTTATGAGTTGCTTGAGTTAAAAATGACATACGATAAACCCATACAATGTATTGTAATATATAATTTCAGATTTCAAGCCGGAACTGCTGATATTTTCGACGGTTTAACTGGATCTGGGCCGTTGTGTGTTTTTGATAAAACTGGAAATGCCCTAGTTATCTCGCCACTGAATAATTTTATGACAGCAAGCACCTTCTTCAGACAAAACAAGAAATATCTGGAGGGAACCTTACATTACGGTATAAATGGTGCTGTACATCGTGTACCAGCAGGTTATGAACAGCAGACTGTTGTCCATTACAGTTCTCAGGGAATCAATGCGGTATGCTAATATTGACAAAATTAAAATTTTCGGACCACCTTACATTTGCGTGTTTATTCATTGCATTAGACATTTTTGAAAGACTGGTTGTAGATATCACCGAATGTTAGGAATGAGTAATTTTAGCATTCATTTTTCTAAAATAAAAAGAGGTATTAGATGTTGTTATCTTTGGTTTTTAAACATTTATTTTATTTTGTTTCAAATCAGGCTTTTGAGGACTGGGGAACCTTTTTAAGACAATGGTACAAGAAACCGTCCATGTCTCCTACTCCTGATCTTACTCTAGAATCACTTGGATACTGGACGAATTATGGTGAGATGAATTTTCTTTTAAATATTTTAATTAATATGCATATTGTTTTCTCACACGTAGTGTATATTGTTTTAGTAAATATTGTCAATAGAAAATATACGGTATACAGACAACTTATCCCAAGAAAACTCATCCCAATATGAGACAACTCGTCCCAAGTTAAGGCCAATCCATCCCAATTTTGAAACGTGGGTCAAGACATCAGACAACTCATGCTAACAAACCCATTGCATTGTTCTGGTTTTTAAAAAAAAAAAAAAGATCTGTAGATGATAACATGAAATTTACTGTCATTAAATCGAATTATTTTATTATTCACTAGGTTCATATTATTATAACAATGTACCTGCTAACTCTACATATGAAGATATTGTACTATTATTACAGTCTCAGCAGTTTCCACAAGTTCCTTTGAAGTAAGTATAGTGTGTTTAATTGTCTTCACACTATTGATAACAAATCATAATTTTTAGACGATGTATTATCACATCTCTATGAAACTGTATATCCACATTTAATTTGTACTTATTGATGATAATAGCTTAAAAATCTCCCCAACCAGATTTATTATAACCTTGGTTTCTGTTGGGCACCACAGTAAAAGCAGATTAGGTGTTCCGGACGATGTAGTTAGTTATAAGCTGCCCTGTCTCAAAGTACAATAATCATAAATTATTGCTTGTGTATTTTTTATTATTTAAGATATATTGAACTGGATAATTGGTGGAATCAAAGAGATACTAACGGTATGTTGTCCTGGAAACCAGATAATAAATCTCTGCCTAACGGCTTCAGGTAACTATAGTTTACACTTTGATTTTTGTCATATTTTGTGATATTGGTGATGTACTCAGAGCTTTTTCTTTGATTTTGGAATAATATTATAATACGGTATTAAAATTAATGCTATTGATATTCATTCCAGAATTATAAACGATCAACTTCATATTCAAACAGCTTTAAAATCTGGTAAATGGTGAGTATTTGAGATTATAAAATATTATTTACTCTTATAATACTATTCAAAAAAAGTAGGGGATATTTGATTTTGGGGGCATAATACTAAAATATGCAAATGACTACGAAAAATGTCACTATAGAACCTAACAGAAGAAACATTTCCAGTTAAATGTGACGCCCAAACGCACCAATAGCTACCGCATGGAATGCAGGTGATGCTTGGGATCATCATGGGGGTCCAACCCAAGATTTGCACGACTCTGACTTTGAATGTTACAGTCATTGTGGCATTGAATTCCAGGGTGGAAACATCAGTTTAATTGTTTTAGTGACCAGAAAACAAATTTTGATATGCGTCAGCTTACCCAAAATGAAAGGTTACGTGCCCTTGGCATGCTACAGATCGGCACAACACAGGCGGTTGTGGCGCAGACAATGAATGTTTCTCAGTCTGTCATAAGCAGGCTATGGTCCAGATACCGTGATACACAATCTGTACAGGACAGACCACACTCAGGTCAACCAAGGGCGACAACTCAAGCCCAGGATCGATTTATCCGTACCTTGGCCTTGAGAAATCGTGTCATCACAGCAAATCAGATCAGTGCTCGTCTTCAAACAGACACTGGTGTGAGAGTGAGTGGCCAGACGATTCGGAATCGACTACATAGGGGTCACCTTCGCGCCCGACGTCCTCGCGTGATCCCTTGTTTGAGAGATCATCACATTCAGGCAAAACGTCGTTGGTGTAGGGATCGTCAACACTGGGATAATCGACGCTGGAGCAATGTGATGTTTTCAGATGAGTCAAGTTTCACTGTCGATTTTTTGGACAGACGTAGGAGGGTGTGGCGTCGTCGAAACGAGCGCTTCCAAGACGTTAACGTCATCAGACATGATCGATTTGGGGGTGGTTCTGTTATGGTGTGAGGAGGCATCACTGTTGCTGGAAGAATGGCTTTACATGTAGTTGCAGGGCGTGTTACAGGCCAGTACTACCGGGACAACATCTTGGCAGTCCATGCTGTGCCGTTCGCACGACGTCATGGCCGCCGTTTCATCTTCCAGGATGACAACGCAAGATGTCACAGGGCCAGGATCGTTACAGGTTACCGCCAACAACAGAATATCACCACATTACCTTGGCCAGCACTGAGTCCCGACCTCTCCCCCATCGAGCATGTCTGGGACATGCTTGGACAGAGGTTACGTCAACGTCAACAACGTCCTGCCAATGTCCACGAACTTGCTGCTGCGTTGCAACAGGCATGGGACAATCTGGACCAAAATGACCTTAGACGTCTCATTAGGAGTATGCCACGTCGGATCAATGCTTGTTTGGCAAACATAGGAGGATTTACCCGTTACTGACTTTGTTGTGATGTTGTGGTAACTTTGCTGTTTGACCCCGAGTATCATTTTACCCTTATAATGGTCAGTCTGTGCCTTACTTAGTCTAACGATCATTTGGAATAAATCGATGAATGTGAACTTCATTTCATTTTGTCATTTGTTTCTTCGTCAGTTTCATTAGGTGACTTTAATAACACTTAAAAATCAAATATCCCCTACTTTTTTTGAATAGTATATTAAGAATTGGAAATATTTATGCCTGTAAACATTTGTTTTCAAATTGCGTGGGTCAAATTATTTTCCCTATTCATCTATTTAATAACCCAGAATATTAAATTCTTTTTTGGCCTCCGTTTTTAAGACGATGTCATATTTATTTCCCTGGTTACTTATTACTACTTACTGCGCAACTAAGGTCCTGGATCTTCCTATGGTTGCTGAGATTATATCATTTAACAAGATTATATCATTTCACTTACTGAGATGGGGGGAGTGAATTAACTTCCATATTAATTAGATTCTATATATTATAGGTCACCAAAGAATATTTATTCCACGTTGAATGGGGGAAAATATAATTTTGTTACTTCCAACACGAGTGCTATTCCTACTGACGAGGTAAATATTTGATAATGTCAAATCTAACCATAACATAACATGTAAACTGTGGAATGGATGTACATGTATATTGATTTCTGTATATTGTGGTCACCTATTATTCTGTGGGTTATACGTATCATTATAACGGCGATGGTTATATTATTGTTATTCTTAACATAAAACAGTTATAAATTCTTTAAAACAAAGGTAAACTTTTCTTAGTAACGAACATCGGAAAATATTCTTAATACAAAATACTAAGATATCAATAACAAATAAAAAAGTACAGTATTCTTCAGCGAAAAGTATTAAATTCGGTTAAATTAGAAATTGTTAAATATTTATGTTCCAGAAATTTTGGGATGATATATTTAATATGAGTAAATCTATGGGCATGAAGATGATGATACAGGTAAGACATAAGTAAACTGTGTATATTTACCATGGAACAGTAGATGATACGCTGAAAGGAGATCGTGTTCAGGCATTTTATAGGGTTCAGCCTATGGCTGCATTTTAAAGGTACATTGCTTTTCAACAAAGGGTAGTGCATTCAAAATTGTCTACAAACACCACTGTAACAGCTCATCACACGTGGTGTTTATATGACCTCCCTACCACCGCCCCTGGTGGTCATGGCTGAGGCTATTCGCATACATTGTATGTTACTAGAACTAGTATATGGACTCGGTAATCCATATAGCTTTATGACAGGTGAAATGAATTAATACAAATATTAGTGTTCAAATAATGACAGGCTCAACTGTTTCTCTATTTAAAATGTTCAATCCGGCAACGTCTTTTAAACTAAAATCTATTATTATTAGGATGATTTGATAGATCAGATGATGGCTGTTGATGAATTGAGATCCAATCTAACACTGGGACGTCTTTGGTTAATGGCAATGGGCAAATCAGCTGAACGTAATAGTATACCTATTCAGTATTCTAATGCTTGGCCAAGTCATATTTTGCAATCTTTAGAAATACCCGCAGTTACACAGGTAATGTCTAATATTTTCTACCCAGTTGGTTTATATATTTATGTACAAAATATGGATCCATCTAGCTTAAAATATATATATGAGTGTCTGAATCTTACATAACACCTTATACCACTTATAGCAAACTACCGTGTATGTTACCTTTGTCACTTCAGTTAATATGCAAATCAAGTGACGGAATACTATATAAATTACTAACTCACACGCATTTATGTTTATGACTAAAACACCATATTAAATAAAAGTAGTAACAAATATTATTTTTATTGCAGGTCAGAGTAAGTGGTAATTATATGCAACAAGCAGATCAATGGAAGATTGGTATAACATCTATTCTAGTCAATGCTTTAGGGCTGGCGCCATCTAAAGATACATTCTGGACCATGGAACAAGAATCTGGGAATAAATATAGTGGGTGATAAAGTTTATTTTAAGTTCTTTAACTTACCCAATCGAAAATCAAATCGTATTATTAAACAAAAATTATCAGTCCCAAGTAGCTATTTGGACCCTACGCATTCAACGAAATACTAACATACAAAATCATCAGTTGGAGTTGGAGAACAATTTCTTAACTAACGATACCCTTGTACCTGCACGCAATCTTGACATGATATATGAATTATAAAATAGGTCAATCTTACTTTTAGATTCTACTGAAAAGAGACCCCAGCTTCAGAATTTAATGGCTACATTAAGCAATGGACCAGTGGGATTTGGTGATAGTGTTAAATTTAACAACGAAAGCTTCGCGGCTCGTCAGTAAGTACACATATTAAATCAGGCATCAATGATAATCTGTTTTAAATATGGAGCCCATGTTGCACACATCTGGATTAAAAACACTAAATTTAGTCGGGTTTTTTTAACTTAATGGGACATCCTCAGCCTTTGTTTCAATGATCTGTGGAGTACCTTAAGGAGTGCCTTAACTGTTTAGATGAAATTCACAATTGGATGACTCTGCATGTTTTAAAATTAAATCCAGACAAGACTGGAGTTCTTTACATCGGTACCAAACAACAACTCAACAGAGTAAAAAAGGGATCCTTTCGATTGCTGGGGAGTTAATTCAACCAACAAATGAGGCAAAGAAAATCGGTGCTATCATTGAAACCCACATCAAAACCATCTTTCTTCAGCTTGTTACCAGATTTATAAATTAGCAAAGATAAAGAAGTACTTAACATGTGAAAATCTAAAACTCCTCGATCATGCTTTTTTCACTTTGTAGCACTTTTTCTCTGGGATTATCTACCCTTAGACATTAAAGAATCAAAAACTCTAAACATCTTCAAGTCACGTTTGAAGACACATCTATTTGACGAAAATAAAACACTAAAAGAATCCACATAAACTTTATTGTTTGCGCTATACAAATGCTGTGTTGATTGACTGATTGACATTTTTTGTGGACCTGTTAATCCTAAATACTTTACTTTTCAGTGAATTTAACTGAAGAATACTACCTACGCCGATAGCTAATCATCTTTTCTTTACAGTTGTTGTCGTGAAGATGGAGTAGTGTTAAGACCAGGTCGTCCATTGACAACCACCGACGCACAGATACGAAAGGTACGGGGTATTCGAACAATGTATAGTATTTTACGACTTGTTCTTATTCTTCTTTGATAGGCATTTTAATAAAAACAAGGTAGAGGTTTATGGATACACAAATTAAACTCAGTAATTGTGTATCCAGAAACTTGTACCTTGTGATGTTCTTTCTCCTACGAAATTGATTATGTTGGGGTTTGTGAGAGTGGGGATGTACGTAAAAACTGATTTCATCTAAATGCGCCTAGTGATACCATTCCAAAAGAGTCTTTTGGTCGATATGGTGCTTTTGAAAACACACGTTTTTCGTCAGACGCTGTGCACTAAACAGTATCTCATGATTTGTAGTATATATTACATCCCCCTTCCACTCGTTGCCAATGGCAACCTTTGATGAAACTGTTGTCAATGGCAACCTTTGATGAAACTGTCCTGTTCATTTCCAATACATGGCATAAAAGTAGCCGTGTGTCAGAAATGAACAGTACACTTTCGTAAAAGAGCACTGTTCGTTTCTGATACACGGATACTTTTCTACCGTTTAAGAAACTTATCAAGCAATAAGAAGCGGACGTTTAGTCCGACCCAGATCGAAATGATAACTTGTTGTTTCATATTGCACTTGGCTAAGGTACATGAGACAATTAATCAAAATCATAGTAACAAAACAAACCGGTAGGAACTACATGGCAGTGCAAAAATATATACAATTAAATCAACATAACAACATATTACGAAAAACAATTATTACACATATCAATTGGCATCTATTCCATAATTTGGTTTGATTTATTATGCAAAACATATAAATGAGAATATTGAATAATTATTTTAACTAATTGTGATTCTCTTGCTAGACACTCCGTTATCTCAAAGCTCAGTTATCTTTTAACGATTCGTGAACTCCAGGTTAACGGATCGTTAACTTTAACAGAGAGAAAGACAGTTGCTGGAAGTCCCGTTAACTTTAATGTGTCGTTAACTTGGCGTTATATTTAACGGAGGTTTGGGTCTCCGTTATCTGTTTAATGATAGCATTAGTTGGCTGTAGCAAAAAAGTTTTCTATAGAACATTCTTGAGGGTTGGGCGATGCGGGCCTATTCCATTTTCTATAGGATGAAATTCTATACTATTCTACAGAATTTTGGTGGCCTATAGGAAATAATGGCCCCATAATTCTGTAGTGCAAATTCCATAATAAAATATTCTAGAGTGTTTTCTGGTGTAAATTCTATAGTCATCTTTTTGTCTTTAATCTAGTTTTGTGAACAGACTGCACAGTTGTCTCGCTGTCTTCACTTTCTTGTTAATAGTAACTTCTATGAAGTTGCTATACATGTACATTAAAATTAAAATTTCTAAATTCAGCCAATAAACAAACAGTCTTCTCTTGGATTAACTGTAATGAATCCGTTAGCTAACGGATAATGAAATTGACTTTCCAGCAACAGAAATTTAACTGACCGTTAACAAACGACACGTTACAAAGATAACGATCCGTTAGAGTTTAACGGATCGTTAATATAACTTAGTTTTGAGCAACCGGCCCCAGTACTCTTTTTTTCAAAAGTGTACTGTTCATTTCTGATACACGGCTACTTTTATCCATGTAATGGAAATGAACAAGACAGTCCCATCAAAGGTTGCCATTGGCAACGAGTAGAAGTGGGATGTAATCACCGATACACCTCGGAAAGTGTGCTTATAACTATTACTTATTGAGAGAATTACGTAGATTCAAGGATTTAGTTATTATGGTCTGATTCTACTGGATTACGGGTAACATAATGTTCTGAAATATATGGCAGGGTTAGGGTACCCTAACCCTATGGCGGGGGAAAGCGGCAAAAACCTAATGCTATGTAGAAATGTCTAATTCAAAACACACGTGTAACATAATGCCATACCAAATACCTAAAACGTCTAATGCAAAAAACAAAATACAAGAAACCTCTAATACAAAATACCTCATACGTCTATTGCAAAAGACAAAATACAAGAAACCTCTAATACAAAATACATATTACCTCTTATGCACAATTGATTTTACAATCTGAAACATCTACCATAAGCATTAGATGACATATCTCGTTGTCATTACTTACGTTTCTCAACTGAATTATCTTTAATTAGGTCAAGGTCACCGAACACAACTTGGCGACCTATTCGGCTAGCGAGCTATTCGACCTATCCAGCTGTCAACCTGTTCGTTGACAACCTATTCAGAATTAAGACAACAGTCGCCCAAACTCATCTATGTTTAAAAACCAATAAAATCCAACGTTACGTCTATCAAATGAAAGTAGAATAATATATTATTTTTATCAATTCCTTTAGCTCAGAATAGAGATGTAATTTCGCATTATCGTACAAAATTCTAGACATCCAACTAAATATATTCCGAAAGGTAATTAAATAGGCTTTCTAAGTATTATCAGTAAAAATTGGCACATTCATATTAAAGGGGTGCACTCCCTTCCTAAACATGAAAAACTTTTTAAAAATTTTAAAGGGAAAAACTGTTAATATCTCGTGTCAAAATTCGGACCATCGTACAGAATTCTGATGATCCAACTAAATATATTCTAAAAGGTAATTGAATGAGCATTCCAAATATTTTTTGTAAAAGTTGGCACAATCATATTAAAGGGGTGCGCTCTCAACATGAACATAGCCAAATTTTTCAATATTTTAAAGTGAAAGAACAGTAATATTTCGAGTCGAAATTCGGACCATCATACAAAATTCTTAGCAACCAGCTAAATATATTCTGTAAGGTAATTGAATAAGCTTTCTAAATATTATTAGTAAATGTTGGCACAGTCAAATTAAAGGGCCGCGCTCTCAACCTGAACATAGCCAATTTTTCAATATTTTAAAATGAAAGAACGGTAATATTCCGAGTCGAAATTCGGACCATCGTACAAAATTCTGAGCATCCAGCTATATATTTTCTGAATGGTAATTCAAAAAGCTTTCTAAATAATATTAGTAAAAGTAGGCACAATCATATTAAAAGGGCGCGTTCTCAACCTGAACATAGCCAATTTTTCAATATTCTATATGTAAAGATAGACCGGAAATTTTTTCGAAGTCCGAATTTGGACCATCGTACAAAATTCTGAGCATCCAGCTATATTTATTCTGAAAGGTAATTGGATAAGCTTTCCAAATATTAATAGTAAAAGTTGGCAGAATCATATTAAAGGGGCGCGCTCTCAACCTGAACATAGCCAATTTTTCAATATTTTAAAGTGAAACAACGGTAATATTCCGAGTCGAAATTCGGACCATCGTACAAAATTCTGAGCATCCAGATTGGCACAATCATTAAAGGGGCGCGCCCTCAACCTGAACATATCCAAATTTTCAATATTCGAAATATATATAGGTGGATGCTCAGATTTTTGTACGATGGTCCGAATGTGTACTTCGAAAAAAATACGGGTCTATCTTCACTTATAGAATATTGAAAAATTTGATATGTTCAGGTTGAGGGCGCGCGCCCTTTAATATGATTGTGCCAACCTTTACTAATAATATTTAGAAAGCTTATTCAATTACCTTTCAGAATATATATAGCTGGTTGCTAAAAATTTTGTACGATGGTCCGAATTTCGACTCGAAATATTACCGTTCTTTCACTTTAAAATATTGAAAAATTGGCTATGTTCAGGTTGAGAGCGCACGCCTTTAATATGATTGTGCCAACTTTTACTAATAATATTTGGAAAGCTTATTCAATTACCTTTTAGAATATATTTAGTTGGATCATCAGAATTGTGTACGATGGTCTGAATTTTGACACGGGATATTAAAAGTTTTTCCCTTTAAAATTTAGGAAGAGAGTGCACCCCTTTAATATGAATGTGCCAATTTTTACTGATAATACTTAGAAAGCCTATTTAATTACCTTTCGGAATATATTTAGTTGGATGTCTAGAATTTTGTACGATAATGCGAAATTACATCTCTATTCTGAGCCTAAAGGAATTGATAAAAATAATATATTATTCTACTTTCATTTGATAGACGTAACGTTGAATTTTATTGGTTGTTAAAAATAGATGAGTTTGGGTGACTGTTGTCTTAATTCTGAATAGGTTGCCAACTGGATCGGTCGAATAGCTCGCTAGCCGAATAGGTCGCCAAGTTGTGTTCGGTGACCTTGACATTGACCTAAATAAAGATAATTCAGTGGAGAAACGTAAGTAATGACAACGAGATATGTCATCTAATGCTTATGGTAGATTATTCAGATTGTAAAATCAATTGTGCATAAGAGGTTATATGTATTTTGTATTAGAGGTTTCTTGTATTTTGTCTTTTGCAATAGACGTATGAGGTATTTTGTATTAGAGGTTTCTTGTATTTTGTTTTCTGCATTAGACGTTTTAGGTATTTGGTATGTCATTATGTTACACGTGTGTTTTGAATTAGACATTTCTACATAGCATTAGGTTTTTGCCGCTTTCCCCCGCCATAGGAAATACGATAACAAATCCGTGTTTGATTGATTGTTAATCTGTTTTCGGTAACCATCTATTCTGATAAAAATTACTATTGTAAACCTGAACAAGGGTTGGTTAGAATTTTATCTGGAATTATCTTTGTATTATTTGATGTATGTCTTGTATTACAGATGGCATACAATATATCAACAATACCTTCAGGCGAAATGATGTCAACTACTACTACCATAGGTAATCTAACATTCGGTACCATCACTGTGGTAGATGCTAGTGACGTCACTCTTACACCATCCTTCGCTTTTAATAAAAATGTAAGTAAATACAATTTGTTGAGTGCGTGATTTTAGTTTCGATGATGTAGACACACGACTCACGTGCTGTTGTCATTGTTATTTTTCAAACTGAGCATATTATGATACATCCGATTTTCGGTTTCGGTGGCCTCCATTTTCAATCGTATCGCTATGTGTATCTCGACATACACTTTACTTATTTGCTACCCAGAGTTTAAATTGAAGTCAGTCAAAATAACCAAGAAAAGATTGACAGCGACTAAAGCTTTTAAAGCGCCCATTCTTCGCGAACACATTATGGAAATCAAAATTAAAGTATACTGGTTCATTGTATAGTTCTATATAGCCATATGAATAGAAAACACTTTGAGCCGGACGCCGTCACTAGAATGTACGTGCATCCCACAACAATCTTTCAAATTCTCAGCAGTTATCCCTTTTAACATTCTATTTAAATATCAGTCAAATAATATCTTGATTTATCAAATTGTTTGTACGTAATCATCTGATAGATTATTACTGATTTTAAATGTTTTACCTTTATTTTCAGTTTACATACGACAGTGTGATATATCTTCATTATTCATTTGCTACTTTGTTTCCATTCAGTGAAACGAATTCGTTCAGATTGAACGAATGTGGAAGTCAACCGCCATATTTTTGTTTGGCGTTTACGTCACCTTCTATTCACCACAGGTAAGGACCAGTCTTTTTGAGTCTATATAATAATATAATGCATGTATTCTCATTTGATTGGTCGATAAATAAAGTCCGAATACATCAACAGTTGATCCACAAACGAACAACAGACGTTTGTTAACTATACAAACGACACAAAGAGCGGGTAGTTTAAAAAAGGAGAAGATCTGAATTCTAAATTTCAAAAAGCCGAATTTATACTGTATAAGACGCGGATATAAGTTCGGTCGAAGACCACAAATAAAACAAATATTTGATATCAAAAACGCTAGTCGTCATGTCTATTTTGGAATATGTTAACATTATATTTATTATTCCTATACATTACACCAAATGCTAGCTTTTGCAGGACGATTAGGTCGAAACCAGGTTTAATTGCAAGCCTTTAGAGTGATTTACATCAGCACTCGCGCTTCGTTTTAATATCTATAAATTTCATTTTACTTGTCTTTGCTATACTAGGATCTGGAAGATTTGTTATCATTGACGTGTTCTGGATGATGTGAGGGATTAGTCAATGAAACGGCCTGTTACGGCGCGTTCTTGGCTTTTTGATGCACTATAGGTAAACCACTAGAAACGTCAACGCTGATTGATTAATCAATGACTGACTTCACGGGGTCCAAAGTCACTCGATTGACACCACTATAACTTGTCAGATCTTCATGTAGTGTAGGCCATCGAAAGTATAAAAAACGAAACGAAATATAGATCTGTTATTTTAATCAGATTGCATTAAAAATCACTGCGTCCATAACGTTTTACATAGGCCCTGGCCCTACGTCATGTTCAATATATCCGATATGACTCATTGAATATTTCTGAAGCCGATGCTCTTTTTTACAGGATTGGACAAGTTAACATATTAGGCGAACCAAATAAATGGGCTCCTATATCCCCACAAAGAATAGCAGATATCACTATCAACAATGACGTCATCGTGGCCGTTAATGGGAAACCTGGTTACCAGGGAGAGTTTGCTTATGCGATAAATGGGGTCACAAAATTTACTACATTTATTATTCAAGAAACTGGATTTGCTACAATAAATATAACTGGTCCTACCTTTACTACAACACCAAAACCAAAACCAATAGTTAATTCATCTCCAACTTTACCTGTCGTCCCCATAGATAATTCGGCCACAGCTCTTAAATTGTCTTTGATATTTCATATTTTAATGTTTATAACGATTTATTTATAGAAATACTATTACAAGTGGTATCCTTTAATTCCGGTTGTTTTTGTTTTTGTCAATAAAACTAATGTGTTTCTTTTGTCGCTTTTCATTTGGCATTCTAAAAAATGTTCCTACCTTTCAAGGAATCTTTTACGCACATCAGAATAACTAGATGCCGTTTCTTGCAAGCAGGGACGGATTGGGGCCGGGAACCCGCCCGGGCTCCCGTGTCGGAGCGGCCCCTTTTACTGACTGCGGAACCCGGATTGGGGGGGGGGGGGTCCGGGGGCTCTTCCCCTCTTAAGTTTTTGAAAAATGAACCCCAAATTCGGACCATTTGATTGACCTGTTATATTTTAATTAGCAATATTGAATAAGTAGGAATATTTTCATTGAAAAATGTCCCATTTTTGTTGCCGGAAGCGCTAGTTGATTCCTCCTGTGACGGAAGGCCACGAGACAAATTGGTACAAAAGTGAAATTCATAAAAGCTGCTTTTTGAATTTTGGATTCGGACGTATCCCTACAAACAGGGTGCAGGTGACTTAATAATTAGTAAATTTGCGGGCGACAGTGTCGGGTGAATCCGATGTAATTTTCGGATGAAATTCGGAATCCCCATTACAGGATTTCGAATTCTGGCCCACACCAAGCACACCCGGTCCAGAAAGTCCAGTATACGAGTCCATGCCAGACGCCAGTGATGGCGTGGCGACTCGTTAAAGCCACCGGCCACATACAACATGATCATCATCGCTCTATGGCCGGTACAATATCCCACTCTCCCATATAAAGTTCAGCAGAAAAGGGATTTTTTAGACTTATTGGACAAAATTATTTTTTTAATTTTTTGTCCAACCGGCCCTTTTGGCGATCGTCCGACCGGCCCAATCCGCCCCTGCTTGCAAGCCCCCATCCCACCGTTTTGCATTGATGAGAATGAGAGAGGTCACGTTGGAAAATCCCGAGGAAGTTTCAAAAAAAGATTCGATACCGGTAATATATTAGATTGACTTGACTGCCCCTTGAGTTTTATTTCGGGTTCCCACCGAACGAATAACAAAACGAAATTCAATCAGACCCAGAGTTGGCATTGTATCAAAATTGATATGTAGAGACATAACACACCCAACTCATAAATCAGATATGAGCTTTTGAAGTGATTGGACATTTATATTTGATAGAGTTTGATCTACAACTGCTATGCTTGTCTCAGATATGTGTGCTTTACTCACTTAAATATTTAAGATCTGGTTTAAGAGACATTTGTTTAACCTTTACATGGTTAATTGCAAAACGAGCTACGCTAAACTGGAATTTACAGTTATTAGGTTACATTTCGCATGCAGATTCAGTTCAAAAACATATTGGCGTTTACTTAAAAAATTATTTGGAGAAAAAATGGAAATTAACGCTGTAATAATTAATGTAATTGCAATAGTAATGAAATCATATATTCTTGAAAGACAACTGCTAACTAATAGATTTCCTGCGACAATTACCCTCCGTTTAATTGCATCTATGGTTCGTCCTTTTGACCAGACAAAACTTTCAGTCTGTTAGATGCAAACTTGTAGGGCGTTGTATCGACTTGCATCGGACAACATTCCACAAACAGTATACAAACATATACCAAGCTATGATTAGTTCAAACATCCAAGAACCCCTGGTATAAAGTGAATAATAAAAAAAAATGGACGGTAGTACACGCAACTACAATTTACGATCGCGGTATCGTGGGCATTTTAAATTGCCCTTTCAAATTTACGGCTTCTCGAGGAAATATATAACTTTTAGAACAGGAAAAGATATCAACGTGTTATTAATTTATATACCAAGTTATTACACTATCGACAATTAATGTATGAATAAACATTTCACATAAGACTGATAGTGACGTTATGTTACACGATTATAAAGTGTTTTGTTTGAAACGAAAAGAGATAGGGGGTTAAAAGGGGTGGTAAATAATGCCTTGCTGCTAGGTGTAATTTAAGCCCCGTTTACATGACCAAATAATACACATATGTGCATATTTGCATAAATGTATTATATTAATTACTCACGTATGCAAAAGTATATTTGCTAAGCGTCCACATGTTATATAAGCATTCACAGTAAATATGTAATAAAGTGTTTGGATGACATTTAGCCATGGAGCGGGTAGCAAGGATTCGTCGTCAAAGTATGGAGCGGAATTTCCCCCATAATTTTAAATCCTAACCTAGTATTGCGTATGCTAATATGCTTACTTCTTTATATGCATGTAAGTTCTTACTAACAAATGTTAAATTGGTTGTTTACACATGTAAAAATGCTAATTTATATGACTTTTTTCTTAAATATTACAGTTCGAATACGTATTTTGTTTTGCTTTTTATCCATTATTACTTTTAATTTATTGTAGTCTGTTTAGTTTCGTTAACATTTTGACATTTCACAAATGTTACGCGGTAAAGCTGTCATAATTCTAAGTCAAATTTTGCTAACAGACGGTGCTGTTTACAACTGTATGGTGGCACATTAGGAACACGTAATAATAGCCTATTTATTTTTCATTTTTAACGAAACTAAACAGACTACAATAAATTAAAACTAATAATGGAAAGAGAACAAAATACAAATTCTAACTGCAATATTTAAGAAATAAGTAATATAAATTAGAATTTTTACATGTTTAAATAGCCAATTTAACATTTGTTAGTAAGAAGTTACACGCATAGAAGTAAGCATATTAGCATACGCATTACTAGGTTAGGAGTTAGAATTATAGGGGAAATTCCGCTCCATATCAAAGAACCTTTCCATGTAAACTTAGTGCTGCAATTATCATAGAAATGTCGTATGAGAGAGACACGTGGATTGAAGCTAAGGTCAAATGTATAGTAGGATTATTTTAGAAACATTTGACGACCAATCCTGGTTGGAAAATTTTAGAATGCGAAAAGAAACATTTGATATGCTAGGTGAAAAATTGCAGGATACACTTTCGTCATCCACTCGCACTGTTCGAGATACCATAGACGTCCTATTATTTACAGTTGGGTCCTCTAACTAATACTCGATACTATTTTTATGCTAAATACTTATCAAAGCCCTAGTTGCTTCATCATCCCATGCGATTCCGCGACCGACTTTACCTCTAGACATGTTGCTGACCATTCACGGACTACTAAAGACGTATTTGTTGTACCCAAAACACTACTCAACATCATATATTTAGCGATGATGCAACTGATAATGAGATATACACAAATATGCAAATATTGCTGAGCGTTTATATGACACAATCTGCACAAATACTTACCCTAAATACTTTGGCATATATGCAAATATACTTTTGCATCTGGTCAGGAATAGGTGCAAATTTGCACCTGCAGTATTTTTTACGCATGTATGTAAATGCGTTTACATGACGACATGAGTAATTTTACATATATGCAAAAGATTTGCATATGTGCAAATTTCGTCATGCAAACGGGGCTTAAGGCTTAAGTTGATGCTTATTTTGAAAATGATATAATGCAATAATGAAACATTAAATAATTTTTTTTTGTATAGTCGTCGCAATTATATTATTGTTATGAAATATTTATGAATCAGTAAATCCTGTGATTGGTCCATATTTATCAACAAAGATTACATTATGTTTACTTTTAACTCTTATTTAAGAAACAGTGCTCGTGACTTCTTCCTGGTCGTGAAAACGTGTCGGACCTATCAGGTAAGCACATGACTAACCGATGTGTGTTAATATATATTTTTATATGCTTAACGATTCTGTCAATCCTTAGGAATTCGCAATATGTTTGAGGTAGATATTTCCCTATTGGTTGTGTAAATTCGAAAGGCAAATTTAACGTATATATTTTAACAATTTTTCTTTAGAAACGGCGATCTTGCAGTGTATCAGTAAAATGCGAAACGGGAAGAAAACTGCCGAAATCGAGCGACATGAACCGAAGCCTACAGAAACTAAACACAATCGGAAAAAATGAAACTAAATTTTTCGAGAGTAAAAAAAAATTAATTTATCATTTAACCCAGGAACATGATCTTTAATTTACAAATGTGACCCACACAAAATAGTCCATTCTTTGACGGACATGCTCGATTTGAACGGAGGTCTAGCAGTTCCAAACTATCCTAAAGTTTAGTTAACGGCGTGTGATTGTTCCAGTAAGGCAGAAAATGAATAAGCCCGTCACCTCTTATTGACAACAAGCGTTAATTCAAAAGACCACTGCTATTTCGTTTTAAGTGACATTTTATTATTATCAGACTTCAGGCATGAATAATAATATTCCCAAAGTACTTCTGGTGATCTTCGTTGTAAACACGGTTCTCGCTCAGACCAAGTTACAGGTAGGATTTTATTTTTATTTTTTTTTTTTAGTTTTCGATGCTTTACAACTTTCAAAGAGCCATCCGTTTTGAAAGACTGGTTATTACAAAATTACCTTGATTTACATTTGTCGTAAATATCTTTATATATCAACATTTAATTTATTCTTCTTTTTCGAAGAATACATTATCTATAAATAACTCTTTATTGTCCTTCGCTTGAAGAAAGCAGGGTACTATTCTGATAAGATCCGCCCGTCCGTTCGTACTTCCGCCCGTCCGTACGTCTGCCTCTCACACTTTTTGGGGACACAATAACTATTATAATTTTCCTTCTAATTGGGCTAGAATGTTCAATTTGGTGTAGGTGTTTACTTAGTAAATGCCCTGATTGGGTTCGAAGATGAAGGTTTTCTATTTAGGCCAAGGAGTGTTTGGCAGTTTGATTGGTTGATGTTTTTGAACACGATAATTTTGTCTATAATTAAGTTCAATAATGAGCGATAATTATTTGATTGGTCAATAACTGATTGTAATTGTGATTTAAGTAGTGAAACGTCGTGTATAGTTTCATTATAACGATACCTTGACAAAATTCGATGATGACCATTTTCTGCCTATAGACTATGTACAGAATTCAATCTGATGCTCGGAGAATTTGGAACGAAATAGGTCTCCTCCTAATTAAGGTAAAATGTTAAAACTCGGTATAGGTGACTATTGGGTGAATGCCGTTACATTGTCCGATCATGCGCATTTCCGACTAGGTGAGGAGATAGGCAATTTGATTGGTTGAGAGTTTGGGACACGATAACTTTAGTTGGGTGAGAGTGATGAAATAGTAGATTCATTATATCAATACCCTGACTAACTGTGCTATTATCACTTTATAAGTTGCTCCAACCATTTTAGCATGAACCTTATAACATGTATTATAAAGTCCATTAGGCATCTTATTTACTTTTTCGCTTTCGTATTTTAGCACGTTGACTAATGTTTCATATACAAATTATATATCCCACACCCCAGACACAAACTCAGTAACTGCGAGGTTTTTTCTGTCAAAAACACTTACCAAAATTATTGTATGTTCAAGTGGAAAATATAAATTAATTAAAAGAAATTTACCGCTATCCATTCACTGTGATCAAAACTCACCCCTTATCTAGCTGGTCTTCATAACATCCCACAATTCCTTCTGCACGTGCTATAGCCGAGGGAAACGGTATTTCACCCTCGTTCAACCAGGCGCTAAGCAGATGTCAAAGAGCTGTCTATACCTCAAAATATGGAATTAGCTGTAGGTACTTTTATACTATGTTGTAATGTATTACCGTATGTATATAATTCATATCGACTTATGTATATAACAATTGTAAATAATTATACTGTATTAAATTATAAATATTGCCAATTGCATTGTTAATATCATTATAAATGAATAATGTAACTTTGAATTTTGTAAAAAATTTATAAATTGTATATGACATTGTTAATATTACTATGCATAACATGAGTGTAATTATGACTATTGTAAATAAACTATTTAAAAAAAAAAAAGACTAAGTTTGACGATGGGAATTTTCTGCGCAGGCACAGTAGCGATAAGCAATTTTATTGATCAAGACGTTGGAACATAACAACCCTGTTTCTAACTGAGATAGAATGATTAAACTTGGTGTAGATATTCATCAGATGAATGTCTTGACTTCCGATACTTTTAAAATGATAAAATGTGTCATCTATTTATTTTACGATTGCAACGGGGACGCTAATATTTCCGATGGCAATTTAGCTGTCAACTTCATTTAGAATTGCTCTGCTTGTAACACTAGTCTTTTTAATACATTGCCAGTAATTTCTTCTTTTATTATTTAAAAAGTTTGTTATCAGCTTATTTATTTTTTTAATTGTTTTTATCTCTTTTTTTTTTTGGCATACCCTAAAGCCCACGTTCGTCTACTGATCTCAGTCAGATAGTGTAACTTTTTGAGTGGCTTTTGCTCTCCCTGACGATGTGAATGAAATTCAACCATGCAATCATATTGACTAAATTTCAATGAATTTTTATTTAAGGATTGGGGAGGAGACCTGGATTATTTAAAAATATTTATCAATTTGGGTAAAATACATCACTTGATCTTTAGAAAAGTAGTCACAAGTGTGTGAAATTTATCAATTTGACCTGTTTACGATACACAATGTCGGAATAAGCACTATCTAAATATCGCAGCTTTACTTTAAATCAAGTGGTTCAGAAGAAAATGTACAAGAGTTAACGATAAGCTCTTGCGGACATTCAGCTGATGGCTGAAAATGGGACTGCGTGGTCCCATAAACAACCCTTGTAACATTCAGGTTACGGGTAAGAATAACATGAAAGAACAACACACTGCTAGAATTTTTTGTAAAATTGCAGTAGTATAAGTAGTGTTTGTACCTTAATTGTCGGTATATTCTCCACAATATAGTAGTTTTACCACGTCTGGCGTATTCTTACGGAGTTTCGTGTATGTTTACCGAGTTTCGTGTTTGTTTACAAAGATACATTCAAAATCAGTAAAAATACATTCTTATATATGTAATATTTTACAAACTGAACTGGAAATAAATAAGTAAGCATGTAATTTTACATATCTTAAGTTTTTTCATATTTTTTTTGTAAATTTACTTTTAGGTTAGAAATATAAGCATTGTATTGTATTGTTTTATTGCCGTAAACATATAGTTCATGAGCATTCACAATATGTATATAACATAGATTCAATAAGGTGATGGAGGATGGACATATATTATTTAATTCATATATTATACAAAATAATAATAATTAAAAGAAAGATAATTGCCATAATTACAATAACTTGTTTTTCTTTTGTAACATTAAACATAAATATCGACCTAGATTATTTAGAGTTTTGATATTGGTTACTTTTTAATAGCAATTCCAGTTTATACATTGATGGTTTTAACCAATAGAATTTTTCGATATACTTTTCTCTGATATACTTATAAGATGGACAAACTAGCAGAGCATGAAACTCGTCTTCAATTTCATCACAGTTACAGAATTTACATATTCTATTACTTCTCTGAATATTGCTATACCTTCCTTTCTCTATTTGTAAATCGTGAGCACTGATTCTGTATTTACATATCAATGTTTTATGTGTAACATTTTTACAAAGGTAATATTGTAGTTCATAATTATTTTGTAGACAGTGATAGAGGTTACATCTAGTGGACATACATATATCGCTTTGTACAGTTTGAATGTTACAATCTTTAAAGCTGAACTCCGGTTACAAAAATACCGAAATAATGTAATAAAAAAAAAAGTTAACGCCCGCAAGCCGCCATACTTGTTTCCAACTTGTGAAATAAGTATGGCTGACATGGAGGCTTATGACCTGGAAAGGTTAGCCGATCTCACTTCCAGTTTGTTTCTCGTCAGCTAGCTATACACATCCGGCTTTATTCTCTTCAGACTTCACACGGTTCACTGATTGCTGTATTTTTCCCCAACAGTATACCAAATTATTGAAGATTGAACATGTCTGATCAGGTAAGACTGTAAATAATTATATGAACTGCGTCTACTACAATATAAATTTCTTACACGTTGGTAAAATGGAGAAAAAAAAACATAACATCAATAAATTTAGCAAACAATCCCCAATGAGAGCCGACAAAAACATGTAGTTATGTCTCTTAGTCGTTTTCATGAACACTATTCAACATGGAAGACACGAAGAAGGCAATACTAATAGTTTGTATAGGTGATTTGTTTTGGTTGAAAAACAGGTTGGATAAGACATCTGGTTGCATCTTTTGTTTTGAAGTAAAGCTTAGGCTATATTGTAGTAGACGCAGTTCATATAATTATTTACAGGCCTACCTGATCAGACATTTTGCAATCTTCAATAATTTGGTATACTGTTGGGGGGAAATACAGCAATCAGTGAACCGTGTGAAGAGAATAAAGCCGGATGTGTATAGCTAGCTGACGAGAAACAAACTGGAAGTGAGATCGGCTAACCTTTCCAGGTCATAAGCCTCCATGTCCGCCATACTTACTTCACAAATTGGAAACAAGTATGGCGGCTTGCGGGCGTTAACTTTTTTTTTATTACATTATTTCAGTATTTTTGTAACCGGAGTTCAGCTTTAAGACGTTGTGTTAATTCGTTTATAAATTGATGTTCATTACTAACACCTTGTGAAATCCACACATTACCAAACCCATTCTCTTCTAGGATACACTTAACATTATCTAACCAGGGATTATAGCTTTTACCATTCAACAGACAATCATACATATCACTATAACATGAAACAAGTGCATGTAACATATTTTTACCTTTTAACAATTTAAGCCAATATTTTATCATACATATTTTTCTATAAATTTGAAGTGGAAAAAGACCTAATTCATGATAAATTAGTGCATTCCATGTTGATGTTCTTACATCAAGTTTGTAAGTTAAATAATTTTCATGGATTATTCTTTGTAGACCAAAACATGCCTTAGAAGCTTGTTGAGCAATTGTCTTTTGGGTAAGACTGAATTTACCATTATGGTTAAAGACTACCCCTAGATAATTAAAAGACTTCACAATTTCAAGATCTTTTCCTTCGTATGTCCAGGTTTCATTTTCTCTAATTTTACCACCATTTTTAAAGATAATTATTTTACTTTTATTTACATTACCATTAAGATTATTTTCATAACAATAATTGCTTAAAGTATTTAACATGTTTTGTAAGTTTTCTGGAGATTCGCTTAATAACACAGTGTCGTCAGCATACATAAGTAACTATAGATTTCCATCATTTTTTGTCAAGTATTCACAATTTCCTGATTCTAGCGCTCCCTCGATGTCTCTGACGTATAGGGAGTAAAGAGTAGGGGAGAGGAATTCTCCTTGCATTAGTCCTGTGGTTAAATGGAAAAAATCAGAGTAGTTACCCCGAAACTTTACGCGAGCCACGAGCTTTGAATACATGGATTTGAGTAAAGTTAGGAACTTTCTCGTAATATTGTTTCTTATCAGTTTGTGCCATAGCTTACATGGCTGTATACAGTCAAATGCCTTGGAAAAATCTAAAAACCCATAATATAATCTAGATTTTTTCCTTAGCAACTTTTGAATTACATTATTAAGGACAAAGATGGCATCTCTAGTCCCGAGTCCGGGTCGAAATCCGAAAAAGGATTCAGGCAAGACCTTATTATTTTCATTAAAGGTCAAGAGTCTTTTTGTCAATACAGCAGTAAACAGTTTCCCTAAATGTTATACCCCTATAATTACTGGCTGTATTCGGGTCACTTTTTTTAAACAATGGCACTACGTCACCAACGGACCACTGGTCAGGAAATTCGCCATTTTTAAGAATATTATGGTTAAAGACTGTATAGAGAGTATGGGTACGAAAAAGCTTCTGAATTCTATAAAATATTCATTTAGCAGTTCATCCTGTCCAACACTTTTATCTCGACTTAACCTATTGATGGCTGAATTGATCTCCGATTCACTAATTTCACAGTCAAGTTCCTCAAAAATAGTTCCTGGTATATCTTCATTTTCAACGTCAGCAACATTTTCACCCACTAGATTCTTGAAGTGTTCGACAAATTCAGTTGTAGACAACTTTGTATTAGGTTGAGGTTTTAATTTCTTTAGTCGTTTTAAAAAGAGTTTTGGATTATGCCGTCTTGTATATTCGAGCATATTCCCTTCTGTACATAGGTAGTCTCGCTTTAGACGTCTTTCAAGTCTTTTATAAACCGCCTTATGTTGAGCAAGTTGAATACGATTCTTTTTACTTTTGTCTGTATTAAATTTATGTAACGCACTTTTATGGTTTGTTGGTGGATCTGGACTTTTTAGCACAATTTTGACACATATCACATGTTTGCCTGATTCTATATGTTTTTTCACAAAACGGGGAAAAATATCACAAAGTCCTCTATTCAGGTTTGATACGACTTCTGTGAATGGCATATTTGCGTTAATGGCATCAACCAAGTTCAATTTTATTTCATCAGCGTTCTCAAGAAGTTTTAGAAAGATCGTCTGCTTTTGATCGGCGTTCCATCTTATTGACACCGACTCCGTTTTGTTTGCGACCGCACAATCACACGGCGTTCTACTGACCCGATTGCAGCACGTGATATTTGTAAATAATGGGGCGTGGTTTGAAAATTCTGTAAATTTACCAACAACAAAGTCCTTCACTATATGACTGTACTTTTGATCAATAATTAAACAATCGATTATAATAGTGCCGTTTTTGTTTTGAAATGTGATTTGTGTATTATCGGCACTTCTACCATTTTGAATACGGAAATTACCTGACCTACATAGTGCTAACAGTTTATTACGGAAGCCATTAGGATAAAAATCATCTTCAGTTCTTCTAACCAGTCGCGGACCCAGATGGGGGCGCACCCGGCGCACGCCCCCTCTATTTTTTGAGTTGGCGAACAATTTTTAGCTCCATATATTCTGGCGAGACAGGGGAACGAAAATAGTTTAGGTTGGAAATCGTAATTTACAGTATTAGTAGGAAATTAGTCCTTGTGAGCATTTTTTACAAACAAAAATCACGGTTCCGGGCTTCGCATTCCCAAGCTGGTGCAGCACGCCCCCTCTTTCTGAAAATCCTGGATCCGCCCCTGCTAACCATATCAAAATCATCATCTTCTTCATAATCTATAAATTCACTTAAAGCGTCATACACATCTTTATCAAGTCTGTCATTCTCAATAATTTCCTTCCCTCTACCTACCCTACTATTAACGTCCCACATAAGTTCCACAATACCCTTATTTTTATAATGACCAATATCATTTTCAAGTAAATCAAATGAATAACAATCATAATGTGTATAATAGACTGATTTTTCAGGTGGTATGTATACAAAACATAAATATAGATCTAAACTCTGATTTAATACATTCTTATCTATACTATTCAAAAAAAGTAGGGGATATTTGATTTTGAGGGCATAATACTAAAATATGCATATGACTACGAAAAAAGTCACTATAGAACCTAACAGAAGAAAAATTTCCAGTTACATGTGACGCCCAAACGCACCAATAGCTACCGCATGGAATGCAGGTGATGCTTGGGATCATCATGAGGGTCCAACCCAAGATTTGCACGACTCTGACTTTGAATGTTAAAGTCATTGTGATATTGAATTCCAGTGTGGAAACATCAGTTTAAGTGTTTTAGTGACCAGAAAACAAATTTTGATATGCGCCGGCTTACCCAAAATGAAAGGTTACGTGCCCTTGGCATGCTACAGATCGGCACAACACAGGTCCAGATACCGTGATACACAATCTATACAGGACAGACCACGCGCAGGTCGACCAAGGGCGACAACTCAAGCCCAGGATCGATTTAGCCGTACCTTGGCCTTGAGAAATCGTGTCATCACAGCAAATCAGATCAGTGCTCGTCTTCAAACAGACACTGGTGTGAGAGTGAGTGGCCAGACGATTCGGAATCGACTACATAGGGGTCACCTTCGCGCCCGACGTCCTCGCGTGATCCCTTGTTTGAGGGATCATCACATTCAGGCAAAACGTCGTTGGTGTAGGGATCGTCAACACTGGGATAATCGACGCTGGAGCAATGTGATGTTTTCAGATGAGTCAAGGTTCACTGTTGATTTTTTGGACAGACGTAGGAGGGTGTGGCGTCGTCGAAACGAGCGCTTCCAAGACGTTAACGTCATCAGACATGATCGATTTGGGGGTGGTTCTGTTATGGTGTGGGGAGGCATCACTGTTGCTGGAAGAACGGCTTTACGTGTTGTTGCAGGGCGTGTTACAGGCCAGTACTACCGGGACAACATCTTGGCAGTCCGTGTTGTGCCGTTCGCACGACGTCATGGCCGCCGTTTCCTCTTCCAGGATGACAACGCAAGATGTCACAAGGCCAGGATCGTTACAGGTTACCTCCAACAACAGAACATCACCACATTACATTGGCCAGCACTGAGTCCCGACCTCTCCCCCATCGAGCATGTCTGGGACATGCTTGGACAGAGGTTATGTCAACGTCAACAACGTCCTGCCAATGTCCTAGAACTTGCTGCTGCGTTGCAACAGGAATGGGACAATCTGGACCAAAATGACCTTAGACGTCTTATTAGGAGTATGCCACGTCGGATCAATGTTTGTTTGGCAAACAGAGGAGGATTTACCCGTTACTGACTTTGTTGTGATGCTGTGGTAACTTTGCTGTTTGACCCCGGGTATCATTTTACCCTTATAATGGTCAGTCTGTGCCTTACTTAGTCTAACGATCATTTGGAATAAATCGATGAATGTGAACTTCATTTCATTTTGTCATTTGTTTCTTCGTCGGTTTCATTAGGTGACTCTAATAACACTTACAAATCAAATACCCCCTACTTATTTTGAATAGTATATTTTCAACCGTATGATGCTATCTTCAACAACTCTCTCAATGTTCACAAATTTTTCAATCCACTTTTTAATTAATACAACACAATCACCCCCTTTACATTTTACTCTCTTTACAATATGTGAACTGAAACCAGATAATTCTATAACACAATTTTCTCTTAAACAGCATTCTGATATAAACACGATGTCCACATCTTGGAATACTTTCACAAAACACTTATTTTTTAGCTTTGAGTACAAACCTCTCTGAAAGTTCCATGCACATATTCTAATATTCTTATTACCATCACCTTTTCTGGCCTATGCTTTATATTCTGAACCATTTATATATAACTTTATATATAACACTAATTTCATTTTGATACCTGGCTCTTCTAGTCTTTTCTGTTTCATCAATTTAACTAACTTTCTCCCCTGGTCTTCTATTTCTGTAGGAAATTGTTCATACACAAAGTGATTAGTGTCTTTTAGTACCTTGGCGTTATATCTAACCTCATCTTTGTATTTCCTATTCAAAAACTGCACACAAATCTTTCTTGGGCTCTTCCTTCTATCTCCAAATCTATTTATTCTCTCCAGTTGAAATTCACTTACCATTTTTGCAGGAAGCTTCATAATCTCTGCCATAAACCACCTAACCTTTTTCTCTGTATCTAATGGGTTCTCATTCTGATCTTCTGGAATATTAGTAAATATCAAATTATTACTCATAGATCTAGCTTTTATATTTACCATGTCTTCTTTCAACTGTATATAGCATCTTCCATCTGTAAAATGGTAGATTCTAATTTCTGTGTTTTCTCTGATATGTGTTTGGTTTCTAAGCTGATCTGTGACATTTCACCTCTCAATACCGTTATATTCTCCTGTATATTGTGTATTTTTGGTCGAACATCTTGTTGTAATGCTTCTAATTTATTATTTATTTCTACTGTTCTGCATGTAAGTTGTTGGACATTATTTAAAGGACAATATTGGTGTCAGTCATTATCACATATGTGATAGAACTGATTAAACACTTTCCAAATATAATATTATCACAGAGATCATCGCTACCATAGAGGAGTAATAAAGGATTCACGAATCGAAAGTGACGAACGCCAAAGGAAAACACGAGTTATTCCTCTATATAACTAACTGAAGTGACTAATGATAACAGATACATGGGCGAATATCTGCTCACTAATAATTCCCTCGAAGACCTAAAGTTGCTGTGTGACGCTGTAAGAGAATATCTTACAATTCATGAAAAGAATTGACTGCCACTAGATAAGAGAACAGGAAAGAAAAACAGATTAAAAGTCCGTGCATTACCATGTTTTTATAAGGTGGGGAGACCGGGACACATTGAACCACCATGGATATATCCTTTATAAATAATACTATACAACCCAACACTATACAGATGTGAGATAACTTCTTAGACCCATTTCTCCATCAATAAGCCACATGCTGTCAATTATTTTCTTAGGCAGTGGATTTTTCAAAAAAGCGCTTAAAAGAGAAAAAAGTTCCATACATGTTAACTTCTTAGCCTACGAAATTCTTGTACTTAAGTTCATATATGTCTAATCTATACAATCCAGATGAACCAGGGTTTGATCCATATAAGAGGGCATATTGCTTTTTTTTTTAATTTTGGTCATGAAATAAAGAGATCTTCTAATAAAAACATTTGATATGAAATGAGGACAAACATGTATGTGAACAAAGCGGTTCAATGTGCCTCTGTCTCTATAGAATGAATAAAAACAAGGGGCTGTACGGAGTATTTCTATTTTTCCTGTGTTCTCTTATCTTATGACACTTAATTACTTTATTGTATCGTCAGATAACCTCTTGCGGTCCCATATAACAACTTTTTGTCTTCGAAGGAATTATTAGTGAGCAGAAATTCGGCCGTTTATCTGTCATCACTCTTCACTTCAGTCATTCACATAGAGAGATAACTCGTGTTTTCCTTTGGCGTTCGTCACTTCCGATTCATGAATCCTTTATTACTCCTCTATGGTAGCGATGATCTCTGTGTTAATATTATATATGGAAAGTGTTTAATCAGTTCTACCACATATGTGATAATGACTGGCACCAATATTGTCCCTTAACAGTTCCTGGGCCCAAAATGGCACACCGGACTGATTGGTTGGACTTATGGACTGTTGTACATACTGGGATGGTGTAGATGTTATTAAATTAGGTGTAGCTTGCATCATAAACTGATGATGTGGCGGTGGGTATGTGAATGTGGAATCGAGTTCTGTCCCTTGAGCAGCCATTGTTGTTTATTTTTTAACTAAGATATAATTAAACAGTTGTAAAACATTCATTTTACCAGATAAATACAAATACATTGGTTATTGGAAGGACCCACGCTCTAATGCTACTCTCTGACTCGATTTAGACTTTCACATCTTCTTTATTTACCATGTACAGTTCATTTTAGCTACCCCAATTTTCACAGCGTCCATAGTCCATTCAAAATTAAAGCCGTTCTCACTGGATAATGTAAGGGAGTATGCTAAAAGTCTATGTCAAATTGCCCAATTCTGAACCGAGATTTTAGCGATTGAATGTTATGCTTGGCCACGATCGTCATTACTAAAAACGGTGCCATTAAATACAGAGTCTCCATTATCCATTTTTGAATTTAATCATCAAATCCAGTGAAAATCCTGCACATAAGATGACATCAAGAGTTGATTATGGTCTTTTCAATCATGTTAATAAATGTCTAATTCATACTTTATAAAACATATCAGGTCTATAGAAAGCCCTGCAATAGGGGCTTTAGCTCTTGCATATTGCATGATTAACTTTTTGGTAGTAAATTTATTGTCCCAGATTTTACGTTTACTCACGTTATATAATATATATTTACCAAGTTTCAATCGTTTTTACAATAAATTTTGATGAAATCAAAGGCACATCAAAACCGTAAAAATACATGCTTACATGTGTAGTATTTCAATATTGAACTGAAAATGGCAAAGCCAGGAGGTAATTTTACAGATTTATGTTAATTCACATTATTTTGTAAATTTACTTATTTGTAAATTTACTGTCCATTAATTCATTTTAGTATTCCATAACAACGAACCATGTCTAATAACTATCTTCTAATAGTTAGATTGGTTCAGTACGGAAGCCCATAAGGGTTAATCAAATGTAAAAAAAAAATCTGACTATTACAAGTGGGGTGGGGTTGGATGGCGAATGATTAGCACGTGAGCGTTGTATCATAAAGCCTGTCATTGAGTCAACTGCCGTGGTTTCGAATCCTCCGTTGTACGTGACAAGGAGTAGGGTCGCCTGTCCAACATCGTGAGTTTTCTCCGGCTCCTCCTCTTTCCTCCCACTGCTAAAGACCCCTACGCGCAAGTGCATTATTGAAATAAAATTAAATCATATGTTAGTCCCGAAATGACCTAGTTTGTGTCGAGTGGACGTTAAACCACATCCCCTCTCTGTTTAGCAGTTGGAGGAAACCGGAGGACAGAAAACCTGATGATGCCGATCCCGTAACATACAATAATACTTCGTTGAGCTGGAGGGTTGGCAGGTCGATTTGTTAGCACGTGCGCACTGTATCGTAAAGCCTGTCATCGAGTCAACTGGCGCGATTTCGAATCCCCCGTTGTACACGACAAGGAGTAGTGTCGTCTGTCCAACATCGTGGGTTTTCTCCGGGTTCTCCTCTTTCCTCCCACTGCTAAAGATCCATACGCGCAAGCGAGTATTGAAATAAAATTAAACCATATGTTAGTCCCGAAATGACCTAGTTTGTGTCGAGTGGACGTTACCCCCCCCCCCCCCGGAGGAAACCGGTGGACAGGCGAGGTTGGACAGGTGATCCTATTCCTTGTCACGTACAAACGGGGATTCGAAACCACGCCAGTTGACTCAATGACAGGCTTTTAAGATAAAGCACGCACATACTAACAAATCGACCATCCAATCCTCCAGCCTAAAGAAGTACTTTTGTATGTCACGGGATCGGCATCACCAGGTTGTGCCCTCATCAAATACTATTCATACTCTCGTTAACTTCATTCCCTCATTAATATCATTTATGATACATTGATTTCATGTTCTCCTTAAAGATACCTTCCCCGCGTACAAACTGTGTGATTTGATGATATATTTCATTTGTAGTTGGTGGGTGTATGAAATCGGTGTATGGTGACCTTTAAATTGTCACTCATGGGCATCTCGGTATCTTGTAATTACAAGATAGCTATCTTGTAATTACGAGATAGGTTATCTTAGGCTATCTTGTAATAACAAGATAGCTATCTTGTAATAACAATTACAAGTTTGTAATTACAAGATAGTCAGAATTTTTTTTTCATTTGATTGACCCTTATGGGCTTCCGTAGTTCAGAGACACAATATTTGTCTTATAAAAACTGACCCGCTTATCTGTGTGATTGCTCCGTCGAGAAAATCTTCTGAAGTGAGCAGACGTTAGCGCCGCGCACGCGATTTCGGATGTCGCAGAAAATATATGTCACACAAGGTATTTTTAGAAACATGTATTGGTATATAACGCCGAGTAAAAAATACACCCATTACGGGCTTCGACTTACGTGTTTATTTAATAGCGAACGTGAGCAAAAATTTCGATTTCACTCCTTGATTTGATTTTTGATTTTGGTGATTTAAATACAGAGCTAGCTGTAATAGCTTCGTTTCATTTCTAACTTTCAAGCAGGTGAAATCGCCGAGATAAATTCACAACAACCTTTCGAGATTTACTTTTATTAAGTGGTTACAATCTTGGTTTACGCGGCGATCTCTCCTGGTTAGGAAATAAATATCTGCTAGCTCTAAATACGCAGAACTATTTGAGACCGGAAAATATCCGAAACATTTTTTTTATTTGTAGTCTTTATTTTCCAGCCACTTTTCGGTAACATGGTGTAAATTATTTTCAAAATCATAGCATGTTATTTAATCATCCTGTAGCCATAGGCTTTGATCGACGGACTTATTTTTTTCTAGATTTGAGACTGAGCCCTGCAAGATATCGTCCACGGACGATTTTCTATCCAGCATTGGATTGGACAAGTACAGGGCCGGTCAGACAAAAAATGAAAAAAAATAATTTTGTCCAATTCGCCTAATACCCCCACCTTTTTATACGCCCACATTTTCACGTGGACGTATATTGTCGTCGCCCCTGTTCGTCCGTCCGTCCGTCCACAATTTGTTTGTGGACTCTCTACAGGTCACAATTCTTATCCGATTTTGACGAAACTTGAAATATAGGTTTATCCCCAAAAGATCTCGGCTGCTTTCGATATTGGCATGTATTGGATGAAAACATCATGGATTATGGCCCCTGATTGTACGAAAAATCACGTTTTAGCTTGTGGACCCTATAGAGGTCACAATTTTGAACCGATTTTGATGAAACTTGACATGCATGTTTATAACCCAAAGATCTTGGTTCCTTTCGATATTTGCGCCTATCGGAATGTAATTTCCTGAATTATGGCCCCTGGTTGTCTGAAAAATCACCCCTTTTAGCTTGTGGTCCCTCTGGAAGTCACAATTATTATCCGATTTAAAAACCCGTTTGATTATATCACCGTTACACCCTAAGGGAGGTTGAGTTCGAATTTCGGGAAAGTCGGACGAAAATTGTCAAACAAAATGGCCGCCGTTTGTACGCGAATACTGTTAAAAAATGGTATATCAAGGTTGTGGACCCTGTAGAAGTCACATTTTTTATTCGATTTTGATGAAACTTGAAATTCATGGTTATAACCCAAAGATCTTGGTTCCTTTCCTGAATTATGGCCCCTGATATACGCAAAATCGCCTTATTTTAGCTTGTGGTCTCTCTGGTGGTCACAATTATTATCCGATTTAATAGAACGGTTGATTATATAACCGTTACACCGTAAGGCAGGTTGAGTTCGAATTTCGGGAAAATCGGAATAAAATTACCATACAAAATGGCCGCCGTTTGTACGCGAATACTGTTAAAAAATTGTATATCATGGTTGTGGACCCTGTAGAGGTGACAATTTTAATTCGATTTTGATGAAACTTGAAATGATCTTGGTTCCTTCGTTATTTGCGCATATCGGATCGTAACTTCCTGAATTATGGCCCCTGATTGTCCGAAAAATCGCCTATGGTCCCTCTGGAGGTCACAATTATTATCCGATTTGAAAAAACGTTTGACTCTATCACCGTTACACCCTACGGAAGGTTGAGTTCGAATTTCGAGAAAATTGGACCATAATTGCCAGAAAAAATGGCCGCCGTTTGTACGCGAACAGTGTAAAAATATGGTATGTCAAAGTTGTGGACCCTGTAGAGGTGACAATTTTAATTCGATTTTGATGAAACCTGAAATGCTTGTTTATAACCTAAAGATCTTTATTCTTTTCGATATTTGCCCATATCAAATTGTAACTTAATGAATTATGGCCTTTGATTGCAGGAAAAATCACTTTTGGTATTGCTTGTTCTCTGTCTATCTCTCGAACAATTATTATCTGATTTTAAAAAAAAAAACTCTGATTATATTACTGTTGCACCGTAAGGAAGGTTGAGTTCGAATTTCGTGAAAATCGTACCAAAATTGCCGGACGAAATGGTCACCGTTTGTACGCGAATAGTGTAAAAATATGGTATATCATGGTTGTGGATTCTCTACAGGTCACAATTCTTATCCGATTTTGACGAAAAGTCACATTTCTAGGTTGTGTACCGTCACACCATAATCATTGTCGGCTTCGAATTTCATGAACATCAGACTGGAACTGACCAACAAAATGGCTGCTCCCAATACAGTATGAAATACAGGACTTAATGATGTAGGAAAAATCACTTTCGATATTGCTTGTTCTCTATCCATCTCTCAAAAATGTGGGCGTATCCTGCCTGGCAGTGCCAGCCTATCTTTATACATGTATTAGGCTAATCTTGAAATAATTCATGTCAAACGCCGATCTTTTCATCACCAGCTCAACATGTATTTTAATTTCTACTGTAGCATTATAAACACAGTTGATATAAAGACATTTGAAGGCGTGGGTCTACTGTTAAAACAACTAAGCGTTTGCGCATGTGTACATATGTCAAATCCAATCGTCTCATAGGGACTCAGACTAGTAATTATTTGCCCATTGACTTCAATGTTAAATGCCTGTAACATCACAGGCTGTAGTTTTTTTCTCAACATTCCGTTGCTTCCAATCTTTTTAGGCACAATGGGGACCGCATTTGGCAATCTCCTCATCATAAGTTTGTAGGGGGTTGACCGTTTAGATTTTTTGCTACGGGGATTTTAAGTTGATTGGGGTGAAAATCTCACTTCTGACACAATGATTGCTCCGCAGAAAGACATTTTACACCCCCTATCCCTCCGCTGTAATATCCTCAGTATTACCCAAAACTGCTATGAAATTGAAAATTTGATGCCTTTTCTCCAATTCTAGACCAAAAAGTCCACCCAAAAATGCAGGAAGAGGGGAGAAAAAAAATAAGGGAAAAATTGTCTATTTATAAATCGCACTACATTCGTAGTCTTAGTCCTATATACCTCACATGTTGCTGCTATTTGAACAAATCTTTTGTAATCTAATAAACAAACATATATGCAATTCCCTGGCCAAAGATTATGAAAATCCATGCATTTTCAGATGAGCAGTGCTGCATTCTGCAAACACTATAATACATCAGAAAACTGCGGAATTTCAGAGAGAAATTTCAAAGGACATGAATTTTGAATTCCACACAACATTTCTATTGTTGAACATAAATGCATTCTGTAATAAGATGAGATAAATTCAATGTAAATCAAACATGAAAATACGTTAAAACAGCAATCATGATGCAATATTAGACTTTTTAACACTTTCATCAAAAACCACACAGTTTTTCGCAGTTAACGTAGTTTCAAGTGCCAAATTATGGTTAAATCTAAGATGTTGAAACCTGCAGTGCCTATCAATTTTAAACTGTCTCCTATATAGCTGTATTTCCATAGGATAAGAAAGTTGAAATAATCTGATTGTGTAACACTACAACAGCTTTTTCAACCCCACCCCCTCCCCAGGATGAAATCGTATAATTTGAAAGCACATGAATTTTGAATTCCACAGAACATTTTTATTATTGAACATCAATGCATTCTGTAAAAAGATGAGATAAATTCAATATAAATGAAACATGAAAATACTTTAAAACAGTAAACATGATGCAATATTAGACTTTTTGGCACTTTCATCAAAAATCACACAGTTTTCTCTGTTAACACAGCTTCAAGTGCCAAATTGTAGCCAAAGCTAAGATGTTGAAACATGAAGTGCCTATGAATATCAAAATATCACCTATATAGCTGTATTTCCACAGGATAAGTTAGTGGAAAAAATCTGATTATGTAACACTACAACAGTTTTTTTCATCCCCACCCCCCAGTATTGAATCAGATACACTGCTGACCAATCATAGGTCACCCTGTTCACTCTGGTCTGTCAAATGATTTACAATGGTGATGGTGCCTACAACTTTCCTGGCAAAGAGATATGAACAACCGTCAACACACAGGCCATTTATTGGCATTTATGTTATCTTCCAATATGAGAGGTCATGATAAACACAAGGGTGTCCTGTTCAAGCTCGGAAATGAAATCATCATCAAAAAGCAAAGTTTACAGGGGTCCTCGGCTGGAACCCAAACTGATTACGATTTGCCTTCCACTTTCACCACCGGTGTCATAGAGATCAGGGATGAAATTGATATGCATCATCATTCTACTAAAGCCAGTCCAGGAAGTCATCAGGTTTTGAGATGTAGACCTGAAATGTTAAATTTGGACAATAATGAGCATTCTGGGGTGAATACTATCCAGGTAAATGGATCATTGACATCCAGAAAATGGTCAAAATGTGCAATTCTGTCATTCAGTTACATGCCAAGGGGAGAAGAAAACCCCATGCAGTACCAAATTTCCAGCCCTTTAGTCAGCAGAAGTGGGGATCAGGTTGGATGTACTTCGTAAAGTGTATGAAATGCACATTTATCTCACCTGTTTTGCTTCTTTTTTTCTTTTTAAAGCTTGTGTTGAGGTCAATCAATCCACTCTATGAATGAAACATTAGCCTTGGCACCTGAAATGATAGAAAGTTGGGGATAAATATGCAATAAAAAACTGTGGGATAATAAGAAAGGAAAAAAAAATGGTCTCAATTGGAAATAGAAATAAACCTCTTTGTTTCTAGCAAACATCCCGTCACTGGACCTACAACCAGTCTAAATGTCAAGGTCAACTGCAGATTTGGTCAAAAGTCACACAGGTGTGAATTTTGGAGTGTACCTGTTAACATGTCATTGTGTGTAGGCAAAACATTTTAGGTCTAAATATTAAGGCCAACTGCAGACTTGGTTCAAGGTCACTTGTAAATTGGGTTGTGGGCGCATGATTTTTGGACAAAATTGTGGGTTAGGGCTAGGGTCAGGACCGGGTTTTGGCTTGGGCCTAGGGCACATGCTTGTTGACGAGATTGTAGGTCAGGGTTAGGGTAAGGGCTGGGTCTTGGGTTAGGGTTAGGGTCAGCTCTGTTTACATCTTGGGACCTTTTGGCCAAATCTGCAGCTGAATAGGCCTTAATGTTGAGACTTAAAACCACGTTTTGACAACATAGCGAACGAAATTTTAACATCTACACCTCAAATTCACCCTCGGCCAACAGATACCCCCCAATAATGGCTATTTTGATATGCAATAGACACAAAACTTACTGCTGAGCAATAAAAAAAAAACAGTATTCTTACCATTTCTGACACTTTCCGTTCAAAACTTCAGGAAATAAGTGGCTGAGAAAATATCTGTCTTCATGGGGACCACATTTGGCAATCTCCTCATCATAAGTTTGAAGGGGGTTGACCGTTTAGATTTTTTGCTACGGGGATTTTAAGTTGATTGGGGTGAAAATCTCACTTCTGACACAATGATTGCTCCGCAAAAAGACATTTTACACCCCCTATCCCTCCGCTGTAATATCCTCAGTATTACCCAAAACTGCTATGAAATTGAAAATTTGATGCCTTTTCTCCAATTCTAGACCAAAAAGTCAACCCAAAAATGCAGGAAGAGGGGAGAAAAAAAATAAGGGAAAAATTGTCTATTTATAAATCGCACTACATTCGTCCATCATGAAATGAGGGGAAATAATTACTAGTCTTAGTCCATAGAGTGTATTCCGTTACTTCAGAGTAAGGAAATAAACAATGTTTTCCGACTGCGATAAAGTTATTTCGTTTCAGGGGCGTGCGTAGCTTGGAGCATATTTTTTTTTATTACAACGAAGGGTCATAGCTCTTTTTCTCACTAAGAGATAACCCCTTTGATTATGGAAGCCGGGAAGATTTTGAGAAATTTATAACCTATGTCCAAATGGTTAATCCTCAAAAATTAGACGTGGCCAGACTTCCATTGTTGATCAATGAAATTTTTATAGTAAATCTTATCATATAATCTCTCTACTGTCCCGAAATAGTGTCCGTTTGTTATAAAAATTTTTTAGTCTGAACCACTCCATAACAGTATTCATTCTAATTTATTAACCATAAATGGACAATCACATTTTGTTAAATTTGGAATATTGCATGCTATGTATATCTAATGTACTTTATTTATACGATCTATAACGTGTATTATTATTCATCGTACATTAATCAGATTGTAAGTATGTTCATAAACGTATAAAAAATGTTTTGTTAAATTAATTCGTAATCAAGCTCGCTTGAAGACGAATAATTAAACCGATTGGCCAGTGTTAGCTGGACTCTCTCTAAAGCAGTTTCAATGCCGGCAATATACAGTATCCCAAGCTCACATCTGGCAGCCTGTAACCGTCACAAACATTCATGGGTGGCGGTTTCAGGATTAATCTACCAAACAGGATTAGTTTAAAGTACATCTTATTCAGTTGAGATACGGGGATTTTGTAATTTACCTAAAAAACGGGGGAGGGGGTGGAGTAAACGTAAGTTATAGTCGTTGTGTTTTTTTAACTTTTGTCTGTAATTTTTCATTTACTGCTTTTCGGTAAATTTACGTTTGGAAGTTAAAAAAACAAACTTACTGTAACCGTACATTTACTGTGTTACGGTGAATTTGCAGTCCGAAGTTAAAAAACAAACTCATGGTTATTTTTTAAATTTACTGTTTTCAAGTAAAGTTACACACGAAGACAAATTACAGAAACTGTAATATTACAGCTGCCCCCCCTCTCTCTCTCTCTCTCTCTGTCTCTCTCTCTCTTAGAAAATGTGACTTCTGAATATTTAATATGTAATTCGTTTATGTTATACTCATACTCTCATATTTCCATTTAACGAACGAGCTAGTGATGGGATAATATTTTTTCTATGTGTTGTGCTTTATTTCATGAAATAGTTCATGTCGTTTTTGTAGATTTTGTTTGACGTTTTGTTATTTAGTTAAGATATATTTTGTTTCGGTATAATTTGTTCTTAATTTTGTTCGTTTCGAACTTACCTCAGTTTGCACTTCACAGATACAATAATTATAAAGATGAAAATGATCGAAAATCATCACAGAGATATCAGAAAACGATGTTTTCTTTTTTTCTTTTGTTCTTTGAATCATTTGATGTCGCAATAAAATGTATGTTATATTCCTGCCAATTCCTCTCTTCTATAACCATGGTGGGGTCGTGGATAGAATATATGGTATATTGCAATATAATAATTATTTCAGAACTGTGAACGAAGCCTGTTGAAGCCTTTGATAGTAACAGAATGCAAAATATTAGGACGTGGCATATCGCAGGCAGATGTTCTACCCAATGGAACAGTGTGCTTAATACGTTGTTCAGATAAAGCTTGGACTGGGCATGGATGGAGAAAATGTGTTAATGGCAACTGGGAAGGATCCCGTATAGAATGTGATGGTAAATATTGTTTTCTGTAAGGGAATAAATCAATCAAACCACTTAGTAACACTGTCTCTCCCGGAATGTCAACTGCATCCACAGGGACAGGGGCTTAATATTGTGTAATTTCCACTGAGTCTTTTAGTCCTTCTTCTATCGGGGCTTAACGCCCGCTTCCACCGAGGGTGATATCGCAGACAAGACCTCGTGTCCTTCTTGGTAGCATGTTTATATTTATACAGAAATTAAGTAGTCACAGTAAATATTGATTATTGGGTAAAAATGCAGACAAGGGTATTTAAAAATACTGAATATAAATCATCATAATGAGGCGGCTAAGGGTAAACATCTTTCAATTCTGGATACGAGCTCTATATTGTTATTGGCTGTTTTGGTTATCATTTTAGACTCAACACTGTCAACAGGGAAGTCAAAATGTACAACAGTGCCATATGAACACGGGCATTGGAATACAATGATGCAATATTCATGTGTACAATAACCAGAAGTGTGATATCTTGGCAGTTTCCTGAGCTTCTAAATGAAGTTCGGTATGAAACTAAGAGGTGTCCATGGTCTCCTCAACTTAACTATTATGTCGGGTTGGAGAACATATTGTCATTTATTTCGACCATAGGACATTCAGATGTTCAGATATGAATTCAGTGACCCCGAAAACCAATAGTTTGACGCATTACACTATCAAACTAACATGAAATGTCGCCATTTTGAATATTAGCTCAGTCTGGAATAACTTTTGGTCGGAACATGTTTTAATACTTATATCTGAAATAATTGACACAGACTACCTATATTTCAATATATTGCGCACCCTTTTATTTAGAGAACTTTACGAGTTTCCCGCAAAATTGAGCCTCTATTTTGAATTTGGCCCCATTAGGAGGGATACCCAAGCTCAAACCGAGGTCCTAGAGAATCTGTCATGAATTTTGCCCTACTAAATAACCTGAAAATGTCCCATAGCGGTCATCTTGAATATTGAAATTTGAACCTACACATATTGAACAATCTATCAAAAAAAACGTTAGGTGAACTATATTTTAAAGGAAATCCCGTTAGCCACTTGTGTTTTCTAATTGACCGTGGACCGATTGACCGTAAACTGGTTGTAGTTCAGCTGCTAGGAAAATCGATTTGAAAACGCAATGGCATTTTTTGGAACATTTTGTCAAATTTTATCATGCAGACAAGTCTTATTAATCCTTATAATCCTTATTCGTTTATTGTAGGCCACATTTCAGTCCGTCGCCAGCTTTCTAGGCGAAAACGTGAGAAGCAATGCCGCAGATCCGGATGGATTAAGAAATGTACAGATGTAGATAGGAACGGGCATTTAGAGTGCAAATGGCGTCATTGGCTATATAAGTGTAAGGCTGTTTATGATGGTATGTTATTATTTCATCTTTAGTATTGTTATCTTGTAGTTACGTCATTGCCGAATATATAAGTGTCATATTTCTAATCATGGTATGTTATTGTTACATAAGTAACTCGTCTATTATTGTCCCCCGCCTTTCCAACAAAGCAGGGGACTATTAAAATGGGTTCGTCGGTCTGTATTTCTGTCTGTCCATCCGTGTAACAAAGTGATCTATACCTTTCATAAACGGAACATTCATTTAGGTGCAAAGAACTGTATGACCTCTGATATTTTTAATATATATTATAGTGGACGATCTTATTAACTATCTAATTTATTCAATATGTTAATTTACAAGCTACATTTGATCTGTGTATAACACGCGACAGAACTTCCTTATTTGATGATCCCTTCTGTCCATCTTCCCTAAGTGTTGGAGGTTTTATAAGCAGAAGTTTACTCATAGTTAGCAAACAACCAGAGAGAAAGAGAGAGAGAGAGAGCAGACGACGAGACGGCCGAGACCGGGGTATGGTCTCCCCGAGTTCACCCTCTGCATTGACAGCGGGCGGAATGGTGGAGTTGATATATCTATATGTGTTCCGATGTAGTCTAGTCTTCGACGTAGTAATTGTTCCAGTATAGTTTTTAGTTAGTTTATGTAATGTTGATGTAGGCCTATTTATGTATCTGTTTGATAGTCTGTTCCCGTTGTAAATAAACCATATGTTTACGAAACTGATTCTGTTATCACTTACAATAGTGTTACATCCGTCTGTCTGTCTGTCTGTCTCTCCGTCAAACTTTTTGGGGTACAATAACTCTGCTTCTAATTGAGCCAGAATGTTCAAACTTGGTGTAGGTGTTTATTAGGTAAATACCTTGATTTTTGCAATTTGATTGGTCGACAATTTGGAACACAATAACTTTCATTCTAATTCAGCTAGAATGTTCAAACTTGGCGTAGATGTTTATTAGGTGAATGCCTCTATTGAGTTCGAAGATAAGAATTTTCTGCTTAGGGTAAGCAGAGATAAGCAATTTGATTGGTTGGTGCTTAGGGACACGATAACTTTAGTTGTAATGAAGTGAGCGTGAGGAAACTTGTCTAAGTTTGAAAATGAACATTTTCTGAGCATTAAGCAATTTGATTGGTCGCGACTTTGGAACAGACTTATTCTCTTATAGAATGTTCAAACTTGGTTTAGGCGTTCATTAGGTGAATGCCTTGATTGAGTTCGGTGATAAATATAGTCTGATTGGTTGATGCTTTGGGGCACGATAACGTTGGTTATAATTAAGTGAGAGTGGTGAAACTCTGGGTATAGTTCGACGATGTTCGACGATGACCAAGTTCGACGATGGGTATTTTTGGCTTAGGCAAAGGAGCAATAAGCAATTTCGTTGCTCAAGACTTTGGAACAAAACAACTCTGCTTTTAATTGAGGTAGAATGTTTTAACTTGACGAAGATGTTCATAAGGTGAAGGCCTTGACTTGGTTCAGTGATAAACATTTCAAGCTGAAGCTAAGCAGAGATAAGCAATTTCAATGATCGATGCTTTGACACAAGATAATTTTGATAGAGAGTAATGAAACTTAGTGTATCGTTGATAATCAGTTTGATTGCTTGATATTTTTGAAAAAGATAAATATGCGATTAATTAATATGTGTCGTCTATTTATTTTGGGATTTTGGCGGGGAACATCAGCCTCAATGTTGGCTTGTTATATTGTAGATTATGTTATCAATGGCGGCCCTTCAGTACCCCTACATCTGATTCGCATCTAGAATGGCAAGGGGACGAATTCGACGTGGTACTTACAAGCTTGATTTCTGTTAATTTGTTAAGCGCGTATTTGACAAAGAAAGTGTGATTAGTCATTCATAAAAAAAACAATATTCTGTTTACAAATTATTAAGGCACGTGATATATTCTTAACACAAATTCCACTTCCATGGCAGAACACATGTTTCTATAGAAGTACGAAGGACCATATGTTAGTCTCAAAGCCATGCAAGGTAGGTGCTGACGAGACGTTTAATATATTTTCCATAATATTATATTAATGATAATACCACGTATTTTAATATTGCGCTATTCTCCATTCCTCACAAAAATAAAAGTTATCACTCTGGATAAGTCTTTGGTACGGAAGCCCATAAGGGTCAATCAAATGAAACAGAAATTCCGACTTTGTTGTAATTACAAGATAGGCTATCTTGTTATTACAAGATAGCTATCTTGTTATTACAAGATAGCCTAAGATAACCTATCTTGTAATTACAAGATAGACTATCTTGTTATTACAATTTAAAGGTCACCATACACCGATTTCATGCTCCCACAAATACCATTGACTTCATACACCCACCAACTACATATTTATATCATGCCTCATCAATTTTTATGAGCTCTTTGAAGCCACAGAACTCTATTTCTATTTTTCGGAAAACTTCTTTAAATTTTGATTTTTGGACAATAAGTAAGGAAAAGGATATTCTGAAAAATGGACCCTCCCTCAATGAAATGAGCTGACTGACATAGCATCTAAAAGCAGTTTATTTATAGCTTGCGGTATCTCCTGACGAATACAATGTTTTGAAAGGGAGTTGAAGCAAACGTTTGATAGATTAATTAGTTTGAATATATTTTTCGCTCAAATAATATATCATCAAATCACACAGTTTGTAGTGGAGAAGGTATCTTTAAGGAGAACATGAAACCAATGTATCAAAAATGATATTAATGAGGCAATGAAGTTAATGAGAGTATGAATAGTATTTAATGAGGGCACAACCTGGTGATGCCGACCCCGTGACATACAAAAGTACTTCGTTGGGCTGGAGGGTTGGATGGTCGATTTGTTAGCATGTGCGTGCTTTATCTTAAAAGCCTGTCATTGAGTCAACTGGCGTGGTTTCGAATCCCCGTTTGTACGTGACAAGGAATAGGATCGCCTGACCAACCTCGCCTGTCCTCCGGTTTCCTCCAACTTCTAAAGGGGGGTGGGGGTAACGTCCACTCGACACAAACTAGGTCATTTCGGGACTAACATGTGGTTTAATTTTATTTCAATAATCGCTTGCGCGTATGGATATTTAGCTGTGGGAGGAAAGTGGAGGACCCGGAGAAAACCCACGATGTTGGACAGGCGACACTACTCCTTGTCGCGTACAATGGGGGATTCGAAATCACGCCAGTTAACTCAATGAGAGACTTTACGATACAGTGCGCACGTGCTAACAAATCGACCTGCCAACCCTCCAGTTCAACGAAGTATTATTGTATGTTACGGGATCGGCATCATCAGGTTGTCTGTCCTCCAACTGCTAAACAGAGAGGGGGATATGGTTTAACGTCCACTCGTAATTTCAATAATGCACTTGCGCGTAGGGGTCTTTAGCAGTGGGAAGAAAGAGGAGGACCCGGAGGAAACCCACGATGTTGGACAGGCGACACTACTCCTTGTCGCGTACAACGGGGGATTCGAAACCACGGCAGTTGACTCAATGACAGGCTTTATGATACACCGCGCACGTGCAAACGAATTATTGAAATTAAATTAAATCATATGTTAGTCCCGAAATGACCTATTTTGTGTCGAGTAGATGTTAAACCCCATTCATCCTCTCCATCTCTCTCTCTCTCTCTCTCTCCCACACACATACACTTCTTTGGCCTATAACTATTCGATAAATCAGTGTGGGACGACTTTGAAATAAATTAGGGTTTTTTTTATCTGATTGACCCTAACGGGCTTCTCCGTATCTTGTAATACAAGAAAACTAATTTTATTTGATTGACCCTTATGGGCTTTGGCTATCTTGTAATTACAAGATAGTCAGAATATTTTTTTTATTTGATAGATCCTTATGGGGTTCCGTACTTTGGCTTTATTTTGAAAACAGTAAAAGTTTCCGAGTTTGTATTTCCGAACCATAGCATACAATTGGAACTATCATTCTATCGAAAAGAAACAAGGCATCGGTGGTGTTAATTCTTTCTCTGTGTGTGAAACATACAGAAGCATATTTCTATAGTTTTTCTGGAATTTATAGCAAATGACCGGCATAATTTTGGACTGAACATGATATCGAGATATTTATAAGAGGACACGATGTCGATTTTAATGTCGTCATTTGCTTTCACTATGCGACCCCTCCTAAATACTACAACTTTAGTTGTGTATAAGATTACTTTCAAACTACGGAAGCCCATAAGGGTCAATCAAATGAAAAAAAAATATTCTGACTATCTTGTAATTACAAGATAGCTATCTTGTAGTTACATTGTAGCTATCTTGTAGCTATCTGTTATTACAAGATAGCCAAAGCCTTCTGACTATCTTGTAATTACAAGATAGCTATCTTGTAATTACAAGATAGCTATTGTAATTACAAGATAGGCTATCTTGTAGTTACAAGATAGCTATCTTGTAGTTACAAGATAGCCTATCTTGTAATTACAAGATAGCCAAATTAGTTTTCTTGTATTTCAAGGTCGTCCCACACTGATTTATCGGATAGTTATAAGCCAAAGTGTGTGTGTGTGGGAGAGAGAGAGAGAGAGAGAGAGAGATAGAGAGAGAGATAGAGGGGGGAGAGGGGGAATGGGGTTTAACGTCTACTCGACACAAACTAGGTCATTTCGGGACTAACATATGGTTTAATTTAATTCCAATAATTCGTTTGCGCGTAGGGGTCTTTAGTAGTGGGGTGGGGGTTGGATGGCGAATGGTTAGCACGTGCACGCAGTATCACAAAGCCTGTAATTGAGTCAACTGGCGTGGTTTCGAAACCCCTGTTGTACGTGACAAGGAGTAGGGTCGCCTGTCCAACATCGTGGGTTTTCTCCGGGTCCTCCTCTTTCCTCCCGCTGCTAAAGACGCCTACGCGCAAGTGCATTATTGAAATAAAATTAAACCATATGTTAGTCCCGAAATGACCTAGTTTGTGTCGAGTGGACGTTAAACCACATCCCCCTCTCTGTTTAGCAGTTGGAGGAAACCGGAGGACTGACAACCTGATGATGCCGATCCCGTAACATACAATAATACTTCGTTGAGCTGGAGGGTTGGCAGGTCGATTTGTTAGCACATGCGCACTGTATCGTAAAGCCTGTCATTGAGTCCACTGGCGTGATTTCGAATCCCCCGTTGTACGCGACAAGGAGTAGTATCGCCTGTCCAACATCGTGGGGTTTCTCCGGGTCCTCTGCTTTCCTCCCACTGCTAAAGATCCATACGTGCAAGCGATTATCGAAATTAAACTATATGTTAGTCGCGAAATGACCTAGTTTGTGTCGAGTGGACGTTACACCTCCCCTCACTCTCTTTAGCAGTTGGAGGAAACCGGTGGACAGGCGAGGGTGGACAGGCGATCCTACTCCTTGTCACGTACAAATGGGGATTCGAAATGACCTAGTTTGTGTCGAGTGGACGTTAAACCATATACCCCTCTCTGTTTAGCAGTTGGAGGAACCCGGAGGACTGACAACCTGATGATGCCGATCCCGTAACATACAATAATACTTCGTTGAGCTGGAGGGTTGGCAGGTCGATTTGTTAGCACGTGCGTGTTTTATCTTAAAAGCCTGTCATTGAGTCAACTGACGTGGTTTCGAATCCCCCTTTTGTATGTCACGGGATCGGCATCACCAGGTTGTGCCCTCATTAAATACTATTCATACTCTCATTAACTTCATTCCCTCATTAATAGCATTTATGATACATTGATTTCATGTTCTCCTTAAAGATACTGTGTGATTTGATGATATATTTGGGCTAAAAATATATTCAAGCTAATCAATCTATCAAACGTTTGCTTCAAATCCCTCTCAAAACATTGTATACATCAGGAGATACCGCAAGCTATAAATAATCTGCTTTTAAACGCTATGTCAGTCAGCTCATTTCATTGATGGAGGGTCCGTTTCTCAGAATATCCCTTTCCTTACTTACAAAAATCAAAATTTAAAGAAGTTTGAAAAATAGAAATAGCGTTCTGTGGCTTCAAAGAGCGTATTAAAATTGATGAGTCATGATATTAATATGCAGTTGGTGGGTGTATGAAGGCAATGGTATTTATGGGAGCATGAAATCGGTGTATGGTGACCTTTAAATTGGCATCTCGGTATCTTGTAATTACAAGATAGCTATCTTAGTAATTACAAGATAGGTTATCTTAGGCTATCTTGTAATAACAAGATAGCTATCTTGTAATAACAAGATAGCCTATCTTGTAATTACAAGATAGTCAGAATTTTTTTTTTCATTTGATTCACCCTTATGGGCTTCCGTATCAAACCGCATTTTTTGCAGAAGTCATTTATACAATCATTTTTTTGATTGTAACCTGGGTACCGTATTTCCAATACATTAAATATCATCAGTATATATTAAAGATACAATATTATCTATAACGTGATCAACAAAAAATCCTTTACAATTATAATTATCTAACATTTCTTTTCACATGTTGAGGTAAAGTACAAACAATAGCGGGCTTATCATACAGCCTTGTTGTGTTCATACGGTACAATCAAAAAAATCTGAAAGTCGCATTTTGCTGGTATGTACCCATGATCTAAGATTTGAGTAAATTGATCTTATGGCTCTGAAAATATTTCCTCTGATTTCATTTTTGTATAATACATATAATATAAAATGATGCTGGACACTGTCGAAAGCTTTAGAGTAATCTACAAATAGACAATACATACGACCTCCTTCTTTTGTAAGGTATTTTTGTATAAGGGATTTGAACGTAAAGATTTCATACACTGTATTATAACATACATAAAACTTTCTAAAACCATCTTGACATTCACGGTATTTTTGATTAACCTGAGGTTAACAACATCACACCATAGGGAAAGACGGAGTATTCTCACTGTGCCACCCGCTATTGTTCTCATGGGGGGATTAACCAAACAAGGGGATTATCGAATACAATTGTGTTAAAAGTATAGTCCGTTTTTTTTAAACTACTAGGTTTAAACTAATTAACAACTTTATTCACAATAAATAACATAAACGTAACAACAAATACATGTATTAAACATAAATCATAACCCTACTAAATGTGATATGGCGTCCGTATATTCAATTGCACTTTTTACCCCATTAAATAAGTCGATCGTTAATAGTTTCTTCTACTCTTTTATATTTTCGCCTTTTAGGGGACAATCGTCCACCGTTATCCAACAGAACTATGGTATTTTCAACACAATGTAAATTTAAATATATTTGGGTGGCTTGTTCCGGTCTTCTTCATTTTACTGTGCCATTCCTCAACGTCATTGGTTGTCCGTGAACCATCTGTGTTAAAGTGATTCCACAAAGCCCTTCCATCGCTTTCTACCCATTTTTCTGTAACATAATCTGCAAACTTTAAAATATTTTCACCTTCCAAATCCGCTTCTTCTAAGGCATTCAACCAAACGTTGTCTATGTCGCATAATCTCACAAATTGAAGGGCGGAACAGTACTAATAAGGATACGGTCCATAATCCTTTGTTTATTTAACTTTTCACAACACTACCCCATAACACCAGTTGATTGGGTGGCACAGTGAGATTAAACCGGAAAGACGACTGTTAATGATTTTTGTGAAAAGATTGCTAATTGATGACACAATCGAAATCCCCCTGTAGTTATTTGGGTGTATGATGGCATCCATCAGCTCTTCGGACGAGTCCCACTACTTAGAATTTGATTGAAAATATCATGCAAATAAGGCAGTATTACACCGATTGAATTTTCAATTATCTCATTTACATCTAATTCATTGTTAAGGTCCCCACGATCATTCACAAGGTCAAACACGTCTCGCTCAAAATTTTCGTCTGTGTCGAATTTATTAACAGGTCGCCAAAGAAAGTGAACCACTGAGTCGCTGGTACGGTTTGTACGATCCTTTCTTTTGTCAAACATATATTATTATGTTGACTTTCGTCAACGTCAAAGGGTTTGTGGTGTTGTCTGATCGGTTAAAAAAAAATATTCCGACCGAGTCCTTGTCGCCGCTCGTTTCCTTGTATCCCAGTACAGTTTAAATTTACTTCGGCACTTTTTTTTATTTCAACAAATCTTCATTCTCCTTGCTGTTCCGGACAGGTCTAATAGCTCATATTTTTCTGTCTTTAGTTTTTCATATTGACTGACCCATCAGATCGGCAGATTCTCCCTCAATCATGTACATTTAGGCCGTATTATCATGCTTTCAGCTGCATCATACAATATAAAGGTTAACAAAGAGATATGTCAATATCACACTGATTAGTAAGTATATCTAGATCGTGGAATTTTTTTGCGTTTCCGTGCTGGTTAATTTTTCGGCAATTTTTCCTATATAGCATGATTTCCATATGATCCTTGTCCACATCGTTTGGTTCAATTTATACATTATCGATAAGATATTTAATTTTACACAGCTTTGGGAATTATGAGGAGAGTACCGTCAGAAAATTCTGACTTTAAGAGATATACATTGTTTTCAATATATACCATCGGAGTCTCTGCAATTTTCATTGTTCGAAACATTTTCCGGGGGGAGGAGAGATACTGAAAACAAAATATAGTTTGTTTCCTTGCAATTTGACACCACATTCACAGTGAAAAAAATACCATCAGTAAATTCTGAATGGATTCTCGTGAAGTAAATTTTTACGGACTTTTGAATAAATGGACTCAGACTAGTAATTATGTGCCCATTGACTTCAATGTTAAATGCATGTAACATCACAGGCTGTAGTTTTTTTCTCAACATTCCGTTGGTTCCAATCTTTTTAGGCACAATGGGGACCACATTTGGCAATCTCCTCATCATAAATTTGTAGGGGATTGACCATTTAGATTTTTTGCTACGGGGATTTGAAGTTCACTGGGGTAAAAATCTCACTTCCGACACAATGATTGCTCCGCAGAAAGACATTTACACCCCCTATCCCTCCGCTGTAATATCCTCAGTATTACCCAAAACTGCTATGAAATTGAAAATTTGATGCCTTTTCTCCAATTCTAGACCACAAAGTCAATCTAAAAATGCAGGAAAAGGAGAGAAAAAAATTAAGGGAAAAATTGTCTATTATAGTCCATAAACTCGCTTGTCAAAAGCGCTCTTTATATGCATCTTTATGTCAGTTACCGACTCCTTTATATTGTGTAATGTGCTAGCCTGGACAAATTGTCTATTTATAACTCGCACTACATTCCCATCATGAAATAAGGGGAAATAATTACTAATCTTAGTCCAAATGGCCACAGATCACTAATTATTTCCCCATTGACTTCAATGTTAATTCTCGTCTCTTAGACAGGCTGTAACTTTTTCCCAAATATTCGTTGGGTAGAACTCTTTCTGCCACAGATGGAGCAACATGTGGCAAACTCTTGCCCAAAAGCATGTATGAGGTTCTTGATGAAAAACTTGAGATACACAAGCTGGAAGTAGAGACAGCGAAACAGGCAATTGTCGCCCCCCCCCCCCTTCAACGTAACCAACCTCACAACTCTTGTATCCTTCCGCCTCAAAATCATGAATATTCACTAAAACCTGACAGAAAATGTATTTTCAAACCTTTTTCTTTGATTGTACACCAAAAAGTAAACAAAAATCACCATGCAAAAGGGGGGAAAAGGGAAAGGGAGAGAAAGACTAAAAATAACTTGGCCCTACAATTTGTGGGTACCGGCGTAGAAATATTTAGTGATCTGTGTCCTATATAGGGGTGAAACTTCAGGTATCACCAAAATGCACTTTTTATATGCTTCCCATATGTTCTGGCAACGCACCGGTGAAAGAAAATCAAAATCAAAGAATAACTGCAAAAATGATGGCCCTCTAAGTATACAAGCTGCTTTATGTACAGCAGTGCATCTCAGGTCCCTGGGCCTTTTGTGCTAAAATTTAAAAATCTTTCTTATTAAAGGCAGTATTTGAGTTTTGTGAAAAAATACGACAAGTTACAAACAAATTACACAGAAAACACTCATAATCTGGAATTTTTTTCAAAAATATATTTTTTTACTGTCATGTCAGAGAATTTACGTGTAGCATCTTTCAAAAAACCAATAATTTTCCACTTTTTTAGATAGCCAGACTGGCAAGTAATATATTTTTGGAAACCCTGGACAATATGCAAACAGAAGAAAAATCACAAAACGGTTGCATTGATTGAAATTATAAAGGTCTGTACTGAAACATGTAACCCCAACCTCTAAAAATGTCAATGACTGAATCAATCTTATCTTTGGTTGCAAAGCTAAAATTACCAAAAGAATCTGTCTAACAGATATGATTTACCATCCCTGGCTAATATATACTATTCAAAAAAAGTAGGGGATATTTGATTTGGGGGGCATAATACTAAAATATGCAAATGACTACGAAAAAAGTCACTATAGAACCTAACAGAAGAAACATTTCGTTACATGTGACGCCCAAACGCACCAATAGCTACCGCATGGAATGCAGGTGATGCTTGGGATCATCATGGGGGTCCAACCCAAGATTTGCACGACTCTGACTTTGAATGTTACAGTCATTGTGGCATTGAATTCCAGGGTGGAAACATCAGTTTATTTGTTTTAGTGACCAGAAAACAAATTTTGAAATGCGTCGGCTTACTCAAAATGAAAGGTTACGTGCCCTTGGCATGCTACAGATCGGCACAACACAGGCGGCTGTGGCGCGGACGATGAATGTTTCTCAGTCTGTCATAAGCAGGCTATGGTCCAGATACCGTGATACACAATCTATACAGGACAGACCACGCTAGGGTCGACCAAGGGCGACAATTCGAGCTAAGGATCGATTTATCCGTACCTTGGCCTTGAGAAATCGTGTCATCACAGCAAATCAGATCAGCGCTCGTCTTTAAACAGACACTGGTGTGAGAGTGAGTGGCCAGACGATTCGGAATCGACTGCATAGGGGTCACCTTCGCGCCCGACGTCCTCGCGCGATCCCTTGTTTGAGAGATCATCACATTCAGGCAAGACGTCGTTGGTGTAGGGATCGTCAACACTGGGATAATCGACGCTGGAGCAATGTGATGTTTTCAGATGAGTCAAGGTTCACTGTTGATTTTTTGGACAGACGTAGGAGGGTGTGGTGTCGTCGAAACGAGCGCTTCCAAGACGTTAACGTCATCAGACATGATCGATTTGGGGGTGGTTCTGTTATGGTGTGGGGAGGCATCACTGTTGCTGGAAGAACGACTTTACATGTTGTTGCAAGGCGTGTTACAGGCCAGTACTACCGGGACAACATCTTGGCAGTCCATGTTGTGCCGTTCGCACGACGTCATGGCCGCCGTTTCATCTTCCAGGATGACAACGCAAGATGTCACAAGGCCAGGATCGTTACAGGTTACCTTCAACATCAGAACATCACCACATTACCTTGACCAGCACTGAGTCCCGACCCCTCCCCCATCGAGCATGTCTGGGACATGCTTGGACAGAGGTTACGTCAATGTCAACAACGTCCTGCCAATGTCCAAGAACTTGCTGCTGCGTTGCAACAGGAATGGGACAATCTGTACCAAAATGACCTTAGACGTCTCACTAGGAGTATGCCACGTCGGATCAATGCTTGTTTGGCAAACAGAGGAGGATTTACCCGTTACTGACTTTGTTGTGATGCTGTGGTAACTTTGCTGTTTGACCCCGGGTATCATTTTACCCTTATAATGGTCAGTCTGTGTCTTACTTAGTCTAACGATCATTTGGAATAAATCGATGAATATGAACTTCATTTCATTTTGTCATTTGTTTCTTCGTCAGTTTCATTAGGTGACTTTAATAACACTTAAAAATCAAATATCCCTTACTTTTTTTGAATATGAACTTCATTTCATTTTGTCATTTGTATCTTCGTCAGTTTCATTAGGTGACTTTAATAACACTTAAAAATCAAATATCCCTTACTTTTTTTGAATAGTATATGAACATAAAAACTAAAATAGGTGCAATAAATGTGAATTATGGTTAAAATAGGCCTTGCTGAAAGAAAAAAAATGCCATAATTGGCCTATGTCCACCCCTCTCTAACAAAAGGGTCACAGAATACAATTTTTACAAATTTGGAAATAGTTCAATGTTATCAATATCTCAAAGCTCAGAGGCACCATACAAATCTTTATTGCAATTCTGGTGCTGAATCAAGATGTCTGGACCTTTACATCAATTGCCTGAAAAATGAAGTCAAAATGGTAGTTATAACAGAGTTGACATCATAAAAGAGGCCTGAAAAGGATCAAAATTAACATTTTACTGTTCTATAAGTAACATAAATGCAACAAACACCACAAATCCTAGATTTCGATAAGAAAATATTGACCATTAAGCTAACATTTACACATCTACACCAGTTTTGTATCAGGGTATGGTCTTATTGGCCTGACATGTTTCAGGGTTCTAAGTTTGCCTTTAAACAAAAAAGATTAGAAATCCTTGAAATGTAGAAAATAACCATTTATTGGTGTAAAATAACATCCCTAACTGTAATTCAACAACAAATTTAATTGTCAACACAGGTGCAATTAGAACTCTCAAAACACATTAATAAAAAGGGGTGTGGTGGGCCATTTATAGCCTCTGTAAACAGAATGGTGGGGTGAAAAATGTCGATAAAGACTGGGATATTGCTTCCTTCACGAAGGAAATGCAAGAATTTGAAGGGAATGCAAGAATTTAATGTTTCAAAGAAGAAAAAATGCTTTTTTTGGCTAAATCGGTGGCCAAATTGAGCCAACCCCTGTTTTGAACATTTTGTATAAACCCATCTGCTGTATATTATTACTTCAGTGTTGTCAATTTTCAATTTTCTGCAGGAAAACTGCAGCTATTTCTAAACCTGACAAACTTATAGATCCCATCTAACTTACAATAGCAATGAAAATAAGGGGCATTTTTTAGAAATTTTGACTAATTTGAGTAGGCATGAAGGCATTAATTTCTACATCGAAATGGGTGAATTTGCAGATTTTTGGTGAATTTTCCTGATTTTTAGACAAAATTAGGTGAAATTACAACGTTGTTCACTTTATCTATCCTTTCTGAGACTAAAAACACCAAAATTGGACATAGAAATATTTTTCTTACTGTTAGAAATTAAATAAAAACTGAAAATTGATAAATTTGCAGTGAAATCACAATTTTTCTCCAAACTTTGTTTTTTGTTTTAAATTTAACCTTTTTTTAGTTTTTCTGTAGACAAAATACTTCATACCACAGATCACTAATTATTTCCCCATTGACTTCAATGTTAATTCTCGTCTCTTAGACCGGCTGTAACTTTTTCCCAAATATTCGTTGGATAGAACTCTTTCGGCCACAGATGGAGCAACATGTGGCAAACTCTTGCCCAAAAGCATGTATGAGGTTCTTCATGAAAAACTTGAGATACACAAGCTGGAAGTAGAGACAGCAAACCAGGCAATTGTCGCCCCCCCCCTTTCAACGTAACCAACCTCACAACTCTTGTATCCTTCCGCCTCAAAATCATGAATATTCACTAAAACCTGGCAGAAAATGTATTTTCAAACCCTTTTCTTCGATTCTACACCAAAAAGTAAACAAAAATCACCATGCAAAAGGGGGGAAAAAGGGAAAGGGAGAGAAAGACTAATAATAACTTGGCCCTACAATTTGTGGGTACCGGCGTAGAAATATTTAGTGATCTGTGTCCAAATACAAGAATTCCTCCCGATGGTCTCCCTTTACCCGAGTTTCTAATTCATGAAAAGGCCTCGTGATCAGTTAACACGCTCGGCAAACCTCGATAGATTTTGGAACCTACATCTAGTCTCGGCTATATGACGAATTCTACCATATTGGAACTATTTTAAAGGTCCCGGATGAAACATGACTGCGCCCATGGTGTCTTGGAACTACTTCAAAGGTCCCGGATGTAACATGGCATCGCCCATGCTGTTTTGTTTGTTTGTAATAGCGTCAAGTTTTCCTGTTAAAGTAAACCTGTAGCCGCATCGCAAATATATGGGCGTAGGTAAATATCACTTACTGTCATACAGCCGAGACTAGATGTAGGTTCCGGAATCTGTCGAGGTTTGCCGAGTGCAGGTAACACTGAGTTGAATTCACATATACACCAGGTTTCAGCAAGATTGATTGCGCCGTAGTGTGACATTTCTATAAATGAACCATCAACACGACGCGATTAAGGCTAGTTACATTCAATGAGAACAGAATTAAATATTTTGAGTATGTGCTTATGCTTTGGCCACACAATATTGGGATAATTTAACATCGCATGCTACAACACAATTCGTTAAATTATTATCATAAATAATTGCTCTATTAAGCTAAATCTATTTGTTATCGTTCTGAAACTTTTTGACCAGTATCTTCGTCTGTGATCTTGGCTACGAAAATAATTGAGACTTAAAACCCGTTTTGTCACCATAGCGAACAAAATTTTAACATCTACAAATCAAATTCACCCTCGGCCAACAGATACCCCCAATAATGGCTATTTTGATATGAAATTGAAATAGACACAAAACTTACTGCTGAGCAATAAAAAAACAGTATTCTTACCATTTCTGGTCCTTTCCATTCAAAACTTCAGGAAATAAGTGGCTGAGAAAATATTCATCCTCCATGCTTGTTGTTATATCAGGAGTCAGACTAGTAATTATTTGCCCATTGACTTCAATGTTAAATGCATGTAACATAACAGGCTGTAGTTTTTTCTCAACTTTCCGTTGGTTCCAATCTTTTTAGGCACAATGGGGACCACATTTGGCAATCTCATCATCATAAATTTGTAAGGGGTTGACCATTTAGATTTTTTGCTACGGGGATTTGAAGTTCACTGGGGTAAAAATCTCACTTCCGACACAATGATTGCTCCGCAGAAAGACATTTTACACCCCCTATCCCTCCGCTGTAATATCCTCAGTATTACCCAAAACTGCTATGAAATCTCAAATCTGATCCCTTTTCTCCAATTCTAGACCAAAAAGTCAATCTAAAAATGCAGGAAAAGGGGAGAAAAAAATTAAGGGAAAAATTGTCTATTATAGTCCATAAACTCGCTTGTCAAAAGCGCTCTTTATATGCATCTTTATGTCAATAACCGACTCCTTTATATTGTGTAATATGTTAGCCTGGAAAAATTGTCTAAACTCGCACTACATTCCCATCATGAAATAAGGGGAAATAATTACTAGTCTTAATGGCCACAGAACACTAATTATTGCCCCATTGACTTTAATGTTAATTCTCGTCTCTTAGGCCGGCTGTACCCTTTTTCCCAAATATTCGTTGGGAAAAACGCTTTCTGCCACAGATGGAGCAACATGTGGCAGACTCTTGCCCAAAAGCATGTATGAGGTTCTTCATGAAAAACTTGAGATAGACAAGCTGGAAGTAGAGACAGCAAACCTTGCAATTTTCGGCCCTCCCTTTCAACGTAACCAACCTCACAACTCTTGTATCCTTCCGCCTCAAAATCATGAATATTCACCAAAACCTGGCAGAAAATGTATTTTCAAACCCTTTTCTTCGATTCTACACCAAAAATTCAACAAAAATCGCCATGCAAAAGGGGGAAAAAGGAAAGGGAGAGAAGGACTAAAAATAACTTTCGCCCTTGTTTCGTGGGTGACTGCCCAGGAATATTTGGTGATCTGTGTCCTATATGGACTAAGACTAGTAATTATTTCCCCTTATTCAAATGGACTAAGACTAGTAATTATTTCCCCTTATTTCATGATGGACGAATGTTGCGCGAGTTATAAATAGACAATTTTTCCCTTATTTTTTTCTCCCCTCTTCCTGCATTTTTGGGTTGACTTTTTGGTCTAGAATTGGAGAAAAGGCATCACATTTTCAATTTCATAGCAGTTTTGGGTAATACTGAGGATATTACAGCGGAGGGATAAGGGGGTGTAAAATGTCTTTCTGCGGAGCAATCATGGTGTCGGAAGTGAGATTTTTACCCCAGTGAACTTCAAATCCCCGTAGCAAAAAATCTAAATGGTCAACCCCCTACAAATTTATGATGAGGAGATTGCCAAATGTGGTCTCCATTGTGCCTATAAAGATTGGAACCAACGGAATGTTGAGCAAAATACAAGAATTCCTCCCGATGGTCTCCCTTTACCCGAGTTTCTAATTCATGAAAAGGCCTCGTGATCAGTTAACACACTCGGCAAACCTCGGTAGATTCTGGAACCTACATCTAGTCTCGGCTGTATGACGAATTCTACCATATTGGAACTATTTTATAGGTCCCGGATGAAAGTCTACCTCAAAGGTCCCGGATGTAACATGGCATCGCCCATGCTGTTTTGTTTGTTTGTAATAGCGCCAAGTTTTCCCGTTAAAGTAAACCGGTAGCCGCATCGCAAATGTATGGGCGTAGGTACATATCACTTACTGTCATACAGCCGAGACTAGATGTAGGTTCCGGAATCTGTCGAGGTTTGCCGAGTGCAGGTAACACTGAGTTGAATTCACATATACACCAGGTTTCAGCAAGATTGATTGCGCCTTAGTGTGACATTTCTATAAATGAACCATCAACACGACGCGATTAAGGCTAGTTACATTCAATGAGAACAGAATTACATATTTTGAGTATGTGCTAATGCTTTGGCCACACAATATTGGGATAATTTAACATCGCATGCTACAACACACTTCGTTAAATTATTATCATAAATAATTGCTCTATTAAGCTAAATCTATTTGTCATCGTTAAATGAAACTTTTTCACCGGTATCTTCGTCTGTGATCTTGGCTACGAAAATAATCAATGAATACCTTTTGTTAAAACTCCAAAGATTGATAACTTCGCTCGAATTATAGTAACTTGAATAAGATTTTCAATACATTCATTTGCATTATCTATGATCTATGTTTGAACTATTATTGCGAGAACAGCCAGCTTTTTACCTAAATCTTAAATAATGCCCCACGAAGAGTCCAAAGAAAGAAGCCATACGCCCTTTAAATCCGTTCCATTCTTTTCTAGTCTTACTAATAAGACTCACTGGCTCGTAAGCTTGAAACAGTTAAATCTTGCTTGGAATCCGTTCAGTTTGTTATACAAGTTTGGTGCCCCCGTGAGTATGGTCCTGGGTTCGACCGAGAAATGTATTTCCAGATTTTACAGCATGGTTTTCCACTGTGAGAGGTTCAATATGGTGGTGGGGGGCAAGGTAAAGCTTCTAGAATATCATAATATTTAACGGGCCAATCCCGACAATTTTGTATAGAACAAAACTGGTTAATATACCTTGAGACCGGTGTTTGGATAAAACCAGATTTTTATTTCATAAAAATAATGTGTAGGTGAAATGAAGACCGGTGCTTAGATAAACATGATTTTTTTTTTTTCAAAAAAAAATAATGTGTAGGTGAAAGTTACCTTTCGTATCAAGTACAGCCCATGGGTACTTCATTGTATATACCCCTAAAGGAACTTCGATCGATTATCAAGTCACCCAACGACTTACATGTCCGGATAAGCAGTTTTAACTTTCACGTCCAACTGACTCATTACACCATTCCTCTATTTTTTGGCGCTTAATTTTCATACGTACTCAAACTATTATGTTTGAGACTGTTCAAATCTCTATAGTCCCTATTATGTCCCAGCTCATGACGGTTACATTACAACTATAGGTCTACAGGCCAAATGATATAAACTGCAAACTAAAGGTTGATACAATGCCAACGGGGAGCATCTACTGAGTTTTCTGGCAAATAAAACTGGATACCAACAGTCTGTGAGGTGTTGTAAGGTGTTCTAGAACAAGTAAACATACTAATATTATGTTTCATGCCACGTTAATAAGATTACATATGTCTAATGGTGCAAAATATAGCTTCCATGCATTTTTATTTATCTTGCATAAGAGCTTAAAATAAGCTGCCCACCATATCAGATTGTTACCGCTGGTAAAGAGCAAACTTCAGCATATGTGACCTGGTCAAGTCCCACAACATCAGGCGGAAAGGGTTGGTACAGGTTTGTGTTACTGTTTTTAATCATTCCAAGAAATATTGAAGACCAAAGAGGTGAATAAAACTTGACAATGATTGCACATGCAAATAATCGGTGTTATTGTCACTTACATGAGCACAGAGGTCGACTTGTGGTCATACTCCTTGTCACCTGCAATCGTAGGATCGAACACATGCAGTGACCTCTTTAAGTAAAACGCCATCATGTTGTAATGAAACTAAGCTCAGCCCGGTTACCCAGCTCAGCGAAAATCTGCCAATACTCTATAACTAATTGACGCAAGGTATCGCCTGACGATACAGATACGTGCATATGGATGGGAAATATTTCTCATGCCAAAAGTTTCTATTATATAACCACAACGCACATGTCCATGTTAAAATGTAAACGTATGTAAATGGCATTTTACTTTACGGGTACGGAGCAACATATTTTACGAAGCTCTTAAAATATCGCAAAGTTTAAAAATTATATTCGATCATATTTTAATCCGTAATCTATTGGTTAGTTTCATGAATTCTGTGGCTTTGATTACATGTACATCCTTTTTATACGGTATCGCTTTAGTGCAGTATCGCAGTGTGGTGGACCTGGGAAGGGTATGCTTCAGGCTGGAAGTTACGAAATTAAATATAAAGTCAGTGATTCAAGAACATGGAAGTTTTGTTCCTTTAGAATTACAGTAAATGGTAAGTAAATCCAGTTACGCGAACGTGCGCTCTATATATTTTTTCCAGATGTCTTTATTTTTTTATTGTGCGCAAATACTTATTTTAGATATATGTTGCATCGCAGGATTCTCTTTATATATTAGTGTGTACTTAAACATCCCACTCGGATCCCACAAGAACTAACAAGGGCGGGTTTTTTTATATTATATTGCAAAATATAACGGACAAGGAGCGACCTGTTTAAACAGTGTCAAAATTTCAATTATCTATAATTTTGTCAATTCTTTATGCGAAATCATTTTCATTTTGGATATCATGTACAGACTTAACATATGTTTCATCATGGGCCACCTGATACAGTGCTTAGTGCGCTTTGACAAAATATGCTTGTATCAGTGATTAGTAGGACCGATTTTGTCAAAATTTAAATAAGGCAGTGGCTAAATACCACGCTCCAAAATACCACGCTCGTCCCTATTGCTTCTATGCAAATGTAACGTGGTACGAGATTTTGGTACCACGTTCTTTTTAATTATGGTGATTTTACCCTTTTAAAAGCTAATTTTGGAAATTACATTAATTATTTAAATAATTTCAATGTTTTATTCTATTTATAGATCATATTTACACTTGATATTTAATATAATACAATTCAATCAGTCGGTTAAAATAATCGCCATTAATATACGGTGTACACGTTATTGTTACCTATTTAAAAAGGCCCCACGTGGTATATTGCACTACTGCGTAGATATACTAAAACGTAGCAGTTAAAAACGTGGTATAATAAAGAATGAGAATGACACGAAAGAACAGTGAGTTGATAAGTAAAAAGAACGTGGTACAATAGAATCTGAGGCTGAGATAACAGTGCCAAGTTCATTTACTGTTTCTATGCAAACGAAACGTGGTACGCGACTTTGACTTATTTTAAATTATATCATGCTTATTTTTCAAATTATTTTGATTATTTAATCCATTTTGTTGTTTTATAGGCCCTATTTTCACTTTATGTTTAAATAAATTACAATACAAATAGCCGATCGGCCCGTCAATTACCATACTGTTAACAATATTGTGTAAAACAAACTTCTTGATATATTAGATTCCGAAGCGGGGATAACCCAATCAACCCCACATTACTGCTTCTGTACAATTGAAACGTGGTACGCGACTTTGGTACCACGTCCTTTTTAATTATTGGGATTTACATTATTTGAAGCAAATTTTCCAAATTGTAATGATTATATATTCCATACAAACGTGGTATAATAGAATCCGAGACTGGTATAATCGTACCACGCTCGTCTTATGTGTTCTATCCAAACGGAATATGGTGCGCGACTTCGGTAAATAAAGGAGTGGTATACTAGAATCAGAGACTGGGATAACCGTGACACACATGAAACGTGGTGCGCGACTTCGGTACAAAAAAACGTGGTATAATAGATTCAGAGACAGGGATAATCATACCACGCTCGCCTTACTGTTTTTTTTTTTAAAAACGGAACACGGTACGCAACTTCGGTTCAAAAACGTGGTATAATAGAATACGAGACTCAGATAATCGTACTGCTTCTATACAAACGGAACGTGGTGCGCGACATCGGATTCTATTATACCACCTTTTTAAACCTAAGAAGCGTACCAGTATACGGCCTATAAAACATCAAAATGGATTAAATTATCAACATTATTTTAAAAATAAGCCAAATTGGTATACTAGAATCAGAGACTGGGATAACCGTGGCACGCTCGCCTTATACTGGCTCTATACAAACGGAACGTGGTACGCGACTTTGGTACAATAGAAACTTGGTATAATAGAATCCGAGACTGAGATAATCATACCACGCTCGCCTTACTGGTTCTATATGAACATAACGTGGTACCAAAGTCGCGTACCACGTCCCGTTTGCATACAACTAGTAAGACTTAGGTCCAAAAAACGTGGTATAATAGACTCCAAAACTGAGATAATCGTACCACGCTCGCCTTACTGGTTCTATACAAGCGGAACGTGGTACGCGACTTCGGTTCAAAAACGTGGTATAATAGAATCCGAAACTGAGATAATCATACCACGCTCGCGTTACTGGTTCTATACAAACGGAACGTGTTATAATAGATTCAGAGACTGGGATAATCATACCACGCTCGCCTTACTGGTTTTTTAAAAAAACGGAACGCGGTACGCAACTTCGGTTCAAAAACGTGGTATAATAGAATACGAGACTGAAATAATCGTACTGGTTCTATACAAACGGAACGTGGTGCGCGACATCGGATTCTATTATACCACCTGTTTCTTTAAAACACGGAACGCGGTACGCAACTTCGGTTCAAAAACGTGGTATACTAGAATCAGAGACTGGGATAACCGTGGCACGTTCGCCTTATACTGGCTCTATACAAACGGAACGTGGTACGCGACTTCGGTACAATTGAAACTTGGTATAATAGAATCCGAGACTGAGATAATCATACCACGATCGCCTTACTGGTTCTATATGAACGGAACGTGGTACCAGAGTCGCGTACCACGTCCCGTTTGCATAGAACTAGTAAGACTTTGGTCCAAAAAACGTGGTATAATAGAATCCGAAACTGAGATAATCGTACCACGCTCGCCTTACTGGTTCTATACAAACGGAACGTGGTACGCAAATTCGGTTCAAACACGTGGCATAATAGAATCCGAAACTGAGATAATCATACCACACTCGCCTTACTGGAACGTGGTACGCAACTTCGGTTCAAAAACGTGGTATAATAGAATCCTAAACTGAGATAATCATACCACGCTCGCGTTACTGGTTCTATACAAACGGAACGTGGTATAATAGATTCAGAGACTGAGATAATCATACCACGCTCGCCTTACTGGTTTTTTAAAAAAACGGAACGCGGTACGCAACTTCGGTTCAAAAACGTGGTATAATAGAATACGAGACTGAAATAATCGTACTGGTTCTATACAAACGGAACGTGGTGCGCGACATCGGATTCTATTATACCACCTTTTTAAACCTAAGAAGCGTACCAGTATACGGCCTATAAAACATCAAAATCGATTAAATTATCAACATAATTTCAAAAATAAGCTAAATTGGTATACTAGAATCAGAGACTGGGATAACCGTGGCACGCTCGCCTTATACTGGCTCTATACAAACGGAACGGGGTACGCGACTTCGGTACAATATTAACTTGGGAGAATAGAATCCGAGACTGAGATAATCATACCACGCTCGCCTTACTACGTCTATATGAACGGAACGTGGTACCAGAGTCGCGTACCACGTACCGTTTGTATAGAACTAGTAAGACTTCGGTCCAGAAAAACGTGGCATAATAGAATCCGAAACTGAGATAATCGTACCACGCTCGCCTTACTGGTTCTATACAAACGGAACGCGGTACGCAACTTCGGTTCAAAAACGTGGTATAATAGAATACAAGACTGAAATAATCGTACTGGTTCTATACAAACGGAACGTGGTGCGCGACATCGGATTCTATTATACCACCTTTTTAAACCTAAGAAGCGTACCAGTATACGGCCTATAAAACATCAAAATCGATTAAATTATCAACATAATTTCAAAAATAAGCCAAATTGGTATACTAGAATCAGAGACTGGGATAACCGTGGCACGCTCGCCTTATACTGGCTCTATACAAACGGAACGGTGTACGCGACTTCGGTACAATATTAACTTGGTATAATAGAATCCGAGACTGAGATAATCATACCACGCTCGCCTTACTACGTCTATATGAACGGAACGTGGTACCAGAGTCGCGTACCACGTCCCGTTTGTATAGAACTAGTAAGACTTCGGTCCAGAAAAACGTGGCATAATAGAATCCGAAACTGAGATAATCGTACCACGCTCGCCTTACTGGTTCTATACAAACGGGACGTGGTACGCGACTTCGGTTCAAAAACGTGGTATAAAAAAATCCGAAACTGAGATAATCATACCACGCTCGCGTTACTGGTTCTATGCAAACGGAACGTGGTATAATAGATTCAGAGACTGGGATAATCATACCACGCTCGCCTTACTGTTTTTTTAAAAAAACGGAACGCGGTACGCAACTTCGGTTCAAAAACGTGGTATACTAGAATCAGAGACTGGGATAACCGTGGCACGCTCGCCTAATACTGGCTCTATACAAACGGAACGTGGTACGCGACTTCGGTACAATAGAAACTTGGTATAATAGAATCCGAGGCTGAGATAATCATACCACGCTCGCCTTACTGGTTCTATATGAACGGAACGTGGTACCAAAGTCGCGTACCACGTCCCGTTTGCATAGAACTAGTAAGACTTAGGTCCAAAAAACGTGGTATAATAGAATCCGAAACTGAGATAATCGTACCACGCTCGCCTTACTGGTTCTATACAAACGGAACGTGGTACGCGACTTCGGTTCAAAAACGTGGTATAATAGAATACAAGACTGAAATAATCGTACTGGTTCTATACAAACGGAACGTGGTGCGCGACATCGGATTCTATTATACCACCTTTTTAAACATAAGAAGCGTACCAGTATACGGCCTATAAAACATCAAAATCGATTAAATTATCAACATAATTTCAAAAATAAGCCAAATTGGTATACTAGAATCAGAGACTGGGATAACCGTGGCACGCTCGCCTTATACTGGCTCTATACAAACGGAACGGTGTACGCGACTTCGGTACAATATTAACTTGGTATAATAGAATCCGAGACTGAGATAATCATACCACGCTCGCCTTACTACGTCTATATGAACGGAACGTGGTACCAGAGTCGCGTACCACGTCCCGTTTGTATAGAACTAGTAAGACTTCGGTCCAGAAAAACGTGGCATAATAGAATCCGAAACTGAGATAATCGTACCACGCTCGCCTTACTGGTTCTATACAAACGGGACGTGGTACGCGACTTCGGTTCAAAAACGTGGTATAAAAAAATCCGAAACTGAGATAATCATACCACGCTCGCGTTACTGGTTCTATGCAAACGGAACGTGGTATAATAGATTCAGAGAATGGGATAATCATACCACGCTCGCCTTACTGTTTTTTTAAAAAAACGGAACGCGGTACGCAACTTCGGGACGGGACGTGGTACGCGACTTCGGTTCAAAAACGTGGTATAAAAAAATCCGAAACTGAGATAATCATACCACGCTCGCGTTACTGGTTCTATGCAAACGGAACGTGGTATAATAGATTCAGAGACTGGGATAATCATACCACGCTCGCCGCATTGTTTTTTTTAAAAAACGGAACGCGGTACGCAACTTCGGTTCAAAAACGTGGTATACTAGAATCAGAGACTGGGATAACCGTGACACGCTCGCCTAATACTGGCTCTATACAAACGGAACGTGGTACGCGACTTCGGTACAATAGAAACTTGGTATAATAGAATCCGAGGCTGAGATAATCATACCACGCTCGCCTTACTGGTTCTATATGAACGGAACGTGGTACCAAAGTCGCGTACCACGTCCCGTTTGCATAGAACTAGTAAGACTTAGGTCCAAAAAACGTGGTATAATAGAATCCGAAACTGAGATAATCGTACCACGCTCGCCTTACTGGTTCTATACAAACGGAACGTGGTACGCGACTTCGGTTCAAAAACGTGGTATAATAGAATACAAGACTGAAATAATCGTACTGGTTCTATACAAACGGAACGTGGTGCGCGACATCGGATTCTATTATACCACCTTTTTAAACATAAGAAGCGTACCAGTATACGGCCTATAAAACATCAAAATCGATTAAATTATCAACATAATTTCAAAAATAAGCCAAATTGGTATACTAGAATCAGAGACTGGGATAACCGTGGCACGCTCGCCTTATACTGGCTCTATACAAACGGAACGGTGTACGCGACTTCGGTACAATATTAACTTGGTATAATAGAATCCGAGACTGAGATAATCATACCACGCTCGCCTTACTACGTCTATATGAACGGAACGTGGTACCAGAGTCGCGTACCACGTCCCGTTTGTATAGAACTAGTAAGACTTCGGTCCAGAAAAACGTGGCATAATAGAATCCGAAACTGAGATAATCGTACCACGCTCGCCTTACTGGTTCTATACAAACGGGACGTGGTACGCGACTTCGGTTCAAAAACGTGGTATAAAAAAATCCGAAACTGAGATAATCATACCACGCTCGCGTTACTGGTTCTATGCAAACGGAACGTGGTATAATAGATTCAGAGACTGGGATAATCATACCACGCTCGCCTTACTGTTTTTTTAAAAAAACGGAACGCGGTACGCAACTTCGGGACGGGACGTGGTACGCGACTTCGGTTCAAAAACGTGGTATAAAAAAATCCGAAACTGAGATAATCATACCACGCTCGCGTTACTGGTTCTATGCAAACGGAACGTGGTATAATAGATTCAGAGACTGGGATAATCATACCACGCTCGCCTTACTGTTTTTTTAAAAAAACGGAACGCGGTACGCAACTTCGGTTCAAAAACGTGGTATACTAGAATCAGAGACTGGGATAACCGTGGCACGCTCGCCTAATACTGGCTCTATACAAACGGAACGTGGTACGCGACTTCGGTACAATAGAAACTTGGTATAATAGAATCCGAGGCTGAGATAATCATACCACGCTCGCCTTACTGGTTCTATATGAACGGAACGTGGTACCAAAGTCGCGTACCACGTCCCGTTTGCATAGAACTAGTAAGACTTAGGTCCAAAAAACGTGGTATAATAGAATCCGAAACTGAGATAATCGTACCACGCTCGCCTTACTGGTTCTATACAAACGGAACGTGGTACGCGACTTCGGTTCAAAAACGTGGTATAATAGAATCCGAAACTGAGATAATCATACCTCGCTCGCGTTACTGGTTCTATACAAACGGAACGTGGTATAATAGATTCAGAGACTGGGATAATCATACCACGCTCGCCTTACTGTTTTTTTTAAAAAACGGAACGCGGTACGCAACTTCGGTTCAAAAACGTGGTATACTAGAATCAGAGACTGGGATAACCGTGGCACGCTCGCCTTATACTGGCTCTATACAAACGGAACGTGGTACGCGACTTCGGTACAATAGAAACTTTGTATAATAGAATCCGAGACTGAGATAATCATACCACGCTCGCCTTACTGGTTCTATATGAACGGAACGTGGTACCAGAGTCGCGTACCACGTCCCGTTTGTATAGAACTAGTAAGACTTTGGTCCAAAAAACGTGGCATAATAGAATCCGAAACTGAGATAATCGTACCACGCTCGCCTTACTGGTTCTATACAAACGGAACGTGGTACTCGACTTCGGTTCAAAAACGTTGTATAATAGAATCCGAAACTGAGATAATCATACCACGCTCGCGTTACTGGTTCTATACAAACGGAACGTGGTATAATAGATTCAGAGACTGGGATAATCATACCACGCTCGCCTTACTGGTTTTTTTAAAAAACGGAACGCGGTACGCAACTTCGGTTCAAAAAAGTGGTATACTAGAATCAGAGACTGGGATAACCGTGGCACGCTCGCCTTACACTGGCTCTATACAAACGGAACGTGGTACGCGACTTCGGTACAATAGAAACTGAGATAATCATACCACGCTCGCCTTACTGGTTTTATATGAACGGAACGTGGTACCAAAGTCGCGTTCCACGTCCCGTTTGCATAGAACTAGTAAGACTTAGGTCCAAAAAACGTGGTATAATAGAATCCGAAACGGAGATAATCGTACCACGCTCGCCTTACTGGTTCTATACAAGCGGAACGTGGTACGCGACTTCGTTTCAAAAACGTGGTATAAGACTTAGGTCCAAAAAACGTGGTATAATAGAATCCGAAACTGAGATAATCGTACCACGCTCGCCTTACTGGTTCTATACAAACGGAACGTGGTAGGCGACTTCGGTTCAAAAACGTTATATAATAGAATCCGAAACTGAGATAATCATACCACGCTCGCGTTACTGGTTCTATACAAACGGAACGTGGTATAATAGATTCAGAGACTGGGATAATCATACCACGCTCGCCGCATTGTTTTTTTTAAAAAACGGAACGCGGTACGCAACTTCGGTTCAAAAACGTGGTATACTAGAATCAGAGACTGGGATAACCGTGACACGCTCGCCTTATACTCGCTCTATACAAACGGAACGTGGTACGCGACTTCGGTACAATAGAAACTTGGTATAATAGAATCCGAGACTGAGATAATCATACCACGCTCGACTTACTGGTTCTATATGAACGGAACGTGGTACCAAAGTCGCGTACCACGTCCCGTTTGCATAGAACTAGAAAGACGTGCGTGGCATGATTATCCCAGTCTGGGATTCTATTATACCACCTTTTTGAACCGAAGTCGTGTACCACGTTCCGTTTGTATAGAACCAGTAATTTGAGCGTGGTACGATTATCGCAGTCTCTGCTTCTATTATACATTGTACCACGTTTTTTGTAGAATCCGAGACTGAGATGATCGTACCACGCTCGCCTTACTGGTTCTATACAAACGGAACGTGGTACGATCATCTCAGTTTCGGATTCTTACACGATCATTTTAGTCTCGTATTCTATTACATCACGTTTTTGAACCGAAGTCGCGTACCACGTTCCGAGCGTGGTACGATTATCTCAGTCCTGGATTCTATTATAAAACATTTTTTGTACCGAAGTCGCGTACCACGTCCCGTTTGTACAGAACCAGTAAGGCGAGTGAAGTACGATTATCACATTCTCGGATTCTAGTTCGGTACCACGTCCTTTTCATTTATAGGGATTTAGCATTATATGTAGTACATTTTTTAAAATTATTTAATCCATGATTATCTGTTTCGGAGCGTGGTACGGTTATCTCGGTCTCGGATTCCATTATACCACGTTTTGTTTAACTATCAACTCAAGGTACTCTCGTATCATCCACGTATTTTATTATGCCCCGTTTTACTTGCCACGTTTTATTTCATATCTACCCACTATACCACAAGGCTTTTTTTTATATGGGGTACAGTATATGGCCTATAAAGGCACCGAAATGGATTAAATTATTAACATAATTTGAAACATAAGCCAAAGTCGCGTACCACGTTTCGTTTTTGTAGATGGAGAAAGTCGAGTGAGGTACTGATATGCACGTTTTAATTAGCCGAGTCGGAGCACAACAGTAGGACGTTAAACCCCATTTCATTTCATTTCCAATATACCACGTAGAGTCTTTCTAAATAGGGAATAGTTTATTAACTTTTACTCAGTATTAGATTGAACATAAAGTGTAAATGTGGCCTATAAAAACATCAAAATGGATTAAATAATCAAAATTTACTACATATAATGCTAAATCCCTATAAATAAAAAGGACATGGTACCGAACTAGAATATACAAACGGGACGTGGTACGCGACTTCGGTACAAAAAATGTTTTATAATAGAATCAAAGACTGAGATAACCGTACCACACTCGCCTTACTGGTTCTATACAAACGGAACGTGGTACGCGACTTCGGTTCAAAAACGTTGTATAATAGAATCCGAGAGTGAGATAATCGTACTGGTTCTATACAAACGGAACATGGTGCGCCACTTTAGTTCAAAAAACGTGGTATAATAGAATCAGAGACTGAGATAATCGTACCACGCTCGCCTTACTGGTTCTATGCAAACGGGACGTGGTACGCGACTTCGGTTAAAAAAACGTGGTATAATAGAATCAGAGACTGAGATAATCGTACCAAGCTCGCCTTACTTGTTCTATAACGGAACGTACATGGTACGAAACTTGGATTCAAAAACGTGGTATTACAGAACCCGAGACTGAGATAATCGTACTGGTTCTATAAAAAGGGAACGTGTTGCGCGACTTCGATGCAAAATCTTACCATAATCTTACCACGCTCGCCTTACTGGTTCTATACAAATGGAACGTGGTACGCGACTTCGGTTCAAAAAACGTGGTATAATAGAATCAGAGACTGAGATAATCGTACCACGCTCGCCTTACTGGTTCTATACAAACGGAACGTGGGACGCGACTTCGGTTCAAAAAACGTGGTATAATAGAATCAGGGACTGAGATAATCGTACCACGCTCACCTTACAGGTTCTATACAACCGGAACGTGGTAAGCGACTTCGGTAGTATAGTATAGAATCCGAGACTGAGATAATCGTACCAAGCTCGCCTTACTGGTTCTATACACACGGAATGTGGTACGAAACCTGGATTCAAAAACGTGGTATAATAGAATCCGAGACTGAGATAATCGTACTGGTTCTATAAAATGTGAACGGGTTGCGCGACTTCGATGCAAAAAACGTGGTATAAAAGAATCCGAGAATGAGATAATCGTACCATACTTGCTTTACAGGTTCTATACAAACAGGGCGTGGTACGCGACTTCGGTACAAAAAATGTTTTATAATAGAATCCGAGAATGAGATAATCGTACCACCCTCGCCTTACTGGTTCTTTACAAACGGAACACGGTACGCAACTTCGGTTCAAAAACGTGGTATAATAGAATCCGAGACTGAGATAATCGCACCACGATCGTCTAACTGGGTCTAGAAAAACGTGGCCCGCGACTTCGATACAAAAAAATGTTGTATAATAGAATCCGAAACTGATATAATCGTACTACGCTCATTTTACGTGTTCTATACAAATGGAACGTGGTATGCGACTTCGGTACGAAAAAGGGTGGTATAATAGAATTCGAGACTGAGATAACCGTACAACGCTCATCCTACTGGTTCTATACAAATGAAAAGTTATACGCGACTTCGGTAAAAAAAAGAGTGGTATTCTAGAATCAGAGACTGGGATAACCGTGGCACGCTCGCCTTGTACCGGTTCTGTACAAACGAAACGTGGTACGCGACTTCAGTTCAAAAACGTGGTATAATAGAATCCGAGACAGAGATAACCGTATAACGCTCATTCTACTGGTTCTATACAAACGAAAAGTTATACGCGACTTCGGTAAAAAAAAAGAGTGGTATACTAGAATCAGAGACTGGGATAACCGTGGCACGCTCGCCTTGTACTGGTTCTATACAAACGGAACGTGGTACGCGACTTCGGTACAAAAAAGAAACGTGGTATAATAGAATCCGAGACAGAGATAACCGTACCACGCTGGCTTTACTACTTTTATACAAACGAAACGTGGTACGCGAATTTGTCGTATTTCTCAAATTATGTTGATTATTTAATCCAGTGATATAATAGAATCAGTGACTGAGATAACCGTGCCACGCTCGCCCTATACTGGTTCTATACAAATGGAACGTGGTACGCGACTTCGGTACAAATGTAAATCCCTATAAATAAAGGGGCTCAATCGCTAATATCTGGGACCTCGACATTAACACAAATGGGTCGCAACGCATATATTAATGTAATATGAATGAAAATAAACTGATTTACATTCAATCGTTTCTGTTTTTACAGTAATTTCTAATCAGTTAGGTTCGGCGAAATCGAATGGCAATCTCTAGCGTCTGGTTATATCAGTCTACGTCGATTACGTTTATTGCACATGTTCTCCAGATAAGAATATGCGGTCACCGTTCAACATGACTTGTGGAATAAGTCTAGCCTCGTTCTTCGAGTCCCTAGTTACAAATGGCACTGAAACGCATTATGTTACACGATAATTTATTTTATCATAAAGTGTAAATATGGCCTATAGTTAAAACATCAAAATGGATTAAATAATCCACACAATTTGCAAAATCTGCTTCGGATAATGTAAAATCTCTATAATTAAAAAAAGACGTGGTACCAAAGCCGAGTACCACGTTTCAATTGTATATGAGAAGTAAGGCGAGCATAACACGTTTCAGTTGTATAGAAGTAGTAAGCCGGGTGTGGTAGGGTTATCTCAGTATCGGTTTCTAGTTACCGTTATTTTGGTTGCGGGTTCTAGTTTACCACGTTTTTGTACCCAAGTCGCGTACCACGTTTCGTTTGTATAGAGCCTGTCAGGCAAGCGTAGTACGGTTATCTCCGTCTCGGATTCTATTATACCACGTTTTTTTGTACCGAAGTCATGTACACCGTTCCGTTTGTATAGAATCAGTAAGACGAGCGTGGTACTGTTACGATTGTCTCAGTACATTTATTAGTATCCCTATGGTCATAAAGTGTAAATATGGCCTATAGTATAAAACATGAAAATGTATGAAATAATTAACACAATTTGCAAAATCTGCTTTGAATAATGTATAAATCTCTATAATTAAAAAAAGACGTGGCACCAATTAGCCTAGTACCACGTTTCAATTGCATATGAGAAGTAAGGCGAGCATAATGCGTTTTAGTTGTATAGAAGTAGTAAGCCGGGCGTGGTACGGTTATCTCAGAATCGGTTTCTAGTTACCGTTATCTTGCTCTCCGTTTCTAGTTTACCACGTTTTTGTACCGAAGTCGCGTACCACGTTTCGTTTGTACAGAACCTGCCAGGCGAGCATGGTACGGTTATCTCTGTCTCAGTTTCTATTATACCACGTTTTTTGTACCGATGTCGCGTACATTTGTATAGAACCAGTATACGGCGAGCGTGCTACGGTTATCACAGTCTCTGATTCTAGTATACCACGTTTTTTGTACCGAAGTGGCCTATAAAACATCAAAATGGATCAAATAATCAACACAATTTGCAAAATCTGCATCGAAAAATGTAAAATCCCTATTATTAAAAAGGACGTGGTACCAAAGCCGCGTACCACGTTTCAATTGTATAAGAGAAGTAGAGCTAGTTTACCACGTTTCAGTTGTATAAAAGTGGTAAGCCGGGCGTGGTTATCCCAGTCTTTGGTTCTAATTACGGTTATCTCAGTCTTGGATTCTATTTTACCACTTTTCTTGTATCGAAGTCGCGCACCACGTTCCGTTTGTGTACAACCAGTAGGCGAGCGTACCATGGTTATACCAGTCACTGATTCTAGTATACCACCTTTTTTTTTTACCGAAGTCACGTACAACGTTCCGTTTATGTATAGAACAAGTAAGGCGAGCGTGGTACGATTATTTCAGTCTCGGATTCTATTATACCACGTTTTTGAACCCAAGTTTTGTACCACGTTCCGTTTGTATAGAACAAGTAAGGCGAGCTTGGTACGATTATCTCAGTCTCTGATTCTATTACACCACGTTTTTTTAACCGAAGTCGCGTACCACGTCCCGTTTGCATAGAACCAGTAAGGCGAGCGTGGTGCGATTATCTCAGTCTCTGATTCTATTATACCACGTTTTTTTTAACTGAAGTGGCGCACCATGTTCCGTTTGTATAGAACCAAAGTCGCGTACAACGTTCCGTTTGTATAGAATCAGCAAGGCGAGTGTCGTACGGTTGTCTGTCTTGGATTCAATTTTACCACGATTCTTTTTTACCGAAGTCGGGTACCACGTTCCGGTTTTATAGATCCAGCAAGGCGAGCGTGGTACGGTTATCTCAGCATCGGATTCTATTATACCACTTTTGTTTAACTATATTCGACTCAAGGCACTCTCGTATAATCCACATATTTTATTATACCCCGTTTTACTTGCCACGTTTTATTTCATATCTACCCAATATACCACGTAGGGTCTTTTTAAATCGGATACAGTATATGGCCTATAAAAACATCAAAATGATCCAATTTGAAAAATGAGCCAAAGTCGCGTACCACGCTTCGTTTTTGTAGACAGAGAAAGTCGAGCGAGGTACTGTTATGCCCGTTTTCATTAGCCCGATCGGAGCGGAACAGTAGGACGTTAAACCCCATTTCATTTCATTTCCAATATACCACGTTGGGTCTTTTTAAATTTACACAGTATTATTACCGATCGGTTATCTGTATTGTAATTAATTTTAGCATAAAGTGTAAATATGGCCTATAAAAACATCAAAATGGATTAAATAATCAACATAATTTAAAAAATTTACTACAAATAATGTAAAATCTCTATAAATAAAAGGGACGTGGTACCGAAGTCGCGTACCACGTTCCGTTTGTATAGCACTAGCAAGGCGAACGTGGTACGGTTATCTCGGCCCCGGAATACCACTTTTTTTACTGTCAACTTATCGCCCTTTCTTATCGCCCCTATACAGGATTATACAACGTTAGTTTTTACCTTCCGAGTTTTGTTTCATATCTATGCATAGTCGCATACCTAATATTCCAATATACCACGTAGGGTCTTTTTGAATAGGGTATAATAACGGTTACACCGTATTATAAACCGTATAGTATAGGTACGGCTCGATGCATTAACCGACCGATCGGCTATCTGTATTGTAATTTATTTTAAGATTAAGTGTAAATATCACCAATAAAAACATCAAAATTAATTAAATGATCAACATAATTTGCAAAATTAGCTTTATATAATGTAAAATCCGGTTAAATCCCTATAATTAAATAGAAAGTGGTACCGAAAAAGCGTACCACGTTTCGTGTGTATAGAAGCAGTAAGGCGAGCGTGGTATTTTGAAGCGTGGTATTTAGCCGCTGCCTTTAAATAATCCATGTATTTTTGGCAATTTTTTTTATGATTTTCAATAAGTGGGAACGACGCTGAATCGCTCCCGGTGTTGGTCGAGAAGTTCACCGGAATTTTCCAGCGTGGTTTCCTCTTGCCAGTCGTGCAGAGCGGATGGCCTAACAAGAACAGCTGTCTATTCGTTCGGATGGGACAAAAATTCGAGGTCTCGTGCACTTTGTCGTGTACGTAAATGATCCCTTAGCAGTTGGAATTCGATATAAGAGAATACCGTAGCGCCGCTGTCCGAGCAAAACTTCCTTCGTAGCACACGGAGAACAGTAGGACGTTAAAACCCCATTCCATTTCATTAACACTCTTTCGATTCTTGACAGCGATCATTACAAACTATCCTATCTGATATAAAATAAATCCATACGTTACTTGTTGTCCTTGGGCGTCTTTGAATGATAACTCTCAAGACATCACACTCAAAGATCACGACCATGGTCAGACGTGGGTGAAAAACATTGATTTTACTTAAAGTTAACAGTAGATAGTGCCAAAGATGGTGTGCCTTGTAGATAATATTTTTATTTGTATTTCTCTTAAAATAATTTCACAGTTCATAAATGTGATTATCCGGTTCGACCATCAAATGGAAAGGTCACATGTAAAACGTACAACAATGATGTACTATGGGGCTATGGGTGTAAGTTTACGTGTAACAACGGTTACATATTACGAGGATCTTCAAATGTTACTTGTGAAGAAAATGGTGGTTATAACCAAGATAGTCCAACGTGTGAGCGTAAGTCAAATTTAATTCACACATAAATTATATCTACTTTGGTGGAATGTTGAATTGCTGTGCACAGACAATGCCACATACTCCCCACAAAATACCATCTGTTTGAAGTCCAGAACTTAGCTTTCACACTTTGATATTTAGAGAATGAAGGCCTACACAATTGCAAAATATTGTTTAGCAATTTTCCCAAAAGGTCTGTCATTGAGTCAAGTTGCGTGGTTTCGATTCCCCTGTCGTACGTGACAAGAAGTAGGGTCGCCTGCCCAACCGCGTGGGGATTCTCGGGATGTTCAGGTTTTCTCCCACTGTTAAAGACCTCTACGCGCAAGCGAATTGTTGAAATAAAATTGGATCATATGTTACTACCGAATTGACGTAGTTCTGTCGAGTGGACGGTAAACCCCATCTCTCTCTCTCTCTCTCTCTCTCTCTCTCTCTCTCTCCCCCTCTCTCTCTCTCCCCCCCCCCTTTCCCTCTGTGTTTATCGAGGTATCACACTCTCTCTGTTTATCGAGGTATTACAGTAAAATTTGATCATTTGGTTAAGTTCCGGTTTGGCAATATCCATATCTATCTATTATTTTTTAGCCAAGCCATGCGGTGAATTGAAAGAGATGATCCAATATGGAAGATATGAATGTCCAATAAGTCCGCACTATGGCGATACATGTAAATTGATATGTGATAAGGGTTTTGCCCACAAGGGATCTGGCCTGCCTACTTGTGGAGCTGACGGCAAGTGGATAATTCACCAACTCAGTTGCAAAGGTAGATCAATAGTTTATCATCATAATCAAGGTCTGTATATTTGCTTTTTCTTTTAAAAACAAATAAAGAGATATATTTTACCGCGAGGCGTTAGCAGCTATTTGTTAATTCTCCGTTACACTACACACGAATCATAGTGTTCTATGGAAGCCTATTGCGGCCATTTCAGAATCTCGTGTTCTCGCCGCGAGAAGTCGAGGGCGAGAACACGAGAAGACGAGAAGTCGAGGGCGAGAAGACGAGAACACGAGAAGTAGAGGGCGAGAACGCGAGGGAGTGAGAACGCGAGGAAACAGGACTAGAATACGAGGATCTCGCCCCGAGAACAGAGATTACTTTCACCTCGACTTCTCGTCTTCTCGTCTTCTCGCCTTTGAAAAACCTCGTGTTCTCGCACTCTCGCCCTCGACTTCTCGTCTTCCCGTGTTCTCGCCCTCATGTTCTCGCCCTCGACTTCTCGTTCTCGTGTTCTCGCCTCTGAAAAACCTTGACTTCTCGCCTCCCTCGCTCCCTCGCCTTTGAGTCAATCTCGTCCTCTCGTGTTCTCGCTCCCTCGCTTCGTCACAGTCTCGTCTTCTCGTCTTCTCGCGTTGGAAGTGCAGTTTATACGCAAGTCCATATTGACTACCGGATCGGCATTTGTATTTAGAAATAGATTATAATAAACGGAAATGTTCTAGAATATTTAATAGTCCTAAACAATTTTAATCTCTTCTTGTACAGATAGTATTGTATTCTGTAATCGATTTTAAGTCTTCAGTCGAATCTTTCTTTGTTCTCTAACTTAATCGGCCTTCATCGGGTGTTTTCACTTGAAGCGTGGTTTTGTCAGTTCTGTGGGATGGAGAGTCTGACAAAGAACAATGTATAGTCGTTCGAATGATATTTAAAAAAAAAAAAGAAACAGGACCCGTGCCCGGAATCGACATGAAGCTGGTTCTACGGTGGCTCAGTGGGTAGGACGTTTGCTCTCTAACTTCTTCAAAGTTGGTCGTGTTTTTCTGGCTATGTCCACCGTTGTCAGTGGTGTAGGACGGAGAGCCTGGCAAGAGACAATGCATAATCGTTCGGATGAAATAAAAATAACCGAGGTGACGTGTCCGAAATCTAAATGAAATGAAATGAAATGAAATAAAATGGGATTTAACGTCCTACTGTCTGTTCCTCAGTTGGGCTAATGAAGACATGCATACGATATACAGTGTGTTATCAAGGAAATTTTGGCCGGGCAGCGGCGCTACGGCCTACTCTTGTATCGAATTTATACTGCCGAGGGATCTTTTATGTGCAAGCCAATGTCAGTCCCTACGTCCTGCATCACTGACTAGGAGAAACCGCGCCAAAAAATTTGGATGAACTTTCTCAGTCACCGCAAGGATCTAAAACCCAGTGTTGTCAGTGGTGTAGGACGGACGGCCTGAGAAGGGACAATGTACATGTATATTTGTTCGGATGGAATACAATAAACCGAGATCCCGTTGCCGGAATATAACTGGAGATACGATGGTTCAGTATAGGATCGACGTTTGCTCTTATACTTTATTACATTTTTCCGGGATTTTTCGGTCGGTGGCTACAGTGGCTCAGTGTGTAGGACGTTTGCTCTCTAGGGCTATTTCTGGAGATGTCCTCTCTTGTCATTTGTGTAGGATGGGGGACGGGTGGGGGTGGCTGGCAATAGATAACGTGTAGTCGTACGGGTGAGACAAAAAAAAACGGGGGTCCGTGTAGTCTACACATTAGCGTGGACGTTGGGAAGGGTGGGGTCTTTCATTTGTCAAGTTTAGCCATAATGGGGTGAAAAAAATCAAATTCTAAGCCAATCAGAAACCATAAAAGCAATCGACGTCATAGGTCACGGGACAATAGCCATAAATAGACCATGGAATGCCTTTTACGGGAGGGAACACGTTGGTTTGTTTACATTTGTCAGAGAGAATTTTTCTGCAGATATGCCGGGATTACTGTATAATACCACATATTAAATGTTGCATTGATACGATGAAAACGACTAATCCCTGATCTGTGGAATAAATATGGCCAGTAGTAGAGAAATAGCACCAATGATTGAAAAAATCTGTCATTTACCGGAAACAAGTATTTTTTCAAAACTATTTCAGTGAAACAATATCCAAGAGAATATATATACTAAATACACATGAAAACGATTTTGGCATGATTGAAATACTGGTTTGGTACTATAATTATTTAAGAAAAAACAAAAAAAATTTAATAATAATACCATGTGACCTTAACCACAAAAGAAAATTATAAGAGAGAATAGAGAGAGAGAAATTGGGATTTAACCTCCACATGACATATCCTAGATGATTTCGGGCCTAACACATGGTTCAATTATATTCCAATAATTTGTTTGTACGTAGTCGTCTTTAGCAGTGAGAGGACATCTTAGGACCCGCCGAAAACCGACGAGGTTGGGAGAGAAATGGGATTTAACGTCCACTCAACACAAACTAGATCAATTCGGGAATTATATATGGTTTAATTTATTTCAATAATTCGCTTGCAGTCAGCGGAAAACGGAGGACCCAAAGTAAACCCATAACAGACGACCCTACTTCTCGTCACGTACCACTGGGGATTCGAATCCACGTCAGTTGAATTAATTAATCGATTTATGAAATATACTCTCCCAAAAAAGAAACGCAACGTTACATTTCGTCGTCAGTATATCCTCGCTCTACTATCGCCTTGCTGCAACAAGAATGGCGACACGTCGCTGAACCAAACTGCTCTCCAGTGTTGCTGTGACCATACCCTCAGTGCCTGAACCCATTAAAGTTGGATTTCATGGCGTCGGGGTATTTCAAAACAGAAGCTCTAACGGGGACGTCTGCCTCGTTATTCGGTTTCACGTAGGTGTTTGCCTACTGTCTGGTACGAGATTCTACGCCGTCCGGGAATTGCTGCTGCAGTAGAGGTCGCTGTTGAAAACCAATTACATCAATGACGTAACCGGATGTGACGACCCAGGACAAGTGGGACCACACTTGTTTGGCCTGAGCTTGGGCGTTCACGTGTTGAACTTCGCTGTCGGTACCTATCCCAAAGGCGAGAAATGGAACTAGGGGAAACATTCAGCAGCCTGGCTACATCTGTCTTGGAGTCATCTGCTTGTAATCCACCAATAGCGTTGTTGCGTTGGTCTTCGTTCGGATGTGGCATCACTTGGGTCTTTGAGTGTTTACATGTGTAACTGATTTGGAAACCGAGAACCCCCGGATTTTAAAGACCTTAGATTTAGGTTCCATGCGAAAAGCTCGCGAAGTTGTTAAATTCATGTTCTTGGTGCAATCAAGCGATAAAAAATTTCGACAAAAAGGATGACCAGTCACAATTAGTGACTCTACCTTTAAAATCAATAATGAATTTCTTTTATCCTTACATAATGGCATTAAAACAAGTAAGATTTACCGAAACAAAGACCTGGTTCAAATAAAAAAATGATGAAAAATGGGTTGTGCGTTTCTTTTTTTAAAGAGTATATATTATTTGACAGAGATAATAATCAGATATGCCACCAAATCGCATATTTGGGATTCATTTCAAAAATTTACAGGGGGAGAGCCCAGACGGGTGGAGGCGGGGTCAGTGAAAGGGGCCGCTCCGGTTCCCGACCCTAATCCCGCCCTACTCCTTGTCACATATAAACGGGGATTGAACCCCCTCCCCCCCACACACCATCACCACCACCCCGCCAGTGTGTATACGAGACCTCCGTTTTCCATGTCATCCCAACGACGGGCTGTCCCTAGGCCTTCCATCCTACTCTGATAAGACGGTACCTGGCCAGAAAAGTCTAGACTACCCACTGAGCCACCGCAGCCCAAACTTCATTTCGAATCCGGACACAGGAACTCGCTCTTTTTTGCCCCATCCTTCCTTCTCCACTGACATGGGTAAAACCCGCCAGAAAATTTCCGATGAACTTGGATTAAAATAAATAAAATAGGGTTTAACGTCCCACTGTTCTGCTCCGACTGTGCTTTGAAAGAAATTGTGCCAGGGAAGCGGCATCTATGTCTCCTCTTATTTCGAATTCAGACTGCCATGGGATCTTTTACGTGCATGCAATTTATAACCCGGTTTTTCGTCCCATTTGAACAAATAAACTGTCTTTGCCAAACTCTTCGTCCTGCACCAATGATATAACCACGTCGGAAAACCCGATAAACTTTCTAGTCCAATGCAGAGATCGAACACGTTTAGTGAGCCAGCATTGAGCCACCCTAGCTCCCACTTCATTTCGATTCCAAACACGGGACATCGTTTTTCTATGCCACCCGAACATACGTGGTCCCCTGTCAGGTCTTCCTCCCACACCGCTGAAATAAGAGAGAAAACATCCCACTTGCTGATCCACTGTGGCTCCTACTTCAATTAGATTCCGGACACGGGGCCTCGGTTATTTTTATTCCATCCGCACGATTATACTTTGTCTCTTGCTAAGCTGTCCGTCCTACACCACTGACAAGGGGGAACATCGCCAGAAAAATCACGACCAACTTTGAAGAAGTTAGAGAGCAAACGTCCTACCCACTGAGCCACCGTAGAATCAACTTCATGTCGATTCCGTGCAAGTGACCTGGGTTTTTTTTAAATACCATTCGAACGACTATACATACACTATATTTATTATAATGCACTACTATGTACTATGGGCCAGAGGCCTTAAATACTGAATAAAGATTTGATTGATTGATTGACCCTGTTCTGACAAAACCACGCATCAAGTGAAAACACCCGATGAAGGCTGACTAAGTTAGAGAGCAAAGAAAGATTCGACTGAAGACTTAAAATCGATTACAGAATACAATACTAGCTGTACAAGAAGAGATTAAAATTGTTTAGGACTATTAAATATTCTAGAACATTTCCGTTTATTATAATCTACCGATACGGTAGTAAGTATGCACTTGCGTATAAACTGCACTTCCGACGCGGGGAGACAAGAAGACGAGACTGTGACGAAGCGAGGGAGCGAGAAAACGAGAGGACGAGATTGACTCAAAGGCGAGAGAGCGAGGGAGCGAGAAGTCGAGGTTTTGCAAAGGCGAGAACACGAGAGAACGAGAAGTCGAGGGCGAGAGGTCGAGGGCGAGAACACGGGAAGACGAGAAGTCGAGGGCGGGAGTGCGAGAACAGGAGGTTTTTCAAAGGCGAGAACACGAGAAGACGAGAAGTCGAGGGACAAGAAGACGAGAAGTCGAGGTGAAAGTAATCTCGTGTTCTCGGGGCGAGATCCTCGTATTCTCGCCCTGTTTCCTCGCGTTCTCGCACTGTCGCCCTCGACTTCACCTGTTCTCGTGTTCTCGTCCTCTCGTCTTCTCGTGTTCTCGCCCACGACTTCTCGTCTTCTCGTCTTCTATCCCTCGACTTCTCGCGGCGTGAACACGAGATCTGAAATGGCCGCAATAGGCTTCCATAGTGTTCGAAGTTCCAATGTTTCAAATCACGGATATTGATAAGCACATGTAAATGTCTTGTTTATTGCAACAAAGCACCCCACGAAGTTTCAATGTATTTATTGAAGATGTCGATGTACATAATAATCCAAACAGTAGAGATCACACTATAAGGTTATGGGACAGGGTAACATACAAATTCCGGAATAAAAACAGAACAGAATGAAATGAAATACAAAAATAAGACGAAAATACAATTTACAAACTATTACATAAAATTGTAGCACAAATTAGAAATCTCCTCGATTCTGATTAATCGAGTCGAATGGACAATAAACACCCTCTAAATTATCAAGGCGAGTTACTGCGTATAAATATAACAGTATACTTTTTTTCATTTTTGTGCTCAATGATCTTCCTCAACTCGAATCTTTATTGGCAAATATCTTCAAGAAATTCTGCACATATGACCATCACTCCATTTCCAAACATCATCTTTTATGAAAACATTTTTTCGGAAATACATATAATAGTAGAAAATCAGTCAAAAATTAATCTAAACCGTTTTCAGGTATCCAAATATATTCGTAACTAGGCAGTGACAGTATGGACACATTTGTTTTCTTTGGCTAATTTTAATAGGCCAAAGCTTCACTCATCAATTGTTACTTTATGAGACTGATTTTTTTTTTAAATCCCACTTTGATCTACCTGGTTAGCATGATCTACCTAATAATTAGTTACTATACTTGTAACCTTAAACTGTGTGTTTAAGGTTACAATTGATACAGTCTAAGACCCCTTACACAAGTTCAAATAGGTTCAAACCCACAATTGCCAACACATCATGTAGCAATATAGTCGTTGTGACATTGTTTTTAAAGATTATAGACAAGGAATGAGGAGATAAGATATGGTTTTATGTTTCTAACATTATTCACATAATATGTAGTAGGTACTAAATAAAATCAAACAAAGTACGAACCATCGAAACCATTAGTCAAAATTCGAAGTCCAATAAAAACGGTCGAGGCAAAATAGTGTAATCAGCAGATGGACTGTTCACCGTGTACAAAATACACGACAAACAGTGGTAACAGGTGTCCGGAAGAGTAAGCTTACCCTGCCTGGCGCCACACCCGCCATCGCTGCATCCAAGTATTAGACGAAATCTCGATGAAATAGCATGATTAGCCAATGGACTATCGGTATACAAAATGCACGTGATGAACAGTGTTAACGATGTAATAGACAGACATAATTAGGAAGATAATACTTTACGAGTCAATAGAATATATCTTGAATAGTAGCCGAGAGAGACATGTTATATTTACCAATCAAGTCAATATGACGTCAATAAAACTTTTTAAAGGTTTTAATGAGTTTAGTGCGCAAGTATCCCTGTAGTTGAAGCCTAGATGACAAATGCCTCGATCTATTTAAAAAATCAGAATAAAAGGAACAAGATCTCGTGTAACGTATAAGCTGAGACACAAACACTCCATAAGCTGGTGATATTGGAATGTTACTACTAATAAATGGAAAGTTAACGATCGGAAAGTCAAAGTCATCACGTTTATCGTACAATTTAACACTAAGTTTATGGCAATTGTCAAAATGTTACTACTAATAAATGGAAAGTTAACGATCGGAAAGTCAAAGTCATCACGTTTATCGTACAATTTAACACTAAGTTTATGGCAATTGTCAAAATCGAGACGCAGATCCAAGTAGGAAGCGTGATTGTCACTGTCGGTAGTGTTTTTAATTTCGAGCTCATCAGGATATATGAATTCTATGTACCAGTAATCACTAAATTTTCGATTGTTCAGTGATAAAAAAATCATCGATATGTGAAATTAAAATGTCTGACTAATCGTTTATTAGTTTTTACGAGTGCCTGTATGTAATCGGCTTAGAGTAAAATGACATATTGTTTTATAAAAAGAATAGTTTAGCCAAAACATAACTTGTTTTATATGTCAACAACATGATAATTAATATCTCAGACGATCACAAGGCTAACAGTAATATGTAGCAAAAACAATATGCATGAGTCGTATGTAAGATGTGGCGACCGGTTACCCATAGACGCTCGCCACGTCAGACAGAAGACTCATGGTGCTACAATCGTTACACTTTGTATTGGAATAAGTAATTCTATCACAAATAGTGAAGACTGGACCACTAAAATAGTTACCGAACAGTTTTTCTTTATGGTAATGCGTTCTACATTTGCATAGCGATGTTTCATGTAATGACGTATTACGCAAGCCGCCATGACACCGGCAAGTTGAAATTTCGCGTAGCTGTTGGGTTTCATCAAATCATATAACTATGCGGTAAGGCTTCACCTTTATTTCAATGGGAATTGATTTATTACATGTAAAGCTATGTGCAGTACGGTTTTGGGTTCGGTTATGTGTAAATTAAGGGAGCTATAGGTCAGTTAACTTTTTGTAGTCATTTGACTATAAACTTACGCAAAGGAATTCTGTAGGAAAAACCACTACTGTACTGTGCCCGGAGTAAGACGGAAGACATCAGTAGTGGAACCATTTCTACCTAATAATAAGTCATTAGTCACATGAAAATACAGCTGAAATATGACATTATGCCAAAATTGACATTTTGTTTACAACAAGTCAGAAAAACATACGATAGCTACCACTAGAATCTTAGGCTAAACGTGACTGTCATAGTTTTATAGCGTATTTTTGATGATAAGTACGAAATGCAATTGTTTGAACAAGAAATAGCTACAACATTGTGATATCAGTCTGCAAATAAAAAAATAACGGCTGAAAACATGCATGAAACTCCCGCAGCGAAGTCATTTTTATTGCCAAGAGTTACGGTACTCATCTTTTAGTCTCGGATAGCATGACGGAATCAATCTGTTTCACAGAGAATTACTTACGAATTATCTCTGTAACGGATGCCTGTCCAAAACACGTGCGTTGACTGCACGCTTCGTAGTCATTGGCTCAACGGCTCGTGCAATGTTCACTTAACACCTAACTACTTCGGGCAAAATGGTGCATTTTACTCATTTTAATACCCATTTACACTAAATAGGAAATATTTTTTAACTCCATATACTACATATTCGCTTGGCCGCTACAATCACTGATAAGCATGACATCGGCGAGGCTTAATGAGTACGGCATATTAACTTTTTTACTCCGACAAATTAAATTCTCAAACATTTTTTGAGGTAAAAGAAAAATAAATAAAGACGTTTGAAGTATTTGTAGTTAAAAAAATATTTCCTATTTAGTGTAAATGGGTATTAAAATGAGTAAAATGCATCATTTTGCCCGAAGCAGTTAGGTGTTAAGTAAACATTGCACGAGCCGTTGAGCAAATGACTATCGGCGCGTGCAGTCAACGCACGTGTTATGGACAGGCATCTGTTACAGAGATAATTCGCAATTCTCTGTGAAACAGATTGCCACGCCGACACTCGTCTCTTTGAATTCCACAATAAGACCAATAAGACCATAGCTAATATATGAGGGTGAATTAAAAAACAAGGGAGGTAATTGTGTTATTATTTCCTGTGTAAGTGATGTTTATACCTCTAAAATAATGCCCATGATCGTATAAAAGTGAGTTGAAAACCTTTTGAGCAAAAGACGTAGAAATAATTATGTTTTGACTTTCTTTGAAAATATGAAATTATCGCTTTAACCGTGCTTGAATTATCCATTAGAACAACATCGTGTTCCAATGATTCGACCATGGTTAAATGGACAATAAATCCCCGATAAATGCGTAACAAAAAGTGTTTATTTCCTACGTAAAATTAAGTTCTTCACACATCCCTCTCCCTGGTGTGCTTTATAAACGAAACATCAAATATCAAATTTGAATACTAACAATGTTGACGTTCCGATGTGAAAAAGGATCTATACTCTCGCGATGTTCAAACGATGTTTAAATAGGCCTACAATTGAAGCGATGTGATTTCGATGTCGATGCAAAGACGGTGTCGATGTATACACTATAACAATATCAAGTATCACACTCGCGCACAAATGATTTTAATCAAACAATTTAATTAATGTCACAGATCACACAGTGTGAATGTCCAGTGAAATGTATATGTTGTCTCTACATTATATGCCTCGAGGGGACACAATCGATGATTGGATCGTTTATAACAAGTGTCACCAACTTTCACCTCGACGGCACGAACCAGTCCGTCACTACCAGGAAAGGTTTTAACAATTCGCCCTAGAGGCCACTTTCCACGAGGCGAATAGTGATCGATGACTAAAACGACATCATCGATTTCTAATTTTTCGAAGAATTTATTACCAGTGTTCAGGGTAGGCAGGAATTCGCGCAACCACATTTAAAAGTGTTTCAAAAGTACGCGACGCCATCTCATTCGTGGAGTTCATCAACTGATTCAGGTGCAAGCGAACCACCTAGATGTCTAGCGATAAAGTGATTTGGGGTTGGAACGGGTTCATCGTGACACCTATCTTCTATATAGCACCCTCTACAGCTGTTAATAATTCGTCTCGTTATGACTGCATTACCTAGTATCGCATTCATAGCACGTTGTGCAGATTTGATGAGCGATTCAAAAACTTCGCCAAAATGTTGAGATAAGGGATTGATAATCAGTTACCTATTTTCTCTTCACCTAGAGCTGAGAGCAAGTCTTTATGTTCCCGATTAGCACTCGTGAAGTTCGATCCATTGTCCGGTAGAATCTTAGTAGGATTTGATCGACGACTCACGATAACTATCTGTATCCATACTCCATACCATCTCCAAATGGACAGCACCAGTGGCAGATATGTAAACAAGCATAAATATGGTTTAACATGAACACAAACCCTGGTGAAAACCAAGAGCGGGACTACCAACCTCATCTTATGCAATGGTGTCATCATTTGCTTAGCTGGATGTCACGTCGTCGAATACACTCGCACCGATATAGGGTGACCCGTGCACTGAAAAATTTCTCTACAGATAGTTGGACTCGACACGGCGAATTTGCACGCTTCAGTGGCTTGTCCCGAAGTGATTTCTCGCTTGCTCAGCTGTAGGGTCTATGAGTCTATAAATAGCCATCGCACGTGCAATTCTCTACACATATATCAACTATTACAGTCGTAAAAAATCTATTGTTGACGATTTTGAATAGCAGTAAAATTTAGCTTTTTGGTCATTACAGCAGTTTTAGAAATTACGATTGTTATATTTTTTAAAATCGCTTTATCATTAACTGTACCGTTAGGAGAGGTATCTTTTGGTTTAGTACAAATAATATACTGAGCGCCATTTTTCCCAAATATTTTATTACCAGGTGGTTTTGTATGTATAATATTATGCAATACTATGAACTTTTGTTTCAAACACTGCTCCCAAACGCAAAAAAATATCGGCCCGTGTGCACAAAAACATTGCACGAGATGCACATGAAAAACTCAATATTCACATGCAGCATTGTGTGTGATCCCTTTAAAAGCATGTGCAGTACATGAACAGTAAAAAGTCAATCTCTCGTAATTTGTTGTTGGACGTGTGAAGGAATCGAGCTAGAGATGCCGAGAAAATCAACGGAATGAAGCTAGGGGAATGTCCACTCTTGTAAATTTGGTGGAACGTGTTCGAGTTACTGGATCAATACGTGACTTCATCGCCCTGGTCCACAACGCGTTACAACCCAGGCTTCAGACCGCTACATCCGGGTCACTCATCTACGTGACAGATTCCGCCCAGAGACTCGAACAGGTGCAGCAGTCGTCGGAAGACATGGACCAGTAAGTGCCAACACCGTAAGACGTCGTCTAAGAAAAGTAGGACTCCGTGCACGACGACCTTATGTTGGAGCTATGTTCAGGGATCATCACCGTCAGCGGCGTTTGATATGGGCTCAAGGACACCAGATATGGAGTAGACTGTCAAAGTATGCTCTTCAGTGATGAGAGTCACTTTCATCTTTATCACGCTGATGGCCATCAACGTGTGTGGAGACGTATTGGGGAACGTCTTGTAGACTGCTGCATCTTCGAAACGGATCGATGGGGTGGGGGAGTGTAATGGTGTGGGGAGGCTTCACATTTCATCACCGCCCCCCCCCTACACATTTGCAGGGGTCGCGTTAATGCTGTAGCCTACCGTGATGATGTCTTGCAACCAATTGTTTCTCCGATGTTTCGAGCGCACCCACAACTTCAGCACTTCCAATAGGATAATGTACGTCCGCATACCGCCTGTGTCAGTATGGACTACCTGGCTGCTAACAACATCAATGTCTGGGACTGCCCAGCCATGTCTCCGGACGTCATGACACCGATTGAACATGCCTGGGATGAGATTGGACGCCCTCTGTATCGAGACCGCGGAATGGGAATGGAGCGAGGAAGTTCAAGTGATCAAACAGCGTTGCTGTCTTACTAGAATCATTTAGAGGTTCCACATTCAAGGCAAAGGTGCCCTTACTAAAGGTTTCGTGGAAGGCAGCCCGTATTCTTGAAGTGTAAGACAAGAAAGTCTATCTTTAATTGGAATATCTTCCAATAGGCCCGGTTCATTTGTCAAACGCTTGCGAATTTCAAATCATTTACTTATAAACACGTCTGAAATTTCATGCCGTAGATTTATTCCGGTCGAAAAAAATGTCCACAATGTCTAATAGGTAGTCAACATACATTGGGCTTAATGCAGCTTCAGAACCAAGCGGAAACTGCTCCTTGTACTTTTTCGCATGCTCAAGTAAAACGGTCTGCGACAAATGAGGGGAGACTGTGTTTCCAAACAGCAAAAGTTGATATTCTTCTCTAACGCCACAATAATTTATGGTCTCTACGATCTTGCAAAATCATTTCCACCTGTAAATACATTTCTGTAATGTCAGGCTAGAAAGAGCTATGTGTGAACTACGAAACCTTATCAAAAAGTCAGTTTGCTCTCTTTGCAATTTAGGTCCCTGAAATATGCAATGGTTCGACGTCTTTTCTTGAAACTATGTAGCCGCGCCCTTTACTATGCGTACGCTAGTTCTGTTTTTAGATCCGGAAGAACCACAGGGATGGGAACTGTGGAAGATGCCATATGTTTTCTGGATGTCTCCCGGAGGTAGTACTGCTTTCAAATACGATTTATTGATATGATCTTTAATAATTGCTTAATGCGCCTTGAGACTTTAAATTTGCTGAGGCTTACTGTTAGACGACTCCGATTTCAGCGTGTGGGCTGTTTTAACAAGTAAATTTGAGCTGTGTTCAGGTACCTCGTTGGCAAGTCGACGAACTATCTCAATCGAGGCTGATCACATGAACAAACTTTTTGACCAGGTTGATAACGTAAATATCAGTAGCGTAAACATGATTTTCCGAATAGCCTTAGCTATTATGGTTTCTAATACATGTACTGATATTTTATATACTCTTAATTCATAGCAACTATTTTTTAATATTCAAAGCTTTTAATAACTTTAAATGGATGCAACGTAAATATTTCCGGAAATCACGTATTTTATGATTTTTGAAAGAATGCCAAAATTCAGTAAATTACAGATAACTACTAACAATACATTCACATATGTTCCAAAAGTAGGGAATGTAACCTTATATTTCTTTAAAATAACTTTTGATATGGGTCCAATGTAATAGCATAAACATACGTTGTAAGACAATTAACCTCGGTTAAAAAGCTGAATTTGCCACTGTGTATGACTGAATTATTTGTATCATCTTGTGCAGTGTTGGTAAAATGTTGGAAAATATATGATCTATTAAAGTAATATAAATAGGATATGAACATTTTACTTTGACAAGGTTCTTAAAACAATTATTGAGTTGGCTAGCGTGCGCATTTCTAAATTCAATCATACGTAGAATGGCGGTAATTTCAAAACAAGGTCACCTAACCTATCTTTTACTCAAAAGGGTCTGGATGTTATGGACGACACTCGGAACCAGTTTTCAGTCTATTATTATAGATGATTAAATGGTTATAGCTTAAAAACATGATCGTTTATTTAGTGACTATAAACGTGCGGAATTGGTTTAAGGCTTGGTATGTATATAAATATTATGGCGTAATTGTCGAGATATTTGGAGGTATGTAAACAAATTAAGAAGCAAGAGTATCTTTTTTTAAGCAAGAGTACCTTTTATAAGAAAAATCCAATGGTGGGATTCAAGAGAGAGAGAGAGAGAGAAATGGGGTTTGACGTCCACTCAACACAAACTAGGTCATTTCGGGACTAACATATGGGTTTTTTAAAAATTTTATTTCAATAATTCGCTTGCGCGTAGGGGTCTTTAGCAGTTGATGGAAATCGGAGTGCCCGGAGGAAACTCACGAGGTTGAGAAGGCGCCCTTATCTCCATGCCACATACGCTCACACCAGGGTTCGAAACCACAGCCGCAAGCCAGAGGTGACCGGCCAGCTAGAGGTCGAACCGCGGCACTCTAGACCACTAGGCCATCCCCCCCCCCCCAGTGGGATTCAAAGCGCGAGATAATGATATTGGCATACTGACAATTAATGATTTGCACCAATGCCATTGAACAATGTGATCCTATTTGTAATAAAATTTGGCGCCAAACTAGGTGTTGGATTTAAAAAGCTCAGTGTGTATGTATGCTATGTAATTTGGAGCCAACTGGCAAACACGCTCCTGCGAAAACTCCTCGATAAATAAAAACAGAAGAGATCACACTATATGGTCACAGATCACTAACTTTTTCCCAAACATTCGATGGGTAGAACGCTTTCTACTACAGATGGAGCAGCATGTGGCAACCTCATGCCCAAAAGCACGTATGGTGTTTATCATGAAAAACTTGAGGTACACAAAGTGGAAGTGGAGATACATAAACATGCATTTTTCCGCTCTACATTTTAACCTAAAAAAAACCTCTTAACTCGTGTATCCTTCCGCCTTATAATAATAATAATAATAATGAGGGCACATATTTAGTACATGAGTTCTAATTTTCAACATGTCCCTCCTACTCTAAAACTAGAATCTACATGGTAATGATATTTACAAAGTACATATATACCATATTATATAAGCTTATAATAATTTTTAAAAAAAAAATCAAACAAACAATAAGGAGAGAAAAGAAAAGCAAATAAACATACATTCAGAGGGCAAAAGTAGTTAACAAGAGTTCAAAGATTTGACGTGTTTTACTAACTCCTTTTTAAAGATAAAACTTGAAGACGCATGTTTCACAGTTTGAGGTAGTGAATTCCAGAATACAGAGGCGGTATATTGGAATGTTCTTGTCATTGCCTTTTTTTTTTTACTTTTTGGAATTGCTAATTTATTTTGACTTTCTGATCTCAATGTCATGTTAGTTTCGGTCAATTTCGAATTTTCACAGAATGTGTGATATAAATATGATGGTAATTTGTCTCTTAGAATTTTGAAGGTGAGCATTCCTTGATTGTATTGAATGCGTTGGTAGATTGTAAGCCAATTTAGAGATTCAAACAAAGGTGCCGAATGTGAATCAGGTTTTTCATCTAAAATGCTCCTTGCCGCACGCTTTTGGAGTTTTATAATCATGAATATTTACCAAAACCTGGCAGAAAGTATATATTCAGACCCTTTCCTTCAATTCTACACCAAACGGTCAACATAGATCGCCATGCAATAGGGGGGGGGGGGAGGGAGGAAAAGAATAAAAATAGTTTTGCCCCATTTGGGCCCAGATGGTTATATGACAGAGTTACATACAAAGTCCGGAATCAACAAAAGAAAAGTAAAGTAAAGAATGAAACGAAATACAAAAACAAAACGAAACGAAAATACAATTTACAGACTATTACAACAAATTGAAATTCTGTCTTATACAACGGATTTATGCAAGTTTACATTCAGACTAATTAAATTTATGAACGTGATGCTAAAAGGGTGGTTGGGGAGAAGATAAGATAATGAAGTTCGTAAACGCATAGCGTAGCAAGGTGTGGTTTTAGAAGCACACTGGAATGTCAATCTAGTAATTTCTAAAATAGCTGGCCGTGGTTAGACTCCGTAATATTGATAATATTTTGATATCAAAGAAACGACATATGTCATAATTGTGATTTTCTAATTCTTATTTCTCCATTTATAGCGGAATTGTCTTCGATACGTCCCATGATATATAGATAAGACGTGGTTAATTCTAAAATCCATTAAGTGATTTTTTTTTTTTCTTATTTTTTTTTGCAGACGTAGAAGCGCCTAGATTTAGTAAATGTCCAAAGAGTAAAATCATAATATATGCCGACAAAAATAAAAAGACCGCAGTTCTAACATGGGATGAATTAGAGGCAACAGATAACTCCGGTACGGTATCTATACAGCAATTATCCGGAACTCCGAAGGGAACAAGAGTATTAAGCGGAACTTACTCCGTTTCGTTTACTGCCAAAGATGCAGCAGGTTTGGAAAGACATTGTAATTTTACAATAATCGTAGGAGGTGAGCTGTGTTGATAAAGATATTCATTATGATTTATGGTTGAGATATTGCCCTAAATTACCCACACTGATAGCCGGAAACCAGATTGAATAATGGAATCGCTATTATTATTGCGTCTTCACGATGTCTATGGTGTCATTTGGCACAAAACTCCTTAGGGGCACGGGTGCATGAGGACAGGAACGCCCTTCTTGCATATGTGACATTCACAAATTTTTTGATTTAGTTTTTTACTTCTTCGCACTTTTCAAAAAATTTTAATCTTTTTTATTTTTCTTCCTTTTTGGTGGTAAATCATATAATATTTACGATAAAACATGTTCGTATTAAAAATTATACCTTCTGATGCATAAAGAAAACGGTAGACACTTTTCTGTTGACATTTTTTCCTCAGTGAGGTACCTCTGTCGCTATTTAATTCAAAATCGTGAATAAAATTGTCTTGCCTTACAAATCAACCACCCGGTTCTTTTCGATATATATTATTTTCGATAAAAACACATATTTCAAATATTAAGTCAGTTTATTTGTAATAAATCACTCGAGATTTTTTACAATTCGTCGAAATGACGGAAGTGGTAATACGGGAGACAACTCTGTCAAGTAGTCCGAATGAATCGGTATTACGAAAAGGGTTGCTTTTCAAGTTGTGTCCATTTGACACTAAATTAAACGTATTTGTTTGATATTCGTCCCTTTCCCCACAGTCAGTTTTGGTCACAATGTTTTACAATACCACTTTGATTTTCCAGTATTTTTCATCCGGCTACCTTTTAGAAACGCCGTTTTTTTTATTCGAGCAAGTTGACAAGGTTGTCTCCCTTATCACCACTTCTGTCATTTCTTCTGAACATTTTGGGGATGCTCGATTCACAGTCCAGAACGTCCCGAATCGACAGAATTACAATCGAGTAACGCAAAATTCAGTCCTGTCACAGTTCTGCCAGTCCTGACAGCTGAGGTGGAGTGAGCAGAATCGTGACGTATTCCTAGGTAACAAATATGTTCCAGCTGTCATGATTGGTTGAGATATTTTTTATACAGTCGACACAAGCGTTGTACTCCGAAATTCTCCTTTTCGCTTGATTGACACCAGTTTTGGAATTCAATTCCGGGAGAGAAATGGGGTTTAACGTCCACTCGACATAAACCAGGTCATTTCGGGACTAATATATGTTTTTTCTAATTTTATTTCAATAATTCACTTGCGCGTAGGGGTCTTTATCAGTGGGAGGAAACCGGGGTGCCCGGAGGAAACCCACGAGGTTGAGAAGGCTCCCTATCTCCATGCCACACAATGAATCGTAAAAAGAAATCTCTAGTGATTTATAGCTAATAAACTGACTTAGAATTTGTTTTAGAATTTGAAATAGGTGTTTTTTATCGAAAAGAATATATAGGTATAATTTTTAATACGAACATGTTTGATCGTCAATATTATATGATTTAGCACTAAATATGAAGAAAAATAAAGAAGATTAAAATTTTTGAAAAATATGAAGACGAAAAAAAACAAAATCAAAAATTTTGAAAAATCACATAGTTTAAGGGCGATCATGTCCTCATCTACCTGTGCTCTGGAGTTCAAAGTATGTGCTGTCAAGATTGGTTTCAGTGCATAGTTTAAGAATTGTTGATCATTAACAAGCACTATCCAGCCAAATTACTGTGACAGAATAGCATGGTGGGCTTCCAAAAATTTATGGTCAAAGGCACAATTCCACCAAACATTAACGTACAATTTACAGTTAAAAGCAACCGCTAAAATGAATATTGTCGTTACCACAGTATTGAACGTATGTGTAGAATATAACTCATGTTCACATAATTCAAGTTGTATGTATTAAATTGCAAACAAGGATATCAGCATGTCGACTTCTGGCCAAAAACATAGTACATGTATCCATTTACACATTGTACAGGTTGAAGGCCTACAGACTAAGACACAATAGCATCAATTTAGGTCATTTTCTCTCCAGTGTGTCCTTTTAGGGCTTATAATGGATTTACGTTTGATGACTGATTAGTCAAGCGAGGTGAAATACTTGCTGAATAATTGCATAATAATCGGTCCGTAGCTGCCATAGCCTAACTTTTGGTTGCTCTGGGACTGCTCGTTGGACACGTAGACCAGAAGACGGAGTGAAATCACGCGTTGCCCTCGCGGCTTCCTATCATTGCCCACTGCAGAAGACTCATAGCGAAACGCAAAGGCAAGAAATCTCAACCCGTCTCGCATTGAACTTAAATTGCTTCCGGCTGGCTACCGTATCCGTTCATTATTATGTTTGTTCTTTGCAATGCTTATATGTTGTCCGCGTTTTTGTCATATAGGTTTCTGTTTGTTGGTGTCTGGTGAAGTCAGGTTCTTCTGTCCTAACTACACTAGATAACTTAAACATTTGGTTGCACTTGTATGCTGATATATTGGAATACAGTGTATAAAAAGGCAATATTTGATCTCTACATAAATGATTTTAATTCTTCACTTCTTATTTACCCGTTGTCATTAGCCAAGCGGTTAAACTCCATTTCATTTCATTACACTTTTTATTTAGTTCTGCATTGTCTACCTCCCAATCTGAATGATACTCTGATGACGTACAGATGTAAAGGCCACCAATACGGTAACAAGTGTGATCTTTCCTGTAAACTTGATCAGCCGTTGGTTGGAGACGAATCAATAACATGTGACAAGCATCACAGTATCAAGACTAAGGCTTTTTGGAATTTTAACCAACGCCCATATTGCAAAGGTACAACTGATTCCACACCGTTCCACTGATTCTCACATCAATTGTATGAGGTTTATCTTGTGGTCGCCTGTCTGTCTGTCTTTGTCGTACATATTTCACTTTTAGTATTTAAACACAAAATTGTTAACATACAATGGTCAGTTTCCTTTTTGAAAATGGTATAAATCCTCCAATGTGAATAAAATGGCTTTGAAGGGGTGACTTTTTCAAATCGTATTCGGAAATAAAACACCAACAGTACACCTTGTTAACGCGATAGCTGCTACAATTTATAATAGATCTTTTGTTTCAAATTGGCGTGAAAGATTGGGGTCAAGAGAGGGCGACCATATCCACATTCAGTGTTTCACAGTTTTCTGATCCAGGGCTATCCAGGCATTTTGAATTTAAGCTGTGGATTTACATGTTTTACCATAGGTCCTGTTAAAACCTTAATGGAATTTAATCAAAGGAATACTTGGCAAATAAATTTAGTTATTCAGATGCATTGATTTTAACGCTCTAATTTTTCTGTTCCTGTTATTTTGGCAAACATTTGCGGTTTAGAGGATAGTTTTTGGTGACAGAAATTGAACATGGCATTTATGCCATTTCGGGGCTGAAAAGAAAAGCTGTCTCGGTTGATCTGAGCAGTCATGCAAGATTGTTATTCTTAAATTGTTTCTTTCACACATGGGTCGTCTTCTTCAGCAGTTACCGAACATAACCCCGCTACACTAACAAATGTATCGCAATTCTTTTTGAATAAATTATAAATTTTAGACTTATGTGCTACTATTTCAGCTACATCGTGTTCGGATTTCTTGCCGCCTTTACATGGAGCATCTGCCTGTGATAAATGGTTAGGGGGAGCAATATGTTCTATTCTTTGTAATGAAAAATACGATGTTCCCAGAGGTCTTAGCAATACCAAGAATACCTATGTGTGTAGTTACACCACTGGTAAATGGAAACCATCAGTTGTTCCTGATTGCACAAGTAAGGTATTTTGCTATTTTTTCGGTAATCTGAATGGTCATTGTTTTAGTAATGGTAAACAGATACCTAATATTATCAAAACGACTTTTTAATCTGACCGGTCGATTATTTGAATACAACATAATACTTTATAAAGAATTAAAAAAATAACCCAAGTAAACTATTGCTAGAATAAATAGATACTTTAAGAATAAAATAATAATTAAAATTGTCGTTATAACTTTGGCATTTCAATATTGAACTCTAATAGGTGGGCGTAACTGATGACCATATAAATTATATTGTACATTGTATGTTGCTTGAGAAAATGTTTGTTTTTATATTTTTTTGTGTGTGTCAAACGCATGATAGTAATTATTAATGTATTGACATCTTTTGATATAATGACATTTTTCCGAATTATATCAATGGAAACTCTTTTTAAAAAAGATATTATTTTTTACATTGACTGGTCCATATAAACTATATTTTGTTATCTCTTATATGTTTCAGAAAAGCGACACTCCTCTGGAATTAAATTACCAGGAGAAGTATATCTATATTATAGCGGACATTGTGGAGATGTAAAAGACGTCATTAGTCAGAAGTTCATTAACAAACTAAAATATATGGATTCAGGGATGTTCAGTGCGTTTTGTGATCCTTATGACGAGTGTAAAGCTGAAAATGTGGTAGTAAAATGTGGTAAAACAAAACGAAAAAGGGTAATCTTTGTTGAATATAATTCTATGAAACTAAGTGATTATTATTCCAAGATATAAAAGTATATCGGTTTTCATGTTATTCCCAAAGTAACACCTTCAGCATAGTCAGAATAATTACGTCTACACGCTTGATTTACGGTTATTCTGACACTTGCATAAAGTAGTAACGTTTGCAATCAAAGGGAGCAGAATTTTTGTGCGGACAGTGGGTCCGCCTAATACTCTTCGTTGATTTTCAACAACTAATGGTCCATTTACGTACACGCCAATGCCCACTCAGGACTTTTCATAGCATCCGAGAATGATTCTTTGATTGTAAGCAACTCCTTTGTATACTATTCTATGATGGTAAAAGCCTTCTAGGTCTTTTTGTTACTTTATTTTTCTATTTTATTTTGTAAGTCTTTGGTTCGTCGGGATACTGAAAACCAGTTCTTCGTTACTTGGGATTTCACTTCAAATTTCACATTGATCAATGATACATTTGAAGCATCACGTACGTTTTATGAAAGTAAACTCAACTCGATGGCAGATGTTGTTAAACAGAAAATAAATCAGGGTGAATTTGATGAACTGATTCCTGGATTACAAACAGTCAACGACTCTTTTAATATCGGATACGTGGGTTTTATATGTGGAGAGGGCTTGAAACCCAACTATGATACTGGAACATGTCGTAAGTATAGTTTTGATTTGAATGTTGTATTATTATAAAGATATCCCTTTATTAAGATTGACAGTCATGATAAAATATCTCTTTAAAATATCTATTGTGCGTGATTTGTATTTTTCTGGATATATCAAATTTTTCAAGGTTTTATCCTTGGTAGAATGTATTCAAATTGATTATTTAAAACGAACATTATTTTTTTAAAATAAGATATGAACGGTAACGATTCAACTCTCACAATAATGTAGTTTGCAAGTGATAAACATTCCAAAAGACCACGTTCATAGACTTTAAATTGAATCTCGATTCACAGCTAGGTTTATTTTTAGTCTTGCATAAACACTGTGACATATTCTTTTTGCGGAGGCAGGAAAATGACCAATCTGATTAAAACACAGATCCAATTTCGTTTCGTTTTTTATAGTTCAAAATTTCGTTTTTACTTGTCTTTACCACTCTTGGATCTGGAAGACTTGTTATTTAAGTCGTGTTCTGCCTGAAATGAGGGGTCAGCCAATCAAATGGTCTGTCGAATCTTTGATCTTTTCATGCGTGGAACTGTGGGTAAATATTACCAGCGGATAGAAATCAAAACAAAAGTAGATTTTAAAAAGCATGGCGGTCGCTAATTGGTTAATCGAATGACTGACGTTATCGGGTCAAATGTCCCGTGCTTGATACCTGACGTCATAGAACGTAAGCTCCCACTATAACTTGTTAGATCTACACGAGGAGAACGCTAGATCGGAGACGGTCCTACGCATTTTAGCACATATGACGTCATATATAGATTGTGGGTTAGGGTTAGGGTAAGGGCTAGAACCCGTAGATTTTGTCAAAGTCCCGAGATATAAACAGGGCTAGCCCTAACCCTAATCCATGATCAAGCCTAACCCTTACCCTAACCCACAATTCACATATGACGTCATAAAATGCGTAGGACCGTCTCCGATCTAGCGTTCTCCTCTACACGAGTGTAGGCCATCGAAAGTATAAAAAAGCGAAACGAAATGTAGATCTATATTTTAATTAGATTGGAAAATGACATGTTTATTTAGATGTTCTGTCCAAAATAAAATAATAAATTAATTGAGAGATTAAACCTGGATGTTTTAGGAGCTTGTCCTACTGGAAGTAAACATGATAAGACCAGCGATACGTGTTTACCATGTCCACTTGGTACTTATCAACAAGATGAAGCTTCATCATCAGACTGTGTTGAATGTCCACCTGGAAAAACAACTGTTCAAATAGCTTCTACACACATAGACAACTGTACAGGTAGGTCTTACCAATAGGTATGACTGTGATACGTGATTCCGATTGTGAATATGACATAGAAGATTTATTCCACGAATAAATAAAAGTATATATTATACATGTACATACAAAAGGCCATGTTGAACGATTTAACCAAAGTCGCTATAATTCGATATACGGTAGGTGCCACTTTGTCATTAATTAAGAATCAGGACCGGCACATTTTTTTTATGTACCGAAGTTGACATTCAACACCAAAAGAACCCTGATCAACAGCAACACCTCGATTAGAAAATAATTAAGCTCTCTCTTTAATTAAACGCGTTCCTTTCCTTTGCCTACTATGATATAGTTGTATTATTTTGTACGGGGATATGGACTTGTACCTATATAAATCTTTATAGATCGGTGTGATTATTGCGTACTTTAAATGTTTGTAATTTAGGTATATTTAATATGTCTAAAATTTTATATAGAAATGTGTGAAGCTGGCAAATATTCTAAAACCGGGGTTGAACCTTGTACACATTGTTCTCGGGGAACATATCAACCAAATATTAATTCTACAGACTGTATTAAATGTCCCGTTGGTTTATTAACATCTTCTAGTGGAGTAACAGATTCTTCTAGTTGTACAGGTAGGCAAAATACTTTATTCAGGGGAGATTTGAAAAAGGGAAATGACATATAATAATAAGAAATACAAGTATTTTTATATCGGAACAACACATGGCACATTTTGTGAAATCCAACACCAATTATTTTGAACGACACTTCGACAAGAGTGATCGTTTGCTTTAAAAAGACAAATTTATCACGGTCGAATTGTCGCTCAATATGTATTCCAATTCAGTTATAACCTCAAGAGGTCGCGTGTTCGATCTCTGCATTGGCCGAGAAAGTTCATCGAGAGCGGGCAAAATTTCCCCCCCCCCCCATAGCATACCGTATGACGTATGCCCGTCTTCATTAACCCACGCGGAATTGAACAGTTGGACGTGAAACTCATTTCATTTCATTCATAACTTAAACGATGGGGGTTGGGATGGCCTATAGTGGTCTAGAGTTCTGCGCTTCGACCTCTAGCTAGCCGGTCACCTCTGGCTTGCGGCTGTGGTTTCGATCCCTGGTGTGAGCGTATGTGGCGTGGAGATAGGGGCGCCTTCTCAACCTCGTGGGTTTCCTCTCACTGCTAAAGACACCTGCGCGCAAGCGAATTATTGAAATAAAATTAAACCATATGTTAGTCCAGAAATGACCTAGTTTGTGTCGAGTGGACGTTAAACCCCATTTCTCTCTCTCTTTATAACTTAAAGGAAAAGTTTATACCAGTTCCAAACTGATTGTCTTGTTTCTCCCTTAAATACTACACAATCTGTAGTATTTTCACTTATAATCTCCCGCACTTTTAAGCTTGATGATATCATATTTACTATAATAGCAAAATTCCGGTGCTCTCTTGATATTTCCAAACATTTTTCACTTACACATATGTTTGTAAATTTATAACAGGTATATTGTATATGTTATAATGAAATAGCTCTAGGCGCCTAACCTATTATCACCAACCAGAGATGGATGATGTAAACTGATATTTTTCACAGTTATTCATATTATTGTGCATAATGTTTGGTTTTTATTGCTTATAATGCTTTTGTTTTAAGCGTTTGATTTGTTGATAAGTGACAGGCGGTGGATTGAATCAACACCCGTTTCATCTTCAACAACGTTTGACCAGTATACCATATTAGGTATATTGACGATTAACAAAATAGCTGATGGTGGAATATCCATACAGTTGAATCATCCCGATGTAGACTATATAGTTAATTACACAGTTGGCGATAATTCAATTAATATTAATGGGTAATTAATTTTAGTATCTTTTTTACAAATATTGGTATTTGGAGGATATCTAAAACTACGGAATCTTTGAGATGTTTAGCTGTTTACGCACCTGATTATCATTTTCAGATGAATTCTTTGTTTCGAGTTCAGTGAAATGAGTTCCTATTTCAATCTGAAGATTCGATAATATGACAGAAGCGCTGTGTTTAGTGTAGAGACAAACAGGATTTATATTTATTTTTTTTTAAAATCATTTTTAAGTGCAGATTTACTCTAGCATAATGTATGTTTGGCATAAAAATAAAATAAATTCCAAATTATTCAGTAAAATATCGAATATTCAATTAATCGTTTGAAATATTTACGTTAAATTCAATTATAAATTGGAATCGGGATTATCTATTTTCAGTAACAACATGTCAGTAACTATCGCTGGAGACTGGATTCATTTATTGATTTCTGTGAATCAATCTGGGACTGATATACAAGTATTTTCGTCGTCCAGATTAATTTCATCCCATACCGTAAATATTGCTTCTGTAATAGTAAATGGAACTAGTCTTAGACTAACAACGCATGAAGATTGCAGTAAGTAGATAACTCATGAATGAAATATGTTTTTAGTTTCAAATATATATTTTATAATAATTATTACTTTAATTGAATAAAAGAAGTATATATTTTAGTTTACCAAACGTTCACCTTTTCAGTAAAAAAAATCTCCCCTTTTAAATTGCATGTCATATTTTGATGTTGGTCTGAAATGGTCTTGACTTCCAAGACATGCATGGCTATTGAGTTACATAACTAGTATGATGGAGTCAATCTACATTCAATAAAACATTATGTTAAACAACCTACACAAATGCGACGAACACGAAAACAGCGAGAAAAATCTTTCAAACTATGATATTCTTGTGGATATTGTAACCACATTTCGTAAAATTCTTATATTGCTGAGACAGTACTAAAACTGCCGCATGTTCTGTGTCTTATTGATAGTGACGTTTAAATTACATTACTCTACACTACCAGTGATGACCATATATAAATGTCTTACAGGTTTGATAGTTCGGTCACTCCGAATATTTAGAAGTCCCATACCTAAAGACGAACTAACCAAACAACTAGAGACGTGTGATATTACTATTAAAGACGAACCAATCCTATCATTTGATAATCTGGATTCTGTTCAATCATCAGATATCGAAATAACAATACCAAGTTCATGTGATGGTTTGTATTTGATATTTATTTTTTTAATGGCTATGTTATTCATGAATATAAATTTTTAAGGTGTTTGTTAAATGTATGTGGCGTATTTCAGAGCAATATGACTATTTTGCAGTTTGGTGTGTTCACATTTACATATTTTTAATACATCAAATATTACAAATGATGCAGTCATAATAAACTCTCTGAGTCATCGGATACTGAGGGTCTTAGATAGCGTTCAACATTAAAATGGAAATTAAGATTTGTTTATTATCGTAGCAAATTCTTGTCAAAACTCAGAATATTCTTAACTTTGCTAAGAATAATGTAATGTGACTGAACTTTTCAATATATTATTCATTTCCATTATCTACTTTTAAACTAGAGTAAGAATGGTCAGCTCTTTATCCCATTTTAACCTAATGCATCTTTAATGGCACAATATATGAGAAATCAATAGGTCATTTAAGAATTAGAAATGTTTCGAATAAAAACATATGCCATTCAAGTAATAATCATATGTTAATGAATGAACAATATAATATTTCAGCGTATGACGAGTGTTTATCATCACCATGTAATAATCATACCTGTATTAATGAACAAGGTGGTTTTACCTGTCAATGTAAAGAAGGTTATACGGGAACAAAGTGTGAGATTCCACCTGATTATTGTGTAAATAATTTGTGTGAAAATGATGCCAGTTGTCACAATTCTCTAATAACAAAGAACTATACCTGCAACTGTAGGTCAGGATATAAAGGCCGACTGTGCTCTTATAAAATTGGTAAGTACGATTTTTTAATAGCTCTTATCTCATTTTGATTATTTGATCATCTGGGTGGACCAAATTAGTTCACCCACAAGTGGTCTAAAACGAAACCGGTTTTATTACCAAGAAAGACGCCAAAGGCATAATATCAATTTATTTTTATAAAATTCTTAATGGCCTTTTTTCCAACATATCTCAATAATTAATCTTATCAAAAAAAAGCACACTTTAATCTCCGTATTATGTTCAGACACTAAGAATTCAACATCTTTAAAGACGTTCAATTCGGAGTTGATGACTCAAGATCAAACCCTCCTAAATCGTTGTCATTTGGGTCCATCGTAAACCAGGCTATCCATTGTAAACTGTGTTTCTCTTGTACCCATAAATTTTCACGTTATATTTCTAATAATTCAACCTATACAAATGTGATCACCAATTTGAAGATACTAAAAACTCTCTTGAATTACTCCTTATATTCAGATACTCGTATTAACAGGGCCATATATAATAGAATAACAAATAAATCGCAGTGGTATTCAAGCACCATGAGCCAATTTTCCCGACTTTGTATGAACTAAAACTTATTTTTGTAAGTTAATGGTGGATGGAGTGATTGGAGTGAGTGGTCTCAATGTTCTGTAACATGTAATGGTGGAAATAAAACTAGACACAGAACGTGTACCAACCCTTCACCTGATGAAGATGGTTTAAACTGTACAGGAAGAGCAATGGAACTGCTAGATTGCAATACAGAACATTGCCCAGGTTTGATGAATCTTTCGGTTGTTTTTAACGTTTTTTTTTTGTGTTTTGTCTTCTGCCAATTATTTCAATAGGTTATTCATTATACATGTAAGTATGACGCCGTATAGGGGTTTCCCAAACAGAATTGAGCTGCTCGAAAATATGGCATGGAAATGTTTGAAGCGATGAAATATTATATACCGAATTAATTCAAAAAGGCAGAGAATTGTTGCCCTTAGGATATATTTTGTATATAATGCGTTGGCCTTCTGTAGGGTTTATGAATAGGTAAGTTTCACGTTTGTACCGCAGGAACCTAAGTATGTATCCCATTTGCAAAATAGCGTAATCGCAGCATTAAAGATGCCCTCCCAAAATATATTTCTATAGTTTAAACAGTTGGCATCGAAAACCAACAATTACCCTATAAGTGCTTAGGCGAAGCCAATAAACCTTGAAAATTGAGTTCGCTAATAGTTAACAAGAAATAATCAGTGTGTTGCCAAGAAAATGAGACACTTCTTCCCGTTTTTCACTTCGGAAGTCTATAATCGGAAGTCGACAGCAAGACGCAGAGAAATGATCTGTATCTGTCAGGCACACTACTATTGGTCAAGTTTGAGCCTTTGGTTTATCTAGACTGTACTTCAAAATGAATATTCAAGTACCAAATTATCAAAAATGTCCAATACTTCCAACTTATAATTTTGATTCTCTTTTGTAGAGTGCCATGAAGGCAACTTGACTTTAGGAAATGGTGTAGCAAAAGCAGAATGTACTGGTGACAAGGATGATATGATATGTTCACCTATTTGCCAGATTGGTTTTGTATTTAAAGATATTATACCTAGCTATGATTGTAAAGGTGGAGACTGGCTGTCTGGAAATAAAACAGAACCATGCACAAGTATTTAACAAAATTTGTATTTTTGATTTACCGGGTTAGGGCTATAGAGATATCAATTCAGAATGATTAGCTTGGTGTAAGGCTATGGTTTTTGTTTCAGTTGTCACACCAGTCTCCTGGCAGGAGTACTATTTATAATTTGTCAGTGGCTCTCTAATATAATAACAGATATTTAGTTTAGCAAGCAAAGGGCTCCCCATCCCCGTCACGTATGACATTTCTTTATAACAATAAAAATCATAAGGGGTGCTGTCCCATATTGCTTTATAAGATAACTTCAGGAATCAGTACTTTTTTACGCCCACATTTCAGTGTGGCTATACTATATCGTCACCCGGTTCGTTGGTATGTTGGCCCGTCCTTCCTCGGCAACACGGGATACAGGAAAGGCTATACATTCGAATTTGGTGTGAAACATTGGGCTAAATCTATTAATTTTCAGCTTTCTGGAGATCCTCCGTTCTAACGTCAGCAGAAATGCTTCAGTTTTAACATATTTTGTTTTCAAATATGGTGTGAAACACTTTTGGCATAGGAGAACGAACTTTAACGATTTACAGCGTTCTGTGGCTTTTCTTTCTGACCTCTGATCCGAGTTATGCCAGCAAATGAAAGATTGAATCACGGGCTAAACACTTTGGTTCAAGTTACAAAAACAGGGCATAAAGATAACAGTTGTCAGATGTAATACTCGACGCGAAATATGAAAAAATAGTAATTTTTAGTTGTATTTAATGGGCGGTACCCTTTGATAAAAATGAACTAGAATCATTGTGATTGGGATTCTGGAAGTTTTCTTCACCTATTTGATTCACTTAAATATTTCTTGACGACTTCTTTAACTTTCCATGAATTTATTTAACAGAACCTGTAATCCCAAAAGAATATAAAGTTAATTTGGGATTATCATATAAAATACCTGACTGTGATTCCCAGCATGATGTACAGAACCAACTTGTCCAGATAACAGATCAGTTACCATGTTCAACTAACCCGGATTGTACGTTGAATGTTACAATAAATAGTTGTGTTTTAGAACCTGCTCCTACCTTAGCTATGGACGTGTTCATCAATATACCAATTAACCAATCAACAATTGATTTTCAACCAGGTAATAATAATAATGCTACCAACCCGGAGATCAATGTAACCATGTCAAGTTAACATATTGAAACATGTTGTCACGTTAACATGTTGAATCATGTTGACACAAAATTGAATTTGTGAATCCCATAATTCTGCCTGGATAATCACATTCGATGGTAACTGTCGTAGGTTCTTTAACTATTCTGCTGCATTCGCATATAGATTAGAGTTCATGTCATTATTAGAATAAATGTTATAATATCCTCCGAACGTGAAACAACCAACGTGAAAGTCCCAATCCTATAAGGTCTGGTTTTGTCATCCTTGAAAATTGTATTAACTGTTTTGTTGAAATAGAGATGTAACAGGGACATTGATTGTCAAAATATGTCCATTCACAGTACTTGTGTTGAAACAACACAAACTTGTGTTACTATTTAACAACACAAATTCGTGTTGATACAACACAAACTTGTTGAAACAACACAAACTTGTCAGAATTAGATGTAAATGAAAAACTAATATTAAATTTTGGTTGTTCATAAAGGAAATGGTACAGATGATGTAACTCGGGCGTTAGATACTTTGGATAGAACATCACAAATGCTTCAAGATGATGACAGCATATTTAATGTAGTTATTAATGGTGTGAACTATACAAGTGACATGGATGTTGTTGGAACTATTAAATGTCCACCTGGGACCGTTCAAGCAAATGGTATTTGTGGTATGTGTCAAAATATATGATTGTTTGGGGGAGGGGGAAAATGCATTACAACTGTGGGTACATATCACATACAAGCTTGAGATCGACGCAATGAATCCTCGCCCCCCTTCTCGCCTAGTAATACAATATGAACAAAACTCGTTTGATGTGCGCATCCATCCAAATTTTATCTAAATGTCACCAAATTCGGATTTGTTACAAAATCTTCCATTTTGATCAAACGGTTCTTAAGTAGGGGAGAACGGTTGAGGGAGGAGGCGGGCGGGCATCTACTACCCGCCACAACCACACACGATTGGCTCTCAAAAGGTATTTCCTAAAAGATACATATTTGAGCGAAACAATCAAAAAGTACTGCTGTTTTGAGATCTACATGTATTATTTACAGCTGCATTTTCCCCTCAAACCAATATTATCTACAGATAATATTCGGATTATCTGTAGATATTCATCATATAATGTAACTACAGGTGATCCAGGAAGCAATGATATCAATTGAGCTATTGTTTCACAATTGTGATCTGAAAGTAACTTATTTTAATTTCTTTTCTAGTTGAGTGTTCCCCTGGAGAATATTATAAAGAAGACGATGATGTTTGTGAATATTGTGCATTAGGAACTTATCAACCTGATATTGGACAAACGTTTTGCTATAATTGTCCAGATGGATTAATGACACAATTTATCGGCTCAGACAGATTATCAGATTGTTTACTTACGAAAATTGGTAAATATAGATGATTTATAATATGCTGCTATGCGTTGGTTTTCTAGGATTGGACGATTCTCAGTGATGTATACCTTCCAAACCAAGTATGCATTCAAATCGCTTTATGGACGTCGCCATGAGAATGTTGATAGGTTTAGCGTATTGGAGGATTTTATCATTAGATAATCGATATATTATACGAGTTTTATACGAGTACGAATCACTTTTAATGGTTATTTGAGCAGTGCAGGATACATGATATCCATTCCAATTCCTTTTCAACAGATATATTATCTCTTTCACATCTGTTTATCGTCAATTTTTAAAATTCCCAACTGTATTTAATACCCTCATAGGATTTTGTTACAAATTGGGACCAACTTGTATTTAGTATATTCAAGGCTACATTTATATTATATCAAGTTCCTTAGGATTTTTGGTGTGGCTTCATTGATGTTATTTCTTTCTTTTTTTTAACAGATGACAAATCTACACCAGCCAGTTATCTCTGGATCGCTATCGTGGTGCCGGTAACCGTTGTTGTATTAGCTTTTGTAGTCGCGGTACTGCTGATTGTTCGAAATAACTTGAAGAGGTAATTAAAATAAAGTGTAGTTTGTTTATTGTACAGAAATAGGATTTTTATTTGAACCTGTCCCCTCCCCAACACCCCTATTTTCAAAAGATTACGATATAGTTACAAGGTGTTTAGATAGAAAACTGTTTTAAAAATTCTTTAAATTTTGTGTTTTGAAAAGGTATAATATTTACTGATTAATTGCATTATTATGTACAATATAATCTCTTTATATTTCAGTAAAAATCTGATAGTAAGTATTCCTTTTTTAATTTTAAATCTCAGTTTAAGTTAATGGAAAAAGCTGTGCTGAGACAATAGTACATTTACATTCCGTCCTCTTTATCATGATCGGTACAGACAAGTGGGACTTAACCCCCATTTCATTACAAACACACCTATTAGAGAGAGAGAGAGATAAATGGGGTTTAACGTCCACTCAACACAACCTAGGTCATTTCGGGACTAACATATGGTTTAATCTTATTTCAATAATTCGCTTGCGCGTAGGGGTCTTTAGCAGTGGGAGGAAACCGAAGTGCCCGGAGGAAACCCACGAGGTTGAGAAGGCGCCCCGATCTCCATGCCACATACGCTCACACCAGGGCTCGAAATCACAGCCGCAAGCTAGAGGTGACCGGCCAGCTAGAGGTCGAAGCGCGGCACTCTAGACCACTAGGCCATTCCAACCCCCCACAAACACACCTATTATATTAGAAATTAAAGTTCTGTATAGGAACTATTCCTTAATAAGTGTTCTCTATTTTAGGGCGTAAAGAAAGAACAGTTTTAGTTGACTTAAAGTAGACAGAATGGTGCATATTTTACATTATTATTGATTTCTCTACTTTTATATTGTAATCTATGGTTTAATCATGTAATCTATAATGTAACTGTGTAATATAGTACAATCATGTAATTTATGTAATGACTGACCATATATCTTGATTTCGAGATCTTACATTGACTGAAGAGAGGGTGTGAGGACTGATTATTAATTAAATTTGCTGCAAAATGATATTTGTCAGTTTGATGATATATATTGCTATAATTTACATATACCCAAGAATAATTCTAGGGATTTAACTCCACTGATAATCAAGCTCATACATGGCTCGATTGGATAAAGAAAGAGAACCAAACAAGTGACTGTGTTACAAAGCAACCACTGCCACATTTCACTTGTGATGTTGAATACCCAACATCTGATGCTGTATTTTCGTGGATTTCTTTCAATCTACATAGAGTGGATAAGGTAAATGAGGGCGATGGAGTAACAATTAATTTATTGACAACGCCTATAATTAAATATATACTATTCAAAAAAAGTAGGGGATATTTGATTTTGGGGGCATAATACTAAAATATGCAAATGACTACGAAAAAAGTCACTATAGAACCTAACAGAAGAAACATTTCCAAGTACATGTGACGCCCAAACGCACCAATACCTACCGCATGGAATGCAGGTGATGCTTGGGATCATCATAGGGGTCCAACATAAAAAATGGACGACTCTGACTTTGAATGTTACAGTCATTGTGGCATTGAATTCCAGGGTGGAAACATCAGTTTAATTGTTTTAGTGACCAGGAAACAAATTTTGATATGCGTCGGCTTACCCAAAATGAAAGATTACGTGCCCTTGGCATGCTACAGATCGGCACAACACAGACGGTTGTGGCGCGGACGATGAATGTTTCTCAGTCTGTCATAAGCAGGCTATGGTCCAGATACCGTGATACACAATCTGTACAGGACAGACCACGCTCAGGTCGACCAAGGGCGACAACTCAAGCCCAGGATCGATTTATCCGTACCTTGGCCTTGAGAAATCGTGTCATCACAGCAAATCAAATCAGCGCTCGTCTTCAAACAGACACTGGTGTGAGAGTGAGTGGCCAGACGATTCGGAATCGACTGCATAGGGGTCACCTTCGCGCCCGACGTGTTCGCGTGATCCCTTGTTTGAGAGATCATCACATTCAGGCAAGACGTCGTTGGTGTAGGGATCGTCAACACTGGGATAGGGAGAGGGGTTTTACATAGGCTAAGCCTGTTCCCCAATCCCATTCAGACAACCTGAATAAAATATTGTTTAAAAAAAAAAAAAAAAAACACTGGGATAATCGACGCTGGTGCAATGTGATGTTTTCAGATGAGTCAAGGTTCACTGTTGATTTTTTGGACAGACGTAGGAGGGTGTGGCGTCGTCGAAACGAGCGCTTCCAAGACGTTAACGTCATCAGACATGATCGATTTGGGGGTGGTTCTGTTATGGTGTGGGGAGGCATCACTGTTGCTGGAAAAAGGGCTTTACATGTTGTTGCAGGGCATGTTACAGGCCAGTACTACCGGGACAACATCTTGAACTTCATTTCATTTTGTCATTTGTTTCTTCGTCAGTTTCATTGGGTGACTTTAATAACACTTAAAAATCAAATTACCCCCCCTACTGTTTTTGAATAGTATAGCTCAATTTATCAGGATTTCAAAAGGGGAAGCCACTATAAAAGCAACCATTTTTTTTAACATATTATATCGGTGTCAGTCATCCTCAGACCAGGAAAAGATTGTGGGGGTATCTTAAGTTTTCCCCTTAAATATCATCAAAGGTAATGTTTATTGTAAATCAAAACAATTGTAAAAGCTTTTTAAATTAATATGCCCATTAATAAATCAACCAAAAACAAAAAATACAATGCAGAATAACTACATGTACGTTGTCACCGTAATTTAATGGGAAAGACAGCATTAATCCATTGTCTGATGGTTGATATTTCCAGATTTCTCGCTTTAATCACATCGGGAGGGTCGTTGACATTATGGCCCCTGAAAGAGTATAAAAATTAATCGCATATAAGACATTTAATAACATATCAAGTTCCCTCCTTTTCTCACTTATAGCTGGGTGAGTGCACCCCACCTGTTGCCCAGTTGTCTAACAAACCACGGCTTGTGGATTCATCATAAATCCTATTCGACGACGACGGTAACATAAGCCGGTGGTTGAAGGGCCAAAGCTGGACAGAGTCCAAGTTTAAGGGGATAAAGGCACGAGCTTCAATTAGGCTGGGGGTGGGGGGCTTCCCCAGAATATTTTGAAAAACATTCTGCCGGAAATGCAACCTGACAGTATTTCCAGCACTGATCGTTGGGATAAAGTGTCAAACTAAGCCTGCTCACGTGTAGCAAAGTAAGGCGTCCTCGCGGAAGGTATGGGGACCTCCACCAGAGAATTTTGAGTCAGGCCCCGAATGTCGAGATAAATAAATCAGATCAGATACCTTCCGTCGGCTGATCACTGTTTATCCGACTAGAGAAAAGGATGATAATTGATACGCCTACAATGTAAATAAAGTTATTTTTTTTTTACATTGGTGATTATGGTCTATGATTTACCTTAAATCCAATTGATGAGCTCCATTATGAATAATAATACTGGTCAAATTAGGACCTAGGTCATGTAAGACCTGAAACAAAATGTGGGTTTATAGATAAAGATAAATGATGGATATCGTTCACATTACGTGGCAAAGAAACTATGTAAACAAAAGCAAAAAGTATCTTACAAAGTAATTATTCAATTATAGAAGATGGAAACGATTCAGGCAATAAAACAATAAAATTTGTACAGTTTAATATTATACTTACCCCAGCAAAAGCCCATGGGTCTTTAAAACCATTGGAAAATAATATATTAGATCCTGGGGATACATCTACAAATAAACAATCATGCATCCCATGATATTAGTTCATACAGGCAATGCTGTAAATAACAATAACCCTTGGATTCCACTGGTTTTCCGAAGGCCCAATTAATACATATCACACAACAGCAATTGGGAACATTATGTCTTCCCGCCGATGAATAAATTATCCCTAAACTGACTCTTACGTGTTCTTGGGGATTAGTGCATTTTACTGGGCTTTGCACAAAACACCACTTTTACCGACACTGTTTGCCAGGTTATTTTGCAGAAGGCCCTTATTTTTCCCACTGTAGACAGTGATGGCCCTATGCCGATAGAATATTTTGGAATAATGAACTGCCATTCATTCAATCTGGTAAACTATGAACATGTGTTGGTTTAGCAGTTAAATGTTCAATAAAGTTGTAAAATGTCGTAAAACATGTTTTTCAGTGGTCCCTTATGGGTTCTTAAAACTTTGGTTGATCAATACATACCAAATCCCCATAAGTTCAAGCTCGCCCATTTATCTCTCGGTACAAGTCCATATTTCGATTTACAATAGTCGTTTCTCATTTTGGCAGTGTAATCAATAGGTAAAAACATATCCTGCACACCATCAGTAGTAAATAACATCCGTATTTCAGAACAAGCCTGTAATAAATACATGTTCTATTGAAATATAACCATATAGTTGCTACTACATAATGACATGGTAAATCTGAAAACATTGCATTATGTAGTGTTGTACCTTTACACGAACACAATATGTATAACTACATATTGACATTAAATATATTGAAACAGTATTTAAGAACTCATTTCTAAAAGTATATAGTCTCCACCCATAGTCATCAGAATACTGTAAAGGTGTACCTGCAATGCTTGCGATGGAATGCTCAGAATATTAATAGCAGTGGAAGAAATCTAGAAGACTGGGAGAAAAAGCACGTACAGAACGCCCGTAGACTCAACGACATTCGGCCATCCGACCCCCAAGTACTAAGGATGCTATAATCAGCAGCCAAAGTAGTTAACTTCATGGAATTCAATATATTTCCATCATTATATCGGGTTAACCTATTATTGTTATTACCTGAATATCCCAAGCAATACTATCAGGGCCTAAACCACATCCACTGGGATCAGCACATTCCACATACTCCTCCCAAATATCAAAACATGGCAGCTTACCATTAGTACCATTATAAAACATAGCTAAAACAAAGATTGTGAGTATTATGTTGACAGGTTTCCCTTAATCTTTCTAAAATACCTGGTACTACCCTTATTTATTTTTATTATTTACAATTAAGGCTAAACAGGCATCATGTAAGAGCCTTTTACAGGCCATTCTCTGGGCCTAAATGTTGAATAAACTATTAATTAGACATTATTAACACGAAAAGACCATAATCAACTATTGGTGCCATCGGGTGGTTCTGATTTTAAGTAGATTATGACGATTTGGCCATTTATTGACTCAATTTAACAATAGAGAAACCATTACAACAAATGCCTACTATAAGGAGATAATGAGGTTTAACGCTCACTCGACACAAACTAGGTCATTTCGGAACTAACATAATAATATGGTTCAATTTTATTTCTATAATTCGCTTGTGCGTAAGGGTCTTTAGCAGTGGAAGGAAACCGAATAAACCCATGAAATTGGACAGGCAACCCTTCACTAGCACACGTGGAAGTGTTGGTTCTATTTCCTTAATTTTAATCTTTACATTTGGTTTATTTCTTAAATCAACAGTAGGACGTTAAACCCCATTTAATTCCCTTTATTTATAAAATTTCAATTTATTATCGTCAACAAAGACCGAATTTTCTGGACGTTAGTTGAAACATATCTTCAAGCGTCAACACCACCATAATCTTTAATTGGGGTTTTGATACTACTGTCCATTGTACGAAAGTGATACCTGTAATCTGAGCTAATCCTTTCAGAAGGTCATCTGTATTAACCATAAAGCCGCATGACTTCTGCAAAAAAAAAATTATGAGTGATTCCACTTTGGAATCAACTAAGAAAGATGTGTTCAATATATCCATTCGAGAATTCTGAATTTTTTCATACATTATATAGTTATTTAACTGTCATTTTCTATGGCTAAGACTACGATATTTTTCACCTAGCTCTCTATCTTGAATTACTGTATATAGATAGAACTCAATGACCATTGAATACTGCTCGGGTTATTCAATGGTTCAAGAGAGTGTATCCCTGCGCAAGTATTCCACGAGCGATAATTCAGATTATCAACAACAAAAAAATCATCACCAATAACGTTAAAATTCATCATAGGTTCCACCCTATATTCTTTCCTTTTTACAAAAATTGTCGTTGCTAGAGGTGACGACATTACAGTTTGATGTAATTATTGAAGTGACGACACTCTGAGCAAAAGTATAGTACGTTTTCTAGTCTCTATCATCCACACAATATTCCACGAACGTACGTTGAAGACTAGGGGGTTCTGGGTGACCGAGACAATACGTTTTCAAGCCATTGAATGCAACCATAGGTTATTCAATGTCTGTATTCAATGATAATTACTTGTATTTGCATGTAGTCATAGAATAAAATAACTTACATTAACAGGAAAAGCTGGAAGCCCTGACAAAAAGTTCGTTGGATATGGATAATTAAACATTGCTAAAGATACAAAGGCATTTGTAATCCATCTAACCATATGATTATAACCTGTTTCATTTAACTTGCTACAAAGCATGAATTTTTCCGACAACATATTTAAGCCTGCAAGATGAAACATAACATATCATAGATTAGAGTTTAAAGTCAAACTAAGGTCCACAAAATGCGGGCCCGTTGCCACCCCCTCCCCCCCCCCCCCCAAAAAAAACCAAAAAAAAAACAAATTCAATTAGCCCTCCCCCCCCCCCCAATATTTCGCCAACAATAATGATTTCTTAGGGGTGTACTTAGCCGGCCACATTGTCAGCCCCTCCAAAAAATACTGTAGTCCCCCCCTCCAAATTCTAAGGGTTGGCTAGGCTACGGGCCCGACAACATGACAACTGACTTGATTGGTCTTTCATTAAAGACAGGTAAATGTAATGGCCGAACTTTATACTAGTATAGCAACATAAATTCGCGTAACCGAAATCAACGACAAAATAAATGAATAAATTAGCGTACACCTGACGTCCCCTTTCGTCACGGAGCAACGGTGGCTCGTTGTATATGACACTGGCTCGCTAACCAGGGAATCTCGGATTCACTGACGTTGTTGGACGAGAAAGTTCCGTGGGATTTTTGGGTGATTTGGACTCAGTGCCTTCACGGTAACAAATTTGAATACACGGCCGACTGGATGTTCTGGTAAACCTTTTACATTTCCGTATACGTTTATCATTAAATATATTCATTTTGTTGGACATATTAGTTCTAAAAAAACACATCTGATAGTAATGATCATACAAACTGTTAAACTTTTATAGCAAATCAGAACATACCTGTATCTCCACTCTTTGCCATGCCATCCATAATGTTGAAAGCCTTTCTTATATTAGCTGAACAATTGGTATTTGACTGCTTAAAATCCTGAAAATTGATACGTGCCCTTACTCATGACCAGTAATGCAATTTAGAAACATCAGTTCTGAACATAAGTTACTTCGTATACCGTTGGTGATGCCTTTATTTATTTAAATTATACACCACATTGCTAAGTTTTCACTGTTCCTAAATATGGAGATGCAGTTTTTAGAGCAACCTTTCTGTTTTCTGAGGCCAACTAATTCTGTAATTATTGCAATCGTTTTTTACTCATGAACTATCCTTGACACGCCCGGGAGCTTCCGGCACCAATCAACTCATCAACTTGTCTGCTTGCGATGCTCAGTAGTTCAGAAGAACAACCATCAAACAATAGTTTGTCACTACCTCTGCTCAAGAAATGCTCTTTCTAAAAGCCGATCCTTGCCTTCCAACACCCCTACATATGCCCATGTGGGTAATAATATGGTACTTACCCCACGACAAGCGCTTGGATTATTTACGCGTTTCAAATTGCTAAAATAACGTCATAATATTTTTTTAAAAAGTATTATAACAATTGCGTTTTATATCTAATAGTCATCGTCTGTGATATATTCATGTTATTGACATTTTGTACATTTGGCCTTTCTGTTCGCTTTCGGTGGAAGATAAACGTCCTTAGTTAGAAAATAATTACCGCAGTAACTCGAACAAAGAATTGGGACGGATCAATTACATTAGATAGTAGATACATCGGGGCACTAGCTGCTATAGCTCCATCTACTAGATTAGGATATTTAAATCTCATATATGCACTTAACATACCACCATAGCTGCAAATACAAAGATGATATACAACAATTGCATAACAAGAATTGACTTGGTGGAACGAAAACCCATTCGATATAACCAGTCTGATAGCACTGACAGTTCTTTTCCGTAAGATTCCCTACAGGTGCGCATTTATAAATGTATCATGCTAATGCAGTAACTGAAGGGCCTTCCATAGCTGATGACAAACAAAGGTTGAAACGATTCCAAAAGCCCTGACAAGGTTTCATATTGACTTACAATGGATTATTAACGGCAAACTCGATCTGACAATCGTTTAGAACCCAACAGACGGACTCCGCTGTTGTGGATATCATAGTAAAACTGTATACGTCCATGTATACCCCTTGACACCACAAACAAAAAGTACAGTATCATTTTGTGAAGAAACATGTAGCGTATCCCCCATGACGTTCGCACATGAATATGTGTATATTTTATAGATTGAGGGGTATCATCATCTGGTTGTACGATATCTTGAGTAACGGAAATGAAAGCAACGGGCAATGTCCGATTCAAACGTATCTCTGAATCTCACTTGACAAGGGATGATAAAATACACAAATTACAGGGGATGTCTCAGATATATTTTGATGCACAAAACTAGTTAGTTTGGTTTAGAAACATTTAGCCCTTCCCTAGCATCGTTCCGAAGATCTGTGAGGGTTTATACAAACAGTATGTGTGAAAGATAACGGTGCCCAATTATCTCTAAATCTAGAAACAGCGTCTGTATAAGCTTGTCGTAGTGTTGTGATATATAGGTGTGTTTCAGAAGTTAATATACATGTAGGTCAGGTAAAATGCACTCTAATTCTAATCTAATCAATATCAATTGTTAAAATAGCTCTTAATCTGCAGTTGATAACAACCCTATTGAAGAAAATGATACTTAATGCCCTTTATGCATTAATCTTGTCTACTTATAATATCTAACCTCTTAAAATTGTATCGATGAATTTCTTGTTGTGGAGGACAAAAGTAAAATCATACCTGCCACCAAATGTAATTACTGCTGATTTGCCTGCATTATATCTTTGTTTAATTGAATTTATAAGCAGGGAGTAATCTGCTAAAGCTTGTTCTATGGTTAGTAGCCCAATGTTATTTCCTTTAAAACTATCGTCTCCAAATGGTAAACTTTTTCCATAAAATCTCTATATGGAATACAAAAGCATATAATAAAGTTGATTTGATTTAAATTCGAAAAAACTATATACAATATGTGATGCAGACACCGTTACGCTTTGGGCGAAAACGAAATTTGTATATATTCACAATGTTACCTTTTCGAATAGTGGTCCTGAAATAGCTGTCACGCCATTGCTATTTTTTGGTACAATTCGCTACGACTTGAACATTTCGGACAATCGTGGATGCTCTTATTGAAATTGGTAGTGCTTCGTAATCGTTCATGTGCGGTCTTGACTGATCGAGATGCATAGGTGTGGTGATGCCCGAGAATAACTCTTTCACTGTCCCCGGGGGACTGGAGCTTGTATAATAAAGCCAATAGTAATAATTTCTAAACACTTAATTCTACTTTCACTTTTCAATAATGCCATGGAATGTCTCATCTCGGCATCTGCCTGACCCCCCACCACACCCCCGCCCCGTCTCACGAAAGTTCTTTAAAGCCGGGCGCTATCTTTAAAATGGCAATGTTACGTGTATACATTGTCTCGCAATATTTTATATTTTATCCTTGCTTGATAAAAACTACATATTCTAGTTCGATTAGTAAATGTAATTGAATCAATTTAATCTAATGGTGTCAAGGACTGGGTCATTTGGTTTAAGCAGTTTATTTATTTATTGAAGCTTTATTGTGATTAAGGAGATGTTCGGCTCACCAGTAATCCTGTTTCTTACTTTTATTCCAGGCCAAGCACAACTCTAAAAAAACCGGGAAGAAACCCTCCCGCTGTATTTGTGGTAGGCAATTGACATAATCTTATAGACTAGTGTAGCGTTTGGAGAACCTTTTTGCAACGGTCACACCAAATAAGGCATGTCTTCACAATTTGACCTTTCATCCGTTTCATCCATCCATGCAGACCACTTCCAGTACACTTGCAGATGTAGATTGTAGAGCCCATCAAATAGACTCGCGTCGTGATCACACAGAGGTCATTCGCCGAATGAATAAACCCTTTTAGGCACCAAGCACCTGGTGTTGTTTTAAAAATAATCTTCTAGGAGTAAGGATCTGTGATGTCTAAAAAAAATCCGGTCCGAAAATGAAGAGACTACTAAAGGGATGGAGATTTTATCTTTCAATTGTGGTACTATACATATCGATAACCTCTAAAGACACAATCATTTTTCAGCGACCTTAGCTGGTCATCTCATTGAGACATTTTTCTCCTGATCCTGAAGTAAGCTACTCGATCCGTTCGTTGCATCATAAAATCATAATAAATGATTTTAGCATCGATTCACGGAAGCATAATAAACTTGAGCTGCAGTTGATTACGAATGGAATCTCTGTGTGAAATATGGTTACAGATTGTCCTTGTTAACGCGAAAGCCGTTATAATCAATGCATTATCATGATAACAAATGAAAATTGGGGCTAGAATGTATATTTCATTTTACAGCATTGTCAAATAAACTCCAAGCAAATCATTAACGTGCCTAAGATCTCGCCCAATTCAATTTCAACTTACATGTTCAGCGAAAACGACCAATGCTCCAAATTGTGGAGCAATATCAAACATAAAGCCCGTGTTATTCCAAAATGTAGTAATGGGTAATTCATTTCCAGTATAGAATAATATTGGTCCTCTGTCTACAACATCAAACCACTGATCTAAAAAAGAAACAAAATTAATGACAGAAATTGATGAAAACATTGGCGTGGTTGGACGGTGCCAATAAAGTAGAGTATTAAGGTATTATAACGGAGCGCCAAACCAAACGAGGATTTGTCTGATAGTTGTGAGTAAACCAGTTTAGGAAGACGATGTATGGCCCTTACCACGCAAATGTGTCAGGCGCGGATCCAGAAGGGGGGGTCCAGGGGGTCCGGACCCCCCCCCCCCCCTGCTCAGACTTGAAAATTTTTTTATGCGATTTTATTGGCGATTTAGACCTGTTATTTTGGAATTTACCTTCCGGAAATACTTCAGAATGAACCAAATTGAATCTAATTTACCAAATTATCGGTTGAGCGCAATTAGTTAAGCAATTATCAAACCTAGACCCCCCCCCCCTGCAAAAAATCCTGGATCCGCACCTCTGTGTATATACGGGATCCTTGTTTTCCGTCTAACTAGAATGATAAGACGTTGCTGCTTGTCAGCCCCTCTGCCAAGGACCACTTACAAGTCCGAAGAATCCGACTGAACCTTACGTATTGACCAACATCAGGATGATTAATATTTTGATCCTTACTCTGAGGGGCGCGAAATATGACTGGTCAGTAGTCTCTTATCATTAGGACACTGTTGAAGCTGAGGAGGTTCTGGCCGTCCGAGACTATTGTCAATGCTGAAACACCAATCTGTTTCACAGAGAATTACTTAGGAATTAACTCTGTAACAGATGAGTGTCCATAGCACGTGCGTTGACTGCAGTCATTGGCTCAACGGCTCGTGCAATGTTTACTTAACACCTAACTGCTTCGGGCAAAATGACGCATTTTACTCATTTTAATACCCATTTACACTTAATAGGAAATATTTTTTAACTTCAATTACTTCAAATGTCTTTATTTATTTTTCTGTTACCTCAAAAAAATGTTTGAGAATTTAATTTGTCGGAGTAAAAAAGTTAATATGCCGTACTTATTAAGCCTCGTCGATGTCATGCTTATCAGTGATTGTAGCGGCCAAGCGAATATTCACTGCGGGATCAGTTTGCTGAAACACCCGCACCAATTACCCACCTGGTGAAAATGTCAGGGATTTTTTCACTAGTAGTAATGAACAGACGATAATGACAAATAATCAGTTAAAATTAATTATATTAATCATTTTCATGAATGGGTACATTTTCAGAGGAAAACAAATTTCCGTGGTTATATAGGAGAAATATTTATCATCGAATGAGCTAGTAAGGATGTGGCATAATTCCTTACAACGATTCTATAAATGTTGGTAATAACGGACATCTGTCGTGACATCAGTGGTGATGACATCAGAAAAATATTTAGTAACCAAACAAGTATGTTTCATATAAACACCGCCTACCTTGCAATAAATATCTTTGTTTAAATTTCTTTTCGCCATAAGAGAGAGGATTAAAATGGTCAACGGTTTGTTCGAAATACAATTCTTTATAAGGTACGTCTGATAAGGCTGAACTGTATACCAAACACACTAACAATATTTGACACAACTTCATCATGACGACCTTCATCTACATATTATGTACATAAACAATAATCATTTGGTTATCATCATCACGTGACGTTCTCAATATTATATTAGATGTGTGCTTATCAGTGACGGTTGTGATAGCGATCTTTTGTTGCTGAAACCTCACTCGAGGATGTCTTATCAGAATTCACCTTTTTTCCCATAAACAATAACGAAGCGGGTCTCTTCGAAATGCGAAAATAAATTGAAAATTTAAAGAAATGCAATAAAAACAAAATAATTAATTTCAAGGAAGCGACCTCGTAAACTGCGACGCGTCCTGGCCCAGGGCAGTATTTAGCGGGGCTAAAGGGGGTACAATGCACCCCCTAAAAAATAAAGCGCCCCGAGAAATGGCGCCCCACCCCATCCCAAAAAGATAAATAATTTGTCAATCTTTCAATTATAAAATAATACACTTAATTATGATCACACAGTGATGCTCTTAATAATACAAGGCACTGATCAGTCGATCGGTTTTAAGGGCGCCCACACACCGATTGGTTCGTTTGCCCTGATCCAAACTCTCTTACATCACTTATGTGGAGGCTATGGCGATTGGCGACCTAACACGCTGCTGCACACCCACTTTTAAAATCCTACATACGGCTCTGTCTTGGCCTTATCCGGTTAGAGAATGTTTGGTACATCTAATAGACATATGGAACGCCAAAACTCTCTCTCTCGCTCACTCACTCTCTCTCTCAAGGAGCATCATGTAAGATTAAGATAGAGAGCTGGTTGTTCTTGCTTTCATAGTTGGTAAATAGATTAAGCAAAATAAATATATTCAAATAACTTTATTCTGCGCGAAGATATTAGCCTTTGGAGGTTTGGCATAAAATGTATGTAATGATGGTAATTTCCTTCCACTTTTCAAAGGGTCGTATGCTTTCAAAAACTATTGGCTAACTATAATCCTTGGTGATTAACGATTGAATGGATAATCGAGACTATTATTTTTGTCTTACCGACTTCAGTAATGATGATCGAGGCTAAGTGGAACTTCAATCTTCTTAGTTCTCGGTCCGTAGTGGATCAATTTGACTAAAATTTTCAGCAAATTGCCCTATTTACATTATGTAGTTTTTAACTATTATAGTGAGAACTACCAACTCGTTATCTTATCTCCCATAATGTATCTTTAAATATTCTGCGGATTTGTGGTAATATCATTCAATTTCTATATTATCTATTAATGCCCACATTCGTAAATTTATGCACCTGATTTAGATATTCACTAGTAGGCTTCTTTAGTATAGTCAAGATTTTCATGGGTCAAGATAAATTGTGTACTGTTGTGGTTGCGATATGGTAGAAACTGGTTGTCATCATTTAATCCTGTTCTCCCGAAGCTCTACCTTGTGCGCATAGTGATAGATGTAATGAATCTGTACGTCAATAGTTATTGTGTTCAAAGGATGTAAATTGATTTTCTCTACTTAGCTTTAACGGAAATGCTCAACATCAAACACAGTCAAGACATTCACTTAATGAACACCTATTAGTATAACATGTAATAAAATTGTTTATTTATTCAACAAATATACAACAATACAGCACATTACATATTTTTTTCTAATTATTTTTATTTCTTAAAAAGGCTGTATTGATCCAGAGTCTAATGTTGTATTTTTCAAGTTCTCTTGCTTTAAATACATCAGGAGGATCGTTAACATTATGGCCCCTAAAAAGTAAAAAAAAACCTCATGGATGTCAACATAATTGAAACTTATTGACAGATCAAGTAACAGCCCTTTGCCCTATTAGCAAAGATGGATTTAAAACAAACCTGACAAGCCCGTATCTCCACAGTAAGTAGGATATATCGTTAGCTTCTATCATGTTGGGCTGTGCATTGCCTAGTGTGAGCTGGCATTATTTTATAACGACCTCGGACTCCAAAAATATAACCTCTTTCCCGAAGTATAAACATATTTTATACTTCACCCCACTAGCAAGCTAAATATAGACTAATTAACTAAATATAGACCTGCCATACATAAGAAATTAAATAGATAAGTCTGTCACAATGGCTCACTACCCAGAAAAGTAGACATTATAATATTTTACAGGTTTATTATATTACATACCTTAAATCCAAATGATGTCCTCCATCAGGAATAATGACACTCGTCAAATTAGCAGATAAATTGTGCAAAACCTAAAAAAGATAAGTGTATAAATATAGACAAATTTTAGATATTGTTTATATAGATATTATTGATAAGGCATCAAGACTGTTACGATCACAGCAACAAGCATTTTACCCAAGCTAACCTGAAACTACTAGAGAATAGAGTATAGGTGTCATTAACTGCACGCTATCTCAGTGTGATATAAATCTACCAACATAGATGTAATAGCTAGTACTGGGGCCAATAAATCATTGACAAAGTCAGAATTAGGTGTGTTTAAAAAAAAGATGGGTGTAAAAATGATTGAAAGGAATTAACTTTTAAAAGTGTTGAACAGGATATATCAAAACATAATGAATTCCAATCATTCATATTTGATATCCTCAGAACTGAGAAGTTCGGTTTAAACAGTATTCAATTCGAAAATATTATACAATTTAAAGGCCCAAAGAATAGGATAAATAAACAAGCCAGGTAGGATTATATTAGTTTGCTTCCTTCTGTCCGAACATTGACCTGGAAGTAATTTGCAACGGCTTGCGAAGTGTGGCCAGCGTCGAACTTTCCAAGTTTCTCTGAGCTGTCGTGAGTCATGGCATGCTGCTGTAGTGACAATGATTCAACGTTTTTATTTTATAGAAGAAGGCAAAAGGACCTCTCATAAATATTGGTTTTACATTTAATGTGGCTGTAAGTTGTAAGGATTGTTAGAAGAGGTAACTGAGATGTTTAAGACTGGTTGCATAAAGTTGGTTAGTAGCTATATATGAAATACCTTTGTCAAACATGCACAGAATAACAACCTGCACAATGACTTTCTTATCTGGTAATAGTTCACACCTTTTAATTAATGAACCTGATCTTGAGTTTTCCAACCTAGTCATTTGCTTCAGATCTCATCACCATACTTATACAGGTTTGCATATCTATTCATGCAAAAGTATGTAGTTTGTTTGGCACTTTTTATGGCTCTTTTCTTTATACATGTTCTTACTAGAACATGAATTCTAGTAGAAAATAGTGTTTGGATTTCAAAAATACTTTGACTTACCCCAGCAAAAGCCCATGGATCTTTACCACCATTTGAAAATACTATATTAGATGAGGAGAGTATATCTGTAAATAAACAATCTTTATTACAACCGATCAGCTCAATATAAAACTATATTAAAATAAGATTTGACCATCTACATTTCTGCAGGCATTATTGATAAGAAGAACATAACAGCAATTACAAATGTAATGAAATTATACACCAAAGTATCTCCAGTCACACTCAATCATGTTTGACCAATCAGATTGCTTATCAGTCTCTTGTCCTGAGCAGAAAATGCTCATCATCACCGGTATTAATGTAATAAAACCCTACAAAAAGTTATCATGCTCAACCAATCAATCCGTGAATCAGTCTCACCCAAGCAGAAAATGCTTATTATCGCAGTTAATCAAGGTATATAATGTAATGATCATACACACTAAGTTCCATCACTCTCATTCACCAAATAAACACCTGAACCAAGCTTTATCATATCAAGCAGTTATTATGTTTTTTAAAAAGTGTGACAGACAGACAGACACTAAGATGGACGAAGAAACCTATTTAATAAATAGTCCCTTGCTTTGTTTATAAAAGCAAGTTACAACAATACATACCTTTCCCCCATAAATTTAAACCTGCCCATTGATCTCTAGGGACTATTCCCCATTTAGTTTTACAATAATCAACTCGCATTTGGGGGGTGTATGGTTTAGGTGGAAACATATCCTGCTGGCCATCAGTAGAAAATAACATTGGTACTTCTGAGCAAGCCTGTCAATACATAAATCTGTTCATTTTCTATTTACTTTTTCTCAGTAATTCAGACGTTCAAAGAACAAAATAATTAGTGTTGAATATCATGCTTTATGAAATTACTGTAAATAATCTGTGTTTTTATCTACAATATGGACACATTATATTTATACAACAATATTAGATAATGCACTATACTGCAACTTAATTTTTACATAACAATATTAGTCTCTGTATATATATAGTGTGCATAAAAGTGCTTGCTTAAGGCTGCTCGGTCTAAAAGGGTTTGATGCTTTCCCTCATCTTTTAGTTGACATACAGACAGAAAAAGAAATGGAGTTAACCTCCACTCTGGACTAACATTTGATTCAACTGTATTTCAATAATTCGCATGCGTGTAGGGTCCTTCAGAAGTGAGAGGAAACTGGAGGAAACTGGAGCACCCAGAGAAAATCCCTCAGGTTGGACAGGAAACCCTACTCCTTGTCATGTACAGCCAAGGGAATCAATCCCACATCAGTTGACAGAATGACAGACCCTATGATACAACACGCTAATCATTCAGCCATCAACTCTGTTTTAGTGCATTGGATATGTTTGCTGTTCATTGCAGATTTTATTAATTTTTTTAAAAAAGATGAATAAACAAGTAATACTTGTACTCATGAAAATTGTTTTATTTTGATCATTCAGATCTCTTTGACTGAATCTATTATATTTCATTAATATTGAAATGTATATTGCACACTTTTTACTGAACACTCAATCCTAGGCAGCAATTTTGTTTTGGGTAACTCCAAACTAAAGACATGGCCAGTCTAAATCGAGTAGCTCATAGAACTAAAACATGTACAACGTTTTCACTTAGGACTACATTTTAAGGCACTTAATGACTACTGTTATTACCTGAATATCCCAAGCCAAACTATTGGGACCTACACCACATCCACTGGGATCAGCACATTCCACATACTCCTCCCAAATATCAAAACATGGCAGCTTACCATTAGTACCATTATAAAACAAAGCTAAAACAAATAGAATTTCTGGCTATGCTATAAATAAGGAATAATGCTACCATGTTAATTACAATCTAACCCATTGCTAAGTGGCCCAGAACTTTATTCGTCAATAGTATTGGTAACAATTTTTTTGGAATATAAAACAAGCCAACAGTGAGGCTGATGTCCCCCGCCGAAATCCTAAAATAAATAGATGACACATATTAATTAATCGCACATTTATTTTTTTCAAACGTATCAAGCAACCAAACTGTACACGAAGTGTCATCCAAAAGTGTTTTATAAAGAAAAATGCTTAAACCGATGAGAAAAATGAAAATGTACCCTAGTTAGGGGGACCCTAAAGGCAGACAAAAGGGCCCCCACGCTTGACAAAAGGGCCCCTCTTGCCAAGGGAAAGGGCCCTCGTGTCTGAGTCAATCATTTCTATACACTGTTACTGTCGAATCCATTACTGAATGAGAATGCAGTCATTGTATTGGCATAAAAATCATCAATCAATATGAACCTAAGTTATCTTGTCCCAAAGTCTCAACCAATCAAATTGCTTATCTCTGCCTACCCTAAGCAGAAAATGCTCATCTTCAAACTCGATCGCCTAATAAGCATACACACCAATTTTGAATATTTTAACTCAATTAGAAGGAGAGTTATTGTGTTCCATAGCCTCGGTAAATCAAATTGCTTATCGCTCTGCTTACCCTGAGCAGAAAATGCTCATTATCGATCTTAGTCAAGGCATTACTGTTATGAAACTATACACCAAGTTTCATCACTCTCACTTTATTAGAACTAAAGTTATCGTGTCCCAAAGCATCAACCAATCAAATTGCTTATCTCTGCTTACCCTAAGCGGAAAATGCTCATCTTCAAACTCCATCAAGGCATTGACCTAATAAGCATATACACCAAGTTTGAACATTTTAACTCAATTAGAAGGAGAGTTATTGCGTTCCAAAGTCTCAACCAATCAAATTGCGTATCACTCTGCTTACCTTGAGCAGAAAATGCTCATTATCGAACTTAGTCAAGGTATTACTGTAATGAAACTATACACCAAGTTTCATCACTCTCACTTAATTAGAACTAAAGTTATTGTGTCCCAAAGCATCAACCAATCAAATTGCTTATCTCTGCTTACCCTAAGCGGAAAATGCTCATCTTCGAACTCAATCAAGGCATTGACCTAATAAGCATATATACCAAGTTTGAACATTTTAACTCAATTAGAAGGAGAGTTATTGTGTTCCAAAGTCTCAACCAATCAAATTGGAAATCGCTCTGTTTACACTGAGCAGAAAATGCTCATTATCGAACCTAGTCAAGGTATTAATGTAATGAAACTATACACCAAGTTTCATGAATCTCACTTAATTAGAACTAAAGTTATCGTGTCCCAAAGCAATAACCAATCAAATTGCTTATCTCTGCTTACCCTAAGCGGAAAATGCTCATCTTCGCACTCCATCAAGGCATTGACCCAAAAAACACATAAACCAAGTTTGAACATTCTAGCTCAATTAGGAAGAGAGTTATTGTGTCCCAAAAAGTGTGACAGACAGACGGACAGACAGACAGACAGAAGGACAGACAGACAGACAGACAGACGGACGAACCCATTTTAATAGTCCCCCAACTTTCTTCGAAAGGCGGGGGACAATTAAATATTTTAATTGTTATAGCATACAGCTTTTCTCAGATGAAAATCTCCTTTAAGGGAAACTTATAAATAAATAAGACATATCTACCTGAAATCTGGGCTAATCCAGCCACAATGTCAGTTGTATTAACCATAAAGCCACATGACTTCTGCAAAAAATCATTTTCTGTTTTTTGAGTATATAATATAATCAAATCATGTTATGAATATTGTAAAATATAGGTTGCCAGGCATTGAATCATAATTCAAGAGCTATGAGAAAATAGATTAAATAATGCTTTCATATTTACTAGTTACTACTCTTGGGGTTCTAAGTATTTTCATTTGTATGTCGCACAAGATCATGAATGATTACTTACATCAACAGGAAAAGCAGGTATCTCTGACATAAAGTTGGTTGGATATGGATAATCAAACATAGCTAAAGATACAAAGGCATTTCTAATCCATCCAACCATGTGATCATAACTTGTTTCATTTAACTGGCTGCAAAGCCTAAATTTTTCTGACAATGTTTTTAAACCTGAAATTTATGAAAACATTTTTTTTCATTAATCAGCTAGCATGTCTGTTAAATTAATAACTGGTACACTTACTTAAAATCTGCTATATTTATTGTATATTATATATTTTTACATAATATTATCCAGTTCTTGGGTTTACTGGACATTTTCAGAGATAAAGGTTTGAAGTTTATACCTGCAGGTCCACTACTTGCCATGCTCTTCATAGTGGTGAAAGCTTTTCTTATATTAGCAGAACAAATTGGATTAGACTGTTTGAAATCCTGAAAATTAATATGTGATAAATGCAAAGGGGACGAAATGGGGTTTAGTTGTTTATATGTCTGAGACTGCAATGTGTGACAACATATTATTCTCTAGAACAGAATCTGGTGGTCCTTATTACAAGTACAAACAATAATACATAGTATATATTTCTATTTTTATCATTAATATATAATTAACCTGATATTTTCCGAACAATTATTTCATTACATCTTAAAATAGGTTCTTAATATATATCTTTCATTTGCAATTGCTGGTGTATCTGTCCATGTGTCTTTCGGTTGGACATATCTGATGTTTGTAAAAGAAAACACTTACTGAAGTAACCCTAACAAAGAACTGGGATGGATCAATTACTTTAGACATCAGGTAAATCGGGGCGCTAGCTGCTATAGCTCCATCTACTAGATTAGGATATTTAAATCTCATATATGCACTCAACATACCACCATAGCTGCAAATACAAAGACAAGAAATGTGTTATCTGATTGATCACTTCATGCTTTAGTCTGGTATGAAGTAATTAATTGGATCCAAACCTAGCACTGTGTACACAACAGATCTATCCCCACTACAATAATCAGCATTTTATTACTTATATTCATGTTTTATACATATATAATGAATGGATCTTCTCTAGCTTCAAACTGTTACTATTGATAGTTTAGTTAAACATGTTTACCCTATACCATAGCAATCTCATTATTCACACTTTAACATTTATAATAATATCATATTATAGTAAGGTAAGCAATGAAATTCTAGTAGCTCAAACTAGGAGGTTAGAAAAACCAAAGCAATTCAAATGAGACAAGTTGAAAAATAAAATGTGACATACCTGCCACCAAATGTAATTACTGGTGATTTGGTTGCTTTATAGGTTTTTTTAATTTTATTAATAAGAACTGCATAATCTGCCAAAGCTTGTTCTATGGTTAGTAGTCCAATATTGTTTCCTTTAAAACTATCGGCTCCAAATGGCATACTTTTGCCATAAAATCTCTGTATCAAGAACAGAACCATAAAATGACATTAAAATACAGAGGAAATAGAAACAGATATTTATTAGACCGCTGATGTCACACAATAGGCCTAAATAAACGACATAGCTTTGACCATAGTTTAAATTAAAAAGGAATTATCAGTATTACAGTATAATGTTTATAGCTCACCCTTTTCAAACAACATGTTCAGAGGCACTTCACAAAGTAACATTGTAATCATACATAAACAACAAAATTATGGACAATTGCATACAGAGTCAGTTAAAAACCTATTTAAATAAATGTCTTTTAAGTAATTGTTTTTAAAAGAATGTAGAGGGACGTACAACATCTTAAACTAAATGGTAGTTATTCCATAAAACAGGTGCTTGATAACAAAAAGACCACTGACCATAACAGACTGTAACCAGCAGCTGCCAGGCATATGTCCACATTTCCCAACAGATGGATAGAGAACAAATTAAATCAAAAAAGATTTTTTGTATAATCAGGGGCCATAATCCAGATAGTTGTGGTCTGAAGTGCCCAAATATGGGAAGGGACTGAGATCTTTGGGACATAAGCATATAATTTAAATTTCATCAAAATGCACAAAAATTGTAACCGCTAGAGTGTCCACATCCTTCATATTACACATATTTGTATGAAATTCAAACTCAACTTTCACAGATGTGTAAAAGTGATATATTTACACTTTTTTTTAAAAAAAAATTGAATACAGTTACATTTGGATATATGCAATTATCGAAAGGAACCAAGATCTTTGTGATATAAACATAAACTTAAAGTTTCATTAATAAGGATATAGATTGTGGCCTCTATAGGGTCCACAACCTTAATATGCCACATTTTTGCACTATTTGCGAAGGAGGGGCGGCCATTATGTCGTCCGATTTTCACGAAATTTGATCTCAACCATTATCAGGGTGTAACAGTGATATATTCACATGTTTCTTTTTAAATACAAATTGTGACCTTTAGAAGAACAACAAGCTAAAAAAGTGATTTTTCGTACATAATTCAGTAAGTTACAATCCTATTCACACGAATATCTAGAGGAACGAGGATCTTTGGGTTATAAACATATATTTCAAGTTTCATCAAAATCGAATAAAAATTGTGACCTCTACAGTGTTCAAAACCTAAATGTGCCATATTTTTACACTATTCAAACTCAGCCTTCCCTATGATGTAACGGTGATATAATCAAACAGTTTTTATAATCGGATAATAATTGTTACCTCCAGAGGGACCACAAGCCAAAAAAGGCGATTTTTCGTATAATCAGGGGCCATAATTCAGGAAGTTACGATCACATATGCGTAAATATTGCAAGGCGATTTTTCGTATCATCAGGGGCCATAATTCATGAAGTTACGATCACATATGCGTAAATATTGCAAGGAAGAAAGGTCTTTGTGTTATAAACATGCATTTCAAGTTTCATCTAAATTGGACTAAAATATTCACCTCTACAGGGTACTACAATGATATACCATATTTTGACACCATTTGCAGACAAGCGGCGAACATTACGTCGGGCAGTTTTAGTCCGACTTTCATGAAATTAGAACTCAACCTTCATTACAGTGTAACGGTGATATAATCAAACATTTTTTAAAATCAGATAATGATTATGACCTCCAGAGGGACCGCAAGCTAAAACAGGCGATTTTTCGTAAAATCAGGAGCCACTATTCAGAAAGATATGCACAAATATGCATGTCTAGTTTCATTAAAATCGGATTAAAATTGTGACCTCTACAGGGTTCAAAACCTTTATATACCATATTTCTACACTATTTGCTAAAAGCAATAGCCATTTTGTCTGGCAACTATATGGCCGGATTTTCCTGAAATTCAACCTCAACCTTCATTATGATGTAACTGTGATATAATCAAATGTTTTTTTAAATCGGATAACCTCTATAGGGGCCTTAATCCATGAATTTTCAGTCTGACACATGCCAATATCGACAGAAGTCAAGATCTTTTAGAGATTAACCTATATTTCAATCAGATAAGAATTGTGACCTGTCCTGTAGAGTGTCCACAAACAGGGGCCATGGCAATATACATCCACATGAAAATGTGAGCATATAAAAAAAGAGTTGATCTAATTTATGTCATGTTTGGCCAGGTGTTTTAAGTTTTAAAAGATCAGAGAGAGTAAACAGGAGCTATATTATTTAAAAATTAAAAGTAAGTTATAAAATCTTAAAATCAATTGGATATTTAACAGGTAACGCATGTAAACTATTTAAAAGTAACCAGCCCAGTTGCAGTATTCTGTAATTTATCTATACGCTTTAAAGGTAAACTAAACTAAAAGTGAATTAAAGTTATCTAAGTGAGAAGTGACCAGAGAATTACCTGGCCTTTGTGGCCTCTATAGTTACAAATTTACATATTTTACCTATATTTCTAATCTTAAAAAAAAATAGCACAATTTACACATACTATTTCCTTGAGATCGATCCCATAAGCATTAAACTGTCAAAGATTGCACCAATATTATGAGCAGAATAAGATGAAAATATATCACAATTACAACAGGGGGGGGGGGGAGAGGGAGTATCATGTGCAAATTTACTAAATTGATGTCTTGAGCCTAATAACAAGTTTTATAATAATTTAATTTTAGAAATTTACAGTTCTCAAGTTCATAAATGGAAAGAAGATGGACAATTATCAGTTCCTCATCTAATGTCTTTAGAATGAATGAAAAGATTATTCTGCCAAACATGTTGAAACTTACAGTTCTGCCTTAATATACAACAACCTCATCCTGTTTCAAATTATTCAATCAAAACCTCTGTGCTATATTATATTCACAAAATTCCATAATCTGATCATGCAAAGAAAGAGATAACATTTTAAAATCTGGTAGGATGATTCCCTAATTAACAAGTAATTTGATCAAGAACTCTGTTGTGCATTAATATTATATTCATTTTTCAATAAGGGCCTTTCAGATGACCCAATAAACAATTGTAAAGATCTGACAAAAAACTTGTAAAACGTTCTCAAGAAATCATGGAGGAATGACCAACGCAGTGACAACAATACACACCCACATTCAATATGGACATAACACAAAACAGAACCTGTCTCTATTGTGAAGAACTCTGTGGCGTCCTATACTCACATGTTCAGCAAAAACAACTAATGCCCCAAACTGAGGAGCTATATCGAAAACAAAGCCTGTGTTATTCCAGAAACTAGTGATTGACCCTTCATTTCCGGTATAGAAAAATATTGGTCCTTTATTTACAGCATCGAACCATTTATCTAATAAAGAAAAATATACAAATACAAAGTTTAATGACCTGATCCCAAAGGGAAATACATTCATGGTAACAGTGTAGCCCACCGTCTTCTTTGGAACTTTTTATATCTCAAAGCTGTTTTCAATAAATGAATTTCACAGTAGGCGAGGTACAGAAATGCAGTTGGGATGTACGTTCATAGTGAGATTATGGCTCATTCTCATTTATTCGAACAAAACGAGAGAAAAAATTAGGAGTTACATCATATTTTGACAACCATCTAGTCGGATGATGCCGAGAAAAAAGCAAATAAGTTAAATTAGTCTGTGTTGTGGTGAATTTTGTAGCCTACTTACAACACTTAAACTGACACTGCTGACTCATGCACCTAGATCTTTTACTAATGAATAATCACAACGGTGATGTTTATGGTAATCATACTTATGTTTAATAAATATAGAAAGGGGTTTCAAATTATACAGCAGTCATTGTGTAACTATATTAGCTGTAAAAGAGGACACTTTTCTAGTGGCAAGTGTGAAAAATTCTATTACCCATCACTATTGAATACAAAATTAAACCTACCCTGTAGCGTCTTATAATTCAGTAATTAGTGACATATAAAACCTACTACATAGGCGGCAATTTCATATTTTCAAGTTATATTTTTAAAATTTAAAATAAAGCCTTAAAATAGATGGTATCTATAAACAGCCCTACATTGTGAAAGAATAATCCTATAATTCACTATAGCCAGTTGAGAAATTGGCAAAAATATTCACTTTCAACTTTAACGTTTGAAGATAGCTATTGCATGGGGGGGGGGGCAGACAAGGGAGGTAATTATAATTGTGTTATTATTTCCAATGTGACATATGTTTAAGTGTGGAAAATAATGACTATGATTGTATAATAGTGAGTTGATGACAACCTATTGAGCAAAAGACATAGAAATAAATATGTTTTGACTTTCTTGGAAAAAATGAAATTCCCACTTTAAGACTACGGTACTTATTAGACTGCCTGATTACTAACAATTCTGATCAGGGACCAATAAACATTATTTAATATATGTAGGCCTGTATAAAATGTTAGCCTTATTATTAGATCTGTTTAAATGTCATATTTTCATTTTCATTTGTAAATGCCATTTGTTCATAACAAAAGTCAACAATATATTAACTTTACAGTTATAGTTTATTCCTTACCTTGCAATAAATATCTTTGTTTAAATGTCTTCTGACCATAAGAAACAAAGTTAAAATGATCAATTGTTTGATCAAAATATTGCTCTTTATATGGCACATCTGACAGCACACAATTGATTGTCATGCCTATTAACAATGACATTAACAAAATGTGACAAAATGATTTCAGTTTCATCTTTAACATATAACAACCTCTTCTTCGTGCTATCTCATCTGACACTACTGACAGGCATTTTACATCGAAGCCGATATAAACAAGAGTCATATGATTATCACGTGACTTCCCTGCGAGTCACTTGTCTTGATCACCCAGTCCCTATTTACATCGTCAATTTTTTTTTTCTATGGCTATATAATGGCTATGGAGGATTACCAAAGTCTTCTAATATGTTTTCGGGCATTTCCAGTTTTGCTCCCCTAATATAACACTAATAACACCAGAGCTAGGGAAAAAAAGATGATTCTGAGATAAATAATTCCAGAGATATTGAAAATCACCTTATTAAATGATAACCTAAGATACTTAGATCTGCATTTGATTTTTTTCAGAATTTAAACGATCGAGCGAAACCATAAAATACGCAAATACAAGAGGTCACACGGTCGGCCTTAGAACATTATAACAGCAGTCCTGATATGGAATGATGATAAGAGAACATTTTATATAACGGATATGTCTACAGCAACAGCTCGTGTAAAAGAAGTTATTAGTTCATTTTGACGAAACATGTTGGTTTTATAATAGTTCTATATTAGTTTACTTTTACTATAATAAAACCTATAAAAAGTTCATTTAATATACTACCATAAATAGACACTAGATCGAAACTGTATCGAGAAGGTGGAATTATGTGTAATATTATTTTAGTTTCATTGAATAAATAAATAACTGAATACATAAATGTCTTTTTATTTCTCCGTTCGAACTCACCCACCGACCGGGTCAAGTTCGCCCATTCGTATATGGTGACTTTAAAATGAAATTACTTGTAAACACCTGGCAATAAAGGCCATTTATGTATGCCATAAATTAGCCAACCCCACTGTCTTTAATCTAGTATAAACTACGGAAACGTAGCTCCGAAATGGTGAAGCGCCGCATAATGACTAACGCCGCAACTTCATTGTCGGGGTACCTTATCCCGTTGGATGCCTTATACCGGAGGGGCGTCCATTATGACATGATTGGTGGGCACATAATGCCGAGTATGATTGGTTTGGCGCCGACGACTTGATCATGGGGGCGCCCAAAGCCACATGGTTGCCTCATCATTGGCAATCTCGCACGATTCTGAACTTTTCGTTTTCCTCATAAATTAGTATACATGTAGGTACGTTAGTATTCCTTCCTTCAAATTTTAATAATGTTCATATCAAAATATCACAATTCGCCATTATCTCAAATTCAGCCCCAAACTTGGAATGCAAACCTTACTTTCAAACATTGTCTTAGGGGAGAGCACCCTAGACACTTCTTTGAAGGGAGGCGTGTCCACACCGCTCGCCCCATCCCACCCCAACCATTCTGACAGGGAACTTAGGGCCCATATTGATATTTGATAACAAGTTGTGGAAAAAAGATCAAGAAACATTTCTTCGGTTCTATTTTCACTCAATGTCGCGCAGGTTATCATTCATCCAAGCCTTTAGTAGACTGGGAATGCTGAGAAACCTTCCTTCTTTGCAAAATAAAATTAACCAGAGGCTGCCAGACAGGATACGCCCACACTTTCGAGAGATGGATAGAGAACAAAGTAAAATGAAAGCGATTTTTCCAACAATCAAGGGCCATAATTCATGAAGTTACAATTCGATATACACAAATATCAAAAGGAACCAATTTCTTTGGATTATAAATATGCATTTCACGATTCATCAAAATCAGATTAAAATTGTGACCTCAACAGAGTCCACAACCTTGATATACCATATTTATTATAGTATTTGCGTACAAGCGGCAGCCATTTTGTCCGTCAGTCTCGTTCCAATTTTCACGAAATTCGAACTCCACATTCATTATGGTGTAACAGTGATCGGTAATCAAAGTTTCTTTTAAATAGGGTAATAATTTTGACCTCCAGAGGGACCACAAGCTAATAAAGGCGATTTTTCGTACTATCAGGGGCCATAATTCAGGAAGTTACGATCGGGTGAGCGCAAATATCGAAAGGAGCCAAGATCTTTGGGTTATAAACACGCATGTCAAGTTTCATCAAAATCAGTTCAAAATTGTGACCTCTAGGGTCCACAAGCTAAAAACATGATTTTCCGTACAAGTACAATCAGGGGCCATAATCCATGAAGTTCCGATCCGATACATGCCGATATCGAAAGCAGTCGTGATATTATGGGGATAAACCTATATGTCAAGTTTCATCAAAATCGGATAAGAACTGTGACCCGTAGAGAGTCCACAAACGGACGGACAGGGGCGACGGCATAATACGTCCACATGAAAATGTGTGCGTATAAAAAGGAACATACGGCCAATACTGATGTTGTTACCAAGTGATACTTCCGCAAATTTGGCCATATTTGAGAGAGGAAAAATCGGCATTAATGAAGACGGCACTCATGTAAAGTAGAGCGTCCACATACAATGTACCAAAACAATGCCTACAACAATTAGAAAAAGACAGAATTATGGTATTGTGCGATGGGAGTGATTTCTAGAAAAGGAATACCAAGTTTAAAATTTATAAACTTTTGTGACCGTTGGTCAAGTTTCAAACTTAAGATTTTGTTGTACAAAACAACACAATCTTTACTATAGAGTGTTTTGACTGTTGCAATAATATGGAAACTCGGGTATACACTAAATAGATTCACTCACTCTAAGGTATGCCGAAATGCCTTGATTTTTTTTATAAACAATATTTTTATTCAGGATGTCTGAATTAAATTGGGGAATAGGCGTAGCCTATGTAAAACCACTCTCCCTAATTAACAGCATTTAATTCATCTTTTAAATGTTTCAGTGTTAACCCAACAATAACTAATTAGTTTCGTCAGTACTTCGACAGGGATCGTCAATTTTTTAAAATCAAATTTGGCAAAACTGTAACCTGTTACTGCAATTTTTAAAAAAAAGAACTGCTTCTTCCTGCAGAACACCTTGCAATATTGCAATATCACAATGAATTGAAATAACATATGTGAGATTTATAGTATGTATTTATATTTGCACAATTATTACTTACAGTTCCATATTAATATAATATGATTAAAGTTATAAAACAATCGGTGTTCAAACCTCATTAAAAGACATCTAAAGATAGATTGACAGGCAACGAAACATACGCCCATAGCAGCTAAATCGTCTGGTAAGTCGACAGGGATTGTCACATCTTCATACTTTTGTAGGTAAAAAGGAGCATTTAAACAAGAACTGCTATCATTTCATACAGATCACAAGGTTTAACACAGGCTCATTCTGCAGCAGTTATTACGAGAAATTTCTTAAATTCAATAAGATTCTTAGTTTTACTAATCACAATAATGCATTTGAATTTAATACAGATCAAATGATAACTTTTGTCATAAGTGTTCACAAGGGGTTCAACAAAATGAAACAACGACCATAACTCAATAAGTAATTAACAGTAATTATTGAAATTTAATTATTAACAGGTTATGTTCGCTTTACTAATCTAAATAATACATATAAATTTCATACATAATCAGGGGCCAAAATCTTATAAATAATTAACGGAAATTGATGAAATCAATATGTTTCTTCGTTTTATTTACCTATCATGCATATAAATTTCATACATAATCGATGATAATTTTGAGCATTGTGGATTGAGCATTCACAAGGTAAACAAAGTCCTTAATGGAAATTGTTGAAATTCAATAAGCTTCCTTGATTTAGTGATCTAAATAATGCACATGAATTTCATGCAGATCGGATGATAACTTTTGTTGATAAAAGTGTTAACCATGTTCAAAAAATGAAACAAGGGTCCTAACTCTAGAAATTATCGGAAATTCAATAAGCTTCTTCTTATTATTAATTTAAATAATGCATGTAAATATAATATAGATTGGATGATAAATAGAGTTTTCACAGGGTTTAACAAACTGAAACATGGTCCATAACTCTAAAAGTAATTAACAGCCTTGTTGAAATTAAATTGTCTTCTTCGGCTCACTAATGTAAACAATAATAATATATATAAATTTGAAATAATAAATGTAGTCGGCAGAGTTGTGTTCACAAGGAATTTTGGACAGTGAACAAACAGACGGAAGTAACAGAATAATACAACCACATTTCCCTTAACTTGGAACCAATTATTACTAAAACGTGCATTTGTGAAAAATTTATGGTCATTTACCCAACCTTTCAGAAACACACACAAACTTCAAAGGGGCATTAGGTACGATTAGACAAAGAGCTGACAGTTCTCATTACAATAGTTACAAAAATAGATAATGAAAAGGGAATAGGAAGAAATTCGGCCAGATTACTTCACTTTGAGACTATTATCGGCAAATCAGTTACAGTTTTCCCTGATTGCCATTGCTACCACTGTTACAATAATAAAATGCTGCTATTGGACAGTGAACTTTTTAGCCCAGAAAATCTCTCTCTAGTGAACTCTGAGTAGGGGCCACAACAGCACAAAGTATAGTGGAGATATACTTTGCAATGTGTCACTGTTGACTGTAAATTGTAAGTGTAACTTTGTTTAACTGTTGTAGCTGAATCGGTTATAGTAATAAACTTTACTAGCATTTGTAGTTGAATCGTCTACAGTAGGAATTTTAGAACTATGCTCAGCACCTTTTTTGTTCAAGTGGGGGGGGGGGGTCCTTCTTTGTCCCTGGCTAGCTACACATCGGGTAACCAACAGCATCAACAGATTTATCGCTGCTTCATATCCGAGTCATCCGATAGCCATCAACAGTTGATCATGCTTTTGGTAAGTTATTTAATGATTACTTAATAATTTATATAACATTTAAGGCCTAAAAAAGACCTGCAATCGGCTTATTTAGCTCTTGCATAAAGCCTGTTTAATAATTATTTTAAATTATGAAGTTATCAGTGTTAATAAAGACATAGGAAATCATTAAAGAAAGCAGAAAGAAAGCACCCTGAACTTTAGGGTGATTAAAAACGATAAGATCAATTTTATACTCAGTACCATATATGTGTACTTTTTAAAAATATTACTTGTGATTATTTTTGAAAGATTTGACCTTGCTGATGTTAGCAATAATGTTGACTTAGGGTTCTAACTTTCAAATATTTTGTTACATAAACATAAAACTTTAAGAAATGAGACAAAAGTTTATAAAATAAGCAAAGGCGTTTCATAGCTTAGATACTGGATGCGCCAGCCTCCTTGCAAAAAAAATCAAAGAAGCTGAAAAAATGAAAATGTACCCTCTGGCCAAGGGAAAGGGCCCCCAGGTCTGAGTCATCGTTTTCTATACACTGTTACTGTCGAATCTACTACTGAATGAGAATGCAGTTATTGCATTGGCATGAAAATCATCAATCTAGACCGCCCCCTCCCCCGAGAAAGAAATGCAATGAAATGGGGTTTAACATCCTATTCTTCTGCACCTGACCTGGGCTAATGGAAGATGGGCATACACCATACAGTGTGCTATGAGGAAAATTTTGCCTGGGCAGCGGCAATCCTGCCACTCTTATATCGAATTCCAACTGTCATGGGATCTTTTACGTGCATGTCAATGTGTACACGGGACCTTGGTTTTCGTTCCATCCGAACGACTAGACAGCTGTTCTTGTTAGGACCTCCTTCTGCATCACTGACAAGGGGAAACCACGCCAGAAAATCGAGATGAACTTTCTCGGCCATGCAGGGATCGAACACCTGACCTCCCCTGCAAAAGAGGGCCCTCAAAATAGTATAGCCTCTGCCATGATAAGCCTTAAAATGCCCCTGAAAATAAGGTCAGCATTGTCAATCTGATCATAACACTGCAACAAGTGTAGTTGATGCTGAAAGCTGTTCGGAAAACAGTACTTTTTTTCAATCCTACATAATTGAGTATTGTTATATGTTACATAAACCTGATTCCCCTGCCAGTACAGCCACGGGTTAGAAAACTTCTCAAGATTGAATAAAATGGACAGGCTCACAGAAGACAGACAGAAGTGATATTGGGCCATTGACACTATACCCCAATTTTTAAATATCAAAATAAAAAGTATCTAAAAAAAGAAACATATAATAATTTCCGAACCATGCACTTCATTCAATTCAATGTCTGAATTGTGCATTTTAATGACTGAATTCTGTAATTCAGATAGGGCAGACTTTAGTACATAACCTGACAAATCCTAATTAAAACAAATTTTACTTCTACGTATCTATGACGAGAGATCATATTCAACTCATATTCTTCTTTACCATAAACTTGCACAATATCAAATTACATGTACAATAAGTAAGCAACATCCAGTTCCAGAATTCAAACAGAAATTAATGTTTGTTACACGATTACTGTAAATGAAGTAAGTCTATGAATTCATTTTTTCTTAAAAAGAAACACTGAAGTTTATATATATATATAGTATGATATTATACACAATATACAATTTGGTATAAACAATTGACTTGATACAAATGGAATATTTCTCTGCTGCCTAATGAAAACGTGCCATTAGCCATCTAATGGTGGTCCTAGATAAATCATGGAAACTTCTGTATTGCCATAAACTGCTGAGGCTGCTGGGTATAAATGTGTGTCTGGTAAACCTCTAAATGCAACACCTGAAATATAAAAGACATGCTTTGATTTTTCTTCTTTATCAATAATCATTTCCTAATATCCAAGGTTTCAAAGAAATCCAGAAAAAAATTAAGAGTGCCAAATATAGTGATAATTATGCCACTATGACAATTCTTACTTACTTTTTTATGTTTTAAGATGCATCCATTTAAAGTAGACTTGAAATACACATAAACTGACACCACCCTACTTGCTCCCCACCCAGATATTTTTCAGTGCTATATGCCTACTGGATAATTGCTCTTGATTTTAAATTAGTCACTCTACTGACATTTTGCTGGCTGATGAAGGGCCTGGATTATCAAGACTATTTATATACATGTAGACCTTTTGGAAATAAATGAATTCAAAATCACAGGATAGTGGCAATCAAACTATTATTTTACTATTCTTATAAACTGTTTGCAGGCGCGGATCCAGAGGGGGGGTCCAGGGGTCCCCCCCCCCCCCGCCCCCTGCTCAGGCTTGAAAATTAGTTAAGCAATTATCAAACCTAGACCCCCCCCCCTGCAAAAAATCCTGGATCCGCACCTGGTTTGAACCAGTCAAAATAAATACATGTAGATGAGATTCATTAATTACTTGCTCATTTATATTTATCTTTCTGAATAGCATCGAGCAATCAAATTGCCTTAAGTTATACCAGTGATTCTCAACCAGTGTGCCGCAAGATTGTCATAAGTGTGCCATGAACTTTTGAATGGCACACCAAGTGAAGAAAATGGAAAAACCATGTGATCCCACTTTAGTTTTCACTGGTGTCTACTGATAAGTTCACAGCAGTTTTTTTCTTCATTTAGTTTGGGTCATTTTATGTGTCAATGACTAGTCTCTGTTTACGGTTGTATGCCATCTGACTTACCATGTTTTGATTTTGCAAAATGCAAATATTTTTTCATATATATTTAGCAGGTGTGCTGCTATTTTTTGTGTTCCGAGTGTACAGTTGGAAAAAAAAGGTTGAGAACGACTGCCTCATAGTTATACAACTTTGCTTAATCTCAAAATATCATTGTTATGAATCAACTTTACACAAAGTCCCTTCAATCTCATGCAATTCACCTAATGAACACCTCCACCAATTTGAACATTCTTCCTTAGTAGTAGTACAGACTAAACTACATTTAGAAGCAGAGTGATTGCGATCCAAAATCTCAACCAATCATGTGGCGTGTCTTTTCTAAGCCTAAACGGAAATCCCTTATCACTGAATTTGTCAGAGTATTGATTATTGAGGCACGATAATAAAACCACACATCAATTTTCATTACTGTTAGTATTTCCAAATTAAAACTGAAATGATCATATTCAAAAGTCTAAATCAATAAAATTACTTGACTCAGTTGAACCCTACATGTAGCAAAAGATGCATATCAAGTTTGAACATTCAACCTCAATTATAAGCAGAATCACTGTGTCCTAAAAAGTGTGACCAAAAGACAGATATAATTATAATACATATGAACAAACCCAGTCTCCATGTTCTTAAACAGCACACAACAAAACCAATAATATTTTCTGTCAACAGTCTGATTTCTGATCTTATAAATTCTACAATTCAAGCTTGTTACTGTTACATTTCTCAGGGCTTTATTATTGGACAGATGTAAAACGAATTCAACATGCACAGCAGTTTCCAAACAAATACTAGCTGCCTGGAGCTGTTCAAAAGTTACGTACAGATACTGTCATCAATTTTGAAAATTTATTAGAGGTTGAATATAGTTATATACATGTCGAAAGAAATAAGTTCCAACATTTATTATTACCCTTACTCTTTGACTAGCATAACATGATTATTTGTGTGTATATGGATTTGGATGACAGGTCGAAAGGCAGAGATGACGATGTATGGCTGCCCTTAAAAATGAGGGTAAATAAATTTTCCAACTCACCTAAAAATTCAAAATTTTTTTCAAATGCTAAGGATTTATCTTCACAATCTAAAATAACTTTTATTTTTTCTCCCACCTGCGAAATGAAATGACAAAAAGATGATATGTTAAAATACAAGAAATAATAATTTTGTTAAATGGAGCATAGCAGGTAATTAAACATAAAATTCTAGCTATTCAAGTTTATGATTTTCATTTTATTAAAGCTGTTCTGTTTTCAAGATATTCATGAACTGACATAAGTACATGTATGTGTATATGTGCTGGTTGACACAAACATACATGTAACCCTCTCACACAAAATCAATTTTTTCTTAAAATGCAGCTTGTGTCATTCTTCCCTACAAACACAACAGCAACTTCGGCATAGGAAAGCAAACCATGATTAAATGTATAATATCTTTTGAAAAAAGTATGTCAAACAGGTAATCAGTTGACCTAAATGTACATGTACAATTATAATAATTAAAGTTATAACCTTTTACAAACAAATATTAATATCAGTTAACTTGTCTACATGTAAAAAAAAGTCAGTTCAATACTGTCCAGTAATAACATGTACGATCACATGATGATGGCTTACAGTTAAAACGCATTAGATTAGCCCATGCACATGGATCATTCGAAAACATGTATTCCCCTTTTTGAAGAAAAAATGAATGTTTTTTTGAAAATATGGGTCATCAGGTTCTTACAAATATCCATCAACACACAATGTCAGAAAAACATTTTTTTGAAAGGTTTTGTAACAGCAATAATAGCGAAAACATCTTTCAAGGGTCAAAGATTTCTTTGTATTTATTTACATGTAGGTGGTTTGCTTGAACTGGGAATCTATGAATATATATTGTACCTATTTTTACATACATTATGCAAGAACTAAATCTGCCTATTGGGCCTGAAATGTTATCTAAATTATTAATTAGACATTGATTAACTTATCCGGACCACAATCAACTGTCGAAGGCATCGCTAGTCTGTGATGTTTATTGGATTACGTTCTGATTTGCTGTCCAACTTCCATTTATAATTAAATCAAACCAGTGGCTGCCAGACAGGATACGCCTACATTTTTGAGAGTTGGATAGGGAACAAGCTAAAAAGAAAGTGATTTTGGGGGGGCATAATTCATGAATTTACAATACAATATGTGCAAATATCTAAATGAACCAAGATCTTTGGGTTATAAACATGCATTTCAAGTTTCATCAAAATCGGATTAAAATTGTGACCTCTACGGGGTCCGGGGTCCACAACCATGATTTGATATACCATATATTTTTATACTATTCCTGTACAAGCAGCAGCCATTTTGTTCAACAGTTTTGGTTTGATTTTCACCTTCATTTCGGTGTAAAGGTGATATAATCAAGCAATTTTTTAAATAGGATAATAATTGTGACCTCCAGAGGTACCACAAGCTAAACAGGTGATTTTTAGTACAATCAGGGGCCATAATTCAGGAAGTAACGATTTGATATGCGCAAATATTGTAAGGAAGCAAGATCTTTGAGTTATAAACCTGCATTATAATTTTCATCAAAATCAGATTAAAATTGTGACCTCTACAGGGTCCACAACTTTTACATACCATATTTTTACACTATCTGCCTACAATTGGTGGCCATTTTGTCTGTCAATTTTGGTCCGATTTTCACGAAATTCGAATTCAACCTTTATTATGGAGTAACGGTGATATAATCAAATGGAGTAACGGTGATATAATCAAATGGAGTAACGGTGCTATAATCAAACGGTATTTTAAATCAGATAATTTATTGTGAACTCCAGAGGTACCACAGTCCACAAGCTAAAAAATGGCGATTTTTCCCACAATCAGGGGCCATAATTCAAGAAATTACGATTCGATATGCGCAAATGTCAAAAGGGACCGCATTGGGTTATAAACATGCATTTCAAGTTTCGTCAAAATCAGTTCAACATTGTGATCTCTATAGGATTCACAAGCTAAAAATCATTGGCCATAATTCATGAAGTTTCGATCCAATACATGTTACAAACTCACACTTCGTGAAAATCGGACCAAAATTGACGAACAAAATGGCCTCCATCAGTACACGATTAGTGTGAAAATATGTTATATCAAGGTTGTGGACACAATTTTAATTCGATTTTGATGAAACTTGAAATACATGTTTATAACCTAAAGATCTTGGTTCCATTCCATATTTGCACATATTGGATCGTAGCTTCCTAAATTATGGCCCCTGCAAATATTAAGGTTGTGGACCCTTTAATTTGATGAAACTTGAAATTGATGTTTATAACCTAAAGATCTTGGTTCCTTTCAATATTTGCACACATCGGGTTGTAACTTCCTGAATTATGGCCTCTGATTTACAAAAAATCGCTTTGATTTACAAAAAATCGCCGTTATTATCTTGTGGTCCGTCTGGAGGTCACAATTATTACTTGATTTAAAAAAAAACGCTTGATTATATCACTGTTACACTGTAATGAATATTCATTTCGAATTTCATGAACATCGGACCAACATTACTGAATAAAATGGCTGCCACTTTTATGCAAATTGCATAAAAATATGGTATATCAAGGTTTGTGGACCCTATAGAGATCACAATTTTAATCCGATTTTGATGAAATTTGAAATGCAAGTTTCTAATCCAAAGATTGCGGTTCCATTCGATATCCGAGCACACTGGACCGTAACTTTCTGAATTATGGCCCCTGATTGTACGAAAAATCATGTTTTTTACTTTGTGGACCCTATGGAGGCTACAATTTTATTCTGAATTAAAAAATTTTTTGACTATATCCCGTTACACATTAATGATGGTTGAGTTGAGTTTGGATTTCTTGAAATTCGACAACTTAACAGCTAAATCCATAATATTAAATGTTTCGTATACTAAACGTTAGCATGGGGCAGAACAAACAAATTCTAATGATTTTCTGATAATTACTTAATATGCGACAACTCTTGTTGACTGCCCGGACGATTTAGCTGCCATGGGTGTAGGTCTCGTTGCCTGGCAACCTATTTTTAACTATTATAGTGAACATTGCCAGCTCTTTATCTAATCTCCCATAATGTATCTTTACGTCTAGCTGCATATATTATCTATTAAAACCAGATCTTTAAAATGCAGTCCTTGTGCTTTCGGGATACATTTTTCCTCCCACACTTAAGGTTTTGCAATGATACAGTTCATCTAATATAGGTAATGTCACCATCATGGATACAGTGTGTACATCTCACAGCCACAGATTGTTCAATGTACCAGCAGTCATCGACATAAATATTAAGATACAACAAAAATTTGTAGTTTTATGAATCTTATAAATAAATATCAAATGTTCTTGAAAGAGTAAGCATGTATGACCCAACATGTTGTGGACAAGGTGTAACAGCTTGGCATCCGTTCTCTTAGCTGGTCCATAGATTTACCCAAATAAACTTTTTACAGAACCCCAAACAACCTGTAGTTTAAATAAAACAATACATTTTTATTTGGGTTTTTTCTCTCATTTTGTATGTATAGATGATCAATATTTTTAAACTGTCATATATTTTTAATGGTTTTTGAAAAAAATGAAATAAAAGAAAAATCAAAGCAAGAAAGTCAACTCTTATTGTTATCACAGTAGGTTTGAGATGGATGGAATGTAAATGTAATTTTTTTTATTCCTAAAAGAAATCATCTTATTATAGTAAAATACAATTAAATTAAACAAAGATACAATTTACAAATCTGAAAGGACAAATCTCAGACTCAGAATTCTAAAACAAATATTATTGATTTTTAGAATACAAATGTTAACTTTTAGCATAATACATGTAATACTGAATTAAGACAATGAATGAAGAAATAAGAATTAACGACTATGAATTAAGAACTTAAAATTAAGTATACCGAATAAAGAGCTGTTCAGTCTTCCATAGAAATGACCTGAACTTACATTGAAAACAAAAAGAGTTGATAACAATAAGCATCTTCTTTCTTCCATTAATCTTCCATTTATTTCCCTCTGTTTGATTTTTTTTTTTTTCTAAACTACCGTTATTAAAAAAAAGACAAAAGTTAGGGGGTTATTAATCACATGTAGACACAAAAAGAAAGAAAAAATCAAAATACAAGTTGTTTTGGGTACCGGTAATTAAAGTTGTTTTGGCATTTTGGGTAAATAAATCTATTACCGGTACGGTATGGACATCTCCAAAGCTAAAAATTAATATATCTAATAATGGAAAAGAAATTATGAAAAATAAGCAATATGTTTTGTGGAGAAGATGACATGTACCATACATATATACATGCATAGCATACAGGTAGACGATTTAACCAATATTCTATTTTTATAGTATACCAAAAATACAATGAAAAACCTGGTATTTTGGAGCATTGTTCAACTGGGGATAGTTGCCTTGACTATCACCATTATGGAACAAATGGTTATCCACTAAATTCCATCCCCAACTCTGGTCATCACAGCCAACTAATGGAACATAACCCTGACACTGTGTGGAAGTACCCTTTGCTGCAAGGCCTATCATAGCAACTGTTCCAAGGGGACCTTCCCACCACACTTCCCAACAATGTCTGCCCGATTTAAAACCAATCTTGCCCCTCGCTCCATCAGTACTTTGAGCAACAGGGTTCCTATGTATTGTAAAGCCATCTGGTTTTACATAAATGTTTCGTGAACAGTCATTTGGATTCCAAGAATGAAATAATGCCTTTAACTTCGCCTTGTATGTTGGTACACTACTTAAAATGTCCGATCTTAAAGCCTCCTCCGCTAATTTTCGCACACAGTGTAACCTCCAAACATCGTTATTCTCGTCATTTAAAAACCGATACCATGTCTTGCACACAAGTGAACAATTACGGAGATCAGATATGTCTAAAAATGAAAATAATACTTCTAAGACATGCGGAGGTAATTTATTGGCAGCCATGACAGTTGTTACCGGTACCGGAAATGCGACCTTGTGAATAACCAAAACGTACCGAGGTCCACCGAAACATCATTTTCTATTATAAAGATCGTTTCAAACGCAGATTGGGCTAATGAAGAAGGGCATACGACACGCAGAGTGTCACAAGGGGAATATTGTTCGGACCTACTCGTTATTAAAATTTATACTATTGAAGTCTTTTAACGTCACTTACCTCGGTTTCTGTCCCACCCGAACAACTATAGACCACAGGCGCGAATCCAGAGGGGGCGCACCCCTTTCTATTTTTTGTGGTGGCGAACATTTGTTAGCTCCAGGGCATACGGCTTGCAGTGTGTCACAAGGGGAATATTGTTCGGACCTACTCGTCATATAAATACTATTGAAGTCTTTTAACGTCACTTTACCTCGGTCTCTGTCCCACCCGAACAACTAGACCACAGGCGCGGACCCAGAGAGGGCGCACCCGGCGAACACCCCCCCCCCCCTCTATTTTTTGTGGTGGCGAATATTTTTTAGCTCCATATATTCACGCGGGAAAGGAGAACAGAAATAGTTTAGGTTGGAAATCCCAATTTACAGTGTTAGTTTGAAATTAGTCCTTGTGGGCGTTTTTCCGCTCAAAAATCACGGTGTTTTTCCCAATTACATGTATACTCCGCGAAATTTGAGGCGTTCTGAGAGGAAAAAAAGCCCCGAAAATATAAAATTCAAGCTGGATTATCGTCCGTGAAAATATGAAATTCGCGGCGGATTATAGTCGCTGGAAAAAATATCAAATTCGCGTCGAATTATGGTCCACGGTGATTCAAAATAGTCAAAGTGCTATTCATCAGTGCCCGTTCGTAAATTAGCCATGACAACGGCAACTATTTTTTTTTTTCTTTAATACTGAGGTCAATCAAATAAAAACTTGAGTTCAATACGGTCCACAAGCTAAACATGTATATATATATATATATATATATGAAGTGACGGTCCTGTATGCGTTAATATCGAAAGAAACCGACAGCCTTTGTATCATTATGTATGTCAAGTTCCTACATCGCAGGAAACCGCTATCGACTGTGTTCGCGTGGTAAGGGATTTACAGGCGAAATAAAATTCCACTTCAGTGTGGAGAAATTTTAGAAGCCAGAAATCGCCAAGAAAACGTCACTGACGATCTAGATACCCACCCCCTCCTCCCCGAGAGGACTAGGTTGCACTTGGACGCTCGACTAACGTCCTGGAATGGTTGCCCCCCCCCCCCCCCACCACGCACAAACACACGCACACATTCAAGAATTGCCTCCGACGCCTCTCCACTTTGGTAACTATTCATGTACAATTACATTGTAATTTATTTAATTATTGCAGACTAATAGGCCATTTTGGGCATTTGTTGAGACCATGATTCGACCAAAGACCATTTAGCGTGGTTTATGCTCCCAAATTTTTTGTCGCTTACTCACCCCAAGGCCGCCATTTGTCTGCATACTTTACAAATTATAATACAATCTGAAATTATTCATCTGCCCACTTGTCCAGTGTTCTTCAGTCAAATTTGGTTTAAAAACCGAAATCATCAATCATGTACTCGCATGATGCAAGAAGCATCTCGTTTGGTATTAGATCGGGCCCACTAGACTTATTCCTCTTTAGTCCTGCAAAAGCCTTCCTAACTTCAATTGCAGTTATCTTTTAGTTTTGTTTGATTGTAGGAGTAAATTGATAGCATCATCAGACTGTTTCTTCACATTGTTTGTTGGGCATGGTTTTATCTTCGAATAGGGTTTTAACGTGTCTTTCCCAACTATCAATGGATATAATATGTCCTCTTTTTTATAACCCCCTGGGTTTTCTTTAATTAACGAGTTCATTAGTTTCCAGTATTATTTTAGGTTTTGATTCTGAATTTCATAAAAAAAATTTAAAATACTATTTTTGGCTTGGCGACTTTTAAATTTGGTAATTCTCTTGTACAGTTTTTTTCCTACTATGGTAAATCTTTCTTAATATATTGTCAGTTGGGTTATCATTTATTTTAATTTGTGCGGTCATCATATCATGTCTTAATCGTTCGCAATCACGGTCAAACCATTTATTTTTTTTCCGTCGTTTCTTTATGGTTACTAATTTAACACAGGCCCCACTGGCTTTAATAAGAATAGTATTGATATTGGAGGTTGCCAGCTATACATCACCTTGATTTGGTTTTAGATCGGTCACCATGAATTGATTAATAGATGTACATGAGTTGGGGTTTATGTAGCTCAATTAAGAAGGCTTGATCCGAGTTTTCCCGCCAAACAAACTTTTTAGTCAACTTCTTTTTTTCCTATTATATACTCTTGCTTTTTGGGAGAAATAGGTTTATTAATTTTCGTTTTAATCTCGGTTGGACGGATATTATTAGTTTTAATTTTGCACGCAACAAAACTGTGGTCAGACAAATATTTCAGTGGCGATACCTGCATACTTGAAATTTGGTCGATGTTCGATATACCAGTTAGAATATAATCAACCGCACTACACCCGTTGTAGTTCACGCAAGTGTATGCTCCAAGTAAATCCCCCTACGCACCTGCCATTTAAAATACATGTGTTAGTACTATTGCATAATATGACATATAGAGTTCGTTACAGTCACTGTCGGTTTTAGTACGCCCACATTTTTATGTGGACGTATTGTCGTCGCCCCTGTTCGTCCGTCCACAATTGTTTGTGAACAGTCTACAGGTCACAATTTATATCCGATTTCAATGAAACTTAAAATATAGGTTTATCACCCTACGATCCCGGTTCCTTTCGATATTGGCATGTATCAGACTGTAACTTCATGGGTTATGGCCTCTGATTGTACGAAAAATCACGTTTTTAGCTTGTGAACAGTGTAGAGGTCACAATTTTGAACCGATTTGGATGAAACTTAAAATGCATATTTATAATCCAAAGATCTTGGTTCCTGTCGATATTTGCGCCCATCGGATCGTAACTTCCTGAATTATGGTCCCTGATTGTCCGAAAAATCGCCCTTTTTAGCTTGTGGTCCCTCTGGAGGTCAAAATTGTTATCCGATTTACAAAACCGTTTGATTATATCACCGTTACATGGTTATATGGAGGTTGTGTTCGAATTTCGTGAAAATCAGACCAAAATTGACAAACAAAATGGCCGCCAGTTGCACGCGAATAGTTTGAAAATAATGTTATATCAAGGTTGTGAACCCTATATAGAGGTCACAATTTTAAACCGATTTTGATGAAACTTGACATGTATGTTTATTACCCAAATATCTTAGTTCCTTTCGATATTTGCGCCTATTGTGTCCTGAATTATGTCCCCTAATTGTCAGAAAAATCGCTTTTTTTTTTAACTTGTTGTTCCTTTGGAGGTCAAAATTATTATCCAATTTTAAAAAAAAACAACATTTGATTATATCGCTGTTACACTTTTACGCGAATAGCATAAAAAAAATATGGTATATCAAGGTTGTGGACCCGGTAGAGGTCACAATTTTAATCCGATTTTGATGGAATTTGAAATGTAAGTTTATAACCCAAAGATTGCGGTTCCTTTGGACATTCGGGCACATTGGACCATAACTTCCTGAACTATGGCCCCTGATTGTATGAAAAGTCATGTTTTTTACCTTGTGGACCCTATGAGGTCACAATTTTATTTTGAATTTTAAAAAAATGTTTAATCATATCCCCGTTACACATTATTGATGGTTGAGTGTGAATTTCTTGAAAATCGATAATTGAACAGCTATAAAATCCATAATATTAAATGTTTTGTGGGACAGAACTATAAAAACCAAACAAATTCTAATGATTTTCTGATCATTACATAATATGCGACAACTCTTATTGACTGCCCGGACGATTTAGCTGCTGCGTTGGCGTATGTTTCGTTGCCTGGCAACCTAATTATTTTTTTTTTGTTTGGTTTTTTTTTTATATATACATATATCACTTATTCGTATGTTAAATGAGTCCTTATAATATTATAAGTAGACAATGAAACAATAACGAAAATCAATACGCCCATTGATGCAGTTTATTAGCAATATTATTTCCTTGAATCAATGAATATTGGTAATGCTATTGTCGAATTAATTTTGTAAGTATTTACGCTGATTTCGGTCATTACTGATAGCTTCCGGTAAACCGAACCGAACTACCCGCATTGCAGTATGGGAACACATTCTTCGTATAAGTTCCGGCGTATAATTGTTGACATACGGCAACCGATCTGGTTTTAGAGGTAAATTAATATAATGTTGTGTACATTATATTAAATTAATATAATGTTGTGTTTTAATCTTCAATTAAATATGTGTAATTTAACATAACAGTAGGTAACCCCACTCTTCGTATCAAAATTCAGGACGACGATCACGATATATACAAGCAAAAACATTACATTGCATTGAACTATATATAAGACTAATTTAGTAATTATACCAATAATAAATTGCTGAAACTAGCTCTGCAGATCAGAGGACTGTACTCAGTACTGTGTTACTCTTACACTTCAGTACGAGAACTTGCCGTTGATAATGATTGAAAAGTGGAGTTTTATTTAGTTACGGTCATATAGTTTTAACTTGCATACCGTACTTATTTTGTTTATTAATTAATCAATGTTTATTTAATGTCTGTCTCTGTATCTTCTTTTTAAAAAATACTAACATCAGACATCTGCCATCTAATCTAAGTAGAAATGCCGGTCAAGTCGTCCACACGTGGACTGTTGGTTGGTGGTCGTCCTCATAATAGGGGGTTCAGGTCAAAGTTTCAAATGACAGAAAAAAATTTTTAAAAACTATTTTGTGAAAATATACATAAAATGCTACCAAAATTTTTTTATTTCATCAAAATATTCCAATTAGATCCGAAGTTATGGAATTTTAAAATCCGAGATCGATGTCAAAAATGTAATCAAAACGCTCTATACCAGTCAATGCGTGGAGTGGACCAAAATAAGTGCTTTTCAGTCATATCTGAGTGACGTCATAATGAGAATTTTCCCTTCAGAATCGCTAGTAACAATTTTAAAACTGAAATCTGCACGTTATTGTCAGCAAAGATTTATTAAAATCGTAATAATTTTAATGATAATATGTCAAGTATTTATAATCTGGATGATACCACAAAAAAAATAGGCTATATATTTAGTCGAAATTAGCAAATTTCAGTCATCAAAACAGATAAATCTTGTTTTCTCCCGTTCTAATTTTCAGATCACGTGGTATCAGACATCGGTATAATCCCTAAAATGTTATCTATCGTTTGATTGGTTCCATATGAAAATCGGCCGGAAACTAATGTGCGGAAATCCAATAAAGTGGGTCGTAGCAAAGGAAAATTCTAGGTCGTGTGACGCCAGAGCGGGATTTTCCCGCTGGCGCCTCATGTAAACAAACGGTAATTTCGCTTACATTTCGATAATTTTTTAGCCTAAATCTTTGCAGATATCGAGATTAACATTAAACTATTACAATTCAATTGCCAGTAATACATTTACATAAAATAGTAATTCAGAATCGTAGATTGAACTTGGCTATATTTCAGCCACTTGCTTTTCAAATTCACACTCAAGACACGTGACCTGAAACCCCTACTCATAACTTTATTTTAAAGGAGCTAAATCGCTAACATTTGGGACCTAGTTGACAGAATGAGAAGTAGGTCGAAATGCATATATATAATACAGTGTAATATGAATGTATATAAACTGATTTACATTCAATGGTTTCCGTTTTTACTCCAATATCAAATTTATGTTCTGCGAAACAAGCCAAAACAGTCTCAATCGAATGCAAATTTGTAGCGTCTGGTTATTCCAGTCTACATACGCTGTTTGATTTTGTGCAATGTGTCTAGCCTCGTTATCGAAGTCTCTTGCTAGAAGTAGAACTGGGGCTGAAAGCTTGAAAAACATTATGGTACATGATTCGTGTACCTGTGGTAAAATGTTTATTTTGTCTTCTTAAATATTAGATATCAGAAGCACATCTTTTTGTAGTAAGATCACAGCATCAATCAGGGAATATTTTAACCGGGTTCGTATCGCAATTTGAGACTCAAACGTCCGATTTTACGAATCAAATTCATATTTGATTAGCATTATTAGCATAAAACCATGCTTCAGCGCGAATCAAAGTTTTGAAAATTAATTTTTACTTTAAAACCATTCAGTATCGTAAAACACATCAAAACAAATCTCAAATCTCGCAATTTTATTGTCTATATCATCAAGACTCTTTACGTGCCCCTGTAACGGTCCACGAGAGCAGTACATGTTGCCGTCTGCTATTTATAGACGTAAAGGTTTTGATGATAGAGATGACAAAACACTACAAAATAAAATTACCGGATGCCGCGAAATTCAAACACAGGATATATGTTCTGTCTTCAAATTCGACATTAAAATTAGCAACAGTTCAAGATTGGGTTAGGAAATATGACCCAGAAAAGATCTGACTCGAGTATGAAGTAAATAAAGAAAGTCCAGGTTTCGTACAAAGAATAACATGTGGTCACATACTTTTATTTTTATTTTATATATAAAATATAAACAACCGTTTGGTAATACAAATAATATGGGTATTGTTATTGTCACATATACTATATAGGCCTAATTATGTGAAATAAGAATTCTATTACATACTAAAAAACTGCTAAGTAATCAATTGGTAAATTTTGCTACTCAATTATACAATTGATTAGCATTCTTACACAATTTTTCTGGAAACTGCTAATCAAATGTAAAAAAGTAAAATATTCCCTGGCATCAATGTTGATTTAACATTTGGAATATAAAAATATGTTGGCTAAGTCATCCACACATAACACAGTTTACTTTCGGGATACAGAAAGTATTCTTTATTAGTATGTTTATATAAATTATAATCGTTAGACTTGTCTGGTTGGACATTGGGTCTCTGTATTTTTAGACACATATTTTTTTGTTCCAAGTTCCAAGTCCTACAAGTGAATCACATGATTCTAATAATCACTTCACGGATATTATAAAACTTGCTGGTACATCGTTTCACTCTGTTACTTGCAAAGCTTGAGCAACTGTCAATAGCAATATATAATCATTCTTATTATTTTAATATGTAGAGTTTCAGATTAAACTGCTATTGTTTTCAGTATATTTTAATTGTATTACAGAGATCTATAACTTCAGTTAACAGACGGCTGGTGTAAAATAACTTCAAAATGAGTGAACAGCTCAAGTATATAATTCAAGAGCTAAACAAGCCACCATTCAATAAAAACTACAATCTGATATCCTTTGATGCTATTGAACAACAACAGCTTCTTCAGGTTTTATCAGATACCTTATCATTCATTGATCCAAAGGTATTTTGAATTTATTATATGTTATGATGAGTCAAATAGCAGGACTAATGGCTAGAATTGATCAACCAGAACCCCATATATCTGGAGTCTCCAACTCCCAAGTTCTATACTTCTAAAATGTTTGAACCCTGTAACTGTAAGCGTATTTCAATAGCCACTGTTTTAATGTATCTCTTGGTATTTTGAATAATCCTCTCAATATTGTTTTTGTTCTTAACACAGGTCATTGCTAGGTTTCAACATTTCTTTCATGAATGCAAACATATTTAAATATGATAATATAATCTTTTTTTGCATTTGGACACCTTGCAATATGTTTTTTTGAGAATATAATTGCTTTTTGTGTAGCCATTGACAAAAGAGTGTCTTTTGCCACTAATGATGAAATTAACATGTATGACTGAATATGAGGGTTTTGAATTTCAGCAAAAAGTTGATATTAGAGAGGAAACTCCAGATCAAACTGCAATAAGGATATTTCAACTGTTGAGAGTTCTGAAATATAAGCCACCGACCGATGGTGGAGGGAATTTGTAAGTTTTTTGAAAAAATTCTATTTTTATTGTTTTTCAGTGCCCAGTACCAGAATTTCAAAACATTTTTACGCACAGATCTGCAAGTTTTGTATGTGCACAGGGGTCAAAATTCATGAAATTGGAACTGAGGCAGTTTTTTCAAAAAATGCCACAGTAATCCCTTCTTCACTACGGCAGTTTTTGTGCACACTAAGGCCAAACTTTCATTTGACTTTCATCACTATGGCATTTTTTTAAACTGATAAATTTGATTAATAAAGATTATAGATAATAAATAAACTATAAGTATATATGTTTTCATTCGTAATGTGTGTTTAGTATATTATTATTACAGGATTCGGATTAGGTCACCACAAACACGCAGTCCATATAAATATCGTAATAAATCCGTATTATTTCTCCGAAATTAGGAGGTATAAAAATTATTGCAAGACCGTGAATCGACTTTGACTCCGCGACACGAAGATTTGTGCAATTCTATATAATCAGTATCTACGTGAATTTCACCAAATATGTATCATGGCACATAACTTGCGTTTTAAATGAATACTTCGCCGTTGAGGTGTGGAATTCCGATTATAAAATATCCGCATCGTAGTACCGTAATTTGATTATCGAAAGACAACTTCACACCCATGCATGGCATCATTACACGAACATCATGCAGTGGATATGTAAGCCCCCCCCCCCTTGGAATTCCTTTCTCACATTCTGTTTATATTTATGGCTTTACACTAAAAATTATATTTGATTTGGTCATATTTTTCCTGAAAATTCTTCATAGCCTTTATTTCTGGAAATTGTTTTGAACTTTTTAAATGATTAAATACGCCAGACAACGAGCCCTGTGCATTTCCATTCCAGTAGAAGTAGGTCAGATGACTTGGACTTTGGAGGGGGGGATGTGTTTTATTTATTTTGATACAAATACATGTACTTCATAATGCTATAAACGAGTGACAAACAGACGAAAACATGCGTAGATGGTGTGAAATTCATTGTTATAAAATTAGCTGAGTAATCATACGATCACGACCGTATAGGCTATCCGTTTCATGGCCATCATCTAAATGAACGACTTGTGTTATCGGTATCTGTGTACGTGCGTCCGCTAATGTGACATTGAAACCTTATGAATGATCAACAAATAAGTTCAGTTACCCGAGATAGAGTTCATAAATTTCCCTAAAAGTAATAAAGTAATGGTTGTGTTCCTGTGGGTTTTTTTTTTTCTATGAAAGAAGACGTCCCTGTAAAGTTTTAGGCCTAACAGGCTTATTTTTTTCTCTTGTTTGGAAGGCCAGTGCTGTGATCAACTTATTGAAAGATATTAACCACATCAAATCTTTGTTAATTTAGAAGCACATTTCGCAGTGGGATAGTCCAGGGAGAAAAACCAGTTATATATCCAATATTAGAATGGATACTTCAGCGAGTTCCAGAGCTACAGAAACGAGCTTATTTAGCAAAATATTTGGTAAAAGTCGAAATACCAGCAGAAATAATGCAGGATGAGGAAGTCACTGGTTTATATGCACAGGTAATTATTGTTGGATTTCACTGATGAAATGTGATAACTATTTCAATAAAACAAACAACCAATATATCAACAAAAAAACTAATCATCTGGTGCAAAAAAATAACTTGAAAAGATGATTTACCATTAAAATGGATAATTGAGACTTTGTTTATTATCGTAGCAATCGAGATTGCTGTGTTATTTTAAAGACAATATCTTGGCTCAGAGTGAAGTAATTTGACTGATATTTTCAATATACTCCCTTTTCATTATCTTTTTTTTAACTATCATAGAAAGAACTGTCAGCACTTTGTCAAATGAAAATTTATATCAAAAGAGCTGAATCACAATGACAAAACCCAGCTTATTTTTAATATTTATTCATTGATAATTTAATTTAACAATGGATAATCGGGACTTTGTTTGTTATAACAATAGAATTTGACAATCTTGACCATATTGTGAATACTTCAAAGTTTGGTAATTTGACTGAAATTTTCAACATATTCTTTATATTCATTTTTCATTATCCTTTTTTGAACTATTATTTATAGCAAGATCTGCCAGCTGATAAGACATTGATTGGAATTTATTTTGTAATCTGTGTATTTCAGTATGAAGACCTTATGGAGCAATTTAAAGAACTTCATAAGCAATCTGAAACCTTAAAAAGCTCCAGTTTTAACACATCTGAAATTAGGAAAGATATAGTCAACATGGAGGAAGAAAAAGAACAACTTAACAAAAGAATAGAAAGATTGCGACGAAAGGTTATATATATTGTCTCATTATTTAACAGACCTTTTTATATGGTTAATTCTTATTAATTTAAGCAAAAGACCTTCACAATTCCCGATATGAGATTAAAATAGGTGTATATGGTAAATCAATTTCCTCATCAACATAATACATCAGTGTTATTTTAATTCATTTCAATATTGACCAATATGAGTTACTTGAACAGCCAATTTTATGCTACATATGTTCATACAAATGCCAGTAAACAAGTAGACTATTCGAATGGTATACAAATGATGACGTAGAATACTAAAACAGTAAAATCTGCACTTAATGTGACCATTACTTATTTTATTCCTTTGTATATACCGTGACCATAAATTTGCTAAATTGCAGATATTGGACTCCCTGTCAAAAGATTTACTCCCCTTGCATCATATTTCAGAAGCTGTGTCATAATCAATTATTGTGATAGAAACCCATAAGTAAATGTCCGGATATATGTTTATAATTTATGTTAAACACTTATGAACAGATGATTATTTTGGGAAATGTAAAGTGGGAGGTAAGTCTTTGGGTTTTTTTTTTTAAAAAAAAAAACCTTGATCTTAGGAAGTTTGTCCTGTCTTTTTGTTTATTACAGCAATTGATCATGTGGAGGTTATTATTTTAGGTGGAATCACATCCTAATTCTCAGAAGATGATGAATGTAGCTCGTATGTTAAGAGTTGAGAGGGATAGAGAAAAGAAAATAGGAGACCAAAAACAGGAACAACAGATACTAGTAAGAAAATATATATACATAGATATTGGCCATTACACCATCAGCTCCAAAAACTGCTGGTGTTAATTTTGTGTGATTGGCTGTCCAGCTGATAGATGATATATTCAACATTGTTTGGATGTGAACAAATTGTCATTCTAAATAAGTATTTTTAGTCATCATATAGTTTTGAATTATACATTGTTCTTGCCTGGGAAAATGAAACACTCTTTAAAATCATTGTTTCACTTTACAATACTGTACATACTTAGTACTGGTTTCACTGACTGGATATATATCTATTAAATTACTTTATTTTGTGATTTAGATTCAACATGCGGAACAGCGAACGAAGAGAATGGTTCAGCAATTAAAAGATATGCAGCAAGCCAGTGTAGGAGCAACTGCAGAGAGTAAGTACATGCCTGTCATCAAAAATAATCTTACTCCTTAAGTGACATAATCTTGTTTGTTGTTTTATTCATATCAAGACTGAGAAAGATCCTTGAGTCTCTGAATTTTGCAGCATGGGATAAGAAAAACTGAGGTCCTGTGTGCACACACATTGGTGTGCATGTAAAGGAACCCTTAATAAAGCACTGTATCACTGTATGGCAGGCATATGCCTGTCTTCCTTAAACTAGGGGATGGTTGGATGGGCGAAAAGATACTGTGAGTGCACTGTATCATAAGGTCTGTCATTGACTGATAGAGTCAACTGGCATGGTTTTCATTCCCCGGTTGCATGTAACAAGGAGTATGGTCACCTGTCCTAACTCGTGGATTTTCTTTCCGTCCTCTGATTTCCTCGCACTGCTCAAGACCCCTACACGCAAGCAAATTAATGAAATAAAATTCAACCATATGTTAGTCCCGAAATGACCTGGATTGTGTCAAGTGGACGTTATACCCCATTTCCCTATCTCTTATTAGCGCAGTTGGCGCAGAACGGAAGGACATTAAACACCATTTCATTTATTCATATCAAATATGTTTCCCATCCAACACTCCATTTGCTTTTTGGATTAATACAATCTGTGCATATGTTCATATGTGCTGGTAAATTCCCAAAATGAAACAACAAGTAGAATGTGCTTTAATTTTTCAGGTTTGATAGAAAGACTAGAGGAAGAAACTAAAACCAATACCTATCTAGTCAAAGAAAAGTTACCGAAAGATTTAGCTGGTAAGAAAAAAAATGTTCAAGATTTACAGAGAGTTGTATCTGAACCAGCTATGGGCCAGTCTGATCTAAATGAACTACAGCAACAGGTAAAGCGACAATTTCAATCATGCACCTAATTCATGTGTTATAAATAAAACCAATCTGATTAAAACACAGATCCAATTTCGTTTCGTTTTTTATAGTTAAAAATTTCGTTTTTACTTGTCTTTACTACCTTTGGATCTGGAGGACTTGTTATGTAACTCGTGATCTGTCTGAAATGAGGGGGTCAGCCAATCAAATGGTCTGTCGAATCGACCATTTGACCTTTTCATGCGTGGAACTGTGGGTAGATATTACTAGCCAATGATGTCTATACTAACACCAGCGGATAGAAATCAAAACAAAACAAAAGTAGATTTTAAAAAGCATGGCGGTCGCTAATTGGTTAATCGAATGACTGACGTCATTGGGTCAAACGTCCCGTGCTTGATACCTGACGTCATAGAACGTGAGCTCCCACTATAACTTGTTAGATCTACATAAGTGTAGGCCATCGAAAGTATAAAAAACAAAACAAAATATAGATCTATATTTTAATTAGATTGAAATAAAACAGGAGGGGAGGGGGGTTCTCTGTTCTCCTGTTTCCCCCCACTGTTAAAGACCTCTTAGCGCAAGCCAATTATTGAAATGAAATTAAACCATATATTAGTCACGAAATGAGCTAGTCTGTTTCGAGTGGACATTAAACCCCATTTCTCTCTCTCTCTCTCTCTCTCTCTCTCTCTCTATAAATAATACCTCTACATGCCAAAAGAATTAACCTTGGTATTTGTGTTTGAGACTGCTATAGTGTTGACAAATATGATGCGCTAGTAATCCTGTTGCATTTATGTTGTTTTTAGATACAAGGATTGAATGCTGAAGTAAATGAATTGATAGAGAAAAGAATGAGAGCAGGAGATCCATCTGATGATAAACTTTCACTATTTAAACAGCAGGTATGTATTTCTTCAAACTTCAAAATTAGAAATTTGGTGCTTAATATCTGCAAATATTCACCGAAAGTCAATAATCAAAAGGAGCCTAGCTATGTGCCCTGTTTCAGGCTATGCTAAAATGTATCGAAAGTTAAAATCCAACGATTATTGTTAAAATTAGTGCAATATTTTTAAGAGCAATAGCTTCAGTGATTTTGTAAGGTTTCGCATTGTCACAGAACATTCAAAATAGCTTTATCCTCTAAGTCACACCCACTTTCCCAGTAAAACCGCAGAAATCATAACGATGCGACAAGCAGTTACTGATTTCTAATCAAAATGGAATTGTAATAATAATAATAATAAGAAGAAGAAAAATCTGAACAAAAACAATAGTATTTCACACTAATTACCGGGAGTAGAAATATTGAAATTGACTTTCTGCATTTCATCTATTACAGGCTGGTATTATTGTACATAAGAAAGATTCAGTTGCTGAAAATTTACGGACTGCTCGAGAAGAATATAATCGTTTTAAAGAAGAGGCCAATCAGAAACGTGAGCAAGCGCAGAGTGCTGAAGGAGGAGAGGTTTTAAAGGGTGAAGATGTGAGTTAGTTTGTATCAAACTGCAAATATCAGTATACTTAAACATCAGTTCAATAATCTTCCTCACAGTCATGTATTTTTACAGTGGGTACGGAAGCTTCCTCTGGTGAAGTATTCAAGGCTCTACATGGCGACTAAAACACTCGCCATGGCGACCAAATATATTTTCTGGCTAGTTAAAATTTTCACTTGAGTCGCCAGCTGGCGACTGTAAGTTTTTTTTCTCGTTTTAAAATAATTACAATGTTTTTTTTTACAAAATTGAATTTGTTTATTCAGCGCTTCGTAAAACCGGAACTTACTAGGGGAAATAACTCCAATTTAACGACATTATTTACGACATTCATATATTTTCTTACCATGTGCCGAAAATCGCTCTAACTTCTAACTTATGGCAATGTATACAAAATGGCCGACTACGCATGTAGTTGGGTAAGCATTTTTTTCCGTCCACCGGAGCCTGTTCTTATGACGTCATATGTGGATTGTGGGTTAGGATAAGGGTTAGGATAAGGGCTGTGGCCTGCAGATTTCGTCTCGAGATGTAGACAGGGCTAGCCCTAACCCTAACCCTGGGCCAAGCCTAACCCTTATCCTAACCCACAATCCACATATGACGTCATAAGACCAGGCTCCGGTGGACGGAAAAAAACGTTTACCATGTAGTTGTGTAGTTGACCCATATTTCTAACCCATACATTAAAGTTATTCCCTATATATTAACAAAATGCATAAAAAACAAAATCTTTTAAGCTCTTTCTTTGAAAAAAAAAAGGAAGGTTCCTCTCTAACACAGTCTTCTGACGGAAATCTAGCCGGTAGTGGTGTTCTTTTTTCTGCATTGTTTTATATTTAGCATTATGATAAAGATTAAAAAAACAACGTGTAATATCTAGTAGTGATTTACGTTACAGACTACAGTTAATAGCATTGTGATTTCTGGCTACTAAAATTTTGGTGCTGGCTAGTAAATTTTTAGCATTTAGTAGCCAGTGAAGACTAAATTTTCCATGCCCATATTGACCCTTGGAAGTATTTGGAAATTATATCACACTAACTGTTTTTCGTCAATTTCTAGAGGATATTAAAACATGAATGAAGTCAAATCATTGCTATGGTCTTTTTTTTACTGGTGCAAAGATGCTCCACCATTATCATAATTTACTTTAGTAATTGTGTTCCTTTTGAGAAGGTCCATGACATGTATTGACAGAAATGGAAAGCACATAATATGTATATTTTGTGTTTTTATTTTTTTTTTCTAGTTCAAAAGGTATGTAAATAAATTAAGAAGCAAAAGTACCTTTTATAAGAAAAAAAGGCAAGAAGTAGCAGAGCTAAAAGCTGAAGTAGGAACTCTACAGAGAACAATTGAAATATTACAGAAAAAGGAAGATACTGTCAATGCCCAGTTGGTAAGTTAGCTTAAATTGTTAATTATCTAAAAGGTAATAAATGTCTTATTCCTATCTGAATTCCATATTCCGAATCAATATTATGTCTGCAAAATATAATGCTTGCTTTGAAGCCTGACCAATAATTGTAAGAGATTAAGTGGAGGTAAAGCTAAGAGTAATTAATAATCTTATGATAAAAATTCTATATTTTTGTCTCAAAATGAACAATATCTTCATCAGAGTCATGTGGAGAAGAAAAAGGGTGTATCTGGATACCGTGAGACACAAGATAACCTAGAGAAAGTTTCTAGCATGAAAAGTGATTTTGATGATATGAAGGGAAAAACATTAGAAGATATTTCTGAGATGGTTCAACGTCTGCATGTACAGATACAACATAAACGCAGTACATTTGCTCCCATATTGCGAGAAATAAGGCCACTGAGAGAAGCCATGCAGGTAAATAGTCATGTACCATTTCTTTCATAATAAGAGTTAACGTTCTCATTATATTTGTGTAATCCAGCTTCAGCCAATTAGGAAATTATTCTGGTTCTCAGATACTATTTTGTCACTTAAAAATGGTGGCATACCCTGTTTTTAAGTTGAAAATACAAAATAAAAACCTCCTCGTGATGACAATACTTCACATTTCCTGTGTTAAGAGTCACTCCATTAAATTTTTCTGGTTTAATGTGTAAAATTCATTGAAAATCATAAATTGTGCTTTATCCAATATAATTCCAAGTTAACAATTATTTACTGCTTGTAAATAAACCTGTATTCAGTTTAGATTACAGTGACAAACTGACAGTCAAGTTGAGGTGTATAATATGAGAATTAGATTACTAATTTGATCAATAAATCTATGTTACCAAATGTTTCAGAGTATTGCAATATTAAACCATGTACGTAATCAGTCATAAAATGAAATTTAATTTTAATTAAATCAGAGTATGTGAAATGTGAATGGTACTGTTGATAGAGTCTATCTTAATTTTTCAACCACCCATACCCATATTAGAAGGAGGTTATACTTTTTTAAAAATTAAATCAGAGTATGTGAAAGGTGAATGGCACTGTTGATAGAGCCTATCTTAATTTTTCAAACACCCATACCCATATTAGAAGGACGTTATACTTTTTTATATCTGTCTTTTGTTTAGACACAGACACCAGAATATGAGAACAAGAAAGCTGCCTATGATCGTTGTCAGGCTGGTTTAGAAAGTAATATGCAGAAGTTAGAACATGAAGTGAGAGGTTATCGAGAAGAAGTAAAGGCTGAAGAATCACGATATCATTATTTGAGTGGCATGATGACAATAATGGAAACTCAACAACAAAGGATAAATGAAGAAATGAAGGCTTATGTTTCATCTGATCCTTCAGAGAAGAAGAAAACATACAGGTAATTCAGTTAGGAACTTTGTGAAAATATACTGAGCGCCATAGAAAACGCATCACTTAGTTTTTCGTATAACATTTATTTTGCTTCTTATTGTGAACAATATTCAAATGGGAACACATCAATAACAACACATTTGTACACTTATGGATGTTTAATCTGTAATCAACGGTACAAAGTCAGAGGGGTCAAAACAAAAAGTCCGACACAGACACAGATGTCAGTAGCGTGTGTGTCCTCCACGGGCTCTTACGCAGGCTGTGCAGCGACCTCACATGGAATTAACCATTTGTGTCGTACTTTTGGTTTTGACCCCTGTGTGTAAAGTAACCTTTGAGAATTGAATTCAATTGCCCGGTTGCTGTTGAAAAGAGGACATTAAGTCCCATTTCACTTAATCTTATGAGTAGCAACAGTGTTACTGATATAACCATTTAAAATATTTAATTATTTTACAGAGACATGTATAACAAAAAAATTCAGGAACAGAGTAATTTGGGAACAGGACTACGGGAAAAACAAAAATCTATTCGGGAAATGCATGAACCAAACCTTCATCAAGTGAAGATGTGGAAGGATCTGTCTCGACTTATGGAATGTAAACGTCAGTGTTCCAGCGGCATGAGCGGAGGTGATTATGGTAGTGGTGGAGGAGGGATACAAATGAGCGGAGGCCCAGGCTATATGGATCAAGCACCAAATCACTTAGAAGAAGATAGATTGGTTTTATAACTGATTATAAAAATTTGTATTTATCATCTACATTTCATGGGATACTTACGACCACTGTTTGTCCATGCCTATTCCGTCTCTTTCATATCAGATCAAACAAGATGTGAGATTTGTGGTTCCTAGAATTTTTAAACAGTTTAATCTTTTTATGGCCATGTCATGCTATTATGTATCAGAGAAACATATATATATGATTAGCATATGAGAATTAATCAAATAATTTTCATACACACAAAATGACATGTATCAGTAGCATATGGGTAGCATATGAATTGCTCATGTCTAGCATACAGCTATCAGATTAACATATTCCGCATTAACATTTTAAAGAAAACTGATGAAAAAAGGACCAAATTTTTAGCCATGCTTAAAAAAAAATATATCTGCTTCACCATATTCCAGTATATGTGACCGTGGAAACACATAAACCTTTGGTATGTAATAATGTGACGGGGCTATTACTAAATTTTATAAAATAGATCCTGACAAGGATCAACTGTTGGTTGATTCGACACAGAATTTGAATACTTCTTATATTGTACCAGACAGACACAAACTGGGAATGTTAGACTGAATCTATAATTGATGAATTTATTCTGAACCACATTATTCCGTCCATGAATTTATTTTACCAGATTATAAAAGTTATATATTTAAGTTTATGAAAATGTTAAATTTGTGAATTTTTATTTATTGTTGGGTACCTATAAAGCCATGTATAGTATAATATGTTAGAAGCTCTATTTTATCTTTGTACTGATTTATTTGACATTCTAATATTTTGCACAAAACCAAATGTGTAAATTATTTTCATTGTGACAGGTTTGAAATTATAGTTTTTGTTACATAAATATTGTACAGAAAAAATACTAAGGTTCTGATTTTTCTTTTTCTCTTAGTCATGAGCATGTAGGTTATTTATATATTGGCATCAAAGGCCTGTTCAATTTTTAGAACCTACATGGGTTTGAAGCCCAGAATGTACATTCCTAACCTAAGAGTACAAAGACTGAGAATTAAACTTTGAATTGTCCATGTGATAAAGTTTGGTGGTAAAATTGATAATTATATTAGGAAAAATTGTTTAGATCTGTCCCTCTTCAGTAAATAAACTAACAGATGTACCCACAGAGTCAATTTATTTTTATATGCCAAAACGACATTGTCGTCTCCCCTTTCAAAGGGGTCCATCTATAATTTCTATTTACATGATAGAGGCTAGAGTTTTTCAGATTTTTTATTCGCCCATATGGACGTATATCGTCACATTTTTAGCCTGTGGAGTCTCTGAAGGTCACAATTTTCATCCGATTTAGATGAAATTTGAAATGTATGTTTATAACCTAATGATATCGGACCACAACATGCACGATCATGACCCATTATTTTAGATTGTTGTCCCTCTAGACATCACAATTTTTATCTGATTTAAAAAAAAAAACGTTCAAATTTATAACTTTTCGTGGAAATCGGACCGAAACTGCCAGACAATTATGGCCGTTCCTTGTACGCAAATAATGTTAAATTGTTTAATGTCAAGGTTGGGGACCCACTAGCGACTACAATATTGACCCACTTTGATGAAACTCAAATTATATATTTATATTCCAAAGATCTTGGTGCGTTTCGATATTCGCGGATATTGGACGGTGAGTCGGTGACTTCCTGGATTATGGCCCTAAATTGTATGAAAAATCACGTTTTTAGTTTGTGATAGAGAGGCCAAAATTTTGATCCATTTTTTTTTTTTTTTTTTTTTTAAACAACAAAAAAACGCTAAAATATGTCACCGTTACGCCCTAATGACGGTTGAGTTTGAATTTCATGAAAATCGGACCGAAACTTTTGTAAAAGTATGTAATACAAAGGTTATGGATCCTCATGAGGTTACAATTTTTATCCGTTTTTTTTATCACAAAAATTTCGAAACTGTAGATATTCACGCATGAAATCCCTGTCGATTTTAAGCATACTTCGACACGTTGTTCCAGAGTTATGCTGTTGTACTTGTAATGTAGATCGCATATATTATTGTCGTAACTGTGTCAGTCGTTGTCGTTTATGGAAATTCACAGGAATTGTTGTTAGGTAATAAATATCAAAATTCAAAATTTTCAAAACATAAGTTATCTGTGAAACAATTCTAATCCCAGTCATACTCATTTACCGCCCAAGATGCTAGGCATTTTTATTTTTAACATATTATTTTTTACTATTCAAAAAAAGTAGGGGATATTTAATTTTTAAGTGTTATTAAAGTCACCTAATGAAACTGACGAAGAAACAAATGACAAAATGAAATGAAGTTCACATTCATCGATTTATTCCAAATGATCGTTAGACTAAGTAAGGCACAGACTGACCATTATAAGGGTAAAATGATACCCGGGGTCAAACAGCAAAGTTACCACAGCATCACAACAAAGTCAGTAACGGGTAAATCCTCCTCTGTTTGCCAAACAAGCATTGATCCGACGTGACATACTCTTAATGAGACGTCTAAGGTCATTTTGGTCCAGATTGTCCCATTCCTGTTGCAACGCAGCAGCAAGTTCTTGGACATAGGCAGGACGTTGTTGACGTTGACGTAACCTCTGTCCAAGCATGTCCCAGACATGCTCGATTGGGGAGAGGTCGGGACATGCCAAGGTAATGTGGTGATGTTCTGTTGTTGGAGGTAACCTGTAACGATCCTGGCCCTGTGACATCTTGCGTTGTCATCCTGGAAGATGAAACGGCGGCCATGACGTGCGAACGGCACAACATGGACTGCCAAGATGTTGTCCCGGTAGTACTGGCCTGTAACACGCCCTCCAACAACATGTAAAGCCGTTCTTCCATCAACAGTGATGCCTCCCCACACCATAACAGAACCACCCCCAAATCGATCATGTCTGATGACGTTAACGTCTTGGAAGCGCTCGTTTCGACGACGCCACACCCTCCTACGTCTGTCCAAAAAATCAACAGCGAACCTTGACTCATCTGAAAACATCACATTGCTCCAGCGTCGATTATCCCAGTGTTGATGATCCCTACACCAACGACGTCTTGCCTGAATGTGATGATCTCTCAAACAAGGGATCACGCGAGGACGTCGGGCGCGAAGGTGACCCCTATGCAGTCGATTCCTAATCGTCTGGCCACTCACTCTCACACCAGTGTCTGTTTGAAGACGAGCGCTGATATGATTTGCTGTGATGACACGATTTTTCAAGGCCAAGGTACGGATAAATCGATCCTGGGCTTGAGTTGTCGCCCTTGGTCGACCTGAGCGTGGTCTGTCCTGTACAGATTGTGTATCACGGTATACGCCTGCTTATGACAGACTGAGAAACATTCATCGTCCGCGCCACAACCGCCGATCTGTAGCATGCCAAGGGCACGTAACCTTTCATTTTGGGTAAGCCGACGCATATCAAAATTTATTTTCTGGTCACTTAAACAATTAAACTGATGTTTCCACCCTGGAATTCAAAGCCACAATGACTGTAACATTCAAAGTCAGAGTCGTGCAAATCTTGGGTTGGACCCCCATGATGATCCCAAGCATCACCTGCATTCCATGCGGTAGCTATTGGTGCGTTTGGGCGTCACATGTAACTGGAAATGTTTCTTCTGTTAGGTTCTATAGTGACTTTTTTCGTAGTCATTTGCATATTTTAGTATTATGCCCCCAAAATCAAATATCCCCTACTTTTTTTGAATAGTATAGTTCATCAGCAACTTGCAAGTTGCCAAATAACCTTTATAAATTTGTCCATTCAGTTGGAGCCTTACAACTTGTGTTTAACGAACCGAAAAAACAGCGCCTATTGCTACATCCTTTCCAAATATTGCTGTTGCCGATTAAGTGCTTTTGAAAAAGAAATCTTAAATTGTACCCTATATGCTTATGGGTAATTTATACGATAATCAACACAAATCTAAAAAGGCACCTCCCAAGTTACGTACGGGCCATGTATACCAAATTCTGTCAAAACCTATCAAGCGCACAGACAATTATTTCTTGGTATGTGGGATGTGTCCTTCGAATTTCCGTAACCAAGTTCGAGTGGAATACCGGAACAACGTGGTTTAGGAAGCAAGGATTTCCACTCTACCAGAGTGGGGATCTATCTAGCGTGCGTTGACATACTGGCATCTATAGCTATTACTACTAGTAGATGATCATATTAAATAAATGCCATGAAAGACACATAATTCTAGTCTGTAAGGTCATCGAAAACTTGAGGGCGAAAGTTCTTAATTTTATTAAGTCTTATCGAAGTTAGAAAGTAGATACGCATTTAAAAAGGTCGCATTTGATTATTACAAGATAAATAATTATCTTACGACCCCTTAATAGAGAGACAGATAAATTTAATTAGTATTTCTGGTAAGCGATAGCCAATTTATCTTATATAGAGATCACTTCATGTAAATAAGATATATTTGTGACACATTTCCTGTTGGTCTCATTCATAGATGTTGTAAATAAGCGTAATATGATATATGTAATAGTATTATCAGGTTCATTCATAAAGCACGGTCGATTTTTTCTTGTCACGTTTTGATTCAACTTTTATCCGTTCATTTGTGACATTAAAACACTATTCGGAAAGGATAATTCAAAAATATGTTTGTAATAAGTCCCTCAGGCAGGAAAGTCATGAAAACAATATTAAAAAATGAAATGGTGCATGCGATTTACCTTTCCAATTTATATAGCGAATTGCCATACCAACCATTTTGAAAATCGAAATTACTATAGAATAAAAGTCGTACATCGATTCAAGTATTAAACACTTAGAACCACGGTAGGAACGCAGAAAGTAATGGTAAGTTTTGTGGGATCAAGAGAGAGAGAGCGAAATGGGGTTTAACGTCCACTCAACACAAACTAGGTCATTTCGGGACTAAAATATGGTTTATTTTATTTCTATAATTCACTTGCGCGTAGGGGTCTTTAGCACTGGGAGGAAACCGGGTACCCGGAGGAAACCCACGAGGTTGAGAAGGCGCTCCTATCTCCATGCCACATACGCTCACACCAGGGCTCGAAACCACAGCCGCAAGCCAGGGGTGACCGGCCAGCTAGAGGTCGAAGCACGGCACTCCAGTCCACTAGGCCATCCCAAGCCCCCTTGTGGGATCAAAGATTAATTTGAAAATGAAGGTCATATCATTTTTAAAACAAGGAATATTGGCCCATTTGATAGATGGGAAAATTGAACTAGATCATTTCGGTTTTATTTTTAGCCAGTTTCTAGCCAAGAGTCTGATTCGCTTATCGCGACACCCGCGCTTTTGAAACTTATCTATTTGGGAATAATGAGAGAAATATTATAGGGAATCAGTTATTTGAATATATGCATGATATCTGAAATGTTTTGTTATGTGTTATATTTGAAAGTTTAAAAACAAAATAGATTGTTAAATCAGTCATTGTTCAGTTTTGTACACATGTATATTCGCCCTACTTTAGCATAAAATAAGAAAAAAGAAGTAGTGGGCAATACCGCGTCAATTCGTTTAAGTAGCATTTTTGGTGGCATGTTCGTTTTAGGGGGACCAAGTGACCATAGAAAACAATGCATTGGAATATTTTGTGATACATCCAACCATTCTCTAAGTGGCATCCTGGTAATACTCCACATTCGGGTGCTTTAAACGCAATAATACAACTTCGATCATAAAGTTAACTGCAGCTGAAAAAGATCTGAACAATGCCGTTGATTTTTATCTGCCCGTGGTTCGACACACTGTACAATTCAAACATCGGAACACACGGTCAGAAAACGAACATTGATAATGCCAATAGGGAATAATATACGTTTTGAAACCGAAATGTTCGAAAACCAAGACCGATTGCCCGAAATGAAACGTTGAAAATTTTGGGGTTATTTTATTGAATATTTACGTACATGTACATTCGTATATCATATCATGGCGTTTTAACTTATGATTCGGGAAAAAAGTCGGTACATGTAATATTTATTCATTCAAATACGGTAAAGGAATCAGCTGATTTGCGGCTTAATGACCTTCACCGAAGCCCCACCTCCAGTGTTCCAGAAAAACATTATGGTCTTGGCAAATCAAAATGCAGTATGTAATACCGGTTCTATATAAGGTCATTGGTGACCTGAATCCTGTGGCGTGATGTCATATCTGCGCGTTTCATTGACGGAATTTATTGCAATGATCCGGAACGTTGTACATTATGAATGGGTGAAAGGGCTATGAATGAATTACATGTCCGCAAGAGAGCATGACGGTCTTCCGGCGTCCAACTACATAAAAGACAGAGCGACCAAGCATGATTTATCAGTCGCCGCAAACAGCTGATCGACCCGAAAGCCCCGAGCCACTTCGACGTCCGCCATACCGTACCTATCCAGAACCGCAAGGTACTAAAGCATACAGGTAAGGCAATGTTTTTTTGTTTTTTTTTCTTTTATCAAAAAATGCAATTTTTTCTTGTGTTTATAAGGATGTTATGTATATTAACATCGACAATGTAGGATTTGAGGGTCCACAATTTCAGATGGGTTTATCACCTGTTCTTCAATGGTTCCAAAGTTTATGCGCTTAAATCATACCGTTATTTGTTTTAAAAACAAAGATGCAACACTATTAGTTACTATAATATACGTTCACCTGATTTGATGGTTATCTCATTATCGGTTACAGTGTTCATGCTTTATCAGGCTAGGGGTCATGTATTTCATTATGGGTTTTCTAGTTAATCCGTTATAATTGAATGGTGAGAAGATGCCTGGAAACATCGTATTACCGTTACAAGTTTTGCGGTGATTTTATTATTGTTTATTCGAATGGTCATTATAACGGCGTTGTTTTGTGTTCATTCCGATAACTATATGATTATCGTTTCTTGCACTTAAATTATTTTACGAAAAATGGATTGTCTTAAGAAACGGAAAGAGAATGTATCCATGTATTACAGTCTTTGAAAATGTATCTGTGTGTTGGTAAAATATTTGGTAAATGTTCTGTACAAACTCCGAGGACACATTTTCTTTTATTTTCGTTGATCTCTTGAAACGTGTATTACAAACTATTAATATTATGAAGAAAGATTCTAAAATTCAAAACGAAAAAACCCCAATTAAAATGATAATTTTAAATACTAAAATAATGTTCCTTTTCAGAAATGAATTCCCAAAAAATCACCATTACCCTCATCATGGTAGTTTTATTGAGCTGCCAGGCAATACTAGCTGCCCCATTCCAAGCAATGCCTGAGGAAAGAGCGAATTCCGGTCAATTGCTGAGATCAATCAGTGAAGGTAAGTTAGTTTTGATATTTCAATAAGAATACACGCACTTCGCATAAAAACATTCACTCATTAGTTCAATCAAATGATCTGATTTTCTTTATGTAAGACAAATGGAAAATAATGTAAGACAGAATATGGAAAATAATGAACGAACTATAATTGTACCGAAAACTTTGTGGTACTTTCTAAATGAGATCCCCTGGACGATTTTGGTAGAGAATAGCCAAGAAAGTAATATGCCATTTCATTCTCTGTACCTTTTAGCTGTCTCCAGCATTGTAGATGAAGATATGGTACCACTGTCCCGTAACAGAAGATATGTGGTTATTCAAGTTATGGGAAAACTTGCTCAGGACGATCGCCAATACCAAACTCGACTACACCCTCGTCATCACCGCTTTCATCATCGTCACCGACAAACTCAAAACCATATTAAGAAGCAATGAAAGGAATGATTGGTATGTGCTTCTGGATGGTCAAATGGCCATCAATGTTTTCCATGACGTGACGTTGATTTAGTGGTGACGGTACAGAATTAAATGGCAAAAATAAAAGATATTGAAATAATTATCGTTTGATATGTGTTGTAGCTTGATGCCAATGTTTTGTCTTGAACAATGATATTTATCTTTGGGTACCAAGGGTATGTTATGCTGCGTTAAGATAACATTATAGCATAGGGGATGAAAACAAATCTGCCAGTCTGTAGAGCTGTCTATGATTGAACAGTTGATTAGGTGGCGATATGTCCCATTAGTATCCCCTTTCGTATAACCACGTATTGCGTTCTTCAGTTTACACTGGTTATACTAGTTATACTATGTATATAAAACCCCTTTCAATATACGTCTTATTTGATATTTAAAACAAAATTAATAAACTAATTTTAAAACGAGCTACAGACTTGTAATATTGAGCTAAACGAAAAATACAGGAAAAATCAAAACATGTAATTACAATCTCCGCTAATAATCCACAAGAATTTTTATTTAAATCAATTCGACAGTCCCATTCTTCGCACAGAACGTTGAGTATTATTAACCTCTACTATGTTTCTGGCAGATTATTTTTCTGAAATGTCCATTAAAGTTGTAAATGTAAATGGCATAACATATAAATGAAATGAAATGGGGTTTAACGTCCTACTATTCTTCTCCGATTGAGATAATGAAGACGGGGTTGTAAATATAAATGGTATAACATAAATGGGAGAAGCGGGATAAGGATAAAATTATAGTTTTGCAATGAAAAGCCGAAACTAGAATCATTGGAAAAATTGCCCATAACACGTTTTATTCGGAATGGCAACAGGATGAACAGACGTTTAAGTTCTTGGAAACCAGGACAATTTGAAATCAAAGGTAAAGCCTAATGTTTGGAGAGGTTGCAGTCACATATAATTTACGAAAAACAAAATCCAAAGTAAATCAAACTGCTGGTTACATGATCTCGCCACAAGCCAACCTGTCTCAAAAATGAATTCGGCGCCACACCCCACCCCGTGCACAGCTCTGATGTATTCCCACGAAGGGTAGAGCGCACTACAGTGTTTTCACTTTCGATCGCACACTAATCAAAATAGCCGGTATTTTGTATCAAATGAAATGAAATGGGGTTAAACTAACGTCCTACTCTTCTGCTCCTAAACGAGCATACGCCATACAGTCTGCTATAAGGGAAATTTCTCCGGGCAGCGCTACGGCCTACTCTTATATCGAATTCCAACTGGCAATGGATCTTTTACGTGCACGCCAACGTGTACACCGGACCTAGATTTCTGTCCCATCCGAACGACTAGACACCTTCCTTGTCAGACCCCCGTCCTGCATCATTTACAAGGGGGATACCATACCGGGAAATCTGTCTCGGCCAATGTAGGGATCGAAGGTATTTTGTATAATATATCACAGATTCTTTCTAATTGCACAGGGGTCGTGATATGTATATAGTAGGCCTCGGCTAGAAATTGGGTGAAGATTGAACCGAGTTATATGATGGGCTCAAGCTCCTTGTCATTTTGAGAACTTTTAGTTACATGTTCAGCTCCTGGGAGTAATGTCCTTCGCTTTTAAATTAATGTTTTATGCCCATAAAACTTACATTCCGCGTTACCAACTGTTTATTTCTAATAATCTCATTTTTAAAATTTCTGTATGGCAATTCTCTCATTCTCTCAGACACAGATTTATACGAATTGGCTTAATATGCACTTATTTAGCACTTATTTAGATTTGAATAGAAGGAAATGTTTATTTGATCATAAAAAAGAACCATGTTGAAATTGATTTTTTGTTTTAAAATTCGCAAAACTCATAGTTAACATTTAGAGGGTTCAAAGCGAGTTATAACACAATTTAAGATGGATGTTGGGAAACACGCAAAAATATGCATTTAACAGCTATTTCAACCCTATTGTGAGTAGGGAGGTGGGGGGGGGACAAGGCGCCCTTTGCCCACTGGGGGAAAAGTCGACTCCATTGGACACAACCAACGACCATCGTGAATATAAAGCCCAGTGATATTAGTTTGGCGCCCACGACGAAATTGGCCCGGCGTCCAACCAAGGTCACTTGGTTTTATGGGCGTCTCGCCAATCTTGACGTTATTATGTATGACTGTCGGGCTGCAAGTAATGCATAATGCCGAGTGCGATTGGTTCGACACTCACCCCTCGACCAATGCGGCGACCAAAACAACATGATTGGTAGGGTGTCCTGGAGGAGCGCCCATAATGCCGAGATGGTGGTCCGCCCAAGACGCGATCATGGATGCCCATAATATAAACGGCGGGCGACCATAAAATTGGGCGCCCAAAACGGCGTGATAAACTTCAAAATTCAAACAAGTCGCACACTAACCCGATTCCGAACTTTTCGTTTTTTTCATAAACCATTATATGTTTGTTAAAGTTGTATTCCTTCCTTCAAATTTTAATAATGTTCATATCAAAATATCTTGATACACCTATATCGCAAATTCAGCCTCAAAATTGAAATTTTCTGCCATTTTGAGTAGCAAACTCTATTTTCCAAAATTTTCTAAAGAAAAAAAGCACCCTAGACCTTTCTCAGAAGAGAGGCGTGTCCATGGTACCTTTCGCGTGGACCGTCAAGTTTAGGTACATCGGCGCCTCCAGAAGCCTTTGCTAGTAATGGTAAATACTTTTCATAATAAGTGATGATCCCTGTGAATTGCCATCATCCACTATCTTCATTTCTGCAACACGGTTGTCTGTATCGCCTCTTTGAAGTATTTTTTCCGGCGTGGTTTTTCCCTTGTCAGCGATGCAGGACAGAGGGCCTGGCAAGGACAGCTGTTTAGTCGTTCGGGTGGGACAAAAAACCGAGACCCCGTGTACACATTAGCGTGCACGTAAAAGATCCCTTGGCAGTTGCCGCTGTGTGGGCAAAATTTCCCTCATAGCAAATTGTATGGCGTATGCGCGTCTTCAATAGCCCAGGTTAGGAGCAGTAGGACGTTAAAACCCATTTCATTTCATTTCATTTCTTTGACGTTTGTGTGTTTTGAAAATCGTTTGATCCATATCCATAAGGACAAAGCTCTGGCCCTGAGTTCACAAATGCAATCCCAGACTTAAGTTAAGAATATACTCCAAATTGTTTGCCTTTGTTTAACTGAACAATAGCCCTTTATAAAACTTTGTTGTTTTAACGTATCAAATACACACATAAGAAGTTGTGTGCAAAGTATTGTGTTTCTGGATAAAAGGTATTTCTCATGAACATTGATTGACAGTTGAGTAAATTCTTGACTTAAGTCTGAAAATGCTTTGAGAACTCGTTACCTGATCTTACAAATAGTTTTTATACGCCCACATTTTCATGTGGACGTACTATATTGTCGTCGCCCCTGTCCGTCCGGGCGTCCGTCTGTCCACAGCCTGAAAATGCTTTGAGAACTCGTTACCTGATCTTACAACTAGTTTCTATACACCCACATTTTCATGTGGACGTACTATATTGTCGTCGCCCCTGTCCGTCCGGACGTCCGTCCGTCCACAATTTGTTTGCGGACTCTCTACAGGTCACAATTCGTATCCGATTTTGACGAAACTTCAAATATAGGTTTATCCCCATAAGATCTTTTCGATATTGGCATGTATCGGATCGAAACTTCATGGATTATGGCCTCTGATTGTACGAAAAATCATGTTTTTAACTTGTGGACCCTATAGAGGCCACAATTTTGAACCGATTTTGATGAAACTTGACATGTATGTTTATAATCCAAAGATCTTGGTTCCTTTTGATATATGCACCCATCGGATGGTAACTTCCTGAATTATGGCCCCTGATTGTCCGAAAAATCGCCCTTTTAGCTTGTGGTCCCTCTGGGGGTCAAAATTATTATCGGTTTTAAAAACCCGTTTGATTATATCATCGTTACATGGTAATGAAGATTGAGTTCAAATTTCGTGAAAATCGGACCAGAATTGACAGACAAAATGGTCGCCGTTTGTACGCGATTAGTGTGAAAATATGTTATATCAAGGTTGTGGACCCTATAGGGGTCACGATTTTGAATCGATCTTGATGAAACTTGACATGCATGTTTATAACCCAAAGATCTTGGTTCCTATTGATATTTGCGCCCGTTGATTCGTAACTTTCTGAATTATGGCCCCTGATTGTACGAAAAATCACCCTTTTTAGCTTGTGGTCCCACTGGAGGTCAAAATCATTACCCGATTTAAAAAACTGTTTGATTATAATATCACCGTTACATGGTAATGAAAGTTGAGTTCAAATTTTGTGAAAATCGGCCCAAAATTGACGGACAAAATGGCCGTCACTTGTACCCGAAAAGTGTAAAAAATATCGTGTTGTGGAACCTGTAGAGGTCACAATTTTAAATGAATTTTGATGAAACTTGAAATACATGTTTATAACCTAAAGATCTTGGTTTCTTTCGATATTTCCGCATATCGGATCATAACCTCCTGAATTATGGTTCCTGGTTGTATACGAAAAATCGCCTTTATTGTGGTACCTCTGGAAGTCAAAATTATTACCCAATTTAAAAAAAAAAACGTTTGATTATATCGCCGTTCCAATGTAATGAATATTGAGTTCGAATTTCGTGAAAATCGGACCATAACTGACAGAAAAAATGGCCGCCGCTTGTACACGAATACTATAAAAATATGGTATATCAAGGTTGTGGACCCTGTAGAGGTCACAATTTTAATCTGATGTTGATGAAACTTGAAATGCAAGTTTATAACCGAAAGATCTTGGTTCATTTTGATATTTAACGGATAATATCGGATTGTAACTTCCTGAATTATAGCCCCTGATTGTACGCAAAATTGACTTGTTTACCTTGTGGTCCTTCTAGAGGTCTCAATTATCATCCAATTTTAGAAATAATATTAAATGTTTCGTATACTAAACGTTAGCATGGGGCAGAATTTTATAAAAACCAAACAAATTCTAATGATTTTCTGATAATTACTTAATATGCAACAACTCTTGTTGACTGCCCGGACGATTTAGCTGCAGTGTCGGCGTATATGTTTCGTTGCCTGGCAACCATTTTTTTCTTTATCCATATTGGTAGGATGGTGAATATATGCCAATGTTATTCATACCGTAACCATTAAATTTGCTGTTGGTGTTCCTGGTTCTGACTTCTTTGTTGGATCCAAGCATGTGATCTACAGCACTGGTCCGTCCGTGAGATGAGTTGAAGACTTTTATCTACAATAAGGGTCCACAACAGTTGAACTTGGATCTTTCACTCTTTTACAGTTGCAATATCTAACCGTCTTCACCGTGCTTCTTTGATTGCATTTGTCCTTGTACATTCGCACCATTTCCCGTAGAAATCCAACTCTTTGTCGACCCTCAAAACAGTTAATGTAGCTTGTTAGTAAGATGCCAAATTATCACTGAATCCACTAATACAGAGCGTAACTTTATAGATCATAATACGTGTTTTGATCCGACCGAAACAATGGCTACTAATTGTTAAGTAATATTAACGGTGAGCACTCTTTCAGAGCTACAACAAAGTGACAGGCATCATACACACCAGTGCAGAATGATTGACAGCTGTCAGCCTTCACCTTAGAAATATCAAGGGAAATAATTCTAACAACTGGAGGCAGACCACATAAATGTTAAAACTTGTTCTACTGCTATTCCAGGCCACGAATTTAAAGTACATTGTAGAACCTAGCTAATATAGCCATATTTATATCCGTAACTTTGACAATCTGTCTTTCGCCCATAATGCCATTAATCCCCCTCCCCGCACATGCACAAAAAATCACGAAAGAAATAGATAAACATTCAATGTTTTAATTTTTCTATATAACCCCCCCCCCACACACACACACACACACACACCATAGTTATATTGGCTTTCACAGCAGGATTGTTTTTATTTAGAATGTCCCCAGCAGTATTTTCTCCATTTCTCCCAACAACATGATTTTTTTATTAGCGCCCACGGCACGATTTTTTAAATATTGCATGTTATAATAATATTAGTATTTCTATGGTCCCAATGATTGTATAAAGATTGCCAGTCACAGCAGAATTTTTATTCGCATTAGCCCCCACAACAAAGTTTTCTTTAGATTATCCAACACGTCGGGCCTTGAGTTCACTAAGCATTCTCAGGCTTAAGTTAATAATTTACTCAACTTTCAATTACTGTTTATAAGAAATATCTTTGATCCCAAAACTCAAAACTTTGCACATTGTTTCGTATTCATGTATGCCTATTTGATACATTAAAACAGCCAAGGTTTTATACAGGGCTATATTTTAGTTAAAATAAGGCGAACAATTTTGAGTAAATTATAAACTAAAGTCTGAGAGTGCTTTGTTCAGTTTGGCTTTCACAGCAAAACTTTCTTAAGATTAATGCCCCCACCATTATTCTCTAAAGATTGCCCCACCCCACCCCTCAAAGCAGTAATTATTTATAATGGTTCCGATTTGCCCTCACAGGAGGATGTTCAATAGATTCGTCTCAACAATAAGATTTTCTCTAGATTACTACAGTATATTTATTACTAAATTATTACAGCATATTTATTACTATTACATCATATTTATTATTATTATTACAGCATATTTATAGTGCCCCCTTTCATATTCCGTGTTTAGAAACACTTTACAAAGTGACAATGTAATCGTATAAAAAAACACAAAAAAAACAACAACCAAATTATGGACATATCAGTTGTATGCAGTGTCTGTTTAAGCGGCTTTAAATAAACGTTTTTTTTTAATACTACATGGAATATTATTCATAAGAGTCTTACAGAAACTGCGAATGTTCGGCCCAGCAGAACTTTTCGTCGGAATAGCCATCACAGCACAATTTGTTTTCAGATTAGTTCCCACAACACGATTTAAAATAGATTGGTCCCAACAGAGGGTTTTGGTTTAGATATCCATCACATCAGGATTTCCGTTAGATTCTTTAGAATATCAATTATATCAGGAATTTCTTTCTTTAGATTATTATCCATCACAGCAGAATTATTCGGCACAATAGCCATCACAAATTTTGGGTCAAAATAGCTATCACAGCTGAATTTTATATCGATTGGTCCCGATAGGAATAATTCGTTCTCAGAAGGATTTTCTATACATTGCACCCAACAACATTATTTTTTCGAAGATTATTATTCGTATCAGGAATTGTGGTTACATTAATCATCAGAACACCAGAATTATTCGGCATAATAGCCACCAAAACAGAATTTTTCACCAGAATAGCTATCACAGCAGAATCTTCTATAGATTGTTCCCGCAGCAGGAATTGTCATTAGATTATTTAGTATATTCAGCACAGGAGGAATAGTCATTAGCATATCCATCACAGTAGAATATTTTCATCACAACAGCCATGACAGCAGAATATTTTCATCACAACAACCATACACAGCTAAATTTGTTTTTAGCTTGGTTCCAACAGCAAGATTTTCTATAGATTGGTATAAACAGCATGCTTTTCTATAGATTGGTTTAAACAGCATGATTTTCCTTTAGATTATCCATCATATAAGGAATTTCGTTAGAATATCCATCACAACAGGTTTATTCGGCAAAATAGCCAGCACAGCAGACTTGTTAGTCAGAATAGCTGTCACAGCAGAATTTTCTATAGATTGGTCCTAACTGGAAGAATTGTGGTTAGATTATTCAACAGAGCTGAAATTTTCGTCACAGTAGCGGTTATAACAGACAGCAGAATATTTTTACCACAATAGCCATGACAGCAGTAGTTGTTTTCTGCTTGGATATCTTCTATAGATTGGTTTAAACAGCTGGATTTTTCTTCGGATAATCCATCATATCAGGAATTTCATTACATTATCTATCACAGCAATGGTATTCGGCAGATAACCACCAAAACAGTACTTTCGTCAAAATAGCTATCACAGCAGAATTTTCTGTAGACTAGTCCCAACAGCAGGAATTGTGGTTAGTTTATTCAGCAGAGCAGAAATTGTCGTTAGAAAATCCACGAAGGCAGAATATTTTCATCACAATAGCCATGACAGCAGAATATTTTCATCACAAAGGCATAACTGCAAAATTTGTTTTTAGTTTGGTTCCAACAGCAGGATTCTCTATAGACTGGTTTAAACAACAGGATTTTCTATAGATTGGTTTAAACAGCAGTATTTTCTATAGATTGGTTTAAACAGGATTTTTCTTTAGATTATCCATCATATAAGGAATATCTTTAGAATATCCTTACAACAGGTTTATTCGACAGAATAGCCAGCACAGCAGAGTTTTTCGTCAGAATAGCTATCACAGCAGAATGTTCTATAGATTGGTCCTAAATTGAAGAATTGTGGTTAGATTATTTAACAGAGCTGTAATTTTCGTCACAATAGCGATTACAGCAGAATATTTTTATCACAATAGCCATGCCAGCAGAAGTTGTTTTCAGTTTGGATATCTTCTATAGATTGGTTTAAACAGCTGGATTTTTCTTCAGATTATCCATCATATCAGGAATTTCGTTACATTATCCATCACAGCAATGTTATTCGGCAGATAACCACTAAAACAGTGTTTTCGTCAAAATAGCTATCACAGCAGAATTTTCTATAGATTGGTCCCAACAGCAGGAATTGTGGTTAGATTATTCAGCGGAGCAGGAATTGCCGTTAGAAAATCCATGAAGGCAGAATATTTTCGTCACAATAGCCATGACAGCATAATATGTTCATCACAACAGCTAACAGCAAAATTTGTTTTTAGCTTGGTTCCAACAGAAGGATTTTCTATAGTTCGGTTTAAACAGCAGGATTTTACTTTAGATTATCCATCATATAAGGAATTTCGTTATAATATCCATCACATCAGGTGTATTCGGCAGAATAGCCAGCACAGCAGACTTTTTCGTCAGAATAGCTATCACAGCAGAATGTTCTATAGATTGGTCCTAAATTGAAGAATTGTGGTTAGATTATTCAACAGAGCTGGAATTTTCGTCACAATAGCGATTACAGCAGAATATTTTTATCACAATAGCCATGACAGCAGAAGTTGTTTTCAGTTTGGATATCTTCTATAGATTGGTTTAAACAGCTGGATTTTTCTTCAGATTATCCATCATATCAGGAATTTCGTTACATTATCCACCACAGCAATGTTATTCGGCAGATAACCACTAAAACAGTGTTTTCGTCAAAATAGCTATCACAGCAGAATTTTCTATAGATTGGTCCCAACAGCAGGAATTGTGGTTAGATTATTCAGCAGAGCAGGAATTGCCGTTAGAAAATCCATGAAGGCAGAATATTTTCGTCACAATAGCCATGACAGCATAATATGTTCATCACAACAGCTAACAGCAAAATTTGTTTTTAGCTTGGTTCCAACAGAAGGATTTTCTATAGTTCGGTTTAAACAGCAGGATTTTACTTTAGATTATCCATCATATAAGGAATTTCGTTATAATATCCATCACATCAGGTGTATTCGGCAGAATAGCCAGCACAGCAGACTTTTTCGTCAGAATACCTATCACAGCAGAATGTTCTATAGATTGGTCCTAAATTGAAGAATTGTGGTTAGATTATTCAACAGAGCTGGAATTTTCGTCACAATAGCGATTAGAGCAGAATATTTTTATCACAATAGCCATGACAGCAGAAGTTGTTTTCAGTTTGGATATCTTCTATAGATTGGTTTAAACAGCTGGATTTTTCTTCAGATTATCCATCATATCAGGAATTTCGTTACATTATCCATCACAGCAATGTTATTCGGCAGATAACCACTAAAACAGTGTTTTCGTCAAAATAGCTATCACAGCAGAATTTTCTATAGACTAGTCCCAACAGCAGGAATTGTGGTTAGATTATTCAGCAGAACAGGAATTGCCGTTAGAAAATCGACGAAGGCAGAATATTTTCGTCACAATAGCCATGACAGCAGAATATTTTCATCACAAAAGCATAACTGCAAAATTTGTTTTTAGTTTGGTTCCAACAGCAGGATTTTCTATAGATTGGTTTAAACAGCAGGATTTTCTAACTGGAAGAATTGCGGTTAGATTATTCATCAGAGCTGAAATTTTCGTCACAGTAGCGATTACAGCAGAATATTTTTATTACAATAGCCATGACAACAGAAGTTGTTTTCTGCTTGGATATCTTCTATAGATTGGTTTAAAAAGCTGGATTTTCCTTCAGATTATCCATCAAATAAGGAATTTCGTTAGATTATTCACCACAGCAAAATTATTCGGCAGATATCCACCAAAACAGAATTTTAGCTATCACAGCAGAATTTTCTACAGATTGGTCCAAAAAACAGGAATTGTGGTTAGATTATTCAGCAGAGCAGGAATTGTCGTTAGAAAATCCATGACAGCAGAATATTTTCGTCACAATAGCCATGACAGCAGAATGTCTTCATCACAACAGCCATATACAGCTAAATTTGTTTTTAGCTTGGTTCCAACAGCAAGATTTTCTATAGATTGGTTTAAACAGCAGGATTTTCTATAGATTGGTTTAAACAGCAGGATTTTCCTTTAGATTATCCATCATACAAGGAATTTCGTTAGAATATCCATCACAATAGGTTTATTCGGGAGAATAGCCAGCACAGCAGACTTATTCTGCAGGATAGCTATCACAGCTGAATTTTCTACAGATTGGTCCTAACTGGAAGAATTGCGGTTAGATTATTCAACAAAGCTGAAATTTTCGTAAGAATAGCGATTACAGCAGAATATTTTTACCCCAATAGCCATGACAGCAGAAGTTATTTTCTGCTTGCATATTTTCTATAGATTGGTTTAAACAGCTGGAATGTTCTTCAGATAATCCATCATATCAGGAATTTCGTTAGATTATTCATCACAGCAATATTATTCGACAGAGAGCCACCAAAACGGAATTTTTCGTCAGAATAGCTATCACAGCAGACTTTTCTATAGCCTAGTCCCAACAGCAGGAATTGTGGTTAGATTATTCAGCAGAACAGGAATTGCCGTTAGAAAATCCACGAAGGCAGAATATTTTCGTCACAATAGCCATGACAGTAGAATATTTTCATCACAAAAGCATAACTGCAAAATTTGTTTTTAGTTTGGTTCTAACAGCAGGATTTTCTATAGATTGGTTTAAACAGCAGGATTTTCTATAGATTGGTTTAAACAGCAGGATTTTTCCTTAGATTATCCATCATATAAGGAATTTCGTTAGAATATCCATCACAACAGGTTTATTCGACAGAATAGCCGCACGGCAGACTTACTCTGCAGGATGGCTATCACAGCAGAATTTTCTATATACTGGTCCTAACTGGAAGAATTGCGGTTAGATTATTCATCAGAGCTGAAATTTTCGTCACAGTAGCGATTACAGAAGAATATTTTTATTACAATAGCCATGACAGCAGAAGTTGTTTTCTGCTTGGATATCTTCTATAGATTGGCTAAAAAAGCTGGATTTTTCTTCAGATTATCCATCAAATAAGGAATTTCGTTAGATTATTCATCACAGCAATATTATTCGGCAGATATCCACCAAAACAGAATTTTTCGTCAGATTAGCTATCACAGCAGAATTTTCTATAGATTGGTCCAAAAAACAGGAATTGTGGTTAGATTATTCAGCAGAGCAGGAATTGTCGTTAGACAATCCATAACAGCAGAATATTTTCGTCACAATAGCCATGACAGCAGAATGTCTTCATCACAACAGCCATATACAGCTAAATTTGTTTTTAGCTTGGTTCCAACAGCAAGATTTTCTATAGATTGGTTTAAACAGCATGATTTTCTATAGATTGGTTTAAACAGCAGGATTTTCCTTTAGATTATCCATCATACAAGGAATTTCATTAGAATATCCATCACAATAGGTTTATTCGGCAGAATAGCCAGCACAGCAGACTTATTCTGCAGGATAGCTATCACAGCAGAATTTTCTACAGAGTGGTCCTAACTGGAAGAATTGTGGTTAGATTGTTCAACAAAGCTGAAATTTTCGTCAAAATAGCGATTACAGCAGAATATTTTTACCCCAATAGCCATGACAGCAGAAGTTGTTTTCTGCTTGCATATTTTCTATAGATTGGTTTAAACAGCTGGAATGTTCTTCAGATTACAGATTATCCATCATATCAGGAATTTCGTTAGATTATTCATCACAGCAATATTATTCGACAGATAGCCACCCAAACAGAATTTTTCGTCAGAATAGCTATCACAGCAGAATTTTCTATTGATTGGTGCACAACAGCAGGAATTGTGGTTAGATTATTCAGCAGAGCAGGAATTGTCGTTAGAAAATCCATGACAGCAGAATATTTTCCTCACAATGGCCATGAGAGCAGTATGTTTTCATCACAACAGTCCTATACAGCAAATTTTTTTTAGCTTGGTTCCAACAGCAGGATTTTCTATAGACAGGAATTTCCTTTAGATTACCCATCATATAAGGAATTTCGTTAGAATATCCACCCCAACAGGTTTATTCGACAGAATAGTCAACACAGCAGACTTATTCGTCAGAATAGCTATCACAGCAGAATTTTCTACAGATTGGTCTTAACTGGAAGAATTGTGGTAAGATTATTCAACAGAGCTGAAATTTTCGTCACAATAGCGATTACAGCAGAATATTTTTTTCATCACAATAGCCATGACAGCAGAAGTTGTTTTCTGCTTGGATATCTTCTATAGATTGGTTTAAACAGCTGGAATGTTCTTCAGATTACAGATTATCCATCATATCAGGAATTTCGTAAGATTATCCATCACAGCAATGTTATTCGGCAGATAACCACCAAAACAGAGTTTTCGTTAAAATAGCTATCGCAGCAGAATTTTCTATAGATTGGTCCCAACAGCAGGAATGTGGTTAGATTATTCAGCAGAGCGGGAATTGCCGTTAGAAAACCCATAAGGCAGAATATTTTCGTCACAATAGCCATGACAGCAGAATATTTTCATCACAACAGCTAACAGCAAAATTTGTTATTAGCTTGGTTCCAACAGAAGGGTTTTCTATAGTTCGGTTTAAACAGCAGGATTTTTCTTTAGATTATCCATCATATAAGGAATTTCGTTAGAACATCCATCACATCAGGTTTATTCGGCAGAATAGCCAGCACAGCAGACTTTTTCGTCAGAATAGCTATCACAGCAGAATGTTCTATAGATTGGTCCTAAATTGAAGAATTGTGGCCAGATTATTCAACAGAGCTGGAATTTTCGTCACAATAGCGATTACAGAAGAATATTTTTATTACAATAGCCATGACAGCAAAAATTGTTTTCTGCTTGGATATCTTCTGTAGATTGGTTTAAACAGCTGGATTTTTCTTCAGATTATCAATCATATCGGGAATTTCGTTAGATTATCCATCACAGCAATGTTATTCGGCAGATAACCACTAAAACGGAGTTCTCGTCAAAATAGCTATCACAGCAGAATTTTCTATAGATTGGTCCCAACAGCAGGAATTGTGGTTAGAATATTCAGCAGAGCAGGAATTGCCGTTAGAAAATCCAAGAAGGCAGAGTATTTTCGTCACAATAGCCATGACAGCAGAATACTTTCACCACAACAGCCATATACCACAGCAAAATTAGTTTTAAGCTTGATTCCAACAGCAGGATTTTCTATAGATTGGTTTAAACAGCAGGGGTTTTCTTTAGATTATCCGTCATATCAGGAATTTCGTCAGAAAAGATACCACAGGAGAGTTTTATATAGATTAGTCCCAACAGCAGGAATTGTGGTTAGATTATTCAGCAGAGCAGAATATTTTCGTCACAATAGCCATGACAGCAGAATTTCGTCATAATAGCCATGACAGCAGAATTTGTTTTCAGCTTGGTGTTTACAGAAGGATTTTCTATGATAAAATTATCATAAAAGTGTTATACTTTCTTGTGTTACAGAAAATATTGGGTGTTTCCTTTAGAGGGGCCACGGTGGCTCTATGTTCTACTCAATGTAGACTGACAAAGGTATTCATGGCATGCTTCTCCGATGTTGTTTCCCCTTGTGAATAGGTTAGGACGGACGGGGTGGGGTGGGGAGCTTGGTATTTGAAATGAAGAAGAGTATTTTCTAAAAGTCATCATGGCATGCTTTTCCGATGTTGTTCCCCCTTGTGAATAGGTTAGGACGGAGGGGGAGGGGCTTTGAATTTGAAATAAAGAAGAGTATTTTGCAAAGGTCATCATGGCATGCTTTTCCGATGTTGTTCCCTCTTGTAAATAGGTTAGGGAGGAGAAGGGGGTGTGGGAGGGCTTGGAATTTGAAATAAAGAAGAGTTTTTGCAGGGATGGTGTCTGGTCAAAATTTCAATCATATCACACTGCATGATGTATTTATACCTATCTTAATAAGCCAGGTAGGTGCAAAAAACCAAGGATGTTAAACCCCATTTCATTTCTTTTCATCAGATTGGGCCCAAATGCAGCATTTCCCCATACCGCAGAAAACATTGGGACCTTAATTTGTAAAAGAAAACAGGCATAACAAATAGGGTGATTGAAACATGCAGATGTATAACTTTATTTTTCATATTTGGTCAACATACAATTTGCCTCTCGACAGCAAATATTTATTTTGTTCACCACAACAAATACTGAGGATTCTTTCAACAAAATGTTGCATATAAATTGTCGAGATTACAAACACGAAGTTGCAATTCTGGAGATATGGTAAATGTAGCATTGCAAATACTGAGTTTTTCTTGAATCTTCTTTTTAATAGTTTTGTACATAGATATACAACTAATTGGAATCCCAGTGCCTGAAAGAATAATGGTAAATAGTCTTCTTTAATAATGAATTTAATCATAGTGTAAGTGTATATAAATTAACTAAAATTACAAATTACCACCACTACCATCAAAGAATCAACAAATTGGAGTCTGTTCCAGATGCAGATTTACAACACAATGTCATGAAATTTTATTGCACTTTAGGAGTCTTTAGCACCGGAAGGAAACCAGGAGAATCAGGAAAACCCAGGAAAAACCCAAAATAGCCAGTCTGAAAGATACTTTAAACGGTTTATGAGATTATGCTTTGTAAATGAAATCTAGGCGGACAAACCTCCTACTATATTTGGCTCAGTATAAAAGGGTTTTACAAGAACAAGAAATTACCTTATTGCTGACAATGTTAAATCTGAAGCCTCTTTTCTGCTTTTCTTTTCTCAGGACCGCACGCCTAAAATGTTAACAATTGTTATTGTCAATGTTATATACTACATGAAATAAACTTAAATGGGTTTATATTCCAATATGGAGCTAATGAAAACAGGCAAACCCCATGCAATGAGGTACAGGGGAAATTTTGCCTGGACATGTGGAGTTGGGACAGCCTAGTGGTCTAGAGTGTCGCGCTTCGACCTCTAGCTGGCCGGTCACCTCTGGCTTGTGGCTGTGGTTTCGAGTCCTGGTGTGAGCGTATGTGGCATGGAGATAGGGGCACCTTCTTAACCTTGTGGGTTTCCTCCGGGCACTCCGGTTTCCTCCCACTGCTAAAGACCCCTACGCGCAAGCGAATTATTGAAATAAAATGAAACCATATAAAAGTCCCAAAAATGACCTAGTTTGTGTGGAGTGGACGTTAAACCCCATTTCTCTCTCTCTCTCTCTTTTTTACCTGGACATAGGTGCTATGACCTACTCTCACATTGAATTCCAACAATCAAGCGTTTTTAAATGTGCATGCCAATGGGTACACGGACCCGTTTTTTACTGCTATGCGAACCAAACGATATTGTTATACTATCATGACCTCCGTCCTACTCGACGGAAAATCCACATGAACTTTCTCAGCCAATATAGGAGTCAAACTCAAACACAGGATGTCCATTTCTGGCTATTGCTAACCACACTTTACTCACTGAGAGTACTCAGGGGTCCCAATATTATAGAAAAAAAAATGAGGGATAACATCCTACTGTACTACTCTGACTGCTATGAGAGATATTTTGCCTAGACATTGTTGTTATGGCCTACACTTATATATATCCAATTCCAACTGGCAAAGGAACTTTTACGTGCATGTCAATGTGTAGACTGGACCTCTGTTAATCTTTCCATCCAAACAACTAGGCAGTTGTCCTTGTCAGGCCCTATGTTCTGCACCACTCACTAACAAGGAGAAATCATGCCGGAAAATCAAGATAAATTTTCTTGGTCAACACTGGGAACTAACGATGGGTACTTTATTATTTTTAGTATATAAGCTGAATTGTTGTCAAAGGATAAAACCACTTACATGTATACCAATTTCTACTTTGACATTAGATTCTTTAATAGACTATCAGAGCATCATCCTGAAGAAAAAATGAAAATAGAACAAAATTAAAATGCAAATAAATGAAGCTTTATAAAGATGCATTGTTGCATAGACTATTTAAGCTTTGCTTCACTTGCCAAGCATGTGGCATTATCAACTCTCAAGTCTGTTGGCCCATCAGCCATGACCTCTGTCGATAATAATAGTGCCAAATCACAATTGATACCTTCTTGGTAACATTACAAATTAGGTGAAGGTGAAAATAAAAATGGAATTTTAACGCCACTCTTCCAGTAATGGCATAGCATACCATTGCATATTACCAGTTTATGCCCTATTATTGAGAAAAAATTGTCAACATTTGAACATTGGTTTTTGAACTAGGCCTACAAGAAATCGCAGTTTGACTTGAGCCATTTGCCAAGGGGTCCTTTACGTCACACATGCACGTCAATGTATTGACGGGATCATCGTTTTTTCGTCCCATCCGAAAGACTATAGACAGTTGTCCCTGTCAGACCTTTCGTCGAGCAGCACTGACAAGGGGAACTAACGTCGGAAAATCCCGATGAACTTCTCAATTCTCGTCAACTGACCAATACCGGTACTAACGTAATTTTAAATTTGGCAAGACATATTTATTTACTACACAGGCCTACGACCGTATATCGATATCAAAAGACACTTCCTACCTGGTGCATTGAAATTCCTGTTGTTTCGTGTTATACATTGTGTCGTCACGTGTACTTCTGTCGCTTTCATTTAATTCTCAGCTTCCTAATTCTACTAAACATCTTGTACATCTCAATTGTCGGTCGGTTGGTATGGGTATCGCCATCAATTCGCTGATGAGGCGAGCTGCTCACGCGACCTTCACCGATCATGTCAAGGCGTGGTTATGCTTCTTAATCCCCGCCTACAAACACGTTAGAATTACTGCTCAGCTAGTTATTGGTAGCTCCTCCCCTTTTTTATATTTAGATAGATACGGTATAGCATCAACCAATATTAACAGTCGGGTAAACTCGATCCATAAATAGTGACCACGCCAGCACCAGTAGTCATGAATAATTTTTTTTTTTTGTTGATAATAACCATTTTGATTAGTACTAAACCTTGATTCTTTCCGTCATTCGTGTATCTCTGTGTCCATTACTGGTACAGTGTGTTCACCGGAATGTATCACCTTGTAATTCTTGTGTCTTTTACTATTATACGATTAGTTCCACCGATCACCAGGGTCCGTATTCAAAGGTTTTCTATATAAAGATTAAGTAAAAATGCTTAATTTTTCCACTTAACTGACTGTATTCGAAGGTTATATTTTACATATACTTGGCTATGTGAAAACTTAACTGCACACTTAAATTATGGAATACTCACATTCACCAAAAAGCATGAATTTTCAATTTATGGAACACACTCCACTGCCAAAAATCACGAATTTCTAACATTGCAAGCAAGTTATGCCCCCTTCAGAGCATCACTTTACTCTATTAAATTCTTAGTGTACATCACCAGGAAAATGTTTGTCGAAATATTATATTGTAACCCTTGAAAATCGTAGGCTATGATTATAATTTAAGATAAATTATGATAGTGTGCATCCTTTGCCGGAACAGCTGTTTTCATAGACTTTTAAAAAAAAAAAAAAATCCATTTCAATAGATTACAAAAAATAGGCCTATAGTGGTAGTATATTGATGGATATTGTAAACTTTAATTTTTTAACAATATATCGCGAATAGAAAACAATATATCATTAGCAATACACAATGACCCTTGCCTTCTAAGTTAGACTGGACAAATTATACAGTGTTGTTTATAAATCTATCATTTGAGAAATTCATAGATATTGTGTGACTACCTCCATTTGACAGACCCGGGGGCGTAGCCGTAAAATAAATATGGGGTGGGGGCACACCCATAAATTTTGTTTAAACTTTCAGTCTTCTGTAAACATTGTTTGGCAATTTTGAAAATTTAACTACCACAAACGCGTTTTCCTGCTATTCCAGCCTGTAGCCTGTGAATACAGCAACTTTAATTCGGTCCAATATAGCCTATCTGGCTGCCCAGAATTCGAAACAACCAATCAATCGTCGCGGGCTATGGGAGCCTCGCCCTCCCGGAGAAAAGTTTGAAAATTTAGCCACCGCAAATGCGTTTTCTGCAATTCTAGCCTGTGTGAGCAACTCCAAAAGTATCCAATGGTTTTGTAACCGAAATCCCACTCTGACTTCCAACCGTTCCAATCACACTGTTGCAGTTGCATTCATAAGTAATAAACGAAAAATGTCGCACAAAGTAGAGTGGCCCCAGTCAAAATGTTTTAATCAATAGTCAACCCAGTACAAATTCGTGGTATTCAATTAAAAAAAAAAAGTTAAATTAGTGTTTTATTATAGGACTCGATGACAGTTCAGTTAGGTCAAGCAAAACTAGAAATGCCCGAAGCAGGTTTACGGGCTGCGGCCAGTTTTCTTCGAGGGCGAAGAAGCGGAGCTGACATTGTATCGACCCCCCCCCCACAAAGAAAATATTGGAATATTTGATGGCCGCAAACGCGTTTTACTGCTATTCCAGTCCTAAAATTAGTGTTTTTATTTTTATTTACTTTTATTTATAAGGGGGATTTCGATTTCTGTCCGAAAAAATAAAATCAAAAAAAAAATTGAATATTATAAAAAGTATAAATCCGATTCTAAAGATTTAAACGGTTTTGAAATTCTAATGTTTGAGCAGTTGTTTCTGCCAAGTTTCAAAGCAATTTGGTTGGTACATCACACATTCTAATGATATATTGTCTGCTGTCATCTCGCAATACTCACTAGTTCGAAAACTTCATGTCATTTTTATTGCCAACGAAACTTTATTTGATCATTATTAACCTTCCGATGTAATTAAATTGGCCCTTTTACAGCGTTATTAATAACAAATCAAACTTAAAGTTCCAATTTCATATTTTCTAAGAAAGTCAAAACATAATTATTTCTATGTCTTTTGCTCAAAAGGTTGTCAACTCACTATTGTACGATCATGGGCCAAATATTTTAGGCATTAGAAAGGCTGATTGAGGAAATAGTTACTCAATTACCTCCCTTGTTTTCCCATTCCTCTCCATGGACGGCCATCTTCAAGCGTTTGAATTTGAAGTTGAAAATGATATTTTTGCCAATTTCTCAACTGACAATAGCGAATTATAGGATTAATAGGATTATTCTTCAACAAGGTAGGACGGTTTATAGGTTCAATCTATTTTAGGGCTTTATTTTAATACATTTTAAAAATATAACTTAAAAAAATGCTATTGGAACTTTAAAAAGCTACAAATGAAACACGAATAAGTTATGTATTAGATTATTTAAATTCCCTCTTTATTTATTTATTTATTTCCTCCTTGATCCTTTATGCCGTTGGAAACTGACAATAGCGAATTATAGGATTAATAGGATTATTCTTTAACAAGGTAGGACGGTTTATAGGTTCAATCTATTTTAGGGCTTTATTTTAATACATTTTAAAAATATAACTTAAAAAAATGCTATTGGAACTTTAAAAAGCTACAAATGAAACACGAATAAGTGATGTATTAGATTATTTAAATTCCCTCTTTATTTATTTATTTATTTCCTCCTTGATCCTTTATGCCGTTGGAAACTGACAATAGCGAATTATAGGATTAATAGGATTATTCTTTAACAAGGTAGGACGGTTTATAGGTTCAATCTATTTTAGGGCTTTATTTTAATACATTTTAAAAATATAACTTAAAAAAATGCTATTGGAACTTTAAAAAGCTACAAATGAAACACGAATAAGTTATGTATTAGATTATTTAAATTCCCTCTTTATTTATTTATTTATTTACTCCTTGATCCTTTATGCCGTTGGAAATAGAACAGTATTGTGTTAAACAAGTGACCAATGCTAATTTAGTAATTAGTTAGATCTTTAGGACATTATTGTGCTAAAAAAGTACTGTAATATAATATAATAAAATATTGCATTTGATAATGCGCCACATCCACCCAAGTGAGTTCTCTGTGCGCGGTGTAGATGTGAAAGTAGCTGTAGAATTTAGTTATCTATTTAAAGTTTTGTTTAAAGAGGAAAGTCTTCAGTTGAGTCTTGAATGTAGAGAGGTTGTGATAGGACTTGATGTTGTGTGGCAGAGAGTTCCATTTAATAGATGCAGAGTAAGAGAAGGATCTTTTTCCAAAGGATGTTGAGTGGACGCGAGGCACTGTGAAGAGAAGTTGGTTCTGTGAACGAAGTGACCTTGATGGCTGGTAGAGAGGAAGGAGTTCTGATAGGTAGACTGGGGCAAAGTTGTGGAGACACTTTTGTAGGCGAGCAGGAGGAGTTTGAAGTCTATTCTTGAAGATATGGGAAGCCAGTGGAGTGATTTTAGTATAGGTGTAATATGGTCTATTTTCTTTGTCTTGGTTGCTATTCTGGCTGCAGTATTCTGCAGAATCTGGAGACGTCTTATTTGCTGCTGAGAGATGTTTGCCAAAAGAGAGTTACAATAGTCGATCCGTGAGATTACAAGTGACAGAATTAATTTAGTTGCTGCATTTTGGCTTAGATAGTTCCTGATTTTACTGATGTTTCGCATGTGCAGGTTTGCAGTTTTTGTGATATGTGAAACTTGATCTTTCATTATAAGATGTTGGTCCAGCCAGACTCCAAGGTTTTTGACCTTACTTGTTGTTGTGACAGTGGCATCTCCTATGATAATAGACACAGGTTGTCCAATCTTGCCAAATTTTGATTTTGGACCAATGAGAATGAATTCGGTTTTTTTCCTCGTTCAACTTTAGAAAATTATTTTGCATCCACTGTTTGATGTCTGAGCAACAGGATTGGACTTTGCCTAGGCATGATTTGATAGTGTCAACATGGTGTTCCTAAGCAAGTGAAAGCTTGTATAGTTGATATGAAAGATGAAGTCAAACATGAGCTATCAAATGAACTCGCCAACGATATCTCATCAATGGAAAGAGATCAAATTGAGGAAAACAATGAAAGACGTAGGAGTGATGCAAACATCATGATATTTAACTTACCGGAATCAAAGGCGGATAACCCAGACTTGAGGAAAACTGACGATGAAGGGAGTTTATGGGAAATTCTTGACGTCATTAATTCACCGACGATGAAGGGAGTTTATGGGAAATTCTTGACGTCATTAATTCACCGCAAGTGGACTTTACCAGTATCATCCGGATTGGAATAAGGCAACCAAATAAAACCAGACCCTTAAAACTAATCCTTTTAAATCCTACAGACAGAAGGAAGATCTTTGATGCCTGCAGAGACAACAGAGATAAACTACTTCACCACAAATTATTCAGTAATGTTATAATCACAAGAGACTATACACCCAAACAAAGGGAAGAAAATAAGAATCTCCGAGAAGAGGTAAGAAAAAGAAGAGAAGCTGGGGAGAAGGTTAGAATTAGAGGCGATAAAATTGTAACAGATATTAATCCTAAAGCAACCGACAGGAAGAAGGTTAGTAATAATGAATTGCCAGTAGCCCCACTGTCTCAAACACTTGACGTACGAAGAAATCAACAACCAGGATCACCCAAGTCATACAGTTCCACTCCAAGACCACCATCTCCCTTTGTCAACATTAGAAACGCGAAGTGTATAAGTTCTCCCCTAAGTACAGCCAGAAGAATTATTTCGTACAAAGCTAGACAAGACATTCTAAGTGACTCCATGGCCACTGACGATGAGACGATAATCTATTCTCAAGAAGACGAAGGAGATGGAAACGAGATGACACACCCATAGTGGTTTAGTTTTAAAAAGCACTCTTACACTGTAAATACAAACACTGAAGAAATTACACTTTTATATAGCAATGTAGATAGTTTGTTAAATAAAAGAAAGGAATTTGGAGCTTCTAATAGGGAATCATAACCCTTCCATTGTCGCATTATGCGAATTCCTATCAAAGAACAATCCGCAAGACTTAAGCGTGTGTGAGTTCGCTATGGAAGGCTATGATATGTTTTATAATGAGCTAGATAAAGGTAGAGGAGTCATTATCTACACTCAAACAAACTTGCATGCAGAAATAGAAGACACTATTACAGGAAGCTACAATGAAATGATCTGGTGTAAATTATCAATAAAACAGGGAATGGAAATTATAGTAGGTTGTATCTATCGCAGTCCATCTAGTAGTTTCGACAACTCATCAAATCTTAACCATGTTTTGAAAGAAATCACTTTGAGATACCCCCAAGTTTTGATAGTTGGCGATTTCAACTATAGGGACATAGATTGGGAAAAAGAGACTCCCAATACACAACCAGGTTCACCATGTTACGAGTTTTTAGAATGTGTCAAAGATTGCTATCTTATCCAACATGTAAATGACTACACTCGCTACCGTCATCATGAAACTCCATCGATACTAGATCTCGTGTTCACGAAAAATGAAGAAGATATTAATGACATACTAGTTATGGAACCATTAGGGAAAAGCGACCATGTAAGCCTAAAGATTTCATTGAACCTCAACATACCGAAGAATTCGACCACTGAAACAATCAAGTATAGATACTACAGAGGAAATTATGAAGATATGAAACAGGAAATTACTAAGAAGATGAATGAATTAGAAGAATAAGATGCAGTAAATACGTGGGAAAAGCTCTTAGAGATATTGAATACCAGCATCAAACATCATATTCCAGTCTACAAACCAAGACAGAAATCTAGAAAATTATGGTACACAGCTACGGTGATGAAAGCATTTAAGAAGAAGAGGATATGTTGGTATAAATACAGAAGAAATCAAACAAGTGGAAACTACGAAGAATATACAATAGCCAGAAACCATGCAACTAGTCTTCAAAGTACAACCCATAAAGAATTTGAAAAGAGTGTTGCTGCAGATGTGAAAGACAATTCAAAAAGCTTCTGGAAATACGTCAGATCAAAGACCAAAAAAGGTGAGGGAATTAGTAACTTAGAGAAAGAAGATGGAACAATACTTTATAGTAACTTGGAAAAGGCTGTGGAATTGAACAATTTCTTTTGTGGGTTTTTTTCAAAAGAAAATACGATGAGTCTACCAAGTGTACTAATCACACCATCACCCACTCTTGATGATATAGAAATATCACCAGATCTTGTTTATAGTAAACTAGAAAAGCTTAATACAACAAAATCCCCGGGACCAGACAATTTACATCCTAAAGTCCTAAAGGAACTGGCAGACGTCTTAAAATTACCATTATCCAAGTTATACAGGAAATCAGTCGATGAAGGAGTTCTTCCAGAACACTGGAAAACAGCAAACATCACACCATTATATAAGACAGGCAGTAAGAAGAAAACCTATAACTATCGACCAATAAGCCTTACAAGTATCGTTATTTAAGTATTAGAATCAATACTAAGGGATGCCATCATAAAACACTTAGATTCCTATAACATTTTATGTAGAGAACAGTACGGATTTAGAGCGGGTAGAACAACAACTCTACAACTTCTCGAGGTACTAGACTACATCACAGAAGCAGTCGACCACAAAAATCCTATTGATATCATCTATTTTGATTTGCAAAAGGCTTTCGACAAAGTCCCTCATATGCGTCTTCTAATTAAACTAGAATCAATCGGAATTGGCGGCAAAATCCTCAGATGGATAAAATCATTTCTTAACCAGAGAAAACAACGTGTAGTTATCAACAACCAAGCCTCAGCGTGGTCTGATGTAGAGAGCGGTGCGCCGCAAGGAAGCGTGCTAGGACCAATCCTATTTCTGATTTATATCAATGATATACCGGAAGCTGTCGAATCAGTGGTCAAACTATTTGCAGACGACACAAAGTTAAATACGGTCATAGCGGAACCTTAGAAGAATCAAACACTATTCAGAGAGATATTAATCGACTTGTGAAGTGGTCTAATACATGGCAACTCCATTTCAACCTTGAAAAATGTAAGTCACTGCATATTGGTCACAATAACATAAAGAGGAAATATAAGATGGAGGTAAACAACCAATATATAGAAATCAGTCAAGTCGATACTGAAAAAGATCTGGGAGTAATTTTCCAAAATAACTTGAAATTTAACAACCATATTGCTACTAATGTGAAAAAAGCCAACCGCCTATTGGGATTGATTCGACGGACCTTCACTGAAATAAATAAAGAAATGTTCTTACAGTTATATAAATCTCTAATTCGTCCACATTTAGAATATGCTGTGTCAGTATGATACCCCATCCTTAAGAAAGACATTAGAGCAGTTGAAAATGTACAACGCAGAGCGACCAAACTAGTGAAGGGACTAAAAGACCTTGGTTATCAACAACGCTTGTACAGTCTCGGTTTGCCATCTTTGGAATACAGAAGGAAACGTTATGATGTCATCCAAGTATACAGGATTCTTCAAGAAAAGGATATTGTAGTTAATAAAGAAATGCTAAAATCTAATACAGAGAAAAGAAGAAGAGGGCACAATTTTAAGCTAGAAAAGCGCCATTGCAGATTAGACATACGGAAAAACAATTTCTCAATCAGAGTCATAAACAATTGGAACTCATTACCATACTATGTTGTCAATGCTGAAACCGTGAACCAATTCAAGTCAAGTCTAAACAAATTTTGGAAAAATGAAGAAACTATATATAAACTTATAAGTTTAACCCAAGTTGCTATTAGACTATTAGTATTAGTACAATTTCCTGATAATTGTGAGACCAAATACTTTGAGAAAAAAAATTTAAAATCTATCTATGATAATATTTAGCCCAAACATGCGCAAACCTCCCAATGTTAGATATATTCAAGGTGGTCAACAAGCCACATAGGCTTAATGGTAGACCGAAGAAAAGGTATAAAAGGTATATCACTTACCGATAGCCTATTCAACTTCGCCAACCGGGAAGTAGCCCGAAATAAGGCCAAAAGAAGTCTGTATAACCCAGTCCCTTTATAAACCTAACATTACTCGATATGTGCATAGGAACTGGGTGATCAAGTCTCGCTCAACGGCGGCCTCGCTTCGCAGGCTCTCTCACATGATCATAAAGGATGTGAAAAAAATAATAGTGGTCTGATCCCGGGATATTACTTCCGGTCACGCATGCGCTGTGACATGTTTACCCTAGTGAAGTATCCGAATGGCGAACAAAACGCAAGTTGAAGCAAGTTCATTGGGGGGATTTCCAGGGTGTATTTAATATTTTGGAAGGTAAATGAAGATAACATCTAATGCAATAATAATTAAAATGATAAAACTACGGCCATATGTTACTTCTAATTTTACCGAACTATATGCCAGTAGCCTATGATCCTAGTGCTTAGTAGTGTGCAAGTAGCATAGTAAAATAATAGAATGAAGATTGGGACATTATTCAGTTACAACAAGAATGTTATTGGGACTTTAAAGGGCTAGGCCTAATAATAATATCCCGATAACTTTTGGGAGAATAAAACCGCTTAAAGCCCCAATAACACTCTTGTTGTAACTGAATATATGTCCCAATCTTCATTCTGGTCAACAAATCGTACTGATTAGAATATTCCAATTAAAAATGATGATATAAATTTCATCTTAACACACCTATTTTAAAAAATTGGAAAAATTCAACCAATTGATTTGAAAAGTCTAACGTAAACTTTTTCAAATGTGACTTGGATTTTAAAATATTTTCGAACCCTCTGGACAAGTAAAATAGGTTGTAATGGATAATTTACACAACAGGTAGGACACTTAAACATCTAGTACCGGTACTTAGAATAAGGGTATTATTTATTTTCTGGAGCTACCAAGCCAGCAAGAATGTTATTGTCCCTTTAAAGCCCCAATAAACACTCTTGTTGTAACCGAAAAATATGTCCCAATCTTCATTCTGGTCAACAAATCGTATTATTTTAGAATATTCCAATTAAATGGTGATATAAATTTCATCTTAAATTAAACCAATTGATTTGAAAAGTCTAACGTAAACCTTTTCAAATGTGACTTGGATTTTAAAATATTTTCGAACCCTCTGGACAAATAAAATTATAGGTTGTAATGGATAATTTACACAACAGGTAGGACATTTAAACATCTAGTACCGATAGTTAGAGTAAGTGTATTATTTATTTTCTGGAGCTGCCAAGCCAGCAAGAATGTTATTGTCCCTTTAATAATTTCGTGTTAAAATCGCTTAAAATTCTCTACCTAGGGCAGAGAAACTAACTTAGTAGATGTGATACGTTTTCAAATAACTTAAACTTAAACCAGTCAATCTTCATCTGCTATATTAATTTTTTCCTTTCGACAAATTATATTTTAATTCAAAAATATATTTTATATGCATTAGAAAAATAAGTAGAGACGTTTGAAGTATTTGTAGTTAAAAAGTATTTCCTATTTAGTGTAAATGGGTATTCAAATGAGTAAAAGAAAGGCATCGATTTGCCTGAAGCAGTTTCGTCTTATGTAAACAATGCACAAGCCATAGAAAAAAAAGTAGAGACGTTTGAAGTATTTGTAGTTAAAAAGTATTTCCTATTTAGTGTAAATGGGTATTAAAATGAGTAAAATAAAGGCATCGTTTTGCCTGAAGCAGTTTCGTCTTATGTAAACAATGCACAAGCCATAAAGCCAATAATTGAAGTAGCGTTGCGTGGTGTCATTTTAAGTGTTCAAGACAGTCATCTGTGAAGTAGATAATTCATAAGTAATTCTCTGTAAAACAGATTGACTGCTGCAATTGACTGAAGTGCACAGTGATTAAAATGATAGTGATAACACCATTCACAGTAGAGACTTCATTCTTCAATCCTATGTAATATATTACTCAGAGTCCATGTAGCAGTGGAGAGCGGGGCTCAGTAGTGGGCATGATTTCTTTTATTGGAAAATTGACCAGAGGTGAAATCCTACAGAGAATCAAACTACGTACTCAGTTGAAGCCAGTCACATGTTCGATTTAACAGTGCTGTTAAGAAGTTAAAAATTGAAACCATTTTGTAGATCATTGTAAAAACAATTTTTTTTTGGACAAAACGTGCCCCATATGTGGGTTACACTGGGTCAAATTATGGGACACAGTTGCCCATAAGGTATGTTTCATAAAAAAAAATGTATAGAAAACACACTGTAACTCTTAAGAACTATAAAAACTATAGAAATGGTTCCACTACTGATGTCTTCCCCCTTACTCCAGCCACACTAGTGGCTTTTCCTACAGAGTTTCTTTGCGTAATTTTTTTTTAATCAAATGACTACAAAAAAGATTACAGGCATATAGCTCCCTTAATTTACACATAAACTTACCCCAAACTGTACTGCATACAACTTAACATATAATAAATCAATTCCCATTGAAATAAAGGTGAAGCCTTGCCGCATAATTATATGATTTGATGAAACCCAACTGCTAAGGAAGTTCTTAGAACAATCCACGACTGTGGCTGGAGCAAGAGGAAAGACATCAGTAGTGGAACCATTTCTATCAAAAAATGCTTGCCCTCCCCCCCTTCTTATACTCTTGAGAATTACTAGTAGATTATCACATTACTTTTGCACAAATTTATATTTTTCAGACAAAGAAGTATAAAAATGAAACGAAGCGGTGACAAAAAGTTCACAAACCTTCCTGTCCCAAAACAACTGAAAGCAAGCTTGTCTTCACCAACATCTAAGAATGATATGTTAGAATCTGCTAGAACTAAAAGTCCAAGTGTAACTGTTGAAGGGACTGGCAAAATGTCATCACATAAAGAATCAAGAAAATCGTTATCACCATCCAGAGTTCCAGGTAATGGTTAGATCCGAGGTTGACCATGAAACTATGAGATTAATAATGCAATGTACAGTACTTCCATTAGGCCCACTTGTAATCTTACACATTTTTCTGTGTCCACATTGCAGCATTGACATATTGCTTCCGTCAGATCCGTAGTTCAAGTTGCTTTTGTTCAATTGAGTGTAAACCTTGCTCTGTTACAGTTATCATTAAAAAAGAGATTATTTGTAAGGTACATGTAATATCAAAATAATGTTTTGAATATAAGTGTATAACAGGCAATAACAGGTGTCTTTTGTGATAGAGGAATAGAATAATTAGGGAACTCATATGTAACTCTCCTCTGAATTGCCCATTTTGAAATGCAAGGTGGAGAATGTTTTCAGTCATCTGTCTCACAGTCAGATTTCTCAGGGCAACTAAGGCATTTGGTTTGTAAAAAGAAAAGACAGATGACAGCAAAAATGTCACCTTCTTTCTTTTTGAATAATGAATTAACGGTTGATTATCCATTGGCGTTCTTGATTGTCAATAGTCTTTCCCATGGTTACATACTCGAAGGTCGAGTCTGGTGTTCATTTCCTATATTAAGAAACCTTCAATAGAGTTACTTCAGTTGATCACAGGAAATATGAAAGAGTGGAAATTACTACTTTTGTTTTTATTTTTTTTTTTTTAGGAATAAAAAAGATTATCTGGCTGTAACTGAGAAACAGATTATTTTTTGTATCATGTTGCCTTTAATGTCTAGTTTCACAATGCAGTCTTAAATTTTAATTTCAGTTCCAATGTATGGAGTAAGATATATCACAGATGATATGATTAAAAAGCAGACAAAGGAAGAAAATATGAAGCTGATAACCCACCTAAACCTAAATTTGTCCAAAGATGTAGGCATGAAAAAGATTAAGGCAAGTTGTAATTTGTAACAAGTATCTTTGAATTTATAACAAGAAACTATTTATATTTGGACAGACATGTTCTTGTATGTTTGCCACCATTTGATTAGTTGTTTTATAAGGTTTTAACTTTTTGAGGCTCTTATTTGGATGTCACAAAACATTTTTCTTTAATATCAAATAATCCTGTACCTAATTAAACTGCAGCAGCTTCAACACATTTTGGGGCTGAGTTTAGCTTAATTTTAATAATCAATTTGAGTACATTTTAGCTTGGATTTAGATGTCCGAACAAAGGAAATGATGATCCGCTCCTTTAACTCCAATTAGGTAAGATTCATAAACATCGGTTCCTTTTCATTGTATAAATATATTTTGTTTGTTTTCACAGTATATTGAAGGTTTGGATCAGCTGCATCAACTACAGACATTAAATTTAAGCAACAATATGATAGAAAAGATGGAGAAAATGGACAAACTACTAAAACTGAGAGTATTAAATCTGTCTTCTAATTGTATCTACAAAATAGAGGGACTAGAAAATCTTATCCTGCTACAGACACTCGATTTAACTAATAACAAAATTGAACTAATTCCATCCTGGCTTCCTAAAAGGTTAAAAGCTCTTCGTGTGTTTAGAATTGCTGAAAACAGACTAGATTCGGTATGTATTTGATAACAGATTTTACAGTGATATGCTCAGAGCATTAACCTTGGCCAGGGTTTCATGAGGGGGGATGCAATCATGAGATCTATTTATATTCAGCGATTTCTGATAATTAGTGCCAGAGTTATGGCCCTTGATCACTTCAAAAAATCTTGTGGACGCTCTAGAGGCCAAAGTTAATATCCGATTGACTTTAGTTTAAATTTATACACAGTGTCTAAGGTCATGAGCCGAAGAAGTCTATTGATTTTCAGCAATTTCCGATAATTACAGCCGGAGTTATGGCCCTTGATCACTTCAAAAAATCTTGTGAATGCTCTAGAGGCCGAAGTTAATATCCGATTGACTTCAAATTTATACATAAAGTTAACAGTCATGAGACGAAGACGTCTATTGATTTTCAGTGATTTTCAATAATTACTGCCAGAGTTATGGCCCTTGATCACTTCAAAAAATCCTGTGGAAGCTCTAGAGGCCAAAGTTAATATCTGATCGACTTTAAATTTACACACAGTGTTCAAAGTCATGAGACGAAGAAGCCTATTGATTTTCAGCAATTTCAAATAATTACTGCCAGAGTTATCTCCCTTGATAACTTCAAAAAATCTTATCATTCGATTGACTTCAGATTGATACACAGAGTTTAAGGTGTTGAAACGAACAAGTATTTTGATTTTCAATGAATTTTGATAACTGAACAGCTAAATCCATGATATTAAATGTTTCATGTATATACTAATTGTTAGCGTGGGGTAAAACTTTATAAAAAGCAATCAAATTCTAATGATTTTCTGATAATTACATAATGAGTTGTTACTCTTAATCAGTTTTTAGTGTATTACAAATGTTTCATTACCGAAAAAAGTAAAAACATGCGACAACCCTTGTTGACTGCCTTGACGATTTAGCTGCTGTGGGCGTATGTTTACTAGCCAGTCTCTGCCAAATGAAAACATTATCACGAGCAGCAAATTGATATTTTAAAGACCATTTATTAATTATATTCCATTAAAAATATAAAGCTAATTGAGCATAAAAATGGCCAAAATATTCTCCAGCTAAACTACAATGATTCAGTGCAAGTAAACAAACTGCAACTAGACTAGTTTAACCAGTCATGCTAGTTAAATTGCACTGAAATGAACTGTTAAAGAGTCTACATATCAGATAACTCTTCGTGGCAAACAAGAAATTGATCGAAAGTAAAGAATTTCAACAAAAAAGCGAGTCCAGATGATTTATTCCGTAAGATGATTTATTCTGTTTATGAGGTTAAAAGGAACAAATGAAGACACCTTTTTATATGCCCACAATTTCATGTGGATGTATTATGCATGGTTTTATCCGGGTACTCCAGTTTCCTCCCACTGCTAAAGAACCCTACGTGCAATATTGGCATGTATCAGACAGTAACTTCATGGATTATGGCCCCTGATTTTATATATATTATCTGATTTAAAAAGATATTTGAGTATATCACCATTACACAGTAATGAAGGTTGAGTTCGAATTTCATGAAAATCAGACCAAAACTGTCGGACAAACTGGCCAACACTTGTTCGCGAATAGTGTAAAAATATGGTATATCAAGGTTGTGGACACTGTATATTTTAATCGGATTTTGATGAAACTTAAAATGCATGTTTATAACCCAAAGATCTAGGTTTCTCTCAATATTTGCGCATATCAGATCTTAACTTCTGAATTATGGCCCCTGATTAGTGATGGTTCGATACTCGGATTTGGTATCGGTAATTGGCCGATAAGTGCCCTATTGAGAGAAATCGATCTCAGCCGATAAATTTAAAATGACTCTGTTTAAAATGACTCGGTAAATACCTTTGAAATATGATCTGAGTTGTGAACAAATCGTTATTTTGTTTGACACGCGGTGCAGCTATAAGTAACCCACACAGCAACTGAGCCATGTTTGTTGAATTTTAGATGTACCGATACAAGACTCATAGGAGCTGTAAAAAGGAAATAATAAACAGTACAAAATCCTTATTGGTCTCCGCTGCTATTTAGGCATACCGGAAATCTAAGACTCTGTCATGGTTCGTGATAATGAAACTAAGCGTCGGTTAATTATCGAGAAATAGTTCCAAATTTGCATTTCTTTTTACCTCGTTTTAACGAGTTCACTGCTACTATTGTCTGTCACTATCATAATGAGTAGAATTTTTGGAAAAGGTGGGAACATATCACATGGTTTGCGTGTGAATGGAATGAAAGATAAAAGGGGGATATTCCTTTGATGTCACATGATTACTGACTAACATTCTGCTTCTAGATGCCGATAAAAATTGAGAAATAATTTAGTGATTTATACTGTTAAGCTTGGCTATTTTGACAATTTTACATAATTTGTGTCAACTAATAGCATAATATTACCAACAAATAAGTTCCCATTAGATGTTTTATTTTTAACAATAGTTCTAGAAATGGTGGGAGAATGTGTTTCCTTTCAATATAGAATCAAGTAGGTTACGGACATATCACATTAAGCTCTAATCATTTCACATTTAGATTTAAATGATTTATTTGAAACTTTTTGTGAGACAAATTGGCACCACAAGTTAACAAAATCCTGAAACATACAATCTGTAAAAGAATTGTTATTGATAGATAATATTTGTTTTTTTATTTACAGCTGTCAGAAATAACCAAGTTAAAGTCTTTATCTGACTTGCATCAATTAGATTATGGTAAAAATCCTCTAGTAGAATTGCCACATCACCGTTTATTTATCATATTTCAACTTTGTACTGTCGAACTATTAGACGGGCAAAAAGTATCAAAAGAAGAAAGAAAAACAGCACAAGAAAGATTTGCTCAAGGTTCATTATTTTAATTTATCTCTTTTATTATAGAAATTGGAGGCAATAGCAGCATACCATTTCAATTTGACCATAATCTGTGTGACATATATTCAATCGTTAAAGATGCATTATGTAAGATTTAGATAAAACGTTGACATTTGTTACAGTAAAACATAAAAATTTCAGTTTAATTACTTAATTCTGAGCAAAGATATGGCTGTTTGGAGAATAGCGGAGTCGTAATTGTCATTGTCATCGTTTAGTAATCAAAGTCTTGATTATTCATTTTTTTAATTAAATTATCAAATGATAATCTTGTTTCAATCCATTGAAAACATGAGCATCTGATTGTGTAGAGAATTGACTATGGTTTTGTCTTGTTAATAAATAAATGTCTATTTATTAATTTATATAACTGTGGTAGGGTGGGTGCCCTTTCATAAATAAATATCTCCAAATAGCTCGGCAATTACACAACAATATTTGTATATATAAGCTTATGCCAATCCTTGAATCTGCTTGACACATTTATAGTCTCTAAATAAACGGCCATGTTATAAAGCTATGACCATTTAACCATCAATAATAAATAATGGGTTACCTGCCCTTGTTTTGAAATTAGTCTCACTTAACCAGTCTACCGACCATTCTCCGTCTGAATGATAGGCCGGGATACTTATTTGCACGGTGGGCAATCCTACAAAAGTTTTAAGAACCTTATAAAAGTTAAATTAAACTACTGTTAGTATCATGTTCCTGTCTAACCCTTGTTATTCAGGGATATTATTTGTACTAAACCTAACGATGCCGCTCAGAACAGTCTAGTTAATGATAAAGCAATTTAAAAGATAAAACAAGCATAATTTCTAAAGATGCTGTACTAACCAAAAAGCTAAATATTACTGCTATTCAGAATTGTCAACAATACCTTTTTATGACTCTAATAGTTGAGAATATCATGTGCAATGGCTATTTATAGACTCAAAGCCATCGAAGTGTGACCCACTTTTAGTAGGGAAAGTTTTTGGCACACAGGGCAACCTAGGTAGGGATCTTAATTGACTCGTTATTGTCGGCTGCAGACGTTGAGTTTCTTTGTGGTTGAACCCGCTTTTGGCTGAATTACAATAGGTTAATTATTACTTGTTGGCTACAATAACGGTCATACCTTAGTGGGAATCAATCATTTGGTTCATTTACTCTAAGTAAGAGGTCACAATTTTGAACCGATTTTGATGAAACTTGACATGTATGTTTATAACCCAAAGATCTTGGTTCCTTTCGATATTTGCACCCATCGGATCGTAACTTCCTGAATTATGGCCCCAGATTGTCCTAAATATTACCCTTTTTAGCTTGTTGTCCCTCTGGAGGTCAAAATTATTATCTGATTTAAAAAACCGTTTGATTATATCACCGTTACATGGTAATGAAGGCTGACTTCAAATTTCGTGAAAATCGAACCAAAATTGACGGACAAAATGGCCGCCGTTTGTACGCGAATAGTGTGAAAATATGTTATATCAAGGTTGTGGACCAGGGATGTCACTAACTTTTCAAGTAACAGGAAATTTTGCAAAAGTAGGAGGCAGAAAATGTTTAGGGCTGCAGGCCTGAATCTGCGAGCAACTCGAACGGCTGCGACTGCATTATGGACGAAGGCCTTAAAGGGTTTATTTCAGAAAATTAGGCCTAAAAGGAACAAAGAATTATTCATATCTCTGGACGTCTATTATATGAACTGGTTTATTTGCTAGGAATACTGACACACTATAATGAAATAATATAGACACACATTAACTAAGTAAACTCAAATAAATGACACGGACAAAGGAAAATAAAATTTATTTATTAATTAAATAAACATATAAATAAATACATATGGGTCATTCCACAAATGAGGGGGCCAAAGTGGGACATGGGTACTAAAATTTTAAGTAATCTCAATCACTGATAAACTTATACCAATAATAGGAGTAATGTATGCCATTTGAGGGACAGTTAATGATTTCTCATTGTTGAGTTCCAAAAAAAAGTAATGAACGATTTTACATGACAGGTTACGTACAGATTTCTCGTGTAAAGGGACACCAAATTAGACTTTTAATGCTAAATTTCTGTGGATGTATAAGATATATTAATGTGTTTATGATGTATTATTATTCAAATGAGGCACCTTCATAAGAAATCTAAGCAGAATTAGTGAATATTTGTGCCAACACCTCTTGTCAGCCAATGTCGATTACATGGATATTCCCAACTTCTCGATAAAGTGTCTTTAGATGTTTAAAAAAAAAAGATTTTACAAAATTGTTGAAGTTTGTATGACCCTAACCCTCGACATGAACTACTGTACTTGAAAATCAGTATTGTATCATGAAAAATCACCGAGGAAAGGTTTAATGTTATCCGGAGTATTGCAGTTTCACGTGTAAAGGGACACCAAATGTTGACGACTTGCCTACTAATAATTTAATCGAGCCATATTGAGTAGTATTTCAACTTTAAAACTTGAACAATGATTAAAACAATATTAAAAAAAAATAAAACTTTCAACAATCAAAATGAGTAGCAGTCTTTGAGAATTGCTTGTGTCCCTTTCAATAGCTTACGTTGTGAACCCGTTTAGCCAAAAAATTAATTAAATAAGACTTGAAAGAGCAAGGTAACATTTCAAAATTGTCAGCTTGTCACAGGGAAGCAAAGCAAATAATGGAGCATTAGTTACATACGTGTATTCTAATACAATATCTCGTTAATGATAGGGACACAACATTTTTGGTTTCCCATTTTTATAATAATATTCCGACACTGCAACCATTCTGTCACGTGATTCTCGAATACCAAGGAAGCGATAATTTTTAGGTATCGAAGAATACTATTATTTTAGACTCGGCAATTATAACGTTCAGCATTTATGCACCGTATGCAAGAGGAAAATTCGCGTCACAGCGTAATTTCGATCACCACGTAAATACTGGGACACTAAACTTTGATTCGAACTTATTCAGAAAATATCCATTCGCCGGGCCATCGACTGCTTTGGAAATGTGTATCATGTGACCGTAAACTAATAGTAAGTGCAGGAGGGTTGCACCACACACAATTTTACACAAAAACAAATATATGGACAAGACATCATACTTAAAGACCACAAACATAAACAAATCAAAGAGAGTGAATGGATCCGGGGGCTAGCCGTAAGCGTCCACTGCGCTGTACAGTCCAGGGCCTGTGGTGACACAGACTTCACTCATATTTGAGAACAACTGGGAATGCAACCCAAAGAAATAATTATATAGTGTCAGCATGAGTCATGATCTATTATATGTTGCAAGAATTACGAATGCAAGCATATTGTTGTATAAATTCCGCTACACAAGTAACCACATAGTTAAATGTATCAGAAGTAGGCCTAGTTCAGAACTAAATCAATAAAAGGATTGAAGTATATAAATGCATTTAGGACAAACTTTGCAACCGTCACAGAAACAAAAACACAACTGAATACAAAGAAGCAAAGGAATAGACATCTCTCTAATTCACAGGTAATAGACGGCGTTACCGGTGGCATAAACAAGCACTTCGTAAATTGAACGAGGGACGCAATTTCAAATATCGATAAAGCTAATAAAATTTTTACGGACAATTTTACACTATACATCTGATTACGTATTCGGAATTTGTTATTTATTACAACGCCAACGAGATGGAATAGAGATGAAACATTTCGGTTTTATTTTTCAAGTTAATATCGTGGCTAAACTGACAAAAATACAACGTAAACATTGGGGACACAAAAATTTATGTTGTGAGGCGTGAATAAAAATCCTCCGACTGAGATTATTTAAAGGGACTATCCCGATAAGAACAGAGTCTCAAAAATTAAAGTCTGAGTATTTATGAAATTTATGGACCAAAATATAGTGCCATGGTGTATTTACCTTGTCTCAAAATTTCAGCTCAAAATATTGAGTCGTTTGGACGTGAACGTCAACACTGCTTATCTGGACACGTCACCCTTTTAAGATTTCGGGTCAATTTTTTCATTGGGTGACCTGATAATCGATTAATTTTTCTTGAGAAGTCTATGCAGTGAATGGCCCATGCCCTGTACTTGATAACAAAAGGTAAATTTCACCTAAATATTATTTTTATAGAAAAAAGTCTGGTTTTATCCAGATACTGTATAATAAAACGTTCTCCATCTCCAGATGAAGACTGTCAGGTTTAAGTTATTTACAAGCGTATCACAAATATCAGGTTAGTAGGTGGGCCTTAGGTTATGGATTTTAAAGGATTTTAACACAAAATTAAGCAGTTTTATTCCCCCAAAAGTTATCGGGATTGGCACTTTAACATTTGTTTAGAAATGAAAAATTACCGAACGAAATTTTACATCTTCTGCTGCATGTCTTATGAAAATATTTGGAAATATTAGTATTTTGCTCAACATGGTCTAGTTGTTAAAATGTTAAGTAAAAAATGTCCCAAAAACGTAACACAAAATTTCAGGGACACCATGAATTGCAACATAAAATTTTTTAACCACAAACCGATTTTCTATGTTTTTATAGAACATAAGTATAAAATAATAAACATATTACATGATGAATTACTTTTTTAAATAATTGGTGATCAGAAAATAGGTATTTTTGCTGCTTTGAGCAATGATATGTATGAATTTTCAATTGGACCCCTCATTTATGGAATGACCCATATATAAATAAATAACATATACTTAATAAATTATTCAATATGAAATATAATGTACATGTAGCATACTAATACTATTATAAATAATAGATTATTTTCTGATATGACAAAAACTGAATAAAATACTAAAATAAAAAGGACAAATATTTACCATAATTATAAACTGAAGCCGAAGCCGTAGTTTAAAAAAAACCCCAACAAAATATTACACAATAAAAGCTTCACATAAAATAGATAACGAAACAATATCACTTTTCAACAATAAAGGCTGGTGTAATACGCAGGAAATCCACTGTGGTATGTCGTCGGTCATAACTACTAGGTCAATTAGAAATTGTTCTCGTCAGACTCGTGTCTGTTCTGTAGTCGGCCTTCGCAGTGCATTCACAACATACAGTAAAGACTAGAATGCCCGTATGCAACATTGTATTCAATTCAAATTAGACTTGACATTATTAAGAATGAAACTGAAAGAAAATGCACGTTTAGTGGAGTAGACGTGTAGCTGGGTCATCGACGTAGTGTCGCCATGTGGGTACTCGCGGCAACGGTAGATATACATGTGTACATGCAGTTCTTGTAGCCAATAACGCCTATAGTATAACTCACGCCTATAGTATAACGCATGCTATTTCTAAATAATATTTTTCAAACCATTATTATTTTTCTGCTTTTTAAAAAAGCCGTCTAAAATGCCCTGCTTTCGCTTTGTTGTGTTTATTTTCCACACAAGTCCCGCGTGAAATGCAAGCGCAGACAACTCGCGTGGCAGCCATTTTGTCAGTTTCGATTTTCACGTCATCAAAAATGAATACAGACGGACAGAGTCCTAATTATCGGGTATACTATGGTTTACAGTTATTATAAGATTTGCCGGCTCCATACAATTGTGCCCAAGGTATTATTGGCGTTTGGGAATTAAATTAGTATAAATTGATATTAGGCAAATTATTTTTTTAAAATTAAATTATGGATCGTTTATTTGGGGCTAAAAAGTAGCCGGCATTTGACCTAATGTAAACGGCGCAAATTTGCCGGTTGCCGGCTTCTAATGACATCCATGTTGTGGACCCTATATAGGTCACAATTTTGAACCGATTTTGATGAAACTTGACATGCATGTTTATAACCCGAAGATCTTGGTTCCTTTCGATATTTGCGCTCATTGATTAGTAATTTCCTGAATTATGGCCCCTGATTGTACGAAAAATCACCCTTTTTAGCTTGTGTTCCCTCTGGAAGTCACAATTATTTTCGGATCAAAAAAAAACTTTAATTATATCACCGTTTCACCTTAAGGAAGGTTTGAGTTCAAATTTCTGGAAAATCGGACCAAAATTGACAGACAAATTGGCCGCCGTTTGTACGCGAATACTGTTAAAAAATGGTATATCATGGTTGTGGACCCTGTATAGGTCACAATTTTAATTTGATTTTGATGAAACTTGAAATGCATGGTTATAACCCAAAGATCTTGGTTCCTTTCGGTATTTGCGCATATCGGAACGTAACTTCCTGAATTATTCGAATTTCGTGAAAATCGTACCAAAATTGCCGGACGAAATGGTCGCCGTTTGTATGCGAATAGTGTAAAGATAATGGTATGTCATGGTTGTGGACTCTCTACAGGTCACAATTCTTATCCGATTTTGCCGAAAAGTCACATTTCTAGGTTGTGTACCGTCACACCATAATCATTGTCAGCTTCAAATTTCATGAATATCAGACTGGAACTGACCAACAAAATGGCTGCTCCCAATACAGTATGAAATACAGGACTTAATGATGTAGGAAAAATCACTTTCGGTATTGCTTGTTCTCTATCCATCTCTCGAAAATGTGGGCCTATCCTGCCTGGCAGTGCCAGCCTATCTATATTTTAAGGACACGCTGACAAAGGCTTTTTTTTTTAAATATTGTCCTTATTTGTTGAAGGCTATATCAAAGTTATCAAACTGATCCCGCAGTGAATATTCGCTTGGCCGCTACAATCACTGATAAGCATGACATCGACGAGGCTTAATGAGTACGGCATATTAACTTTTTTACTCCGACAAATTAAATTCTCAAACATTTTTTTGAGGTAAAAGAAAAATAAATAAAGATGTTTGAAGTATTTGTAGTTAAAAAAATATTTCCTATTTAGTGTAAATGGGTATTAAAATGAGTAAAATGCATCATTTTGCCCGAAGCAGTTAGGTGTTAAGTAAACATTGGACGAGCCGTTGAGCCAATGACTACCGTCGACTGCAGTCAACGCACGTGTTGTGGACAGTCATCTGTTACAGAGATAATTCGTAAGTAATTCTCTGTGAAACAGATTGCAAAGTTATACAGAATTTTATTTTATAAAGCAATTTTAATTATGGTTGTGACATGATTATTGTGCCATTTTTATACGCCCACATTGAAATGTGTTCGTATATTGTCGTCGCCCCCGTCTGTCAGTCCTGAGGCTAATGTTAATATCCGATTGACTCTAAATTTATACACGGTGTTTAAGGTCATGGGACGAAGAAGCCTGTTGTTTTTCAGCGATTTCCAATAATAACTACCAGAGTTATGGCCCTTGATCACTTCAAAAAATCTTGTGGACGCTCTGGAGGCCAAAGTTAATATCTGGTTGGCTTTAAATTTATACACAGTGTTTAAGGTCATGAGACAAAGAAGCCTATTGATTTTCAGCAATCTCTGGTAATTATTGCCAGAGTTATGGCAATTGATCACATCAAAAAATCCTGTGGACGCTCTAGAGGCCAAAGTTGATATCCGATTGACTTTAAATTTACACACACTGTTTAAGGTCATGAGACGAAGAAGCCTACTGATTTTTATTGATTTCAAATAATCACTTCCAGAGTTATCTCCCTTGTTCACTTCAAAAAACCTTGTGACGCTACAGATGCCAAATTTATCATCCGATTGACTTCAGATTGATACACAGAGTTTAAGGTGTTGAAATGAACAAGTATTTTGATTATGCGAAAACCGTTGTTGACTGCCTGGACGATTTAGCTGCTGTGGGCATATGTTTCGTTGTCTGGCAACCTATCTTTCTATCATCTTATGAATAAATAAGTTACAACTATTTGGGTTAAATATGAAGAAATGCCATATAGAGCTGCAACGATTCAGTTCGGTGCACCGATAACCGACACTAGCCGTCTCGGTTCGATCCACGATCTTCAACGTTCATATTTCGATTCGGTTCAATTGCAAATTAAATTTCAAATAAAAACAACGTACACCTTACCATATGAAAAAAAAATGAAGTGCCAGTAGCAATTAAGTCCACTTAAAATTAAATAAAAACTTTTAATTTACGTTATTTAACAAAACACGAATGTCACTCGAAAACATAACTAAAACAGAGTGACCTCCCTTTAAAACAATTTCCGTATGCTACGAAAGTTAATTTATTTAAAATTGGTGACCTACCGAATGTTCATTGGATGTTAATTTAGGTCAAAAGCTTCGGTAATCGTTAAATAAATTCCAAAACGATCTCATTAGCTTATAATTCAGGTCATTATCTTCGGATATTTTCGTGTTTAGCGATTATTACCCATAGCCAAGCAAAGACTGGAAGGTAAAATTATGGCAGACGACGTACTTTCTCGACCACCTGGTCATTTGAAATTTAAAGTTGGGAATCATTTTTGTGAAAGAAAAAACTCTTTGTGTAGTGATAATGTTGACATATTTTGAATACATGTATTACAGTGAAATGTTTTCACAGTTAACAATGTTAACATACTATGTAGTATTAAATAAAAGTGTTCAAGAGAATTTTAGTCTTGAGTTTTTATTGTTTTTTATGAATTATATACAGGAAAAATTATTGGTTATTATAGCTGATAATCGAATCGAAAATAATCGAATCGAATGGTTAAAATCGATAATCGAACCGAATCGAGGTAGTTGTGAATCGTTGCAGCCCTAATGCCATAGCAACTTATTGTTGCTACAGCATTTTCTGATGCTGACTTTAGAAGAAAATTCCAAATTTCGATTGACTATTGTATATATATATTTTATTACAAACTTTTTGCTTTATCTATCAAATAAACAAATACAGTACTTATTCAGGAATATTACTGACGAAAAGCCAGTAAATAATTTAAATATTGAAAATTTTCAGAAAGGTGTACTGGTCATTATTATACGTTAACATTTTCATGTGGACGTGTTTTGTCGTCACTTCTGTCCGTCCGTCTGGACATCTGTCTATCCACAGTTGTTTGTGAACAGTCTGCACGTCACAATTTTTATCTGATTTCAATGAAACTTGAAATATAGGTTTATCACCCTACGTTCTCGGTTATGATTTCGATATTGGGATATCCGATACACAATGTTTAAGGTCATGAGACAAAAAAGCGATATTTCGATAATTACTGCCAGAGTTATGGGCCTTGATCATTTTGCAAAATCTTGTGAATGCTCTAGAGGCTAAAGTTAATATCAGATTGACTTTAAGTTTATACAAAGTGTTTAGGGTTATGAGAGGAAGAGCCTATTGATTAACAAAGATTTATGTGTTATAAACGTCCTCCTTACTGACAAAAGAAAAAAAATATGCAGCAACTCACTTAAGTGTTGTGGGAATATGTTTTGTTGTCTGGCAACCTATCTTTAACTTGTGGTCCCTCTGGAAGTCACAATTATTATCTGATTTAAAAAAAATTGTTTCATTATATCACCGTTACACCATAATGAAGGTTGAATTTGAATTTCCTGAGAATCAAACCAAAACTGTCTAACAAAATGGTCGCCGCTTGTACACGAATTGTGTGAAAATATGGTATTTCAAGGTTGTGGACGCTTATGACTGGCCCCTGGATCCATTCACTTGATTTGATATTTGTTTATTTTTTGCATTACAGTAGAATCCGTATGAGCAGCCACTCCTATTCAGCGACATCTCCTTGTAAGCGGTCACAATAAATTCCCCCCGTAAAAATTCTATTGTTTCATCTCCTTATTCAACGGTCACTCCCCTAACGCGGCCAGCGGTCACTATTTTGCAAGTGAATTTAACAAAACATCGCCCATTCAACGGCCATTGTTGAATGATACCATCTTGTCGTTCTTCGTAACCCCCGCTAATCCCGCGAGTAGTAATCAATTAACTGGACCCACACAAATCAGATAAAAAGAAATGTGAAAATACCAATTAACCCGGGATTATCTGTTAATTAATCTTTTGTTTTATTAAACGACAAACCTGGTCATTGTTTTCACACGTAACGGGACATTATTTGATACTGATTGAATAAACTGAAAGTACCGACTAAAAGCCGCTATGTTGTTAAATAGACGTTTTAGCGCCACCTGTAATATTACATACAGAGTTACAACCCCTGTGATTCGGTAGCTAAATCAGCAATGTTTTTTGGTTCGTGTGCTTCTTGGACAAAATAAAATTAATTCATCGATTTTCTTCACAAAAATGGATAAATATTATCGAATACATCACTATGATAGACAGTAGTATTGAAGGTTGGTACCAAATGACAAGTTTACAGAAGTTATGTCGGCGATTCAGCGACGGCCAAATTTACCGATGCGAGTGAAGTAGGCTATTCCATTGGTGTTTGCTTCCAATGCATTCAAGCGTAATATTAATTGATGTCAGCACAAAAGAAAAAAACATGAGATTTTACAAACATGGATAAATATTATCGAATGCATGACAATGATAGACAGTAGTATTGAAGGTTGGGACAAAATGACATGTTTACGGAAGTTATATCCGAGATTCAGCGACGGCCAAATTTACCGATGCAAGTGCACCTAAACGTAATATTAATTGATGTCAGCACATAAAACTCGAGATTTTATTAAGAGGCCACTCCCGTTAAGCGGTCAATCCTAAAATTTCCCGTGGGTGGCTGCTTAATGCAGATTCTACTGTATTTGCAATGTCTTTTTTCTGTCTTGTATGCAGGTTTATCTTGTAGATTTTTGTTTTGTGATATTTGCGCTTATCGAATTGTAACTTCATGAATTATGGACCTTGATTGTGAGAAAAATCACTTTCTTTTGAGCTTGTTCTCTATCCATCTCTCAAAAATGTCTGGCATGTCTGGCATCCTCTAGTTTTTTGTTTGTAATGATATATATTACCCTGCCAGTATTCAGATACATCATGCTCCATAAATTACCAAGAATTATTTTTATTGAAGTCTGGGTACTAAATTTAATTACCATATTTCCTAATGGGACCTCTTTTGACCCAATTCTGGTCAGTTCGTTTCAAAATGGATTGAGAATGCTGATTTGAGACCAAAAGAAAGACCTGCAGTAGTTAAGAGATTTAGCTCTTAAAATAATGCATCTTTAACTTTGAAAAAACAACTACAAAAGTTTGAGCTCTTAAGATTAGATTTCAAAACATCACCATTATAAAATGGCTAGCCATCATTAGCTTGATTGGCACTCAAAAATCAAATGTCAAACCCCATTTCATTTTAATATAAGTACTAGTTTTTGATATTCTGCTTTGAAATAGACAAGGAATTCCAGTTTGATCTTGTTTTTTTTTGTGCCAGTTGGACCATATTTATTTGAATTATCAATTGTTTTAACAGAGGAAATGGGAAAACTGGAACAAATGCTGGAAGTAGAAGAAAAGAAGAACAAAACTTTGGAGGAAACTCACCGTAAATCAGCAAGTGAAATATCAGTGAGGAATGCAACTGCTGTGCAATACAAAATGAAAGATAAAGAATCACAAGAAAAAATTAAAGATTTAGAACAAGAATTAAAAGTGAAGGAAGATCTGGTAATGTTTATTAACTATTGTAATAAAGGAAAAGTATATCAATAGCAGACTAAAATACACCACATAGGACATAAGTCTTTGCCACATTGCTGCAAAATAAATGTCAATGGAAAATGTTCATAATCCAAAATTTCATTTCTGATTTTGATTAACTTGAAAACATTATTTTTCAGGCAATTTGGAGATTAATATTAGTACAAAACCAGACCCTCTTTTCTAGAGAACGATTTTGCATAGAATACATTGCTGAGCCTCCAGGCCAAGACATGTTTCATGCACTGTAAACACAACTTTCATATGTAACATTCAATCATCGTTTTAGTTTTGACTCTGGTGAGTTTGAAAATTTTAGTCTTTTACTTTACTGTAATTTTTTTTATTAGCTAAAGAAGAAAACAACAGATCTTACGAAGGCTAGTGAAAAACATTATCAATTAGAACAAGAGTTAGCCTTTTTCAAAATTGATTCCAAATTTGACAGCTTAGGAAAGAGACCTTTGGTTAATGTAAATGAGGTATGTAAAACTAATATGTATTTTTATATTCCCACATTTAGTATACTAAATGGTAATATTTATAGTCCTATAAAAAGAATGTTTGATTCAACTAAAACAGTTACACACCATGGCATTCTTTGTATCATTACAGCATCACCGGGATAATTCTCGTTTGTCTTCACTATTTTATTCAAACTAAAACCAGACATACAGGTTGATGACTCCATTGTGTGGGATATGTAATATTTATCTGACAAATTTTTGAATTTGATAATGTAATGATTATAACTTGTTACTTTCTTTATCACAGATTTTATACACTTTACATTTTATCACAGATTTTATACATTTTTTGTCACCACCATGTTGTTTAACTTGTCAACCTGTTGATTTTGTAGCTCGCTTACTGGGGCTGTACAGACGTTTGACAACTTGGCAGGGATACTGGGGTTGGCCTCTTGGTTGGGTTTATGAATTTGTTGCCAGGGTCGGTAGCTCACTTACCAGGGTTGTTTATACTGATTGTTTAGATTGCAGTGATAGTGTCTATAATTTATCTAACTAGGAGGCCTGGTTTGTAACATTGTTACTTGTCTTAACAATAAAAGGAATACCAGTGAGAGGATTATAAGGCTAAATATATAATTTATTATTATCTCTGCTTATGATCTCATTATGGCTAATTTTGTTGAACAAATCGGTCGGTCGGGATCCCACCTTTTTTCCTTGGAATCAACCACCACTTTGACGGTAGATATTCTCCCGGCTAAGAAATCTTTATTCTCTTATAGCTACGAGAGATACATAGAATCAAAGTGGTCCAGAGTCGATCTGCCCCCGAGTTCACAAAGCATTCTCAGACTTAATTTGAGAATTTATTCAAAATTGCTCGCCTTATTTTAACTAATATATAGTCATTTAAAAAAAAATTGTTGTTTAAATGTATTAAATACATCAATAAGAAACTATATGCAAAGTTGTGTTTCTGGATCAAAGATATTTCTCATAAAAAGTGATTGAAAGTTGAGTAAATTCTTAACATAAGTCTGAGAATGCTTTGTGAACTTGGGGCCTGGTTGATAAAAAGCAGCTCATTCAATATTTAAAGATAACTGAAGGTGAACAGGCCTTCCCGTACAGTTAATACAACAGACAATCTTACCTCCGTCCACAAAAGAGAGATATATAGTCGCCTTCTACTTCTGATTTCCAAGACAGTCCAAACCTTGACTTTCATATAAATAAACCTTTTGGTGTTAGTTTGTACCTACATAATATTAAACCCTTCAGCCGCCATGTTGAATTACACAGTATTCACATTTTAAAACCTACTTACATTTAGTAGTTTTAAAGCCAAAAAGTATGACAAAGAAATGTTGATCGTAAGCCTTCTGATTATACGCCCATGCCCCACTTGTTCATGTGAAGGTATTATGCCGTCCCCGCCCATCCGTCCACAATTTGTTGGTGGACACTTTACTGGTCACTATTTTTATACGATTTTCACGAAACTTTGAATATAGGCCTTTGAACCTTTCGATATTGGCACTATATCATAACTTCCTGGACTATGGACCCTGATTGTACGAAAAATCACACTTTTTGCTTGTACACACCCTAAAGGTCACAATTTTTATCTGATTTTGATAAAACTTAAAATGCATGGTTCCTTTCGATATTTTCGCATATCAGATAGTAACTTTCTGAATTATGGCCCCAGAGGTCACAAATCTCTATTGCCGAATTTCAATGACATATCGGTTGGAATTATGTCAGTAAACCAGTTCTAAATAAAAGCATTTACCATTATGATTTTTTATTTTATACACTATTGACAGGTTTAATTTTAAAAATATTGAATCCTATATCATAGTTGTACAGAACTTTTATAGCAATTTCAGTTTCAGTTGTTATGTTTGTCTTTCATCGGCCAATGAATAAAAAATTTTGCAAGTTACATGACTGTTACGTGATGGACAAAGGATTACAAATTGTTATGAAGAAATGCCACAGCGCCGCATCAGCTGATTTTGGCTACAGCATTTTCTGATACTGGCAATAAACACAATTTTGTTTTTTAGTCAGTATTATTAAGATTTGAAAGATTCACCACTGATTGCATGTATGAGAATTCTCTTAGATTCTCGCAAAAAATGACGTATTTCTAGCCCTGTTATTATCTTTAAATTATAATTATTATTTTACATTTGTATATCACACTAATTCCACGACTAAGTGTGCTCACATTTTTTTTACAAAATATGGTACAAAAATTAAATATAGTGATGAAATAATTAAACTAAAATAAATTTCATTGATGCAAAAACTATAAATACTATGCATAAATTCAAATAATGTATTCCCCAGAAAAAGCCAACAACAGACTGGTTCTAATAGTTTAAGGTGGTTTATTCCATTTTCGTGTGGATATATTCCGTCCACCAGTGTCCATTAACATCTGTTTGCGGACACTCTGCGGGTCATGATTTTTATCCAATTTTGATGAAACTTAAAACATATATATTTATATTCTTAAGATATTGGTTTGTTTCAATATTGGCACATATCCGACAGAAACTTCCTGGATTATTGCCCCTGTTAATATAAAAAATTACATTTTTAGCTGATGGACTTTCATGAGGTCGCATTTGTTTTTTTTTTTTAAACCGTTCAAATATATCACCGTTACCCAATATTACAGTTGTGTTTGGACCAAAACTTCCCATCAAAATGACTACACCCCACTATGCAAATATTGCAAATAGTTGAAAAGCATAATGTGAGCTCTCCAAAGGCCCCCTGTCTTTTATGCTAAATGTGAAATATATACCAAGTTTTGTCAAATTTAGATGAAACTAAAACTATGTGTTAATAATTGAAAGTTCTTGGATGAAATTTGGATTTGATTCGCATCAGACATTCTGTGCAGCAGGAGTTCCCCCCCCCCCCCGCCTTTTACGCAAATTGTGAAATACATGTATGTACAAAATTTTGTGGGCTTTCATGATCAGAGGCCACAATTTTTGCCTGATTCAGATGAAATTTAACAATTATTTAGAATATATGTTAAGGATATAAATGAAAATGATCTTGAATGCGTTTGATTTTAGTGCAAATCTGACTGGAGATACATGGATGGCCATTTCTCTGAAAACTTTGTAAATGCAATACGGGCTATTCTTTTAACAGAAATTTGAATTAAAAGCATTAGGGTCTGAGGAAGAACCATATTGATGATCATTAGTGTAGAAAACCAATTTGCAAACTGGCACCTTAAATATACTACCACTGCTAACTTAATAGATGATTTTGTGCATGATTGAGATATATATAGAAAACTATATTATATTTATATCAATTTAATATATTTGTTTTTCAACAGAGTGGAGATGATAGTGGGTTGATAGGTGAAAGTCCATACATTGGGAAGGCTAGGTATAGCTCTAATCAGTATGCGCAGGAATCTTTCATTTCTTCACCACATGTCAATCAAATAACTCGTCAGACATTCAATATTTCAACACCGGATGATAATTCTGGTTTTAATAAACTGCCCTCTGTTGATAATAAATTGGTTGAAAAACAGAAAGAATTGGAACAGGGTAAGTTCTTAATTTGATTGGTCGCAATAAAGTATTGTTTGGATAAACTAGTAATTAGATATTGATAAAATGTTTAATAAGATGTTTCGATACCTTCGGTATGAAACACTATTATTTTCTAAATACCTTTTGTGGGGAGGAGGCCGGGGTGAATTTAGTCAGAAGTTACAGCCAAAACTGTGAATGGTGCAAACATTCTGCCAAAGTAGATATTGTTGGTCTCTGTACGTGGAACTATTTATTAAATATAAATTGGGCCATTTTGACAAACAGGAATTGTTTTACAAATGGCACAAAAAATAATATCAAATTGTCCATATCTCGGTTATTGGTCAGGTTTTCATTTTTGACCGTTTTTTTTTTAAATTAAGAAGTTTGCTCGATTATTTTTAGCATCTAAGATTTGCGAAAGTTGCCTTCAGTATTTTTTCGACATTCAAGATGGCTTATCTCCGTTAGTATTTGAGGTATAATGTTGAAACTTGTTAGAAATAAGGAACAGAGAAAAAGAGAGGAAAAAATGGGGCTTAACGTCCACTCGGCACAAACTAGGTCATTTTGGGACTAACATATGGTTTAATTTTATTTCAACAATTCTCTTGCTAGTAGGTGTCCTTAGCAGTGGTTTGAAACAGGAGGACCCGGAGAAAACCATGATGCATTTAGCTGAAACACGTCAGTACTCCAGTTTAATCTTGGTTTTTCAAATTAATAGGCAAAATTAATAATTAAAAAAACAAATTGTCCTGTTCTGTTTAAGTTCTGTTATGGCTGCTAACGTGTGTCCAGTTTTGTTGGTTATTGTTTGAGAATGATTGATCATTTTTATACGCCCACATTTTCATGTGGACGTATTATGTCGTCGCCCCTGTCCGTCCGGACGTCCGTCCGTCCGTCCGTCCACAATTTGTTTGTGGACTCTCTACAGGTCACAATTCTTATCCGATTTTGACGAAACTTGAAATATAGGTTTATCCCCAAAAGATCTCGGCTGCTTTCGATATTGGCATGTATCAGATCAAAACTTCATGGATTATGGCCCCTGATTGTACGAAAAATCACGTTTTTAGCTTGTGGACCCTATAGAGGTCACAATTTTGAACCGATTTTGATGAAACTTGGCATGCATGTTTGTAACCCAAAGATCTTGGTTCCTTTCGATATTTGCGGCTATCGGAATGTAATTTCCTGAATTATGGCCCCTGATTGTCCAAAAATCACCCTTTTTAGCTTGTGGTCCATCTGGAAGTCACAATTATTATTCGATTTAAAAAAACGTTTGATTATATCACCGTTACACCCTAAGGAAGGTTGAGTTCGAATTTCGGGAAAATCGGACGAAAATTGCCATACAAAATGGCCGCCGTTTGTATGCGAATACTGTTAAAAAATGGTATATCAAGGTTGTGGACCATGTGGAGGTCACAATTTTGATTCGATTTTGATGAAACTTGAAATTCAGGGTTATAACCCAAAGATCTTGCTTCCTTTCGATATTTGCGCATATAGGATCGTAACTTCCTGAATTATGGCCCCTGATTATACGCAAAATCACCTTTTTTTTTAGCTTGGAGGTCACAATTATTATTCGATTTAAAAAACCGTTTGATTATATTACCGTCACACCCTAAGGAAGGTTGAGTTCGAATTTCGTGAAAATCGGACGAAAATTGCCATACAAAATGGCCGCCGTTTGTACGCGAATACTGTTAAAAAATGGTATATCAAGGTTGTGGACCCTGTGGAGGTCACAATTTTGATTCGATTTTAATGAAATTTGAAATTCATGGTTATAACCCAAAGATCTTGCTTCCTTTCGATATTTGCGCATATCGGATCGTAACTTCCTGAATTATGGCCCCTGATTATACTCAAAATCGCCTTTTTTTTAGCTTGGAGGTCACAATTATTATCCGATTTAAAAAAAACGTTTGATTATATTACCGTTACACCGTAAGGAAGGTTGAGTTCGAATTTCGGGAAAATCAGACCAAAATTGCCATACAAAATGGCCGCCGTTTGTACGCGAATACTGTTAAAAAATGGTATATCAAGGTTGTGGACCCTGTAAAGGTCACAATTTTAATTCGATTTTGATGAAACTTGAAATTCATCGTTATAACCCAAAGATCTTGGTTCTTTTCAATATTTGCGCATATCGGATCGTAACTTCCTGAATTATGGCCCCTGGTTATACGCAAAATCCCCCTTTCTTTAGCTTGTGGTCCCTCTGGAGGTCACAATTATTATCCAATTTAAAAAAACGTTTGATTATATCACCGTTACACTGTAAGGAAGGTTGAGTTTGAATTTCGGGAAAATCGGACCAAAATTGACAGACAAAATGGCCGCCGTTTGTACGCGAATACTGTTATAAAAATGATATGTCATGGTTGTGGACCCTGTATAGGTCACAATTTTAATTCGATTTTGATGAGGAAGGTTGAGTTCTAATTTCGTGAAAATCGTACCAAAATTGCCGGACGAAATGGTCGCCGTTTGTACGCGAATAGTGTAAAAATATGGTATATCATGGTTGTGGACTCGCTACAGGTCACAATTCTTATCCGATTTTGATGAAAAGTCACATTTCTAGGTTGTGTACCGTCACACCATAATCATTGTCGGTTTCGAGTTTCATTAATATCAGACTGGAACTGACCAACTAAATGGCTGCTCCCAATACAGTATGAAATACAGGACTTAAAGATGTAGGAAAAATCACTTTCGGTATTGCTTGTTCTCTGTCCATCTCTCGAAAATGTGGGCGTATCCTGCCTGGCAGTGCCACCCTATCTTTTAGCTTGTGGTCCCTTTGGAGGTCACAATAATTATCCGATTTAAAAAAATGTTTGATTGTATCACCGTTACACCCTAAGGAAGATTGAGTTCAAATTTTGGGAAAATCGGACCAAAATTGCCGTACAAAATGGCCGCCGTTTGTACGCAAATACTGTTAAAAAATGATATATCAAGGTTGTGGACCCTGTAGAGGTCACAATTTTAACGCAACTTCCTTAATTATGGCCCCTGATTATACGCAAAATCGCCTTTTTTTAGCTTGTGGTCTCTCTGGAGGTCACAATTATTATCCGATTTAAAAAAATGTTTGATTATATTACCGTTACACCATAAGGAAGGTTGAGTTCGAATTTCGGGAAAATCAGACCAAAATTGCCATACAAAATGGCCGCCGTTTGTACGAGAATACTGTTAAAAATGGTATATTTTTAGCTTCTGGTCTCTCTGGAGGTCACAATTATTTTCCAATTTTGATGAAACTTGAAATGCATGGTTATAACCCAAAGATCTTGGTTCCTTTCGTTATTTGCGCATATCGGATCGTAACTTCCTGAATTATGGCCCCTGATTGTCCGAAAAATTGCCTATAGTCTCTCTGGGGGTCACAATTATTATCCGATTTAAAAAACGTTTGACTCTTTCACCGTGTCACCCTACAGAAGGTTGAGTTCGAATCTCTTACCCACCTAGCAACATGATCCCCAGTCGAATTTGAAGCCTACTGAAATGCACCTTTATAACCCAAAGATCTTAATTCATTTCAATATTTGTATATATCAAATTCTAACTTAATGATGTAGGAAAAATCACTTTCGGTATTGCTTGTTCTCTATCCATCTCTCGAAAAATGTGGGCATATCCTGCCTGGCAGTGCCAGCCTATCTTTTAGCTTGTGGTCACTCTGGAGGTCACAATTATTATCCGATTTAAAAAAACGTTTGATTATATCACCATTACACCCTAAGGAAGGTTGAGTTCGAATTTCGGGAAAATCGGACCAAAATTGCCATACAAAATGGCCGCTGTTTGTACGCAAATACCGTTAAAAAATGGTATATCATGGTCTGGACCCTGTAGAGGTCACAACTTTTATGAAACTAAAAATGCATAGTTATAACCCAAAGATCTTGGTCCACTTTCGTTACCTGCGCATATCGGATCGTAACTTCCTGAATTATGGCCCCTGATTGTCCGAAAAATCGCCTATGGTCCCTCTGGAGGTCACAATTATTATCAGATTTAAAAAAACGTTTGACTCTATCACCGTTACACCCTACGGAAGGTTGAGTTTGAATTTCGAGAAAATAGGACCATAATTGCCAGAAAAAAATGGCCGCCGTGTGTACGCGAACAGTGTAAAAATATGGTATATCAAAGTTGTTGACCCTGTAGAGGTCACAATTTTATTTCGATTTTGAAGAAAACTTAAATGCTTGTTTATAACCTAAAGATCATTATTCTTTTCAATATTTGCGCATATCAAATCGTAACTTAATGAATTATGGCCTTTGATAGTAGGAAAAATCACTTTCGGTATTGCTTGTTCTCTGTCTATCTCTCGAACAATTATTATCTGATTTAAAAAAAAAAATCTGATTATATTACTGTTGCACCGTAAGGAAGATTGAGTTCGAATTTCGTGAAAATCGTACCAAAATTGCCGGACGAAATGGTCGCCGTTTGTACGCGAATTAAAAATATGGTATATCATGGTTGTGGACTCTACAGGTCACAATTCTTATTGATTTTGACGAAAAGTCACATTTCTAGGTTGTGTACTGTCACACCATAATCATTGTCGGCTTCGAATTTCATGAATATCAGACTGGAACTGACCAACAAAGTGGCTGCTCCCAATACAGCATGAAATATAGGACTTAATGATGTAGGAAAAATCACTTTCGGTATTGCTTGTTCTCTATCCATCTCTCAAAAATGTGGGCGTATCCTGCCTGGCAGTGCCAGCCTATCTTATATTTTTAGCTGACAAGAAGCTAAAAGCTTTAATGGATGATTTGGAATGGACAGAGAAAAAGCTGCTAAAAGCGACAGCAGAAATGAAAAAAATGACAAAAAGTGAGACTCCAGATCACTTCAAAGGAGATGAAAAATTTAAGATTCGTCAAAGATTAGCACGTAAAATGTCTAATGTAAGTTATATATATTTGCTTCATAACAAAAGTATAACCACGGTTCGTAGCATATCAAATCATGTAAGATGAATTTATATAAGCTCTGGCTTGTTTTCAGATCCCATAATTATATATTCTACTTTATAATGTGTAAATATTTACTGAATAGATAGTGTTAAAAAAAAAAAAACATGGCTTAACACTGGGCAGTATTGATGGGATTAGCACTGCTTATTTAAGATAGCATATAGTAACCAAGAAATCTATTGTGCTGGGAATATTTGGCACGTCAGTTATAAGGCTGAACTCCATTTGAAAGAGTCCTGCATCAATTTTTTTTTAAAGAAATATTGCCCATAAAAACTTGTAATCAATCAAAATGTGTATAAGTGAGTTATCACCTGAGGGATCGAAACCTCTTTTATTACAGAAAATAAGGGTTCTGAGATTATTTTTCAAATTTGCTGGGATTCTGCTCGAATTAGTTATTAAAAATCTTTAAATGGGTGTATTCTGTTGACTTGCAAAGTTGCAATCCATGTTTTTCTTCTGTATAGGTGACAAAATTACGAGATATGGCAACTCAAGTTGAGTCAGAAATCGACAGGAAACAGCAAAAAATTCAGGAAGATAAAAAACAGCTAGGGAAGATAGTGGAAGAAATTGGGAAACAACCTAAAGACAATAATCAGAATTATGTAAGTGTTTTATTGTCTGAAAGTACCAGTACATGTATATTACAGCACTATATTAGCACATTCTTTATACCTGCTCGATCAGCAGAGTAGAAATCCACTTGTTTATCCATGAATGTAGAAAAGCTACCATGAATGTTACCAATCTTTATGTTATTATGTCTGTAGAAGCAAAGGGAATTTCATTAAAAAAACTATGCATTGTTTGTACTACTAAGGATGTTTTTCAAAATTTTGTTAGACATTATTACTAGTTGGGGTTAATATAAAGGCTCAGAATTTGTGAGCTTCATTTTTGTAGTTGTGTTCTCTGAGGAAGTAAATTTTTACATTTACAGTTACATGCTACAAAAGATGGTTTTGTGATACCCATACCTTAGTTTTTAATCACATATTCATGTGGACTTATTATGTAGTTATAACACTATAGCTGTACTTTAAGATGCTCTGGTTATTGAAGTTGTGAGCTAGTACCAGTGACAACAAGAACTAGGCTAACAAGAATATGTCTGGACGTTTAAAATGGGGCAATCATAGTCTGATTATCCAAATATGGCAATCCCATGTGTTAGAAACGTGGTTAGCAACCCTCCTAGAAGCCCATATAACACTATAGCTGTACTGTAAGGTGCTCTGTTTATTGAAGTTGTTAGCTAGTACCAGTGACAACAAGAACTAGGTCTGGACGTTTAAAATGGGACAATCATAGCCTGATTATCCAAATATGGCAATCCCATGCGATAGAAACGTGTTAGCCACCCTCCTAGACGCCCATATAAGTACACTGTGTTGAAATCCAGGCTAGCATCTGTGCAGCTGACAAATCCGATAAAGGAAGTACCTGGTCAATTTCCCGGGGCTCAATACATGACTCATGTTTGCAACCTCTTTATAAACAAGTGTAAAATTTAAGTTTCTTTAGATATCATTGGGAGGCTGGGAAACCCCACAGCCTTCTCGGCTGAGAGGCGAGGAAACACCACTTCAAAATACAAGCTGGGCAAAGAGAACTTATTATATTTAGCTTATACTTATATTTAATGTCATAGCTGTTTGTGCAGTTTCCAGTAATTTGGATTTTATAAAGATATAAAAACATGATTATCGTAAAATGTGTTCCAGACTTATTGAACATTGGAAATCATAACATGAAGTCCAAGAGAGTCCTAGACAATAGTGTCACCCTAGTAATAGTATCACAAGCCGTAGTGTCACATCGTTACCCTGTCCGTCCATCAGTGATTTGCTTGTGAACTCGATAGAGGCTAGAATTTTGTTGAATCCTTTTCAAATTTGGTTATAACAGGATGAAACCTATTGATATTCAGTGTTCTGGGACTTTTCATTCCAGAGTTATGCCCCCTTTTCGGAAAACCTTGTGATTGTGATAGAGGCTATAGTTTTCGACAGTTTTTTTTTTCAAATTTAGTGTAAAGCATTGTGGTCATGGGAGGATGAACCCTATCTTTTTAGCTTGTACTAACAGAATTTTAAAAAAAAAACTCCTGAAAATCCATCCAGACATATCTGAGAAAATTTGACTTTCATTGTCATCGGCACACTTTTTATGCTTTTGGGCCAAGTTTGGAACATAGTTGGTAAATAAAAAAATTGGTATTATTTCAGTGGTAAATAAAATTGGTATTGTTTCAGTGATTGATATGTGGTTTAGTAGCCCAAATAACAAAAAAATGTTGTATCTTATCAACAAATATTACAGTGATAGCTTTAAAATGTGCATTTTAGACTGCTCTACGCCCTGATGAATCAGTTGTCTATCTGCGTATGGAGGTCCTATGGGCATAAATGTGTCATCAATTGACTGTTGAGTTGGGTGGGTACTAAATCATGGGTAGGATGGGTGAAATTCAAGATGACATCCAAGATATTAATTTCTCGAGTTCGAGAGGAAAAAATATTTATTTTTATTTTTGTCAATTTCAATCACAGATTTCCAGCATTCTAAATGTGTTTTATTTAATGATAATTATTATAATCGAAATAAAATTATGGGGAGTGGAACAGGGGATTTGATATCACAAAACAATGATAATATATTGTAAGACAAGGAATTAATGCTTGGGGGCGACAAAAATGCCTATTCCTGTAACTTGTAATGATGGTTCTTGCTGAAATAGTGAAAATAGATAACATAAATAATAATAAATAATAATTTCAATTAAGTTTTTCCACTGTGAACCAAAATATTAGTTTTTGAATTTTAGGCTAGCCTCGATCACCATTACTAAAGTCGGTATGTTAAAAAAAAGTCTTGATTATTCATTTTTACATTTAAGAATTTTTGTTAAAAAATGTATTCCAATCTGCTAAATATCGCAGGTTAGCGATGGCACATCGAGTGTTGATTATGGTGTGGATAAGTTAATTAATGTCTAATTAATAATTTAGGCAACATTTCAAGCCTAAAGAAAGTCCTGCAATAGGCAGATTCAGCTCTTGCATAATGAATGTTTGAAAATATCATCATATTCACAGTAAATGTTCACTTTTCGTCAACAATTTATTTGTATGTCAAAAAGGTTATGATTTAGGCGACCACTAGAGAGTAGAGCCATTTAACATTCCATATTTGAAGAAGTAACAATGAAAAGCTGCTTTATATGTATTTTAAACAGCTGCACCTCCTAAGTACTCTGAGAAATTGATTGAACATTTTGCAACGTAAATAAACTTGTTACGCCTTATAGTATAGCCCAAAGATAAGGCAGAAAATAAGATATTGACAAATTCTGTCTACTAAATACAGAACTACATTATACATCTGATTCACACTTTTGACAACACTTATGTTTTTTTAAAAAAATTTTATATGCCTGCATTTTCATGTGGATATATATTGTCATTGTCCTTGGATGTCTGCCAGTCCACAATTTGTCTCCTGGTTACAATTTTTATCCGAAATTTGACACAACTTGAGATATAGGTTGATGTCCCAGAGATCTTGTTTCCTTTCAATATTGGCATGTATCATACCATAACTTCCTAAAATCACATTTTTAGTGTGTGGTCCCTCTACTTGGAATTTCGTGAAAATAGAACAGAAGCTATGGGACAAAATTGTAGCTCAATGTACACAAACGATACCTTGGTACTGAATGACCACCCAATTTAATGAAGACCAAACTGTGAGTGGCGATTCTTAGCATGGAATAGAACGAAACTTTAGAGAGAGAAAAAGTTTTTTTGCGGTTGACTCTACACAATTTTATTTCAATAATTTGCTTGTACAAGCTTGGGATGGAAACCACGCCTCTTAACTTAGTGACAGACGTTATGATCTAAATTGACTTATTTATGGACAAGTTTCATGAATGTTCAATGCAATTTACTGTCAATAGTTATGGGACATTCTCAGCAGCATCACAATGCATTCTGGAAATGTTCTGTGGAAAACAGGACAACCGGAGGCTCATATTTTGTAGCCCATGGGTTGCAAATGAACTGTTTCTGGGGAATGTGCATTTTTACTGTTGCAACAGGTTTTAAGGATGGGGGGATTGTAGATGATCCAGTGACATTGAATTGTAGGCACAGGATCAGCAGCATGACTACACAACAAGCATGGGATAAGTGAATGTTACAGTATTTTGATAGATAACATATTTGTTATTATTATTATATTTACAAATATGATGAGTTACAGCATTTAGATATTATATTTGTTATTGATTAGTAACACTTAGTAACCGGGAATCCATTATATTATATTTGTTATTATAATTAGGCATAATGAGTTACAGTATTATGTATTTGAAGAGTCCAGGGGAAGAAAGCTCTAAGTCACTTTTTCAACGAACCCCTTGGTAATGGCGCCATCTGGTAAATAAAAAGAAGTTAAATAAATATATAAATTTCATTGGTTGAAATTTCATAATAAAGTTAAAAGTATTAGATAATAAGCTTTAAGCCATAAAGAAAGTAAAGGCGTTTACACTTGTTCTGACTGCATTGTTTTAGTTGTATAAATCTTTGCTCAAGGTTTCTCTTAATAAGCCTACTGACATTCAATGTAAAACAGTCAACACCAATCATGTGACTTGGATCATTCTTCCCCTGTACTCTTCATTTCTAACTCTGTTACTTTTTAACCATTTAAGGAAAGAAAATGGGCACTAAAGGTTGATAAAGAACAGCAGATAAATGAATCAAATGAAATCTACAAGAATCTAAAGGTTGAGTTGGAAGATATGATGGATAATATAGATAGAGAAACAGAAGAAATAAAAAAACTAGAACAACAACTTAGAGAAGGTAGGCCTAAACTTTTCAGTTCTAACAAACTTTTATATTTTTTGTTTATTAAGCAGAGGTATGTATGTTTTAATAGACTTTCTTTTTACATTTTTTAAATGGTTATAAAAGTATTTGTTCAGCATTTAAAATTTGTAATCATTAGATAAGTAAAATTGACAATCAGTGTATTATCAAAAGGGTGTGTCTTACATATTCAATTTAAAAAAAAAAAGAAAAGATCATTGTCTTTTTTGGTGTATTAGGTGCAATATTTTTTACCAAATATTTTATTTTCTAGAAGGTGTGCGCCTAATACATGACTCAAATTAAACACAATACTGTTCCCTTTCCTGTCCATTTATATTTGTCATTAATGTTTTAGATAGTTTAAAATGCGTCCATGTTAGTCAATAACCTTTTAGATACGGTTAAAATATGTCAATGATTATCGCCTTTATTTCTGTTATTTCGTGCATAAAAAAGATGTCAACATTTTCTGCTATTCTGTGTACAGTAGTCATAACCAGCAATACAAACACTATCGGCAGAGAGCCATTCAACATTAATGATGTTTTAAAAGATAGCATGCGTATCGTTAATATTTCTTATTATTTCCGTATAGATAGGCCATTACCGGTAGTCCACATATGTCCCCGTTAAAGATCAGAGGTGTAATCAGTCAAGTTGACGAATAGGGGGACGGGGGTATACATTCATACAAGCATTTTCATTGGCTCAATATAAGTCATCATAGGTAGTAAGGGTGAGATTACACTTAAACTGACATGTCATATGTTGGAGTTGTTTGGTCTTTATAAACAATAAATAATCATTAAAAATTTGATGGAATGTTCTTTGGTATTTTCTATGCATTGCTGTAAATTTTACATCAAGTCGTTTCAAGTTACCGATAGGTTCATGCAACCTACTCATTTAACAAAGCCAATTGCTCATGTATTTAACAGACAGTAATAGACGCCCATGTTTGTTGTGAGCAGAACTTTAATGGTAATTTGACTACCATACGAGAGTCAGAATTACAATTTAAATTATGAAATAATTCAATAGAAAGTTATAATTGATATAAAGTCTTATGCAATTCATAAAACTATAAATAAAATTTCGTATTTCATAAAGAAATATAATATATACAAAGCTTGATACGGCTAAATATCAGTAATTATTACATGTAAGTTTAGCCCAGTTACTGGAGATCGCAAGTGTATTTGAATCACGTATGGTATGGCACGTATTTCACAGGGCGCCTGGAAAGGGTGCAACTAAACATGCACTTCTATTTTTTCCTGAAACACCTCTGCCAAACTCGTCTTGCGCCTTATCTATGCATGCGCCCAATATGGTAATCAAAGTTTCATCTCGCAGATGAAAGAGTGTGTCTAACATCGAATTTATCAAGTCAGCAAAACAGAAAATCATTATTAAGGAGAGAGATTTGTTAACCAGAATTTTAAATCTCAAGTTTATAGTTTTTCGTAGAAGACAATACCAAACTCAATATAGATGTTTTATTATCTAATAGAAATATAATGATAATTGATAATAATTTATTGAACTTGTATAGCACCAAAATCCCTTGTGTTTGTACAGAATAAAATAAAATGGGGTTAATGTCCTACTGTTCTGCATCGAATGGGACAATAAAGACAAGCATATCAATGTACACATAAGTGGTTTTTCATCCCATCTGAACGAATATACATTGTCCCTTGCTAGCCACTTCAACTTGCATCCCTGACGAGGGGGAACCAACTGACAAAATCCTGATAAACTTTCTCAGTCAACACTGGTATCAAACATGACTTGACAGCCAATGTCTTACTTACTGAACGAGCCACTGTGACTCCTGCTTGTACAAAGCAATGCCCCGATTTGAAACAACTAGATGATTATTAACACAGTATGAAAAATATAGATATACATAAAAGAATAACTATAATTAATTTCTTCTTTTTTTAAAGTAGCATACAGATAGAATATCAGAAATATATTAAAATATTTGGTAAACAGTATGATAAAAACAAATTGTATTGTTCAATATTTTTAGATCAGATTGAGAATAATGAAGAAATGAGACAGGAATTAGATGATGTTGTTAATGGTTTACAGGATTATATACAGAACATACAGGATCAAACAGAACTACAGAAAAAACAGTGTGATGATGTCACAAGAGAAAAAAATAATTTACAAGACAAAGTGAAAAGGTTGGAACAGGAATTAAGAATGTTAAACATACCAGACACTTTACAAAAACACAAGGTACATCTAAGTTTTGTTGAAAAAGATACACAGTACTGTCTGTTCCAGGTGACACTATAACTCGAAAATCGCTTGCTATTTCTTTAATTTTTGATCTGTATGGTTAAAACTTAACAACCAACCTGAATTGTCATCCCTTTACTTTCTACCGCACGTTAACTAATTTCAGATCAACCTATATAACCTTTCTCTCTTGAAAAATCGTAATTTCTTTACTTTGCGGTTTTGATGACAGCCATGCGTGACCTAGATATTTGGAATAAACCAAATCGAACAGGACTGTGGATAATGTTTGGGGTCGTTTCGTCCTACTTGCATGTTTAAATAGTTGTTCCGACCCAGTAGAATATAACTTGTTTCAAAGAACTATTTTACGGGAGGTAATATAAATTAGGTTTCAGACCACATTTGTTTGCTCTACTGCCTTACATGGCTTTTGGAACTTGATATAAACTACATACAAAGTGTGACCTAATATTGTAGTGACACGTCATGATAATTTGGAAGTATGCTAAATGACAATTCAAACGAATTGTCTATCTAGCTTTCGGATAGTAGATTTATAACTGTCGATTTTATTTGGCTTTGTAGGACTTTTAATACCGTTTCCAGATCCCTAATCGTGGTCTTGTGGAACTTTTTAGATATATATCTACCCCCTGGACCACCGTAATTGACAATATATTGATAGAGTGGTATTGTTATTTTTTATTTTTTTTAAAGTTTTATCCCCGTTGAAAAGGGGCACTCCTAAGATATTTTTATAGATAGTCTAGTCTATTTCTTGTTACGTTTAGTTTTCTTTTGTGTGGAATGTCCCTAAGCAAGTGATACTTTGACAGAAGACGGAACAGGGAAATAGTCACACAAGATCAACTACTGATAGATTAAGGGCTATCTATTTCTATTATACAATTTACGCACACCTTCTTATATTCACATGTTGTATACACACACCATCGAGCACTTGCAAATGTATGTGTTGATAAGACAATCCATTATTCAAGGGATTATATTTTTCTACGATTCGTTTTTTTATTATCTATTCTACGACAATATCTGAAACATATTTTGTATGCCCGTGGACAGCGAATATAAATAAAATTGGATACCGGTAATCGATGCTATTTAAGTCCATAAAATTAAAAGATATCTTACAATATTCAAACTATACCAGAAAGGTTACCTACCATGCCATCTTATGCTGAAAATAAGAGTTCTGTGCGGGATTTTTAGGTGACATGCAATACAATGCATATCTCAAAGGAATATTAAAATGGCCGATAACCAAATAAACCCACTCACAAACAAACATACACACTGCCGTAAAACAAACGTGCGAATCCTCCCACACAAATCATTATTAACCGAATGCACCCGATTTGTGAAATAACCTGATACCCTTACATGATATACAAGTGACCCAACTTACGCAGACGCGTCGCTAATGTTTATGTTCTGAGAAATTGGCTAATGTCTAAAAATGTGAAATTTACAAGAGAATAAAGGATGTTATCGAACTAATAGACGTTAAGGTTCGACGAAGAAAGTTAAGGGATGACAATTCCAGGATGGTCGTTAAGTTTTAACCATATAGATTAAAAATTGAAGAAATAGTAAGCATTTTTCGAGTTGTAGTGTCGCTTGGAACAGACAGTAATGCCAACACTAATGTTGGTTGAGGTTCACCGACAGCACATGTATTATAGCCATTCCCCTGTATATATTAGACTTTTTAAAGGGTATCTTTGGTTGAGTGTCACTATAACCCTGATGTTTTGGATCTACTTACAACAGCTAACCCACCATATATTAGATTGAACGCTATTACCGTATAGCATAGTGTATAGATTGGGGATTTACTATAGCGCTAATGTTTTTTTTTTCAACTGACTATACAAGAGATTCCCCATTTTGATCATAACTTCGAATGGTACTGATTTTCAATGGACTAAAGCACAACCGCCATTTAACAATTTAATGGAAAAATAGATAATTGAGGCTTTGTTTATTATCGTATTCACTGGTACTTGACAATCAAGATTGTCTTAATTATAAACCATCACATCAAATGCCCATAACTTCGCTAAGAATATAGTAATTCAACTGAAAGTTTCAATTTATTCATTTTTAATTATTTTTACCTAAATCTTACATAATGTTGATATTATTTCAGAATGAAGGAAGGTTAAATGACAGTTTAGAAGTTAGAAGACTAAATGATGAAATAAAACGACTTCAAAATACTGTAAAGGAAGAAAAGAGAAAGGTCCGGGAGGTGGTATTTTAGGATATTTTGGTGATTTTAGGGAAAGGAACAAGGAGGGGAGATGGGTTATACACTTGATATGACGGATCGTTTTTTTGTGCCTAGATGATGAAATTAACTAATTTTACAGCTGTATCTATTGATTTGAAATTTTGTATACAGTGAAATAGTTCTAAGTGGAATGTGTTTTGTTAATATTTATTGAGCCCACATGTTAATGTTAGGACTTACAATTTCCTGAATTGTTTTTAGCGGATCCTGTTGGCTTACAACTTTGCTTGCCGAATTTCAGACACTGATTTAAACTCAATTCAATTAAAAAACATAAATTCTGTTTTAGAAATAAAATTTGTTAATAAATCTTTTTTTTTTTTTGTTAATATTACATGTATATACCTTTTTTTATACAAATTCTAGGCTGATCAGTTAGTAATGGCATTACAAAATCAAACAAATAGAAAAGAAAACATTTTATCAAAAAAAATAGGAACTCAGACCAGTCCACAGGTGAGGTTTATTTCAGTTAAAGTATAATATATGGAAGTTGTTATTTTTGGGACATTAAAAATTGGACAGTCCTATTATTTATAGTGAGTAGGCCTACTACAGGCATGATTGTTTTCCACCTATCCCCACGGTCATTTCCAGTTTTTCTCTAATTTGGTTTCACAAGTTTGTTCAGATGTTGTTCTGCTATATTCATGCTTTTTGTTTAAAAATTGGAAAGGTAATTTAAAGACCAACATTATATTTCCATTATTTGATTAGTTCCATTTTCACCAGTTTCGTATTTTTCTGATTTAATGTTTCTGAAATCGATTCAATGTTAAGTTCTGGAATTATGACATAGCATTTTTTGTATGTCTATTTTTAGAATGAAAGAAGATTAGATAATAGCTGGGAAATTAAAAGACTACATGATGAAGTTAGGCAACTTCAAGATAGTTTAAAAGAAGAAGAGAGAAAAAACATACAGGTATAGATTCCAAGTCGGTTTTACAGTCAGTCGTAACCGCCACATAACTATAATATTCATTGACTTGTACAGATTACTGACTATGTGTAGAAGCCATACGTCTGCTGTTGATTGGTGTTATAAAATGTTATACTTAGTCTTCAATAGTGTTTTGTTGATAATAAAGAATGCATGTCTGATAGTAGAAAAATACAAGTTAATTGTGACATGAAAATTTTATCGGTGACGAAAACATGTACATTGTTTGTCATTCTCCATTAGTCTGTTGTTCGTTCATTACGCATCAATATTAACACATGTTTGGTATTGCTGCAAGAGATGGTTTAAAACTGAAAAATGTGAGAAATATGTTGTGGATGATTATATATTGATCTCTATTTCAAAGTTATTGTACTACAACTCATAATTGTCAAGGTCAGTGTTTTTCTGAGCATGTGGTACAGAATTTTGTACAATCGTTTTACTTTTTCATTTTCCTTTAAGGGCGTTGAGTAGTCTAAAATGCAAATTTTAAAGCTAGCACTGTAATTTTTGTTGATAAGATATGACATTTTTTGTTATTTGGGGTGATAAACTACATATTAATCACCAAATAAATACCAATTTTATTTACCAGCTATGTTCCAAACTTGGCCCAAAAGCATGATAAAAAGGGGTATTGATGACAACAAAAGTAGAATTTTCTCAGTTATGCCTGCAGATATTTTCATCAAATTTCGCATGAACAATGCTAATAGCAAGTCCCAAAAATACACTGGTCAATTTTTGGCTATTGGTTATGGTTTGTCTTGTATCCATGGAAACGCAAAAAAACGATGCGTTTTCTTGGAAATTCTATTAGTACAAGCTCAAAAGATTTATTGATAATCCCACCAGTAGATCGAAAGTGGAGGTTATAAGCTACATTTCGACACCAAAAACGTTAAAAAATACCAACTCAAAGTATTTTAAAATTGTTGTTCATTATTTACCTTCAAACGAGATTTTGCGATTTTGGATTAATTCTTTGAATACGTCGACAACAAGTATTAAAATACAACAATTCGGATGTAAAAGTAAATAATTACTTCACTGCACTAGTCCACCGCACTCTAAATCATGTTATGCATTCAAAAAATAGTAATCTTTGACCATAAAAAAAAAATCCGTCATGTTCCTTTTGTGATAGATAAGTAGACCTGGATAATCATGTCATATAGTAAATAGACCTGGATAATCGCGTCATACAGGGAATTCCTTCTGGTCACGTGACATCTTCCACTCCTGTTGAAGCCACGTTTGTGTTGATCACGTGACTGGCGTGCACGACGTCATAATTTATTCAACACCTGATCTAGGTCGGGGAATCAGTCTCGTTTGCTATAAATAGTTTTATTCCTCCGCCTCGTATCTCCATTGTTACACATAAAACGACGCGACTTTCGAGAGTTTTCTGAGTTATTTTATAAGTGGAACAAGTTTGCAAAGACTTAATAAGATTGGCGTTGAAAAGTTAGTGCGAATCTTAGACTGCTCAACGCCCTTAAACAAAGAACCTTATTTAGATAGTCGAAATGCAATATTTTGATAATAAATAAGATTTTATTTTGTAGATTCTCAGTTCAATATAGATGTTTTATGTACACTTATACTGGGAAGTGGTGTTTAGACATGTGAATTCTAGATACCGTAACAGAAAAATGAATGTTCCTTGTAAAGTTTCCGATAAGTTTAAATTTTGAATTGGAAGCCTTGCATCTATATAGTATTATGTTTCACAAAATGATAATTTTAGGCTGATCAGTTGGTAATGGCTTTAAAAAATCAAACGAAGAAAGAAAATGTATTGTCAAAAAAGATGGGAACGCAAACGGATGAACGGGTGAGATTTTATCTGATGCATTTAAAAACATTGGTTTGGTTTTAAGAGGCCTAATGTTTATTTTTATTCAACATTTGTTGCTGGGTATGGTTTACTTTTTGATGACTTAAAATAAATGAAAATTCTGTTTCCAAAAATAGTTTAGGTTAAACTTTGAGGTATTTGATTGAAATTTAGTACACTGTTTTACATAGAATGGTTGCTGTCCTATTAACGATAGGTTCCTAGAAAAGTATTTATCATGGCTATTGCCTATAAAAGCATGGCCTTTTTGGTATATATGAAGTGTAGAGATATCCAATCTTACAAGAAAAATACTGAATTTCCTGAAAAACACTCATGGTGTGTATGCAGGACGAAAATGTAAGGGTTCCCCTAATCGACAGTCCGATGATTAGGAATATCGGCACTCAGAACGTCGAAGGCTGCGCAGGAACTTGAGCTCTTTGTGTACATGTTGATAAACTTTATGAAGAATGAGACATACTACACTTTCTGGGATAAAAATCACTGAAAAAGATGCGGGCAGTTGATAATCCGAGAATCTAATTAGCAATCGATGTTTGTAATAAATAGTCAGCGATTACAGACAACATCGTCTTGTGTATGCAGAAATAAGACTTTATATACAACACTGTTGTATAGAAAATACAGAAAATCAGTTTCATAAATATAGCATTAATTTACATCAGGAACAGAATAGAAAACAGAACTTAAATACAACAGGAACTTAAATCAAACAGGAATTTAAACAATAAAATAAACATGATACTCACGTGAGTCCAGAAGCTCATCTCGTCACGTCTCACTCAATGCTAGAAATTCACGCTAATCTCTGAATCTGATTTGCGCAAGGATTCTCGAAAGAGCTTATGCTGCAAATGGATAAGGATTCATGTAAAATTTTTCTAAAAGAACAAAAGACAAACTCTAAGAATTGTTGAGTCCGACATTGAATGTCAGTCAGGGTCAGTGTTCATAATCAGCTGTATTTTTTGGGCTTTATCCGATTGATGTTTAATAAGATGATTACTAAAACAATAAAATCAGCCACAATGATTAACCAATCTACCTTTGGCTTAATTACAATGGGTTTATTATTACTCGTTAATTAAGAAGTCAATCAACTTGCTTCTTGGCTAAAACAACAGTCGTACCCTAGTGAGAATTCGCCATATGTGGTTCATAATCTGAGGAATATGCACACTGAACGGTGATTTTGATAATCCAGTAAAAAAACCCAAAACAATAGCTTTGAAGACAATCTTGGCATGGTTTGCGGATCATGCATCTTTCATGCTCCATCCATGTGAATTCCAGGTACCAGTAGATATTGGAATGATAACTGGATCATACTTGATGGATTCACTGATTGACCAGTTGTTAGGTAAATTTAAATCTCCATTGAATATAATCCCCTGATAGACCACCAAATACACAGAGAGATTCAGTGGATATTTTTCTGACAGAATCTCCAATACGGAATTCCAATGACATGTGACGTATCAGTAGGAAATAGGTCAATAAACCAGTTCTAAATAGCGTTTACCTAAGTAAATTACCTTTATATACACATGCTGAGAGTGGCTTGATTTTAAAATTGCTATTGATGGCTATATCATAGTCGAACAAAATTTTATTTTATAGTAATTTCAGATATGGTTGTCACCTGATCATTCTGTCATTTGTCTATCATCAACGAATGAATAGAAATCTTTGCAATTTAGATGACTGTTGCATGATGCCTGGTGGGCAAAAGACAACAAATTATGATTTGAATAAATGCGATGGTGCCATATCAGCTTATTTTGGCTACGGCAATAAACAATCAATACAATTTAGTTTTTTTAGAGACTATTTTTAATTAAGATTAAGAGTATTTGCGTAAGTTGCATATGAGAATCCCCTTAAATTCTCGCAAAAAATGACAGATTTCTAGCCCTGTCACTTCAACAGAAAACACAGGGTGAGAGAATGTATTTACTAACATATTATAAGGAACTGGTTCTAAAAACACAAAGTCATCATTACACATGAATTTTATGCATCACAAGTTACTGTATAATTTAGCTGACTGGCATACATCTACACAGGTCATATTTACATTGTCAATAACATGTGGGATTTATTAAGTCTGTAATTAAAAAATAATTAATACATTCTTATGATGAAGTTTCTAGCACTTTGTCACATATAGATAATTCTATATAATAGATTATTTGGTTTAACAACACAGTCTGTGATATTTTTAGAATGAAAGAAGATTAGATAACAGTAGAGAAATAAAGAGATTAAACGATCAAGTTAAACAACTTCAAAATAATTTGAAAGAAGCGGAGCAGAAACATAAAGAGGTAAGAGATAAGCATTATTCAAGAAAAATGGTGTCCCACCCTAAGATGACATCCTTATTTTTCTTCTAACATTCTTTGATAGGGTGTCTGTCATAAAACAATGTATTGCATTGATAATTATGCCACAATATTCATAGATATATATAATATAACAAGCTTTACTTTATTTACTTGTATTTAATAAGGCAAACCAATAACAATTAAAGTGCATTAAGAATAGAATTCAATCATACACAACAACCAAACACCATATCAGAGCGAAATAGGTTACATGGCCTTGATTTGAAATTCGTTGTGCTTAAGTCACTTAACCAGTCGAAACTGTTATCTGGTTGCTTGACATGCGTGAATTATGAAGATTATATTCTATGTAACATTACAGAAAGCTAGGACAGAAATCAAATTCACCAGTTGTCAATTCAACATATGTTTTAAGACTGGAAAATATGACTATGCTTTTTTTGTCTACCTCTTGATTTTAGGATTAATAAACCAAAGCATCTGTAGGTTATCATAGCCATTCAAACATAAATTCTGTTGATGGTGGACCATGAAAAACACAGATTGTTTTGGTGTGGACATTTATTCTGGAAAAAGCCAGGGAATAAATTCTGGGTTTCCCTCCAAAACAGGTGGAAGTTAGATGTTATTAAATAACTGAAATAAATGGAGATATTCTCTTGTAATTCTAGAATGAAAGACGGTTAAATGACAGTTCAGAAGTAAAAAGATTAAATAATGAAATCAGACAACTTCAAAAAGATTTATATAAAGAAGAAAGGAAACAAAGACAAGTAAGACTGCTATTGTTAAAAAATCTAAATTCGAGGGGGACTGTAGCAAACTTAATCTCATAACATGCTACTTGGCATATGCCTGCCTTCATTTGATGCAGAAAACCCCCGTACCATTTATAGAATTTCAAGCATCATTTTGTTTTTATACGTCGTCCGTCCACATTTTGTTTGTGGACACCCGGCCACAATTTCTATTTGATTTTGATAAAACTTGGAATATATAGGTCTATCTCCCAAAGGTCTTGGTTCCTTTCAATATTGTGATGTATCTGACGATAACTTCATGGATTATGGCCCCTGATTTTACGAAAACTCAAATTATGACCTCTGATTGTACAAAAAATCAATTTATTGGCTTGTGGTCCCTGTAGAAGTCAAATTATTACCTGTTGAATATATTACTGTTACATCCTAACGATGATTGATTTTGAATTATGGACCAAATGGCTGTCCCTTGTATATGGTGGTATATTAGTGCCAAAATTCTAACATGCTATTGTCTAATTTCTCACTTCTGTTCATGTAATTTCTAACCGCCATTCATGTAACTTCTTACTTCCATTGTTTCTAATTTAAGATAATGTATAACCCAACTTCTTTATTTGTTCAGTGTAAATTTCAATTCTGTTCCAACTTGTTTCTATAGTATTATTTAAACAAAAATTGTCTTCTTAATAGATGCTTTACATATGTTTAACATCAACATCAACGAATTTAGAATTTATACTTTTCTGCCTAGCAACCATCATTATGAAGACGGTCACCACTGCGTGCTCAATAGGGTGATTGCTCACCTGATCGGGACCATTATTTGGTATAAACTACCCATTCTTTGTTTGGTTGAAGGTTGGAAGGCATGCTGAGAGACACAGGGGGAGAGAGAGAGAGAGAGGGAGAGGAGAGGGAGAGGAGAGGAGAGGAGAGGAGAGGAGAGGAGAGGAGAGGAGAGGAGAGGAGAGGAGAGGAGAGGAGAGAGAGAGAGAGAGAGAGAGAGAGAGAGAGAGAGAGAGAGAGAGAGAGAGAGAGAGAGAGAGAGAGAGAGAGAGAGAGAGAGAGGTCACTTAGTATTAAACTCAGTATCTGTGTAGGCCTATCCATAACATTTATACCCTGTGTTAATATAGACCAACTGCATATTAATATTAATTATTGGCTCAACCGTAAAAAAATATCAAATAAAATTCTCCAAATTCCGTTTAACTTATATTTGAAAAAGGAAATGAAAGAGGGTTTAACACCCAACTGTTCTGCTCCGAACCGGGCTAATGGAGACGGACATACACCATACAGTGTGCTTTAGGGAAATATTGTCCGGAGAGCGGATCTACAAGAACGACAAGACACTGATAAGGGGGAACCACGCCAGAAAATCGTGATGAACTTTTTTCAACCAATGCAGGAATCGAAATTCCCGACCCACAGCCTAGCGAGCCTGCGTCTTACCCACTTAGCAACGGTATTCGAAATAGTATTTGCAAACCATACATTTATATCACGTTCAATGTTGTTTAGAGGGTATGATGACCGAATGGTTAGCATGTGCATGCTGTAACATAAGGTCTGTCATTGAATAAACTGGCGTGGTTTCGATTTAACGTTTTTACGTGACATGGAGTAGGGACGCCTTTCCAACCTCTTTGGTTTTCTCCGGGTCCTCCGGTTTCCTCCCACTGCTAAACACTCCTACGCGCATGCGAGTTTTTGAAATACAATTGAACGGTGTTAATACCGAAATGACCTGGTTGGTGTCGATTGGATATTAAACCCCATGTCCCCATTTCTCTCTCCCGATGTTGTTTTCAATTTTAACATTCAGGCAAGCCACTCAATCTGACGAAGAGCGAGTCGTTTGTATCAATAGAATGGTCCCGATCAGGTGCTCAATTGCCAAACTGAGCATATGGTGGCGACACCAAACGACATCATAATGATGGTTGCCAGGTACAAGTATCATAATTCTAAATTTGTTTGCCGTTCATGCTTAAAATACATAAAATGGCCCTGAAAATTTCTCTATGTGAGCAGTCCATGGTTATTTTATCCACTTTAAGGCAAATTCACATCAATCCGACTAAAATTAATTCAGCTATCTTCATTCAAAGTCGTAAAAATAGACCTCCTGTGAAAACGACTTTGCCAATTATTGAAAACACTCTTAATCCCCTCAGACGCCAGTGACGTCACAGTGACTGAATGCCTATTCACTAATTACCTATATATACAGCTGGCGTGTGTATTCATTAACGCCTGACTGATTCCTTAATCCCCCTAATCAAATAAAACAATTGACTACAGAATAATTTGTTTTATAATTCATTTTAATTTAAGATCCAATTTAGAATTTGTTTCATAATGTACGGTCTTTCTGTTTTCTCACGACAGCGATTTTAATAAACTCTACCATCGTGTACTGTCTAAACGATTCGAGATACATTTTGACAGAAGTTTATTGTTCGAATTTAGAATCTGTTTCATTATGTACGGTCGTTCTGTTTACTCACAGCAGTGATTTTAATACAATCTACCATCGTGTGCAGTCCAAACGATTCGAGATACATTTTCGTCAGAAGAGTATCATCGTTCTAATTTAGAATTTGTTTCATAATGTACGGTCGTTCATTTTCTCATGGCAGAGATGTCATACACTCCCAACTTTTCGAGATACATTTTCGTCAGAAGAGTATTGTGGTTCGAATTTCCCTGAGTAAAAGAGTATAGGAGTTAAAAGATGTGGTCACGCAAAATATATCATAAACGCCAAACATGATTGAAACGCGATTTGTAAATGACGATCCGTTATCGACGTACAGCACCTTTCTTTCTGCTTGCGAATTTGACTTTATTACTCTGAAATAGATTGCAAAAATGAAATACGAAAAAATATCTCAATATACGTTAGAATTAACAGATTGAAAAGGGTTACCTAACTATCTATGTGCATCGCAAGTGTAGTGTTGTTAATACCTGTCATTAATCAATCAGACTAAATTTGAACAGTGATTGGGTCATAAAGTAATTTAGAATGCGGATTAGGTAATTATCTTTTTCTTTGCTTACCGATGTTTTTGTAATAAAGTAGCCTCGTATTATTTGTTGATTGATGTTTAAACAACATCTAAATATAAATCATTCGATGGATATACGTTTGTGATAAGATAAGGTGATAATGTCTAACATCATTTAACTTTTTTTTATAAAGAATACAAGTATTTAACAATTAAATTGACAGTTTAATCACTCACCAAACGGCACCAGGAACTCCACATTTGATCAGGTGTATTTGATATTCATTATTACAAATTTATCTGGCCGGTGTAACAAAAAATGATAATTACGAACCCTTCTAAATTAGAACCACAATACTGACGAAAATGTATCTCGAATCGTTTGGACTGCACACAATGGTAGATTGTATTAAAACCGCTGCCGTCAGAAAACAGAACGGCTGTACATAATGAAACAAATTTTAAAATTGATCTTGAATTAAAATGTATTACAAAAGAAATGATTCCGTAGTCAATTGTTTTATTTAATTAGGGGGGGTTAAGGAATCAGTCAGGCGTTAATAAATACACACGCCGGGTGTGTATAGGTAATTAAGCAATCGTTCGTAAAATGTTCACTGCATATCACTGTTGTGACTGTAGGTTGCCAATCAGGATTTGAATTCTTTACAAACGCATTCCACTCTTTCCGTACGATTTCATTCATGGGAAATTTATGAAACGCCGGTACATTATTCCCCTTTCCCTTGCTGGAATTTCCACAACTCTCAATAAGACAACGGTAATATGGCATCTTGAAATACACTCGGACGAGAAAGGTCGGCTTTTGAAAATGCTTTGACTGATATAGTGATATATAGCTTACATGTAAATAATTACGCGTTAATGATTACGGCAGTCAAATGTTTATTGGACCGACAAATACACACATATCAACTGGCTGTGTGTATATACCGTGATATATTGCACGGTGATATATTGTATAGATGATGTGTATGTATACTATGTGTAGTGCCTGTGACGTCACCAGCCAATCAACTGGATTAATGTTGTAATTGAAAATTTGAGAACCTTTTTTGGCCGTCGGATACTAAAACGTAAATATCTGAATTAATTTTAATCATATTAGTTTGATCTTGCCGTAAAATGGATTTTGTAACTATTGAGTACCCGTACGTAAAAATTTTCTGAATCATTTGATGTGTTCTTTAACATGTAATACCACAATGAAGTAGACATGTTTCGCCTCAATAATAGAAATAAGATGAAACAGAATTGATATTTAGACTGAACAAATAAAGAAGTTGAATTATACATTGTCTTAATTTAGAAATTACATGAATGGAAGTTAAAAGTTACATGAATGGAGGTTAGAAATTACATGAATAGAAGTAAGAAATTATACCACAAAGATCTTGGTTCCTTTTGATATCCGAAAAATATTGGATCGCAACTTCCCGAATTATGACCTCTGATTGTATGAAAAATCAATTTATTGGCATGTGGTCCCTGTAGAAGTCAAATTATTACCTGTTGAATATATTACTGTTACATCCTAACCGGAAATATTGTAACTTTGAAAACCAGAAGTATCATTATAATGCAGCTTCGAATCACCAGAATGCTATTCCCTTTAAATATTAAAAATGATAAACCTTTCTGTACATTCAAAATTTTATTACATTAACTTTTATTCCATTTAACATGCAAAGGCATTTTGAATAAGTCAAGTCTGTCATTAATTTATCTTTTTTGTCGTATTCAGTTGATCGCACACTTGTCTTTGCTATCCTGTGTTTATTGATAATCTGTCGTTGTATGTCAAGGTCGTCGTCACACTGTTTGGAGATATCCGTAGGGTGAACAAACTTAAGTTATTCTGGTTCAGTCGGCATGTGAAATGAATGTTTCTAACAGGTGTTAGGAATATTTTTATGACTGACCTACGATAGCAAGTTTTAATCTCACCGATAATTGATTAGTGTTTGCTTGTTAATCTTTTGTGGCTTCACACCCATCGAGTTTTAATCTCACTGATAATTGATTAGTGACCGCTTGTTTCACACACACTGAGTACAGATTACCCAGAAATTTTTTCAGATTTTGATGTAACTTAATATATATGTTTATGTCCCAAAGATCACAGTTCCTTTTGCTATTTGTGCATATCAGACCATAACTTCTTGGCCCCTGATTGTACGAGAAATCACGTTTTTAGCTTTTGAACTCTCGAGAGGTCACAATTTTTATCCGATTTTGAAGACTGTTTACATATATACTTGTTACACCATAATGGTGGTTAATTGCATAAAGATCAGACCGAAACTGTTAAACAAAATGTAATACCAAGGTTGTGGACCCTCTAGAGGTCACAATTTTCATCTGATTTTGATAAAACTAAAAATATGTTTATATCCCTAAGATCTAGGTTCCTGTAGATATTCATGCATATCGTACCATAACTACTTGGATTTTGGCCCCTGATTGTACGAAAAGTCGCTTTTTGTTTCGGGTTTGTTCTCTGTCCATCCCTTGCAAAATGTGGGCGTATCTTGCATGGCAACCACTTGTTGATTTTGTTAAATGAATTTCATTTTTACACAGGTGCAAGTCAGTGGTTGTACATTATTATAATGAAACTCCAGTTTTTATTTTATTTATTCAGAATATATCTGCATCAGGCAAAATACGTGAGTCTTGCTCTGAGAGTAGTGAGAAAAGTTCCTTGTATTCTGATGAAAAAGAATTATATGAAGAACTACAGAGAGAATTGATGGAGCTAAAGAGATTTATGAGAAATAAGATGCAAGAGGATGAAAAACATGTAAGAATAATCAATTTCACTCTAAATTGAAACTGTAATTCAAAATGAAATATTCTGTGAGGATTGTAACTTGTAAATTGAAACTGTAATTCTAAATGAAATATTCTTTGAGAATTGTAACTTATTTTGAATTTTAACTTAAAAGATTTTTTTTATGATCAAATAACTAAATGTTCTATTCTTTATGCATACTCAATTTATATTGATGGTTTTGTCACCCTGTATGTCTGAAATGTTGGTGGACCCTCCAATTTTTGTCTGATTCAGATTGCAAAATGAAGGCGTATCTTGCACACACAGCAAACATTTTTTTAATTGTCTTGTATTAAAATTATGCTTTATAGCTAGCTGATATGGAGACGGAGGCTGCAAAATGGAGGTTTGAGGTACATGATAAAGAAAAAGAATTTAAAGCAGAAATGGAGAGACAAAGACAAGAAGCTGACTTAATATGGGCATGTATACTTTTTTATGCTTTACATTGTTATCGTTAAGATATTTAAAACAAAAAAATGAATCTATATGTATTGATCAGGGATGGGATTTTACCCGTATATTCCGGACCTGTCCGAAACTATTTTCCAACCGCCCAAAATTGTCTGACTGGGATAATGCCCAATCGGACATCAAGACATGGTGAATAATATTCAAATTTCCAAAATTAATATAGTTTACTGACTGTATGACTACCACTCAACTCGATTATCGTTGATAACACGCTGGATTGATTAGGTAATTAACTGATCAACGTATTTATCATGTTATACCACCAAGAACCTGCCTTGATTAACTAGTTAATCTGCCTTAATCCTTCATCGGACAATTCATCAATCCAATTGTTTCTCCTTTGTCGGGATATGTATCAATACAGTAAGAGTGATTATAAATTTACTCTACATGATTGACCATGGTTTTCCCATTGTCAGATTTTTAATCTCCTTGATGTCGGCTGACAGCACATAGAAATTAGTCATATATGTCACATGTCCTATTTTTACATAACACCCCAAATCAATATGTATACGATAACTCGTCTGCGAAATCACTTTGGTGGAAGAGAATATTAGATAAAGCTATTTCACACACACATATATCCGTTTCTAATCGCACCTTGTTATAGCACTCGTTGAATTATGTTACTCTACATCTAGCGTCGGTTGTATGATGCTAAATCATGCAGCACCTGTTTACTTATTAGGAAAACTTGCCGGTTTTATAAAGAAGCCATCAAAATTGCGTCGTTCGAAGAGTGTTTAGAATTTTCAGAGCAAAGTTGTCCTTGTTTGAAAGAAAGACAGCTTCAGAAATATTTGTATGAAAAATCTGGAATCTGCCGAGGTTTGCCGAGTGGTGGTTATAGTATAAATTTCGCGAGACTATGAAATAAATATGTGACAAATTTCACACGTCTGATTTCGAAGAAAAGATTCTGTTTTGATGGCATATTCTCTGATTTATGATCATATTTTGAATGGGGTTTTATATTTTTAAATAAAGAAATTAGTACGCAAGCAATGTTGACGAATAGGTCGGTTGAAATATTTATTGTTATAGACTGTAGCACGTGTCAGACTGAAATGTGATTATTTTGCAGATGGTGTCACTCACTCGTTGTGGTATAGCGACGTTTACTGCCAAATAAATTTCGGGATATTCATTTTTTATCTTCCGTATACAGTATATGTCGAAAAGGAGTATAAGACTTCTGCTGAAACATGTATCGACTTATGACCCGTAAAATGCCGTAATTTTGTCGAAATTTTATACAGAACGGATCGGCAGTAGTCGGCAAGTTTTTGTTCTATCGTATTACGACATCACATGATTTTGTAGGAATATTATTGACATAAAATTTGAATACCATATGGGAATTAAATATGAAAAATAATGAGGTGCTTTTTTTATTTATCACGTACGAATTTGAATATTTTGTTGACACATGATTTTTGGGTGTGGTCTAAAAACTGCCGTCTTAAATAATGATAAGAGTTATGTCCCTTTATTTTCGGTAAAAATGTCTGACAAGAAAAATTTTGAAATCCCATCACTGATATTGATATATAAATAAACTAACCTTATGATATAATCTGGGCTAGTGATGGTGCAAGAGGCACGATATTGATAAAAGATTTCCGTATAAGGCTACTACTTGGTGTAACTCTACCATAATAAATGATGCTAAAAATTTGTATTTTATAGGAAAAACAAGAAGCAAGAATTCAAGTCATAGGAGACGATTTGAAAAATGCTGAAAGAGAGGCTGATCTTTTACAGAAGATACTGGATGCCAAAGATCAACATCTACAAAATGAAACACAAGAAGTGGATCTCTTTAATAAAGTTTCCAGTAAATATATATTCTTATTGCCAAATTGACTATATAATTTTATGATTTTACTAATTAAGAACAGTTATGAAAGTTTTCTTTTTAATATTTAATAAATGTTAAATAATCTATAAAACAATTCTTTTGACACTCATCTATATGTAAACCATTCCATTACACTTTTTTATACTTACTGATAAAAAAAATAAAACAATATTGTATTATCTTCTATTCAGCTAAACAAGAAGAAGAATTGGCTCGTCTTTATGATATATTAGAAAGTCAAAGAAGTGAGATTGAAAAATTAAATGCATTGTTAGATGAATTAGCTCACAATGGTCCAGCTAAAGGTATGTAAAGAGAATCTTGAGATCAGTCATCAGTTCCTCTAAATAAAGTATACGACAAATATTTTCTTTCAATGGCATTTAGTAATTAATTGATCTGGAGTATACAGGTCACAATTCTATGGAATGCAATTACTGCTTATAACTGAGCCACGTTTCTACTAGGCTTCTCTAGTCATTATCAATTATCAAGCAATGATAAAATATGAAAATATTGCAAGGCAATCATATGTACACAACAATGCCCCTTAATTTAATTATGGATTATAAAGTTTAATGCTAATAACAACATTCAATAAGACCAATTTATCTGAAATTAATATTTTCAAAGTTGAAAATATTGCAAATTTAATAGTTAAATTTCTGAAATAGGATATTGTTTAATTTTAAGTTTGAACATTTGAAATATTTTGTAACTAAAAAGTAAAAACATTTTTATTTGGCCAAATTGAAATGTGGTTGTATATTTTGTCATTACCCCATTCCATGTGGAAACACTAGAGGTTAAAGATAATATCTGATTGATTTATACAGTGTTTAAGGTCATGAGATGAAGAATCCTATTGATTTTCAATGTTTTCCAATAATTACTGTCAGTAACTCTTGATCACTCTGAAAAATCTTATGGACGTGTTAGGGGCCAAAGTTGTCATCCGATTGACCCTTAATTTTTATACTCATTGTTTGAAAGGTCATGAGACGTCAAATCCTATATATCTAAAAATAGTTTTCCAGGCATTGAAACATATGCCTATAGTATGGGGATCAACAAGGGTTGTCGGCATGGATTTCGCTTCAAAATTTTCAATGTCGGTCATTTTTGATAATTCATATGTTTTTTTAAGTTATGACCCTTGAAAAATCTTGTAGAGAACAAAATTGTCATTTGATTGACTTTAAATATATACCGAGTTTAAGATCTTGAGACAAAGAGTCCTATTAATTTTCATGGATTTCAGATAACTTCCAACAGCTAAATTCATGATAATAAATGTTTTGTATACTAAATATCATACTCTTCATAGTGGTTCGTTTGATTAGACCTAATCGCACTAAAGCATTGAAAGCAAATTTCTGTTCCAAATTATGATTGGTCAATAGTGCGATTAACAACCAATGCCTAACTGCATAGCAATGTCATTCGGTAATAAACAGAGCTCCACATTGTTTACATAACGTTACGTCATCACTCTCTTGAATTATTTACGCATGATTAACCAGTGCATGGCAGAATATTGCAGAAAAACTAATTGGAAAGAAACAATGTACTTTCACCGTTTTTAATACCTTAAATCACTGTCCAAAGTTTTAGGGAAGACCCCAGATTAAATGAAGGGCTGTATGTTGCTGTACTTAGGATAGGTTTAATTAAAGTAGAAGAAAGTCACACTCCCTCAAAAGCTCAAGTATCATAAGTCAATCCAGCAATGGATTTCTCGAGCCATTGCTTCAGGAATATGACTAAACATTAGCATGGGGCAGAACTAAAAGCCAAATTCTTAATCAAATTTTTAGTGTATTATAAATACAGACAATAGAAAAAATATGAATTATCAAAAATGACGGACAGTGAAGATTTTGAAGCGAAATCCCTGCCGACAACCATTGTTCACTTGTTGATCTCGATGCTATAGGCATATGTTTCAATGCCTGGCAACCTATTTTTAGATATATAGCTGGTTAATATTTTGTGCATATATTTTGGATTGAATCAGGTATTAATTTCATGTATATATTTCAAATATAAAGGTAAATAAAGTAAAGGGAATGAAATGAAATGGGGTTTAACGTCCTACTGTTATGCTCCTGACCGCGCTAATGAAGACGGACATACGCCATACAGTGTGCTATGAGGCGAATTTTGCCTGGGCAGTGGCGCAATGGCCTACTCTATATCAAATTCCAACTCTAGCAAAATATTCTGGCAAATTATAGTCACGATAGCAACCTCTATTCAAAACCTTTTTTGAATCTTGAGCGTACTTGTTTTATATATATTTCAATTTTTTCAGTTGGACCCGGTTTTGATGACAGATTATGGCAAGTCAGGCAACAGGTTAACGATTTAAAGGAAACTCTGGCAATGCAATCAGCATACATACAGAACATGGAAAAAACTGAACATGTGGAATCTGGCATCCAGACAGATTATATCCCGCAAAATTCTGGAGTATCAGTAAGCACTTACATATACATCACCAGCAGAACTGAGACTCGGATTTTAAAAAATAATGAACCTACATATTTAAAAAGAATTTACATAGAATATTGAGTCCTATTGATATAAAATTTAATTTTTTTATAATTTTGATGAAAGGGTGTTTGGTGTTGAATTTTTGATGCATTTCTTGAGTCTGACAAAAAAATAAAATTAGTTTGATATTTGTTTCGCAATAAATCTAATATTCTTTTTTTTTTTGTAACTATTCATAGGTATTTTGGATACCCTACCAGGATGCTTTTGTGAAATAATTGAATATATTGTATTTTTTTAAGTTACCAAAGTACAGTAACCAGACATCAAGACCCCAGGAGGAGAATCTGATAATCGATAATATACCAGGTGCAACATCGTCTCCGAAACACATTCCACGTATTTCTATGTCACAGCCAATTTCTGATAATCAAACTTATTTACAATCTAATTCCCTTATACCACCTAAACAAATTGTATCTTCTTACAAACCTTCTTGTGCTGAACCTATGTCTCATCAACCAGTTTCTACTACAAGACATCGCTCACATCAAAAGGATATATATTCCCCTTTACATGAGCCACAATCGAATTCACCTTTAAATGGGCCACAATCAAATCATTCTCATGCTCAGCCATTGCTACACCAACCAGTCTCATCTACTAGACATCATCCCCATCAAAATCATGTCCATCAATCTGTATTTGAGCCCCAATCAAACTTAGATGACCCTGATTATACTAGTAAGAGATCACCACTGAGACCTAGTCAAGAAACAGTGTTACCCTCACAAGAAATAAAAAGCTCGCCAAACCGGGAATTACTCGTAAACCCTCTACCACAACAGGCAATTAATAATGGGTTTATTAAACCAAATAAAGGCAGATCTATCAGAAAATTGAATTTTCCACTGGAGAAATCTGCTTCAACACCAATATTTAAGGTAATCAGGTTTCTTCTTATGTGTTGGGGTGAGTAATGGTATAGTGTTATATCACATGCTCGTGAAGTCACAAGGTGTCTCATTGAGTCAAGTAGCTTGGTTTCAATTCTCCACTTGAACATGAACAGGAGTAGGGTCACATGTCCAACCTTGTGGGTTTTCTCCAGGTCCTCTGGTTTCTTTCCACTGCTAAAGACCCCTACACCCCAATGAATATTGTTAGTTCTGAAATTACCTAGTTTGTGTCAAGTGAAGAGTGGACATTGAATCCCATTTCTTTCTCTCTTATGTGAGTTTATGTTCAATTCACTGTAATCCATCCTTCCAATGTGAAAGTCCAAATATATTGCAGGGTATTAACTTGTAATCAGCTTATTCAGAAATTCCTTTAGTTATTAAATTGTTGTAAGAGAAATCTTAGGTCATGTCATCCAATCTTCAGGTTGCCTTTGAATCAAGATAATGAATTGTGGAGTTATTGTCTCAGACACATTAATGGCCAATGGGTTTTGTTAAATGTATCTTTAAAAATATTTAAGTAATTATTTTGCTTTATTTAGAGTGGTCATGAATATCCAGTGGAACAAAAAAGAGAAGAAGAAACTAGAGAACCAGCAATAAAACTAATGAATGGTAAACAGCCTGTTATGATATGAAATCTGTATTTCACTCAGCCATTACTGAATTCAACCCAATTAGAGCCATTGTGCTCCTAAATATAGTTACCGGTACCCTGATAGTTTCAATATATTTTTGAATCGGTGTTAAAAAAATTAAAGGTGTGCAATAGAATATTAGATACCATACATCTATTATATATATATGCATTTTTTTATTAGATAATTTTTCTCTTCTTATTATAGGTGAAGATCATGAGAACGAGCCACTTCAGTACCACAGCCAACCAAATCTTTCTACACAGTCTGCCTTTGAACGTGTTTATAGACCAGCACCATATAATCCTATACAGAATGTACTATCACCTGGGGTAGAAACAAGTCATATGATACCGCCTCCACCACCACAGTTTATTCCACACACCCCATACTATCTTTCTCAACCATCTGCTAAAACTCTTCCTGGAAATCAAGAAAATATTGCTACTAATGATGACTATAGGCAATATGTTTCACCTTCTTCAGCTGGCTACCCTAAAAATCAGCCCATACAGTCACCACATCATTATGGATATCAGGTTCCTCGACCTCAAAACTATGTTTTACAACAAAGATCCCGACAAACAAATGCTTTTCATCCTATACCAAATGATCAACCATTAAATGAAAATTATAATCCTGAAATACCCTATCCACACTATGTATCTGATAAAGTATATTATAGTCCTCAAGGTGATAATACTGTGTATGTCAGGCATAAGAATAGTGGTAGAAGAATAAAGAAAGATCATTATACAGAAGAGTTAAGACCATTAGCTAGTGGTACACCTATAAAACATGGTCGACCCCATATTGTATATGAAGAAAGTTGGACAAATCCACCTAGTCCTATTCGTAAGTTTATTCATTTTGTACATTTATTTTATGTTCAAGCCCCCATGGAACTAACTACCTCAAACTAATAGAACCTGTTCATAGTTGGTGTTATTCATGAAAACATTGAAAACGCACATATTCTCTGAGCCTTTTTGTTGGTAATACATCATTCCTTTTCATATAATATGCAACAGTGAATTTTCAAATTATTTCTTGTTGATTGGTAATGATAGTTTATTCTTAGATAAATTTATAAGATATTAAGTTGATTTCAATGTTTACTTGTATGTTTTATTTGTTTTAAAGTTTATTTATCTTATTTGTAAATTTGATTTTCTGTACCATGATGTGAGCACTTTTGTCAGTCAGTGTATGTTGAATTCACTGTAATCCTTCCTTCCAATGCGAATGTCCAATTCACTTATATATGTCAGTGGATTAACATGTAATCTTTTATGTTATCCGCTATAAAAATGTATCCTAATTATAATGATAATAGGATACTAATGATGATATTGTAGAATGATTGAGTAAAACACAATTTTTGAGGAATGTGAACTTATAAAGTCAAAAAGTACATTATATTTCGGATTTTCAATATTCCTTTGTTTCCCCATTTGAAAGCTCTTTATATAATGCAGTCTTTTAATAATATATATTCAGTCAAGAAACACTGAAGCTAACAGGATGGAGGGTCTAACAAGGACAGCTGTATAGTTGTTCGGATAGGACGGGAAACCCAGACCCTGTGTCCACATTGCCGTGCACGTAAAAGATCCCTTGGCAGTTGGAATTGGATATAAGAGGAGGCCGTAGCACTGCTGCCCGGGCAAAATTTCCCTCATAGCACACTGAATGGTATATGCACGTCTTTATTTACCCCAGAACCATAGTACGTAAAACCCCATTTCATTTCTTATGTAATTGATGTCTGATCTGCCATTTGTAAAGAAAGATATATACTAGTACTATGGCAGATAGATATTATTGGTAGTAATATTTTTTACAGGTAAAGTAAGAGATACTCGGCCCCGTGATGACGTTATCACTACAAGTTATGATGATGAGGATTATCTCTTCTGTAATGTATCAGAACATCATGAACTAGTAAGTTTATTAAATTTTGCAACAATACTTAAAAGGAAAAACAAAGCAACATTTGTCAAGATTATTTAAATATTTACGTCCAGACTTATTGGGCTGTTTATAATTTCAGTTTGCCAAGAAAACATGATTTTAGTCTTTCATTAGCCAAAAATCCCTTTTTATAACTACATGCCTACACTTTGCTATTGTAATCACTGCTTCCGTCCATCCACACTGTCTTGTCAGTGTAGCACCTCTTCATGTGAATGTCCGTCCATCCACAATTTGTTAGTGGCCACAATTGGTCATAATTTTCTGTGATTTTGACGAAATCAATTACTTTGTCGTTTATTATTATGCCACTTTGTATATTGGCATCAATCTTTTCCGGAATTTTTTGTGATCACAAAACAGTCTTTTTTACCAAATCTTTTGTAAATGTATATTGTTAGCATGTGCATTATTCAAAATAGTGAAACAAAGAGTCCTAATAAATTTCAACAATTTGCTTACCGGTATATTACATTGAAAATTATGACCACTGTTTCACGATGTATCAGCTCATCCAATCAGTCTGCTTGCAAATTGCAATTGATAATCATTATTAGAATTAGTGACACAGAGAAGCCTGTAGAATGTAAACAATTTCTGTAAGTTACTTCCAAAAATATGGCCATTGATTCATTTTGTGGAATCTTATAACAAAAGATCTGTTTGCAATTGATAATTATTATTCAAATTACTAAAACAAATCTAGAGAAGCCTATTATTATTTAATTTCAACACTTTCCATTAATTACTTTTAGGCCTTTCTAAAATTTATGAACATTCTATCGACAGTGTTAAGATCTGATCAGGTTGAAATATGTGTACATTGTTCAGGCCAGTGAAATAGTCATTCATAATTTTTTTACTTACTTTGGATAAAAAAAAAACATTGCTCCTGGTACTGTTATATATCATTTACTGGTGGGTGTAAATTAAGATAGATGGCTAGCCGCTAGATGTTGGCAATGCTTTCTGTTTGAATTGGATAGTAAGATTAAATACTACATTTAATAAATCACAATTTTTGATGAAACTTACATGTTTTTATATCACAGAGATCTTGGTTGCTTTCGATACTGGCATATATTGGACCATACCTTCATAGATTATGGCCTCTGATAGTACGAAAAATCATGTTTTTAGCTTGTGGACCCTAGAGGTCACAATTTTTATTTGATTTTAAAAACTGTTCAAATATATCACAGTTATTCGATAATTACACTTGAGTTTGAATTTTGTGAAAATCGAACCAAGACTGTCTGACGAAATAACCCCCCCCCCCCCCTCTATGCAAATAGTATAACAATCGTATAATACTAAAGTTGAGGACCTTCTAGTAGTTGTGATGGCCTAGTGGTCAAGAGTGCGATGCTTCAACCTCTAGCTGGCTGGTCACCTCTGGCAGCTGTGGTTTCGATCCCTGGTGTGAGCGTATGTGGCATGAAGATAGGGGGGCATTCTCAACCTCGTGGGTTTTCTCTGGACACTTCGGTTTCCTCCCACTGCATGAAAAACCTCTTGTCTGAGACAAACCTGCTGTGTGGGGATATTCAATACTTTGCGTGACTATCTTATTTTTAATATATGCAAAATATTCAAACTAACTTCATTCGTTTTAGGAGGACATTCAGCATGACCTTGAAAATAGAATAATGTCCCTGAAAAAGAGGATAAAAAGTTTAAAAAATGAGGTAAAAATAAACCTTCAATATGTCAATTTCATTAGGTGACTTTAATAACACTTAAAAATCAAATATCCCCTACTTTTTTTGAATGTATATTTACGACATAATACCTTATCCAAGTTTCCAAATTGATCTTATAAATCAATTTCTAAATTACTCAATCTATTTGATTTTTTAAATTGATAATTAGCACATTTATAACACTTTGACTTCCACCCCGCCAAAATGCATACTCAAATAAAGCTTTACACTAAAACATTAGAAAAAGATTATTTCATTATTGATCCAATTTATTGAAATAGATGTCAACATTATACCCTATTTACTCACAATACTTTTACATGTTAGGAAGTTGGGAATACTAATCCTAGGGTGGTATTCAATGGCTTGGACACATATTACTTTTGTCCAAATATCACTTTCAGAATTATGTTGAACTGTTATGACGTCACCACATAGGCAACTGCAATTTTTATACGCCCACATTTTTATGTGGACGTATATTGTCGTCGCCCCTGTCCGTCCGTCCACATTTTTTTTGTGAACAGTCTACAGGTCACAATTTTTATCCGATTTCAATTAAACTTAAAATATAGGTTTATCACCATAAGATCTCGGTTCCTTTCGATATTGGCATGTATCGGACTGTAACTTCATGGGTTATGGCCCCTGATTGTACGAAAAATCACGTTTTTTAGCTTGTGAACAGCGTAGAGGTCACAATTTTGAACCGATTTGGATGAAACTTGACATGTATGTTTATAACCCAAAGATCTTGGTTCCTTTCGATATTTGCGTCCATCGGATCGTAACTTCCTGAATTATGTCCCCTGATTGTCCGAAAAATCGCCCTTTTTAACTTGTGGTCCCTCTGGAGGTCACAATTGTTATCCGATTTAAAAAACCGTTTTATTATATCACCGTTGCATGGTTATGAAGGTTGGCTTCGAATTTCGTGAAAATCGGACCAAAATTGACGGACAAAATGGCCGCCGTTTGTACGCGAATAGTGTGAAAATATGTTATATCAAGGTTGTGGACCTTATAGAGGTCACAATTTTGAACCGATTTTGATGAAACTTGACATGTATGTTTATAACCCAAAGATCTTGGTTCCTTTCGATATTTGCGCCCATCGGATCGTAACTTCCTGAATTATGGCCCCTGATTGTCTGAAAAATTGCCCTTTTTAGCTTGTGGTCCCTCTGGAGTTCAAAATTGTTATCGGATTTAAAAAAACGTTTGATTATATCACCGTTCCATGGTTATGAAGATTGAGTTCGAATTTCGTGAAAATCGGACCAAAATTGACGGACAAAATGGCCGCCGTTTGTAAGCGAATAGTGTGAAAATATGTTATATCAATGTTGTGGACCTTATAGAGGTCACAGTTTTGAACCAATTTTGATGAAACTTGACATGTATGTTTATAACCCAAAGATCTTGGTTCCTTTCGATATTTGCGCCCATCGGATCGTAACTTCCTGAATTATGGCCCCTGATTGTCCGAAAAATTGCCCTTTTTAGCTTGTGGTCCCTCTGGAGGTCAAAATTGTTATCGGATTTCAAAAAACGTTTGATTACATCACCGTTCCATGGTTATGAAGGTTGAGTTCGAATTTCATGAAAATCGGACCAAAATTGACGGACAAAATGGCCGCCGTTTGTAAGCGAATAGTGTGAAAATATGTTATATCAATGTTGTGGACCTTATAGAGGTCACAGTTTTGAACCAATTTTGATGAAACTTGACATGTATGTTTATAACCCAAAGATCTTGGTTCCTTTCGATATTTGCACCCATCGAATCGTAACTTCCTGAATTATGGCCCCTGATTGTCCGAAAAATTGCCCTTTTTAGCTTGTGGTCCCTCTGGAGGTCAAAATTGTTAACGGATTTAAAAAAACGTTTGATTACATCACCGTTCCATGGTAATGAAGGTTGAGTTCGAATTTCATGAAAATCGGACCAAAATTGACGGACAAAATGGCCGCCGTTTGTATGCGAATAGTGTGAAAATATGTTATTTTAAGGTTGTGGAGGTCACAATTATTATCTGATTTAAAAAAAAACGTTTGATTATAAAAACCAAACAAATTCTAATGATTTTCTGATAATTCCTTAATATGCGACAACTCTTGTTGACTGCCCGGACGATTTGGCTGCTGTGTGGGCGTATGTTTCATTGCCTGGCAACCTATTTTTGTAAAAAATAAAGAAAAAAAGAGAGGAACCTATGATGAATTTTAATGTTATTGGTGATATTTTTATTTTGATAATCTGGATAGTACAGTGTATCTTGAGATATGCATGTAGTTATAGAATAAAAAAAGAACTCAATGACCATTAAATACTCCTAGGGTTATTCAATGGTTCCCTTGAGTGTATCCATGTCGCATTCTACGCGCTATCTGGGGAATACATGTACTTGCGCAGAGATACACTCTTTTGAACTATTGAATAAGTCGGGCAGTGTCCAATGGTTTTTTTTTTGTATTTATATATTGAACATTATGTATTGTTTATAGGATTTGAAAGAAAGGCAGTATTTTGAGGAAGATTATCATCTTATTCTTAGATTACGGAGAGCGTTAGAGAAACGAAGAGATGAACTCATAGATCTGGACCAGGCTATTGGGAAGAAAAGACAAAACTTGAAAGAGATATGTAGAGAAGAAAGTCAATTGAAAGAAGATAGTGTATCTGCTAAAATAGAGCTGCAATCTCTGAAAAAGAATAATGATAGAATGTAAGTGGATATTTGGTGGTTTAATATTGAATGGTCTCCATCGAAGGCTGCCAGTTGTGTCAACTAATAAAATCTCAACCAATCACCATAGTTTAAATGGTTGATTACATTACGCTTCTGTGCGCACCACATGAGTTTTCAAATCTCCCCAAATCCCTAATGCAAATGTGTCACTCATAGGCCTTGAAATTGTTGATAAAAATCTCACAGTCGCAAGCGACAGGTAGCTTTTCTTCTTACCTGTTGCTTTGGTAACTCTCAATTATCGAAGACCAATCACGTGACACATTATCAATAGGTACCCAAAACCTTTTTATTTCTTCGACATCGGGAGGCCTAGAAAGTCTTGAAAGTCACCAAATGTGCTTTACCTCGGTGCCTCAAAGGTTGTATAATCTGTATCCATCTGAATTCCGCCAAGTATCATGGTACCAAACGTGCGTGCTAAATTGAATACTTCGCCGTTGAGGTGAATTTTTTCTCACATCCTGTCTAGCTACAAATTATGTTGAACTGTGAAATATTTTTCTGACCAAATTATTCGATTTTGTCAAATTTTATTAAAATATTAATTCTTCAGTGAAATTTCCACAAATAAGCCAACACACTTTTTTATTCTATACCGCAACTTAGTTTCAAGAGTAGAGAAATAAATTTACAGAATATTATTTCAGCCTCGCTAAGGAGGAGGAAAAAGCTACGTTGGATAGACTCATGGCCAAGAAGTCTCAAGTTTACCTACAAGAGGAAATTAAATGTTTGGAAAAAACTTTGATCAAACGTAAAAGTCAGCTATATGAAACACAACAGTTGTTGAAAGAATATCAAACTGATTTATTACAAGCTAAGGAAAAGGTATTGTGTTTTGTACATTTGGTAATATTTTATCACCAGTTGTATTTTTATACGCCCACATTTTCATGTGGACGTATATTGTCGTCGCCCCTGTTCGTTCGTCCGTCCGTCCGTCCGTCCACAATTGTTTGTGAACAGTCTTCAGGTCACAATTTTTATCCGATTTCAATGAAACTTAAAATATAGGTTTATCACCCTAAGATCTCGGTTCCTTTCGATATTGGCATGTATCGGACAGTAACTTCATGGGTTATGGCCCCTGATTGTTCGAAAAATCACGTTTTTTAGCTTGTGAACAGTGTAGAGGTCACAATTTTGAAACGATTTGGATGAAACTTGAAATGCATGTTTATAACCCAAAGATCTTGGTTCCTTGCAATATTTGCACCCATCGGATTGTAACTTCCTGAATTATGGCCCCTGATTGTCCGAAAAATTGCCCTTTTTAGCTTGGGGTCTCTCTGGAGGGCAAAATTGTTATCCGATTTAAAAAAACGTTTGATTATATCACCGTTACATGGTTATGAAGGTTGTGTTCGAATTTCGTGGAAATCGGTCCAAAATTGACGGACAAAATGGCTGCCGTTTGTACGCGAATAGTGTGAAAATATGTTATATCAAGGTTGTGGACCTTATAGAGGTCACAATTTTGAACCGATTTTGATGAAACTTGACATGTATGTTTATAACCCAAAGATCTTGGTTCCTTGCGATATATTTGCTCCCATCGGATCGTAACTTCCTGAATTATGGCCCCTGATTGTCCGAAAAATTCCCCTTTTTAGCTTGTGGTCCCTCTGGAGGTCAAAATTGTTATCGGATTTAAAAAACTGTTTGATTATATCACCGTTCCATGGTTATGAAGGTTGAGTTCGAATTTCGTGAAAATCGGACCAAAATTGACGGACAAAATGGACGCCGTTTGTACGCGAATAGTGTGAAAATATGTTATATCAAGGTTGTGGACCTTATAGAGGTCACAATTTTGAACCAATTTTGATAAAACTTGACATGTATGTTTATAACCCAAAGATCTTGGTTCCTTTCAATATTTGCGCCCATCGGATCGTAACTTCCTGAATTATGGCCCCTGATTGTCCCAAAAAAAGCCCTTTTTAGCTTGTGGTCCCTCTGGAGGTCAAAATTGTTATCCGATTTAAAAAAACGTTTGACTATATCACCGTTTCATGATAATGAAGAGAGAGTGTGTGTTTGTATCCGAATAGTGTGAAAATATGTTATATCAAGTTTGTGGACCCTATAGAGGTCACAATTTTTAATAGATTTTGATGAAACTTCACATGTATGTTTATAACCCAAAGATCTTGGTTCCTTTCGATATTTGCGCCCATCGGGTCATTACTTCCTGAATTATGTCCCCTGATTGTACGAAAAATCACCCTTTTTAGCTTGTGGTCCCTCTGGAGGTCACAATTATTATCTGATTTAAAAAAAAAAACGTTTTATTATAAAAACCAAACAAATTCTAATGATTTTCTGATAATTCCTTAATATGAGACAACTCTTGTTGACTGCCCGGACGATTTGGCTGCTGTGTGGGCGTATGTTTCGTTGCCTGGCAACCTATTTTATTATATTAAAAGTAACCACTCTTGATCTTTGGGTAAATATGCCCCAAGTAGCTAATCAGATACTGATATGATTTGATGAAAGTGTGTTATGTGATGATCACTGGCATACCTTGTACATTATAGACTGCCAGAATTAGGCCTGCGTCTTACGTTTGTGGCAGAAATGTACAAACTAAGCTTTCTTGGTTTTAAATGATAGATTACACCCAGTAGTGTTACAGAAAAAAAAAGCCCCATCAATTGGCCAAAGGGAAAAATTTTGAGAGGCCAAATCCAAAATGGCCGCTATAGTTTTGGCTTGTAATTCCAATTTCCTCTAAATTATTATAATATGATCGAGTTTGGTATCAAAATATACAGTTTCGGGATAACTGAATCCATTTCCATACATACTTTTGTGAAAGGTGTTACCGCTGAGTCAAAATTGGGAGGTATGCAAGATGGCGGTCAGTTCTGGCGGCAAAATTCAAGTTTTACATAAGGATCAAATTCGGTGTCCAAATGTACATTTTCGAGGTAGCTGTATCCATTTTTGTACACGTTTTCCAAGTATTATCAGTAAATTAATTACTTCATTTATATGAAAGACTAAACAGCTCTTTATTCAGTGTTCTTAATTCTTGGTTAATCATTCATAGTCCTCAATTCTTATTTCTTCATTTATTGTCATATTTTGACATTTGTATCCTAAAATTAATATTTGTTTCTAAAAATCAATGTTTGTTTTACATATCAAACATTTGTCATATCATATTTGTAAATTGTATCTTTATTTAATAATTTAATTGTATTTTAATACAAAGGTAAAATGCTTTTTAGAAAATCAAATATAGCATTTGCAATTCGTCAGAAACATACAATGAAATACAAATCTTGAACAACAAAGTTCCAAATACCATTGTCAAAAATCATTTCTTTGAATTATCTAACCTCAATATTATTACTACAGGGGGCACTAGTAGTAGGCTGTCAAACCTAAAACAGACTATTGAAATCAGACCTTGACCCAACCATTATATTTATAGATCATAAGCAACACAAAAGTAAAACATCTGATTTTTCTGTTTAGATAACACTTGTACAGCTTCAATAGTTTTAGTTCATTATGGACAGTGAATTGATATTTGAAATGAATTAAACGTCTGTTGATACATGAAAAACTGATTAAGATTATGCCGGTTCATAAAAATGGACCAAAAACTGACCCAGATAATTATAGACCAATATCAATACTACCATCGATTTCAAAGATACTTGAAAGACATATTCATCGTAATCTTTACGGTTATCTGAATACACATAATCTGATGAATACCTATCAATCCGGATTCAGAAATAAACATCCTTACCAATATGACTGAAAACTTTTATGAAGCCCTTAATAAAAATAATCTTATTGGTGTAATATTTTTCGATTTTAGAAAGGCTTTTGACCTTGTTAACCACAATATTCTCTAATGCAATTTGTACCATCGTTCAGTCAACATATTAATTTCATTAGTTCTTATTTACATGAACGATGCCAGAGTACATTTGCTAATGGGAAAACATCTACTTTTCAGCCTGTCACACACGGAATCCCGCAGGGCTCCATCCTAGGGCCTTTACTGCTTATTACTGAGCGACGTTTCGACTAGCCTTCTCTAGTGGTTATCAAGCAATGATAAAATCTAAAAAGAGACAAGTCAATATATATACATGTACACAACAATACTTTCTTAATGCTGACATCCCTGCATCGCATTAAGAAAGTAAGATTGAATTACTGCTTATTACTGAGCGATGTTTCGACGTGGCTTTTAGATTTTATCATTGCTTGATAACGACTAGAGAAGCCTAGTCGAAACGTCGCTCAGTAATAAGCAGAAATTGTATTCCATTACATATGAAAGCTTATTGTTTCTGTTAAGATTATTCCTATTATTATTTTTTTTTTTGTGTTTTATCCACAAATCAGATTTATCAGAATCTAACCATAGGATCTTTCTAAAACTTTTTTTGGAGCATTTTTAAAGGTCCTTTTCTCTTAAAGTCAACATCATATGCTTTGGGAACTTCTTCTACAAAGAGTTTTAACGATAGTCTTTTATATGAAACTATCGATCAGCAGTCCAAAATATCAGGAGTAGAAGAATAAAAGGATCGAAAATTGAAAACGGCACCCTTTCATTGTTAAGCAAAACATGCAGTGTGGGTGGCTACAATCTGCCCATTTAGTCATCATATAGAGCTTATTCAACAGTATCGAATTCCAACTGCTTAGGGATATTTTACGTGCACTCCAATGTGTACACGGGACCTTGGTTTTTCATACCATCCGAACGACTAGACAGCTGTCCTTGTCAGGCCCTCAGTTCTGCCTCACTGACAAGGGGGAACCACGCCGGAAAATCGAGATGAACTTTCTCGGTGCAGAACTTTCAATTCAGGCCAAACGTTTATTGTATACGATTAAGCTGGTCAGTTGGAGCTTATTTTCAAAAGTTTTGTAATAACCGGTTGGTAATTAAAGTACCGTGCAAATTAAACTGTTAAAACAGAAAATTTCGCCCGGTTGAAATGTTTCTTGCTATAAGTCAGCAATTTCCCGTTTTTAGGAGGCTGAATGGCTGGCATACTCATGCTTTCTGTTAACGTCTGTCATTGAGTCAACCGGCGTCGTTTCGATTTCCAGGTTGCATGTGACATGGAGTATGGTGTCCAACCTCGTGGGTTTTCTCCGTGTCCTTCGGTTTCCTCCCACGGCTAAAGACCCGTACGCGCAAAGGAAGTTTAAAAAACATATGTTAGTCCCGAAATGACCTAGTTTGTGTAGACGTATTTCTCTATTTCTCTTTTATCTTTAAAGTTTTGTAATAATCGGATGGTAATCAAAGGTACTGTAATAGTGATAAAACAGAAAATTTCGCCCGGTTGTAATGTTTCTCACTTTAAAGTCAGCAATTTGCCGATTTTAAGGGGCAAAAGTTTATTGCGAACGATTAAGCTGGTCACACTAGGGACCGGGTATCATTTAAATTTGATGAAAAAAGGTAAGAAACTGAGCTTACCATCTAGAATCTAATACACATATTCAGTTAATAGATTGCCATCCAGAAAGTGTTAAATACCATCAAGATTCATCAAAAACCGCCCAGTTTGTGCTACCATTTAGTTTAAGAAATACCGTTTAGTTTTGACATCCATCATCTAGTTTATGACCATTTAGCTTAGTTTTGATATTGGTCATCCAGTTTATAACCCTTTATTTTCATAAACTAGACCCGCGTTTCTCAACCTGGGGTGAATTCACCCCCAAGGGGGGAATGGCTTGCGTCCAGGGGGTGAATGACTACACTCCCAGTAACTTCAAAAATGATCATATAAAGGTTGTGCAGTTGAGATTAGCAGTCTCAAACGCTGTCCCGAGAATAAAAAAAAATCGTTTGTGACAATAACCAGGAGCAAATTTCGCACTGAACTGGAAATAAAGTATTTTCATTAAAATATAAATTTGGTGATCATTGAATCTCACCTTTGAACCGTATTCATTCCATATTCAATGTCAATGTGGCCATGGGGTGCAGGCCCGTGCAAGGATCCGCGGTTCATGTCGGATGGCTTCTATAGAAAAAGGCCATTTTCAATTTCATATGAAACGCCTGAAGAGTGCCTGAAATGGCTGGAAATCACATTTTCGGGCTCCAATTTCTTAAAAATTTCCTGGGGGAGGGGGGAGCCCCTTGACCCTCCTCGACTGGCTTCGCGCCTACGGCGCTCGCGGTGACCAGCCTCGCCGGCCACGGCTCCGCGATCAGTAACCTCCTCAAAACTCTGGGGGTAAATGGATTGGTTGAGAATTCATTTAGGGGTGAGCGGTGAGAAAAGGTTGAGAAACGTGGAACTAGACAAATGATGTCAAACTAAATGGTAGCACAAACTGGGAGGTTTTTGATGAAACTTGATGGTATTTAACACTTTCTGGATGGCAATCTATTAACTGAATATGTGTATTAGATTCTAGATGGTAAGCTCAGTTTCTTACCTTTTTTCATCAAATCTGAATGATACCCGGTCCCTAGTGTCAGGGGGGGCTTATTTTTAAAAGTTTTGTAATATTCGGTTGATAACTAAAGATACTGTGCAAATTAAACTGTTAAAATAGAAAATTTGGCCCGGTTGAAATGTTTCTCGCTGTCGGTCAGCAATTTGCCAAATTTAGGGAGGTTACATGGCTGAATGGTTAGCACCTGCTCTGTGTATCTTAAAGTCTGTCATTGAGTCAACCGGCGTTGTTTCGATTGAAATGCTTGGTTGAAATGTTTCTTGCTATAAGTCAGCAATTTCCCGATTTTAGGGAGGCTGAATGGTTAGCATGTGCGCGCTATATCGTAACGTCTGTCATTGAGTCAGCCATCGTCATTTCGATTTCCAGGTTGCACGTGACATGGAGTATGGTGTCCAACCTCGTGGGTTTTCTCTGTGTCCTTCGGTTTCCTCCCACGGCTAAAGACCTGTACGCGCAAGGGAAGTTTTTAAATAGAATTAAAAGACATATGTTAGTCCCGAAATGACCTCGTTTGTGTCGAATGGACGTTAAGCCGCATTTCTCTCTTTCTCTTTTATTTTTAAAGTTTGTAATAATCGGTTGGTAATCAATGGTACTGAAAAATTGATAAAACAGAAAATTTCGCCTGGTTGTAAAGTTTCTCACTTTAAAGTCAGCAATTTGCCGATTTTAAGGGTCAAATGTTTATTGCGATTAAGTTGGTCAGGGGGAGCTTATTTTTTAAAGTTTTGTAATATTCGAAAAATTCGTCGCTGTGATTTCGAATCGGAAGTTGAGACCAACTTGACAACTTCTTTAATAGTTGTACGATTTTCATGAAATTTAGTATGTAAGTAGATATTACTGATGCGACTTGAAAAATGACTTGGGATCAGGGTCGAAATATTGTTATTTGAAAATGTCACATTTTCGAATTTTGTCTTTGATGTTTTTTGTGCCGATAAAGTTGTTTACGAGTGAAAAATCATAAAAACTTCACTATATTTTGACCGATTTTAATGATTTTTTTTTCTTGGTGAGATTATTTACATGACCTATGACATGTGACAGGAAGTGACTGTGAATATGAAAGCTTTAATATCTGCTTTGCAGATCTAGTTATTATTCTTTGGCAGATTATAAATTATATTTGACTTCTTACAGATATAGACACTACGATATACATGTGACTGATAAATTTAATGGTACTTTAATGCATTTTTAATGGATGAAATTAAGTCAAATTATTAATAAAATCTCAGGTATGACCTGTTGACTCTCGACCGACGATATGGGAACTTTTCAAATTGTAAAACAATACTTTTTACAAAGTGCTGAAATGTTACATTGTCTCACATTATGTTTTTTTCGTCTCTGTAGCACATCAAGCCATTTACATGATATTATTCCAATAGTTTTTTTTTTTCTATAGCTTGCTGAAACTGCTGAAACACGCAATAAAGTAGAAGATAACATGAAAGATACCATAAAAGAAACTGATGAAATAGAAATAAGAGCTAATCAAGCTGGTGCAGAACTAGTGAAAATATTAGAACAACTTGCAGACACAAAGTTACAACTACAAGATTGTCAACTACAAAGACAAAATGAAGAACACACTCTTCGAGATATTAAAAAGGTATTACTCAATATTTTCAGTCATTCCTCTTGTGAAAAATATTAGAACAACTTGCAGACACAAAGTTACAACTACAAAGACAACATGAAGAACACACTCTTCAAGATATTAAAAAGGTGTTATCTCAATATTTTCAGTCATTCCTCTTGTGAAAAGATATTAATGCCTACAAATATGGGACAGAGCTAAAGAGATATGTTTGCAATGAACCAAATTTTGATACCGGAACATGTTAAGAACATGAATTAATGCCAATCGAGTCTTTAAATAGAGTAGCCCACAGCCTCAAATATTTGTGCTTTTTAATTATAAATTGACCTGTTTTAACAGTTGCCACTCAGAAGAAAACGGCACATGAGAAAAGTTCAGTCATGGGTTCGCTTGTGCACTGCAGACAGCAAACATTCGTCCAAAATAGACATTCATGTGACCATATTCACTTATTTATCAATAAAGCCCTGCAAAAATATGTAGTTATGATTAAATTTTTGGCTAATTTCTAATTTAGTTGATTGTAACCAATGACGTATATTCTAACGATTCTCGGTTCCAACTTCCAAGTAAACTCACTGTTGCGGCAATGTATCAACACTGCAAAACTGTGAAAGTTACTTTTTAATACCGTAAAATACTGTGGTTAGTTGCCACCTTAGTGAGTTTAGAAGTTACATGGTTGCTGGCACTAAATAAGCAGAAAAAAAATTTTAGACTGAAATTAACAGAATGAAATGTATTTTCCATAGTCACGATTAACCATGCTTAAAGTTCACATAAAATGGTCCTGAAAATTTCTCTATGTGAGCAGTCCATGGTTATTTTATCCACTTTACGGCAAATTCACATCAATCCTACTAAAATTAATTCAACTATCTTCATTCAAAGTCGTAAAAATAGGCCTCCCGTGAAAACGACTTTGCCAATTATTGAAAACACTCTTAATCCCCTCAGACGCCAGTGACGTCACAGTGACCAAATGCATATTGGGAATGTTTATTCCTTAATTACCTATATACACCCGGCGTGCGTATTTATTAATGCCTGACTGATTCCTTAATCCCCCTAATTAAATAAAACAATTGACTACGGAATAATTTGTTTTATAATTCATTTTAATTCAAGATCCAATTTAGAATTTGTTTCATAATGTACGGTCGTTCTGTTTTCTCACGGCAGCGATTTTAATAAACTCTACCATCGTGTACAGCCTAAATGATTCGAGATACATTTTCGTCAGGAGTTTATTATTCGAATTTAGAATCTGTTTCATTATATACGGTCGTTCTGTTTACTCACGGCAGCGATTTTAATACAATCTACCATCGTGTGCAGTCCAAACGATTCGAGATACATTTACCTGAGAAGAGTATTGTCGTTCTAATTTAGAATTTGTTTCATATGGTCGTTCATTTTCTCACAGCAGCAATGTCATACACTCCCAACTATTCGAGATACTTTTTTCGTCAGAAGAGTATTGTGGTTTGAATTTCCCTGAGTAAAAGAGTATAGGAGTTAAAAGATGTGGTCACGCAAAATATATCATAAACGTAAAACATGATTGAAACGCGATTTGTAAATAACGATCCGTTATAGACGTACAGCGCCTTTCTTTCTGCTTGCGAATTTGACTTTATTACTCTGAAATAGACAGCAAAAATGAAATACGAAAAAATATCTCAATATACGTTAGAATTCACAGATTGAGAAGGGTCACCCAACTATATGTGTATCGCAAGTGTGGTGTTGTTGATACCTGTCATTAATCAATCAGACTAAATTTGAACAGTGATTGGGTCATAAAGTAATTAAGAATGCTGATTAGGTAATTATCTTTTTCTTTGCTCACCGATGTTTTTGTAATAAAGTAGCCTCATATTATTTGTTGTTTGGTGTTTAAACAACATCTAATTATAAATCATTCGATGGATATACGTTTGTGATAAGATAAGGTTATAATGTCTAACATTATTTAACTTTTTTTATAAATAATACAAGTATTGTACAATTAAATTGACAGTTTAATTACTCACCAAACTCCACATTTGATCAAGTGTATTTGATATTCATTATTACAAAATGATAATTACCGTTCTACATTAGAACCACAATACTGACGAAAATATATGTCGAATCGTTTGGACTGCACACGATGGTAGATTGTATTAAAACAGCTGCCGTGAGAAAACAGAACGACCGTACATAATGAAATAAATTTTAAAATGGATCTTGAATTAAAATGTATTACAAAACAAATTATTCCGTAGTCAATTTTTTTTTTTTATTAGGGGGGTTAAGGAATCAGTCAGGCATTAATAAATACACACGCCGGGTGTTTATAGATAATTGAGCAATCGTTCGTAAAATGTTCACTGCATATCACTGTTGTGACTGTAGTTTGCCAATCAGGATTTGAATTGTTTACAAACGCATTCCACTCTTTCCGTACGATTTCATCCTTGGGAAATTTATGAAACGCTGGTACATTATTCGCCTTTCCCTTGCTGGAATTTCCACAACTCTCAATAAGACAACGGTAATATGGCATCTTGAAATACACTCGGTAATATTCTTGTCAAAAATATATAATCTGTTACAACTCAAGACATGAAAGGTCGGCTTTTGAAAATGCTTTGACTGATATAGTGATATGTAGCTTACATGTAAATAATTACGCGTTAATGATTACGGCAGTCAAATGTTTGTTGGACCGACAAATACACACGTGCCAACTGGCTGTGTGTATATACAGTGAGATATTGCACGGGTCGGACAGTGATATATTGTATAGATGATGTGTATACTATGTGTAGTGCCTGTGACGTCACCAGTCAATGAACCAGATTAAGGTTGTAATTGAAAATTTGAATACCGTTTTTGGCAGTCGGATACTAAAACATAAATATCTGAATTAATTTTTATCAGATTAGTTTGATCTTGCCGTAAAATGGATTTTGTAACTATTGAGTACCCGTACGTAAAAAATTTCTGAATCATTTGATGTGGTCTTTAAAATAATAGTCACAGGAGTCAAATGCTAATCTTTTTTTAAGGGAGCTGAGATTTGGTCTCTGGTTTTGGGTCAAATTTGATACCAGGATGTGGTGTAGCAAAGGCCTATGCCACTAATCGCGATTATTAGTATCAAATAATGTTTTGTTATGCCTGAAAACAATGATCAGGGTTTGTCATTTAATAAAACAATGATCAGGGTTTGTCATTTAATAAAACAATGATCAGGGTTTGTCATTTAATGAAACAATAGATTAATTAATAGATAATCCAGGGTTTAATGTTATTTTCACAGTTCTTTTTACCTGGTTGGTAGGGGGCCAGATAAATAACTATTGATAAATGGATTAGTGGATGGTATCATTCAGCAATGATCGTTGAATGGGCGATTTTTTGTTACCTCAGTTAAATAGTGACCGCTGGTCGCGTTAGAGAAGTAACCATTGATCCAAGAGATGAAACAATAGAATTTCTACAGTGGGGAATTTATCATGACCACTTAAAAAGAATAGGAGTGGCAGCTGTAATGCAACATGGGGTGATCAGCGTTTCAACAAATTACACAAAACCCATTCAAATGGTTACATCACACAAAAAAACAACTTGGAAAAAGTTATTAATTGTTCAGGAATGATGTTTTTAATGACAGGTCTTATCATTTATGTTAAAGAGAAGGAGATGGGGTTTAATGTCCATTTGACACAAACTATGTCATTTCGGGACTAACATATGGTTCAATTTTATTCCTAGAATTCACTTGTTCGTAGGGACAGGTCTTTGTATGTGCAGTTCTACGATGCTTGGCAGTGGGAGGAAAGGGAAGGACCCAGAGAAAAGCCACTGGGTTGGACAGGTAACCCTACCCCTTGTCAGGTACAACCAGGGAATCAAAATCCAGCCAATTGACTCAATGACAGACCTTATATGATACAACACGCACAAAATAATTCCCAAATATAGCTCATGTATTTGGATTTTTGTTCTGTGCATGAATCATTGTACTTTAGATATTCTGATGTTTTAGTGTAGTGTCTACAACATTGAGTAGTGTATTTATGGCCATGTATTTTTTTATATCAGGTAATGAGTATTAAAGATGGGGAATATAAAAATCTTCAAACTAAAATTGAACATTCTACACAAGAGTAAGTAAACACTGATTTCTGGTATTCTGTTTTGTTAAAGGACATGGAAAGAACTTATTATATATATGAATAAAATATTGTTTAAACTAAAGGACAGACCTTTTTGACCATTATTGTGAGAAGGTTCAATTTCGCCATCAAGTGAAAGTACATATTATCACATCATTTTGTAGCCTGAAATCAAAGTAAGGTCGATCTATTGAAAGTAAACTTTAATCTAATAGTCACTTAAAGTTGACCTTTCAGATGGATGGTGTATTCCCCATTTGTTTTCAAATGTTGACTGTTATCTTCCAGATTACATAAACTACAGACTGATTTGATAACTGCTACAGAACAGGAAAAAGTTGTTGTAGATACATTGAAAGAAAGTGATGATTTACTAACTAAACGAAGAATTGAATTATCCTGTATGAATGACCAGGTATTTAACCTGATTTATCCACGCATTTGGATTCTCATTAATTGTTTTGAATGTTTATCTAAAGAATAATGGATAAGTCATCCCCAATAAATGAAATCAATTACCTTTCCTTTTATTGTATGCCATATATTGCTGTCGCTCCTTTTCAGAATTTATCATGAACACTCTACAGCCTGTGGTACCCAATCTTTTTTAAAGGTATATATGTTGTTGACATGCATTATTCATATAGTGAAACAAAGAATGCTAATGAATTTTAAAAGTTTGCTTTGATTACTTCGGCAATTACGACCTTTGTTTCACTTTGTAGGAACTCATTCAATCAGTCTGCATGCAATTGATGATCATTACAATTAGTGAAACCGAGAAGCCTATTGAATTTCAACAATTTCCTTATGACCAAAGTTATCGTCCAACCTGTCTTTTTATTTCAGTTAGAAAGTCACAGGTGTGATGTTGAAAGTTTGAATCATGAATTATGTAAAGTCAACACAGAATTGAAATATATAGAAGATGAAAAAGATCGTAAACAATCAGAATTTACCAAAGTCTTAAAAGAAGCTGACATACAGTTAGCCAATAAACATATAGAAATCAGGGTGAGACTACACATTTTTTATACACCCACAGCCATTCACATTTTATGTTGACACTCTACAGGTCACAATTTTTACCCTGTTTTGACTTAAATTAAAATATAGCTTTATATATGCAAAAGATCATGGTTTCTTTTGATATTGACATGTATTGTACCGTAACTTAGAGCTGGGCGATATTTCGATATAAAACCGTCACGGAAATAAAAACCTTGAAAAATATCTAAAAACCGAACATACCGCGATATATGGCGTTTTGTTTTTTTTGATGGTATTTTACATAAATATTGAACAAAATGTTTTCTTTTTTATGTTATTTACGATACCGGTATTTTATTGCTTAATGATGAAAAAATACTGTTATAAACTCCCGAGTATTCATTCCCCAAAGATTGCAAATGCCGATGTGGAGCTTTATTTACGTCACGTGACTTCTTGTCCACCTTTCAACCGATTAGAATTATCCTTGTTTCGGTTCAATTTCTATACATCTTAACGAATGGTGAAGACCGATACTTTGATTTTCGAAAGAAATCATTGATTTTAAGATTGAATTTAATTTTAATAAAGCAGAAATATAAATAATGGCAATTACATTGCGGGAGTTCCGGTCGTAGACTGATTATCATTCAGCGTCAGATGTGTCATACCGTCGTGATCCGGGAAAAATATTTGATGAAAACAATGGACAGTTTTTGACATAGTACTTATGTTTTATAGTTTAATTTAGTATCCTTGTAGTGTATGATGCAAGACGGTATACTCTTGAATGGGAAAGAAAGAGTTTGCAAGGGTAAATAAAGTCCAATTGAACCCGTAGCTATAAAATTATGCACGGCCGAAAGAACACAAACTTGGTACTATGTATGCTAAAAATAATATTGACTAGAAATAATAATATTGAGGGTTATTTCCAAATTTTTATGCATGTTTATTTACATTTAAAAAGTGATAAACTGGAAGTATTGGCATTTTATAAAATATCACGATATAGTGATTTTTTCAAAATATCGCGATATCTGTTTCTAGGTATATCGCCCAGCTCTACCGTAACTTCATTGATTATGACCCCTGCTTATACCAAAAATCATATTTAGCTTGTGGACACTCTAGAGGTCACAATTTCTATCTGATTTTGATCAAACTTAAAATATATGGTTATAGCCCAAAGACTGTAACCTCATGGATTATGGCCCTTGATTGTACAACAAATCACATTTTATGTGAACGTATATTATCATTTCCCATTGTCTGTCCGTCCACAATTTTTTTCTGATTTTGATGAAACTTGAAATATGGGTTTATCTCAAAAAGATCTTGGTTCTTTTCGATATTGGCTTGTATCAGACCATAACTTCATGGATTATGACCCCAGATTGTACGAAAAATCATGTTTATAGCTTGTTGCAGTTTTAATCTGATTTTAAAACGTTTGGTTATATCACCGTTACACTGTAATGATGGTTGAGTTTGAATTTTGTGAAAATCGGACCAAAACTGCCAAACAAAATGGCCACCACTTGTACGCGAATACTATAACCTTATGGTATTTCAAGGTTAGAGACCACAATTTTACTCTGATTTTGATGAAACTTGAAATGCATGTGTATAACCCAAAGGTCTTGGTTCCTTTCGATATTTGTGCATATTAAATTGTAACTTAATTATGGCCCCTTGATGGTCGGAAAAATAAATTTCTTTTTAGATTGTTCTCCATCCATCTTTCAAAAATGTGAGCGTTTCCTGTCTGGCAGCCGCTGGTTGGATTCTTAGGAGTTCTGACTGATGGTTGTTTGAAATTCTGAAGTTCACTCGATCAGTATTAGTATCAAAGATTTGCAAAAGTTTCCTTAACCAATTTTTTCGACATTCGCATTAGTATTCGCGTATCTCCATTAGCATTAGTATTTGAAGTATCAAGTTGAAACTTGGTAGGAATAAGGCACTCATTGAAGCCTTCAAAATGGCGTATTTAATATTAATCATTTCTGTTACGGCTACAGGAAACTAACAAGGCCTTCTGATTGCTTCTGAACATGAATAGCTCTCTCCATTTTAAAAAAAGATTAAAAATGACATGTGCTAGCACTAGATATTATGTTTCATTTTCAAATTTCTTGTTCACTAACATTTTCAATCATTTGGCCACCATATTAGATTTTATGAAAAAAAAAAAACAACTTTAAATCAATACTCAGCCACCATTTTGATTCCACTTTTCGAAAACTTTTTTTTTACGGTTTGAACTTACTCCAAATGGCAACAATTCTTAATCTTTTAATTTCTCTTTGAATTTTATTCGACTTTCCATCTTCTATCTGGTGACCCCTGTCCCTTATATCCTGATATCTACTAACAATTATTATCAAAAAGTTCTTTTTTCAAGTATAACTGCTGGTTCAAAATGACAGGTTTTCCTTCTTTGGATGTTACTATACTCAATAATTCGTGGTGTAACTTGATAGTTGACATGACAAGACGTGACCTAGTACCGAAACTCCTTCAAAGGTCTCTAGTTTGACTTGTTTTCTGGCAACCGCTTGTTGTTTGTTTTCATCAGTATATATTTATTGACATCAATCCTGTCTGTCTATCTTCTCTAATTCAATAGAATCTACTACTGAATCCAAGATTTGATTTTTCTGTTATGAACATTGTTAAAGAGGTTTCACTCTCACTTTAACCGAATAAAAGTAACTACCATGTCACAGGAAGCGATATTCTTAAACATGTTTCTTGTTTTGGTATCTTTAAGAATGTATAATTGTATGATTATGTGAAATTAAATTGAATAGAAAATTATATTGTTTAAACCATTTATGACAAAGATTGACAATTTTTAAGCTGACTTCAAAGTTCAATATCTTAAAAAAACTTGATAGATATGTGCCCAAACTAGGGCTTGAATTGCTGCTTCAAATGTTTAAACATCATACCAAATTAATATGAAAAATAATAATCAGACATGGCAAAGAGGTTTCACTCTCACTTTAACCGAATAAAAGTAACTACCATGTCACAGGAAGCGATATTCTTAAACATGTTTCTTGTTTTCGTATCTTTAAGAATGTATAATTGTATGATTATGTGAAATTAAATTGAATAGAATATTTTATTGTTTAAACCATTTATGACAAAGATTGACAATTTTTAAGCTGACTTCAAAGTTCAATATCTTAAAAAAACTTGATAGATATGTGCCCAAACTAGGGCTTGAATTGCTGCTTCAAATGTTTAAACATCATACCAAATTAATATGAAAAATAATAAATCAGACATGGCAACACCCTTAGGAAAACAAAGCCCAGATGGCTAAGTGAGTAAGACATTTGTCTGCTAACCCGGATGTCCTGTGTTTGATCCCTGCATTTGCCGAGAAAAGTTTCCCCTTATCTGTGGTGCAGAATGGATGGTTTGGCAAAGGACTTTTGTCCTTCGAATGGAATTAGAAAAACTTGGTTGCACGTACACATTAACATACGTAATAGATCCCTTGGCAGTTGGAATTTGATATACGAGTAGGCCGTAGAATCATTGTCAGGACAATTTTCCTCATAGCACACTGTATGGCGTATGCCTGTCTTCATTAGACCATCCTGAGCAGAACAGTATGCCGGTCTTCGTTAATCCAGTCAGAGCAGAAAAGTAGGATGTTAAACCGTACTGAACAAAATTAAACCATTCTTTGACTGGTATTTCTTTTATAGATTTTGCTTTGATTATAGTGTTCTAGATTGCCATGGATTCCTGAATCTCTTAGTTGATGTTCAGAGACTTTAAAAGATTTGTTAAATCATGTTGTTAACTTTTTATACGCCCATAGGTTTATCTCCAAAAGATCTTGGATTCTTTCAATATTGGCATGTATCGGATCGAAACTTCGCGGCTTATGGCCCCTGATTAGCTTATGGAGCCTATAGAGGTCACAATTTTGAACCGATTTTGATGAAATTTGAAATGCATGTTTATAACCCAAAGATCTTCTTGGTTCCTTTCGATATTTGCGCATATCGGATCATAACTTCCTAAATTTTGGCCCCTGATTTTACGAAAAATCGCCTTTTTATACGCCCACATATTGTCGTCGCCCCTGTCCGTCCGTCCGTCCGTCCACAATTTGTTTGTGGACCCTCTACAGGTCACAATTCTTATCCGATTTTGACGAAACTTGAAATATAGGTTTATCCCCAAAAGATCTCGGCTGCTTTCGATATTGGCATGTATCGGATGAAAACTTCATGGATTATGGCCCCTGATTGTACGAAAAATCACGTTTTTAGCTTGTGGACCCTATAGAGGTCACAATTTTGAACCGATTTTGATGAAACTTGACATGCATGTTTATAACCCAAAGATCTTGGTTCCTTTCGATATTTGCGCCTATCGGAATGTAATTTCCTGAATTATGGCCCCTGATTGTCCGAAAAATCACCCTTTTTAGCTTGTGGTTCCTCTGGAGGTCACAATTATTATCCGATTTAAAAAAAACGTTTGATTATATCACCGTTACACCCTAAGGAATGTTGAGTTCGAATTTCGGGAAAATCGGACGAAAATTGCCATACAAAATGGCCGCCGTTTGTACGCAAATACTGTTAAAAAATGGTATATCAAGGTTGTGGACCCTGTAGAAGTCACATTTTTTATTCGATTTTGATGAAACTTGAAATTCATGGTTATAACCCAAAGATCTTGGTTCCTTTTGATATTTGCGCATATCGGAACGTAACTTCCTGAATTATGGCCCCTGATTATACGCAAAATCGCCTTATTTTAGCTTTCTTTCCCTCTGGTGGTCACAATTATTATCCGATTTACTAAAACGGTTGATTATAATACCGTTACACCGTAAGGAAGGTTGAGTTCGAATTTCGGGGAAATCTGACCAAAATTGCCATACAAAATGGCCGCCGTTTGTACGCGAATACTGTTAAAAAATTGTATATCATGGTTGTGGACCCTGTAGAGGTCACAATTTTAATTCGATTTTGATGAAACTTGATATGCATGGTTATAACCCAAAGATCTTGGTTTCTTTCGTTGGAGGTCACAATTATTATCTGATTTGAAAAAACGTTTGACTCTATCACTGTTACACCCTACGGAAGGTTGAGTTCGAATTTCGAGAAAATTGGACTATAATTGCCAGAAAAAATGGCCGCCGTTTGTACGTGAACAGTGTAAAAATATGGTATGTCAAAGTTGTGGACCCTGTAGAGGTGACAATTTTAATTTTTTCGATTTTGATGAAACCTGAAATGCTTGTTTATAACCTAAAGATCTTTATTCTTTTCTATATTTGCTCATATCAAATTGTAACTTAATGAATTATGGCCTTTGATTGTAGGAAAAATCACTTTCGGTATTGCTTGTTCTCTGTCCATCTCTCGAACAATTATTATCTGATTTAAAAAAAAACTCTGATTATATTACTGTTGCACCGTAAGGAAGGTTGAGTTCGAATTTCGTGAAAATCGTACCAAAATTGCCGGACGAAATGGTCACCGTTTGTACGCGAATAGTGTAAAAATATGGTATATCATGGTTGTGGACTCTCTACAGGTCACAATTCTTATCCGATTTTGACGAAAAGTAACATTTCTAGGTTGTGTACTGTCACACCATAATCATTGTCGGCTTCGAATTTCATGAATATCAGACTGGAACTGACCAACAAAATGGCTGCTCCCAATACAGTATGAAATACAGGACTTAATGATGTAGGAAAAATCACTTTCGGTATTGCTTGTTCTCTATCCATCTCTCAAAAATGTGGGCGTATCCTGCCTGGCAGTGCCAGCCTATCTTTTAACTTGTGGTCAATCTAGAGGTCACAATTATTATTTGATTTATAAAACCGTCTGATTATATCATTGTTACACTGTAATGAATGTTGAGTCTGAATTTCTCGCATATCGGATTGTACGAAAAATCGACTTTTTTAGCTTCTGCTACCTCAAGACTAAGAGGTCACAATTATTATCCGATTTTAAAAAACTTTTGATTATATCACTGTTACATGAAGATTGAGGTCAAATTTCGTAAAAATCAGACCCAAACTGCTGGACAAAATGGCTGCCGCTTGTATGGAATAGTCTAAAAATATGTTATATCAAGGTTGTGGACCCTGTAGAGGTCACAATTTTAATCCGATTTTGATGAAATTAAAAATGTAGGTTTATAACACAAAGATCTTGGTTCCTTTCGATATTTGCACATATCAAATCATAACTTTCTGAATTACGGCCCCTGATTGTACAAAAAATCTCCTTTATTAGCTTGTTGACAAGGAGGTCACAATTATTACACAATTTAAAAAATCGTTTGATTATATCACCGTTATACTGTAATGAAGAGTCAGTTCAAATTTCATGAACATTGGACCAAAATTGCAGAACAAAATGACCGCTGCTTCTATTTCCAATAATTACTTCCAGAGTTATGGCCCTTGATCACTTCAAAAATTTGATGGACATTACACTGAGAAATCGGTAAGGATGAAAAACAAAATTTGCTTCATAAAAATCTATGTCAAAGTGTCAATAACGATGTATCTGGATAAAAACATAATATTCGGATTATAACTCCTCATTATGGCTTAAAATCTCTAGATAAGGTGTGTTAATTAACAGGGGGTGAAAATGGACTGAAAGGCGAGTTAATTATCGGTAGGGTTTAACAACTCTCGGACGGTGCGTTTTCTGTACTGGGTGCGTTAATTAACCGACGGGTAAAAAACGAATGACACGGTGTGTATTGTTAAATTGGTGTGTTTTCTCGATAGTTGTTATAACTGCACCAAAAGGGTATAATCAAGGACCATGAGGCTTTATTTGATGCGTAATTGTTAAATCAAAACTTGGGAAGGAAAACTGTTTTTACCGTGCGATTTTTCATTCGTCGGTGTATAAGGATCTTTGTATGTCCAGTTGTACGGGGCTGTTTCTTCTGTGCGTATTTTGTATTTGTTGATGAACGGAAGACACAGTACGTGTTTTATAGTCACGCCATTTATAAAATTGAATAATGAAATATAAATATAGACATTCATCTGTCGTAAAAAGGCAAAAACAATGTTGTCATTTATACGTATCCAGCAGCCAGACCCCAATTTGATTATATCCAGGTATATATCGATAAGCTTAATTTTCCGTATGTCTATATATTTTCTAATGTTCTGACAATTTATTGTTGTGCGTGTTGACATGAGTACCACGTCAACAGTAACTCATTGTCAGTTTATTGTTTTGCGTGTTGAAATGAGTACCGCGCAACCCGTAACTCATAGCCATTTTATTGTTTTGCGTGTTGAAATTAGTACAACGTACGTAACACATACTTGTTTCATTGCAACTTATTATAAAAAAAACTCTATACAAAAAACAATAGAAATGTTAGCAGTTCAATAATAATTATTCGCGGGCTGCAGTTATTTATTTTTCTTGTCATTTTGTGGATTTCATTTGTTAACATTATTGTGGTACCACTGAACTATAAATGCATGTGTCTTAAAATTGGTCGCATGCAATATCGCTATTTACCGATATCCCGATAAACCTTCATTTGATTATCCGATACATGTATTAGTCCGAAAATATTTTGCTGACTTTTTAATTTCGGCACAAAAGAGTGTGGATGGTTGCATACTGTCAGTCAGGGTTCAATAATGTGAATTGAAACGTGGCATCATAAGAAACTGATTGACAGAATATAGACGCCCCTTTATCAACACATTGTTGCCTTGTAAACTTTAATTGTATAGATTGCCAGTAGTTATAATTACAGTAGGCCTACAAACAAATTTTGACTCATTATTGAACAATCAAAACTGTTACGCTATCGACAATGATTACTTAAACCCCTTTCCCATGCATTCGTAATTTTATGTCCGGTTAAAATTCATGTCTCACTTAGCAGTGTTACATTCTTCTAAATATGAAAACATTTTAGTTACAACTCTATTTCTAATAACCATCGTAAAATACTAGCTGAATTACCGGTAATTAAATTCTCGGTTAATATACATCTGACGTCCTGAAAACGTATTATGAAATGGTGAAGCACTTTTGTGACACAAACTATTAAATTACTTGCATGCACGATTAATAGTGAATACAAAATACCGTACTGTTAAATGCATTTTGTATGTGAAGTGTATATATTATACGTTTATTTTAGTATATGTATTAATTAAGGAGGCGAATTAATTTAAGCCTTTGGCTTGTTTTTGAAACCTTAACTTTTGACAGTGTATAAAATCTATCTTATTTGACATAAATATTGTTAAAATCAAGATAAAATCTTGAAAGAGGTTTAAAATACACATTCACTGAAATAGCTGAGCTGGTCGATGATCATTTAATTACCCCCAATAAAGTCTGACAATTAGCAGCTGTTATATAATATCTAGGTCAGCGTTGATCCAAGTTAGTGTTCAGCGAAGCGTACTTCCTGCTTTGATGTCAGTTTGTGTAGTAATATGGAACTTTGAAATGTTTAATAATTTAACCAATTCAAGAAGAACAACCAATGGCATTAAATTTTCGCATATTTCCAATACGAAGTTTTTTTTTGTTTTGAAATATACTGTAGTAAAATAACTTAGTCCTCTAATTTTCAGTACGACATGATAATAATGTCATAGTATTTCATCCTATATGTTTAATCTTACAACCCCTCTTGTTGTTTTCTGGTACCGTGAAGGTATAGGAATCGAAATCTCAGATAGGATATAAATTTTGATATTATTTGTAAGATATATGCTGACAATTATACTGAATTTTGATATTATTTGTAAATGGTGGTATTATAAGGTTTCCGACCAATTAATTTCGTCGGTCGATCCTGCAACAAAGATTATACCCAGGTCGCACAAATCAAATTACTTTGTGTTCTGCATTAGCAATATAAATTTTGTGAGGTGATAAACGCAACGTTATTGATAATATTCATATGCCTGGAAATTCTATTTTATGGATTTTATTTCGATGAAGGTAAGATACTCCATAAATAGAGTTGTAACTAAAACTTAAAGCGTTTTCATATTTAGAAGAATGTAACACTGCTAAGTGAGACATGAATTTTAACCGGACATAAAATTACGAATGCATGGGAAAGGGGTTTTAGTAATCATTGGTGATAGCGTAACAGTTTTGATTGTTCAATAATGCGTCAAAATTTGTTTGTAGGCCTACTGTAATTATAACTACTGGCAATCTACAATTAAAGTTTACAAGGCAACAATGTGTTGATAAAGGGGCGTCTATATTCTGTCAATCAGTTTCTTATGATGCCACGTTTCAATTCACATTATTGAACCCTGACTGACAGTATGCAACCATCCACACTCTTTTGTGCCGAAATTAAAAAGTCAGCAAAATATTTTCGGACTAATACATGTATCGGATAATCAAATGGAGGTTTATCGGGATATCGGTAAATAGCGATATTGCATGCGACCAATTTTAAGACACATGCATTTATAGTTCAGTGGTACCACAATAATGTTAACAAATGAAATCCACAAAAAGACAAGAAAAATAAATAATTGCAGCCCGCGAATAATTATTATTGAACTGCTAACATTTCTATTGTTTTTTGTATAGAGTTTTTTTTTATAATAAGTTGCAATGAAACAAGTATGTGTTGCGTACGTTGTACTTATTTCAACACGCAAAACAATAAAATGGCTATGAGTTACGGGTTGCGCGGTACTCATTTCAACACGCAAAATAAATTGTCAGAACAAAAGAAAATATATAGACATACGGAAAATTAAGCTTATCGATATATACCTGGATATAATCAAATTGGGGTCTGACTGCTGGATACGTATAAATGACGACATTGTTTTCGCCTTTTTACGACAGATGAATGTCTGTATTTATATTTCTTTATTCAATTTTATAAATGGCGTGACTATAAAACACGTACTGTGTCTTCCGTTCATCAACAAATACAAAATACGCATAGAAGAAACAGCCCCGTACAACTGGACATACAAAGATCCTCATACAAAGACCTATTTGCGTAAAACACACCGACGAATGAAAAATCGCACGGTAAGAACAGTTTTCCTTCCCAAGTTTTGATTTAACAATTACGCATCAAATAAAGCCTCATGGTCCTTGATTATACCCTTTTTTGTGCAGTTATAACAACTATCGAGAAAACACACCAATTTAACAATACACACCGTGTCATTCGTTTTTTACCCGTCGGTTAATTAACGCACCCAGTACAGAAAACGCACCGTCCGAGAGTTGTTAAACCCTACCGATAATTAACTCGCCTTTCAGTCCATTTTCCCCCCTTGTTAATTAACACACCTTATCTAGAGATTTTAAGCCATAATGAGGAGTTATAATCCGAATATTATGTTTTTATCCAGTTACATCGTTATTGACACTTTGAGATAGATTTTTATGAAGCAAATTTTGTTTTCCACCCTTACCGATTTCTCAGTGATTATATAGGCCAAAGTTAATATCAGATTGACTTTAAATTTATACACAGTGTTAAAGGTCTTGAGATAAAGACGCCTATGGATTTTCAGTGTTTTCCAATAATTAACGAGTTTAAGGTCTTGAGACAAACAAGTATAATATTGATTTTCAATGAATTTTGATAATTGGGCAGCTGAATCCATAATATTAAATGTTTCGTATACTAAATATTAGCATGGGCCAGAACTTTATAAAAACCAAACAAATTCTAATGATTTTCTGATAATTACTTAATATGTGACATATTAATTTTTATAATTTTTCTAGGAAAAGTCTGAACTGGAACGGCTGAATTTTGAAATAAGACATAAAAGTTCAGAAGTGGAAAGATTGCATCAAATATTAAGTCAGAAAAGAGAGGATGTAGAACGTTTGGCAAATGAAAGAAATTTGATACAAGAGAGAATTAGTGCTTTAAAACAAGAAAAAGATATGATGTCTGATAGCTGTAAAACTTTCGATGAGAAACTGAAACAATTAAAAAGGTACTTGTACATAATTTATTGTCTGTTATGTATTTATTATTTCCATAAACCACCTATAAATATTACTCGGGAGTAATTTGCCCCAAGTCACCATATAAATAGAGTTGGCTTTTAAAGGGAGTCATATGGGTGGCCTGGTTAATGTGGCGCTTCCTTACAAACCAATGTTGTAGGAGAAAGTTCTTACGTTTTTCATGCTTGGTGTTCCTCTAGTGTATTCCTAGGCGTGCATGTTGAAGAATCTTTTACTTACTACTGGAATTCGATGACGAGTAGGCAGAAACACAGTTGTCCATGCCAAATTTCCGTAATAGCACACTGCATGTCAATGCTAGTCTTTGGCCTGGTTGGCTAATGAAACTCAAACAAATAGAATCTACTAAACAAAAATTGTAATGAATTATTTTTAGAAACCATAGTGATATGGAGGATAAAATTGAGGACAAATCAGATAGATTAGATAGCCTGGATAGAGACATACAGCAGAAAGAAAAGGAGATGGAAGAGTATATTAAACAAAAAAATAGTTTAATCAAAGAAACACAAAGTCTTCAGCACCATCTTAAAGGTTAGTATATATGTTCTTAACCATTTATTTTGATGGAAAGTTTGTGAACATGTTTTATGTGGGACGCAAAGGTAATGTCATTCAATTTTTTGAATGAGTTAAGGTATCAGTTCTACATTGCATTTGTAACATTGGAACAATGAAAAGGGTTGGATCCAGTCTAATCGAGCCTGGGTTGGGGTCCATTAAGCTCTGAAATCTTCATCTCTTCCCATAATTTCCTTGTTTTTTTACATAAAAAGTCAAAGGGTACCTTATTTACAGTGTATAATAATAATTGATGTGGAGTAGAAGTCAAATCATGTGTTTACTATATTTCCAATTTTTATTTTATTTGTTGAAGATGAATTATATCAACTTCATGGCAATCACGCGTTTGATCTACACATTGTCCATAAACACATACAAATTGTCAACTTTCATTTATTACTTATTTATAGAGTCAAAAGAAGTTATGAAAAAAATGCAAGAAGATATTCTTGTTATGAAGGAGACGTTAGATACATCAGAAAAGGTTTGTAAAGTGTATTATAAAATGTATTAAAAGTCTAAATTTATTTCAAAAGTTACTTAAAAAAACAAATCAAAGGTGAGAGTTAGAAATTGATTTCATATATATAGGCTACCATATTAATTAGGGGATGTTTTGGTTGAACAAATTATAAGATAGAAACAGAAGGATTGTTGGCAATATTTTTAACAGTGTCAGATTAATTTGTTAAATCACATGCAGGATTTGGACTATATGTACCAACAACAAAATCTGGCCAGGAAAGAATTAGATGTATTGAATAAGTCTATAAAAACAAATAGAGCTGTTAATGATGGTTTGATGTTGAAAGAAGCTAATGAATTAACTGATTATGAAGAACAGTTAAAACTAACAAAAGAGGTAAGATCATGATTCATGAACTTTATTTGGTATTCATGACAAAAATTCAATAATAGTCTTTGTGTTTCAAAATCTATTCACACTTCCAAAATTGAATTTTATTATTTTACATATTATTTGAAAATGATAAATGATAGCTTTTGTTTTTTCACACTGATTTTCTGATCAGTATGTTAATGTTATTTTACACACATTTGTTCTGCATGAATGGTTTCTTCTGGTTCTGTATTTCAGATTTATTTTTCCCATAGTTATTAAAAATGATATATTTATCTGACCACATTGTTGGGCAATTTTGAATTTCGATAAGATGCAACCTTCGAAATAGGTGACATATTCAAACAAGTTTGAAAAAAGTAAATCTTATCTTAACCCTTAGAACCCGAAATGCCGCAAAACCGGCTTGACGTTGTATCGCATATACCCGAAATGTCGGTTTTGCGGCTTGGGGCGTGTTCAAGCTCCAATTACGTTGACGTCATAATTAATATGACGTCCTGTAAATCCAGGGAGGGACGTGCAACACCCCATGTAAAGTCAGTGTTCAAAGGGTTAAAAAAACCAAGGATATTCAGAGTGCTTATACAGTTTGGGTGACAGAGGCAATAATTCTGCAAATTTAATGCATGATTATGGATTCTGATGTGGTTCAGCCTCATCACACCTCTGGTGAAGTTGCGTCAGGGTAAAAAAAAAAAGTCCACAGCATATTGTTTACATTTTAATTGAACACATACCCAAGGTTGGATCTCTTAGACTAAATTCGAAAATATGCCAAATAAAAGAAAAGAATATCTAAAGTCTTCTTCTTCCGCGATATTCTGACATTCATTCTTGAAATAACTTGATAACTGAAGCTATATGATAGGAAGGTTATATACCATTTATCATAGACGAGACATTATGTTAAAATCTGACGTCCCTAGGAAAATATAATTTGTGCCTTGTGAGTATTTGCAATCTCTGTTCAGAACGCTTCCAAGTCCCTTTCCAGGCCTTGCTGATTAGTACTCATTAGTAGTCCAAATACTGGGGAATGTGGTTTATCACTGTATGACATTTGCTTGCTCTTCTTGGAATGTACATCCCAATTTCATAAGTCGTTCGATGAGATAAGAGCATGATGTTTTGGAAATGATTTGGACGGTACCTACAAAGAGTCGATTGCTAGGTTTGAGGCAGCATATGATGCACTGAACATTCAAGGAACAAGCAAATGTCATATAGTGATAGACCACATTCAATACCGCAATGTTTGGACCTCCAATCAGCAAAGTTATTGCCCCCGTCACGGAAACCGTGTAAAACACATAAATATATCTATTTAATTTTTTATATCCAAATATGTATATACCAAGACTTTTGACTTTTGAATATTTGTTGCCTGACAATGCTAGTTTCTGTATTTAAAAAAAACAACAGTTTTTCTGCTATGTGATTTTATCTGTATTTATGCATGAGGAAAATGTGTCTTTTAAACTCTTGGGACATTTCTCATTTTGTTCATGTGTAAAACTGATTATGGAATCTCACATTTCATTTGAGATGGGGCTTTAAAATCAAAGTCTGTCATATTTAAATGAAAAACAAACATGATTCTGTTTGATTGATTTGAAATTTTGCTATTTTATTTTAAATAATTTCACATTGTATTTCCGTGTATGTAGGGTACTTTAAGATATTTTTCATTTAAAAAAATCTAAGAATTCATTTATGAAATAGGTTACACTACATTGTAATTATTGGTTATCTAGTTTTCAATGCATAATTAATAAATTATACACCATCTTCATTATCCCAGTAGGAGCAGAACAGTAGGATGTTAAACCCCATTTCATTTAATTTTCATGACTTAGCTATTTCTATCATAGCATGTCTAGACAAGCACTTGGCTTGATGCATTTTAGATATCCATTTTATGAGCTAAAAACCTTTACTGTGATAAAAAAAAAAAATGGAATTGGAATATTAGGCCATATAAAAAAATGTTTTCTCGCTTTCAGATAATCCTGTTTCATATGACCCATTTGAAAATTGGCTCATTAATAACCACACGTAAATGTTTTATAGCAGTTACAGGAAGGAAGTAACACTATACATTTTTATACGCCCACATTTTCATGTGGACGTATATTGTCGTCGCCCCTGTTCGTCCGTCCGTCCGTCCGTTCACAATTGTTTGTGAACAGTCTACAGGTCACAATTTTTATCCGATTTCAATGAAACTTAAAATAAAGGTTTATCACCCTAAGATCTCGGTTCCTTTCGATATTGGCATGTATCGGACTGTAACTTCATGGGTTATGGCCCCTGATTGTACGAAAAATCACGTTTTTTAGTTTGTGAACAGTTCAGAGGTCACAATTTTGAACCGATTTGGACGAAACTTGAAATGCATGTTTATAACCCAAAGACCTTGGTTCCTTTCGATATTTGCGCCAATCGGATCGTAACTTCCTGAATTATGGCCCCTGATTGTCCGAAAAATCGCCCTTTTTAGCTTGTGGTCCCTCTGGAGGTCAAAATTGTTATCCGATTTAAACAACCGTTTGATTATATCACTGTTCCATGGTTATGAAGGTTGAGTTCGAATTTCGTGAAAATCGGACCAAAATTGACGAACAAAATGGCCGTCATTTGTACGCGAATAGTGTGAAAATAGGTTAAATCAAAGTTGTGAACAGTGTAGAGGACACAATTTTGAACCGATTTGGATGAAACTTGAAATGCATGTTTATAACCCAAAGATCTTGGTTCCTTTCGATATTTGCGCCAATCGGATCGTAACTTCCTGAATTATGGCCCCTGATTGTCCGAAAAATTGCCCTTTTTAGCTTGTGGTCCCTCTGGAGGTCAAAATTGTCATCCGATTTAAAAAAACGTTTGATTATATCATTGTTCCATGGTTATGAAGGTCGAGTTCGAATTTCGTGTAAATCGGACCAAAATTGACGGACAAAATGGCCGCCATTTGTACACGAATAGTGTGAAAATATGATATATCAAGGTTGTGGACCCTATACAGGTCACAATTTTGAATCGATTTTGATGAAACTTGACAGGTATGTTTTAAACCCAAAGATCTTGGTTCCTTTCGATATTTGCGCCAATTGGATCGTAACTTCCTGAATTATGGCCCCTGATTGTCCGAAAAAATGCCCTTTTTAGCTTGTGGTCCCTCTGGAGGTCAAAATTGTTATCCGATTTAAAAAAACGTTTGATTATATCACCGTTCCATGGTTATGAAGGTTGAGTATGAATTGTGTGAAAATCGGACCAAAATTGACGGACAAAATGGCCGCCGTTTGTACGCGAATATTGTGAAAATATGTTATATAAAGGTTGTGGACCTTATAGAGGTCACAATTTTGAACCGATTTTGATGAAACTTGACATGTATGTTTATAACCCAAAGATCGTGGTTCCTTTAGATATTTGCGCCCATTGGATCATAACTTCCTGAATTATGTCCCCGGATTGTCAGAAAAATCGCTTTTGTTCGCTTTTGGTCCCTCTGGAGGTCAAAATTATTATCCGATTTAAAAAAACGTTTGACTATATCACCGTTACATGGTAATGAAGAGAGAGTTTGAATTACGTGAAAACCGGACTAGAATTGACGGACAAAATGGCCGCCGTTTGTACACGAATAGTGTGAAAATATGATATATCAAGGTTGTGGACCCTATACAGGTCACAATTTTGAATCGATTTTGATGAAACTTGACAGGTATGTTTTAAACCCAAAGATCTTGGTTCCTTTCGATATTTGCGCCCATCGGGCCATTACTTCCTGAATTATGTCCCCTGATTGTACGAAAAATCACCCTTTTTAGCTTGTGGTGCCTCTGGAGGTCACAATTATTATATGATTTAAAAAAAACCGTTTGATTATAAAAACCAAACAAATTCTAATGATTTTCTGATAATTCCTTAATATGCGACAATTCTTGTTGACTGCCCGGACGATTTGGCTGCTGTGTGGGCGTATGTTTCGTTGCCTGGCAACCTATTTTTTTTTTATTGAATCCAGAAATGTATGCGAAACTGATATATATTACTGACAATCATAAATTACTGACAATCATATTCATTAGCCCACTAGTATTCCTTTGACAAAATAATAACAGAAATAAAAACCTCCCTCCAGAATACTTTTTTTGTATTTATAACCTCGTGGTTATGCCAAAACTATAAATATCACTAACAGACACTAATAGTTAATAGTAATGATAATAATATAATATCCAAGATTGTGTGCAATGGCACTAAACATCAATGTAACTAGGAAATCGTATAATGATCATACTTTTCGTTACAGTTAGATGATGAGAAAATGAAAAGAACCACAGAAAAGCTCACACTTGTACAGAAACATGTTCAAGAGTTAGGTTAGTACTCAATAACTTGACAAATTTTATCTTTTGACATTTATATTACTTTGATTTTGGAAGACCATTAGGGTCAATCAATTGAAAAGAAAAATCCTGTCATAATTAGGTTCCCAAAAAATGTTTTGTTTCCGGCAAGAACTGACCGCAAAAACGAGAGTACAGGTTTTGTATAGATTTACCACTGTTCATTCCAAAAAGCTATATACCTCACAACTTTTGTTCTCATAAGTAACGGCATGCAATTGGACATATAATATTTCAAACAGGTGTGTAGGATCTGCTGGATTGGTATTTAAAACAAAACAAATAAATTTATTTCGAACCTATTTTGATATGATTTTTAAAGTTTTAATTGATAGATAGTTCCCTTGAATAAAATGGGCTCCCTGGTCTATTTTTTTTAGCATAGAAAGATTAAAAAGTTCATTTGCAAACATGAGAACAACTGTGGCTCAGTGGGTGAGACGCTCGCCCAGAGGTCCTGGCTGAGAAAGTTCATCAGAATTTTCCGGTGTGGTTCCTCCTTTTCAGTAGTACAGGACTGAGGGCTTAGCAAGTCACAATATATAGTCATTTGGATGGGATGGAAAACAGGTCCTGTGTACACATTTTTGTGCATGTAAAAGTTAAAAGATTCCTTGGCAGTTGGAATTTGATATAAGAGTAGGCCGTGGAGCTGCTTTCCGGGAAAAATTTCTCTCATAGCACATTTTCATGAGAGCATGGTATTAATGAGAGCTAGACAATAAAGATTGATATAAATCAGAGCATGAAATTAATGAATAAAATTAAATCCAACATATATCTCTATAAGCTTATCCCTGGATTCTTATTAAATGTTCAATGGGGCATGATATTAATGATTGGTATCAATTAGACCATGAAATATTAATGAGTGTATGAAAGGAATGAATGATATTAATAAGGACATGAAAATAATGAATGATATTAATGAGAGCATGAAATTGATCATTTATTTTAATGGAAGCATGAAATTAATGAATGATAATATATTTAGAGCATTAATTTCAATATTTGTATTCGCCTAGCTACTGTATATCAGTGTTATGTTATTGTATGACAACCTTAGAATTATGTTGAGATTGTTGAGATACCCATAATGTTTAATTTTCACATGATTGGCCTTAATGGTCTTGGATGCATGTCGTAATATTTAATTTTCATATGATTGGCCTTAATGGTCTTGGATGCATGTCGTAAAATTACAAGAGAATTGATTCACACAAACTGAAATACTGATACTCCTGAAAATTTCTGATTATCATGTAAAAATTTAATCTCAAAAAGGAATATCTGTCTGTTCAGATTTTACAAAGATATGATGAAATGAACATTAGTCAGCATTCAACACTTTTTGCAAACAATATAAAAATGGGATGTAGACAAAACAAGCAGGCACCAGCTACAACTTCGCTTAAATCTTTCAATGGGCCTGATTAAATCCAAGCCAGGGGATTATCTACCGTTAATATTTTTATAATTGAATTTTAATAAAACCCAGTGTAGTGTGGGTTAAAGGGAAGCCTTGAAAAAATATTATTGTCTGAAGTTCACTTGACTCTTGTTTTGTTTTCAGAATCTGAATTGAAAGAAAGAAACCACGAAAAAAATGAACTAGCTAAAGCGCTAGCCATTTCATATGAGGAATTACAGAAAACATGGAAAGTCAAAGCTGAGGTAAGAAATGAATCTTGTATATTTTCACTCTTTTTATTGTTTCTTGGAATGTTCTATAAATTATCACATACTGCCTTATTGTCGTCGCCCCTGTCAGTCCAGACGTCCGTCCGTCCACAATTTGTTTGTGGACTCTCTACAGGTCACAATTCTTATCCGATTTTGACGAAACTTCAAATATAGGTTTATCCCCATTAGATCTTGGCTGCTTTCGATATTGGCATGGATTATGGCCCCTGATTGTACGAAAAATCATGTTTTTAGCTTGTGGACCCTATCTAGGTCACAATTTTGAACCGATTTTGATGAAATTTGACATGTATGTTTATAACCCAAAGATCTTGGTTCCTTTCGATATTTGCACCCATCAGATCGTAACTTCCTGAATTATGGCCCCTGCTTGTGATCTCTCTGGAGGTCAAAATTATAATCCGATTTCAAAAACCGTTTGATTATATCACTGTTACATGGTAATGAAGGTTGAGTTCAAATTTTGTGAAAATCAGAACAAAACTGACGGACAAAATGGCTGCCGCTTGTACCTGAAAAGTGCAAAAATATGGTGTATAGGTTGTGGAACCTGTAGAGGTCACAATTTTAAATCAATTTTGATGAAACTTGAAATACATGTTTATAACCTAAAGATCTTGGCTTCTTTCGATATTTGCACACATCGGATCATAACTTCCTGAATTATGGCCCCAGATTGTATACAAAAAATCGCCTTTATTAGATTGTGGTCCCTCTGAAAGTCAAGATTATTACCCGATTTAAAAAAACGTTTGATTATATCACCGTTACAATGTAATGAATGTTGAGTTTGAATTTCCTGAAAATCAGACCAAAACTGACAGACAAAATGGCCGCCACTTGTACACGAATACTTTAAAAATATGATATATCAATGTTGTGGACCCTGTAGAGGTTACAATTTTAATCTGATGTTGATGAAACTTGAAATGCATGTTTATAACACAAAGATCTTGGTTCATTTTGATATTCAACGGATAATATCAGATTGTAACTTCCTGAATTATAGCTCCTGATTGTACGCAAAATTGACTTTTTTAACTTGTGGTCCCTCTAAAGGTCTCAATTATTATCCAATTTTAGAAATAATATTAAATGTTTCGTATACTAAAGGTTAGCTGTGTTCCACTGTGGACACAGTATGCCGGAATTTAAACTAAATTTAGCAAAGTAGACTTCTGTTTAATCTTTCACAACTAGAGGGCAGAATTTTATAAAAACCAAACAAATTCTAATGATTTTCTGATAATTACTTAATATGCAACAACTCTTGTTGACTGCCCGGACGATTTAGCTACTGTGTGGGCGTATGTTTCATTGCCTGGCAACCTATTTTTAAACATTACATACCATTATTTTAGTATCAGATGTTAATTGTTTTGTAATTATGTATCACATGTACTATGGGCAGAGCCCTGTTTCACAAAAATTAAGCTAAAATCACTAGAATAGATTTTAACTAAAATTTTGGATGACAGAAAATATGGAGAATGGTCACAAACATTTGATATTTGTGACTCAAACCACTAATTTAATCTAGACTGTATATTGTTGAACTATAAAAGTATTTAACAAAATAGCCAATGTTTCGATGCCTGCTAAGTACTAAATTTGAAATGTCATCCCCATACTTTGATAATGCCAAAGTGCCTATGTGTCTCACTCAATTACAATATTTTTTCACCCCAAGATAAAATAGCTCTGGCTCCTAAAACCTGTCTAATTTATTAAGCCTCAATTAAGGAATGATGATAAATTTATACTAAAATTTGATTTCAAATAGACCTTTGACCTATATGTTATTTTTCAATAAACACATTTGAAATTATTGATTTATCTTTTTACAAATCATCATAACTCCCAGAACATTTGAGTAAATACTATGCGTATGGCATGTCTAGTATTATACTACTCATTGGCCTTAAGGCCTTCTAGCACCAGGAAATTGGCTATTTGAACCATTGTATACAAAGATACTTTCTTTATAGAAGAGAGCTTTTCTTTCCATGACATCGGATATGAAGTGTTTTACTTTTGGTTGGGGTTTTTATTTTTTTATCTTTTTTTTTGTCTCTTAATTATTTAGAATATTATTATTTATACTTGAATCACATGGTAATATATAAAACAATAATGAGGAGTTTTGTTAACGTTTTTTTTTTGTTTTTTTTTTCTTTCTTGGGGTTCTAATTTGGGGCATCATCTAAATACTTGATTTGCCTTACAAGTTACAATACAATAAACGGGTGGACCGTAGCTGTATTTCCCATCAAAAATGTTTTGTGAATGATAGTATGTTAAAATTATATGACCTGCATTTACACTATTATCATTATTCCAAATGTTGCAATAGATCTAACAATGTGCCGTAATCACTGTTTGTTAATGTCGTGATTATAAGTTAGGAGATCGTGACGGCTATCCTAATCTAAAATTGTCACTAAAATATGTTTGTGAAACTACACTATTATAATTTAAGTTATAATAAAATTTTAACTTAAAATATTATTTTAAAATCGTTTTGTGAAACTCATCCATCTTAAATTGGGATGAAATTTTAGTTTAAGGCGATTTTAAGGAGATTTAAGTTTTTGTGACAATTCTCAATAGTTTCTATTGTCCAAAATTCAAGTGATTTCATTTATCGATACACATTATTTCTGAAACCTGTGAGTAAATCAAATAAATTAACAGGGTCACGAATCCAATGCCAAGTTTAAGGCCAACCCACCGATACATATCGAAATGAATTATACGCTGTAAACTCATTTAATTCATCTTTCTCCGACTGTTTGACCATGTGCAAACATTGCTGCATTGTATGAAACTCTTCCCATTGATATTGTAACCGTGAATTCAGCCTGTCAATAGTTTTCAGTTTTGAAGCGTAGTTGCTTTCACCATAAGCACCTACAGCAGAAATGTGTACTCCGCGTGTGCAATCAATTTGAACTAAAATCTATTGAAATTGCGTTTTACGTAACAATCAATCTCTCTGAAACACAGAATTTAAAATTTCATTTTGATTTTAGTTAAAATCTATTTTAGTGATTTTGGCTAAAGTTTTTGTGAAACACAGCCCTGATACTGATGTTTCAGTAATAAAAGATAACATAGGCCTATTGTAAAGGCTTTTACATTTGAGAAGAACAATCGATCTAGCCCATACAAATCCCTGCAGATTCAGTTTAAACTTTTAATCATTAAAAGACTCTTATAAATTTCAAAATTTTACCTAAATTGGATGATTATTAATTTTTGTTATTTGTTCTAAATTCCTTCCAAATCCAATGACACTAAAATATCTAGACAGACATTATCCCACTATAATAACTTCTCTGATTTTCATGTAGTGTAAGCCATCAAAAGCATAAAAAAAGTAAACGAAATATAGATCTGTATTATAATCAGACTGTAGCAAGAGAGACACATAAATAAAATGGTTTAATTTGAACCCTTCTGAAATAGGAAAATCAAACTCAAGATGACAAAGATAAATCAGTATACACTTCTTCTCAAGACAAATGGAAAAAACAGGCTGTAAAAGAACAACAAGAACAAGAACAGGACTATTTAAGGGTAAGACTTTTATAAAACACATAATAATCACTTGAGGTTGAGAATTCTTTCCAGTATTTTACTTTTATTGTGTATGGTCTTAAAGGGTTATATTTTTATACACTCACATTTTCATGTGGACATATTATAGGCCTACTGTCCGTCCGGACACCAGTCTGTCTCCAATTTGTTTGTGGACACTTTACAGTTCACAATTTTTTATCCGATTTTGACAAAACTTTAAAAAAAATCATGTTTTTAGCTTGTGGATGGATACGCTAGACTAGAGGTCACAATTTTGAACCGATTTTGATGAAACTTAAAATACATTTTTATAAAACAAAGATCTTAGTTGCTTTCGATATTCGTGCAACTTGGATCGTAATTTCCTAAATTATGCCCCCCGATTGTTTGAAAAATCACGTTTTTAGTCTGGATTTAAAAAAACGTTTGAATATATCACCATTGCACCTTAATGTTGTTTGAATTTCGTGAAAATCAGACCAAAACTTGCCACACAATATGCCAAACCCTAAATCACGTTTTTAGCTTTTGGTCACAATTTTTATCAGATTTTAAAAAAATAAGTGTGAATATATCACCGTTACACATTAAGATCATGGTTCCTGAACCAGTTAAAAGTTTTGGGGTATAGGTTCAACACGGCGAGAATACTCATTCACTTTGGTTCATTCCATGGCTCATTTATTCTATTTGAAGTTGTCTCTTTTACTTTACGACAATTTGGATGTACGGTAACTTTGTGGAAAAGGCACAAAACTTGGTGGCGACATTTGTTCTATATGCTACCTTGAGAAGTATGATTTGAAGTTTATAGGTACCATGATTATGCTTAGAAAAATGTGCTCTAGAGGTTAAAATTTTGTTGGAAATTCGAAGCTTTATCCATTAGGTACAATTTTTCAGGTGTTTGGCTCCATTCAAACTCTTTTTTGAGAAAAAATAATATGCAATTCTCATGCAGGTATTTTAGATCTGTCTACCCAACCATTAAAGGAACAATAACAAAAAACTATTTTTGTCCCCCGTCTTTCGAAGAAAGTTGGGGGACTATTAAAATGGGTTCGTCCGTCTGTCCGTCACACTGTCCGACACAATAACTCTCTTCCTAACTGAGCTAGAATGTTCAAACTTGGTGTATGTGTTTATTGTCCCCCGCCTTTCGAAGAAAGTTGGGGGACTATTAAAATGGGTTCGTCCGTCTGTCTGTCTGTCCGTCTGTCTGTCTGTCCGTCACACTTTTTGGGACACAATAACTCTCTTCCTAATTGAGCTAGAATGTTCAAACATGGTGTATGTGTTTATTAGGTCAATGCCTTGATGGAGTTCGAAGATGAGCATTTTCCGCTTAGGGTAAGCAGAGATAAGCAATTTGATTGGTTGATGCTTTGGGACACGATAACTTTAGTTCTAATTAAGTGAGAGTGATGAAACTTGGTGTATAGTTTCATTACAGTAATACCTTGACTAAGTTCGATAATGAGCATTTTCTGCTCAGGGTAAGCAGAGCGATACGCAAATTTGATTGGTCGAGACTTTGGAACACAATAACTCTCCTTCTACTTGAGTTAAAATGTTCAAACTTGGTGTATATGCTTATTAGGTCAATGCCTTGATGGAGTTTGAAGATGAGCATTTTCCGCTGAGGGTAAGCAGAGATAAGCAATTTGATTGGTTGATGCTTTGGGACACGATAACTTTAGTTCTAATTAAGTGAGAGTGATGAAACTTGGTGTATAGTTTCATTACAGTAATACCTTGACTAAGTTCGATAATGAGCATTTTCTGCTCAGGGTAAGCAGAGCGATACGCAAATTTGATTAGTCCAGACTTTGGAACACAATAACTCTCCTTCTAATTGAGTTAAAATATTCAAACTTGGTGTATATGCTTATTAGGTCAATGCCTTGATGGAGTTCGAAGATGAGCATTTTCCGCTTAGGGTAAGCAGAGATAAGCAATTTGATTGGTTGATGCTTTGGGACACGATAACTTTAGTTCTAATTAAGTGAGAGTGATGAAACTTGGTGTATAGTTTCATTACAGTAATACCTTGACTAAGTTCGATAATGAGCATTTTCTGCTCAGGGTAAGCAGAGCGTTACACAAATTTGATTGGTCGAGACTTTGGAACACAATAACTCTCCTTCTAATTGAGTTAAAATGTTCAAACTTGGTGTATATGCTTATTAGGTCAATGCCTTGATGGAGTTCGAAGATGAGCATTTTCCGCTTAGGGTAAGCAGAGATAAGCAATTTGATTGGTTGATGCTTTGGGACATTTTAGTTCTAATAAAGTGAGAGTGATGAAACTTGGTGTATAGTTTCATTACAGTAATGCCTTGACTAAGATCGATAATGAGCATTTTCTTCTCAGGGTAAGCAGAGCGATAAGCAATTTGATTTACCGAGACTTTGGAACACAATAACTCTCCTTAGTAATTGAGTTAAAATGTTCAAAATTGGTGTGTATGCTTATTAGGTCAGTGCCTTAATGGAGTTCGAAGATGAGCATTTTCTGCTTAGGGTAGGCAGAGATAAGCAATTTGATTGGTTGATACTTCGGGACAAGATAACTTAGGTTCATCTTGATTGATGATTTTTATGCCAATACAATGACTGCATTTTCATTCAGTAATGGATTCGACAGTAACAGTGTATAGAAACGATTGACTCAGACACGAGGGCCCTTTCCCTTGGCCAGAGGGGCCCTTTTGTCAAGCGTGGGGCCCTTTTGTCTGCCTTTAGGGTCCCCCTAACTAGGGTACATTTTCATTTTTCTCATCGGTTTTAGCATTTTTCTTTATAAAACACTTTTGGATGACACTTCGTGTACAGTTTGATTGCTTGATACGTTTGAAAAAAATAAATGTGCGATTAATTAATATGTGTCATCTATTTATTTTGGGATTTCGGCGGGGGACATCAGCCTCACTGTTGGCTTGTTAGGTCAATGCCTTGATGGAGTTTGAAGATGAGCATTTTCTGCTTAGGGTAAGCAGAGATAAGCAATTTGATTGGTTGATGCTTTGGGACACGATAACTTTAGTTCTAATTAAGTGAGAGTGATGAAACTTGGTGTATAGTTTCATTACAGTAATACCTTGACTAAGTTCGATAATGAGCATTTTCTGCTCAGGGTAAGCAGAGCGATACGCAATTTGATTGGTAGAGACTTTGGAACACAATAACTCTCCTAATTGAGTTAAAATGTTCAAACTTGGTGTATATGCTGATTAGGTCAATGCCTTGATGGAGTTCGAATATGAGCATTTTCCGCTTAGGGTAAGCAGAGATAAGCAATTTGATTGGTTGATGCTTTGGGACACAATAACTTTAGGTCTAATTAAGTGAGAGTGATGAAATTTGGTGTATAGTTTCATTACAGTAATACCTTGACTAAGATCGATAATGAGCATTTTCTGCCCAGGGTAAGCAGAGCGATAAGCAATTTGATTTGCCGAGTCTTTGGAACACAATAACTCTCCTTCGAATTGAGTTAAAATGTTCAAAATTGGTGTGTGTGCTTATTAGGTCAATGGCTTGATGGGGTTCGAAGATGAGCATTTTCTTCTTAGGGTAGGCAGAGATAAGCAATTTGATTGGATAACTTAGGTTCATCTTGATTGATGATTTTTATGCCAATACAATGACTGCATTTTCATTCAGTAATGGATTCGACAGTAATAGTGTATAGAAACAATTAACTCGGACACGAGGGCCCTTTCCCTGCCAGAGGGGCACTTTTGTCAAGCGTGGGGGCCCTTTTGTCTGCCTTTAGGGTCCCTCTACTAGGGTACATTTTCATTTTTCTCGTCGGTTTTAGCATTTTTCTTTATAAAACACTTTTGGATGACACTTCGTGTACAGTTTGATTGCTGGATACGTTTGAAAAAAATAAATGTGCGATTAATAAATATGTGTCATCTATTTATTTTGGGATTTCGGTGGGGGACATCAGCCTCACTGTTGGCTTATTTTAATTTACAACATGTCCAAGTTTATTGCTATGCTTTGTCCTTTACTGTGCAAAGAGCCCTGTACAAGGCAAGGCTGATAAATGAACACATATCTTCAGGATTGGGCCTATACTAATGATTGAATTAATGGTAGAAAATTATTGAAAGATATATAACGCCTCTCCAATATTGAAAGGATATGATTGAAATGTGTTCTGGAAAGTCACAACCAGTTTTATTTAAGATTCTGTTAGAGGCCCACTGTTAACAATAAATTATAAATTGTGAGATTTGATGTGAATTAGGCCCTACTGGTACAGAAATGATATGTGACACTGACAGATTATTGTGATACAACCTTTCAGTACTGTAACATAAACATTAACTGTAGTTTATTGTCAAAAATCAATTCTCTTCCTTTCAAGCAAAAAAATAAATTGATGTTGCCTGATAGTATGGCTGACTAGGTGGAAAGTGAAATGTTTGACAAATCCTATTCATAATATAGTTTCATAAGTATGTTCCATAAGTATGTTCTCAGTTTATTCATAATATAGTTGTAATGTATTGACTACCGGTATTTTACCTGTGCTGCCAAAAAAGTGTAGTGTGCTATATAATAATATAGCGTATCTTATTTGTAGAATTTCTCAGTGTGTTTGTATATTGGGATTATATTGGGATGTAATTTGCCAACGTCAAGTCCAAACTGATCCCGCAGTGAATATTCGCTTGGCCGCTACAATCACTTATAAGCATGACATCGACGTGGCTTAATGAGTACGGCATATTAACTTTTTTACTCCGACAAATTAAATTCTCAAACATATTTTTGAGGTAAAAGAAAAATAAATAAAGACGTTTGAAGTATTTGTAGTTAAAAAATATTTCCTATTTAGTGTAAATGGGTATTAAAATGAGTAAAATGCATCATTTTGCCCGAAGCAGTTAGGTGTTAAGTAAACATTGCACGAGCCGTTGAGCCAATGACTACAGGGCGTGCAGTCAACGCACGTGTTTTGGACAGTCATCTGTTATAGAGATAATTCGTAAGTTATTCTCTGTGAAATAGATTGCGTCAAGTCATCTATTATGAACATTAAAGTGAAATAGACCTATTTAATTTAGGGCATGACAATTGACATCAAAATGAAGCAGATTCATTTGATTTTATTTGACAGTTGATTAAGAATTTAGAAAAATAAAAGCAACACCAACCTTATACCTTTCTTGTTGAGCTCATAACCATTGCTTTCAATTTTCATTCAAGTTTTCTATTTTTCCCCCCAATTTTAAAATGTTGCTTTCAGTCATAAACAACCAACATCCTTTCTTGACACATGTTACTAGGCAAATGACCCCTGTTGAGATTGTAGGCTAGCAGACGCCAGTTTCAATGAATTATAAAAGGGGTATAACTCTATTTGGCTTCTGAATGAGCTTAATGGATATAGACCAGTAATTATTATCCAGAAAGCACTCCAATCTTAAATCTCTGTAGGTTTGCCTGTAGGTTTGCCAAGTTTATTGCTTTTAACACAAAGTGAACAATTTCAGCACACATCCACTGAACTACAATGTATATATGTTTTCAGTCTCAGTCTTCGAAGGAATTATTAGTGAGCACTTCAGTCAGTTATATAGAAGGATAACTTTTTTTTTTTTCCTTTCACGTTCATCACTTCCAATTGTTGAAACCTTTATTAGGCTACTCATCTATCATAGCAATTGATCTCTGTGTTAAAATTATATTTGGAAAGAGTTAAACCAGTTCAATCACAATATGTGATAATGACTGACACCAAGTTGTCCTGTAATTTCCAAGTTTGCACACCGTACATATCAGAAAGTGAAGTAGTTGCTATTATACTCAGAATACCAGAATGTGACACTATTTGTTCAAAAATTGTTCTATCCTTGAATTATTTGGCAGTTTTATTGGAAATAAGACTGTGGACCTAGAAAATCAAACTTTTCATTGGTAATAGAAATAAAGACTAGTAAATGTTTCCCTGGATTTAATGATAGATGAATAGAGTTTGTCTTTTTATACTATAAAACATAAATTATAGCAGCAACCTCTTTCTTGCTTTTACCCCTTTTGGATGGTAGTTTTTGTTGACTTATTTGGTCTGAAATCCATAAAAGTGTTTAATTTCAAGTTTCTCTTTGGTGAATGTTCATTAAAATGTCAAACAAATGTTAAAGGCCATGAAATCTAGATTTAACTTGAAGACAATGGAAAGATAATTACTCATGTTTTCCTGATAGTTTAATTCACGGGTACTCAAAGGGATTAGAAAACTCTTACCATGCTTAGCTTAATTTTCCTAATAATAAATTTCCTTCCTATCAAAAACAGAACAAAATGTAATTGGGGTAGTTTTACATTCTGGTGACAATCTAATTTTTATTTATGCCAATTTTCAGTACCAGTTACGTCAGCAGATGCTACGATATGCAGATTCAATGGAGAAAACTCGTCTTGAATCTGAGGAGACAGTGAATGGATTAAAACGTAAATTGAATAATTTACAAGAAGTACTCTTCAATTCAACAGAATCCGATGATATTCAGATAATGGACAGAACAACAAAGTCAGGGTCCTATAGTCCCTCAAGATCACCTCGTTTGGTAAATAATTTGTTATGCTAGTAATTTGAATGGCAGTGATCTTGAGTGATCATAAACAATAGTATAGGTCTTCATACCCTTTTCACTTAAAATTTGTTTCCCCGTTATGTAGAATTATATGGAAAATGAATTGATTTCAGATGGCAAGAAGATTACCTATTCAGTGTGATGATAAGCAAGCACCTCAACCAACTGAGTATTATGATCAATATCTACAAGAAATACATTATGTGAGTAGGTTATATAATCTTATTGTTAGATCAACAAGCACACAGTTTATGTGATACAACTTTTTTGTGTGATATAAAATTCATTGCTCTTTAATTTTATTGTTTATAGTAATAATACCTAATTTAATTTTGCATCGATTGTGACCATTGCATACATTGAAATGATGTCTTTCTGTTAACAGTGATAGATGGTAGATAATTTTGGAGCCAATGGTACTAAAGATAAACAACAAGTTCGTCTAGTTCTTCTTTGTTTACTACATGTGCAGAAGAGAAAAAATCTACAACCATCCATAACCGATTTTAAAAATCATCAATTTTTATTTGTTGACTAAAAGAAATTGAAAATACATTGAAATTAGCTTAGCTTTTTGTTACTGTACACTTAAAATAATCAGGGCATATGTAAAAACATAGACTGAACATCAAATTGAACCAATTGGGACCACCTAAAATAATCCATTTCAATAACTTTGATTTGTTCAAAATCAATTATTTCACAAAGTATGTACAGTAGTTTTTGTTTGGCATCAGTGTTTAAGCTGAAGAGAAGGGTATGGGCTCGTGCTGTCTCTTGCAAAGTCGCAAGTTGCGATAAAAGTAGCGATTGAAATTTGATTTGGCAATAATTTTGTCAATAGCCTTGCAGAAAAATTTCTTTAATTTATAATCATATTTATCCTAGATTAACGATTACATTGAGTGCCAATCACGTGGTGGCATACTATAAACATCAATTCTTAAAACAACAATGTGCCTATTGTACACGCAAAAAATAAAGTTATACTTATGGGAAATGCCCAATCCGTGGATGAAAATATATTATGTAATGGCAAATAGACATAATCTGATCTTAGTAAATCAGATTTGTGCTAATAATGTATTATGTAAAGGCAAATTTTTTAAGTTGTTATACATTGTATTATACATCAATAATTGTTTTATAATAGGCCTACCTGAGACATAATAAATATTGTTACATGTTGTCTTTTTTATCACACATTTTTGGCAGACAAAAAATTACAGTTTGCGGAAATTTTTTTTTTTTATATAGAAATTAGCATTCATTTTGATGGAAAAAATTGTAAGCCAACTAATATTTAATTTTTTTCTGTATATTTATAAATTGTATTAATTATCATGTTGTATTGTTATTTTCCTGTCTCAAATGTTCAAAGTATTACTTGTCTGCTCATCTTGTCTGTTTGAACTATTATGTTAGAGTATTTTAAAGGTAAAGTCTCAGTTTTCATTGGGCCTGCCTCTGAAATAAAAACATCTGTTTAAAGCGGTAATTTCATATTTTTAAGTTATATTTTTAAAATGTATTAAAATAAAGCCTTAAAATAGATGGTAACTATAAACAGTCATACCTTGTTAAAGAATAATCCTATAATTCACTAATTGGCAGAAATGTCATTTTCAACTTCAAATTCAAAAATTTGCAGATAGCTATTGCATGTGTTATTATTTCCGGTGTTAGTGGGAAATAATACCTATGATCATATAATAGTGAGTTGACAAACTATTGAACAAAAGACAAAGCAATAGTTATGTTTTGACTTTCTTAGAAAATATGAAATTATTGCTTTAAATGAAAAATATGGCCTTGTTACCTTGTAAGGAATTTACCTTGTTTGAAAGTCTTGTATTCAAAATATTAAGTCTTTGCCAAATGATTTACAAAACAAGTTATGTAAACTTCAGTAAAAGTTGATTAAAATGCAGAAATAACCTTCAATTTCTATTACCACTATCATGCTGGAAAACAAAAAAAATATGAATAGAATGGAGTTCAGCATCCTACTGTTCATCTTCAACTTGGCTAATGACAACAAGCATACAAAATAAAGTGCGCTGTGAGGTAAATTTTGCCTGGACAACAGCCTACTCTTAAATCGAATTTAACTGCAAAGTGTTCGTTTACATGCACGCCAATGTGTACACAGGAAAAGAACAAAAAAGTTGATAGTATAGGGAGAAGTTGCCATTCCACACGCATTAGAGACATATCCAGGTATATCCAAATTGATTATAGCCTAGAAGCTAGTGTCCAATCAACTCCCCCACATGTTGGTATTCCTTTGAAAATGTATTTCAGATTGTTGCTTCAGATTAGAACAGGAATTTCTCCTTTAAGTACCAAAATACATGTATTGATCACAAAAGTTTTTATAAAAATTGTTATTTATGTTCATGTTATAAGCTTATCCTTTATAATCTGTTTTCAGTTAACTTTAAGATTTCTATTTTAGATGTTTATTTCCATTATTAATGATATTTTCTCATCTGTGATATTTTTCTCTTTGCTACATATATATATACTTGTATATTAAAATTGTATTGAAAATTATGTATATTAATGGCTCATGGTATAAAATTTGATATTAGTTGCACATCACGCAAAACTACAAGCATATGGAAACTAAAGACATTGTAAATGTCACACAATTATCAAACCAAGTGAATGGGACTAGGGGGTGCTTACTCTTACAGAATGTGAATCCTTATCTAGTATATTACAGTATAAAATTTGGGCTTTATTTAATACTTTTCTGTACCAGTACTCTGGGCAGTGGTTTTCCATCAAATTTCAACTGTAAAAGGTTCTATTGTGTGCTCACTAAAATGTACATGGGATATATCGGTCTTTTATCTCATCCAAACAACCACCCTGCACCACTGTAATTGATCATAGGAACACCTAGTGCCTTAATCACTGAGCCAAGGATAACACACTGATCACATAGAACCTATGTATTTTCAACATATTCAAAATAAGTGTTTATAGCCCATATGCCATTCCCACCATCTCTTGCATATTTGCTATATTAGAATCTAACTAAGTGCAGGTCCAAGTTACTCTTGGTACATGAGACCTCTAGAGTAGATTTCCAATAATTATTGCATAAAGTCATGTTATTGGGTTTCCAACATTAAACAGCAATGGCCATTTGTTCAAGAGTCTCATAAAGCCCAGATAAACAATTTTTTCAAAAGTTTATATAATAATTTCCAAACTGATCCTGCAGTGAATGTTCGCTTGGCCGCTACAATAATTCTCTGTGAAACAGGTTGCCCTAAACCATCAAGTCTCTAGCCAAGCTTATATTGATGTTGTTCACAAATCATGCACAAGCTTCTAACCACGTTTCTATAGATGCCAGTATGATCATCAAATTCGGAAGAAACATGTATTGGTATACTAATTAATATAGGTTCTTGGTATTTACTGATCATTAAGATTAAGTACAAAATCAAAAATTCCTTGATGAAGTTTGGTAGATTTCCTTACCCAATCCGTTGCCAACGGACAGATTATCGACTGCACTATATCTTTGGTAATAGTTTAGTATAAACTTGTGGAATGCTGGTAGTGGTATTATATATTTGCTATCTTTGTGGGCATAAAATAATGCCCTAGTATTTTACAAACTTTCTTGAAAAGCATTATATTGGAACCATTCAATGATAATTTTCTTTAGGTTTATATTTATGTGTGAATGGTTTTACTTCGAAAGACTGCTGCCTTATCTCTTGTCTGTTACTGGTCTGAATAACTCAACTGAATATTTTGCTTGGGAGGGACAAAGATTGCTATCAAGGTTTTCTGTTACTCCTGTCACAACTGTGGCTTTGAGTAAGTTCCAATAAATAGTGCCGATGATGTGTAATTATAATTTTTTTTATCATTATCCCTTAGAGGTGTATTGCAGACAGCTCTACAACAATCGCAGACTACACATATGACATATACATTTATGTAAGTGTGCACCTAATCAAGACTGGGCCAATAGGGTTAATTTTGGGCCAATCCTGATAATATTTTGGAAAATAAGTGTAGTTTAATGGTCGCGTGTGAGACATTAATTAATAAATATATTGGTATATTACACATATGTCTTTGACGAGACCATTAAACAACTTAAAATACAGACACTATCCAGCACGTGCATTTCAATGAAATATGTCACTCGGGTACACTTTTTCAACTGCATGAATAATGTGCGGTTGGCACATTGCCCGTCCATTATTTGAAATGATGGTAGCCAACATCAAAGGATGACGTCACATCTGTATTGTAAAACTACTTAATTTGGTGTTAAAATCCCTTAAAATCATCTACTCAAGGGCTGAGTAACTAACTTAACGTGTATGTGATACGTTTTCAAACTACTTAAAGGGACAATAACATTCTTGCTGGCTTGGAAGCTCCAGAAAATAAATAATACCCTTATTATAAGTACTAGATGTTTAAGTGTCCTACCTGTTGTGTAAATTATCCATTACAACCTATTTTACTTGTCCAGAGGGTTTGAAAATATTTTAAAATCCAAGTCACATTTGAAAAGGTTTACGTTAGACGTTTCAAATCAATTGGTTGAATTTTTCCAAATTTTTAAAATAGGTGTGTTAAGATGAAATTTGTATCATCAATTAATTGGATTATTGTAAAATAATACGATTTGTTGACCAGAATGAAGATTGGGACATATTATTCAGTTACAACAAGAGTGTTATTGGGGCTTTAAACCCGTCAGTCTTCACCTGGAAATGGAGACCAGTGACCCAAGCTGTATTATGCGGTGTCTAGATAAAACCAGACTTTTATTTTATAAAAATAGTTTGCATGGAAATAAGTGATTATGTTACAAATAGTGAAGAGTGGAACACAGAAATCTTAATCTTATCATTTCTGTATTTTCGAGTGATATAGGACTAATATCACGTGATTCTGGTACGGCGACCAATTAACTGAAAAAAAATTTCGTATAGCAGTTAGGTTAAATCAAATATACAATTATGCGGTAAGGTTTCATCTTTGTTTTAATGAGAATTGGTTTATTATATCTTAAGCTTATATGTAAAGTACAGTTTGGAATCAGTGTAATTGGAAATTAAAGTGTTATAGGCCAATAGGAAAGTGGACATTATCCAATCAACCAGATAGAAATTGGAATGCATCGTGAACAATCCTTCGCAGTATTACTCGAAAATGCTTTGGATTCTATGCTTAGTATGTCATTTCTATCTCGTACACCCGTAATTCCAATTTTCCTCGACGAACTAGTGAATATCGAGCACGGACACCGGATAGCAATATAATGATGGAACCGGTGGCACCCACCCCCTTTTTATGCGCCCACATTGAAATGTGGTCGCATATTGCCGTCGCCCCCGTCCGTCGGTCCGGCCGTCTGTCGGTCAGGCGGCCACAATTGCTTGTGGAAGCTCTACAGGCTAAAGTTAATATCCGATTGACTTCAAATTTATACACAATGTTTAAGGTCATGAGACAAAGATTTCCGATAATTAGTGCCAGAGTTATGGCCCTTGATTTTTTAAAGACGCTCTAAAGGTCGAAGTTAATATCCGATTGACTTTAAATTTATACACAGTGTTTAAGGTCATAAGACGAAAAAGCCTATTGATTTTCAGCGATTTCTGATAAGTAGTGCCAGAGTTATGGCTCTTGATCACTTCAAAAAATCTTGTGGATGCTCTAGAGGCCTAAGTTAATATCCGATCGACTTTAAATTTACATAAAGTGTTGAAGGTCATGAGACGAAGAAGCCTATTGATTTTCAGCGATTTCAAATAATTACTGCCAAAGTTATCTCCCTTGATAACTTCAAAAAATCTTGTGACGCAACAGAGGCCAAATTTATCATCCGATTGACTTCAGATTGATACACAGAGTTTAAGGTGTTGAAACGAACAAGTATTTTGATTTTCAATGAATTTAGATAACTGGGCCCTGTTTCACGAAATTTTAACTAAAGATAAAATCAAAATTTTAGCAGTTACTTCAATTTTGATTGGCTAAGAACTAAAATCAATCAAATATTGTCCAATCAAACGATTTAGCTGCTGTGGGCGTATGTTTCGTTGCCTGGCAACCTATCTGTAAAAAACTGTTGAGAGAGAGAAATGGGGTTTAACTTCCACTCAACACAAACTAGGTCATTTCGGGACTAACATATGGTTTAATTTTATTTCAATAATTCGCTTGCGCGTAGGGGTCTTTAGCAGTGGGAGGAAACCGGAGTGCCCGAAGGAAATCCACGAGGTTGAGAAGTCGCCCTATCTCCATGCCACATACGCTCACACCAGGGCTCGAAACCACAGCCGCAAGCCAGTGGTGACCGGCCAGCTAGAGGTCGAAGCGCGGCACTTTAGACCACTAGGCCATCCCAACCCCTAAAAATCTGGTGATATGTTTTGGTAATCAATAGCTTTTACGGTGATAAAAGCCCATATTCCCACGCAGTCATAGCTTCTGTAAACCTAGTACTAGAAGTTTCGGGTATGTTTATAACCCAAAGATCTCGGTTGGGTTGCCTGTCCAGCCTCGTGGGTTTTTCCAGGTCCTCCGGATTCCCCCACTGCTAAAGACCACGACGCGAAAGCGAATTATTGAAATAAAATTGAACCATGAGTCCCGAAATGACCCCACTTTGTATCAACGGGACGTACTTTGAACTCCCTCTCTCTCTCTCTCTCTCTCTCTTGTTGTTTATTAAAGATTTAACGTCCAATACATTATATGTTATGATATTATTATGGACAGATTGATTTAATTAAATTATTTACACTCTATGGGTTGAAAGTTGACAAAAAGGTAAAATTCAGATGCCCGTATAAGGGTCTCCATAAAATTGGTTAACCGAAAAAATAAAAAGTCCTTGTAAGTTAAAAAGTCAATTTAAATCGCACTTATAAAACCACTGTCTGAGTAGAGAGGGTGGGTCATCATCTCCCCTTGTCTTTCTTTCTCTCTTTCATATGTCACTATTATACCACAATGGCGGTTATTAGGCCTATAAGTTCGAATTTGTGAAAATCGGACCTTATACAAAATGGCCGCGTCGTGTACACAAATAGTTTTAAAGTATGAAGTATGTAATATCAAGGTTGTGGAACATCTAGAGGTCACAATTTTGATCTCATTTTGATGAAACTTAAAATATATTTTTATTTTCCCAATTTTTTTTTTAGTTCTTTTCTACATTCGATGGGGATCACGTTGCTTAGTGGGTAAGGCGTTGGCTCACTAGCCTGGAGGTCGGGTGTTTGATCGGACACGGTTCGCCGAGATACAGTTCCTAAAGGAAGTACGTTACCCCCTAATGATGTTAAGTGAAAATCGGACCGAAGCTGCCACCCCGGTATGGGAATAGGCTGTGGACAGGGGCGTAACTAGCCGATAGCAACGAGGGGCGGGAGGTGTCCTTAGAGGTGCTGTGAAGTTGACGGACAATATAATAATATTATCTATGGTTTTGGCGTTGACAATTTATTTCACGGGGACGGGGGAGATGAAACTTTTTGTCCCCTGTACACCCCCCCCACCCCATTTAGTTACGGGCCTGGTTGTGGAATCTGTTGGGGTCAGGTTGTTTTTTTTATCCAATTTCAATGAAAATTGGTATATGTTTATATCCCAAAGATTTGGGTTCATTTTGATACTCGCGCGTATTGGAAACTTCCTGGATTATCGCCTTTAGTTTTTATACGCCCACATAACCCCGTCGCCTCTGTTCGGATGTCGTTCCGTTCGTCCACAATTTGTTTCTGGATACTCTACAGGTCACAATTTTATCGGAATTTGACCAAACTTGAAATATTCTATCTTGAAATGCATGTTACAACCCGCCAAAGATCGTAGCTCCTTTCGATATTCGCGAAGATTGGATAGTAACTTCCTGGTATGGTCCCTGAATTTACGAAAAATAGTGTTTTTAGCTTCTTAGAGGTCACAATTAATGTCCGATTTAAAAAAAAAAACGTCCAAATGCATCACCGTTACACCGTAATGTTGGTTATATTTGTTGAGTTTTAAATTTCCACTCGGCAAACCTCGGCAGATTCCGAGGTTTGAATTTCGTGAAAATCGGACCAAATGACAAAATGGCGCCTTCTTGTACGCAAATAGTGTAAACCAAGGTTGTGGACCCTCTAAAAATCATATGTTTATGTTCCAAAGGTCTTGGTTCCTTTCACTATTTGCGCATATTAGACCGTAGCTTTCTGGGCCATGACCCCTGCAATGATTGTCTCTCTTTAACTTGTGGATTCTCTAAAGGTCACAATTTTTTTTATCCGATTTTAAAGACTATTTAAATATATCACCATTTCATGCCACCGGGTTGATTTTAAATTTTGGGAAAATAGAAACGAAATTACCCGACAATGGTCTCTCTTTGTGCGTAAATGGTATAAAAGTATTAGATATGAAGGTTGTGGATCCTCTGCATGGGGGTCATAATTTTTATCCGATTTGGATGTAACTTAAAATATATCTTTGTAACCCAAAGATTTCAGTCCCTTTCGATATTTGCTAATTTCAGACCAAACTGTCTGGGTTATCGCCCCAGATTGTACAAAAAATCGCTTTTTTGTTTTAGCCTGATCTCTATCAACGTCTTGCAAAATGTGGGCGTATCTTGCCCGCAACCGCTGGTTTCTTTTTCTTGGAAAATGTAGGCGCATCTTGTCTAGACATCTCGAACCCGCATATTGACAGGGCCTGATATTTTTGCAGATTTCTGGAAACTCTTTTATTGGTGTTTTCTTCGTGAACCATGGATGAGTACAGTGCAGAATGTCGTTTCATCTTCACATCCCAACAATTAATTAATTTTTCTGCCGTCTATTGTCGATAGAAATGCCAACAATGTGTTACTTACACCTATTACAGTTGGAAATATTTGTGGAAATACATGTACTTACAAATGGGCTTGATATAGGTGAACATCCTAAAAAAAACCCAAAATGATTTTTTTTTTTTTTTTTTTTTTTTTGTAAACTACAACGAAAATTTGTTTGTGTTGCTTTATCTTGCAAATATAACTATTTGTAATTATTGAGATTTCTGGCAAATCTTATAATGTAGGGCATGTAAACAGTATTTTTAAATGTTGCGGGTTCTTTCTTATTATTAGATACAGTTATCTGAATATTGCAGAATGGGTAAATGGATTTAAATAAAAACAAAGTGCGTATGGTTGTATTACACAATGTTTTGTGATTTTTGTATTTATATAGCCTACTTGTCTAAATATTGTGCTTTAATTATATCTGAATGGGAATTTATGGTGCATTATAGTCCACCCCCATATAGTTCTTATTTCTGAAACCAACGGCCATGCTCACGCTTAATTTAAACCAGGTTAGTGGTGTAGTGTTTATGGAATTATATCAATTACCGTTCATCCAGCAAACTTGTGGTTTCATAAAACAGGTGGCTTTTTCAACCCACTCTCCCATAACCAGGAGGAGATACTTTACCAACATCGGATGTCTGAGAAACAGTTAGATTGCGAAGATGGTGTTGCACATCTGCTGACAATACTTCTCATTTCCAGTGTCCATTTTGCATTTTGGTTTTGCGTGCTGTAGGTCTTCAATAAAAAAAAATCTGGGGATTTTCTGTATATAGGCCTACATGTATCTAAACGTTCCTTTAGGGGACAACATACAATATATACAAAAGTATAGTTATAAGTAGGCTACAAAAAATATGCATAGAAACAAATACCGGGAATTACTATTGGCTCAAATAACCAAAAGTATTACCCTAAAAAACATAAGATGTGGGCCCCCAAGAAGGAACGAAGATGTCGGTAATATATTAAGACATTCATGAAATATTGCAATTATTTGGCTTTATTTAATTTTTCAAGGGATAACTTTTTTCTTTTTTTTTTTTTTTTCGTTTTTGCTGCTATAAACAATTCTGATTTCATAAAAGCTTTTTGTCTTCTAATTAATACACAACCATCTATCCTTTTCTCATTATTGACTATAATACTTTATACAAAATATAATAATCTTAGAATATGGAAACAGTTTGCGTGGACTAGTCTGTTGTAGACAGTCATAAAGTCAATGGAATTTTAAGTCTGCGGTTAAAAATACAGAATATCGTCATGACCTGTCAAATTTAACACATCAAATTGCTCGAAAAAACTGAACGTGGCCTAATGACTTACAGAAGCCCCAAAAATTTACTGAGAGCTGAAAACTCTAGACTGATAGAAACGAAGGAGTGCAACGTCAGCAGAGCTATATTATACATAGAGTCTCTGTTATTGGCTACCGTTGGCCCGCAGTAACAGAACTAATTCCACTTCTCAACTCAAGAGAGTAGAGCTTGTAAGCTCCATACATGCTGACGCTAAAGTAAAGGAATAGACACCCAGCATGATATAAGTTTGTATGGTTGAAAGAAACGGGTAAAAAGAAAGAAAGGAGAAAGGGGAAGACTGTACAGTTTGTACAATAAATCTGACTTTACAACAATATGTTACAACCTTTTAGCCTTGCTCGGCAAGGATTGGGAGGTTGCTGTCTTTCTGTTGTGATATATATATTGGCCTATTTTCCAGTTACCCACACTGCCACAATTCAACTGCCACCAGGTGAGAAAACTACTCTTTTTTTAATCCATTATTCAATTATACCTGAACTTATGTTCGTCAGCAAGTTCAGTGCCAATTTATATTTCATTTTATTTTATGTTTCAAAAATATGAAATGAAATAATTAACAACTGTATTTAGTAAAAAAATATTTAGTTCCATATGTAATGTCAAAATGATTTTATTTTGACTTTTTTTTAGAATGGATTACTCCTTCAAAACACATTTTACATTTACACTGAAACTGGGAACCAACCACTGCTGTAATCCTAATTGCTTCTGTGCAAAGGCAGATCAAAAAGGGCAAATAATCATCTAATTCAATTACTAATTTCCCAATTTCACATTTTAGGGACAGGACACAACCCTTCTTTTGGCATTAAAGCACCCCCACCCCTATTTGCACATCTGACCTGATTTTTAGTGTTATTGTCAATCTACCTGAGAAGGTGTGTAATACAGAAAGAATATATATCGATTTTTAAATTTGGTACAAAAGATATTGTGCTGGTTTAGTGTTCTTGCAGCTACATTTAATCCAGCTCTATAATTTTATATAAAAAAAAAGTTGATGGGATGTGACCGGAAGTTACAAAACTATTATCTGAAAAAGGGTGTGCCCAAAATGATTGAGTGTCCTAGTTTCAGAAAAAAAATAAAGTTATAGTAATTGAGTTGTATATGTCTTACTCTCACCAACACAACACAGTTGTTAATAAAATATAAAATATTTTATATACATCATGTAATTTGTATGTATAATGTATTCATACTATTAGTATCAGACTGGTATACAAATTATGATAGTATAGATAAGGTGTTTTACAACTACATGTACTTTGAAGATGGATAAAACACACATATTTTAGATTGTATCTCCAAAAAGAGTGATAAAAATGAGTACTTGTGGTGTTAATGATACAGAATCTTTCATAAAACTACCATTCCAGTTAAGAAACCATGTCAAGAAGTTATTAAGTTTCCTAAGATTATAAGTTACCATTAGAGGTCAGGAGTCAAATTGTTTTAGCAAATTGATGGCTTTTTCAGAGCAAAGGTTACTATGCTATATTGCCATTGCAAGAAGGGTCAGTGAAAAACATAAAGGTCATTTCTATAGAAATAATCTATTTATTTTTTAAAAGAAGCTTGAAACCTAATATCTGTATGTTCCTTTTTATAGCCTTCTGCTGTTTTACTATCAGAAAGAACTGTGAGAAACTTGTATATTTGTACTTCAGAAAGACCATTCATCATATTTCCATCAAGTGGGGGTAAAAGTTAATGAGATTTCCATTCCTCTAATGTTTTTAGAATGAACTCTTTTCTTTCTAATGACCAATAGATCACAATTGTTCACAAACTTCATGTCTACTAAAAACATATTGTAAAGTTTTCTGGAGAGAGAAATTTGATACCTTCAAATTAAAGCAATAAGATCTATTACACAATTGATGAAATTATTTAGTCAAATTATTAGATACTATTAAAAGCATTTCAACTAAATGGCTGAAGAGAAATACTTTCCGATTCTCTTCATTTATTTAAATTTAAAGGCAGGGAATTTTGGATCTCTTGGAACTACAATATTGTGAAGGTTGGTGCACTAATAGGAATATCTGTCCAAAAACATTCAGGACCTTATCTATAAACAAGACACCTTCAATACAAGTGTTGAGTGAAATCATTTGTTGGCCCTGTATTAAATCCAATTCTGTTTTAACATCAATCATTTCATCCTAAGGAATGTACCATTTGTACAACTGTAGGTTTTACCCTTAAGATCTAGTCGGAATCATTCCAGTGGCCAATCCTCCTTAATTACAAATCGTTGCTATGGAAAATATATAGGTTATCTGTTTTTCACAATGTTAACAAGTTTTTCTTCACTGCTGTGGCTATGCTGTAACATATAACATACTTAATCTGATGATCACAGAAATCTTGTGAGCTTGTCAATCCATTATGGAAAGCATCAAAGACTTGATTTTTACTGTTCATTCTAATCTTTGAAAAATGGCAGTCACCTAATTAAGACAAAAAATCAATCAACAACTATTATCCATAGACTAAAAGGCCAATCTACTTTTAGATAACTTGATTACCAAGTACAGGTATAATTGAACAAAATGTGAAGGTTTCTTAGCTTACCCCCTTCTTCTGTTAATTTCTCTGTTGATATATATATTTGCCCAATCATTAAAATGTTGGGGGTTTGTAATGGATGAACCAATCCAAACTGAGTTCTGTGGCTGAGAGCAAAACATTAAATAATGTATTGATACATAAAACAACTTAAAACACAGACATTATCCCACCCATGCATTACTATGAAATCATCAAGCAAGTCAAATATTTCATCTAGTATAAATATATGTACTGTTGGCATGTTGCCTGTACATTATTTGAAATAAAGGTATGGCAACATCAAAAGATGACATCACATCTGTATTTGAAGTCCCTTTGTACTGTAAAGGCTATTATGAACAGTTTTAGATTTTAAAAAAAATTTTTAGAAAAATTTTGATTTAAGCACCTAGAATTTTACCAGACTATCTGTAAAACAATTGGTATAAGTGTTAACACATGTGTAGGTTATGTATGGTGGCTTTGTATCCACTTAGGAATGTCAAATGGTTAATTCTTTATATAATTTTTTATGAACTACTTCCAATTCTTTAACCTATAAAATTTTTATGATCGACTTCCAATCAACAGAAACATGGTTTATTTTAGTTGGATTGAATAAGAGAGTGTACCAATATCAGAAAAGAATTAGGTAAACTTTCTGTCTTCTGGAACATTCTGTTTAAAATTTGGAATTATGCTAGTGTCTTGACACTGTTGGTGGCCATTTCTCTTATGTTTCTGGTTACGAAATGTCTTTAAGCCATTGATCTTCATTTGCATTTTTGGAAAAATATTTTGATTTCTCACACAGAGGCATAGCTGTGAAATATATATTTGGTGGGGGGGGCGCAAATGGAATTATATAAAATGTTGACAATATATGAGGCCGGGGACACAAGACTGCGCAGCAGCCAATGTAGCATAATAGGGAGAGTATGTGAGGGTCACCCTGCCACTAGAGGGTGGGGGGCACCCCCGAAAATTTTTTTAAAGCTTCAATCTTAATCAAACACTGTTTTGGCATATTTTACGGGTTTAAACTAAAACATCACACCAATACAATGTTTATCATGTTTAAGTCAGGAGGTGCCGTATTCATGTTTTTTCATGACTTTTACAAATTGAATGTTACGCTCAAGTTATGAACAACACGACAGAGAGAGTTTAGTAGGGGCATTTTTATGAGGAGGATCCAAATAAAACAAAACTTGATCACATAACTTTAGTTTATGAGGATTCACATAGGTGTACATCGATGACAGTTAGGCAGAATCCAAAATGCCCGAAAAAGTTCTGGGTTTAAGGTGGCTGACTCGAATTCCAATCAATCTTTACATCAACGAAATTTCAAAATTGTTCGAGGAGGGTAAGGCCCCCATTCCAACCTGTGAATACAGCAACTTCAATTTGGTCCAATATGGCCAACCTGGCTGACCAGAATTTCAAACAACCAATCAATCATCGCAGGCTATGGGGGCCTTACCCTACTGGAGCAATTTTGAAATGCGTTTTCTGGTATTCTTGCCTGTGTAAGCAAGACCAAAATTATACAGTGGTTTTGTAACCAAAATCTCACTCTAGATTCCAACCATCCAATCAAAACTGTTGCAGTTGCATTCATGAGTAATAATCGATGCCCGAAAAATGTCGCACAAAGTAGAGTGGCTCTAATCCATAGTCAACTCAGTACAAATTTGTGGTATTCACTTAAATGAAAAGTGAAGTTAGTGTTGTATTAGGGCTCGATGACAGTTAGGGATGCAAAACTAGAAATGCCTGAAGCAGGTTTACAGACAGCGGTGGCAGTTTTCTTCGAAAGGCGAAGGAGCGGAGCTGACCTTGTATACCCCACACCCCCCACCCCCCACATACCCGATAATTTTGGAATATTTGACGGAGCGCGTTTTACTGCTATTCCAGTCCAAAAATTATTGTTTTATTAGATTTCGGGCACTTTATTTTGCCAAATTTTGGTCGTCAGTCCCCATATAGAGAGCCAGACTTCGTACTCTCAAGTTGGGGAAGCACAAACCTCCCCCTTTTCTGAAAATCCTGGATCCACCCATGACAATCTTAACTATAGTATAATAACATAAGAATTTAAGATAAAATATTGCAGACAACATGAAATTTAGAAGTTATGATAGATGTAAAGAATGTGGGAGAGTAGATAAAATGGATGATTACACCAGTTATCCTTATGCAGTGACTATGAACTCTTCAGACTGATTAATTTAACTTAGTGTGGTTCTATATGATATACTATTACATACCCGGTAAAGCTATACTAGGGTTTAAGGTTTGACTGGGTTACTTGGGTAGCTTTTTACTGGGATCTGGGTTTGATATTTTGGTGGGGTTCAGGTGTTTGCCAAATAACAGGGTTTGGGATTTGTCAGGGTTGCTAAATGCTAAAAAAAATGGGTTAGGGAAGAAGTTTCAGTACATGTTAAAAGGAGAAAATTACCAAGGTTAGGGTAATAAGAGCAGTGTAAAGGGCACTAAAAGTAAAAGGGGGTTGGAGAGAGAGAGAGAGATTTCAGAAATAACATATGGTTTAATTTTTTTTTATACGCCCACATTTTCATGTGGACGTATATTGTCGTCGCCCCTGTCCGTCCGTCCACAATTGTTTGTGAACAGTCTGCAGGTCACAATTTTTATCCGATTTCAATGAAACTTAAAACATAGGTCTATCACCATAAGATCTCGGTTCTTTTCGATATTGGCATGTATCGGACTGTAACTTCATGGGTTATGGACCCAGATTGTACGAAAAATCATGTTTTTAGCTTGTGAACAGTGTAGAGGTCACAATTTTGGACCGATTTTGATGAAACCTGACCTCTGGAGGTCACAATTATTACCTGATTTTAAAAACGTTTGATTAAAAAAACCAAACAAATTCTAATGATTTTCTGATAATTCCTTAATATGCGACAACTCTTGTTGACTGCCCGGACGATTTAGCTGCTGTGTGGGCGTATGTTTCGTTGCCTGGCAACCTATTTTCAATAATTCGCATGCGCCCAGGCTCTTTAATGTGGAACAGAACCTAAGGAAACCGAAGAAAACCCATGAGGTTGGACAGACAACCCTTCTCCTTGTCACGTACATTCGGGGATTCGATACTATGACAGTTGACTCAATGGCAGGCCGTATGATACAGCACGCACACGCTAACCATTCGGCCATCCAACCCTCTGATATATAAAGAAGGAAAGAAAAGTAAGAGAAGGACTCTGAAGATGTTGTCATAAATTTATTAGGCCAGATACAAAATTACAGTTAAAAGATCATCTACGGTGAAGTGTGATGTAAGGAGAGTGTCTTCGGTGATCGCATCCTCTATCTCTCTAGGTAGTGGTATCTGGAAAAGTAAACCAACTGTTCCTGCTTAGTTTTTTGTTCACTCATTTCGGGGATGCTAGGAGAATTAGACCACTTTACTCACTGTATACATAATTATTATGTTAACTTAATCATTTTCTCCCAAATGATGATCTCTATTATTGATTTTTGTTTGCCTGACCAAATCAGTAACAGAGTTAGAGCCCCTGATTGTGTTTGTAATATGCAGTGGTCTCTTTCCGTGAGTTAGTTAGTAATAGGTTGCAGTTCTTAATTCATTTGGTATGCTTATTATTTTTGGTGCATGCCTGACCACCAGAGGCAGTGCCACACCCACTTTCCAAACTTTTTTGGACAGTCAACACATGCTGTAACTTTTTATTTTTATGTCTTTTCTTGAAACTTTTCATGGTAGATATACTTTGAACCTAAGATCAGCAGCATTTGATTTTGGTGGCACCAATTCATTTTCAAAGTAAATTTTTCATTTTATATATACTGTAATATACAGATTGCAGTTGCAGTTGCCACAACAGTAGAAAATCTGTCAGTGTGAGTTATGCAGGAATTAGAAGTGCTGTGATTTATAGATAACGGTGGAATAGGGTGGCACTTGTATCTTTTGGTCTTGACAGCAATGCTGCAAGAGGGGTATGCTTTGTTGCCTGGCAACCTTTTCATACTGCATCACAGACATGTATAAGCCAGATGCTTGTCCAAATAATCTACCAAGTGGCTGATCATATACTAAAATGCCGATAGACTGCATATCCTTCGTAAATGGCTGTTTTACCAAACCCACTTTGTTTATTTTAATTGTGTGTAAACTGAGAACACAAGGTAGCAAAAAGAAGTAATCTAAGTCTTCTACTCTTGAAGTGCAGGGGCGGATCCAGGAATTTTTGCAGGAGGGGGTTTGCCAGGTTTCTGTCACGGAAATCTGCCATCATCGTCTCTAAATTACATAGGCATACATACAAATTGAGCTTTTTAAACAGAGAAATCATTTTTATACTGATGTAGGATCACTTTGTGATTTAATTTCATTGATGCAAGGCATTATTTTTTTTTCATGTCGCTGAGCAGGGGGGGGGGGTGGACCCCCCGAACCCCCCCTCTGGATCCGCGCCTGAAGTGCCATTGCACTGTAACAGGCATGGACTGGGGACTTGAAGACTCTTATGGCTCCGAGTTTGGCTCTATACTCTATGTGAGGAATTTATTGAAAAAAATGACTGTAAATGGTGGTTGCATGAGTACCAAACTCACCCAGACTTGTTTATAGTTTGTCAAAAACAATATAAACTCAAAACTGAAAAGGAACCCACAACTACATTAACTTCTTGAGCAGCCCTAGAGCCTATCATACACACAGAAACCTTCTCAGTTCCTTCTTGAACTACAAAATCTTTAGATGGTCTTGATTTGTTCATTTCCATTCATAGGTTTTGAACAACAAATATGAATCTTTTTCAATAGGTAAACATTTTAAAGAAACTCTTGTAGTTCTTATACTCTAAAATACCAAAGATCTATTTTAAGATTGAAAATACTGTAACTCAACCGATTGGTAGCTCTTTTAGGAGTGCCTGAAGTTACATAGCTGTTCATCTCTTTCTACTATTACTATTATTGAAAATCACTGCAGGAAAATAGTTGAACCATCATTAATTAAAAGGGTTGTAAAAGGGCCCAAAGAATGAAAATGGAATTGTGTCCAGAAACTGGTAGTGACGTAAAGACCACTTTGTATTTGTTGATAATCCCATAGACTCTGTGATTAAATGGTAGAAAAAGTAGTTGGCAGAGAATAATCCAAGAATTTACCAAGGACGTAATATTCATATTAAATGGACAGCGATTAAGGACAAATACATACTTAAAATGGACTATCCCTAAATCAGGTCACAGGACAACAAAAGCTACCTGGTATAGTTTCCTTGTGATTAAAGTGTTTCGATAGAGATTTGTAGCAAACTTTTGATATGAAGTAGTTTGAGTATATTTTAGTCTAAATAAACTATCAATTCACACTGTTTGTATGCGGGGTAAGGAATCTTTTATGGAATTAACAGGCATGTATTTTGTGATATTTAAGATGTGGACTTGATTATGAATAATTCAATTTATAAAGAGTGTGAAATGCTAAAAATATCCGACTTTGTATATTTCTGTTTGAAAATGTAACATAATTATGTAATATGATCTTTTGAAATATAAATTCTTTTGAGAAAACATGACATGCAGTTTAGAAAAATAAAAATGTTTTCATAGAATGATTAAATTGACATGTATTAACTGCAGAGCTAATAAGTAAAGCAGTAGACATAGACAAAAATAAGTTTTTTGACAAAAATAAGTTTTTTGAGTGTGTGTTGGAAATGAAAATATGCGGTAGGAGACGCAAGATATTTGATCATCTACTTTACCACAACCTACATAATAGATGAATATGTTATTTAGGGTCCCGCAACCTAGGGGGGTTGGGATGGCCTACTGGTCTAGAGTGCCGCGCTTCGGCCTCTAGCTGGCCGGTCACCTCTGGCTTGTGGCTGTGGTTTCGATCCCTGGTGTGAGCGTATGTGGCATGGAGATAGGGGCACCTTCTCAACCTTGTGTGTTTCCTCTGGGCACTCCGGTTTCCTCCCACTGCTAAAGACCCCTACGCGCAAGCGAATTTTTAAAATAAAATTAAACCATATGTTAGTCCCGAAATGACCTAGTTTGTGTTGAGTGGACTTTAAACCCCATTTCTCTCTCTCTCTCTCTCTCTCTCTCTCTCTCCCGCAACCTAGATCTGCCATTGAAAATAGGGCACCTTGATTTTCATTCTATTTAAACATAATATATATTATGCATTTCTGAACCAGCATGGTACTCCCAGTGTGAGATATGGGAGTACACTGATATAAAAATATATCTAGATCAGGCTAACTGAGGTATTACAGTGTGCAGAAATCTACATTTATAGACTACATATACCTAAATAACTAATACTGATGGAAAGACAATATACTTGTAGGTATAACAACATGCATATTGTATTTAACCCTTTGACCATCCAGTCTCAAGATTTTTCATGTTCTATAGTCTATACGCAAAAGGTTACTCTGACAGTTGTTGCATAGGATAGGCATCTAGGGTGAATCATCTTGGCGTAACAAGTGAAGAGAAAGCGGTCGTTAATATTGTGGACAGTACAGCTTCGTTTTCTATCTTCGGTATTCCCTTGTGAAAAGTGAAGGTCATCCACCAGATGCAGTGGTTAAACCGATAATTATTAAGCAAAAAGCCATAAGTTGATATGCTTGGAGTAAATATGATGAAAAAATAAATAATTGCAACTGAACAAGCCAAGTTCCTTTTATTAAAAAAAAAAGATGTGTGAGATATTATTGTCCCTTGGGGTATTTTTTTCATGAAATAGGCTAAATGAAATTGAAAGTAAAGATTTTATTGCTGCTGGATGTATAAAAAAAAAATGAATACATAATGCTGTTAAATGCTTGATTAAAAACAAAGCCAAACACTAAGCAGGGGCGTATCCCTGCGACAATATTTTTTACAATTTTAAAACTTTAAGGAAGCAAAGTAAGAAAACAATAGTGTTTTTTTTGTGTCCCTCGAGATCATGTTCCTCATTCAAAATCTGTGGTCACCAAGCCACTTCAGTAGACCTTCTGATTATAAATATTAAGCGCACAAGAACCCTTTATAAACCCGTCTGTTCAACCCTCTATTTGTATGATGTTTTTGCATAATTATTGATCCATTTAACCTGCAATCTAAATATTGTAACTATACCTGGATAGACCATAAAATTGACTCATCAGTCAATAGTCATTCTTTTTAATTTTATTGAGGGGGGTCTTGCTTCCCTCCCCCAGTTGTCATATAGGTCAAAAACTGTATATTGACAATTAAATGATAAATTCCTCTGGTGGCAGATACTTGAGACACAATTTTATAAAAACCATATGTAGCACAATCTGTGAATGAAATTGAATGAAATTAAAATAGACATATATGTATTTGTATCCAGACAAGCATGAAGAAATAAGGCCTATTAAACATGTGACATTGTAATGGTTACAATCAGTTTTTCTGCAAGTCTGCATATTTTTCAATTTTTCGCTTTTGACCCATTTTTAAAGGCCTGTTTGACTATGTATACTGGGACTCATGATTCAACAGCTGTTCTTTCTATTTTGGCCACTTTTCAACATTTCCCTTTCACAAACTCACAATAATATATATGGATGGAATCTCTTCATAGTTTTGTAAAGAAACGGTCTACTGCCTGTGAAATACATCTCAAGCTGAGCTTGGGCAGATGAGAAAAAAGAAATATTTTTGAAGTATTTCAGTGCATTATCTGGCTGGGTTGAATGACCTGACCTATTTGTGCTACGCAGGGTTGTTAAGGCAATAATTAGTTGTTGGGCGGATTAAAATGGTTTTATTTATTGATAAAGAATTGGCATCCTGGTGTGATAGGATTCAATGTTTTTCACAACTTGGAAATTATATTTCTATGTAGACAGCAATTATGATATTCAGCATCCTCCCATGATTTGACTGGCATTATTGCAAGAAAAAACAAGGTTTGAAAGTATTTTTATGTGAGAAAGGTTTGCCATTGGAAGATGATAGCTTGCAGCCTTGATATTCTCGCATTGATTAATGTAACCAATGTAAAGTCTAGATACATGTCTGTTTCTTTGAATTTTCTTTTTCTCGCTTTTTTTAGCTGGAATTTAAACTTAAGACATGATTAAAATTGTGTGAAAGGGGTTTTAATTTCTCTATGAGAATGTAAATGAATGCAATGTCGGTCCAAACTTAATATTTGACAGTAGGATCCAGGGCAGTATGATGACCAAATGTTAAATGACCAAAAATCCTTGCTTAAAGGGTAATTCCATTCTCAGAAGCTATAAACCTATTTAATTATTCTTTTTTGTTTATCATAATATAATTGTGCGTTATGAATTAAATGTGAAATCCAAATGGTGCACAAAATTATTGGTTGAAATTTTAATGGGGTCTTTTCCCCTTTAAATCTGATCATTTATAATGTGACATGGGAAACTACTCATACATTGCCATGTTACAGAACAGATATGTATGTATTCTACTGAATGCCGACAGTTATGGTTAATGCAATAATTTTGCAACCGGACTAGGTTCATGATTGACAGAATATATGTAAAATTCTCCCTGACATTTACAGTTAATAGTAGTGCAGGAACATTTAATTACAACCTGTTCACCCAGAGGAACTATTTCCAAGGTTTAAATTCCAAATGTTCTTCTCATTTTCAAGCTGTATGAATTTCCACATAGATTGTAACATAAGTAACGAAATAGATTGTGACAAGTAATTAAATAGATTATACAAGAAATTAAATAGTTAAACAAAAAAAATCAAATAGATTTGTAGCTTTGGTTTCATCATAGCAATTCTCAAAAAAAGTCATGAAATTATTCCTATACATGTGGTTGAAAAATGTATGATTATAGTTTCTATTGGTCCACACTCTACTTTATTAGCCTAATGATTTTTGAATTTATCACACGTTTTAAACATATCGGAAGTATGCTAGTTTGTAGAAAGAGGGCATCATGTATTCAAAATTTTTAAAATGTATGATTGAAATTTAATGTTTTTTAAGAGCTGGCACATGTATATTGATGATTATATTTCAAGTCAGCTGTTGATTTATGACAAGAGGGTGGAGATGAAAAAACAAATTGATGATAAAACCAGATTTTTTCTCTCTTACACACATTTGTATAACAAGATTGCAAGTACAGAGAGAAATTTATATATAATAATCTATAGCCAGATGAACACAACATATGTTTTTATTAGGTAGTCCCGAAGAAGTGTCTACACGACATTTATTAATGTGTCCATTTTGTACAAATTATGGACTATTATTGAAGTGTTAGTTCTGGCCAAACTTTCACTAGAATTTGGTTTTGAGTTGATGGTCATCTGTGGTGATTGTGAGGTTTTTTCAAAATTGTTTTCCAATCTATGGTCCATGAAGCTTAAAAAAAAATATACAATCTGGCTTGTTCAGATTTTTGTGCTACTTTGATTTTACCTTGTACCTATCCAATCAGTACTTCTAATTATAGCTTGGTAAACTGCTGGAATTATTAGGATGGTTAGGATGGCCTAATTGTCTATCATGGGGTTACTATAGTGCCTCCTTAATTTTCCTCCCACAAGAAATAAAACCACTTGCTTGCAATATTACCCTCCATGGAACTGGACTTTAAGTTCTATTAAGGATGACGGTGGGACTATTCAGCATCAAACCAGGGAAACTTGTGATAGATAAAATGGCTCATGATTAACAGATATTGGTATAGGATAGATCTGAGTTGTACCACGAGTATATTTTGTCCATCATCTTATATGTGTACTTTTAACCTGCGTTCTCTAGTTTGGACCTACAATAATTATCAAAATTATGCAGATGATCTCTTTTTTGAGCCGTGAAAAATTAGATATTGTATGAATGATGAATAGGTCAGAGGTCGAAAATGAAACACATAAACATTCTGTTTGTTGTCTTATTTCCATTGATTCCATGGAAGCTGTTCTATTGATACACAACCAGGGTAGAACACACTGACATGAATGTAGGTGTACTATATAATATGATATACTGTCTTTCAGTGTTTAGCTTTTACCATTGTTCCTTCCAGTTTTAAACCTGTAAATAGTACCAGAAAACAATTCATTGTACACTTAACAATGTCAATAGTTAGTAATAACAGACAAACACCTCCAACCCTGGGGATTTACCAAGCAACAGTCGCCATATGGTAACCATTCATGGTAGGACCAAGTTTATCACCACAACAAAGCTTCATACAACATGTATTAAATCTGGTTTTAATGAAAAAAAATACATAAATATAGGTCAGAACCTGCACGACTTATCAATTGTATTCACGTTAACTACGCACCTTGGTGTTGAAATTAATATACAATTCTGATTAGAATCTGTGAGCATTTTAGCCTAGTTTAAAGGAATGTTTAATGTACATGTTGGAATTTAGAAAAGGGAAATAAGGGTTAAAGCTCAATGAATCATACATTCTTTTAACACACTGTAAGAATAAACACTTGTTAACATAGGTTCCTCCCCTTTTCTTTGTGCTACATCAATTATAAATATTAATACACAAATGTTAGCATAAAGATGTACTCACTAATACAAAATAAAGATGAATACATTTGGTAAAAAAATCATTACTTGTGTCATTTTGAGACAACCAATTAAGGCACGGTTGTTTAGCCACGTATATAGTGGTTCTGGATAGCCTACTCGGAAGGGCCAAAATGTTATACCTTCAGTCAATCAATATAAACATGTTTCATCATAGGGCCCTTTCCTTCATCTGTTAAATATGAAATTGTTGAATTAAAAGATATGACCTAGGTATTATTATAAAGAAAGTATTCAAATAAAATTATAACATACATGTATTTTTAAAATGGCATATAAAAAGAGGGTAATGGGTGCAGCCCACCACTCATCAACTTCTATTAAATTCCTAACCTGTGGTAGCAGTACAAACGCCCTCAGTAGAAAATCAAACATTATTCATCAACCATTGGGTATTTGAATGTTGATTTACTGTAGTCCTGCAAAGAGTAATTACTGTAAGCATTAGCAGCACAACAGGGAGGGCTGTGAGAATTGATAGCACCAAAAACAACCCTTGCTTATCAATATCACACTATCTAGCAAAACCATTTGAATCGCTGTGGGTGGAATTAGTTTTTGTTGGATTTTTTGTCCCCTGCCTTTCCAAGCATTAATATAGTAAAGCAAAAAATAACCCCTAATTATGTTTGAAGCCTGAACCCACTGTGACCCCCACACCCACACCTAGCTGGTTTACTCACAACCTGAAGAGATCCAATTTTAAACATCTCAGGCATTATGATTGTCAATAAGGTTTTGGTTAACCTTTGATCATGCATTGTCCTCCACACAGATTGTGAGAATATAATCATATACTTCTGTAAGAATATAATCATATATTTCTGTAAGAATATAATAATATATTGAATATAATCATATATTTCTGTAAGAATAAAAATATATATATCTGTAAGAATAAAATCATATATTTCTATAAGAATATGTGATTATAATTCTGTAAGCATACATTATCATATTTCTGTAAGAATATATAATTATATTTCTGTAAGAATGTATGATCATATTTCTGTAAAAATAGATGATCATATTTCTTTCTAATATTTCAACAGCTGTCTAGGATGAAATATCCATTGGCTCTTAAATGTACATTTACTATCACAAGTTTCACTGTTGTTCATATCTGAAATATGAAATTACAATTTCTATCAAATAATTTTTGTAATTAATTCAGTATGCTTGTACTTTTAAAAAAGAAGAAATATTGTAAGATATTTTAAATTATGAAAGTCAGTGATAACTGTAGGCAAATGTATATTAATGAGTATCAAAACTATGTGTACCCTACTTAGTTTAGAAAGACAAAATTCCCAAGTTTGTATTATTTTTGCTGATATGCCACATTTTTGTGATGAAAAGAGAAATTTGATGCTTTCCATTTCATTGGTTCGTTAATTGGATATGTCTCTGGGAAATTTACATGAAACATACATTATTGGACATAGTAGAGATATTATTATAATTTCTCTCATGATTGTTTGTTTTAAAGGTACCGTCTCTCTTAATTCACAATAATTCCACTTTCAAGTTATAGTAATGTAACAGAAAACTTTCTACTCATCACAGTATTTAATAAAATCAAGCTCAGATGTTACTTCACATGCCTTTTGTTCATTTGTGAACACATAGCTTGGTTGAAATAGAAAATTTTCATACATGGCAATATGGGTTGGGTTATTGCAATCATTGTGTAATTTTGAGATTTTGCAGTTGTATTAAAATTTTGTATTAATTTTATTAATGTTATGAGCATTTTGTCGTTTGAAATTTTTAGATAATGAATATATTGTGATGTAACCAGTAATTTATTTATTTAATGCAGTAAATAAAATAACTAGGTTATTGGTGGCATTGTAAATATTTAGCATCCAGTACACCTTCAGTCAGTGAGTGTATCAGTACGAATGTCTTGAGAAATACAGATTTTACATTTTTTGATTTCTAAATGACAGGGGATCTTATATGCAGCCAATAGTATACAGGTGACCTCGTTTTTTTTTTTATCCCATCCAAACCACACCATGGACAAGAAAAAAACAGAATATCCCATCTTATTTCAATCTGAATCATTCAGAACATTTCACAGCCATGTCTTTATGTTTACTCTTTTTTGAGTCTTCTCTGAAGAAGTGAAAACCATTTTGATGTGTCAATTTTGTTTGTTTCAGGTGGTGTTAATATATTAGATGCTGTTAGAATAGATGAATCGTTAGGAGTGACGCGTGTAGAAGGTATTTGTTATGATAGACCAAGATTTGATGGAGGACCAAGAGATGAATCTAATCCAGATACTGCCTGGAGGATAGATGAAAATACAGATATCAGTATTGGATTACCTGAGGCTTTTCAAAGTATGAAATCTTATATTAATATTGCAAATTATATAGGAAAAAATATTCTACTATAGCCATGTCCCAAATCATGTTCTGAATATCATACTGTCATTGTTCAATAATGTACTTAATCCTTGTATTACTATGTCTGGATTATATTAACCACTGACAAGTTAACTCTGTCAATATTCCATTATTCACAGATAATTAACCACTGACAAGTTAACTCTGAACTGTCAATATTCCATTATTCACAGATAATTAACCCCATCTGGATTCTGTTATTCACAGATTCTCTTACCCATCATACAGTTAACTCTGTCAGAAATTTGTTAACCACTGACAGTTACCCCTGTCACTATTCTATTACCCATGGACAGTTAACCGTATCAAAATTCTGTTAACCACTGACAGATAACCCTGTCAGGATTCTATTATTCAACAGTTAATTAACTTTGCAAGGTTCTGTTAGTGATTGACAGTTAACCCTGTTAGGATTCTGTTATTAACCACTGAGAGTATCAGTGGTTTAGATGATACTTTAAGGATTCTGTTATTAACAGATAATTAACCACTCTTTCAACCCTGTCAAAAATTCTGTAATCCACAGACATTAAAGTCATATGTGAATTCAATTTTCCAAAGTCAACTCTCTCAGGATTGAGTTCCAAAACATACAGTTATCATATCGGGATTGAGTTCCAATGCATACAATTAACACCGTCAGGATAGAGTTTCAATACAATTAACCCTTACTGATTACAATATTTCTTACATGTAAGTTATATAGATGGAGTACACATAGATGATTTCCAGTACATATCTATTGACTGCTGAACGTTAAACTAAATATTGGTTTTATCACTAGATATAAAATTTCTAACAGTGGTAGGATTTTACTTCAAAAATTGTTAGTGCATACAATTTAATCAAATTGGCAATTTTAATTTTCTCCCAGTTTATAGAGTAAAACCATCTTTTGTTGACCATAAATACAGGGTAAAACAAATACAGTGTTAGGTTGATCTTGATGAAATATAAACCCAGCTGTTCTAAACGATTATATACTTCTGTAACAGATATATGTTAAACAAATCTTCAACTGTAACAGATATATTAAGCAAATCTTCAACCGTTCACTGATGTTTTACCAAACACTACATGGGAAACATTAATAGAAATGATTCTATTTCCAGTACCCAAAAACAAAAACTGAATGTAAAACAAATCATTTTGACAATTTTCTGTGTTATTGATACAATTGTGCTAAATCATTAAAGATCAAATTCAATTAAATCATGAAGGCTTTTGTTCTTGAACTTTTTCCGTTTTGGTAGAGAGAGAGAGAAAATGTAGGTTCAGTAGGTAATTTCGGGACTAACAATGTTATCATTTAAATTTAGCTATAATAGGCAACCAGAGAACCCACAAAGTTGAGCAAATGACCCTAGTCCTTGTCCGCACCACTTGACTCAGTGACAGACCTTATTGCCCAAAGCGCATATATTAGACCATTTGACCAACCAATCCCCCTACTTAAAGCTGAACTCCGGTTACAAAAATACCGAAATAATTAAATAAAAAAAAGTTAACGCCCCCAGCCGCCATACTTGTTTCCAAGTTGTGAAATAAATATGGCGGACATGGAGGCTTATGACGTGGAAAGGTAAGCCGCTCTCACTTCCTGTGTGTTTGTTGTTAGCGAGCTATACACATCCAGTTTTATTCTTACACTGATTGTTCTATTTTTTCCCAACAGTTTACGAAATTATCGAAGATTGCAAAATGTCTGATCAGGTAAGCCTGTAAATATTTATATGAACTACGTCTTCTACAATATAGCCTAATCTTTACTCTAAACCAAAAGATGCAACAACATGACTTACCGCAATCTGAAATTTTCAACCATAACAAATCCCTACACAAACTATTGTCTTCTTCCATATCCATATCATTACAGCGTAGATGGGCCACGTCTTCTTGTAAATATCTTACACATATATGTAAATCACCCAAAAAGTTATCGCAGCAAATGTCCAGTGTAATTATAACTAATACTATGCAATAAACAGATAGTTTAGATTAGATTTTCACATGTCAGCATGATGTCACCATCTTCAATTGTATTTGGCGCACGAAAAGGGGCATAACTACATTTTGGGCCGGCTCTCATTGGGGGAGTGTTTGACAGTGCTAAATTTTTTGATGTAATGTTTTTTTTTTTCTATTTCACCAAAAGTGGAAGAAATTGATATCTATGAATTTTTCACTGACCCTTCAATGCCTTATGATATCGATAGGCCTAAAGATATCAATGGTAGCTACCGTAGCTCTACCGTCCGGCCTACTACTGTGGAACATCAGGCACCTCTAAATGTACAAAATAATTATACAAAAGTAAAACTCAAGCAAAACAAAACATCCAATATTAGGCCCAATTATGTATAACAAAAAAAAAAACGTAACATCAATAAATTTAGCACTGTCAAACACTCCCCCAATGAGAGCCGCCCCAAAATGTAGTTATGCCCCTTTTCGTGCGCCAAATACAATTGAAGATGGTGACATCATGCTGACATGTGAAAATCTAATCTAAACTATCTGTTTATTGCATAGTATTAGTTATAATTACACTGGACATTTGCTGCGATAACTTTTTGGGTGATTTACATATATGTGTAAGATATTTACAAGAAGACGTGGCCCATCTACGCTGTAATGATATGGATATGGAAGAAGACAATAGTTTGTGTAGGGATTTGTTATGGTTGAAAATTTCAGATTGCGGTAAGTCATGTTGTTGCATCTTTTGGTTTAGAGTAAAGATTAGGCTATATTGTAGAAGACGTAGTTCATATAAATATTTACAGGCTTACCTGATCAGACATTTTGCAATCTTCGATAATTTCGTAAACTGTTGGGAAAAAATAGAACAATCAGTGTAAGAATAAAACCGGATGTGTATAGCTCGCTAACAACAAACACACAGGAAGTGAGAGCGGCTTACCTTTCCACGTCATAAGCCTCTATGTCCGCCATATTTATTTCACAACTTGGAAACAAGTATGGCGGCTGGGGGCGTTAACTTTTTTTTATTTAATTATTTCGGTATTTTTGTAACCGGAGTTCAGCTTTAATATTGATGTTTGTGATGTACAATGTGACTATAAATGTGCATCCTGGTCTGCTGAATATGGATGCATTCTTACTCTACTATTATAGTTTGGAAAATTTCTTCTCATATTTTTCTATATATTGCAAAACTGTTTCATTATGTTTCAGGAGGTTTTCCTACTGATTTTTCTATTCTCGCTACAATCCGACCCGATGAGGGAGTGAAAGGAAAACTATTTTCAATTTTAAAAGATTTAACAGGAGATGAAATTATGTCTCTCAGTGTTGGTAAAAAACCTAAATTTAGCTATGCAGGTGGTGATATAAATCCGGGCAGATCTTCACCAGTTTTACCAATTGGAGTAAATGATGGACTGTAAGTATAAAGAAATATGCCTTTTATTTTGGTTATTTTGACGACAAATTTGTAAGTAGGAACTTAAATAGCAGTATGGATATAATGTCTTATGACAGTTAATTTTGGTAAGGTTTTCATATGTCACATTTCTTCTAAACAAAACTGTCTCCTCTTCTTACATGTACTTGAAATAATATCTTCTCCTGGTTTTTGTCAACGCAATATGTCTTTCATTTTAAGATAAATTATATGGTAACTTTTATTTGTATGTTTACATGTACAATGCAAGGTATCAGAATTTTGCCTGGAAAAATAGTCTTGGATTTCGAGTCTACACACCTGCAAGAACAAGGGTGGGCCTAGGTTTTTTGTACCATCCGAACAAACTTCTGTTTGAGCAATGTTTCATCAATCATTATATTTTTGTATGTATTTTTATAAAAGCATGTATTGTTTTTTTTTTCCTTTCCAGTTGGCACCGAATAGCTTTAAGTGTTAAAGGTAAAAAGATCTCTTTAGTGCATAATTGTGAAGAGAAATTTTCCTATACCTTAAACAGTTCCACATCTTCCAGAATGCCAAAAAGTGGCATCATGTTCCTTGGAAGCAGTGATTTTGATGAATTTTCATTCACTGTAAGTTATATAGTGTATTGTTAAATAGTAATTTAAATAGATCGTAACTGCTTGCCCACATTTCGACATTGTTCAACTGAATATTGATTAGCCTCATAGAGGTTAAGCAGGACCAATTGGAATTTTTGTCTTTTTTAATTTCGATTACGTATGCCAACAATAGACCGCAATAGAAAGATGTGTATACATGTATTTGCAATAGCTTGTAGATAGGATATTGGTCATTTTTTATGGATTTCTATTTAGTAAAATACAGTCCTGTATTTCACACTGTCCCTTTGGACACATGCAAATTGAGGTCAAACATTTTAGCTAGAAGTAGATATATGATGAGCTATTTGGAAATCATCCCACAAATTTTGGGCCTAGTGTTAACTATATGTGATGAGGGACCTAATATATTTGAAAACCCAATGTTTAAAACTTGTTACCAATGATAGGATTGCAACTATCACAGTAGATACCTGCAGTAATAAGATAAAGCTGTCATCAAATTTAATTTGCATTGATTATTTACACCTGTCAATATCAGTCAAACTTGGATTCTTGTATACAGAACATGGTATCATAATTGGTTGATTCTTATTCACCAATCTAATAATAATAATATCTGGGATATCTTTATCTGAACTTTTTATAATGCTACCATAAATTTTGTTGGCTATTTACTGTATCTGTTAATAAATTATTTGTCCTTTTTCATACATTGATGCTTAAAGTTGAATTATATTATTACTTCAGGGGGATGTACAAGATCTATATGTTTTACCAGATCCAGGAGCAGCTTTTGATCATTGTGAATATTATAACCCTTCTTGTGATATGCCATTTCCTTCATTTAACATGTCTGGTGGAGGTTTTGGAGCAGGTGGTGGATTTGAATTTGGAGGTGGAGCAGGTGGCGGTGGTGGATTTGAATTTGGAGGAGAAGGAGGTGGATTTGAAATGGGAGGAGGATCAATTGGAGGTGGTGGAGGAGGTGAATTTGGAATGGGAGGCGGCGGAGGTGGTGGAGGAGGAGCAGTAAGAGTAAGTTGAATTATAACAAATAAGTTTCCAAAACTTATTTTAGTTAATTTTGATCCATTCTGAAAATCAGGTGACAGAGAAAATTTTGTAACTGAGATTGCCACCCTAGGCATATGTACCAGTAAATGTATCTTTTTCACTGTAATGACTGAATATATTTATAAAATTCACTAGAAATTTGGTACAACTAATACAGTCAAAGGCATTTACATCCCTTCAGTAATTAAATCCCCTTTGAAACATTGGGTTATATGAAAAGGTTACTGCTTATGTATATGTACAATACTTGTACTTGGATTGTTTGAACTTAAGTGTGTTTGTTGTTTTCACAGGGCTTTGGGGAAGTAATATCCACAGATTTAGCCTACAGATTTGTAAGTACATCATGGTCAGCGACTTTTTCCTTATTTTACCCAGAAAAAACAGAAGTTATAAGAAAATGTTAATAAGTATCCTTAAAGTTGTTGGTTCCCAACAGCATTTTTTCAGACAATATAGGAAATTTTCACAACTTATTCAACTCAAAATTGATTATTTAACATTTAGTTAAACAAACAATATGAAAGCATCTACAGTAGACAACCTCCAAAATTGTATTTAAGCAGATCAAGAATTTTTTTCCCAGTGGACGATGAATGTTGTGAAACATTCAGTTCATCATATCTTTGAAATTAAATCATTTTATTTCTGATTTTCCATTTAGAGATGCAGTTTCATAATATTGTATTTGTGAGTGATTGCAAATTGCTTAAGTGATAATCAGTGGCTTTAATGATTAGGCCCAATTCAGCTTAGCATCTGCATTGACCTTTCTTACCATAGTTTGTCTATCTCAGTTGCCTTTCTTTCTTAGTTTGATTAAGATATTATAATGTCTGCACCCAAACTTCAGTGGCCTTGTAATGTAAAAATACAAATTTCAAATTGATGATTTTGCTGTTTATACACCGCAATCTCTCCAGTTATACCCAACAAATATTGTTTTCTAGAATTAGTGCAGCTAAAAGAATGTATGTATATGTAAGACATATTACTTTGTATGTGTTTGATATTGTAAATAATTAGGGTATTCTTTTGTATTGTTTCAGGGCCCCCCTGGACCACCTGGACCTCGAGGTCCTCCAGGTCCACCTGGACCTAAGGGAGGTCAGGTAAGAAATATTTCATTTGCAAGATTATGAATCCCTTTAAATTATTTTTCATAATATTTGGGCAAATATACCTTCAATATATGCCATACATGAATTTAGAAGCCTGTACACCACTCTATTACCACATCTCAAGAATGATAACTATTTACGAATTTTGATTGTTATTGACATTATTTTTTATCTGCTTCAGTTGTTGCTTAGAATTATGTCTTCAAGAAATTTAGTACAAAGATCAGATTGTACAAGCATATATTATTTAGCATAAATTTAATAGTATTTTCTGGAAAATAACATGTAGTTTGTATTTTTAGGGTATTCCTGGTCGTGATGGTAGTCATGGTGCTAATGGATTACCTGGACCACCTGGACATGTTTTTGTTATTCCAGTAAGTTGACATTTTTTTATATAACTTAAGTTGCCATCAGATTTTATTGATAAATAAAATTTGAAAATCCCTACATGTGCAACAGCATCACAAACAGACTGTAGGTAGTATAGAAGATTTAATGACACAACGTTTCGGGTAGATGTACTCTTTATCAAGTGATTTGTCATTAAATCTTCTATACTTCCTACAGTCTGAGATGCTGTTGCGTGGGGATTTTTAAATTGGATCTTACTACTCTCACCGCCCCGCAGGCATCATTTTTTGATCCAGTATCCTCACAGATGTCGAAAGCATGTCCAGCTTTAATACAGTTTTAAGGGAGTGTTCGTCATCCCCTCAGTCTTTCTCATTTTATTGATAAGTACAATGTATGTTGATGTATCAAATGACATCAGTATTATAATCGCCTTTCTTCTAAAGAATACCAAAACAAGGGGCTAGTAACCAGAATGTCCCGGGTTCATTTCTGTGAAAGTCTCTCAGGGATTGCCTGTCTGGTTCAAAAAAATTCATAGCAAATTTCCTTTCAAACTGCAACTATTGCGAATATGTAAGACATTAAATATCGTTTCACACTCCCTCTTTCAAAACATTAATTTAGACCGTAAAGGTTAAAAAATTATTACAGAACTCATTCTACCATTTTCTTATATTGATAATGATTTGTTTTATTGTATTTTAGTTGAACAATGATCAGAAGGCTGGTGCTAGTCAAGCTCAAGCATTCCGTACCATGCTCAGTCAACATATGGTAAGATTAAACTTTAATAGTTCACATTTCTCTGCTCCCTGAATATCCTACATACTTTCAAAAATGATTAAATTCAGATGTTTACTAGTTTTAAATATTCTGTTACATAAGGGTAGGCCCAAAATATATAATTCCATATGGTAAGTCTAGAATATAAGACATAGAATATGGACTAAAACTAAAAAAAAATGTTTTATACATATTAAAACCAGGTGCTCTCCTTTTTTTGTCTGATTTGGAAATATATATGGTACTAAGAATGTTCTCACCACCCCCTTGTCTCTCAAGGAATAAATACAATAATTAAACTTTATTCTGTCAACATTAACTGATTAAGACTTTTATGTTAAAGTCTTTAATAAACTGTTCTTGTTAAATCAGAAAGACTGTTGGTTTATGATAGCTTTAAGTAATGTTTGTATGAAATATATTTAATAGCTTGCCATGAGAGGAGCTCCAGGAGCTATGGGTATGACCGGTCTTCCTGGTAGATCAGTAAGTATATTTCAACTTATCTATTAATTTAAAGAGTAAATTCCCTTAAATTTATGTTCGCTAGCTAAAATTTATACATAGTTTCCTAATCTGTAAACTCTAATTTGCTGATAAATATTTGAAAATTTCGGGAAAAAAATACAGTCATTATTTTTGAAATCATCAAAATAAACTAGAAAAATTAGTAAATATTTTTAAATAGCTTGTTTAAAAGGGAAATATTTTAGTTGTAAGGGATGTGATAAATATACATTTATTTGTTTTAAAGGGAGCTAGTGGTATTGATGGTGGTAAGGGAGACAATGGAAACCCTGGTGAACAGGTTAGTTCTTAAAACCAATATGCATGTATTCCAACATAGTTTTGGACAGTCTTTACACTTTGTTCAGATGAAATCATGTAACAAGTTTGTGAAATGTATTGTGAGTTTTGTTCTTTTTATTCTGTGGGCTGTTGAATTTTGCAAATTTAAAGATGGTTGCTTCACATTCCTCTATTTGATTAAAATGTATATTTATATTTTAGGGTCCAATTGGTCCTATTGGAATGCCTGGTTTACCAGGACCTTCTGGTAAAAGAGTAAGTCTATTTATTGTTATATATATATTATGTGTGAAATATAATATTATTGCTTATATAGTTATCATCAATTTAAAATCTTTTTATTTTTTTCACTTTTAATTTTTTGTTACTGGCCATTGCCAGATTCTGGATGTTTTTTACTGTTTAAATCAGAGTTATAAATGTACTTTTTAAAGGGTCGCTCTGGTTCTGATGGAGATCGAGGTCCAGTTGGTGAACCTGGAGGTAAGGTAAGTATTTTCTTATTTTTAGAATCCCGCATACTAGATGTATCATTTTTGGACAAGAGTTAGAATTCTGGTAAGCCATTTAAAACAGTGAAGGTATCAGTTATTGATCATTTTCAATGTGATTGTCTAAAAACTATTTTTTAATTACATAGCCAATTTTCTTATTACAGAAATGTAACTTTTTAAAGGTGTTTGTACATTCAGTACTCATGAATAAAAAGATATTATTACCAGTTAAAAGGATATAATATTTATTTCAGGGTTTACCTGGTTTCCCCGGTATGCCTGGTTTACCTGGTGAAAAGGGACATAGGGTAAGAACTGTTTTTATATCAGTTATGTTCTTGGGAACATGTCATTTGAGTTCTTGAAGCATTTCATGGCTTGAATAGATCAGTAGACAAACAAGTCAATTTCTGTATAGTGTTGTTATCTGAAGAAAAATAATTTATAAACCATTCCAGGGTTTTAGATATAATTTTTGGAAAGGACAACAAATCATAAACTTTCCAATAAAAGTCAAATATGTGTACGGTTACTATTTAACCAAAAGGGTGGTCACAGTAGCTAAGTGGGTAAGACGCTGGCTCGCTAGGCTTGAGATTGGGTGTTTGATCTCTTCATTGGCCAAGAAAGTTCATCCAGAGTTTCCTACGTGGTTCCCCATGTCAGTGATGTAGGATGGAGGGCCTGACAAGGACAGCTGTCTAGTCTTTCAGATGGGACAAAAAACTGAGGTCCTCTGTACACATTGCTGTGCATGTAAAAGATCCCTTGAAAGTTGGAATTCGATATAAGAGTAGGCCGTAGTGCCACTGTTCGGGCAAAATTTCATTTATTTAACCAAAAACTCCAGCATAAAGATTGGACTGGGTTTTGTGGAAATTGTTTCCTTTATGAAGATGGCGTCAGGGCTGGGGCCATTACATTGCCAATGTAATTAATTACATTACCATTACCATTACTTTTTAAATGTAATCATTACAATTACTTTCTCATTTTTAGCAAAGTAATTAATTACCATTACCCATTACATTGAAAGTAATTAATTACCATTACCCATTACTTTATGACAATATAAATAAAAATCATTTTTCACATAGAAATCAAAAAAAGAACACAATTTTCTGCCATGAACAGCCTACAAAACCAAACTCAAAATAACCTTGCATCACTTTAATAGATATTTGTTTATGAATTGTTATTTCTATAAATTATAACATCAAGGCAAATTTTCATGTGACGGACAGTGGTGACAAAAACTGACAAACTTCGTCGAACATAACTGATTAGAAATTACAATTAAAACAGAAAGGATTGAATGTAAACCAGTTTATATGAATTGATATTACATTATAATATGTATTGCGACCCATTTGGGTCAATTTCTACGTAATTTTATGAGATTCATAATCAATCCAAATAGTCTGTCTATAATACATTGTATAACTGATAACCATAAAATAATGAGATGCTTGAAAGCCATTGTTTGGGTTGTCACTTGTTACCTTGAGATTAAGATTAAAGGGTAGTAAGACTATTGTCTTTTAATCTAACTGATTGATTGATTGACTGAGTGATTGACTGTAAATTAACACTAATCTTTGATTAAAATATACTTCTTTTCAAAGATTCACTTTTTAGGTTACATGTCTAAAGAAGGGTCCTGCATAAAAAGTAATAAAACAAAATGCCTTCTTATTAAAATTTATTAAATCTGATTTAATTTTTTTTTTTAAAAAAAAGAATTATAACAAATTGGATTTTGTGTCAGATACACTTAATTTTCTTCTTTGGGGCTATAAAATTTGATGTTTATCATATGGAAATATTTATATCTGCCATACAATGTAATTGAAAAGTAATTGAAATGTAATTGACCATTACATGATTTTTGGAATGTAATTAATTACATTTCCATTACTCATTACTTTTGAAATCTTCCATTACTCATTACATGGCCATTACTTAAAAAATGTAATGATTACATTCCATTACCATTACCCATTACCATTACCCCAGCCCTGGATGGCGTCATGAAATCATTGGATGATAATGTAAACTCTTGGTGGCCAAAATTGAAGTTAGTATTGATCTATTAAAATGATATTTAGAATGATGTGATTCACATTTTTTTCTGAATGATTTTCCTTTATTTGTTATTTTATTTCATTGTTTTCTTTTTTTAAGGGCTTTTCTGGTCAACCTGGAGAAGTTGGTCCACCAGGTCATGATGGTGAACAGGTAAATATTTGAATAGCAGCAATATCAATTTTATTGTGGAGTTTATACATATGTGTGTTCTATTTATATGATATAGTCTCTATTTATAATTAAGTTGTTGACTTTATATCTTAAATTTATTTGTTGGAATTTATCTAAATATATACTCTGTATGTTGATGTTATAATCATTGAAGCTCTATTTGTAGCTTTTGCGATTTGAAACGTCTTATGTTTTTTTAAGGGTGATGCTGGTGAACCTGGACCAATGGGAGCTCCTGGGGAAATGGGATTGAGAGGCTTTATGGGACCAAGAGGAAGAGTTGGTGCCGTCGGACCACCAGTTAGTAAACCTTCTGATATTTGTTCATTTTTGTATGCCTGGATTTAGTGAGGACTTGTTGTCGTTACATTTGTTTGCGTATCTGAATTCTGTGTTTACACTCCTCATCTTGACAGATAGTTCATTGCACCATTATATATGTAACAAACCTCTCTGTTGACTTTGAATTAATGAAATCTTGTGAATGCAATACTGGGAAGAGTTTTCCAAATCATTTTTTAACACTGCCAAATTGTTCATTGGGAATTTGTGGGTTTCGCCTTATTTATGTTTTGTATGTCAGATGAATTCCCTGGATTTTGTTGTAACTTGATTTTATATAGACAAATAGTACTCATCTATATTATCTATATTATAACTTTGTAATGTATTTATATTATGTATCGTTGGTAAATGTATAGATAGTAAAGATATTTGGTATATTTTACAGGGTATGCCAGGAGCAGAAGGTCCAGAAGGACCCAAAGGAAACCGGGTAAATACATATTCAAATATCTTACCATTGTATCTCAAGTTTTTTTAATTTCCAGAGACAGAAAAGAAATTTTATGGGTATATTTCTATATTAATAAAAACAAATTCTTAGACAAATCAATAACTTTGTTTTACTTTCTAAGATAATAATGTTATGTGTTGATATCTCAAGGATTAGAACAAGATATAGTAGTCTGTATTTCCATTTCTTTTTGTTAAAATATCAACACAATGTAATAATTCCATCGCCATTATGGCTTGGTTCAGTATATGTGCATCTCAATATTTTTATTTGCTGATCTCCAACAAAATTGACAAAATTACTTTGATAGCTATAGTTTGAACGCTTGTTACCTCGTGTGGGTGAACAGGATAGTGAGAATCATGTTTAACTTATTTTTTTTTTTAAAACACACCCATTTTATGAAGCAAATATATAGTGCAAGATAAAATGAATACTACCAGCTAGTAATTGTATAATTTTAAGTAAACTTGGCATATAAGATAAATATTCCGTGTATAATATTGTATACTAATAATTGTGTAATTTTAAATAAACTGGACATATAAGATGAATATTACATGCTAGCAATATATAATTTTAGGGAAATGTTGGAGCCCCTGGTGCACCTGGCCAAGCTGGCAATGCTGGAGCTACTGTAAGTATATAAGTATATATTGTACAAATATGTCGACTTTGCAACTCAAAGCAACGGAATTCGGAGATATAATGTCGACTTGGAATTTATAACAATTACACTTTACAAGTGACTGTTAATTTATTCATCACATGACCAATGAATGGTGAATATTTTAAAAGAACCACCCCAAAGGCATGGTCAGTCTTGCGACAACTCTATTGATACATTATTGTCGACATCATCAACATTTGAAAAGTGTGTGTCTTCGTTCGCTTCCATTTTGTTTTTTATAAAGATGTTATTTCCGTGGAAACGAGTTGAAGCCAGTTGTAAACGAGTTGCAGAAATTTGAACAAACATGGACAACTGACTGCAAACTAATGTTACTTTACAATATATTTCATTCTAATAAACATTTTGACTATAATTTTTTCAGGGACCCCCTGGACCTGTGGGGCCACTCGGTCCTCCAGGCATTCCTGGTGCTGCAGGTAAGCCTGGATTACCCGGTTTACCTGGCCCCGTTGGACCAGTAGTAAGTAACCAATCACATTTTTTACTTTTCCATATTTTTTATTAAATCATGCACATTGCTGTTGTACAATGTTTATGAATACATTGTACCTATGAATTAGGCAAGAATCATAGAAGAGAAAGATCATATAAATATCTATATGAGTTTATAAAATATATAATATACAGATTTTATTAGTTGAATATTTTATTGCGTAGGATTTATTATTTTTTGAAATTGTGGTGTCCTTTTTCGTTCTATGAATGTTTTATATTAAAGGGTTTGCTATAAAAGGGTTTGCTACATGATTTATGTGTTTTGTTATTGTACCTTAAGGCTTCATGTTTTTCTATTGTACATTAAGGCTTATTTTTTGTACTTTAAAGGTTTATCAATTTGATTATTTTATTGTAGGGTTTATCTGGTACTCCTGGTGAACCTGGACTCAAAGGTGATAATGTAAGTTTTATCATTTCTTAATGACATTTCATCTTTCCTTATAATAGTTCATTATAACTAACATGTTATAAGTTTGCTACACTATTAAACATGCATCTAGTTCATGGACAAACTTTTAATTCCTGATGATTTCAAAGTTTAAATGACTTTTTGATTTACATGATATTTAACAAAATAAAAAAGAAACAATATGATGTGTTATAGTTTTTATTGCTCTAGCCAGTTAGTTACTAAATGCCTCTCAAAGTCTTAAAGATTAAAAAGAAACCAGTGTTCATTACATATCAAAGTAATGAAATTAAATAAACAACAATAATTGTAAATAATCATGTGGTTACATAAACAACAATAATTTAAAATAACCATGTAGGCTGATGTGATTGCTTTATTTTGAACAGGGACCTCGAGGTGTAAATGGTTTGGTAGGATATCCTGGTTCTCGTGGTGTTAAGGTAAATCTAGAAATATTTTCTTCCTTGTATTGTAACACTTTATGATGCACCAGTAAACAATTGTATTGTTAACAAATATAATAATTAAAGGTGACGGTGAGACAAGTGTTTATTTCTTAGCTTTATTAATTTTTTTAAATTTATTTTTTTTTACCAGGGTGATTCCGGTTCTAGAGGCTTAATGGGAGATAAAGGTGATAAGGTAGAGTATATATCTACTAGTTTTAAAATTGTTTGAAAAGATATCAGAGTTGAAGAAAGTTTTTAGGGGTTCATACACAGTTGTTACACATAGAGTATGTTTAGAAAAATCAGGGTTGATACCTCTTAAACAAGGGTGGTATTGTCCGTCTGTCCAAGCTCCATTTAATCTGTTTTAAGATTTACAAAAATTATTCAAAACTAGTGACAGGGAAAAGCCTATAGAATCGCATCAATTTCTAGTATCAAAAGTTACTGTCCGATTTGCTTGAAATTGATATGTATTGTTTAAACGGGGAAATTCCAGGGGCATTTAAGGTTTATCATGGCGGAAGCTATAGTATTTTGAGGGCCCTTATGTCAGCTAACTAGGGTAAATTTTCATTTTTCTCATCGGTTTTAGAATTTTTCTCCCATTTTATTTTTTCACCTTCTGTGATTTTTCTAGTGAGGAGGTTGGCACCTCCAGTGCCTCACTGGCCTCAGCTATAAAACATTTTTGTGAAATGCAAAATGCTCACTTTGTCATATCTTGTGAATGCTCAAAGTTTCTCCAATTACTTTTATTAGTGTTTATATATTTGAAATGACATAAATATGTTATTTATAATAAAAGGGAAATCCTGGTCTAGATGGAGAGAGAGGATTTGTTGGATCTAAAGGTGATAAAGGACCTAAAGGTGTACGAGGTTTACCTGGAATAGAAGGCATTGAAGGACCAAAGGTGAGAGAAAACAGCAAAATTTTACAAATTGATATCTATATACAGTGAACTATTATTATCAGATCTCAGAAACTACAATAGTATCTGGGATCACATATGAGTTGATAATATTGACTGAACAGTTTCATGATGTGATTATATTGTGCAATTTGATTAACTAGGGATGTGATTTGATTTCCTAGGGATGTTATATCTTTTGATTTGATTTACTAGGGATGTTACATTATGTGATTTGACTTCCTATGAATATTATACCATGTGATTTTATTTACAAAGGATGTTACATCGTGTGATTCGATTTACTAGAGGTGTTACATCTTGTGATTCCATTTACTAGGGATTACATAATGTACACTGGTTTTACTAACATGAGATATTACGCTAATTGACTATTTAAAGGACCAACATAGATGACTTTGTGCCAATTAGCTATCTAATTGGTTATACTTAGTAAATTAAGAGTGTGGCATCCTATGACTTTATAGAGAATTGTTGTTACATAAAGTCACTTGTCTATATTTACTACTGGAGATACAACTGATATTGCATCATATGTTTTCTATGTTGATTATATTATGGACTTGATCATACTAAGTTAGTACCAGAGATGTTACATAATGTGAACTGGATATTTCCTCATCATGAACCATTACATCTTGTGAAATACATAGTTTACTGTTGAGATTACTTGATGTGAATCGGTTATATTCATCAGAGATATTACATCAAGTGATTGGCTTGTATTGACAATTGAGATTACATCAAGTTAATTGGGATCACATCTAGCTAATCAGTTATCACAGAGATTATATTGGCCATTGTGATTACACATGTTAATTGGTTATCACATCATGCAGATTGGTTATAGTTATTATGTTGTATTGGTAATGATTAGTTATCATTATCATGTTAGGATTTTAAAATTTAAATTTCTTTGTTATATATGATAAAGAGATTTTGTGATAAATTGATAATATTTTCTAGGGAGATTATGGTCCACCTGGTGAAGCTGGTCTCACAGGAGTTCCCGGAGAGAAAGGTCGTATTGGTATTCCTGGTTTCCCTGGATATCCAGGACCAAGTGGAGAGAAGGTAAAACATTTTTCATTTTCAATTTTATGGACATGCTGAGTATTGTTATGATTGACACATTAAGAATTAACTAGGAACTCACGCCACCAAATGGAGAAGATAAAAATGGAGAACTATTAAAGATTCAAAGTTACATAAAGGGGAACCAGGAACCTGTTTACATATCAGTGTTTTGCCTATGATTAAGGCTTTGTTTTCCCAATAAATAATTGCATGGATAAATTTGAAAATGTAGATATGTTTTCTTTTTTAGGGTGAACGAGGTCGACCTGGTCGTCGAGGTAGAAGAGGTTCTAGAGGCAAAAATGTATGTATTTGAATAAATGTTCACATCTATAGAATATGATCTGTTTTAATAACATAATTGAACTCAATATTCCAATAGCAATACCAGTATTTGATGTGAGCCCTAGCACAGATATATACCGAAGCTTGTTGGAATTGGATAAATCACTATGATGGAATAAAGAACTTTTATTGGATATATCAGTATGATTGCTTAATGTTTTTCTGTTATTTATTATATTCATACTATGGTTGTGAATGATGAAAGGTAAGGCAGATTTTAACGAACAATTCTGTGAAACATACGAACTATAAATATGATATATAACTTTAAACCATTGTTTTTGTAGGGTGTAATTGGACCAATGGGAGAGAGAGGAGAAATAGGACCAAGAGTAAGTAATGAGATTGATTTATATGTAATATTACTATAGAAGGATGGGTGAGGATAGACTTATTGGTTTCCATTATTATGGAAAACACAGCCATATTGTATATGGAATTATAAATGTTTTATGTTATGTGTAAACTGAAAAATAAAGGCATTCACCTTTTTAAAGCTCAACCATAACGTTTAATAATAATATTTATTCACAAAAATCATATGGTCTTAAGATTTTATTTCCCCAAAACTAAACGGTTTCATTTAGCATTATGGTTTTTATGGAATAGGAAAATGGGGATTTTTTCATATAGAACATGTAACTTTAATTAATTCTTACATTTCTTTACTTAAAAACATTTACATTTTATACAAAGAAATAATGTCAATTTATTTTCAATGAATTTAAGTAATTGTAATGTTATCTTTAAATATGCAATAATTCATTTATTTTAAGTGTTTATGCAAATATAAAATAATTCCTCTTTACATATACTTAAATCTATAGTCCATAAAACATGGAAACTCAAATAAATCTTGAATAGTTTTCTTCTAAATTCAGTCTTTATAAGGTTATTCTTGTTTCTTCAAACAACTTAATAATTCTTTTTTGAAAAATTTATATGAAAACATTTGTTACATATTGACAATGTGTGTAATGCATACTTTTGGATTTTATACAATATCAAATTTTTTTAACAGGGGCAGAGTGGAGAACGAGGCAAACAAGGTATACCTGGTCCACCAGGTGTTAAAGGTGATGTAGGTAATCCTGGACCTCCTGGATTTAGCGGTGAAGCTGGTATTCAAGGTCCACCTGGACCACAGGGTAACACTGGACCTCCTGGATCTTCTGTAAGTATTTGAGAATTGCCAAATATTTGTGTCATGGTTCTTATTTTGGTTATACTATAGGACTATTTCCAATGGATTAGTATCTTTTTTCTTCAATATCTGACTGAAAAGTTTATCTAAGAAGCTTACATATTAAAACACAACAAATACTTTAACACTTGACCTGTATAATGATTAGAGAGGGTTGGGGGTTGACCGTCAGAGGCATTAATTCACTGTATATTAGTGGGTTCCCATGTCTAAATCATGGTATTAGATAACTTTATTGTTGAAATTGATGATGTTAGTCTCAAAATAATCAAAGTACTGTACCTTGTCAAGACTTTAAAACCTGTTCCATTCTAAAAGTAAAAATAAAGTAAATGGCCTTTTATTTGTTTTCTGTAATATGCCTCTGTACTACAAAATGAAAATAAACATGTTGAATTATTTTTAAACTATTTTTTAGGGTTTACCTGGTAAAGATGGTTTACCTGGACCTTCTGGTGATAGAGGTGAAGCTGTAAGTTTTGTTCAAATTTTAATATGATTTTATGTTTAAGTATCCAACTTGATACTGTTCTCATACAGACATATTATGAATGATAGTTGTATGGTTTAATAATTGGACTTGCAACTTGCATCAAACCGTAAGAGGTGTATTTCGAATCCAGAGTTTCATATCAGTTGTGCATGTAACAGATTATTTGGCAATTTGCATTAAAAGAAAAGAAGAGAGACATAAGATGACAAAATATATAAAATTTCCTGAAGTTATCTCAAATTATATTAAAATTTGTTAAATTATCTTTTGGTGAAATAAAGAGGTAAATATATATTTCAGGGACTACCTGGTAATCCAGGTCAACCTGGTCCTGTTGGTGTCATGGGTCCACCTGTAAGTATTCTCTTAAACTTACATTATAAAATGTGTCATTTCCAGTTATGTTGGACAAGAAATACTGGAGCCGGAGGTCAAATGTTGCACCTCACACACATATTTAAACTTCTATTGGAGATGTCATAATCATAATATTAGTATTATTTTAGTTTTACAAAAAAAACTAGAGAAAATTTTCACTGCAATTATATATTTTACGAGGTAATATACAGTACATCAACTATGAAGAGTCTATTATTATTTTAGGGTCAATCTGGTGAACCTGGTACATCTGGAGAAAGAGGTGCCCCTGGTATTCCTGTAAGTACCTTATTTTTAAGATTATTGGAGTCTTTCTTAATCAGTATCTTTTGAAGAGTATTTTTGCTGCTATTGGACTTCGGGATATATATTGATCTTAAAACGATATGCAGTTTGTGTTATGTGTTTATATACAAACTACCATCATTTGATTAACCATGTTACAGTGTAGATTGCTATTGTAGATGTATTCTTACCAGTAGTTACCATCCAAAACCATATTATCTTATAATATTGTTAGAATAAATGTATATTTATATATTAAAGGGACAACCTGGTGAGATGGGTTTACCTGGTTCTGAAGGTAAAAGAGGAGAAACAGTGAGTATCTTATTTTATCTTTTGTAAAGAAAACAAACACATAAGACACACATTCTTTACAAATGCCCAAGATGTTTTTCTATAGCCACTGTGTATCAGTGAGTAAGATGCTCGATCCCTAATGTGGAGTTCATGGATTTTGTGTAATGGTTTTCCCATGTCAGTGATGCATGGTGGAGGGTCTAGCAAGGATCAGTGTCTAATTGTTCAGATGGGACAAAAAACATAGGCCCTGTGTACACATTTGAAAGGACGGAAAAGAGTCCTTGAAAGTTGGAATTCGATAAAAGAGTAGGTTGTAGTGCAGTCGTTTGGGGCAAAATGTCCTTCAATGTATATTGCATGATGTATGCCTGTCTTTATTAGCCCGGATAGAGCAGAATAAACCTTTATCAACATTATGAGCTGTATATCTATAGCCTAACTGCGATATATAATTTGCCTAACCATCTCAGAGCTTTAAAACGCTGTGTATTTATACATGCAAAAATGTGAGAAATTATAGGAATCTCTGACATTTTCATGAGTGTTGATATACACATCTGATGGATATGTGCTTCAAACATCTGTACTTCTGTTTCCCAAGGGAGTAGTTAATGTAGTGTTCTCTAATACATAATGAAAATTGATGTATTACTGAAAGTATATAAACATGTGTAGTTATGGTTTCATTTTACAAATACCAGTAATTCTTACCATATTTATATTTTATAAAAAAAAATTACATACACACAGGACTCATTCTGTGAATTTTTGATTGTGAAAAACATGAGTTTTAAATAATGATGAAATTCTTCTGAATGAGTACATATTATACTGCTATATTGAAATGTGATTTATGATGATTTTTTTTAATTATATTCCCACAACTGGAGTTTATGTTGCTAGAAAAAGTACTTTGTTGTGTTTGTAGCACACTAAATGACCAGAACATTTTTGTTTTCTCGTGTCTATGATGTCTTATCTTCCGGTCACATTCAAAATAAAGATTTGAAATATTATCTTAATATATATATATTCAACACAGGAATACAGAAAGGAAACATTAAACACAAATATATTATGAAAAAATAGAATGTTTAATTGTTCTGTCATAAGTATATGAGCAGTGTACATGACAATGTATTGCTCTATCCAGATTTTAAATGTTTAGAATGTATGTCTTTTTAGGGTCCTGCAGGTCCAATGGGTGTACCTGGCCCCCCTGGTGCTAGAGGAGGTAATGGTAATACTGGTGATCGAGGTTATCCTGGACCCCCTGTAAGTATTACTTTACTTCTTATACTTGTTACATAAAAAAATATGTCCAATTTAAATATTCTTGTTGACAATATTTTTCAGAGTCACTTTTTTCGATTTAAAATAAAAAGGTTTATGAGCGTTAATGATTTTTCTTATTAAACATACATTATGCAACAGCTAAATCTGCCTATTGCAGGTCTTTCTTTAGGCCTGAAATGTTATCTGAATTATTAATTAGACATTATTTAACAGATCCAGAGCATAATCAACTCCCAATCGCATCACTAGCCTGCGATATTTGTTGGATTATGGTCTGATTTACTGTATAACTTTCCTTCTCGATTTAATAATTAAATTGATTATTCGAGACTATGCTTTTTACCATACTTACTTGAGCGAGGCTAGGCCGAAATTGCTTAATTTTCAGTTCATAGTGAATCAATGTGACTGAAATTTCTAGCAAATTGCTTTTACATTATGTAGTTTTTAACTATTATAGTGAGAACTGCCAACTCGTTATCTAATCTCCCATGATGTATCTTTAACATAAATTATTTTTAATTTTTATTATTTTAACTTAATTTTTTTTTTTTTTTAATTATTATCTTACATATTTTTTTTTAATTATGAACTTTTTAATTATAATTTGTTTTTTAAATTATTAACTTAAATAATTCCTTTATTATTATCTTACATATTTTTTGTATTAACTTAAATATTTTTCAAATAATATTTACCTATTTTTGTTATCTGAAATTATTTGTATTGCTTAATTATTAACAGGGTAAAGATGGTGAGAGAGGTGATCCTGGATCTGTCGGACCTGTGGGTCCACCAGTAAGTATTTGAAATTTAACATTATAGCATGAAGGTTCAACATTTAAAAATATGTACACTAAAGATACAACTGGGATCCCTCAAGGATAAGGGGCCCTAAAACTATAGCTGCATTAGTTTTGTAGTAGATCCACCTGGGGCTAATAGGGTATACTTTCTAATACCTATATTGTCAGTATGTTTAGTTAAGTATTGATTACACTACTTAATATTTAACTAGTAGGAATTTTATTTTATTTGTTTATTTTATTGTTTTAGGGTGAGAAAGGATCACAAGGAGAACCTGGTGCTAGTGGTCCTATGGGAGCAATGGTAAATATTTGTCTATTTTTAACAGGAAATCAACCATAATCTATTAAGAATAAGATAGATTCATAAGGTGTAATAGCATCTAAAACCAAATCATAATAACAAATAATGTGTCATAATACAGACAGATAGAAGTAAAAGACGATTTTCTAAGTAGATGGATCAGTGCTAAAATAGTTAGATAATTGATCAAGATGTAAATAAATCTGGAAGTGAAAGACCTGATGATAATATCTACATATGAATATAATATGTACATTGTGTGATGATATTTTAATTATATTTACAGGGTATATCAGGATTACCTGGTAATCAAGGCAAGAGAGGAGCAAAGGGTGATCAGGTAGGATATATTATTATATTTACAATTGGTCAAAACAGATGTGATCTGTAAACATATATATAAATCTTCTACCCACATATAAATCCTCTACCCACCCCTATCCCCAACCTTTTGTATTAATTATTGCAAGGACAAATGATCCAGTATACTTTTAGAATAGCTGTATTTGATAGTTGTCTTCCACTTTTTTTTTCAAATCCAACAGGAAAGCCATCTTTATACACTTTGCCATTGCCAGTTTAGCCATATAGAGTCGGTCATATACTATTCAAAAAAAGTAGGGGATATTTGATTTCTAAGTGTTATTAAAGTCACCTAATGAAACTGACGAAGAAACAAATGACAAAATGAAATGAAGTTCACATTCATCGATTTATTCCAAATGATCGTTAGACTAAGTAAGACACAGACTGACCATTATAAGGGTAAAATGATACCCGGGGTCAAACAGCAAAGTTACCACAGCATCACAACAAAGTCAGTAACGGGTAAATCCTCCTCTGTTTGCCAAACAAGCATTGATCCGACGTGGCATACTCCTAATGAGACGTCTAAGGTCATTTTGGTCCAGATTGTCCCATTCCTGTTGCAACTCAGCAGCAAGTTCTTGGGCATTGGCAGGACGTTGTTGACGTTGACGTAACCTCTGTCCAGGCATGTCCCAGACATGCTCGATGGGGGAGAGGTCGGGACTCAGTGCTGGCCAAGGTAATGTGGTGATGTTCTGTTGTTGGAGGTAACCTGTAACGATCCTAGCCCTGTGACATCTTGCGTTGTCATCCTGGAAGATGAAACGGCGGCCATGACGTCGTGCGAATGGCACAACATGGACTGCCAAGATGTTGTCCCGGTAGTACTAGCCTGTAACACGCCCTGCAACAACATGTAAAGCTGTTCTTCCAGCAACAGTGATGCCTCGCCACACCATAACAGAACCACCCCCAAATCGATCATGTCTGATTACGTTAACGTCTTGGAAGCGCTCGTTTCGACGACGCCACACCCTCCTACGTCTGTCCAAAAAATCAACAGTGAACCTTGACTCATCTGAAAACATCACATTGCTCCAGCGTCGATTATCCCAGTGTTGATGATCCCTACACCAACGACGCTTGCCTGAATGTGGTGATCTCTCAAACAAGGGATCACGCGAGGACGTCGGGCGCGAAGGTGACCCCTATGCAGTCGATTTCGAATCGTCTGGCCACTCACTCTCACACCAGTGTCTGTTTGAAGACGAACGCTGATCTGATTTGCTGTGATGACACGATTTCTCAAGGCCAAGGTACGGATAAATCGATCCTGGGCTTAAGTTGTCGCCCTTGGTCGACCTGAGCGTGGTCTGTCCTGTACAGATTGTGTATCACTGTATCTGGACCATAGCCTGCTTATGACAGACTGAGAAACATTCATCGTCCGCGCCACAACCGCCTGTGTTGTGCCGATCTGTAGCATGCCAAGGGCACGTAACCTTTCATTTTGGGTAAGCCGACGCATATCAAAATTTGTTTTCTGGTCACTAAAATAATTAAACTGATGTTTCCACCCTGGAATTCAATGCCACAATGACTGTAACATTCAAAGTCCGAGTCGTGCAAATCTTGGGTTGAACCCCCATGATGATCCCAAGCATCACCTGCATTCCATGTGGTAGCTGTTGGTGCGTTTGGGCGTCACATGTAACTGGAAATGTTTCTTCTGTTAGGTTCTATAGTGACTTATTTCGTAGTCATTTGCATATTTTAGTATTATGCCCCCAAAATCAAATATCCCCTACTTTTTTTGAATAGTATATGTGTATTTAGAATTACAAATTAAAATTTGGACAGTTGGATGGTTCCAATGATAACAATATTTTTGTTGATATTTGCAATGATATGGCTATGAAATTGACTATGTTTAATTTGTTTTAGGGTAGAGAAGGTGTAAGTGGTGAACCTGGTCCACAAGGACCACAGGGACCTAGAGTAAGTAAACATATCAAATGTACTTTATTTTCTGGGTTAAAACTTTTAACTTTTAACTTAAAAGTCTGCTAGATTTATTCAAAGTAACATCTTGACGATGGATGTATTCAAAGGGAAATGTGGATGGTTTATTTATTTCACAAGTTTTCACAATGATACTGTCAAATAAGCAAATAATACAAAGTGATATGTATTTTAAACATTTGACTACCAAGTCCCCCAATGTTTCGTTGTCAATACCCAGGGTTTCTGGGAACTGGCTGCTCTAATGTTTAGGCACTACAGCGTCAATCAAACATGGATATATCTGAAATAAAACAAGTCAATAGCAGTGAAATATTATTATGGTTATCATTATAGATTTGGTCTCTTTTTGCCAAGAATATTATATATGTATTGTCTTTTTTCTGGCATGTAATAGATAGTATTGATATTCTATTAATAACTATATTATGTTTTATTTACTGTATTACAGGGTTATAGAGGTTCACCTGGACCAACTGGTTCTCCAGGTCTAGATGGTGATAAGGTAAGCTCTATTACATAATATGGTGGAAATAATCATAGTAAATGTAAGGTATCCACTAAAAACTACATAATTTCTTCTGTGTAAATATTTAGATAACAAGTATGTGTAATATGCATTGACAATATTTTTACTGAAATTTTGATTTAAAAAAATAATTGATGATGGATTGTTTTAAATTCCAATTTTTTTCTGTTTAATTAATAATTATATATAACAATTATTATTGTAGGGAGATACTGGTCCACCAGGCGAAAGAGGATTTAAGGGAGATCATGGAGCTATGGTAAGGTTCAGAATTCAGATGACATTGTGAAAGTTTCTATTTCCTTACTAGTAATTGTTTGCATCAGTTGGACATCAATTATCCAGTGGCTGTTGCTATGTCAAAGCAGCCATAGTGCAGCCTGTATTGTCTTATTGATGTTTTCTAGATGGCATATTTTCTTATCAATGGTTGTCGAGATGTCCTATTTTCAATGCTGCTGAATATTGATATTTTCAGTTATTATTAGAAATTAACTGATTTAGATATATTTGTGGTATTAGGAGCAAGAGTTGTTAATTTTTGTTTATTTCTCTTTACTTCAGGGTCCACCTGGATCTCAAGGTACGCAAGGTTTGCAAGGTCCACCAGGAGGTATGGTATGTATCAACTAGTCATTTATAATCTAAACTCTATTTTTTGTTTTTGTCCTATCTGAAGGATTTATGGGTTGCAGGACATGTTATACTACTTTAATTCACTCTCCTTTAACTTATTTATGAGGTTTTTGCCCATAGCTATACTTTGTAAGGGGTGTTGTACATGGCATTATTATCTGGAATATTGAATAAAATCATTAATATTTTTCAGGGCCCACCAGGATCTCCAGGCCCTAGAGGTGTTCAGGGCGTTCCAGGATCAAAGGTAAATTATTTCTCTTTTGAAACAAAAACTCATTTTTAATTCACATGATAATTTGTCTGTCAGTTGAGGTTATCTATTCTTTTCTTTACTGATACAGCAATTCCTCCAGCAATGAAAACCTTAGGAATCAGATAGAATCTGACACAGTTCGATTCTGTTGCAATTCTGTCAGTTCCAGCATATTTGTAGCAATATTTCAGACAAATTTAAAAGTAAAAATCTAATATTTATTGTATTGTTTACAGGGTTCAGAGGGTCCAAGAGGTTTACCAGGACCAACTGGATTACCGGGTCTACAAGGCATGCCAGGACCACCAGGTCCCAAAGGAGAATTTGGTGATCCAGGAAGAAAGGTATTAACAAAATACATATAAATACATTTGATAATATGCATGAATAACATAGTTTTTAAAAACTAATGTCTCTATTACAATGTATCAGTGTTTAAAAATTAATGTTTATTAGTATTATGTGATATAAGTGATTTGTAACCAAATGTTGGCGCAGGGCTAAAGTCTGTAATTATGACTCTTTGCTTTTGTCAGGAATTAAACAAATTTTATTTGAATGCAAAGTAACATCCTAATATTCTATCTATTATTTGAAGAAAACAAAGTTGCAGTGGTCAGTTTCAAATTCATTTCTATCAATAATTGATTCAGAATAACTTATAAATTATTTGTTTTATTTATTTTTAAGGGCCCACAAGGTGCTACTGGTCCTTCTGGTAATCCTGGTCCTAGTGGGACTCCTGTAAGTATTTTATATAAATATGTTTTCATATATTAAATTTCATTTAACATTTCTCTTTGACCAATTCAGTGGAATATTTGATTTATGCTACATATTTAAATATTGATAATAACATTTAAAACATCCCCACTGTTGTTCTATTGGTTGTGGTAGTTTATTCCAGAGGAAAACGTATAGTGTAGAACACCCATTATAATTTAAAAGCAAATAATACTTTGTTACTTTTAAACTTTTTTGATGATATGTGATTATCATGATGTTTTCATTCTAAACAAGGTGTTGATCTTTTTGGTTGTTATTTTCTAGGGTAGTCAAGGTTTGCCTGGTGCACCTGGTCCTGAAGGTCAGATGGGAGAGAAAGGAGATCAAGGTGATACTGGTGCTTCTGGTATTCCAGGTATTGATGGTGAAATGGTAAATATTTATTTTTAAGTATATCACTCGCATATTTTTGAAGTCTAATACACAGGTTAGAACTTGAATGTTCACCAATATGGTTAAATAATAACTAAATCTAAAGCATAAGTTAAGAATTACCAAATCTAATAAAGATATTGTGTCCACCAATTGCCACCAATTAATGTCATTGATTTAGTTGATGTTGGGTTTTTTGATTATCTTATTAATGAAAAACATTTGTTCGATGTAGGGTGGACCTGGTGGCCCAGGACCTAAAGGTGATGATGGTCGACAAGGTAAACAAGGAGAACCTGGTCCACGTGGACCTCGTGGAGCTGAAGGAGATAAGGGTCATGCTGTAAGTTATTTATTCACTATATTTATTACAGATACCCTCCAAAACTTTAAAAGAAACATATTATTGTTTTTTCAACAACAAATGGTGACGAATGGTGACAAGTGAAATTGATGTGAGGTGAACAAGTGATACATGAACATTATGTAATTTCAGTGAATTGTCTCCAATACAAATTTTTACGGAATCAGACCACATTCTCTGTGATAAACTGTTGCTTATCATGTTTACCAAATGTTGTGCTGAGTAATGCTATGACACCCTTACTAAGTCCATGTCTATAGATAATATTTTTTTAGAATGAGAAAAAGTGATGATTATTGAATCATGTCTAGGGCCAATATATATAGTTTTGGTTTGGGATGATTAGAGTTGACTTCAGCTTCTGAGTGTTATTGTAATTCTCAGGCCACATAAATCAGAATTTTTGTTTTTATCGGAAATATTGCTCAATACTTCTTGCAGGGAAAAACATTTCGAAAACAAACCAAAAAATACTTGGTTGCTGTTCTGAAGAGCTATTTGTTCAAATTTTTAAGTTTATTTATCAAGACCCAAAGGAACTAAAAATTTGGCCTTTAAGACTATTTTGTTACATTTGAGTTAATAAGAACTGTTTAAATCAAGATGCACTGATTATATTGTTTTTATAACTACAATTATTTTCATTATTGACAGGGAGCAGTAGGACCAGCTGGACCTCAAGGTGAACCTGGTGAGCCAGGTCAAAAGGTTAGAGTATAAATTTGTTTCAAGGAAAATAATAAATCACTCATAGTATTACCAGGAAACCAATATATATGCCACCAGCATAAATTAAAGGATGATTTTCAAGTTTTCAACATAAGTAGCAAAGACTATGGTTAGACAAACAATGGGTGACAGGGGCAGTAACTCCCCAAAGAAATTGTTTGTTCAACTCTTTTCTTTCACCTTGTCTTACACATACATATAGAGCCTTTACAAAGTCCCAGTAACAGAAATAATACTGTGAAATTTCATTGCATTACATGGTTTCTCCTTACTGCTAGTCACATAATCCCAGCAAATTTGAAAAGAGAAATACCAAAACACTCTGACCTGTTTTAGCCCTTATGGCAGTAACTATGCATAATATTGGTGGGCAACTCTGAATTTTGATAGAGATCCACCTTGGGTCTAGCTAACAATCCCAGGAAGTTTTACAAAAATCTGAGAAATAATAGCCTATACAGATCATGCTGTAACTAATATTTAATATTATCTATCTATAGGGTGAACCTGGTGTGCCAGGTGAAGATGGGGATACTGGTCTTATTGGTGCAATGGTAAGCACTGTGTTATTAAATACACAACGATTTATATTTAAAATATGTTACAGAATATTGCTTCTAAACTAATTTATCATGCATGCTGAGACAAGTTCTGTACACCAAACCAGGTCTACTTTTATTAATGATAATTGTTGAAACAATTAAGACTTGTGGTAATGCAAACAAATAAAATTTATTCTTCAGGGTCCTCCCGGTCCTCATGGTGAGCCAGGATTACCTGGTCTTCCAGGAAAACAAGTATGTTTAATTTTTATTTTCTAATAAATCAATATTACAGATTTTTTTCTCATTTTTCTCATGTTTAGCTCAAATATTTTTTTGTTGGATATGCCTTTTTCATATGTACCTTTAATTATATAGATCAGTGAGCAATTTTATTTATGTAAATATGTTTAATTTTAGAAACGTTTTCTTTTAATTGTTGATCGCATACTCCTTTTAACTAGGGGGGTTGGGATGGCCTAGTGGTCTAGAGTGCCGCGCTTCGACCTCTAGCTGGCCGGTCACCTCTGGCTTGCGGCTGTGGTTTCGATCCCTGGTGTGAGCGTATGTGGCATGGAGATAGGGGCGCCTTCTCAACCTCGTGGGTTTCCTCCGGGCACTCCGGTTTCCTCCCACTGCTAAAGGCCCCTACGCGCAAGCGAATTATTGAAATACAATTAAACCATATGTTAGTCCCGAAATGACCTAGTTTGTGTTGAGTGGACGTTAAACCCCATTTCTCTCTCTCTCTCTCTCTCCTTTTAACTAGTGTTTTCTTTTAACTGACCATAATGTTACCAAAGAGCAGCTTCGGTTGGATTTTAGGACATTATTATTATTATTATTATATTATTATTATGTATCGGTATTCATCACTTGACAAGCAAGGGTAAAGATGGGATTTTTTTGTCAACTCTTTATCAAATTTCCCATGATGCCCCTATGGACATCGACCAATTTTACTATTGTTTGGTGGTGTAACTGTATTGATATTGTAAATTTTGTTTTTCAGGGAAATACCGGAACTCCAGGTTTACAAGGATCTGTAGGAGAACCAGGATCTAAAGGTGATCGTGGTTTACCTGGACCTATGGGACAGAGAGGTGCACCTGGACCTGTTGTAAGTCTTCTTTTATGTACTTTATAGCAACAAGATACATCAATTAAAAACTGAGTGTCATGGATATTTTGCAGAGCTTTCCATCACCAAGGAATAAATGTTGCTCTATAGTAAATTATGCAACCTACAGATTTTGGCTGCTATGTGTACACTGTGGTCAAAGGATTTGAGATGTTAAATATATTTCACTGGAAGGCGTTATATGTAGCTTTGTATTTTTATCAACGAGTCATCACACTGTCAGCAACAATAAAATTAATCTTGTATATCTATACATTTAGTAATTGACATACCTAATAAACACAAAAACATAATATGGAACACAGTTAGTATTTTGACTAAATTGACATTTCGTGGAGGGTTCTCTAAATGTTATCAAACAAATAATGTACATGTGTATAAGTTACACTGTGGTTGTAGATATTAAAAGTTTTTGCTATTTATTGTAGGGACCAGTTGGACAACCTGGTCCACCTGGACCTGCTGGACAACCTGGACCTGTTGTAAGTATATGCACCACTCTCTCATCATTTTTTCTCCAATAAATATCCTCTTATATTATTACTACTTGTAATCAGCAGGAAAATTTTTATCTTAAAGAAAACATTTTGTGTTTTAAAAAAGAATTCTTCATAAAAAAATGTTTTTACTTTTATAGTATTTTTGATTGTATAACCTGAGTAACCTCACAGTAACATTTATATATTGACTAACTGCTTATCTCGAGTTTCATGAAACAAGAAGTAACACAACTTTTAAATAGGAAGTAGCACAAATTTCAGTCTTGGGTTGGTCCTAGTGTAGCCACCTACACCAAACAGCCTAATTACTGTCACCAATATATATATATATCCATACTTTTTTATTTTAATTTGTTTTAGGGTGAACCTGGTACCCCTGGTCCAGGAGGTATGCCTGGAGAACAAGGAACTGAGGTAAAGTTAATTTCCTTGTAGTTGGTAAAATATTTACAAAATCTTACATATTAGTGCTTGGCTAAAATTTAGATTATGAACATTTGTATTCATCCACAATCTCAGCCTGGTTTACTTTCATGGTACCGGTATGTTCTCTTTTTACCAACAATGTCCTGACAATCAAACTCAGTTGACAGGGTCATCCAAAATAAGGAGTTAAGTATGGTGATCGTGCGTTTCAATCTGGTGTAGTTTTGTAAAATACCCCCCACCCCCCATACATACCATTTATAATAGTAAGTGTAGGAGGACTGCATTACATGAAAAGCAAAACCAACAAGACACACCTGCGGACAAAACATTACAAAAAATCAATAACTGTTATCAAACCAAGTGAATATATCCACTGCGCTGTACAGTCCTCAGCCTGTAATAATACAGTTATACAGAGTACTAAATCTATGGCTACAAATTCAAAATTTATTATTATGTTTTTATTTAACTGCCATTTAATGCAGAAGTTTAATTTCTATTAAACATGCTGTATGTGTTTTTATTATTTCTACAGGGACCTGATGGACCAGCAGGACCAAAGGGTAACCAAGGACCAAAGGGAGTAAAGGTAAATATTATTTTACTAAGAATAGTTTGAAGATTGGAATGGATAGATTTATTTAAACATTTTCAAATACCTATGATATATTTTGTTTCTCCCTTCAGGGACATCGTGGACCCATTGGTCCAATGGGACCAATTGGTAATCCAGGACCTAAAGGTGAACCAGGGCCTAAAGGACCACCTGGACCTAAAGGAGATAAGGGAGATATGGTAAGACTTCAGTTTATATGTATTACAGAATTTAATCACTATATATGATTAAAATAAGATGAGGAATGAAGTTAGTGAAGACTGCCATCATTGGGGAGGATTGCATGTAGAGCTATGATGACGAGATGAACAAAGTTTAGTCAGAAGTCTGTGCCTTGTTCATACATATAAATAATAACACAAATGGGTTGAATTTATTATTGGTTAATATTCAAATGTTATAAATATGAACAGTCTTTGGACAAGGTTAAAGTTAATAATTTTAGCTGTACCTGACAAAATGGCATGATAGGAGTTATTGAATGGAATGATGATTTTATTTTTAGGGTAAACGAGGACCAGAAGGACCTAGAGGTATTGACGGTGCTCCTGGTTTAACTGTAAGTTATGTTATTTTATAAAAATATTCATAATATTGAGGTTACAAAAAAAAAAGTTCGTGATTGTTATATTTAGATATCTTATAATGGCCATTTTGGGTTTGCTTAAAGGAGGAAACGGGACAGTAAAACTCAATCTTGTTGTCACAAGTAACATAAAGTTGGATTTTGTGAATTTTAACTAAAATGTGCATATATCATAAATTTTATTCTTATAAATGCTACATGATATACATGTGCAATATTCGAGATACAAATATTAGGGGTTTTTACTTTTGAGTTTTGGGTCTATTTGCCTTCAAAATAACTTTTGTTTTCCACTGCAGTGCAGTGGTGAGTACTGAAAACTTCCATGGGTTTGGTTGTATAGAGTCTAGCATTCATTGTTTAAATCACTTTTTAGGAAACTGAATACTATATTATATACCAAATATAAAGATTAATGCTTATGTCACCTACCAAATTAGATATCTTTGAATGCAAAACTCAAAATAAAATCAAATGTCTTTTATTTTAATCAATGTAACATGTAACTATTTATATGTAACAGGGTGCTGTTGGAGCAGTTGGACCCAAGGGAGAACCTGTAAGTAGATAATTCAACAATTCATTACTTTATATAAAGAAAAATAAATGTACAGTGTTGGATATAATAACCACCCCAACATTTATAATAATTCTTCTAAAAAGGGCTTACTTATTATGATAGAATTTAAAAAAAAAAGACAATCTATGCAAATTGTAAAATCCTTTTAAAATCAAAAAATATTCTTTACAAAAACCTACAAATAGCTATATGGGATGTACTTACTGTGTATCGTTTTAATAAAAAAAAAACCATATACATGTAATAGATAACTAATAAATATTTGTAATATTTAATTATAGGGTGAGACTGGAGCTAAAGGAGATGCTGGCGCTACTGTAAGTTACTTTGTTCCATGATCAAAATTCTATAATATCACACAACATTGCTAAAAAGATATCAATTTTCATAGGAATACAGTAATGCATATGTGTTGAAATAAATTGACATAAATATCTGTAAAGTTTCCAACAACCTATTTTATTCTAATTAGGCTTTAATATTTTAATTATACAAATGGTTGTATATTTATTACAAAATGGTTGTCATAGAGATATTATGTTGTATTATAAAGGGAGCACAAGGAGAACCTGGTCCTCCAGGTGATGCCCAAATGGTTCCTGCTGATTTTGCTGCTGCTACAACAGGGGCCAAGGCTAGCAGACGTCGAAGACGAAGACGGCGACGACGATCTGTTGAAGATTTCGATCTTCAGACAGACATGAGACAGGCTGTACAAACATTAATGTCAGCAGGAGAGGCTGATGGAAGTAAAACAGAGGCTAGGAAAGTAATGAAGGAAGTTGTTCGTGTCGTTGTACGTCATGTTGAACAAATGGAAGAATCTATTCATAAATTACGCTACCCACCAGGCACCAGGGAATATCCTGCCTCATCGTGTAGAGAAATTCATGATGGATATCGTCATTTTAAAAATGGTAATTGTTTTAAAATGTCAATACTATAAATGGATTGGTCTTGCCAGCACTCCATTCCATCAATCAATCTCTTTATATTTTTTGTAAATGCTCTATTACATACATTTTTCTTTGAAAATGTGTAAAGGCATCAAAACTCGGGAATCAGGACTGTACATGACAAAGAGAAAGGTAGCGCCTGTACAACCTTATGGGGGTCCTCTGGTTTCCTCCCACTGCTAAAGTCCCCCCCCCCCCCCCAACTTATGGACCAGTCCTACAGGCTAGCAAATTGTTGAAATAAAATTGTAAAATTGAACCGTTTGTTAGTTTTTAACAGGTGAATCTGTGAGATACACATATATGTTGAAACATGAACTACTCATCAACCTCCAGAATTTATCCCTATAATTAAATCCTTTGATCTTCATTTACAGTTCTGTCGTACACAGAGCATGATAAATGTTGTGAAATTTTAAATTCATTATATTTTTGGAAATGCTGAACAGAAGGAACCGTTTTTTGAATGATATATTTTTAAGAGATTCCCTTACATAATTTTGTAATTTGCAAGGGATTCAAAATCCTACAAATGATGATCATTGGCTTCAACTAAGATAAGAATTTAGAATACTGGTAATAACATTTAATTTATTTATTCAGGCTGGTATTGGATAGATGCTAATCAAGGTTCACACATGGATGCTATCAAAGTGTGGTGTAATTTAACAGGATCTCAAGAAACTTGTATCTACCCAAAACGAAATAGAAACATGGTAAATACAATTCATGTAATTCTTATTTGGTCCACAGTACTCAGTGTAATATTCTTTGAATGGCATTTAGTAATTGGAACATAATCAAAAACACACTTTTATGGAATAACAATTACTATGGTTTATTTCACTAGATTTCACAAGTCGTTATCAAGCATATACACAAATAGATACAATATGAGAAAAATATGACTATATACACTCTCCCAAAAAAGAAACACAAAGTTACATTTCGTCGTCGGTATATCCTCGCTCTACCATCGCCTTGTTGCAACAAGAACCGCGACACATCGCTGAACCAAACTGCTCTCCAGTGTTGCTGTGTCCATATGGACTCCATACCGTCAGTGCCTGATCCATTAAAGTTGGATTTCAAGGTGTTGGCGTATTTCAAAACAGAAGGTCTAACGGGGACGTCTGCCTCGTTATTCGGTTTCACGTAGGCATTTACCTACTGTCTGGTACGAGATTCTACGCCGTTCGGGAATTGCTGCTGCAGTAGAGGTCGATGTTGAAAACCATTTACGCCAATGACGTAACCGGAAGTGATGATCCAGGACAGGTGGGGTCACTCTTGTTTGGCCTGAGCTAGGGCGGTAAGGTGTTGAACTTTGTTGTCGGTACCCATTCCAAAGGCGAGAAATGGAACCAAGAGAAACATTCAGCAGCCTGGCTACATCTGTCTTGGATTCACCTGCTTGTAATCGTTCAATACCTTTGTTGTGTTGGTCTTCGTTCAGATGTGACATCATTTGGTTCGTTGAGTGTTTACACGTGCATCTGATTTGGAAACCGAGAACACCGTGATTTTAAAGACCTTAGATCTAGGTTCCATGCGAAAAACTCGCGAAGTTGTTAAATTCATGTTTCTTGGTGCAATCAAGCGATAACAAATTTCGACAAAAAGGATGACCAGTCACAATTAGTGACCCTACCTTTAAAATCAATAATGAATTTCTTTTATCCTTACATAATGGCATTGAAAACAAGTAAGATTTACCGAAACAAACAAAAAATTGATGAAAAATGGGAAGTGCGTTTCTTTTTTTGAAGAGTATATATACAAACATCCGTGCGAACTATCCAATGGGATGCAAGAAGAGTGAGTATGAGCAGCTATGACAAGCTATTGATTAAGCAAAGGTGCACCATAGTATATATTAAGATTAGCTTATTATACAATTAAGAGATCATCAAAAGTTGAAACCATACTAATTAAACCATAATAAAGCAGGTATTACTATGAGTGTGTTTTTGAATACTCAGTGTAATACTGGAGATTACTGACTTGTGATAGGTAATCAAATAATTATTCCACATAAATCTTTCATAGCGCAGAAAAGTAGAAATTACATACCACATTTCATTTTGATGCCTATATATTTTACAGAAGGGCTGTTGTAAGTTATGTTGATGTATGTATACCTAAACCTAACTTTCATTTTTCAGATAAAAGAACAATTTTGGCCGAAACATGGGGACAAATTAAAATGGTTCAGTGAACTTAAGGGTGGATTTACAGTAAGTAAAATGCTGAACTTGCAACTTTGGCTATCAACAGTTGAGACCTGTGTGAAAGTGTGTTCATTTTATTTTATATTTCCAAATTTTTCAACCAAAGTTCATGGGGAGGTTGTTTTAAAGATCGAATCCAATGAGATTTTCAAGCAGGTTATAGGCATCGGCTGGCCGCGTATGTGCCCTCCCTTCCATAAAAGTTCCCTCTCTTCTGAAGCAGTACCCTCAACATTCGAATTACCTCAAATACTCATGGAAATCAGTCTAAAGTTGCTTTTCATTTGTTTAATTTGTATTTTTTTTTTTTTTTCAGATTAGATATATTGACAAACATTTATTGAAATTTTTACGTCTCGAAAGTGTAGAAGTTTATCAGAAATTTAAGTTCTTCTGTTCTGGTTCAGTTGCTTGGTATGATCAAGTTGCTAAAGGTTATGACAATGCTTTAATATTACAAGGTGAAAACAACCATGAGTTTAAGACCAAAGAATTAAATGTGAACCGTATAATACACGATGGCTGTAGAGTAAGTAACATTGAGTTTTTCTTAGATTAAACAAATATTAATGGCAATAGGCATAAATAATTTGATTTGTCATGCTTTGGAACATGATGACTCTTGATTTTAATCAAGTAAGAGTGGTAAAACTTAGTGTACAGTTTCACTAAATATTGTTAGTAAATATTTCTTCAAAGAACTTTTTAAGTTTTGTAACTTTGAATAATAATATTACTCTTTCAACATGTACAAAATGAAGCAGAAGTTTTATCTAAATGTATTTTATAATTTTTTTAAAGAACTGTGATATATGATCTGTGAACAATTGTTACTTTATGTTTATTTTATCTTATATCTATTTTATTGTGTGCCATGTGTGACACTTTAATAAACAAATATTAATTATTAAAATTGGTAAGACAATAAAACCCAATGTTCTTTTTTTAATATACATCCTTTACAGGACGTTTGTAAGTTTTAATAACTTTTGTCCAATCCAATAGTATTAAGAATTATTTTTGTTGATGCAATAAAATATGTTTAAACTAAACTATCTATGTTATCATTTTTAATAAAAAAAACCTTTTAGTAATGAAATAATTCTTTGCATTTCAGGATCGAAGGCAAAATGGTTATACAGAGTTTATGTTAAAATCGAAAAATTTGTATAGACTTCCAATAGTAGATTTCTTACCGCAGGACTACGGCAATCCTTGGCAGATGTTTGGATTTGAAGTTGGTCCAGTTTGCTTTCGTTAATAATTGTTAACATTAGTTTAATCTTTAATTATTCTGGCTAATGTTTAGTCCTCTGAAATTGTGATAAGATCTCAAAACAGTTTCATATTGTCCGTCCATTTAACTAGAGTTGAAACATTTTTAGTCTGGTTAATTTTATTTTTTTTCAAATTCGATTGTTATTACTTGTAATAATCTATATTATCATAATCATTGTAAATCTGATATGGTCATGACTCATATTGTTTTTTTTAGAAATATCAATTTATTTTTTTTCAAACATGGAGATATACTTTTATACCATTTACTCGGCGCTCTGAAGAATTTCATTATTTTATCTGAAAGTGGCAATAATCGTTAATATAACTTAACCAAATGTAGGTTTTTTTTTACTAAGGCCAATTTATCTGTAAAAATAAAGGTTAATATAATATAAATGTACAGAGTACCAAGATTGCCATTTCAAATTATAATAATAAAATTCTTCTTGTTAAATCTCTACAAAGATTTAACCTGTTAGCTAGAATTGGAAAGGATGCAAATCTATGAATCATAATCAGTGATGTCTTCATTTTTGTATCGCTTTTAAATTTTATCGTCAATATTAAAATTATCTTCTGAATATCACAGTTGTTGTTTCTTATATCCATCACCATCTGGAGCCACAGTGACTCAGTGAGTAAGACCTATATGAACCGTGTTTGGTCCCTGTGTTGACCAATAAGTTCATCAGGATCTTCCGCCATGGTTCCTCCGGGTCAGTGGTGTATGATGAAGAGCCTGGCAAGGGACAGTATAATCTTCAGATGAGACAAAATATGAGGTCCTGTGTTCCCATTGACATTCATCTAAAATAACAGTTGACACTTGGAATTCGATATAAGAGTAGGCCAAGATGTTGTATGACATATGCTTATGTGTCTTCATTAGCCCAGTCGATGCAGAACAGTAGATTGGAATAGGGGTTTAACCACCAATTCTGTTTCCTCCATATATGCAAATGTCAAACAGCAAATATTGTAAATTGGACATCAAGATATTGCTGAATCAAACTCAAAATCTAAAAAGAAATCAAAAAATGTTGACTACCTGTACTCAGAGTAGAACTATTTACCATAGCAGGATTAAACTTAGTGATCAAAGCAATGCAGTGTTATAGGTCTGCCTTGATTAACTGCTTAATCTTGTAATTTTGATTTATCTTAATCCTAAAAGCAATTTGAAGTTTCTCCTTGATGTTGCCTATCCAACACCCAAAGTCTAGTATTAAAGGAGCTAAATCGCTATTCTTTGACATCTACAAATGGACACAAATGGTTTGCAACGCATTACATAATGTAATATGATTATATATAAACTGATTTACATTCAATCGTTTCTGTTTTTACTCTAATTTCTAATCAGTTATGTTGGGCGAAATACGTAATGAGTCTGAATTGAATGGCAGTCTTTGGCGTCTGGTTATTTCAGTCCACAATGGAATTTTTCTCCTACTTTAGATATTATAATGTACACCTCATTTATCGAGTCGCTTCATACAACTGACACTCAAAAGCATTCTGGCATACGATTTGTGTGCCAATTTTTAAATTTTCATTTTGTCTTAAATATTGCATATATCAGGGTCTGTACTCATAGTTTACTGGATTACTTTTAACTATTCGTAACTTCCTGTGGTGTAAGTTAAGGGTAAGTGGTATGCAAATATTTTTCTCCTGTGGTAAGCAAATCACGATTAATTTTTTACAATTCATTCACATATACATATTTGAAATTAGCTGTGGCATTATAGTAATATTGCAACATGTCTTTGTTCGTATATAAATTTACAACATATGATAATGATTGCTGAACCAAGCGTGCCACCAATGATTTTACAATTAATTTCTTGTCTTATAGTGGTGCTCTTAAATGGACATTACTTGCATGCAATGTGTCTAATACGTTGACAGTGGAACTATTCCATAGTTAAAAATTCATGTTTTTGTTTAAAGTGGGTATTCCATATTTTAAATGTGCAGTTAAGTTTTTCATGTTGCCATGGGTGTAAAATAGAGTCTTTGAAAACCAATTTCTGGTAAGACTCTTGGTTAGGTGTAAAAAAGTATTTTATTTAACTATTGAATACGGATCCAAAAGCCCATCTTTTCACTGTATTACACAATATTCATATTGACCAATAAATGTTTGCCATGTCGGAAACTGTGGATGGTATTGACTTTGCTTCATTAAAGTTTTTATTTATCAATCTACTGTTGAATCATTACCAAGACTTGATTATTACTTCATCCATAAACATATTTTAAGCGGCGGGACGATTTACCCAATACCACCCCAATGTCACCTCAATACCAATGCTACGACATAATGATGCACAATGGACATATCATTTGATTTTTTTCCAAAAATAGAGAGTCATATGGCGAGAAATGTACTTCAAGTGCGATATCGATGTCTGGCTGTTCCATTTGCCCCCACCCCCCTTATCACCAAAAACAAGCAAATAATAACCCAATACTACGAATTACTTATCAAATACCGTGGGACACATAGGCGTACGAGCCGGGGGGGGGGGAGGTGCCTCCCTAACTTTCGGGCAGATAGGTAAAGTGAGAAACAAAATTATTTCATCTACTTGGCAAAATAAAATGCCCGAAATCCAATAAAACACTAATTTTACGGACTGGAATAGCATTAAAACGCGTTTGCGGCCACCATTATTCCAAAATTTTCTTTGGGGGGGGGGGGTCTATACAAGGTCAGCTCCGCTTCCTCTTCGCCTCTCTAAAAAAAAAACGGGCACCGCTGTCTGTAAACCTGAATTTTTTTCGGGCATTTCTAGTTTTGCTTCCGTAACTTCCCTAATAAAACACTAATTTTACTCTTTTTTAATTGAATACACGAATCTGTACTGAGTTGACTATGGATTAAAACATTTTGTTTGTATTCACTCTACTTTGTGCGATATTTTTCGGGCATCGATTAGTAGTATTAATTTTGTGAATGCAGCTGCAACAGTCTGATTGGATGGTTGGAATTCGGAGTGGGATTTCGGTTACAAAATCATTGGATACTTTTGGAGTTACATACACGGGCTAGAATAGCAGAAAACGCATTTGCGGTGGTTAAATTTTCAAAATTTTCTCCGGGAGGGTGCAGGGCTCCCATACCGTACCCCGCGACGATTAATTGGTTGTTTAGAATTCGGGTCATCAGGTAGGCTGTATTAGACCAAATTGAAGCTGCTTTATTCACAGGCTGGAATAGCAGGAAGGCGCGTTTGCGGCAGTTAAATTTTCAAAAATTTTCTCGTCTTCGTGGACTGTAAACGATTCATTGAAATTCGGGTCAGCCACCTTAATTCGGCTATATTAGACCACTTTGAAGTTGCTTTTTTCACGGGATGAAATAGCAGGAAAACGTGTTTGCAGCCGTCAAATATTCCAAAATTTTCTTGAGGGGGTGCTGTAAAGCCGAAAATTTTTCGGGCAATTCAGGTTCTGCCCCCTAACTGTCATCGAGCCCGTACGCCTATGGTGGCACATACTACCTAACATTGTCAGACAACAAAATTATGTTGTTAAATAGCAGTACATTAGTATAATTACTGCAACGAATATTCGATAATGCAGAGAAAATTGGAATGTTTATCTTCCTTTTCAGCCGATAAATAGATTTTAGATTGCTACTATAAGATTAATCATCTTCTTTGGCTTTCCAAGACGACAAAGTTAAAATACGAAAAACAAATGTTTCGTGTAGCCTATATTTTAATTATTTCACATCTTTAAATTAAAAATCGCGAACAAATTGTATCGGTATATATGACGGCTAACGAACTAAAATGAAATGGGGTTTAACGTCCTCCTGTTCTGCTCTGAACTGGGCTAATGAAGACGGACATACACCTACAGTGTGCTAGGGTGATTTTTTGCCAGTATACAGCAGCACTACTCTTACATGGAATTCCAACTGCCAAGGGACCTTTTACGTGCACGCCAATGTGTACACTGGACCTCTATTTTTTGTCCCATCCGAACAACTAGACAGCTGTCATTGTCGGGTCCTTCGTCCGGCATCACAGACGAGGTGGAACCACGCCGGAAAATCCAAATAAACTTATCGGCCTATGCAGGGATCGAACACCTGACCTCCAGGCTGGCGAGCCAGCCTCTTACCCACCGTGATTCCCCTTCCGCTATATAGTGTATTCATGTAATATTACAAGTTAAAAGCATATATATATATAAAATAAACAGTCAAACATTCAAATAAACGAGTATTTTTTATAGATGTCAAAATTTCACCGATTCTTTAAATATTGTCACTATTGAACAAATTCTAATTATTCTATGGTATATATCCACAGGTGACGATGTCGGGGCGATTTCATTACCACTAAATGAATAGACACGGTACCAGTTTCCTCTAACATATGCATATGTTTATATTTATTTTTTCCTGTCAACGATTAAGTTATTGCATATAATAATAAGCTGCTTAATGTGCGATGTTTTCTTTTAAAATTTACGATATTGCACATGTTTATTACAAATGTGTTACATACATTCCACCTGACTTAACAATTAATTAATCAACGGGGTGAAGATTGTTGATTGGGTAATCAAGTTCGGTTTATTATTATCAAAGAAACCGACAGAGCTGTAACACGTCGCAAATGACAGTTTAATATTTGATGAACTGAGAAGTGTCGCTTCGAGAATTACACACTTGAAGGAAACCAAACTGATCCCGCAGTGAATATTCGCTTGGCCGCTACAATAATTCGTAAGTAATTCTCTGTAAAACATGTGCAATATCGTTAATTTTAAAATAAAACATCTTTTACATGCACGTCAATGTGTACACGAGACTTTGGTTTTTCGTCCCATCCGAACAACTAGACACATGATTCACACTTTTCGTAAAAGCCTTAAGTTGGAAATAAACGAATCTTCAGTTAAAAAAAAAATAAAATAATTTAAATGGATATAAAATAAAGAATATTAAAAATTATTTCATCCCTCAAAATGAAGTGGCTTTTACTGGGCATATTTTGTGTGGGGTGATGCAATTTCTAATTGGAGTTCAGAGTTTCAGAGTGTCACACAGTTCTGACTTTGATTCAGGGTGTCAACTCAGTGTCTATTATATAGTTCTCAAACTCATACTGCAGTTCCAGAAAATTCGCTCCGCCATGCAGTCGCTATACGTAGCCGTTATTTTTCGAGATTTTACTTATGTAGGCTACGGTTATTTTGTGGTAAAGTTATGTTGGTTCATTTTTAGGGCGGTACCGCCGTAATTTTCGGGCAAAATTCAGTTTGAATTTCGTTAGAAGCAGTTTGAAACTGCCCGAAAAAATTGCCGCTCCTTGTACCAAACTATAATGTGAAAGTATACCAAGATTGTGAACCCTCTATAGAGGTTCGATTGTTATCCGATTTTGTTTATATCCCAATTATCAGCTCCTTATATTCGCGCATATCGGACCGCAATCTCCTGAATAATGACCCCTGATAGTACTCTAGATGTCACAATTTTCATCCGATTGAAAAAAAAAGAATCCCAAAACCCAACAAGGTTAAAATAATATATTGCCGTTACGCCATAACGCAAACATTGTACATGTAGGCCCTATGTAATACCAAGTTTGTGGACCATTTAGATGTCACAATTTTTATCCCAATTATGAAGAGACTTATAATATCTTTATATCCCAAAAATATCAATTTCTTTCAACATTTCCGCATATCGGCCCCTAACTTCCAGGATTATGAAATCCTGATTGTACGAAAATGGCGTTTCTACTCTCATGGTTCCTCTAAAGGTCACAATTTTTATCCGAATTTGCTGACACTTTAACCGGCAATTTCACATTTTTTAGTTATATATTAAAAATATTTTAAAGTAAAGCCTTAAAGCAGATGGTATCTATAAACAGGCCTACCTTGTTAAAGAATAATCCTATTACCATAATTCACTGTTGCCAGTTGAGAAATTGGCAAAAATATCATTTTCAACTTCAATTTCAACCCGATAACTATGGTCTGAATTTCTTGTAAAATCTGTCTGTAGGCTAGGCTATAGCATGGTAACTACTTGCATTAATTATTTTCCTAAATTCATTTAGATAAATAAGTGTAAACAAGACAAATGGATTGGTTCTGAATATTATAGAAATATTAATCTGGCTGTAAAATCTGGTCTGGGAGTCATCCGTGGAACGAGGGCCGATCGGCCGGAATGAGCTTTCTTGGTCCTTGAATCAACAGTACGAGTACGTACAAAAGAGTGGGCTGTGGATCAGCTGTATTGGACCTATATTTGCATACGATGTCAAGTAACTTTTCTCTAACTGGGGGAAGCTAGGAGAAACGTCCCCCCAAATATTTCACCAAAAATGATGATTTCTTAGGAGTGTTCTTAGCCGACCACATCCTCAGCCCCTCCAAATCCAAAACATTCTGTAGCCCCCCCCCCCACCCCCCACCCCCACTAATTTTATGAGCTGACTACGGGCCTGAGAAACGCCCAATATAAATGCATGAATTTTATTATAAACTTTATCCGCTATCGAATATATGATAAACTACTAAATTTAATCAATTTACTTCATCGATCTACATAATTTCCATCGAAGCCCTTGTCTTGTACATCGATTTATATTATAAATAATGTACCGTTGTCTTTGTACTTTTGTAGGCTCTGCTCTTTGTCGGTAGGTGGATTTAGTCTGGATAACTTGGCCCAAGACGTGTAGACTAACTTATCCAGAAAGAAAACAGCGTGTCTGCTGAAATGTGCTACGCATGCGTTATTGGTGAGCCCCGCCCCAAATCACTAAATCAAATTTTTTGTCGGAAATAGTGCGAAACGCATTTAGTATAAAAATAATGTAATCTAACCTTTACTTATCGACAACAGCACTTTTGTTTGTAATCCTTTGAAGTAGATTATTTTATTTGATGTAGATAGGTTTATAACTACCATTGTTTTAAACAAATATTTTAATTCTTTTCATTTCGTTTTAAATTATGTTTCAATTCCGTAAAAAAAACAGCCGAGATAGATTTAGCATAAACCTCAATTGAATCTTAAATTGGCCAACTCACAAAATATAGTAGCTTTTATTTTTTTTTCTATTTGAACCGGGGTACACATTACACCATGAGCTTTGAATATGTATCTGAAGTGGACAGGAAATTCCTTGCAAATAATCTGCTCACGAAAGAAGACTGGGGTGAGTTGTTGGCGTCTGCGAGTGTGACATTTCATTTATTTTTTTTTACACGACCGTGGTCTCTCACTCACTGTGAATGTGATTTGGTCATCAGATTATCTATGTCCGGGATATAGCCAAAGCCGTAATTAAAACTTGAAAATAAACAAGAAATGTTTGGTGATCGACTTTGATCCGACTCCCTTTGCAATATTCATCACTTTTACACCGAAAAACTAGCAGTTAGCCGTCCGTAGGCGTAATGTTTCCACATGGAACTTCCTAGTACTAACCTACTTTCTATATAGCCTATAAATATAAACTTATCTTATAAGTTATAATAAGGGTTAGTAGAGTTAGCCAGTCAGTACTCAGTATTAGATTAAAACCTATCACTAAAATGGGAGTCACATCAAGCATGAATGCCAAATGTATTCCCTTTCCAGCATACTCAGCGCAGTGTTTCGTTTGATTAGAGGTAATCCCACTACTCCGCGCAGTGTTTCGTTTGATTAGAGGTAATCCCACTACTCACTGCTGTAATGACTATGTAGTGTAGGCTCATTTGTCTTGAAATAAATATTCGTGTCATTTTTTTGGTAAAAGCAAAAACTCTGTTGATTCTGAAAGAAGACATCATAAGTTTTCAAAAAAATTAGGGTGCCATTTTTTTTCACGTCCTAGGGGTCCGAAATCCAAGATGGCGTCCAAAATGGCCGCCGTTCAGCAATAATTCAATATCTTCGCAAGTATACATGCTATGATGCAAAACAAAGTATCTAAATATAGGTTTTCTGACATAAGAAAACCAACGGAACCATCAAATTTAGGCTAAAATGTGATTTACATGCCTAATTTCAAGATGGCGTCCAAAATGGCCACCGTTTAGCAATATAAATAAGACTTTCAATGAGGAACCCGATGATAATAATAATAATGTACATTTGTAATTGCGCTAACTCCATCCATATTGCATGCTCTAAGAGCGAGGATAATAGCTAATCCTGATAATATGTCACAAACAAATGAGTTTGGATTTGAACACAGCTAATGATTGAGAACTCTGTATCTCCAATGGTAAGTTGTTCCACAAACGCGGTCCACAGACACTGAAAGCTTTATCCCCATATGATTTCAGTTTAGCTTGCGGCATAGCCAATGAGAGCTTATTTTGTGAGCGAAGTGATCGATTTGGTTGATATGTTTTAATGAGATCAGTGAGGTAAGATGGGGAAAGATCATGTTGACACATATAAACCAATGTTAGAATCTTGAAAGTTATCCGGGCTTCTATTGGCAACCAATGTAATGATTTTAAGATGGGAGTTATGTGAGAATACTTTTGTGTTCTTGTTATTATTCTGGCAGCGGTGTTCTGAATTTTTTTGGAGTTCTGCACACAGGTTTTGGGGAATTCCAATCAAAGCACTGTTGCAGTAATCAAGCCTCGATAATATCAAGGAACGCACAAGCAGCTTACAGGCTTCCACTGTCAAGAGGTGTCGAATATTGCCAATACATCGAAGATGGTAATTGCATGTACTGCAAAGTTGTTCGACCTGTTTCTTCATGGTTAAGGAAGAATCCAGTAGTACACCAAGATTCTTCACGCATGATGAAAACTGAATTTTGGTTTCACAGATTACCACACTTGAATTTGGAATAGACCTAAGGCGTTTAGATGTCCCTACGACGTTAAACCCCATTTCTCACTCTCTCTCAGATGTCCCTACAAGCATAGCTTCCGTCTTGTCATCATTCAGTTTGAGCTTACTCTCGTTCATCCACGATTTTACAGATTTAGAGCAGAGTGTTACCTGATGAAGAGACTCATCAATTTTGTTTTGATATGTGTCACCAATTAATTGGGTGTCATCAGCGTAGGAGTAGTGACTGATCCCAAAACTGTCTAATACATTACCAAGGCATTTTGTGTATAAGACAAACAACACGGGCCCGAGTACGGACCCCTGAGGCACACCACAATCAAGTTTAACAGGATTTGATTCGGAACTGTTTACGAGAATCTTTTGACTTCTATCTGACAGATATGATGATATCCAACGCAAAGCCGTTCCAGATATATGAAAATATTCACGTAATCTAACAAGGATCTGGAGGTCCACGGTATCAAATGCTGCGGACAGATCCAAGAGAATTAAGGATGCAAGCCTACCAACATCAACTATCCGCAGGAGATCATTCAACACCCGAACTATAGATTTTTCAGTACTGTGATGAGATCGGTACGATAATTTATTATTGTTGACAAAAACCTGTACTCGATTGTTAACAGCCCTTTCTATTAATTTGGAGAGAAAGGACAGATTGGACACAGGTCTGTAATTTTTGAGGATGTTGCGATCCAGGCCAGATTTTTTTGATTAGAGGTCTAACCGCAGCCTGTTTAAATAATTCTGGAAAATAACCTGTTTTCAGACTGGTATTAATAATTACTGTAATGACCGGCAGAAGAAGATCTAGGTGTTCAGTTAAAAGTTTGGTTGGTATGGGGTCTAGTGGACAAGTTGTCTTTTTGGATGTATTTATAATCCTTACGATTTCATCTTCACTGTAAGGCTCAAAATCAGTCAGATAATTATCACATGGTGGTAGTACCGAAATATGAGTTTCAGTTACTGAATCGGACTGATCAAGTTGCTTCCTTAGTATATCAATCTTATTCGAAAAATATTCTGAAAACGTGTTAGCAAGCTTCACGTCATTATCTGAGTCTGGAAATATGGTTTCTGAGGGGATACCTAATAAAGATTTTATAACTGGTGCTTCAAGGCATTCATGTCTTGTGACGATGAGATCCTGGATGCACTAGCAAGGCTTGGAAATGACAACGATCTGTCGTCTGATGTATGCTCTCAGCTGGAACGTTTTGTTTGGGTGCTGTATCGATCAAAAATCCACACAACAGAGAAAGAACTTCGCTGGTTCCTCTTCTCAAATCGTGCAGCCGAAGAAGAAAATCTTACACCAACTTCTGGTTCGCTGGATTTACATATTCGGTGTGCACACTACATAGCCATGATTTGGAAGAAAGTTGATAAAAATCAGCCATGCCTCCCAGCACCTGCTGAATTTGGTTGGACATTTGACGCATGTTCAAGTCACTTCTCTGCCGTTCGGTGTGTGAATCCACCAGCTCATGAGGCAATATTACACCTGATCAAGTACGGATGTAAATCTGGATGTGAAGGGAGGTGTAGTTGTTTCAAAAACAATATCCCATATACAGAATTGTATTGACTACTGTAATGAAATAAGCAGAATTTAGTGTAAAAGGCAACCATTTTGGGCGCCATCTTGAAATTAGGCATGTAAATCACAATTTTAGCGAAATTTGATGGTTCCCTTGGTTTTCTTGTGTCGGAAAACCTATATTTAAGTACTTTGTTTGGCATCATATCATGTGTACTTGCAAAGATATTGAATTATTGCTAAACGGCGGCCATTTTGGACGCCATCTTGGATTTCGTGAAAAAAAAATGGCACCCTAATTTTTTAAGAAACTTATGATGTCTTCTTTCAGAATCAGCAGAGTTTTTGCTTTTACCAAAAAAATTACACGAAATTACAAATGAGCCTACACTAATGAGTGGATATTGTTGTTTTAAATTTTGATTGGTCAGTAATCTGTCTACCAACCAATCACTAGCTGCCCTACAAAAGCTTTACATTTAAAACAAGTGCCAATATTGGACCAAATATGTTTACATAACGTTACGTCATGGCTTACGATTTTATTATGCCCAATTAACCTGTGCATAGCAGAATACTGCAGTAAAACTAATTGCGCGACAAACGAGGCTATCAAGTCGAATGAAATGTAAACAATACTGTTTGGAAACAAACATACTTTCACCGTTTTTAATACCTTAAATCACAGTCCAAAATTTTAGGATAGACCAAGATTAAACGAAGGACTGTCATGTTGCTGTACTTAAGTGATAGCTTTGGTTGAAAAGGAAGAATAGGCACGCTCCCGCAAAAGTTCAAGAATCAGAAGCTAATCCAGCAATGGCCACTGGCCAGAGAGGTATTTCTCGGGCCATTGCTTCAGGAATATGCTTTCCTGTGGCCTCTTCATGTTATAGCCATATTGCTTTGAAATAGGCCTAATTGCAACATTGAATTACCGTGCGAATGAATGTCATCTTCATATCTTGGGACGTCGAAAAACCATTCGGACCAGTTGTTGATAAGACCACTCAAACTGCAACATTGAATTATCGTGCGAATGAAAGTCATCTTCATATCTTGGGATGTCGAAAAACCATTCGGACCAGTTGTTGATAAGACCACTCAGTTTGAGTGGATATTGTAATGTGCTTATCACAGTGCAGGCTGTAATGACTTAAATCATTTATTTCAAAAATGTATCAAAGATTAATAACTCGTAATTTCTGAATCTATGAAATTTATAGAATAATTTAGGTTTGTCATATATGACGACAGTATTCATTGGCGGTGTATTGCATAGAGTTGTTTTACAAATAATACATCCATTCCACGATATATCATGTTTCAGTGCTTGCACTGCGGAGGCATACATGACCTTTGCATCAAAGTTCTGGATGAGAATGTGGTCGTGTGTTGACTAAACACTTCAAGTTGGTTGGTTATATGCCATATATATATATGGGTTTCAAAATCTGACGGATTTTTAGAACAAGTGTGCTGCAAGAAAAAAAAAAATTACATGAGTTTGAGGAATGAGCTTCTTACCTAACTGAACACACTTATTATAATGAAAGGAATTTCTATTGACTTATGGAAAACCCCTTTCACCAGTAGCTTAGATATGAGTTTGAAACTTGTTATTATTCATCAATGCTGTCAAGACTCTGTATAATAATATTGATATAATTTTTTTTCTAGAGCCAGAAATGGATGGTATAGGTGATCTGTCTGATTTTCTTGACATACAGAATGAAATGAGAACACTAACAGATGAATTACCTGATGAATTGGTAAATTTTATTACCACTAGCATATTTAATGTATTCCTTTGTTAGTTTCTGATATTAAAGATGTCCATAAAATTGGTATCGGTGTAGAAATACCAAAAAAAACATTCTCTAATATATTGAAGTGAACTATTTTCTGTGATGTTTAAGGTGACAACAATGGTTCTGTTACTTAGGCCTAAACATATTGTTTGGAAGCATATTGATCCATGGTTTGGGAAAGACCATTTAAATTTGCTTGAATTATGTTTTTGTGACAATCTATCAAGTTGATCAAACATGTCCAGAAGTATACCTCACATGGGTCCATTATATTATATTTTTTTTTTCAAATTAATCATACTTCATTTATACTATGATTTTTTAGATAGCGTTCCAAGATAATTCCCCACCATTGGCAGATGCTATTTTAGATGATTATTGGAAGGAATTAAGTGATAGTGCAGACAGTGCCGACAGTGGACTATTTGGTAAGCATTATTTATGTTATATAAACTGGTCAATGCGTTATGAATTCAACATGAACTATCCTCTAGAAGAAAATACCAATTCAAACTGGGTCATGGTCAATTTATTAAAGAGTGCAGACATTGAAATTGATAATCTTTAAATAACCATGCCAGTGTATGAACGTAATGATTTTATTACCTATATTTTTTCAAGGAATGGCTCATGCATTAATGGAGGACAAAATCATTAAATGGCACGTTACTTACTTTTTTTAGAGTCAAATTAGTCTAATTTTACATCTTTTAGCTTAGAAATGATTATTCCATTTATCTAGACACTGATAATGGAGATATGTTCTATTTATTTTGCAGGTGTTGAAGTTAAAAAAGAACCACTTTCACCCCTGTCTTCAAACTGTTCTGAAACAGGATCTGAAGGATATGGCTCTGTAAGTTTATATTTATTTCATTTAGTCAGACACATTTTAAACTAATATCGACAAAAACTATTCATCACTAAACATTTATCCATCACATTTTGATAACCCATCTTATTGTTTGGTTTTAAAAAGTATGTCCTTAATTAAATAGAATATTGTTCTACTCCGGATCCCTTTTGTAGTAACATAAGCAATGAATTATTGTTGAAAAGACAATTTCATTAATCATTATGTGGACGAACATACAGTACTTAATTGTGGGGTGACTTATCATAAGCTTTTACAGCAATGACAATAGTATGTTCAATATTTTTGTTAACTTTACAGATTTTTATATTTCTTCAATTAGAAATGCTGAAATATTATTATCTCTCACATTACTCACAATCTATTTTTTTTTTCGATTTTCCTTAATATTTAAAGGATAGCATTCTAAACACTGTCCCTAAACCTAAACTTGACCAGGTGAGCAATTTTTAGACAATGTGCTTTTCATCAAACATCATTCCCTGGAATATCATGAACAAGTAGTAATATTATTTTATTATTTTGTTTTAGGCATCTGACATGAGTTCCTGTGTTCAACAGACGATTACAGAAATTAAGATGGAAGACACACTGACAAATGTTCTATCACCATCATGTCCACCTGTCTCATCTAATAACAGTATCTTTCAAATTCTACCTAAACAAGAAGATAACACACAAACCCTCATTTTAAACAATATTAATGGAAATTCAGTTGGTGTATTAACTCCAGTAACTGGTGGAGCTATTAAATTAAATAACATTATGAATTCCAAGATAAAAATACAGCCTAAACCATCTGATGGTGCTCCCATTAAGATATCATCACCAACTACACAAACAGGTAGGAAATATTTTACACATTTTGAGATTCATTTAATATACCTGTTTGAAGCATTTTACATTAATTGATATAACATTAGTTGTACGTGTACCCGGTGCATGTTCTAGGAAAGGAATATGGAATTTTTGGTACATATTATACATACATATTTTCTCTTAAACATTATTTAATTAATTTTTTTTTCTAATCATTCTTAAAGGAACTCAACCCAAACCACTAGTCCTCACACCTGAAGAATTTTCGAAATTAACTTCCTCGGGATCTCTATGTTTTCAACCACCCAAAAATGCTACTGTTGCCATGGATACTAGTGAAATGGCTGTGTCTATAAGTTCCCCAGCTTTAATGGAGTCAGCTGATGTAAGTTATTCATTGATTACATGTTTCTTCTTGATTGGATGAGTATTTAGCTTTTAAAGAACAACAAGCTGATAGTAGGTCATCATTTCCATTTGTTACAATCTGTAATAGAATTTTTTACTTTTGGATAATAGGATACAATGCTTCAATCCAGATATACCCTTTTCTATTAGCTTTGTAGATGTTTCAACTGATGTTCAAAGTTGTGATAAAAAAAAATAGAATCAAAAATGCAGTAGAAGGCTTTCTGTATTTGTTGAAAAAAACTATGAGACCACTTTAAGCAGCTCTTGTACTAGTGATGTGTAATCTAAATAAATAAATTGAGCATTCAAATAATGATCATCTGTTTTACTTGCAGATGAAAAATGTCAAGCGTCAGCAAAGAATGATTAAAAATAGAGAATCAGCAAGTTTATCAAGAAAACGTAAAAAAGAGGTAATTTTCTTTAAGAAACTGTTGTGAACATATTTGAATAAGAAAGGTTTAGGTAAATATTTGTAATTTTTATATATCTTATATCATCCAGTTGATTTTCATATAGAAAGTAAGTTGGCTTTTAATAGATAGTAGTGTTTTAGAATATTCATAGTTAAATGATGTGTCCAATCACATAAGTGTGCTGTATATTAGTAATGTATAGTTTTAATTTAGAATAAGGTCTTGGATAACTCAAAACAGTAGGCAAGCCCCCATTGGTTAATGGACCAGAATTTGATTTCTATTACTCGCATCTCATCTGTGAAATGAATATAAAACAGGTTCACTAATAATATTATAGATTGATACCCTGGGTATAATTGGTACTACATGTTTATTTATTATTGTATGAATTTTAGTATCTAACAACACTGGAAGCTCAAATAAATGGTTATAATGCTGAAAACAAAAAGCTCAAACAAGAAAATGATAGCCTTAAAAAGAAAGTGTGTGCCTTACAAAATGAGGTAGGTTACAGTAAGGGTATATTTAGAGAATGATTAGGATTATATATCAAATCTTGGTCAATAAATAGATTGACAACATTAAATATAATAGTTATGGTATAAACATGCATGTTTCTCTAACAATGGTGATGGCTTGTCACAGACCAACATAAACAAGTCAGATTTAACTTTTAAAAAGTCAATGAGGGGTGTACCATTAAGTAGATAGTATTTCTAGGATTGATGTGGACTTTTACATTAAATTTAAATTTTGTTTTGTAGAATGAAAGATTAAAACGACTAAATGGAATAACATCTAATAAAAAAACAACCACCTGTTTATTAGCTATTCTTGTAATGCTGAGTGTCAATTTGGCACCATGGAGGTAAGCTCTTATTCCATGTACTTATAGTATAGCCTAGCTTTATAGAGACAAAATGCCAATAAAACTTTTCTTTATATAAACTATTAAACACTAAGGGTTTAAAATTGTTATTTAGATGGTAATAGAAGATTCAAACCAAAATGTAGGTTTATTTTGATGTGGAGGTTGACATTGTTGGAATATATTTCAAAACATTTAAGTCAAATAAAGTTTGAAGTGAAGAATAAATAGAACACTGAACTTCAGATAGCGTTAACTCAGGTTTAAGTTTTTCAATTTGAATCAATTTTGGACAGTTATTTTTTTTGGTAGGAGTACTTATTCATTATTTACCTTCATTTCACATTAATGTGGTGGCTCAGTAATGACTGGCTAGCTAACCAGGAGGTCTCAGGTTTGCTGTTGATATTGTTCCAAACAGGTTACTCAGGATTTTATGGCAAGGTTTCCCCATGTCATTTGTATAGGAGGGGGGTCTTGGTATTGAAAGTGTCTAGTTGCTCTAATAATATGAAACATTGACAAGTGGAATTTATAATAATTATAAGTCGAAACAATGCTGTCCATGGTGTATTCCTGTCTTTGTTAACCTAGCTGGTGTAGAAAAGTAGGACATTAAACCCCATTTCATTTCTTTACAACTACATTATTTGATTTATACAAAATCTAAATTATGGAAGATCATGGATAGCTTATTAAACTTGAAACAAAACAAATCAATGTTTTGTTCTCCCCTAAAAATAGACAACAAAAATTCTTAATAACAGTTTTAGCAAAATCTCTTTTGACAAAATTAATATACTTTTTTTTCTTGATTGTAGTCTTTTTGGTGAAGAGAGAATTGCCATGAGAAATGTGATTCCAGTTCACAAGGGAAGACAACTGTTATCGTTATCAGAGAAACAGACAGAGAATAATGAATATAAGAAGGCAGAGGATTGGTCACAACCAGCTGACAGATTAATGAGACAATTACACAGATTAACCGAGGAAATGAATACTGGAGGGATAGGTGTTAATCAATCAGATACTAATCCTCTCATGTGTCCTACATATTTTAATAAAACTGAATCTATCTTGTAAGTAACATATTTTTTTTTTATGACCACCACATCATTTTATTAGTTTTGTGTCACTGGATTTGGAAATAAAATATACTGTATGTTCTTTTATTCTAGGATGAAAATTGTTTTTTATCCTGTGGTGAACGAAATTAGGGGAAGGAGATTAAAATGGAGTCTGTCCTTACATCCACGTTTTGTTTCCAGAGCTTCTGGGGAACCACTCAGAATATAATTGTAGAACTTTATATATCTTACATAACATGATCGGTGCTTTCCAAATAAGACCAACATGTATATTTCTTATAATGTTTGTTTGGTTATTTACTAGAATGGCTGAACAATTAGCTGGCTGGATGATTAGACACGAAGAACAGAAACAGAAAACAGAACAGAAAAAGAAAGATAGAGTAAAAAAGAAAGTAAAAACATTGCAAGCTGCATTGAGAGGAGATGTTTCTTCATTTCAACTTAGTAACAGAAGGTTTGTTATTTCTTACATAATTATCTTACAGCTGGTTTAATTATCATTATAGATATAACTTTAAAACTATAACAATAACACTTATTACATTTTAAATATAACTATAACAATAACACAATAATACACTTTCCATTTTACTATACTAAGACAATTAAAAATACCCTTTCTTCTAAATGTTTGTGTAAAGATGAGATTGTTTTGTGTTTATAGAGTTGAAGAGAGTGGTTATCATGTTCAGGTATTTAATGGAGCTGATGATAATGAAGATTTTCTAAATGCCATACATCGTAGAAATGATACATTCTATGTACTGTCATTCCATCAGGTCAGTAATATAAATATATTTGGATCTAATGTCTGTACATTCAACACAATCTTCTTCATATTCCAAAGTTTTTAAAATAATGAATCAATTGTCAACCAAATAAGGATACATGAATTTGGGATAGTGTGACGGCTGTGGGGCAGGGTGCGGCTTTAGATCTGGAGGTGTAATACATCAAAAGAATAGTACAGTAACTTGACAAATAGTCATTTTTTATTTTGATTTTGTTAAAGTTACATTTTGGGAGATAAGATAAAGAGATGGCAGTTCTCACTATAATAGTTAAAAACTAGATAGTATAAAGGTAATTTACTGAAAATTTCAGTCAAATTGATCCACTATTAGCCGAGAAAAAAGCGTTTGAAATATTCACATAGGCTGGGTCATCATTACTCAAATCATTAATATATATTAATGTCTAATTGATTATTTAGATAACATTTCAGGCCTAAAGAAAGACCTGTAATAAGCAGATTTTGCTCTTGCATAATGCTATTTTAAGATCTTGTTTCAATAAAATAGAATAATATTCTGAATTTTATTTTACTGATAACTGTTTTCTATTTGTTTATTCAGGATTATTTTCTTGTTCCTGCTACAGCACATAATAAAACTATGAGACCAAGAATGTCGCTAGTTATGCCAGCTATGGCCTTAAATGGTAAGTTACTTGGAAAGCAAAATATCTCCAACATTAGATTAATTTCAGGCACTTTGTTTACTGTTTCGCTGTCTGGCAACCTATATATATATATATATATATGAATTGTTTATGTTACAGGAACTATGCAGCCACCAGCTGGTAGTATTGGCATGATGCAGATTGATTGTGAAGTTGTTAATACACAGTTAATACATGTACAGAAATCAGTTATACCACCAAATCTGAAACGTAACTCAACATACCATAAACATCCAAATCATAGAGATTTCACTTAGTTGTATCTACATATACATACATAATATATAAGATCTCTTGATAAAACTATTCAATATATTATCTCTTATTTACACATGTAACATCCAAAGTAATTGGCTTTTTTTGAAGCGCTAATATCTGTCTTTTTTAATTAAAGAGAAACTATATTGAATGGTTTTCTACCAACGAAGATGCTTCTTTAAGAAGTGAATAGAATCTGATATTTTTCATTTCAAATTCTCAATGTCTCAAGGTTTAAGTTTTCTTACGACCTAAATTAATTCTTATTTTTTTTTATCATCATTGGAATAGGTGTACAAAAGTTCTGGCACCCAATTCATTTGTTACAATTTATTTTGTGTTCTTTCATTTTCGTCTCAAGTGTATTTTGAAACAAGTAACAGTTATGGAATTTTTTCTATACATGACATCGATAATCAAAAAATCATATGGTAATAAACAGAACAAAAATTTGAAATAATATCAAAGAGTCTTTACAAATTGTTTTAATATACATCTATTATTGATTATTCTTGCCTAATTTTATTTAGATTCTTTTTAATGTTATTAATATATTCCACGGTTGTTATTGTTAGAGCATATTCACACTCAGACCCCATCTGCTTTATTGCATAATACTTGATCTCTCGGGTCCCTCAATTTTCCTGCAAATACAATTGTGTCTTGTATTTTATGGTATGGTCAATCAAATAAATCAGGAATTTATTTGGAATTCAATATGAATGCCCTTGTAGAATTTGTAGTGATTTTGTTTTCTTCATAAGAAGCAAGGAATGGGTGAATTTCTGGGTATAGAGTATATTGTATTTGAATTAGGTTATGGGAATTGAATAGTAATATATGTGAAATCTGAAAGATGGTCATTAACGATTCTTCTTCTTTAACTGTCATTAACTTCTCATGAAACCAATTCACCTTCAGTTTTCAACAGACTCATGGTTTACCTTACAGTATTATTCAACAAATGATATTGACTCTCTGTCTTAGGATATCATATATATACTAAACCAAAATCATTTTTTCAATGTTCATGAATTCATTTCTACATTCCAGTTAAAATATACTATCCTAAATTGAATGAGATCAGTGGTAACCTTTTATTCAAAGAGTCTCTAAATTCTCAGAAATTAGTGCTTTATTTTGTATTGAGCTTTATATTGACAATTTGTAAGATAACTATAAGGATTGGACTGTTTGATGCAGACATTATGTTTATTACAACAATGCAGTTTAATAAATTTGTCTACACAACCTGTTGCCAGGACTCTTGTTTCTGTCAAATTCTGTGACTAGAGAACTTATCTGTCAGTTAATGTACATGCTGTAAAATTAAAATTCATGTTAAATTTATAGTTTTTGAGTATAAAAAAAAACATTAGAATTGGGAATAATGCTAAATTTGTCATATTCTTTATGAAGAAATATCTTGTTTATTTAAAGTACACAAAATATGTTGAAATTAACTGTCTAGAAAAAGCTTGAAAGTGAAATCCCTAAATTGTTTCTCCAACCATTTAATAATACCATTTTCTGGCGATGATTTCTCGTCACTTTATTGTTGTATATATATTGTATAAATGCATTCCTTTATTTTGACATTTATTATTTGTTATCAGAGATGTTTGATGCCTTTATTTAATGAATTATGTGCAATGTTATTGATCTACACACAGGATATTGGTAGAAATCTACTGATTTTATAGACTGAATTAAGCATTTTTGAATTTAAATTCCAATCTTAAGTCAGTTATTTTAGCCAAGACTTCTGTGTAGATAGATGTAGAATTTTTTGTGGCTAGCAACTAGGGTTTTTGTTTTTATAAATAATATTTCATTCAAGGTAGTTGGATGGGAGCAGGGAAGAGGCTTAGCCTATGTCAATTTGAATGTCATTAGTATGATAATGTTAGATTAGTGCTTTTATTTTGTTAATGTATTTGGTGATGTTTGTCTTGTTTTTCTATTATTCGTTGACTTCATCTGATGTATTTTACAGCAGTAATATCTTTGGTCGGAGAAAACTTTCCTATCAACAGAAATGTAATATAGCAACATTGAAATATTAGTTTTTCAGAGTCTTGTCAAGGTCTTTAATTACTTCAAACTCAATTAAGTTTTATCGTGATTGGCAAATATTTTTAATGGTTTTAGGCATATATTTTATGTCTTCAGAAAGGGATAATTTGTAATGTTTCAATTTGCATTTTTCTGTCAAATTGTGTCTTAGTGATAATCTGTTCTTTAAGATTTTTAGACTAAATCAACAGTTCTATTATACTTCAACACATCTAAGGATAGTTTGTAAAACTTCATTATTCATGTGGTCATTTGTCATTGTGTCATTGGTGTATTTGCATTGTATTTGCATTGTCATTGTTTAAATTCAGTCATAATATAACCACATCCATTTGTATCACAACCAACTGATCGTTTAACTTAAAAATCATGTTAGTGCTTTTTTTACTTAGTTTATTTGCCAAAATAATTTACAGAAGATATTTCCTAATTTTCAAGATGATGCACCATTAAACTAAACGTTTCTTATTATGTAAAAAAAAGGGTAATCTTAAAAGATCTATTTTTGAAAGTATTTTTTTTTTTTTGATGTTCATTTTAATAGCCTATAAATAACCAATCCTCTTTTACAATATTTAAGTATAGTATAATTACAATACTTACTATTGACATAATACACTTGAAGGCTGGAAGATAAGATATTATTGAATAATCTTTATTTAAAAATTACAGGCCTGGATGATTTTTTTTTTTAACATGATGCATTTCAGTGTTGTAATTATTGTCTTAAAGGTCTGATCCAAGCACTTTCAGTAGTATGTGTAGCACTCAGTTAAAAGTTGATATTTTGGTTTTTGGCATTTGGAACTAAAAACAGATTCCAATTTCAGTTGATCAACATTATATTAGTTGATAGAGATGAAAGGTGTACAATAAAATTTGCCAATTTGAAATATAATCATATTCTTACCAAATACTTTTATGTAGTTTATGTAGATTTTTCCTTTTTTTTTTAGTAGATTATACATTCAATTATTGTATATTGTATTTTTGTGTAGATTAATTTATATATTTAAAGTAATATATCATCATGCATAAATTCATAGTTGTTTAACAGATAAATATTTTTATTGCTAATCATTTCTAACTAATATAAAAGATTATTTATTTTCAAGGCATTTCTATCTTATGCAATTTGAAATGTAATTGTGCCTTTAGTATTTTTATTGTTGATAAAACAGTTGATTATAGTGTATGAATTAACTAGAGTGAATGTACAGTAGAATGATCAATAGAATCTCCTCTATCAGGATCACATCTCATAATAAATATCATCTATAGAAATAATATTAAACAAGGCAAGACCTTTTAAAATTACAACAATTCTTTGAGCTTGATGCCCTTAAATTAAGAAGACATTATGGAGATATGATCAAAATTTGTTTCTCTTAACTAAACACAATCCCCAAATTTTATATATAAAAAAGAAAAATATTAAAAATAATTTAGTTTGTCCCAACTTTTCTTTTTAATGATGTTCTTCAAATTTTAATTTTTTTTCTGTTAAGAATTAAATTGGATGCAAAATAGGGGAAATTTAAAAAATAATAATCTTTTGTTCATTATTTACTGTTTTTATGTATTTGTGAAAGTGAATGTTTTTAATCATTGTTTGATATACTTTATATCTATGGTACGGTACCTATTGTTGTTAGTTTTATTACATGGGAACTGATAAATAAATATAAAAAATATGCATGTATTTGAAGATTTTTTTAATATCCACTGATGTTTATTTGGTCATGAATTCTGCTGTATTGTTGTGGATATCCACTCATCCTTTCTACTTTTTGTTTTAAAAGAAATGTACCTAAAAGGCAATGGCACAAAATCATAATAATTTCTCTGAAGAAATCTCCATATATGTCTGGAATCCATTGAGGATCAAAAGTAATAAGAACATGTCTATTTTTTCCCTAAAGTTGTGCACCTTGAAAGTACACAGGCAATATGGGGAAGGGCAGTTTTTTTTTATCTATTAAGTAAATTTACTTGCCAAAAAATAGGTATTTGAATTTTAAACCGGAGACTGCCGTGTTCGATCACGGTTTTGGCTGAGAAAGTTCATCGGGATTCCCCGCCGTGCCCCCCCCCCACTTGTCAGTGATGCAAGAGGGAGGCTCTGTATGGGACGACAAACGCAGGCGCCGTGATGTCCTGGCAAAATTTTCCCCACCAATAACTGTATGACGTATACCCGTCTTCATTAGCCTAATGGGAGCAGAACAGTAGGACGTTAAATCACATGGGTTTTCTAAAGTCTTTCTTCCCCAGCATATTAACTACTTGCTATAAACCGTCTTTTTATATAGGTAAATTGGGAGTATTCCAGAATTCCAGTAAGAAAAACCTTCCTTGGAGATAGGGGCGCCTTCTCAACCTCGTGGGTTTACTCCGGGCTTAAGACCCCTTCGCGCAAGAGAATTATAGAAATAAAATTAAAAACCATATTTTAGTCCCGAAATGACCATTTGTGTTAGTGGACGTAAAACCCTATCTCTCTCTCAATGAATTTTACCGTTATATACTATTCAGAAAAAGTAGGGGATATTTGATTTTGGGGGCATAATACTAAAATATGCAAATGACTACCAAAAAAGTCACTATAGAACCTAACAGAAGAAACATTTCCAGTTACATGTGACGCCCAAACGCACCAATAGCTACCGCATGGAATGCAGGTGATGCTTGGGATCATCATGGGGGTCCAACCCAAGATTTACACGACTCTGACTTTGAATGTTACAGTCATTGTGGCATTGAATTCCAGGGTGGAAATATCAGTTTAATTGTTTTAGTGACCAGAAAACAAATTTTGATATGCGTCGGCTTACCCAAAATGAAAGGTTACGTGCCCTTGGCATGCTACAGATCGGCACAACACAGGCGGTTGTGGCGCGGACGATGAATGTTTCTCAGTCTGTCATAAGCAGGCTACACAATCTGTACAAGACAGAACACGCTCAGGTCGACCAAGGGCGGCAACTCAAGCCCAGGATCAATTTATCCGTACCTTGGCCTTGAGAAATCGTGTCATCACAGCAAATCAGATCAGCGCTCGTCTTCAAACAGACACTGGTGTGAGAGTGAGTGGCCAGACGATTCGGAATCGATTGCATAGGGGTCACCTTCGCGTCCGACGTCCTCGCTTGATCCCTTGTTTGAGAGATCATCACATTCAGGCAAGACGTCGTTGGTGTAGGGATCGTCAACACTTGGATAATCGACGCTGTAGCAATGTGATGTTTTCAGATGAGTCAAGGTTCACTGTTGATGTTTTGGACAGACGTAGGAGGGTGTGGCGTCGTCGAAACGAGCGCTTCTAAGACGTTTACGTCATCAGACATGATCGATTTTGGGGTGGTTCTGTTATGGTGTGGGGAGGCATCACTGTTTGCTGGAAGAACGGCTTCACATGTTGTTGCAGGGCGTGTTACAGGCCAGTACTACCGGGACAACATCTACCGGGACAACATCTTGGCAGTCCATGTTGTGCCGTTCGCACGACGTCATGGCCGCCGTCGTTTCATCTTCCAGGATGACAACGCAAGATGTCACAGGGCCAGGATCGTTACAGGTTACCTCCAACAACAGAACATCACCACATTACCTTGGCCAACACTGAGTCCCGACCTCTCCCCAATCGATCATGTCTGGGACATGCTTGGTCAGAGGTTACGTCAACGACAACAACGTCCGGCCAATGTCCAAGAACTTGTTGCTGCGTTGCAACAGGAATGGCACAATCTGGAAAAATATGACCTTAGACGTCTCATTAGGAGTATGCCACGCCGGATCAATGCTTGTTTGGCAAACAGATGAGGATTTACGCGTTACTTTGGTAACTTTGCTGTTTGACCCCGGGTATCATTTTACCCTTATAATCGTCAGTCTGAGATCATTTGGAATAAATCGATGAATGTGAACTTCATTTCATTTTGTCATTTGTTTCTTCGTCGTTTCATTAGGTGACTTTAATAACACTTAAAAATGAAATATCCCCTACTTTTTTTTTGAATAGTCTAGGTTTATAATGTAGGATAAGCTGCTGTCTGGTTATCTAAAAAAAATTTAATGCAGCATTTTTTCTTGCCGAGTTTCCGGACAAATTCGCCACTTTTTTCATTTGTGAGATATTGGTATGTCAAACATAATAAGCGTTGAAGGGCATACGCTATACGCAGCATGCTATGAAAGAAATTTTGAGCGGACAGCGGCGTTTCCACGATTTCTTCGAATTCCAGCTGCCAAATGGTTATTGCAAGCCAGTTTGACATGGGACCATACTAGACGCTGTGCTTTCATACGATTACATCATGTGTACCATGGAGTAGGCAAGCACAGGTGTGTCGTATGGCTGTGCTTTGTCAGACCTTCCGTCCTACATCACTCACACGGGGAAACCCCACCTGAAAATCCCCAGGTACTTTCTTGGCCAACTTCTGAAGCGAACCCGAGACCTGGCTCCGAGTTCACAAAGCACTTTTAGACTTAAGTTAAGAATTTACTTAACTTTCAATCACTGTGATGAGAAATATCTTTGATCCAGAAAATACAAAACTTGTTCCTTATTTATGTATTTGATACATTAAAACAACAAAAGTTTTAAAAAGGGCTATTATTATAGTTAAAAAAAGGGTGAACAATTTTGAGTACATTTTTATCTTTAGTCTGAGAATGTTTTGTGAACTCGTGGATGGGTTTGGGTGAGCGCCGAGTAAAAAAGCTTCATACTGTTTGGCCTGGTCCTGGTCTCCAATTGAAAGATTTTATTTTGCCTAATTTACTCTGCAACGATAAGTTGAATAAATTTTCTGTCGTATGAAAAATATAACTATCAATAATTAAATCAGCAATCTTATTGAAAAAAAACCTTGAAGAAAACAATACCCTTGTTTTAATAGTAAATAAGGTATCTTCTCAAAACATAAAAGCGATGGATGTTTGGTTGCTATAATATCAATAGTTGTAATATTTAATTTCTTCTGCCCTTTTTAACTTTTCGTTTTTTGGGTTTGATCTTTGTTCGTAATATATCTTGACCCATTTTTTTACATTCTTCTCTAGAAACAAATCCATCATTATCTTGGTCACGATCAAAATGAAAGTCTTCGCTCTCACTTATATTCTCCACATCTAATTTAACTCGCATATTTTGAGCGGGTAATTTTGTCTCTAGAAACGCTTGAAGCTGTCAATAGAAATCGTTTATAAACATTAATAAACAATGAAAGAGGCATTACATAAGGACTAAACTTGCCGAATGCTGGGTATGTTTCTTTAGTTATAGACGTTTATTGACATGACATTAGCACAAAATCAACTGCGTTGACCATCAGAAGGCTTAGATATTTAGTGGATTAGACATGTCCGCCATATCTACGCTAATATGGCTAGGGACTATGAAAAGCTTGACAATCAAGTCTTCGTTGATTATCGTGTGGAGTTTCCATCGTACTACCTTTCTTGTCAAAACTTTAATCATGCATAACTTCACCCAGAATAAAGTTATTTCAATAATCATATATCATTATTGAAAAAGAGCTAAGTATCTTAGTACAAATAGTATTTACCTTCTTGTTATTGGCGTTTTTCAATGTAACACCAACACTTTTCTCAAAATTAATCTGTTCAGTAAGGCACTCTAGCTTTCTTTCACAGTTGCTTAAATCAATCACAGGATCCCCAGTGCTAAAATTATGATACGGCTGAAATGGAAACAAATCGTATAACAACAATAAAGAAGATATAGCTTAAAAATAAATTGATTATAATTTACTCATCACAATACCCACCGGTTTTAATTTGATTTCTTTCAGCTTATCAAATAATGTTGATATTCCATTACGTAAATCTACCACTAACTTCTCCTGTTTTGACAGATTGGCCAATGCAATATCGAGTCGTTTTTCTTCCGCGAGGGCCAATTCCTCCATATCATCAACTAACTGGCGACTTCTGGAATAAAAGCAACATATTATTGTAATTTGAATCATCTGAAAAAAACATCTTAAAATAAGCAAACTTTGCCATCGGCTTGTGTGGTGCTATATACATATTGTGCACTACAAAGACAAAGGGTGCTTAAGAATTGCATTCTCTATCGACGGGGCTGTCAGACCTGCTACATGCTATACAATTATTGTCAACATATCCCACTGAGCTCCTAGTGACGCACCGTCCATGCATCTGATAAATCCTGACGGACAAGATAAGAAAACTTTCAAAAAAATATCATTGAGAAAGGAGGAAGAGAGTTTAGTTTATTCATGGCAGGAAGATGAAATTGTTAAAATATTTATACTTCACAGCTTGTCTTTGGCTTGTAAATTTGAGTTCCTCAAAAGTTGTTTTCAATTTATTCAACTCATCTTCAAGTTTGGCTCTTTGGGCGAGTTTATCTTCCTTCTGCTGTATTAACCTGTTTGTTGTATTGTCCTGATTACTGACTCTAAAAACGACATCCTGTAATAAATAGATAAAATATATAAAGTCTTTATTGAAGTTATTCCTTCTTCAAAGATACAATCGATATCTTAACAATAGCTTAATATTTTACTTACAATATTCAATATTTACAGAAATCAATAAAAAAAAAGATTAATGCTTAGCCGGTGAGACAATTGTTACACACGTTTATATCAGACACGTTGATGGCTTGTTTTATTTTCTCAAAGGCATTCTCTAACGTTAATATCTTTTCATGTTTAGCTGCTTTCATGGCTTGGTGTTTTCCAGTTCGATCTGTCAATAGAAAAGATGTATTGTTTTAATGTTTACCAGATATATATGTATCAATAGAAAGAACTTCAACAGTATCTAAGGTTACCGGCCGGGTATCGAAAAGTAAATATTATGCCTTATAAAATATGTCTATTTACCAAACGTTCCTATGTAGGAGGCTAATATCGAATAAGAAATTTAATAGCTTGTACCAACTATATAAATTAACAACCTACCACTGCTTTCACTGAGAGTCGTCACCTTAGACTGAAACATAAATTAGGTTCATTGTAAGGTATACAAGACAAGTAAAGTGCTAGTTAATACAACATTGGTTCCAATGGACAACGTGTCCCCACTGTTCGGTATGCCAGAGCATGCTCGTTTTATTATAGCCCACATTTTCATGTGGACGTATACTATTGCCGTCGCCCCTGTCCATCCCGGTGTCCACTATTTTTATTTTGTGAATACTTTAAAGCCCCAATAACACTCTTGTTGTAACTGAATAATATGTCCCAATCTTCATTCTGGTCAACAAATCGTATTATTTTAGAATATTGCAATTAAATGATGATATAAGTTTCATCTTAACACACCTATTTTAAAAAATTGGAAACATTCCACCAATTGATTTGAAAAGTCTAACGTAAACCTTTTCAAATGTGACTTGGATTTAAAATATTTTCGAACCCTCTGGACAAGTTAAATAGGTTGTAATGGATAATTTACACAACAGGTAGGACACTTAAACATCTAGTACTTAGAATAAGGGTATTATTTATTTTCTGGAGCTACCAAGCCAGCAAGAATGTTATTGTCCCTTTAAAGGTCACCATTTTTCTCGGATTTGATGAAACTTAAAAAAATATTTCTATCTTCATCAGATCTCGGTTCCAGTCGATATTGGTATGTATCAGAACCGTAACTTCATGGAATATAGCCCCTGATTGTGGACACAAGAGGTCACAATTTTTATACGATTTTAAAAATCGTGTAAATATACAATCGTTACACCTTGATGGTGGTTGAGTTCGAATTTCGTAAAAGTCGTACCGAAACTTTCCAAGAAAAATCGGACCGAAATTGTCCAACAAAAAGGCCACTCCGTGAAATCAAATAGTGTAAAAGTATGTATGTGGTATAGGTCACAATTTTTGTCCGATTTAAATGAAACATAAAGGAGCTAAATCGCTAATAGTAATAGCTAAGACCTAAAAATTGACACAAATGGGCCGAAACTCATATAATGATGTAATAGTCTACGGCATTACAAGTACGACCTACTGTTCAATCTAAATCAAAATTCATGTTGTTATTTTATCGTGAAAAGGTGGGCTTCTGATATCCAATATTTAAGACAAAATGAAAATTTTAAAATTGGCACACGAACTGCGTGCCTGCTTTCAAACGTCATTGGTAATTAAGCAACTCGGTGAACGAGGATAAACATATCCCACAGGAGAATACTAGCGATAGGGACTGGAATAACCAGACGCCAAAGACTCTTCGCATATTTTGTCGAACATAAATTGTTAAAAATTACAGTAAAACAGAAACAATTGAATGGATATCAGTTTATATACATTATTATACGATCCATTTGTGTCAATTTTTAGGTGCCAATGAATATTGATTTAGCTCCTTTAATGTTTCCGTTTTATCAACATGGCATGCAGTGGTGCAAGCTATTATTACGCTCACATAAAAATTTAATAACTTAATGTATAATTTAATAACTTGATGTATAAATTTTAATAACCTAATGCGTAATTTAATAACTTACCCGTTTTTCTGGCCTATCTACCAGTTCTTTGCGCCTTTCCACTTCCCTCTTTGTTTCATTTAATTGCTGATCACGAGCCCTTCTGGCCTGATACATTTCCCTTTCCATGTCCATGAGATTTTTCTAAAAATACAATGTAAATTAAAGTCCCTATTATCTGGTGTTGAACATTTATTATATTCAATTATTATACTTAATAGTTATTGCAATCACATAACAATCGTTAATCCGACAGAAATTTTGAAAAGCTGACTGTAAATGGTGCTACAGTATTATCCTGTTATTTCTAATTTAAACACAATTTTAACGTGTGGCAATCTTAACATTTCATCAAAAAATGGCGTATAAATTCAGGACTAAAAAGGGCCCGCAAACTACGATAGAACATTAACTTCTCTATGGGCCCTTGAGCCTATCTTTTTTTCTTAGTCCACGCCTGATCCCAAATAAATTTTAAAATCTATAGTTTTATCAGTTTTACCTATTTATTTTTTGTTTCAAATCTTGGGTGGAATAATCAGCAATGACTTCATTTTACAATGAATTATTTATTGACGTGACCTGTCGATTCAAGGATGTCACCATACTCCGCGCAGCGTTTCGTTTGATTAGAGAGGGATTTCTCGGACCATTGCTTCAGGAATATGGGCTGTCACAAAAAAGTATTCTTTTTTATCAGCAACGATTTGCAATGACAACAACGGCTGGCATCCTGTCATGAACAATACAGATCAATCAATGGAAGAATATCGACCTATCACAACACGGAAAACTTAACTTGGTCCCTGTCGTAGTAGCATAAAAGAACGGAAAATTGGTAGTATTCGTTTGAAATAATCCAACTTAGAGAAAACAATAGATGGTGTTGCATCTGTATAATCGACATGCATAGATCTCAATTTCGATGCGTTTCTTTCGATGGCCTACACTTACGTGAAGATCTGATCGGTTGTACTGGAAGGTCGCATAAGGGGTCGTACGGGTGACTTTTGACATTATGACGCCAACCATAAATAATTCAATCTGCCTTGACGTTTCTATAGTGGTTTACCCATAGTTCCGAGTTCCCCGTACATACCCGCCCTGAACTCGCGGTAACAAACCGTTTCATTGGCTAATCCCTCACTTCAACCAGAAAGTCGGTAATATAACCACTCTTCCAGATATTAGTGTAGTATTGACAAGTAAAACGAAATTTTGAACTAAAAAAAAACAAAACGAAATAGGACCTGCGTTTTAATCAGATTGGTCATAGAAAATCTACCGCTTTATCAGTGTATAGAAATATCCGTGTTATTAAATAGAGGCCAGTTTAATGGATCTGTTATATCTATAACGCATCGTAACAACGTTTTTGCACTAACGATTTAAAAAAAAAAGACAAGATCTTACTCACCCTCGATTCTTCGTTGCTTGCTGTCGCTTTTTTGTTCATTCTTCTTAATTCGGCATGCTCCTTCCTAGCATCATCGGCTATCTGTTCCATAAGATCAAGTTTAGTTGGATATAGGCGACATTCCTGAAAATGACACATGCTTTTCATGAAAATCAACAGACAATTTTCTCAATGTTTTGTTTACAATTGAGATTATTTTTCTTTCAGCGACATGGAACCATGCAACATACTGTAGTATATGGGGGTGGATGACCGAATGGGTAATGCGTTGGATAATACGGTCTGCTGGGTCAACCTCGTGGCATTTCTCCTGAGATAAAATTGAAAAATGTGTTAGTCAGGAAATGACTAAATATGTGTCGAGTGAACGTTAAAACCCTATTTGTCTATCTGTGGTATCACGGTTCATACCTCCAACATAAACTGTAAAACCTCTTCATATCTTCTGGTAATATTCTTAGCTGCTTCATATTTAATTCTAGATTTATCCTGGTCATTCTGCAGACGCCTAAACTCCTGAAAACAACATACATGTACACGTATTATATATATTAAAAATAACGTAATGATCGACGATAATAATTCATACAAGCTGGGGTATAGGGGGCTTTGTTAGAAATGGACTGTGGGTTACATGCAGAGTTTGTGGTTTTAAACACGATCTTAGTGTCGTATTCTTCACCAATTTTGTTGCCGAGTGATATTGGTCGTGAATAGGCCTGTATGGGTATTTTCAGTTCAGTGAAGTGTATTTTGCGACGCACCGCAACAAGACTAGTCAAAAATAGGCTATACTTTTCTGCAGCTATTATGGGGTTTGGATGGCCGGATGGTTAGCCCATACGCGTTGCACCATAAAGTCTGTCATTGAATAAACTGGCTGTACGTTTTCTCCGGGTCCTCCGGTTTCCGCCCACGTGAGAACCTTACGCGTAAGCGAATTATTGAAATAAAATGAAACCAGGCGTTAGTCCCGAAATGACATGTGTACAATAGTAGTTTTATACTATATTATGCTGCTATATTATTATAGAACTTACTCTTTCATGTTCCAAGTCCACATCGCCAGTATTCTTTTGTAACATTTGACCAAGTAACATTTGTTGTTGCTCCAGATAACTCTCTTTCTGTGATCGTATATATTTTAACTCATTCAATACTTTACTAGCTTCGCATGTTTTCTGATCCATTTCGGTTATAGCTTTCTGGATGAGTATAAAACAACCAATATGAACAGTTTTCCACAGAATCGTAACATTGGATAATACACATACAATATAATACTTACTCCGATCTCCCAAGTTATAGTTATTCCGTACTATACACGTAAAGAACATGGTGAAAGTCGGACCATCATTATGAGGATTACACATTGCTCTAATTCTGCCTCCAAAGATTAACATAAAATGTGCGGTCATATTTTATTCGTCGTGTTTAACATCCATTTCCTGATACTCAAGTAGTGCTTTTGCATAGTTACGCGCGAAACCCTAACTAAAAATCCAGGCCCTATATTATGTCTTCGCTCCTATTCGCTACTCTGTCGCATTTTGATTAGTTTTGATTGGCATATAATTATGGTTGAATAAACTTACCTCAGCTGTGCAACGTTGCATTGATAACAGTTCTTCTTTTCGACTTTGAAATACTGACTTAATTACATGTTTGTCTGCCTGGTTAAAAAATATAGTTTGATTAATTTGACCATAAGTTCTATTACAAGCGCCTTGAAGATCACATTGCTATTTTGCATTGCTATTTCAGAATAAAATGATATGATTGCTAAATAATTTTAAGAAGTAACAGTGACAACATTCCAGTTTGAAAGTTAAATAAAAATGCTACAGGGACGTTATCGAATGCCTTGTCGGAAGAACTACTACTCAAAGCAAAAGCGTTATTTGAAAATATCAAGTTTAACGTAACTTATATTAATATGATTAATTTAAGTTTACAATAATTTGATGCCGACAATAGAATTGTAGTAATTACTACCTGAATGCTATGTGTCATCGCCAGTCTTTTATATTTGTTTTCAGCTCGTAATTTAACAATAAGAGCTTCATTGGCAGCTTTCGTGGCTTCAGAACCTTCATAATAGGCTTTACTGTCTCTCTCTGTTGAAATAATCCCAGATAAAATTTACTATGAGAAATGAGAATCCATATATAAACAAAATAACAAAAAAATGTTTACAATACAATGTGAATATCAGGTGCGGATCCAGTGGAAGGAGTTTGGGGAAACACCCATGGTCGTCTGGCAAGCTTACTCCTAATGAACTTTAACTAAACTTTGGTGCTAGATATCGATGACATAATTTATATTTGGAATATGTGCAAAACTCTATTTCGTAGACTCTTGTCAAGTTATCGGTGCCCCGGCATATTGGAAAAATATAAACAAATAGTTTATGTGATGGTTTTTTCCTGATATTTTCGTCTTTGACGAAGTCGTGGTCGGTTTTTGTGTTTCTCTTTTGCTTTCTTATTAGTAAAACTAAAACGTGGCGTATGATGTATGTTTTTTTGTAAAATCCCAGTTTCTGTGTTTTGTCAAAGTGATCTCTGGTTACCTCAGATAATTATCATACGACAAAATTACGACATAGAGACCATGTATTTCTCAAACAGTTTCAAGGACAGGTGGGGGGGGGAGACCGACCGCCCCCCCCCCCGACACACACACACACAAAGAGCTATATTGTCTCAGGAACCTGGAAAAGACCCTCCTGCAAATATTCCTGGTTCCGCCCTCGATTCCTATATTATTATAGCCTTTAAATAGAAAAAAATAACCAATAATAATATTTACAAGCAGTGTAAATAATAACAAAGTTATTCAGTGGACTGATAAATAGTGAATAATTTCTGCAATCACAGTGAATAATAACTGGAGATTTAAGTCATTGATTTTTATATTACACTTTTAATTATTATTAATAGAGCTAACGGCTGATTTCGTACCGAAATGGTTCATGGGTCTAACATTATGTTGAACAAAATACCAACCTTTAAGATGTAGTTTTCCCCGCAATTCTTCCACTTGGTCAGATACGTTTGATGCGAGGATATTCGCTATTCCTGCGTGTAATTTGTTGACAGGCATGTTGACTAGAATGGAAAATAACAGGTAGATCTATTATTAAATGTTGCAAGTAAAAAAAGTAACCCCTTCCGAAATGATGTCTGGCCACGTGTCATCGTGGAGTTTTGCACCTAAAGCAATAGGTCTGAGGCCTTGATACTGATAGACATTGAATCTCGGTGTTTCGAGTTTATTGTCAGTAAATATGCCCTATTATTATAAAAATCGTTCAGAATTTTTGATAACGATATCTTCTTTCATAACCTGGAACGAAAATTGAAGCGAACAGCTAACTAAGTATATTAACTAAGTTAAATCAGCGGCAAAAACTGTGGGCTTACAGAAAAATATTAATTTTATAATGAAAAAATAATAAATCTAATAGTCTATACCTTTTTAGTTTATAAACGCGTTTACGCTTGACGCTAAGTTCTTTTTTTAAAGGTCTTCTTATGCCGTCACCAATGACAATAAACAATATAAACCCACGTCATAGTATATTTAAATGCTGATGTCATAGTATTTTATTATTCTCAGCATCTTGGCACAACTGTTGTCGCGGATGGAACAGTAGACCGTTTCAAGCTACATTAGCCTAGACATGATAGGAAAAATAACATTAAACGTAAAATACGAAGATTTATACTGTTACTAATAACACGCGGGTGGGTTGTATTGGAACTCTATGAAAGGATGTTTTAAAAAGAAGATTAGAATTGGCTGTTACATTTCTTATGCAAAATATTAATTATTATTACACGGTTCTTTATATTAGTAGGCCCACGCGCTGGAATTTGAATGATAAATTAATGGTAAAATAATTGTTATGTTTGAGGTTTCAAAACAAAACAAAGATCAAATTTATGGTAATATACCATTAAAATTAAAGATCACGAGCGCACATGAAGGTATATCACAATTAAAGTAGTTCGGATGGGATGGTAAACCGAGGTCCGTACATATTGGCGAGCACGTAAAAGAACTCTTGACAGCTGGAATTCTATATGAGAGTAGACCGCGCAGCACCGCTGTCAAGGCGAAATTTCCCTCATAGCTAAGGCCCGTATTCATTATCATTCCAGTCGGAGCAGAAGTAGTATTAAGTTACTATGATCATAGTTCTATGCTATGATGATGTAGTATGAGTATGATGCGGCGCGGCGTTAATCCCCGATCTCATTAATTTAAGTTTAATTGGAAACCAAAAGAGCGCTGATCATAAAAGACTAGTTGAACAGTTTTGGGCTTTAATATAAACTAGGCTGAACTAAATAAAATCACTCGTGGGTTTATCGCAATTAAAAGACATTTCGTAACACTGACCGGGCTGCTCAACTTTCGATGAAAGCGGAGACAATTTTACTATTGTTAATCAATAATACTGTCTGGTAGTCAAAAGCTACGTAAAAAATGGTCGAGTTACTTCCCCTTTGAATCCATTTCGCAATAATCATAACAATATTTATATTAAGGAAGAAGACTGCGAAAGATATGTTATTGATTGCATACACTTGTTATAAAAGAGAATTAAATAGAGTGTGAGTATAGAATTATTCCTATGTAACGTCTTATATATCTATTACCTGTCAGTGTTTGTAATATAAGTACGGTACGGGTTTACACTTTCTAAAAATTTGAATGATACAGTGACGATACCGTGCAGTGATTACAGTGATGATACTCAGAGTCAGATACAGATACACTGTGACACTGTCAAAATTATCCTTGATAAGAAACCTTATCTCTCGAAATAAAAGTTGGTACTATGTAATTCGCTATGGCAAAGTACGACAATATGCAAAAGAGTAAATTATTTCTTCAAAAGAACTATTAATTACGGTATTGTTATCTAATCTATTCCATTTCTGCCACATCCAACTACAAACAATTATATTTATGTATATAAGAAACCTTATATTTCTCAAAATAAAAGTTTGTACTATGTAATTCGCTCTGGCAAAGTACGACAATATGCAAAAGAGTAAATTATTTCTTCAAAAGAACTATTAATTACGGTATTGTTATTTATTCCATTTCTGCCACATCCAACTACAAACAATTATATTTATGTATTGTATTTGTAGCGTACCTGAAATGGTTAGAAATTATCTCTGTTTAAATTGAAGCATTAAAAGCTGGCTTTGCCAGAAATTTGAAAACCAAACAGGTTTGATGTCCCAATGTCATAGAACCGAGATAAACCTGTGTTATTTACAACAGCCAAACGAAAGAGCTGGGGACGTAAGACCACAAGACCTAGCAGAGAACCTTTGGTCACGGTCGGGCATGACTAATGCACCTATGGCCTATCTGATTTTGTTAAAAACACCACTCTGACAATATTTGCATATGAGCGAAAGTTGTGCCACTACATTGGGTCTAGACATTTTCAAAATAAGATATTCTTGTAAATTAAGAATTATAGACATGATGAAACCAGTCATATTTTCAACAGTGTTGTGTGAGAAATTGTATCAGTAATTCATAATTCAGGTTTATGACTGTGAAATTTTGTGTTAAAGTGCACATAAAATGGCCCTGAAAATTTTTCTAATTGAGCAGTCCATGGTTATTTTATCCACTTTACAGCAAATTCACATCAATTCGACAAAAATTAATTCAGCTATCTTCACTCAAAGTCGTAAAAATAGACCTCCCGTAAAAACAACTCTGCCAATTATCAAAAACACTCTTAATCCCCGCAGACTTCCAGTGACGTCACAGTGAATTACCTATACACCCGGCGTGTGTATTCATTAACGCCTGACTATAAAAAATATTTCTGACACTTTATTTGTCGTGAACATTATGTTACAAATATCCATCAAAGTGTGCAAGAATTGGACATAGCTAGGGTTGTCAAAAGATATTGCTTTATCGATATATCACAATATAATCTTCCGCGATACGATACCGATACACTATATTGATATATTTTTGCTGTACCGGTATCAATATTTTCCTACTTTTATTTTATATTCAAATGTTATCTAGGCTGTTTATAGAGAAATACCTCATAATCAATCAATCATATTATTTAGGCTTTGCTGTAAACAATAAGTCTGCAAAACAATAAAGTTCTTGAAAATAGAACTGTGCTTTGTGATAGACCCCGACTTTATCAAAGTATTGCAATACTGCAATATAGGGTTAGACTTGAGATCATTAATCATGAATTCCTCCTGTCCCATCAACTCAATCTTCGAGGACTAGCCCATAATCAATAAATGTTATTTATTTTAGGTTTTATAACATAGTACAATATGATGTTGGTTCTGTCTTGTAAAACAACGAGATGCCATTTAGTTTAAAGAAAAAGAAAGACGGTACAAAGAGTAAGACGACAATGCATCTCTTCAGATCACAAAGTGATGAAGCCAAAAAGAGATTACAGCACCAACTATATTTGGTAAGAAAACAAATATTTCTGTTTGTTATTGGAATCATGTGAAATGAACTTTAATTGCCGAATAACTGTTACAATATGTTTATTACAGAGGAACTTAACTGCAAAAGTTTTTTTCAATATAGTTTTCAGAATGCCCTCTTTTTTTTTTTACATGCAAACCTTCAGTAAACTGTGTACAAAAATATTATTATTATTTTATTCTTTCAGGCACAAGAGAACCCTGAACCATATATTGATATATCAGGATGTCAGATATCATCGGTAATTGATAGCTTTTATTGTAATACAATAATATCATTTGGGATCTAAAATGTAATATTGTATTTTTAATTCATATTTTTAATTCATATTCTTAATTGATATTTTATATTGTAATTTCAATTGTAACTCATTTGGACATAGTAAGTGACAAGCTTTAATCTGTTGCAGGTGCGAGCTTATCGGACATAGTATTATGTACGATGTATTGGTCGTACAAACTTGTATCATCGAAGTGTCTATTTGATATAAGTCGTAAGCTTAACACTTGTTGTTTTAGAGCTAAGATGTGTTTATCTTAATTAATCGTTTTCATTGTTCTCATTTTAATGCTATTAACTATGGCGTGCCTCAGCTATTTGACAGGCATCGTTGGATAGTATATAATGCCTCGTTTAGAGTTAGGCGAGAGACGAGACGGGAGGATACCAGAGAGGGAGACCCAGGGAAAAGTCAGTCCGTCCTGGACTATGAGGGTCTGCCCTCAAACCCGCGGGACGAGTTGGGTTTTCTGTGACCTAGGGAGAACATCTTTAGTTAGATATCTCCTGACCAACCACCATATGTAAATATGTTATGCAGTAATAAAACGTCTGTTTAATAAAAAGAGTTATGTATTCTATCACATTATGTCAAAATTCACAATTTCTACCAGACTCTACCTACCGAAAAGCAATTTATTTTCATGAACATGTAAAGAACTCTTTTGAACCCAAACTTTAATGTTGCTTTTTATTATGCTTTACTAGAGTTTCATTCTTGGTTTTGTTGGGGTTTTTTCTGTTGCTATGGCGAAATGAAGTCACAAGAAAACAACATTAAACTGGCATTATGAAAGAGCTAAATCTGCCCATTGTAGATATTTCTTTGTCCCTTAAATCGAGAATTTCTTATTTTCTAAGAAAGTTAAAACATAATTATTTCTGTGTCTTTTGTTCAAAAGGTTGTCAACTCACTATACGATCATAGGCATTATGTCCCACACTTGAAAATCATTCACGGCCAAAATAATAACACAATTACTTCCCTTGTTTTTCTAACCCCCCCTCCTAGTGAATTATAGGATTAACAGCATTATTCTTAAACAAGGTAGAACTGTTTATAGATACCATCTATTTTAGGGCTTTATTTTAAAAATATAACTAAAAAATATAAAATTGTAGTTTTAAGTGTAATATATAAATTATTAATTAGACATTTATTAACATGACAAGACCATCGGTTGGCTCCAATTTTAAGTAGATTAGAAGGGTTGGGCCATTAAAAAATTTAATTTAAAAATGTTTAAGGAAGGCCTTTGTGGAAAATAACTTGGTGTTTATTGGACTACGTCTGATATTCAGTGATATATACTTGTAATATGTAATCCATGTTATGGTCATTTACCTGTTACTACCATTATTGTTATATATATGACCACCATAATGACAATATAACTTCCAGTACTTATAACTGATCTTCCCATTTTGAATACTGGTAAATTAAATGAAGATTTACATTCAAACCTGTGTTATTTAGTTTTATGTGTAATTTACTATTATTAATATTTCAGATTCCATCAACTGTTTATTCAACTTGTCGAGTATTAAACAAAGAGGTAATAGTTTTAAACATGGGTTCAATTCATTACTTCTCGAACTCACCAAATCAACATAAATTTGAACACCTTAATCAAACTTTAAGTCGATGGCTTGATAAACTGAAAGATAACAAAGTTTTCAAGTTCATGCTAAAAGGCAAAGTGAAACAAAATCAAGCCAAACGAAATGAGATTGCAATGAAATATGGCATAATAATGAGCAATAACCATATGGGCTAATAACAAATGTATCACTTCAGATAATGAATATCATATGATATGCATGATTATGATTTTATATTTTATTAGGTATTACTTCTTCATGATAACTGGATATCAACATTAGAAGAAACAGGAAAACTCACAGATCTTATCCCACTACGAGTATGTACATTTAACTGATTTTAAACTCACTACCTTGTACCATTCCATATTTTTGATGGAAAATTAAATAGATAGGTTTCTGACACGGCCCCATATATTTGAAGTGAGTGGGTGCATCTGTATCAGTAATTCAATAGTTTCAACCTTGTGGTTATCATATTTTTTTTTTATAGTAAAAATTTTTAAAATTATTTAAGATGTATTCTCATGAAAGTATTTATCAGGTTGTTATTCCCAAGAAAAGTATGTCAAATTTGGTATTGAAAGTATAGATGCCCAATCTTAGTAGAAAAATACTGGTAAACCTGAAAGCACTAGTAATAACCACGCTTAAGTCTGCCTCAAAATGCCCAAATCTCTAAATTTCTTCAAGGATATCTGTATATAGATGTAGTTAGTGTTGATAGGTTAATGAAATCAAAATATCAATGGTAGATTATCTCTGAGCTTGGATTCAGTCGGATTAAATGAAGGGTGTTCCGACCAAAGATTTTATCTAACACTATCTTATATCGAACTAACACATGCAGAGCATGCTGAATTTTGCAACACTTTCAATTCATTGGATCAATACTGAAAGAAATTGCTCCATTTTTGGACTAATATTTCTTTTAGAGATTCAACTTGGACGATATTGTAGTTTCCACATGACTCAAAAACCTGCATATCACAATCAGGGTCTGTAATATAGGGTTTTTCAATTCTTTTCAACTGTCATAACAGACTTAAAACATACAAATGTTCCATTTTGCTTGTACACGTACATTTTGATATACATGTATATATGATTAATTGTTCTTATTTAAAGGTATTGGATCTGCACAATAATGACATAAAAACTTTACCAGAAAATATTAAACATTTGGAGAATCTACAGGTAAAATGCTCCTTTCTTTTAAAGTTAAACAATTCATCAGTTATGACTCATGCATTCTCCTGGTATCCTCCTGTTCATGGGATTAGGAGAATTGAATTCCAGAACATTTAATGAAGTATCACCATTACTATAGTATATAAATCTGTAATCACTTATGAATATTTTTTTATAGGTTTTAAATCTTGAAGGGAACAAACTGAACATTTAATGAAGTATCACCATTACTATAGTATATAAATCTGTAATCACTTATGAATATTTTTTTATAGGTTTTAAATCTTGAAGGGAACAAACTGAAAAAATTACCTGAGGAAATTGGTGACCTTCACAATCTGCAAACACTCAATGTCAAAAGTATATTTGTTATTATTTCACCTTCTTGTTATATATCTTGTATATTATGTAAATTAATATATTTTATAAATACACATTGTATTAATTGGATGACTGTTTTTTTTTTTCTTTTGTATACTGTTATGTAACATATTTATACCCTGACTAGGAAGTAGTCAGGGAAGTAAATGTCAGTTTGTGCCATTGACTGTACCTCATGTTATTTACATATTCTTCCTCTTTTTTTCAATCAGTGAGAATGGAAACTATTTGAAAATCAAAACGATATTACATGTATATTAAATTAGAGTCATTAAATTCCATACCTGTTCCATTCACTTCATGAATACTAACTGAAAAAGCTGTGTGCATGTATGTGAGCTTTGTATTATGTGTTTATGTTTGAAACATTTTTTATTCCAGATAATAAAATACATGAATTACCTAAATGTATTAGTGGTTTATGTCGATTAAGAACCTTAGATATTTCTAATAATGAAATCACCAAGTTACCAGTTGACCTATGTATGATTCGAACATTAGAAACATTGACGCTTGATAGTGATCACATGAAACATCCATCAACAAGTAAGTTTATTATGTAATAATTCTACCATTGTCTTCATAGGAAATGATTGGCTATTTGTATTTAAAGACCCCAAAACATGTCACCACAAAATTAAATTGATCTGTCATTAATTAAGTCCAATATAGAATTTTTTATGTACACCACACGGAAGTTGTATAGATAAGTGAATTCATAATACAATACCATAGATAAAAACATGAAAAATGAATGTAGTTTGCAAAGTTTCTGTGTATTATCAGAAATGACCGATAGTCAAAATTTTGAAGTATAAGCTCTACATTATACATAGCATTTCCAAGTTCTATAGCTAAAGAAATTTATGGATCTTTACGTTTTTGGTTGATATTCATTTTCTATTTAGCTGTGTTAAAATTCTATTTTTATTCACCAAATTATAGGTAATATAGCCAATATTCTATAATTTGTCCATCATTAATATTTTTACCTGAGATTTTTTTTATATGTATTATTTAATACTTTATTTGCAGGTATTTGTGAAAAGGGAACTGAAGAAATAATGAAAACTTTATGTAACGGTAATTGTTTGTCTTTAGGATTTGTCACATTGAAATGTAAATTTATAATCGAAAAGTCTTGTGTTTCGAAGAGAAGATGCTCTTATATTGATGTTATTAGATACCCATGATCGATTGACACAAAAGTTGACAATAATTAAATGCTGCTAATTAAACTGGGTTAATTGCTGGTTAAGAATTAATGAAAAAAAATAATTACTTTGATTTGAGAACTCTGATGACGTACATTAATTATAATTTGTAATATTTCAGAATATGGTATAGAATATCAAGCACCATCTAATTTTCTACTCAATGTATTAGATACACCTAAACCTATGAGTAGTTCTTGGAGTAATAACTCTTTTAAAGTTCGAAAAGAAGAAGTTAAACTATTGGTATGAAATATTCATCCGCAAAACATTACATTGTTTTTGTCATATGTGTAAAATTATTTTTGCACAAATAATATGCACAACAAATAGGTGCTCATTAAAGATATTGTTTTATTGTCATCTTACGCAAATAGTTGATACGATACATTAACATCTTGAACTCTGTGTTAACAATACTTGATTATCAAGAATAAAGCATTTGTTATAGGTTATGATGAATAATCGGGATTGATATGTAGTCTTTTCCCTACCTTGTTGACACTCTTTTGTAGCCTATGTAATATATAAATTGATTAATTTTGTAGGAAACAGTTGAACAGTATCAGAATTTAGCGGTAAGCATTTGTTAAAACAGAGTTTTTACTGTATTGAATCATATACTGGTATACTTTTTAGCAAGACTGCTGTGTATTATCTGAACTTCTATATATTTGTTCTTCAATCAGGAGTATTGTGCCGTTCATACCGAAAACATATATATTGTTGACTCCAGTAATATATTAAATACATGTTTTTAAGACCACCTTATGCCAATTTCTATTTATAAATACTGATTTTAAGACCACCTGATGCCAATTTCTATTTATAATTGTAACGTGCTTAAGGGTGAATCTTGCATTTTGATTGGTCAATTAGACAATAACACCTCTCCGTTTTAGTAATTTCTTTTAAAATCCTATAATAGCGTGTTACAATGTCGATAAAAACTTCCTGTTTCGAATTTAGATGGGTTTATTGTCCAGAGATTTTACATTAGAACCCGCGACACTAATGCGTCTTGGGTCCTAATGATCTAAGGACATGTTGATTGGATAATAACACCCCTCTAAATGCGAATCAGAAGGTGTTTATCTCCTAAAATACTGATTTTTAAGACCACCTGATGCAAATTTCAAATTATAATTTTAATTTATTTATTACTTTAATTATTATCATATATCCTAAATATTTATTATTTATTGATGCATATGTTCCGGTTTTGTACATAGGAAACCATTGTGAAGAAAAATCAAATTATACACAATCAGCATGATTCTGTACAGCTTTTATTTTTATTTATTAGGATCAAAAACATAGAGAGAGAGTTGAGTTAGAGAAGCAGATGTGTGATGAACAAATTGCTCAAGCTAATTTAGCTAATGCTGTAGGACATAATAAACAACATTTAGTTGAGAGTATTACTAAGGTATGATGTAATTAACAACAACTAGTTGTAAGTTGCTGAAAATGCTCTGGTTATCCAAAGCTACATTATAATGATACTTCTGGTTTTCGAAGTAACAATATTTCTGGTTTGACAAAAATGGGTATTTTGACACTCTGCGTGATCCAACGAATTGTAACGATCCCGTACGATGTCAGATACTGTATGTATAGTTTAAAGTATCATTCAGATGTGATATACTGAACAGTATTTTAAAACAGTTGCACATACGTATGATAAAACAAACAAAACTTTTTTTGTTGAGAAAACTCTGATGTTTGACTTAACTACAGATGTTTGATGTAGTTGACAGATATTAAATAGAATTTGAACTGTATTACAGATGAATAAATTGTTGTATTTATATTTAGGATCAAGAGAAAATAGAACAGGAGTTATCAGAGATATCAACTCGTAAAGAAGCAGAAAGGCTGAAATTATTTGCTGAACTTGTAGCAGGTATGTTGATCTAACATATTTCAAGGTGGATTTACATCCTTTATTGTGATTGAAAGCTTGGAGAAGAGCACCACTAGCTTTGAAATATCCTCTGTGGAAAAGCTGTTCTTGCTTTTCTGTATTTCAGTTTTTAACAATCAATGTAAACAAAATGCATACTGTGATTAATACAGCTGACCTCCAAGGATCAGTTGGCATGGTAACCAAGCATAACAAATATTTTACAAGTATTATATATAAATATGACAATCTGTCACCAGTCCGTAATTATTATGTACCTAGTAACCTCCAATTAATATAAGAACAAACTTTTCAAACTTATCAACCACAGAAGTTTGCATTTATGATTGGTTATCTTTGCCTGTGTTATGTTTCATAATTTATCTTTATTTAAAAATGTTGTAGCCAAAAGGCAGGGGGAGGGGTAATTAGACAATATTCCTCTTTCCTCCTGCCAGCAGGTCTGTGACACCATTGTCCTAATTATAGATAATGAAGCAGATCATCTGTCCATGCCTAGTCCCGTTCCATGCTACATGAAGCAACACCAAACAAACCAACACTTGGTCTCATTTGCTTGTGGATGTGACATGGAAATGTTCCTTTCATGCCCTAAAACACATCACTGCTGCTTCACTGTTCAAGTTTATATTTGTTTTTTGATATAGCACTGTATTTAATTTTGTCATTTGCAGTGGAGAAAAGTGCTGATCTATTAATAAGTCAATTACTAGATATCAATGAAAAGGCTAAGAAAACGGAACATATGTTGGAGATTGTTGAAAAAGAAAGGTATGCTGTCAAACTGCAATCACTTTATTTCATGGCATCATTTAATTTTTATTTATAAATTAAAGTTAATTTACGATTAGATCCTTCCTTAATTTACATTATATACTAATGTATATAATCTGTTCTAATATAGGAGAGCTAAAGATGATTGGTTTGTTGTCCGATGGGAAGAAGTACAAAATCTTCGTAAAAGAGATGTTTTAGGTAAGATGTTTTCAGATGTACTTATCTTGTTGTCTCATCGAAAATGAATAATTTGTTCTTGACTCACTTGAGTAAAAAGACCAATATTAAAGTTTGGACATGCATTTTGTACACTGATAAGAAAGAATGTTGTTATATTGTATTGCTTTAAAAATGAAGTTATAATGATAATAAATTTTGAAAATTGTATATGAATCTTATGTTAAAACTGAATTGTATTCTGTCATTGTTATTTGTTAATGAAAGATAAACATTTGTCTCATTATTAGTTGCCATGGAAAAAATGTTAAAAGAATCTGATGAATCCGAAATATTACGACAGACGTTTACATCAGATAGAGAACACAATGCTAGAAGATATTTAGCCGAGTAAGTATATATATCTACATATCTACCTGTTTATATACGGGAGCCACATAGGTTCATTGAGTAAGGCCTTATGACCTTATAATGCTGTGGGTACGTGAAAAAAAGAGAGGGTTGATTTAATGTATATGTTTATAGAATGATTATGTTGAAAGTGTGTTTTATATATTTGTAGAGAACAATCAACGTCAGATAAACAGTTACAAGATATTTTACATTCTAGAGATGTTGGTCAAAAAGTACTTATTCATACACTAGCTCAACAAGTAAGTTAATTATATCTTAAATCAGATCGTGTTTTCTTGACTCTGCTAAAATTCTAGTACACTGTAGTACATGTCTTGATTAGGTGCAGTATGCATTGAGATCTTAACACTTGTCACTATTTTACAGCCTGTTGAGATAATTTGTATGTAATCTACACTGTATATAATAATGGACTTTTCAGATCATTAGTATTATATTATCATTATTTGTTTCCATGGAAACACCAAAATTATTAATCTGAGGAATTACTAATTAATAAAAGGCATAACTACTATAACCGGTTAATTTGTCTCCAAAGTTTCTGACAAATGCTCAGAAACGAAACAGAGTTTGAAACTATTAAGTATGGAATGATAAACTAAACACTATAAGGATAACAATCTGTACTGGTAATTTAATTCAATATATTTTGTAATAGGATGAATTACAGAAACAAGCCTTTGAAGTTTTACAACTACAGAAAGATGCTAAACATCAGCGTATTACTAGTGAAATAGAACTTATAGAACAAGAATTAGCAGAACTTTCTAGAATAGAAAGAGAGAGAAGAGACTTGCGTGCTGAAACTGAAATGGTAAATATAATGTAATCACTTATACCATATAATGTACTACTCAGATATATTCTCTAAATAATATTGTATCTTCTTAAACATTATCTGAGTTATTAAGTAGAGTTTATATGGGAGACTTTTAAAACATTAGTACAACAGGGAGTTTCATTGATTAGCAATGTAGTATAGTGAGATATGATGCGTTTCTGAAAATCTTATTTTATCACTTATCTGAATTGATAAAACTTTGATTATTTCATTATATCAGAGTTGTTGAGATTTATATTGATAGGATGGCCCAGTTGTGGAAATCAAGGGATGACAGATCATCTCAACATTTAGTAAATCTCAGAACTCAGAAAAGTTATGTTTTTATTGCAGAGAGAGATGATTGCCTCTTTAATTTTTTTTCACACAATAAGGCTTGTTCTTTGATCTTTAACTGTTCCTTTAATCCTTTTATGCTGGTATATTTTTGTAGAATTTATTATGTGAAAAGAGAATTGCCTTATGCTCTATGTTGAGTCAACTAATGAGTGAACAAGAAAAACGCCAGAAAGAACTTAGTAAAAGACTGGTAAGCTCATGTTATATTTTATTCATATTGATTGATGTCGTGTAATAAATATACATATATAAATTTTCTTCCAATAACCTACCCTGATCAACTGCCTTAAGTTTTGAAGTTTTAGGTATTGGTAGAAAAATTTGTAATGAATTTTATAAGTTATATCTATTATATCTATTAACTAGTCTTTTGTATTGTCGAATCTATCCATCCAACCTCGACCTAAAGAGCTTAACTGATTTATTACAAGAGTTTTGAACATACATACTTAAAAATCAACGCTGTAGGCAAATTTCTATTTTGATCAAGTGTACGAAATGAACAGTATTTAACCCATTAACACCTGGTACATGTAAATATTAAGTAACCCAGTTCACTGAATGATTTAAAGAATTGAATTTTGCAGCTCATTTTTGAAACAGACCCAAACTACTGCTCTCTTGACTGCATAAACCTGCCTCTGACACAGTACAATCATACAGTCCTTAATTATTTTACAGCTGTTTTTATGTGACTATTAAATTATTATGTTTGATGTATTACAGTTAGAAATGGAAGAACAGAGATTAGATGGTCAGACTGATTATTGGATGGTTCAATATCAACGTTTAATGGATTCGAAACCACAACAACTTATAGATCAGGTATATATACTCTCCCAAAAAAGAAACGCAACATTACATTTCGTTGTCAGTATGTCCTCGCTCTACTATCGCCTTGTTGCAACAAGAACGGCGACACGTCGCTGAACCAAGCTGCTCTCCGGTGTTGCTGTGACCATACCCTCAGTGCCTGAACCCATTAAAGTTGGATTTCATGGTGTCGGCATATTTCAAAACAGAAGCTCTAATGGGGACGTCTGCCTCGTTATTCGGTTTCACGTAGGCGTTTGCTTACTGTCTGGTACGAGATTCTACGCCGTCCCGGAATTACTGCTGCAGTAGAGGTCACTGTTGAAAACCGTTTACGCCAATGAAGTAACCGGAAGTGACGATCCAGGACAAGTGTGACTTCACTTGTTTGGCCTGAGCTATCAAAGTGTGGTGTATATTAACAGGATCTCAAGAAACTTGTATCTACCCAAAACGAAATAGAAACATGGTAAATACAATTCATGTAATTCTTATTTGGTCCATAGTACTCAGTGTAATATTCTTTGAATGGCATTTAGTAATTGGAACATAATCAAAAACACACTTTTATGGAATAACAATTACTATGGTTTATTTCACTGCGACGTTTCAACTAGATTTCACAAGTCGTTATCAAGCATATACACAAATAGATACAATATGAGAAAAATATGACTATATATACTCTCCCAAAAAAGAAACGCAAAGTTACATTTCGTCGTCGGTATATCCTCGCTCTACCATCGCCTTGTTGCAACAAGAACCGCGACACATCGCTGAACCAAACTGCTCTCCAGTGTTGCTTTGTCCATATGGACTCCATACCGTCAGTGCCTGATCCATTAAAGTTGGATTTCAAGGTGTTGGCGTATTTCAAAACAGAAGGTCTAACGGGGACGTCTGCCTCGTTATTCGGTTTCACGTAGGCATTTACCTACTGTCTGGTACGAGATTCTACGCCGTTCGGGAATTGCTGCTGCAGTAGAGGTCGATGTTGAAAACCATTTACGCCAATGACGTAACCGGAAGTGATGATCCAGGACAGGTGGGGTCACTCTTGTTTGGCCTGAGCTAGGGCGGTAACGTGTTGAACTTTGTTGTCGGTACCTATCCCAAAGGCGAGAAATGGAACTAAGGTAAACATTCAGCAGCCTGGCTACATCTGTCTTGGAGTCACCTGCTTGTAATCCACCAATAGCATTGTTGCGTTGGTCTTCGTTCGGATGTGGCATCACTTGGGTCTTTGAGTGTTTACATGTGCAACTGATTTGGAAACCGAGAACCCCAGGATTTTAAATACCTTAGATTTAGGTTCCACGCGAAAATCTCGCAAAGTTGTTAAATTCCTGTTTCTTGGTGCAATCAAGCGATAAAAAATTTCGACAAAAAGAATGACCAGTCACAATTAGTGACCCTAGCTTTAAAATCAATAATGAATTTCTTTTATCCTTACATAATGTCATTAAAACAAGTAAGATTTGCCAAAACAAAGACCTCGTTCATATAAAAAAATGATGAAAAATGGGTTGTGCGTTTCTTTTTTTGAAGAGTATATATATATATAATTCACATATACTGCAAATATTGTGATACAGGATCTGTGCCAAGATTTCAGTTTATAATCTACATATTTACATCATAAATTTCTTGATAACTTAAAGATAACTTAATAAGAAAATAATTTGTCATTGACAAACTTCCTAAACTATTGTTAATAGTTAGACTATGTGTTTGTGTAAATATTAAAAGCTAAAGAACTGATAAAATGATCTGATTGTAATTTCATTTATTGTCGAAAACTCTTCCATTGGCCATCCTTGGTTCTCCGTTAATGCTAAAGACTGATTTATCATTTGATCTTATTTGAAATTTATACACATTTTACATTGGTAAGAAGAAAATTCCTACTTCTGATAACTGCTTTCAGGTTTATTGCCCTTGATCATTTTGAAGAATCTTGTGAAATTTAAACGCATTATTAGGTTAAAGAGAAAATGAAGCCTGTTGACTTTGTTTGCTTTGTTTACATTTTTAAGATGGAATAGTGGCTGTAATTCAACTATTTGTTGATATTGAATTAAATCACTTGTAGGCTGCTGGTAAAGAATGAGATTTGTAAAGAAAAACATTTACAATCATTTTATAAAATCATTAGGGCTTGCCATAGTCTGTCAACCTATCATTGTGCTTTATTATAGGAACGAAATCTGGAAATAGCAGTGGTTAAAATTCTACAGAAATCTGCAGCAGAAGATTATATACCAGTCTTTGCTCGACATCGTATGACCATTGAAACAATGTTACAATTATCAGAAGATGATATGAAACAGGTAAAATATATTAGTGTGGAGCTTGACTTGATACTTGTGATTCCATAGAGATACATGTCTGTGCATGGTATATATGCACAAGAAATGTGCACTTTCATAACATTAATTATGCACACTCTTTGTGTAAAGTCAACGATTCAGCAATACTCATTTAATAAATATAAGAGCGTGAGGCTATGCTAACCAAACTATGCATAAAAGGAATATAATTGTAAGAAGATAAAACAAAAACAATGCAAGGGAATTATCAGCATTAAAGAACTGACTAGGTTTGACTAGATCTCTTTTATTTTTTTCTAGATTGGTGTATTAAAATAAGTGCAAACATATCTTTTGATCTATGAGTTAGGTGAAAGAAGATCTATTAATTTATTTTTTAAGATGGGTGTATTTGAATATAAGCAGTAATAATTATGTAAAAAAAGATGTATTATTTTATTTTTTAGATGGTTATATATGAGACAGGTGTAAAATGATTTATTTGTTTTAACCCTTAGAACCCGAAATGCCGCAAAACCGGCTTGACGTTGTATCGCATATACCCGAAATGTCGGTTTTGCGGCTTGGGGCGTGTCAAGCTCCAATTACGTTGACGTCATATTAATATGACGTCCTGTAAATCCAGGGAGGGACGTGCAACACCCCATGTATAGTCAGTGTTGAAAGGGTTAAATGTGTTGACTATAATTAAATATAATAAAGATGTATTATTTTATTGTTTAGATGGGTATATATGAGCTAGGTGTAAGAAGATCTATATTAAATAATATTGAGGATTATAAAAGACACAACAAAACAACAGATAAAGAGCAACAGGTATGCCTACTATTTGAATCATATGTAAAAAATCCCACTCTACTACAATTTAAATTTAAATAAATTGTGTTAACCGAATACAAATAAAATTTCACGGAATCTTGAATCTTGCCAAAAATCCTTTTGTTATAGCTGATTTATTTTCCATGATTTAATTGCATCTTGAGACAATACTGATGTCCACACAATGAACCACTTTTCATATATTTCATTTTTTTTATATTCTCTGTAGTTTGCCAGCTGTTCTGATCATTCACCTTCTGCACCTCCAGCAACAACCGATGTTGTTAGTCCTGATGAAGGGTTGTCAGCCTTACGTAGACAGAAATCAGTCACTGCTAGAGGGCTACATTCAGAATGTGCCATATGTTTAGATCAAGAGGTAATTAGTTTTTATTGATGATTCTTAAATTCATATGGATTAAGAAGATTTTACAAATGTTAACAAATTTTTCTGTTCATCATATCTTTATGAATATTGTATTACTAAATCTGTACACTATTGTAATCTCTGTTAAAACATGAAAAGAAAAAGTTTCTGTTTTCTATTTCAGTCTCAAGTCTTATTCCTGAATTGTGGTCATGTTTGTTGTTGCTCAAAGTGTTCTGAGCCATTAACAGAGTGTCCATTGTGTCGAGCAGCTATTGTGCAAAGAATACGACTTAATCTTGTCTAAACATAACTTAAACAAATCAACAATTATTCTCCATGTACTTTAAACGCAGTTTAAATATTCCAAATCAAACTAATAACAAAAAGGAAAAATAGAAAATTGCAGATTTTTAGGCATTGATTCTACTTCCTCAGCTATATTCAACCATGGGGAAAAAACAGTAAAAAAAGTTAGCATATGTTTCGTATCATCTTGACTTTTTTAAAATGTGAATGTATATATGTAAATACTGATCAATATACTCATCTATTATTAGTATTATATGTAAACTTGTTATATTCTAATTACTGGTAATATATATAAGATTTTCTGTTTGTTAGATCAGGGAAGTAGTCCTAATAATTTATATAATAAGTGTTCCCAGCTAGATTCTGTATTTACAAGTAAGATATATCAGTATTTGTCTATGATGCATGTTCAGTTGGTATATAGTGTCAAATGACAAAACCCCTTGGAAAAAGATTGTTATTGATTCAACTGTATTTATTTTAAAACATCTTTATGCATTTAAATTTAATCAAGTCTCAAATTTCCGGGTATGAAATTTTATACAATGAAATGTTTGTGAGTATTGTCCACTGTCTGTCTGGCTGACATCCACAAATGCCTGTAGACGCTTAAACTATCATCTAAAAAATCCAATGGTTTTCAACGATTTCAGATGATTACTGTTGGTGTTATTGCCCTTAATCAATTTGGCAAATCTTGCGGACACCAGAGGTGTTAAGGTGATCATGCGGTTGATTTGAAATTTATACTCAAGAAGTCTATAGATTTATTGAAATTATTATCTGATTACTGGTACATGGTTTGTATAATAAATGTTGCTGTTACCACTAGGAAGAAGTGGAAGCAGATCAAATTTTAATTATTTTTGATAATTTCTTCATGGATTATTACTCTTGATCAATTTTTATATGCCCCACATTGAATATGTGGTCATACTTTGCCGTTTACCCTGTCTGTATGTAGTATGTACCTACATCCATCCATACGCCCATTCATTGTCCACATTGCTTGTAAACACTCTACAGACTACATTTATCATCTGATTGAAATTGATATATGTTGTTTACATTAGTGTGATGAAGAAGCCTATTGATTTCCGATAAATACTGCCAGAGTTTTGGCCCCTGATCACTTTGAAAAATCTTGTGAACACTGTAGAGGCTAAAGTTATTATCCAATTATCTTTAAATTTATACAGTGTTTAAGGTCATGAGATGAAGAAGCCTATCGATTTTCAGCGATTTCTGATTATTACTGCTAGAGTTATGGCCCTTGATCACTTTGAAAAATCTTTTGGACGCTCTAGAGGCCAAAGTTAATATCTGATTGACTTTAAATTTATACACAGTGTTTAATGTCATGAGATGAAAATGGCCCTTGATCTCTTCATAAAATTTTGTGGAAGCACTAGAGGCCAAAGTGTATATCTATGTCTTGATTACTATATATGGTATTATAATTAAGAAATTACTATAACCATTGTTATTTAGTAGTTATTATTTCTTATTTTTAATTGTTATTTCCTATATATAAGATATTACAGTACTATAAACAATAATTGTTATTTCTTATATTTTAGAGTCTCGTGCTTAATTGTGATTATATATCATGTTCCTTATTGTAAATACATATTTATGATTTGTTTTTTAATGTCTATTGTTATATATATATATATATATATATATATATAAAACTTTTATAATAAGGTATCCACACTTATTAGATATAACAGTCCCTATATTTGTTATATTATAATCTCTACTGTTGTTACTTCTGTATTCATTGGTGGTCTCTGTCCATTTCAAATTGAATATCAAAATTATTGAAGTCTAATGTTCTCCAATGACTAATAATATTTCATTTAATTACAAAACAAAAGTAGATGACCACAACACAATTTGTATTGTTCAGATTGGTAGTCATGGTCACTGCAGTTATAGATGGGATTCATTTAGTTCTGCATTTAACTAATAATCAATCAATGTGGAAATATTGGGTGATTATTAAATTGAATGACAGTTTAGAATTTAAAGGACTAAGTGCGCTAATTTGTCTGACATCAATACCTCAAAGTCAGCTACAAAACAATTATATGTGACAACGCAATTAAAAACAAAAAGAGGCATTGTCACTTTGACTCAAAAACATGCTTATCAAATTTTTGAAAATACGATTACCAACATCCGCGGGTCTGTTCGCCATGTACGTGTTTCGCTAGTTACATGGAAATGGTCCCATTACATTTGCATTAGAAAATGTGTACATGGAACACCACAATAAATTCTGTCTGATTTAAAAGTTATCTTGGCAATAGTTTTGCAGATTTGGCCCAAATTTTGCCCTGATTACCAAAGTGACAGTGCTTCTTTAAACTTAGTCTTCCCGCCAGCTGTTTATTAAATTCTTGCCCACATTGTTACAAGTATTATAATATATATTTGTAGATTGTAACTTGTAAGGCTTGATTATTTTTTGAATTTGGTTTAAACAGAAGCCAATATTTGATAGTATGAAAAAAAACAGGTTCAGTTGCCACTTAATCGTATGGTTATTGAAGGACTTTAAATGTGTTCACATGGTCTCAGAAAACACTAATAAATGGTCTACTGACAATAAGACTTAGCTCTGTGAAAATGTATGACACAAGTTTAAAATGGTAATTTTGGACTACAATCAATGATTCTAAGAACCTGTTACACAGAGTATTATTTACTAAATTATATATGAAAATTCATCATTAATATTTATGTAATCCACATTGTAGGTAAAACACATCTTATTGTAGTTAATGAAATACAGTGAAATGTATATTTAAATATACAATACATGTACATATATTACCACTATACTAGCAGGTACATGTAATTAAGCTTGAGGGATTTATTAACAACAGACTAAAAATCACAATCTCCATGCTTCTTTTTAGCAGTTTAGAATAATTAACACATAATTAGTAATTATTGTTTCAAAGTCTGTAATATTCTAATATACAGTAGGTAAGAAACTGGCTTGCTAGCCTGGAGGTCGGGTGTTCGATCCCTGCATTGGCTGAGAAAGTTCACCCTGATTTTCTGGCGTGGTTTCCCCTGACGAGGACACCTGTCTAGTGGTTCGGATGGGACAAAAACCCAAGGCCCCGTATACACATTGACGCACACATAAAAGATCCCTTGGCAGTTGGAATTTGATATAAGAGTAGGCCGTAGTGTCGTTGCCAGGGCCAAATTCCCCTCATAGGCACACACCATACAATGTGCTGTCTTCATTAGCCCAGTTGGAGCAGGACAGTAGGAAGTTAAACCCCATTTTATTTATTCTAATATAACAGTATGATAATTCTAATGGAATCTCACAGCACACAAAAACAGGTTACATGTATTTGCAGACGATGAAGGTTGATTTATTGGGAGATCTGAAAAATATATCCACTCCAATCCCAATTCAAAATAATCACCGAGATATGGATTAAAGATGCATTATGTAAGATTTAGATTAAGATCTGACCGTTCTTGCTCAAATATTTTGAAAATTTCAGTCAAATTTCTTTATTCTGACTTGTTGCTAAAATATTTTGAAAATTTCAGTCAAATTTCTTTATTCTGAGCAAAGTTGTTAATGTTTGAAGTTTTAACAGGTAAATAATCCTGTAAAAAATGTCCAAATAATTAATATAATATTTGAAGCCAAAATAAGACCTCCTATAGGCGGATTTAAATCTAACATAATGGATCTTTAATGAACTATTTGTAAAGGTTTAAAAGAAACAGCCTCAATATGATTTCAAGTGCCTGTGATATTAAATTTCAAGGGTTATTGCTGATTTCTAAATCTAGGACGTTTCTTTTTTACTGTGTTTAATGTAAATATTCATGTATTGTTAATTTATATATAAACTTGCCATCAATGTTAGTCATACGTTAAATAACTTTAATTTCTGTGATTTTCTAAAAATAAACTCTTGTTAAATAAATATTGATTGGAAATATATTATATGTTATGAGGTATTTCAGGCTAGACACAGTTTAATAATACATCTTATCAGGCATTGGTGTACAAATAGGTTAAAACAAGATTGAAATAACTTGTTAAATTTATTGTGGGTTTATTATGCAATTTGATCCTAAAACTTGATCTTTACTGGTCATGTGAGTTGTAACGCCCCCTCAGGGAAAAAAAAACCCAGGTCATATGGGGACCAACATAGAGTATGTCTATATTTCAGGGGTCTTAAGCAATGGAAGAGCTGAGAGCTTAATCAGGCAACCCTACCATTCGAGACATACAAAGCTGGAAATCTTGAATTAATGACAGATCTTTTGAACTAAAGTGAACACATGTTTACCCAAAAGTTCATAATAAATGTGAATTTAGTATAAAAGATGAGAATTGAGATCTACCTGATTTTAATCACATTGTCTTATCTTCTTGATATTCTACTTTATGTAATTTCACAATCTCTCAAATAATATTACATAATTTTCAATCTTCTAAAAGTAAGTAACAGTGCACAATATACTGTTTTAGATTCAAATAATATCAGTTACATATTATAACAACAAACTTAACAATATTTCATCAAACACTAACATCACATTGATGATTTCCATTCTCTGAGTATTTTAGATGCTTTTTCTAGTGTTTCATCTTTCTGTAAAATATAACATATACAGTATGTTACGTTTACGATGTCATAATGAAATACACGTACAATGGACATATCGTCGGTGAGCTATCAAAATTGCGTATATCGTCAAAATTTCGTATATCCTTTTTTCCCAGTTTCTAAATCCCCGTCGTCTGGCGAGAATTTCTATCTGGGTCTCATAACTCTAAACCTATCAGAAATACTCATTTGGAACACGTGAAAAAAATTCGTATTTTGATTGGTGATTATTTGTTATCGCAAAATTTCGTACCTCCGGAGAAAATTGGAAGTCACAGTGTGTGGTTTTGCCGAGCTAAACAATTGGACTTGTAGGTGAGTAATTTCTTATTTTTATAACTTAATTAATGTTTACGATACTTATCAGACACGAAACTCGCTATATAAGAAACTATCAATCGGCCTGCAGAGTCCTAAATTAGGTTGATAGAGATAAGCTTCTTATGTATGCATCTGTGGGTGTTATTCATGAATAAAGTTGGTAAATATATTTTCTACATATTCATTACAACATTGTATTAGCTTAGTTAAAAAAAATATAATGAATACGGACTGCTAATAACGGTATTAATTTGAAATTCGGGATATACGAGAAAATAACATAGGAATATTTCTGACGTCTAAGCCTATTGAAAATTAAGTTAGACTGCCATACGAATATTTGATATGTAATATTTGATAATGCCTTGAACTGTTTATCATAAGACTTAAAAAGATATTCTCAAAATATTTTGCAGAAAATCAACAAAACGGGTGATTTTTCAAGAGGAAAGTTGCTGCTAAAAATAGCTCTAAACTCTAAAAGTAACAGACCTTCAAAACCAGGTGAAGTGGAATCAACTTCGGCGTTTCAAAAAATTGGAATAAGAGAGGATCTCAAGGAAACGTCATCTGCATCTCGAACAATACTGTCTATACCTACGTGGACGCAAAAACCAACACCCGGCTCACCCGCATCAACACCGTACGTGCCTGCATCTACTTCCAAGTTAACGCTATCAGCTATCTTCTTACCTGTAACCACGTCTTACTCGCCTGCAACAGTGTCCTATTCACCCGTATCGACGACTAACTTTCCAGTAACAACGTACTATTCTTCCACACCAACGCCATGGTCTCATTTACCCGCATCAAAATCAACACTTTACATACCCCCTGAAATACCTACTTACCTGCATCAGAGTTCTTCTCACCTGCATCAACAACCGACTTATCCGTAACGACGTCCTACTCACACGCATCAACATCTTGGCCCTACTTACCTGCATCAAAATCAATTTCGTTCATAAATTCACCAAAACCTACCCACTTCTAACAACGTGTAACCCACCCGTTAAGCCACGTCATTAAAAACCTTACCAGTAATAACGTCATCCCACATACCTGCATCACCGTCGTGGTCGTTCTTACCTACCCCGACCATCTGCTTACCTTCTTCCAAATCCTACTTAGCTAGGCGTACATCGTCCACTTATTTACCCGAATCAGTCACATTTACCTACATTAAACACATATTTACATGAAGCAACGTCTTACCTACCTGCATCAAACTGTTATCTTCTTGCGGGACAAACATCAACGTGAGTTACGGATCAAAGATGTAACAGTATATCGAGGCTCCCTAGATCAAGTGATACGGAAGCCTTGTTTCATATACCAAGCTCCGATCAAGACGCATCAACTTTACCTGAATCTATTCTAGATATTAGTCAACCAATTCCCTGTGACAATCCATTCATACCAACTTCAGCAATTAGAATACAAGGGCAGCCAATACCACAAACTACCCCGTTAAAACCTAAAGTCAATTTGCGATGCTTCGAGTTGGGTAATTTCACTGCCTCTGAGAGAGTGAGATCGCTAATGATGATAGAGATCCAGAATGGAAACCAAGAAAGAAGACTTCTATGCTTGAACTTGACTCTGATGATGGGGTACAGCCCATTCCGGATGATAATATTTTGATAACTATCATTAGCGATTCACCGAATACAGATATTAAAATGCACTCTAAGAGTCGTGCTAAGCATGGAAGGTCAAACCTATCAAACTGGGATAAAAATGTCGACGGTCAAAACCATCAAACTGGGATAAAAATATAAATAGGTCTGAAACAAGATGAAGGTGGCAAATATGCTCTTTCAACTGAAAGGATTGGTCGAAATGTGTAAAGTCTTGTCGAATGAGTAAGAAATGTTATGTTTTCACCTGAAAATATAGAGTCATTTGGACGTGAACACCCAAACTGCTTATCCGGAAATGTAACCCTTTTAAGATTTCGGGTCAATTTTTTCATTAGGTGACCTAATAATCAAATCCCGTTCCTTAAGGGATCTATACAATGAATGGCTCATGTGTTGTATTGGATAACGAAAGGTTAATTTCACCTACACGTTATCTGGTGCTCCATTGCTTATACGACGCCCCACTTAAGATCAAGTCAAAAACGTACACCCATTTACAAGAACTTAAAAAGGTATTACCCTCTAATTACCCTCCTTTTTATGACAATTTACTTCATAAGGCGGAATAAGTTGAATGCACGAATTATGTTGCTTAATTGAAGTACTCGTTTCATTAATTTATATGAATGGGGGTTTTCATGTTTTGTAAGGTTTAGCTAATCATAGGCCTACATTATGAAGTTTGTTGTTATATTGACAATATTGCAATTAGCTTGAAATACCCACGTCCAGTAGACGTGTTCGTGTTTTGTTTTAGTCCAAATAAATTAAAAATGAACATTTTTGTTTGGTATCTTTATTTTAACATTAGCTTCAAAAATTCGTATATCTCCTAAAAAGACCACATTTTCCTATTACTGCCATGTCAAATTTTCGTATGTGCCATTACGTAAAATTATATCACGATTTTCCGTTGTGATTATTATCAGTAAGTAACGTGTAAATTAACGTTTCGCCGTTCCAAATTTCAAGATGATACGACAATATCTCACAAAGTTATTCAGTTTTTTGTTCCTCCTGTAAAATTTGTATGACTTCGTATACACGAGTATACGCAATTTTGATAGCTCACCGACGATATAGGCTATTAGGTCCTTGGCAATACCCAATCTGACCATGTTTTAAAGCTTTTGGTAAGTATGAATATGAAGGATTACAGTCACTGAAATATTAATTGCATTGTATTTATTTTGATATGTAAATTGAATATATCAATACAGTTATTGATAATACAAATAAACATAGCGGTTGCCAGGCGAGATATGCCTACATTTTGTAACAGATAAATAGATAACGAGCTGTGATTTTTCATACAGTCACTTGCATCAGGGACCATAGTCCACAATGTTTCGATCCGATACATGTGAGTATCAAAAGAAACTAAGATCTATTGCAGAAAAACCTATATTTCAAGTTTGGCTGAAATCGGACAAGAATTGTGACCTGTAGCACGCCGACAAACTGGACGGACGGAGGTACACAAAAGATTATGCGTGACTGCTTTGTCCTTGCAGTACAGAAAGTACTCAAAGATGTATGTACACAAAAGATTATGTGTGACTGCTTTGTCCTTGCAGTACAGAAAGTACTCAAAGAGGTATGTAAATGCCCCCCCCCCCCCAAAAAAAAATTGGTTAATTTTACTATAACTATGATTTTATACTTTGATGGTTGTCATGACTGTACAAATCTGTGTTCTTACCTTTATAAAACATAATCTAACATAGTTCTCTCCGACAGACTGGTGTTCTTTACAATAAAATGCTGATGGTGGAATAGCTGTTAGTTTCTGTAAAAGATTATGGCTATTTGAATCAAGGTGTCTCTGTTATCAACTTAAATAATTATAAGAATTTTTCATTTTTTAGTCTGGAACGTCCTAACTTGATAGAACTGCAATCGAGTGATGCAGAATTCATTTTTGTCATTGTTCACCCACCAAGGCGTTGTGTGTAGAATCGTCACTTTCAGATATTTTCTCATGTACTAAGTGAAACATGCATTGTAGCCAAAATCCTGTTTTTCACTCAACTGTGACTATTTTTGGTGTAGTTTTTAAAACTCCCCATTCACTTTTTGAGCACAGCAGAGGGCAAAGTTCTCCATACATATTTAAAAAATTTGGTTTTCATTAACCCTTGTGCGGTACACGTCGCATGAAAAACGTTGTCGGTAACAAGGGAAATCTCAAGACCCCAGACATAAAAAGGTTTTTGGATGAATAATTTCATTCAAATACGATCAAACTACAGCTTCATATCAAGACTGAACAATAATCCATCAGGCTAGATCAAAATATTTCAGGTATTATCAGTAACGATAGGAATTATAAGATTTTTTTGAAACCATACAAATCTAAAAATATCGTAATTGTCATGTTCCATGCAGAATAGTCTTTTGATGGAGTTGGTAATGTACCTTGATTTGCTCTCAGATCTGGATTACTAGAATAACTAAAACAATATCATCAGTAAGAAAGATTCCTAATACAAAGCTAGCACTGATTGCAGAACAAATTAGACACCTGTAACTAGCAAAATGTTGAAAGGAAAGGGGAGGGGGGTCCACAAGACCCCTGGTGACCGACAACGTAATACTCGAAGTTTCTTGTCAAATGATGAATGTTGCCACTGCCTCACATCCATTCTATTTACAGCATTATACTCGAGATTAAGTAGCTGACAATGTATAAAATTCTCGCTAGACAATTATGAACCAATTTCTCACAAACGTTAAGGATATGGTTGTGGGGTCCAAAAATACTCCTTGTATACGCACAAGGGTTAAACTATAAGGAAAACCTCTGTGATAGAGGACACTTGGTTGAATTTCTTGTTAAATTTGCTTAGTAGGATTTTTTGACAATGATTTTGGTGACATGTGTATTAAGGGAAGTGACAAGCTCCTATATTTTTTCCGAAGGATATATTTACACTCAATTTCTAAAATTTATACAAATCAAACATACATACTTTATTTTTAGTCATCCACTTTACAAACTGGAAATCTCTAGGTTCATCTGCTGCCTCTTGAGATAGATCTATATCTAATATAACAAGACAATATTTCAATTTTATATACCCGGTATCTATAAGCAGAAGAACATTTGATTCAAATTGATTGAATATAGTGAAAATGAAAAATAAATTAAAATCCCCAATACATTGTATTTTGATTTACAGACTTGAAAACAACAACCTTGAAGATACACCCACATATTCCAAGTGACGGTCGGAGTAAATCTTGACTTGTAGAGGGTCCACATGCTTTTTGTACAAACAGGGGCAATAATCCAGAAAGATATGTTCCGAAATTGAACTGATCTAGATCTTTGGGATACAAACATAAGTTTTACATTATGACCTGTAGAGTGTCCACAAATGTGAACAGCATAATCCATCTACATAAAAATGTGTGTGTATAAAAAGCATGGAAAGCTTCGTACACTTACTTAATCCTGTTATATCAGCTAGTAAAAAATACCCTCCTTGTGGTATTACAGGCCACATTCCCATCTCGGTCATTAAATTAATTAATTTATCTCGTTTTGGTTCTAACTCTTTTGGTAACTGTGAGAAATAGCATTCTGGTGTTCCCATTCTCTTCAACTCATGTTCAAATCCTACTGCTGTAGCTTCCTACAAAATTTACACACATTTTTCAACTTTGTTTTAGTAGATGTACAGAATGTAGGAATTTTCTGTTTTGTCCCAAGAAACTTTGGAACACTATCACATTATCATCACGCAATCAAGACTTTCGATTTCAGTGACAAATCTTTTGTTTTCAATCTGTGCCACTAATACATTGCCAAAAACAAAATAATTTGTGATAAATATTCAGTTGTAAATGTCCTCACCATGCAACATTAAGTTTACTAAATGTCACTGTGTTTGATAACGATAGGAGGATACTGTTGATACATTGTTGTTGCATAATAAACAAGTCATTGTGTCCCATAAAAACTGCCTTCTGTTGAAGGTTTCTTAGTTACTACATGCCACTTAAAGATTACTAATTGATAATATTATACATGCACCGACAGCAGAAATGATTTTACCTGTAGTATTGTTGGACATGTATAATTACAGTTCTGATGCATAGTTTTAGCACCTACTAATATATCACTTGGTCCAATAGTCCATCCTAACTTCCAACCAGTAGCACTAAATGTTTTACCAGCACTGCCTATTGTTAATGTTCTCTCCCACATACCAGGTAAAGTAGCTAGAAATAATATACACAAATAAACTCATCAGTAGTCAAGTCATTCTAATTAACCAATAAGTTGATGTTTTACTGTATTTTGATACATGATTTAGTTACTTATTCCACTTTCAAAGTCCGGTTATTAAGATAATCTGATTTAATTAAATAAGGCTGATGTTGCCTGCCTCAATCCTAAAATACATAGAGTACAACCATTAATTACTTGCACATTTATCTTTTTATAAAGCATCGAGCAGTCAAATTTTTTACCCCCCTCTTTAAACTGAGAACAAAATGATTATTATCAAACTTTGTCAAGGCAATTGATGTTACGAACTAAACATCAAATTTCATCACTCTCACAGAATTAAACTCAAGAGTTATTGTGTTCCAAAGCATCCATAAATCAAATTGTTAATCTCTACAGAAAATACTCACCAGCAAACTCAGTCAATGTAATATTACTAATAAACGTCAACACCAAGTTTGAAAATTATAGCTCAATTAGACTAATTATTTCCAGATACATGAGAAATATATCTTACCTATTTTAATGTGTTTATTATCGTCAAAAACCAACCATTCATAAACTTCATCAGATATACATATAACATCGTATTTAATACATAATTTTGCTATAACATCTAATTCTTCTCTTGAAAATACCTATAATATACATAATATAGGTCAAACCGTACTACCATTTCTGGAGCACTTGAGACCATTTTTTAAAATATATCACAAATTAAAGTTGTCTCATAATATGCAGTAGCAAGATTTAAGATTTGGTGGTTAAAACTGATTTAATTTGGACATTTTCAACTTAAAGGGTAACAGTGCATCTTGAAACACTGTTCCAAGTTTCAACACTAGCAATAAGAAGAGAAAGACAGTGTTTCTAAATTAAAGATATATCTTTTAATTAAAATACCGTATACAATAGGTTCTTCCTTATACTGCAATGAATAATTTCACCCAGTTTTAAGAAATTATTTTGAGAACTTTGTCCTCTATTCTGTTCACTCGTTTCATAAATATGAATGTGCACATGGAGACTACAACAGGATTTAGTTTTGAAATTTAATTTTGATATTCAAATGACCAAATCAACGATGGTGGACAGTTTACAGATGAAGATAGAGACAATATATGTCCCCATAAAGTGGATAAAAATTGATACCTTGGAATTCTTCGTTCGCATGGAAGTGTTGAAATTATGCGCCTGTCCCTAAAATCCCTTGTTGCCGAGGTGCTATCCCTGACATGTTGAAACCTGGCTTGTACAGCAAAGTTTGAACTAAACAACGCTAGTCAAGAGTCTAGTGTACCTCCCTCCCACCCTTTTCTAATTAGAAGTAATGACAACCATTAAGAACACTATGTATATAGAAATCCTTCTTATTGCTTACCTTGCCTAGGGGATTATTTGGTGTATTAATAATAATTGCTTTTGTCTTTTCATTAAATTTACTTTCAAGCTCTTTTTCATCCAATTTCCAATCAGCACTAGATGTAGCCATAGATACACCAGTTTTAGTCTGAAATTATGGTATGGTATAATAATTGTTACTGATTTAAGCCTGATATAAATGTGTTTATGATTATTACCTATTATTAAGTGAACTTGTACAAAAATGGCTACTCATCACAGGGTGAATGACACCTTAAATATGCAACTGGAATAACCTCCAACCCATCATCTACCAGGTATTTAACATTTGCAAATGAATTAGATTTGGTTATAACTAATGATTTAACGGTATGAACAAAGTATATGGAAGACACATAATACTAATAATAGCAGTCCCTCTCACGCCATTTTCCTAGATATATCAATGGCAATAATTACTTACTGGACGTAATGGAACAAATACTGGAACACCACCTGCTACTTTCACCATTGGGTCATAACAGTCAAAAAATGGTTCTATTATAATCACCTGTAAATATATAACATTTCCACACACAAATATATGGAATGAAGGCCATTCTTGTTATAACAGTTCAAAAATAGATAATGAAAAATAAATATATTGAAAATTTCAGTTAAATTACTTTATTCGTCCCAATGCATCGACCAATGAAATAGCTTAGCTCTGCTGAGCTCTAGTGGGGAAATGTTTATCATTGAACACAGTCAAGACATTCAACCAATGAACATCTACATCAGGTTTAAACATTCTACATCAATTAAAAGCATAGTTGTTTAGTTCAAAAGTCTCGATCAATCAAATTATTTATCACTACTGCCCATGCAGAATATGCTCGTCATTGAACTTAGTCAAGGTATTGATGTAATGAAACTATACATCAAGTTTCTTCACTCTCAAAATCTGATTAAAACACTGATCCTATTTCGTTCTGTTTTTTTAGTTCAAAATTCGGGGATCATGGTGCCTAAGACACTGGTTCGGTGCCGTAGAGGCCGGGTGTTCGATCCCTGCATTGGCCGAGAAAGTTCATCCCGATTTTCAGACATAGTTTTTCCTTGTCAGTGATGCAGGACGAAGTGCCTGACAAGGACAGCTGTCTAGTTGTTCGTATGGGATGAAAATCTGAGGTCCTGTGAACACATTGGTATGCACGTATAAAATCCCTTGCCTGAGTCAAAATTCCCTCATAGCACACTGTATGGCATATGCCTGTTTTCATTAGCCCAGTTTAGGAGCAGAACAGTAGGACGTTAAACTCATTTCATTTTATTTCATTACTACAGATCTGTCTTTTACTCAGATTGATCACTCTCACTTTATTCCCAAAGAATCAACCAATCAAATTGCTTATCTCTGCATACCTTAAGCAGAAAATGCTAATCTTCGAACTCTTTTGCTTTCTTCAAAAGACGAGAGACAAAAACAGTAAAAAAATTAAAACTTTAAACTAAAACTTTAGAAACATTACCTCATCTCCATCATTAATCATTCCTTGTAACGAACAAAACAAGGAACCATAAGCACCAACTGATATCAATATTTCTGACATAGGGTCTATCTTTCTTTCCATGATTGGGGAATATACATCAGCTATTGCATTCACTAATCGAGCATGTCCCTATAATTAATCAACAAATATACATTGATTTAATTAATTAATTTAATTTTCCATTATCTTGGGCTAATCAAAAATGTTGCTACAATCAATCTACACACACATCAATTAATGAAATATTCCATTATCTTATACTAATCGAGGATGTATGACTATTCAACACATACATCAAATTAATTAATTAAATATTCCTTTTTCATTCACTAATAGAGGATGTCTATATTATTTATCAACATGTACACCAAATCAATCTTATTATTCAATTATCTTTTGTTATCAAGAATATGTTAAAATAATCAAAATTCCACTATCTTTAATTTCTCAAATGCATTTAAAGTATATCCAGTAAGATATCTAACAACTATGAAAAACAAACAATTACACAATAACGCTGTAATAACCAAAATGATTTTTTTTCTAGAATGAGACTACTTTAATTAACATTGTGCTATATTAAAATACAGTTCTAATTCATAAGTTGATGGTGGCAACCTGTGTTTATCTATTCACAGCATGTTGTTTTTAAGTACATTTTAAAAATAATCTTGTTTCGGTGTCCTTGTTTTTAACAAGTTACGAAATCACCTTGTGACTATGCCAAACAGTTTTCAGTAGTTTTCATAATCGTGACTAAAGTAGCCATGATTCACCAGTGAATTTAGATAGTATCAAACTTACTAGTCTTTCACTAATCAGTTTGTTAAATATAAAATACTTACATAACCTCTAGTATATTGATTCATCAGATAATTACCACTAGCTGCAGCATCTTTTAGGGCATCTAATAAAAACTGAGGGGGCTGAAAGTCGGGAAAGCCCTGCAAATCAAAAATAACAAGAAATGAAGACTCGAAAAACATAATCTGACATAAAATTAATTCTACATATTGGAGCAGTGTATCATTTAATGTTAAAACACCAGTTCAATCAAAACAGCAAGCAACATAAAACAAGCCCTGACATGGAATCCCCAAGGCAAGGGAAGCTGAGGCCATCGGCATCAGAGTGACAGAAACTAATTGAAGAAAACCCAGGATGGAGTAATTATATATTTTGGACACCTAATTGTATAACAGCATTCCGTATTTATATTTCATAATGGGCAAAATATTAGAGGCAAGTTAAAAATTACCTGTCCCAAGTTTAAAGCATTATGTTCAAGAGCCAATTTAGAAAACTCCACCCTGAAACAGAAACAATTAAAATCATTATTATATGTGAAGGTAAGTGCATGGCCATCATAATACATAATACAATAATACCAAGTTCAAATCAAACGATTGCTGATCATCTGTGTCATCTGCAACAATTGAGGGGGTTTCATAATGGATGTTTTATAACACACACTCAAATTATCTGAATATACCAGTAAGAATATGTGGCTGCTTGACCTAGAAGGGCAGGGGCGTAGCCGTGAAATATATATTGGGGGGTCTGCAACGAGGTGGGGGGTACCCCCATAAATTTTGTTTAAAGCTCCAATAGCATTTTTTTAAGTTATATTTTTAAAATGTATTAAAATAAAGCCCAAAAATAGATTGAACCTATAAACAGTCCTACCTTGTTAAAGAATAATCCTATTAATCCTATAATTTAGTACTGCCAGTTGAGAAATTGGCAAAAATATCATTTTCAACTTCAAATTCAAACGTTTGAAGATGGCCGTCCATGAAGAGGAATGGGAAAACAAGGGAGGTAATTGAGTAACTATTTCCTCAATCACCCTGTGTCACCCTTTATAATGCCCAAAAAATTTTGCCCAGGACCGTATAATAGTGAGTTGACAACCTTTTGAGCAAAAGACATAGAAATAATTATGTTTTGACTTTCTTAGAAAATATGAAATTGGAACTTTAAAGTCTCAGTCATCTGTTAACATTGTTTGGCATATTTTACGGGGTTAAACTAAAACATCACACCAATACAACGTTTATCATGTTTACAGACAGCGAGAGGCGAAGAAGCGTGGCTTACTTACCCCCACCTAAGAAAATTTTGGAATATTTGACGGCTGCAAACACTTTTTCCTTCTATTTCAGCCCATGAACAAAGCAATGTCAAAGTGGCCTAATATAGCCTAATTAAGGTGGCTTGCTGACTCGAATTCCAATCACTCGTTTACACCCATGAAGACGGGAGTGTTGTGAGAAAATTTTGAAAATTGACCTGCCACATACGTGTTTTCCTGCTATTCCAGCCTGTAGTCTGTGAATACAACAACTTCAATTTGGTCCAATATAGCCTACCTGGCTGCCCAGAATTCCAAACAACCAATCAATCGTCGCGGGCTATGTCAGACTCACCCTCTCGGAGAAAATTTTGAAAATTTAACCACCGCAAATGCGTTTTCTGCTATTCTAGCCTGTGTGAGCAAGTCCAAAAGTATCCAATGGTTCTGTAACCAAAATCCCACTCTGAATTCCAACCATCCAATCACACTGTTGCAGTTGCATTCACAAAGTAGAGTGGCCCCAGACAAAATGTTTTAATCAATAGTCAACTCAGTACAAATTCGTGGTATTCAATTAAAAGAAAAGTGAAATAAGTGTTTTATTAGGACTCGATGACAGTTAGGGAAGAAAAACTAGAAATGCCCGAAGCAGGTTTACGGGCTGCGGCCAGTTTTCTTCGAGCCCTCAAGAAAATTTGGGAATATTTGATGGCCGCAAACGCGTTTTACTGCTATTCCAGTCCTAAAATTAGTGTTTTATTAGATTTCGGGCACTTTACTTTGCCAAATTTTGGGGGGGTCCAAGTATATTCAGACCCCCCCCAGGAAAACAATTGGGGGGGTCCGACCCCCCGGGACTCCTCAGAGAGTGTGACGACCATGTTGAAGGGGCACATGTTTGGCTAATTACTTTAGTAACAATGTATGAGAGAGGTTATTATTATAGATAGGAACATCAGTCTTGAATTGGATTTGACTTGGTAACCCCCCCTCCCCCCCACCTCTGACATGTTCAAATAGAGTGGAATAGACAAAGGGCAATGATACCGCCTTCTACACTACTTTCACCCATTCCTATTCAGCATTTAAAGCATTATAATGATGCTACTTACCATAAGCTCTTTTGTGATTCTACTAAACGCCTAGATATACCATGTTTACTGGATGCCATTCTCTAAAATCAACAATAAACAAAATATTACTGTATATATCTCATAATAAACATTTCAACCTCATTCACATACAGATATTGGTAGCATTTTCTTTATACTTTCTGATTTCAGAAATTTGGGAGCTTTTTCTGTCTATTTTCAGATTTCAGAAATTTGGAATCTTCCAAGGCAGTACCGGTATAATTTTCCTTCCTATGAATTTTAATCTATTTCAATAGGTAATATTATTGATTTACTTGAGACAAAATTACATTAACATAATAATAAACCAAAATATCAGTTAACATATCCATGAAACATTATTCAAATCTGAATACTTATGAAAGTACTATATTTATAAGAGAGAGAGAAAGAAATGGGGTTTAACGTCCACTTGACACAAACCAGGTCACTTCGGGACTAATATATGGTTTAACTTTATTTCAATAATTCAATGCGCCTAGGGGTCTTTAGCAGTGGGAGGAAACAGGATTGCCCGGAGGAAACCAATGAGGTTGAGCAGGCACCCCTATCTCCATGCCACATACGCTCAAACCAGGGATCAAAACCACAGCCGCAAGCCAGAGATGACCAGCCAGCTAGAGGACGAAGCGCGGCACTCTAGATCACTAGGCCATCCCAACCACCCTATATTTATAAGACTTAAAGACAGATACTTATGTAAACTAATAACAAGAACATAAATTTATTTGGTGTGGACAGATTTTAAAGTATTGATAACACAAAATACGAAAATAACTTCCTACAGATATGTTAAGATTTAGTTTTAAAATAAAATTCAGACATTCGGCTGATATATCAGTGTATTATATTAAATAAGTAGTTAGTTAGTCTATAAATTGAATATTTATTAAAGAAAATCAATAATTGATTAGAATTAGTTATCAAGAAAAGAAAGATGTTATGGTTTTTATTACTATGCACATCTCTATGTATAAATAGCCTACCAATGTTCATGTATACACTCAATCTGTTCAAATTTCCTAGAATATGAGGTTAATAAAAGTTCTTGACCCAAATTTGATCAAATTTATGTTGTTGCATCATGTCTGATGATGTGTCATGTCAAATTTAATATTTTTGGATTTTGGCTACAATTACATGTCTGCAGGTAACCAACATTTTTGCTCATCTTTAAAATCAGCTAATTAAGTCACAATATATTTTGAAAAGGATTTTAGGGATTTTATGAAAGCTAATTACATTCATTATAAGCCTCTGAAAATCATTTGAGGGATTCTTAGTCCATTGAGAAAGTTTAATCTCTGGAAGGAACATCAACAGAAAAATTCCTTTCACTATCTACAAAACATCAAAACAGTCAAAATTGTCAAAACAACCTACATTGTGGTATGTCCAATTTCACCCAATTATTGGTCTGCTATGGTTTAACCTATATAAAGACGTCAGAACTATCTGTAAGTTTTGATGAACCTCTTTTTAATTTGATTCAATCCGTGCCCAGAGAATATCTATTGCTAATATTTTTTGTTTTTGATGCCTTAATTAAATGCTACATAATCAATGAGTATATTTTAGCATTCAGTTGTTGAAAATTTGATATTTTCATGGCTTAAAAAGGGTCTTCTTACTTACAATAATCTTTTCACAAGATAACCACAACCAAGCTACTTCCAGTTTTATATGAAATGGACACTATTCAACATAAAGTATATATTCACCAACAACATCTAGCCCAGTTAAAATATTGCAAACCATCTGTTACAACCATAGAGTATATTTTAAATATGATTTCTAACATCAATAAACTTGAAACAAACATAGTTTGCCAGTTAAAAGATATAATGACAATTACCTATTTCAGAATAATCATGGTAATAGTGGACTACATACTGGGAATGCAAACTCATATAATTAATTGATTATGAATTACATTGTATATTGTTCTATTTTCATATGACTATTAAAAACTTGAAAACCTGTAAGCTTTTCATAACAGTTATTAGAACTTCATTAATGCATTACTTTGAAATTTGATATTGAGTTCTATCTGTGTATTTGGCGCTTAAATATTGCTCTATTTTAGTATTTATTACAAAATGCTGATTAGAATTTACATGTCAGATAAACTTTATCATCTCTATGAATGTAAACTGAGATGACAAACAGTTTCTTACTGTACTGTGTATACGGTCCATGCTAATACTTTAAATACTTGTAAGGTTTTATTTAAAAAACCCCAATATATTTGTCATGTTGAGACTAACATAAATTGTATTTCTATGGGATTTTGCCTGGGAAGCAGCATTTTTCCTATTCTGCTTGAATTCTGCACACCAATTTTCAATGTATGTTGAAATCTTGGGTTTTGGTTTTTTTTTTAACCATCCAGCATGACTAATATGCTCTACTGAACCACTGACATTCTACTTCTAGTAGTGAGTCTCAGTCTATTATCCCAATCTGCTTAAAATATTTCAATCCTTATCTGTCCTATTCAATATATTTTGTACTTATTAATTAGCAAAACGCATAGGTGAAGTTATAATAATAAGAACATATAAGAGTAATTGAATAGGCTATTATCATTTAGAAAAATAAATTAAAAAAATTAGAACTACAATACCAAATGGAATCAATCCTGTTAATATTCAAAGTCCTTTGGTCATTTACCTCCAACTCCAAGATTAGAAACTATGTAGACCATACAGTCTTCAAGATGAGATAACATAATGTAGTATAATTTTCTATAAGTATGTAGTAACATGTACTTATGATAGATTGTACGATAAAAATAAATTTTAAATACAATGTTATTCTAATTAAGAGACAAGTTTATACTTATTTAAAGTAATTACTTACATTATTTTAGAGTTATTCAGCACTACATAAGGCAATGAATCAGCAATAATGTAACATTCATGTTTGAACCCATGTTATCAAATTGTTATAATAAAAAGAATTTGGTACAGTAAGATAAATTGTGCAATTATTATAGTAATTAATGAACCAAAAACCAGACTATAAGGACATATATTCAAAAGTTTGTCATCATCTGTTTCCATCATCAAATTCTCTTATGAAGAAAGTGCAATCTTTAAGAAATTCTAATCCTATTTTAATGAAACCTGGTGTGTGGCATATTCCTGAAGCAATGGCCCGAGAAATCCCTCTCTGACCATTGCTGGAATAGCGTCTGTTTCTTGAACTTATGCGGGAGTGTGTCTATTCTTTCCGTTCAATGAAAGCTATCACTTTAGTACAGCAACATGACAGTCCTTCGTTTAATCTGGGTCTTCCCTAAAACTTTGGACAGTGATTTAAGGTATTCAAAACGGTGAAAGTATGTTCGTTTCGAAACAGTATTGTTTACATTTCATTCGACTTGATAGCCTCGTTTGTCACGCAATTAGTTTTACTGCAGTATTCTGCTATGCACGGGTTAATTAGGCATAATAAAATCGTGAGTCATGACGTATACGTTATGTAAACATAATTGGTCCAGTATTGGCAGCTCGTGATTGGTTGGTAGACGGACTACTGATCAATCAAAATTTAACACAACAATATCCACTGTGTGTAGCAGTGTGTAGTTGGATTACCTCTAATCAGACGCAACACTGCGCGGAGTATGGGTGTGTGGCTATATATCAGCAAGTCAAGTTGGTGCAGAAAAATAATTTGTTAAACCCCATTTCATTTCTATCTACAAGATATTAGATACGTGAAAAATTAAACAAGATTTTGAGGGGTTGAATGGCTGAATTGTAATAATAGGGTGTGCATGCTGTATTATAAGTCTGTCATTGAGTCAACTGGTGTGGTTTCGATTCCATGGTTGTCTGTGACAAGGAATAAGGAATAAGGTTGGGTCACCTGTCCAACCTTGTAGGTTTTCTCTCACACCTTACTCCCAGGAGGCACTATCAAATCGGAATCAGGCCAGAAAAATCTCACAATTCTTCTTTCACCACATTAGTATTCTAGACTCAGGCGCGGATCCAGGATTTTTTGCAGGGGCGGGGGGGCTAGGTTGGATAACTAATTGCGCTCAACCGATTAACGGGGGGTTTGGTAAATTAGATTCAATTTGGTTCATTCTGACGTATTTCCGGAAGGTAAATTAAAAAATTACAGGTCTAAATCGCCAATAAAATCGCATAAAAAATTTTCAAGTCTGAGCAGGGGGGGGTCCACCTTCATATTTATATTCTTGAATGTGTTACCCCTAGATACATTACAATTAATATAAACACAACAATTTAGACATTGATTAAAATATTAAAAGAATAACAAGAAGAATATAGACATAGGAAATAGGCTTATAAATCTTAAGGTGTACATGGATTAAAATATTACAATTAACGCACACTATCTCATTCCTATTAGACTAGGTATTAAAAAGACATTATCACCAATCAAAAAATATCAACACTCATTGATAAAGTAAAAAATACTTGGTAGAGCCTCGTTTTTTTTTTTTTACTTTATCAACTTGTGTTGATATTATTTGATTGTCTATTCATCACCAATAACACATTTGACAGTAAATTAAATAATCTACTGCGATATCGCCTTAGGATATCACTTTACATGAATTGGATAATCAAAAAGAAACTACTTTCTTTAATCTAAAAAAAAGAGTAACTCCTTTTTTTTGTTTAAAAGAAACTGTTTTAATTCAATTGACCTTGTGGTAACCAATACTTAATTCAATCATAGAAAGGTAATTATTTAAGTTGTTAACAGACCGTGGTAACGGTCCAATGCCAGAATTCTTTACCTTAACTACTGCAGCCTCACTGGTGCCTTCATTAGGTATTGATAAGTAAACTTATATGTTAAACTAGGAACACACAAAACAAAAACCATTTAACTAACTAAAACCACAAACCTTCCCACTATGCAAAATAACCTTTATCTAAAGAAACAATAAACTATCTTTCATGCAATAGACTGATTAGTCAGCAAAAATAAAAGCAAAAGCTACTAGACACCAATCAAATGTTAATGGTTTAAACTTACTTTTTGACAATTCTGTGGGTTACATGAAACTATGACAGAAGCCGAAACAGGTAAGATTGTTGTTTGGAGGCTTGAAAGATTTTTGTTTGTTTGTAATAAAATTCTTCTCAACATTCTGTCAAACTACAATTTTATAATAAAATATAAATCTTTAGTTTTTTTTAATGCAAAATAACAAAGGAAAATACTGCAATAAGTATGTATTGAGAGAGAGAGAGAGAGAGAGAGAGAGAGATGTTTTCATCCACTTGACACAACCTAGATCATTTCAGGACTTGATATAGAGTCTTGCTGTTGGAGGAAACCGAATCACCTTGTGGAGAATCGAAACATGCTTATCTTTTAACTCCATCAAGGCATTCAGTTAATGAACATTCTACCTAGATTAGGAGAGTTATTGTGTTCCAAAGTCTCAACCAATCAAATTGCTTATCTCCACTTAACCTAAGCAGGAAATGCTCATTATCAAACCAGTCACCAAATTGCTTATCTCTGCTTACCCTAAGCAATAAATGTTAAATTGGAATTCCATCAAGGTATTCACCTAATAAATACCAACATAAAATTTGAACTTTCTACTTCTAGAAGAAGAGTTATTGTGTTCCAAACCAACGGACAGCACCATTTTAATAGTCTCCTGCTTTCTTCAAAAGGTGGGGGACTATAACGAGAGCATTTTTGAAAATAGAAATGAAAGTTTAAAGGGACAATAACATTCTTGCTGGCTTGGTAGCTCCAAAAATAAATAATACCCTTATTCTATGTACTAGATGTTTAAGTGTCCTACCTGTTGTGTAAATTATCCATTACAACCTATTTTACTTGTCCAGAGGGTTCGAAAATATTTTAAAATTCAAGACACATTTGAAAAAGTTTACGTTAGACTTTTCAAATCAATTGGTTGAAATTTTCCAATTTTTTAAAATAGGTGTGTTGAGATGAATTTATATCATCATTTAATTGGAATATTCTAAAATAATACGATTTGTTGACCAGAATGAAGATTGTGACATATTATTCAGTTACAACAAGAGTGTTATTGAGGCTTTAAATATATCTAATGGACAATACTTTTTAAAGTCTCTATTTGCAGAACAAATTTTACATGCACTACCAATATGCAGATCAAAACAGAATCTTTGCTTTTTGTCAAATTCAAATTTGTTTATCGATTGTAAGATTCTAATTTGCTAACAATTTGAAACTATGATGACCATGAAGTTACAGTATTTAAGGACACCCACAGTGTAGGTCCTATGTGATTTTATATATATAGGAATAAATTAATATTAATGGGGTTTGATTTCATTGACACAAACTAGGTCATTTCAGGACAAAATATGGTTCAATTTTATTTCCAAAATTTACTTGGGCATAGCAGTCCTTAACAGTAGGGGAAACCGGAGTAGGCCTACCTGGTGAAAACCCACTTGGTTGAACAGTTGACTCTATAGGATCTCTTCTTGTCACATAGCCTACAACTTTAACTTTACTTAAAGGAGATAAATCGCTAATATTTGGGGCCTAGAAATTGACACAAATGGGTCACAAGCCATATAATAATTGAATATGAATGTATATAAACTATTATAAAATGATTTACATTCAATCGTTTCCGTTTTTACTCTAATATCAAATCAGTTACGTTTGGCGAAGTACACCAGAAGTATCAATTGAATCACAATATATATAGCGTCTGGATATTCCAGTTTACATAGTATTTATGGCACATGCTCACCGTTTGAGATGTAATGTGGAGTACATGTATACCTAGCCTTGTTCCTTGGCTCCCTAGCTGAAAATGAGTCTGAAACACTGTACTGTACACGATTCATGTACCAATAATTTGTGTTTTCAACGTCAAAGACTTTCGATGATATTGAATTGGAGAAATTAGCTACTTTAAGTAGGCCTACTACTGTACTCTACAAGCTGGAATCAATAAATCAGACAACTTAACTTAATGACAGAAATTAAACCACCAGACCATCCAACCAATTTCACCACCCCTCCCCAATATTCATTTCCTCAGTCAAATAGTCTACGAATTAGGACAATGAATGTCATGTTATATCTTGCACTTTAAAGTTGAAATTTCATATTTTTAAGTTAAATCTTTAAAATGTATTGAAATAAGGCCCTAAAATAGATGGTAGCCTATTACAGTACTATGTATTGTTAAAGAATAATCCTATTAATATTAATCCATTAATTCACTATTGACAGTTAAGAAATAGGCAAAAATATCATTTTCAACTTCAAATTCAAACGTTTGATGATACCGATTCCATATGGAAAGAATGGAAAAACAAGGGGGGTAATTATGTTATTATTTCCTGTGTCATTGATTTCTATACTGGGGTACCTGTGAAATCACGCCCATAATACTATAATAGTTAATAATAGTGAGTTGACAACCTTTTGAGTAAAATACATAGAAATAATTATGTTTTGACTGTCATAGAAAATATGAAATTTCCGCTTGTATAAAGTTACATTTAATTAATTGACTTAACACCGTAGCCGCAGATCAACATGGCTAGGATACATATAATAATATGACGACATAACTATGTTTCAATTTCACCATGATTCAGGATCTGTAGGATATATCATAATCATATCCATAAATTGACAGCCTCGTCATGATTTCGGTTGCTGACCATAGACTTAGAATGCGACATTTGTTTATTAATTTTATACCCAAAACGCCGAAGGAATCGCGATTGGAGGAATGGTCCAGACGACAGTGTTACTAACTTACTGTTTACATGCAACAATTTTGACATGAAAGAATTTTAGCATGTATTAATTAACATACCGTGCACCGGGGACAAGCTATGGTTCGTATCGACACATCTGATAGTATACTATTAACCTTACTCTATAATTTAAAGTTTTAATGGAATGTAAAATAAATGACCTTTGACCTTGACCTTTGACCTTGACCTTGATCAATCAACATCGGAGACACGTAAAAAGAGGATACAGATCACAATTTCTTCATATCATCAATTTATCCGATTTAGCCTTCATCCAAAAATTTGGATTTAATGCTTTCTACCACAGATGGACGAAATGTGCAAGTCTTCCTCAAATCATAACAAGATTCACTATAGAAATGTCGAGATAGCCTACATAAACTGAAAGTAGCAGACCCATTATTTAAATGTGACATTATGGCATTATGATGGAACTCTCATAGAACGACAGGCCCATCCTACCCGCAGAGAAGGAACCATTTAAAGCTGCAATTTCATATTTTTAAAATATAATGGCCCGTACCGACCAGGTGCGCAATCACCAAAATGAGCACGCAGTGGCGTGTGTGTGTGTGAATTAGTTTTATTTAACGTCCGCTTCCACCGAGGTGATATCGCAGTGGCGACATCGAACAACTTTATAATGATGGTTGGTAGGCAGAAGAGTAAAAATTCTAAATTCTTTGATGTTGATGCTAAACGTGTAAGGCATTAATTTGGAAAAGGTTTTCCGTTAAAATAATAGAAACTACACGGAGAAAAAATTAAAATTTTCACTGAACAAATAATAAAGAAGTTGAATTATAGGCCTACATTGTCTTAATTTTGAAATTACATGAACGGAAGTTAGAAATTACATGAATGGGCGTTAGAAATTAGACGATAGCATGTTAGAATTCTGAATCTAATATACCGCCAATGCAAGATGTGGACATTCTGCACTGTTTAGGAGGTTCAATGGGCATGAAACAAAATTAGTTGAGCCGTTACCAGCCAATTGTTTGGACATGGGTTCCCTAATTTTAACTTTACAGAATCGTATTAAATCCCATACCTACATGTAAACATTAGTTTTTGTCTTTGCTGGTTCAACGAGGTAATTCAGGTAGATGGAATATCTTCCAGTGCTTTATCTGATCAAACACCAGCAACAAATTCAAATTGGATTGTTGCGATACATTTTCTCTGCAAATATAGCTATCACGTGTTTCCCGTTTACAATTAGGTACCGTACATGTATATTTTAAACTTTCAAAATGTCATTACTGCGTTATAATAATACTATAGTTTTATTCTCAACTACGTGTTCAAGCATGGCAGTTATAAGAGAGAGAAATGGGAATTAACGTCCACTCGACACAAACTATAGGTTCCTTTTGAGACTAACATATGGTTTAATTTTATTTCAATAATTCACTTGCGCGTAGGGGTCTTTAGCAGTGGGTTGATAAGGCACCCCTATCTCCATGCCACATACGCTCACACAAGGGATCGAAATCACAGCCGCAAGCCAGAGGTTGAAGCGCGGCACCCCAGCCCACTTACTAGGCAATCCCAACCCCCCATTGAAGTTATAACAAACACTTTACATTGTGATGAATAAAAATATATAACTAAATATTTTACAAAATAACATTAATTTTCCAGACGTGTTATGAGGTCATATTTATGTTGATTTAATCACCAATATTTAATTTTACATATTTATATTCCTCTTTTCTTAAAGGCATTCAATACAAAACCTCCAACACTTTCTATACACTGGCCATATTAGTATATCCTTTGAATTGAATCAGTTATATGAGGTTTATAAATAGTGAGGGATATGTTGTCTCGAATTATCATAAAACGAACAATGCAATAAGAAATATTTTTCATCTACTAACTGACAGTTTTTACATACTTCAGAATTACGAGGAATGAAGGGTTACTGTATATTCCCATTTCATCTTTATTAGTGCACATAAATATATATCATACGATCGGGTTTTAAATAAGTATAAAAAGAGTTCTATATTAATTTTTTTTTTTTTTTTCGACGGTAACTTTAAAAATACCAAAATTAATGTCGATATAAGTTTGACCAATACTACTCAGAACTTCTACTCCCTTTCTTTATACTCCTATATATATTGGAAACGTGTTATCATGCCGGAATCTGAACGAAACTACGAATCATTTATAAAATATACTTCTCATTCACAGGCACTTGAAGGGATTAAAATAAAACTTATTAATTCTGCTTGACTATATAGTATAGTGCCTGATCCATGAGTTCTCATTGCAATCAATTATTAAAAGAAAAATGGGGCAAAGGAGACCAGTCCACTTTCTAAACAACAACAGCGCTCAGCATAAGGACGAATCCATTAAATGGGTAGCATTCATCGATTAACTGGGTTACAACTTCGCCTTCGTAGTGTAGTATAGTCGCTTCACTGTTGTAGCCCCATAATGCTAATTTTGGCAACAAACAACTTCAACCAATAGTTAGTCGGTGACGCTTTTGGCATTCCCTAGGTTGAGTTTATAAGGCGCGTGGCCATTGGTCATATGCAAGGATATATTTATTAGCAGCGATGTGATTGGATAGTTTTGTGCGACGTACATGTAATTTATTTACCGCTATTTGGTATCGCGTCGGTTAGCGTCCTTTATCGTACAAAGTTGCTGATCTGCAAAGAAAGGAGGAAACACAGGGTGAGTTGTAGTATTACGTAACCCCTCCTTGTTTATTTAACTAAGATTAAATCACCCGTGTGAACATGCGTTCCTTCAAAATTTGCATTCACCTGGATATATATTTTGATTTGTGGATAAAAAAAAAAAAAAAATTCGGGTTGTTCACAATGAATGCCACTTGCGCCCGCCATTTTCTTCACTGTGATAGGATTTTGGAATTAACATAAACCACACAAACTTGAAATTATTCCAGCCCTTCCAATATACAATTAATTGTAGAACTTATTAGCCTATTGTGATACGTAATTGTTGACTCGCGCGGAATCGGTGGTCAATGTACATAGGGATATAATTTCGCAAACTGACTATAATCTGTCATACGAACTATCGTAATTTACTGTTGTCAAACAAATGGGTAAACTAAATGTTCAAAATTTCCGGTATTGATATATATATATATATACCCCCCCCCCTCCCACATTTTACATGAAATATCCGTATATTCTGCAGGGAATTGCGTTAACCATGTAACGATATAAACCAATTATCCATGGTTATTTCATGATACATACACTAAACACACTCGGCGACTATAGTAATATGACCATGTTATCTATTTCACAGTAACATTTATATCCTGTTATTTCAATAAAGTTGCCAATAATTCACACGTTTTAAAACTAAATATACAAGTATCCCACCAATGTCATGTAGTTCACTTTCTTTTTAAAAATAATGTTTTGAAAAATCCTAAGGTTAAATACATGTATTTGATTAATTAATACATTGGGTCATTCAGATGTTCAGTTATTAAATTATCAAGCTATAGCAATAAACATTCGGCACATAATTTATGTTGAAACAATACACAGAACTACTGGTACATCCTATATAATATATAAGGCTAAGATCTTCCAATTGCCACCTATTTCTACTTCTTTATTATGATAACAGAAAATACTGACAGAATATCTGACAAAAGTATTTAAAATGTGCAGTTAGTTCTGTTTTGCTAAAAGGGTATTAAAGTTTGGACATGGACATTCAGTGCACAACACTGGTGTTTATTCTTCTGTATGTGCTTGACCAGGAAATAGCAAATAGATAAAAGAAATATATTTGTTTTGCAGATTTATTTTCATTATGGCAGCTAAACGAAAGACCAAGACAGATAAGTCCTCAGCTGATGGAGCTGATGGAGCTGCTGCTGCTGCCCCTTCAGCAAGTAAGTTAATATTCTGTAATGTTCCTTTCTTTCTTCAACAACAGATTTAGTACTGAACAGGTAAAATATCAATAATCTTAAAATCCCACTGCCCCTATATGTTTCCTTTCCATCTTCATATGGATGTTACAACAACTTCCTTGAGGCGCTGAACAAATATAATTAGTAATGATGGTTATTATTGATGGTTATTATTTTTTTAAAGTCTAATAAATAAATTATTCACTAATAAAAGCTATGTGCACAGGATTCTATGGGTATGATTGGATTTCAAGGAACAAATCTCCAATAAATTGTAGTTGTGTAAACAATGTTTAGTACTTCCATGTAATATGAACAATGTTTAGTACTTCCATGTAATATGAACAAAGAGGACTTACAAACTGTTTTACTTTATTAGGCAAACCCAAAGCCAAAAAGACCCCCAAAAAGAAAGGTGTTAAAAGAGGTAAGTAGTATATATTTATTGTTTTCGAGGATTTCTTGGATTATTAAAATCTGTCTGATAATATAAATATACATGTTATATGTAGGTTGTATTTAACGGATACATATGTCCAATATTGCACTTATATTGTAGTCTTTAACCCACATTGGCCGTTATTGTTCTTGACAAAACATCCCAAATTTTGCTCATGTACTGACAGTTTGGTTGTTCTGGAAAAATGCACACATGACTAATGAGCAATGTTGTCTTGATCCATCAGTTCACAATCCATAAAACACCCTTCCGATGCTAGTCATTCTTTTAACCAATCTTGAGACTGATATGGCATTCCTTTTCTTGTGTATATGCTTACTACATTTCCATATTGGATGATTATTCACTGTAAAATACAAATTGTTTGTAAATGCACCAAAATAATGTTTACAATCTATCCATTTATCAAAAATTCCATGTTTCTATTTTTAGGAGGAGTTAAAAAAACCAAGAAAGGAGGTGCTAAAAAAAAGAAATAGACTTAATAGGTTTTAACTCGGGGAGCAATACGCAACTCAGGCCGTATGGAATCTCTACCATATATAGTGTTAATTATAGAGACAATTTAAATATTTACTCATCAATGTGGTTTTTTTAAAAATCTGATCTATATTTTAAGTCACCACGAACATCATTTGTATTTTATTTATTGAACATCTTTTAAATGATTTAAATACATCATGTTTACTTATTTATTTTAATATTAAACTATCATATTACTGATGTTCATTGCACCCTCTTTTCTTCTAGAATATAGATTATATGTTTTATATTTATCGTGTAGAAAAAAATATCACAATCATTTTTTTTTGTACTAAAAAATAAAACAGCTCTAAAAAAATTAATTTCTTTTTAACATATTGCAGACTATGTCTGTCAATCCGTCAAAATTTTCTTGTGAAATGAATGCCAAAAATGTTTGTGTCAGAAGCAGGCCCCTTTTGGAATTCAGAATATACAGTTCAAAATACTCTTTTCTAATATAATGGCTGAGAGGTTCTATTATTAAGTTGAACAAAGAAGTGAGACCTCAATTATCACATTACCATCAACAACACTGATTAGCCTACAATATTTAAAGTCCAACAAAACTATTAATTATGTGGTAATGATTCAGTACTTTATTATATTGATATTAATACGACTATTAGCTTGTCACATTTTGTGTTTTATAGTTATGGTATTTTGCATATTGCTGATTTATCTGTTAAAAAATGTATAAGGTTTTGTGGCATGTGATTGAAGCTGCACCCATGTTACCCTCTCAGCCATTTGGCTTGTTTTCTGTTACCAGAGGGAGGGCTGTGTATTGCTGCAGCTGTTAGCCCTATCCGTGGTTGTTCACTTTTTCTGGTAAAACTCCACATTTGGGGTGGTATTGCTAACAGTAATTTTGAGTAGTTTCCAAAATGAGACCCTAAATTAATGTACAACAGAAATGAGGGTCCGGTAAATGTATAAAATTCCAGGAGTTTTCTTGGAGTTGGTTACAAAATTCCAGAAGTCCCTGTATATAATTCTACATCATAATGTATTTTTTATGCTTGAAGAACATTCAGGGCGATAAACTCATGAATGTTTGAAGAAACATTCGATGACTACAATCAGTTTCAACAAGGATGTTACAAATTTCCATGTGGATATGTTTTTGGATAAAAGTTGTGACCTATCCAGTGCCAACAAACAAAATGAGAATGGACGGGCGAGGACAATAAACATCCACATGGAAATGGGGTCCTATAAATAATTAGTGCATATAACTCAATAACATTTAAACAAATGGGGACTATTATTTTAAGCAATATAGTCAGAGGACTGTGAGTATACATTCTATGCAAATAAGCATTCATTTAACAAAAAATTTTGTAGACAACTACCTATTTACATTTTACGGAACAATTGACTCTGGTGATACAGAATAACTTTGGTTCATCTGTGACGTTAAACTTATTCGGGTCCTCACCGACCATATATAGGAGACGGCCACATTCTGAATTAATTCTCACAAGTTTAAATTAAGAGTAGATTACTGGGAGGAATCTGGGAAGGTTGTTCCACGGTTAGCAATGCGACAACTTTGTTTGAAATAATGTGGGCAAAATGTTTTGTTGCTTATTTGGTATAAATTGCAAACGTTTGGAATCAAAACACATTAATTAATATTTAATACAATTCAACATACTGCTCTGGTACAATGTTAATATCAAGTAAAAATGTTATCTTTTTATTCTAAGCTTGAGCCTCAAACACAAATTTTCAATCTACCAGATCCAAACCATATTTTTCATAAAGATCCTGGCATCTTACTCCTTCTAGATTAGCTGTAAAGTAAACAGGAAATATTACTATTCTAGATAAATATTCAAAGTTGAATTGAACTAGATCTACATATGTTCCACCTTTGTTTGTGGTGAACCTATTCCAGAACCATCGTCCGTCGGTCCGCTCTAGAGGCTAAAGTTAATATCCGATTGGCTTTAAATTTATACAAAGTGTTTAAGGTCATGAAACGAAGAAGCCTATTGTTTTTCAGCGATTTCCGATAACTACCAGAGTTATGGCCCTTGATCACTTAAAAAAATCTTGTGGATGCTCTAGAGGCCAAAGGTAATATCTGATTGACTTTAAATTTATACACAGTGTTTAAGGTCGTAAGACAAAGAAGCCTAGTGATTTTCAACGATTTCCGATAATTAGTACCACTTCAAAAAATCTTGTGGACGCTCTAAAGGCCAAAGTTAATATCCGATTGACTTTAAATTTATACAGTGTTTAAGGTCATACGACGAAGAAGTCTATTGATTTTCAGCGATTTCAGATAATTAGTGCCAGATTTATGGCACTTGATCACTTCAAAAAATCTTGTGGACGCTCTAGAGGCCAAAAGCTTACCTATTCTTCATAGTATCATCTGTCCTACATCTTTAATCTCATTGTATTCATGTAATTTATCTATGTGAAGTTTTAATTCTTCTTCACTACATCCTCTAAAATAGAGATTGAAATAAAATTATTCATGATTTATATCTGATATAATTTACAATTTAAATAAATAAATTATGGTGATCTTTTTTCAGCAATTAGAACAATACTTCCGAATTATATGGCTGTATACTAACAATTAGTATTCGACAATGAATGGCTAACACCTAGCAAGCACTTCCAATAGGCTCAATTTACAGAATTATAGTTTCAGACACGATGCTTGGGCTATATTTCATGAAAGTGTACTTTTTGGAATGTGGTACCATTAACATTCTGGGCAACCTTTGGTTCCACATAATATCATAAAATAGTTTGCCAGGCAACGAAACATACGCCCACACAGCAGCCAAATCGTCCGGGCAGTCAACAAGAGTTGTCACATATTAAGGAATTATCAGAAAATCATTAGAATTTGTTTTGGTTTTTATAATCAAACGTTTTTTTTTAAATCAGATAATAATTGTGACCTCCAGAGGGACCACAGGCTAAAAAGGGTGATTTTTCGAACAATCAGGGGACATAATTCAGGAAGTAATGACCCGATAGGTGCAAATATCGGAAGGAACCAAGATCTTTGGGTTATAAACATACATGTCAAGTTTCATCAAAATCGATTCAAAATTGTGAACCTCTATAGGATCCACAACCTTGATATTTTCACACTATTTGTGTACAAACGGCAGCCATTTTGTCCGTCAATTCTAGTCCGATTTTCACGTAATTCAAAAGTCTCTCTTCATTACCATGTAACGGTGATATAGTCAAATGTTTTTTTAAAATCGGATAATAATTTTGACCTCCAGAGGCACCACAAGCTAAAAAGGGCGATTTTTGAGGAAGTTACGATCCGATGGGCGCAAATATCGAAAGGAACCAAGATCTTTGGGTTATAAACATACATGTCAAGTTTCATCAAAATTGGTTCAAAATTGTGACCTCTATAAGGTCCACAACCTTGATATAACATATTTTCAAACGGCGGCCATTTTGTCCGTCAATTTTGGTCCGATCTTCACGAAATTCGAACTCAACCTTCATAACCATGGAACGGTGATATAATCAAACGTTTTTTTAAAGTTCCAATTTCACTTTTTCTAAGAAAGTCAAAATATAATTATTTCTATGTTTTTTTGCTCAAAAGGTTGTCAACTCACTATTATACGATCATGGACAAAATTTTGGGGGGGGGGGGGGGTAGAAAGGGTGACACTGGTTGATTGAGGAAATAGTTACTCAATTACCTCCCTTGTTTTCCCATTCTTCTCCATGGACGGCCATCTTCAAACGTTTGAAGTTGAAAATGATATTTTTGCCAATTTCTCAACTGGCAATAGTGAATTATAGGATTATTCTTTAACAAGGTAGGACTGTTTATAGGTTCAATCTATTTTGGGGCTTTATTTTAATAAATTTTAAAAATATAACTTAAAAAAATGCTATTGGAACTTTAAATCGGATAACAATTTTGACCTCCAGAGGGACCACAAGCTAAAAAGGGAGATTTTTTGGACAATCAGGGGCCATAATTCAGGAAGTTACGATCCGATTGGCGCAAATATCGAAAGGAACCAAGATCTTTGGGTTATAAACACGCATTTCAAGTTTCATCCAAATCGGTTCAAAATTGTGACCTCTACACTGTTCACAAGCAAAAAAACGTGATTTTTCGTACAATCAGGGGCCATAACCTATGAAGTTACAGTCCGATACATGCCAATATCGAAAGGAATCGAGATCTTAGGGTGATAAACCTATATTTTAAGTTTCATCGAAATCGGATAAAAATTGTGACCTGTAGACTGTTCACAAACAATTGTGGACGGACGGACGTCCGGCCGAACAGGGGCGACGACAATATACGTCCACATGAAAATGTGGGCGTATAAAAATTGCTGTTGCATTATTCACAACTTGGCCGGTATAAAAGGGTCCATCTTAACACCTGAAAGTAAATGAATGGGCATTGGAGCATAGATCTTAAGTTTGATTTGTGTTTTTGTCTTTTTTTGATGAATTTGACAGATTAGTATCTTCTTATTCAAATATTGATAGGCCCAGGAGATAATATAGCAGGAGGCGGAACAACTGACATGGTTGCCACCGTGTTGAATAGTCAATGGCTAGGACCATTTGCGTATGGGTGCTGGTCCAGACTGTAGTCGAGACCATAGTCTACATCCGAAGGTCACACAGAATGTTGCAATAATTTGTCACTAAATGCTGACATCTGTAAGATTAGGTGTATATTTAGTGCTTCTTTTGCTAAATTAATTTTAGGTGGACTGTCATCTGAAAATAATATATAATCAAAATTATTACTTACTCAGCTTTGAGTAGGTTTATTTGATGAATGACCCCTGCCAACTTTTCTTTTGTTTCTTTTATATTTTCTGTGATATCTTCTGCTGATGACATCGATTTTTTCTCACATTTTCCCTGTGCATGGCAGAGATACAAGAGTATAAACAAGATGACTAGTCATCACTATCCTGTGCACTTGTTTGGACGGCATAAGGAAAAACAACTTCTTGGAATATCAATGCGATGCGACTAGTGAGAAAATTCATACTCTGATCACTGTAGCACAACAACCTTTGCCTACCTCAATCAGCAATAAAATACTATATTTGATTTGTGTACAAAGTTTCAAAAAGATTTCTTGAACTGATAATGAAATATGCTCCGGAGATGGGGTGAGAAAAACGATCATCAATAAGGAAAAGGTAAAAATGTATCTTCAACAGTTTTTGAGATACGTTCTAGAATAACAATCAAAGCCAAACGCCTTGTCATATCGTGTACAGTCTGTGTGACCAAACCATAGGCCCTGAACCATGCAAAATTTGGCAGCCTTCAAAATACTGACCTGTACTGGGGATTTAAAATTCCCACAAGGTGATTTAAAATTGTTCATGTCTTCATATCAAAAAGTCTCAATTCTACATGTACTATACTGGCTATCCTGTAATAAAATAAATAAAATATAGAAAACAAAACCGAACTTCATGACATACTGCAAAGAGTATCTTCAGTTAATCTAATTTTAACTTTTAAAAATATTTGATTTATCTATATCTCAAGCATAATTGCAGTTTGCCAGTTGATTTGATTGCTATATTAACTTTGCAAATTAAATTCTAAAACAGATTTTTGAAGTATTAGAAAAATAAATAAAGGTGTTCGAAGTATATCTAGATAAAAAAAAACCAACATGTAATAGCTATCAAAATAAGTAATAGACACCATTCTGCCCTAACAAGTTAACGCTACATCTTATGCAGGAATGTAAAAGGCATACTTGACATTATAAAGGCTTTTTGCAATACTTCTGTGAAACCATGATAGCATAGAATAATTTGTTTTGTAATTCATTTTAATTCAAGCTCCAATTTAAAATTTGTTTCATAATGTACAGTCGTTCTGTTTTCCCACGGCAGCGATTTTAATTTACTCTACCCTTGTGTGCAGTCCAAATGATTCGAGATACATTTTCGTCAGAAGAGTATTGTGGTTCTAATTTAGAATTTGTTTCAAGCCGTGAGAATACATTATGAAACAAATTCTAAATTGAATCTTGAATTAAAATGAATTATTAAACAAATTATTCGGTAGTCAATTGTTTTATTTAATTAGGGGGATTAAGGAATCAGTCAGGCTTAGTGAATACACACGCTGGGTATATATAGGTAATTAAGAAATAAACATTCCGAATATGCATCAGGCATTCGGTCAATGTGACGTCACTGGAAGTCTGCGGGGATTAAGAGTGTTTTTGATAATTGGCAGAGTCGTTTTTATGGGAGGTATATTTTTATGAGTGAAGATAGCTGAATTAATTTTAGTCGGATTGATGTGAAATTGCCGTAAAGTGGATAAAATAGCCATGGACTGCTCACATAGAAAAATTTTTAGGACCATTTTATGTGCACTTTAACCATTTGGCAACCCTACTCCGCTTTATTATCATTAGTTAGGAATACGGCCTATTCAATATCCTATTGTGTGTCCCATGATAAATAATAAACGGATTTCTACGATTATGAACAAACTACTCTACTCAAGTTATTATAAACTTACCTATGTGTTTAAAATCACCTCCGGTTAAATAAAATTCATTGCACAATTAAACATCCCAACGGAAAAAAGAGAAAATCTTGAAAATTCAATGTTTTTGCTTGTATTTTCGTCTGTGTTCATCACAACATTACACACGTGACGTAATGGGCTAAACCATCGTAATTATGTCGAAGGGGGTAATTTATGATAATCACGTGTGTTGTAATCAAAACAGCACACTGCCTTTTCGATCGTTTGAGTTTGGGCAAGAAAATAGCAACTGGAGACAATGACATTAATTTTAAACCATTTGATTGTCAGTCTACTAAATTTTATTTACCGATTATACGAATACTCGTAAATACATGTATAATATTGCTTTTCACCCCGTAATTTCACCCGTGTATATTATATATATTTTTATAAAACACATTACAGCTCAGTCAATCATAATTTTAATTGATCATATTTCGTATGAAAAAGACCATCGCTTCTCAATAATTTCCATATTTTATTCACCTTCCGACTGTTCATATCATTAATGTTCCTGATCAAATTACTTGTTTTTGTTCATTCGACAGATACTGAAGTCGAAACATTCTTGATACGAACAGTTCGGGATGTCTAAACATCGTTTATCGTCTTTATAAAAATGTATTTAAAACAAAAAATCACACGACAGATTGTGTGTAGGCCTATTATTTGGTTTTGTGTGTTAATTGTGCAGACCGCAGGGAAAATTCGTGCAAGTTTCGCGGCACTAAATTTAACCATCTGTGTAGCATACAATAACTCATATGACATGGTACCTTTTACGGCAATATAATTCAAAGCGTTGATTAGCTGGGACATGATCGCGATCTACGAAATGCCATCGGAAAATTCAATTCTCCGTGGATTTCAAAATCTTATGGATAAACAGCCTTGTGAATTTCACGATTATAAAATTCTAACACACCAGAAATAATATTTAAAGAAAAATAGAAAGATATGGAACTATCTACCGATAATAAAACCGATGCGCGGTATGATTTGGTGATAATAATTATTGGTATTTATCTATAAAAAAAAAAACGTTATATACCTATTCAATGATTCAATGGCCTCGGCTATTAATTTTGCCGAGGCAAATGTAAAATACATCGGAATTTAGGCCTACCTCGTCCACAGCAGATTGTCGGGGTTAACTGGCAGGACTGCTTAAGTTCATCATCAGGAAATATTAAAAATATTCAACGGTGATATTCAAGGCCAGTAAAACAAATGTAATTCAAAAGAAAAAAATTCCCCCAGAACTCTCTAACCAAATAATTAATACAAGGCGGAAACAAAATATCTGACTATATTGTAAACGCTCAAACTCATTACTGGGTCTCAGAGCAAAAGCTTATTCATACATGTCACGTTCGATTATTTGTTCCGTGCTTACTCGGCCAGGATCCTCGAGTACGTTTCGACATGCGCAGTGGGAATGGGTAATCAAACGGCGCGGCACTTTCTTCCGATATCAAAATGGAAGATGAACGCCACTAAACAATTAATAATTGTGCTCGATGTTCTGATGAATAACAACGAGCAGACAATAATCCATCAACAAACTTTAGACTTTTTCATTGGTATCTCATTGGAATTATCAAATCCAGAGAAGCGAAATAAAGCCCATATTATGCAAAACATACTTTAAATCACATTTTCGTTCAACCAATGTAACCTTTGGTTAGCTTTGTTAACGAGCTCCATAGCTTACCAGAATTGTAGTTAGAAGGGCAAGGTTATGATCGCACAGAGACCTGTGTTAAACCTGGTAGCGAATGAAGCGTGATATAAATGATTGTAATACTGATACCTGCTCAACATGATCGTTGTTATTGCACGGAAAATCCATCCAACTTCTCTATATGATTTCTACTAAAACTAGCGTAAACCAACAAAAGTGTGCAACAACACTGCAAATGTCTATTTATTGCACAGTCACGCCCCAGTGAGTTAAGCAGAGGTAAAACAATCTGCGAAAAGAACAAAGGAAGATCTCCTGTCCGTGTTACAATTGCCCATTACCCCACAAACGTGAAGAAATTTATTACGGATTTGCTAAATATTGTAAATTTCCCGGATTGCAATAATCGGAGGTATGGATGGCTGTCATATTCGAATATGGCGCCCAAGATGAATGACTATCGAATATCATACATAAACCGCAAAAAGGTCACTCAGTCATACTCCAGGCTGTAGGCTATGTGATCATCGAGTTCGATTTACTCATGTTCACATCGGCTGGTCTGGGTGTACACATGACGCTAGGGTTTTGAAGACTTTCCTCTAATCAGATACCAAATTCAGTAGGAAGAATTCCTACTTGGAGACCCAGTCTGCTCTCTATAGCCACCATGGCTTATGACTCCATACATTGATTTGGGGAAACTGACCCGTTATCAAGAAAAAAATAATATTTAATAAACATCTCAGTTCTGCGAGTGGATTTTTCTAATTCTTGAAATCGTTAAGCCAAGATGTGGAATCACCAAAATAAACACAACACTACTGAGACAATTGTCAACAATAATTCTTCCGTCGCTTAAACTTTATCGGCAAATATAACTTCGATCATAATTTATTTGCTTCCATGTTGAATAATGGGTTACTTCCAGAAGTAACCCTAACGCATTCGCGGTGGCTAGAGTAAGCGCGGCGCCAGTAATCGAACGCATCAACACAAAAATAGCCTTGCTTTGACCCCCTCATACGAAATGATCTATTCCGATAAGTGACGTAATAAGCTTCCATTTTTTATTTCTCGGTGTCAAAGTTTGTGACAAGTTCAATTTTACAAGAGAGAACTTTTTTTTATTCGTTGGTATATTTAGTTGTATAATGGATTTTATTTAACCGGAGGTGATTTTAAACACATAGGTAAGTTTATAATAACTTAAGTAGAGTAGTTTGTTCATAATCGTAGAAATCCGTTTATTATTTACCATGGGACACACAATAGAAGAACTGGATTTGGCTTGGGCTTATTAACATAATATGGTCTTCAAAAATAATAATAAAACTAAGAAAAAGGCGGGAAAATCACACATTTTTCATACAACTTACACTCCCTCAACAATTATAATCAGTGGTTTTCGTATATCATATTTCTGGTTAATTTGAATCAATTCGACTATATTTTGAACCTCGTCTAAGACTAAGATGAAAACAACTTATCTATCGTCCAAACTGGCATCCACTTACTTTGTCGTCACTTCGAAAATAAAGATATATCAAATACCAAGGGAGACAACATGTTTTTACTTAAAGTTCAGACTTGTTGATCGAGATGTAGGCTGTGTTATGTAAACTGGAAGGTAAGCACTCTTTCAGAGCTACCACAAAGTGACAGGCATCATACACACCAGTGCAGAATGATTGACAGCTGTCAGCCTTCACCTTAGAAATATCCAGGGAAATAATTCTAACAACTGGGCGCAGACCACATAAATGTTAAAATCTGTTCTACTGCTATTCCAGGCCACGAATTTAAAGTACATTGTAGAACCATAAACTAATATAGCCATATTTATATCCGTAACTTTGACAATCTGTCTTTGGCCCATAATGCCATTAATCCCCCTCCCCGCACATGCACAAAAAGTCATGAAAGAAATAGATAAACATTCAATTTTAATTTTTCTATACCCCCACCCCACATCCACACACACCATAGTTATATTGGCTTTCACAGCAGGATTGTTTTTATTTAGAATGTCCCCAGCAGTATTTTCTCCATTGGTCCCAACAACATGATTTTTTTTATTAGCGCCCACGGCACGATTTTTTAAATATTGCATGTTATAATAATATTAGTATTTCTATGGTCCCAATGATTTTATTTAGATTGCCAGTCACAGCAGAATTTTTATTCGCATTAGCCCCCACAACAAAGTTTTCTTTAGATTATCCATCACGTCGGGCCTTGAGTTCACTAAGCATTCTCAGGCTTAAGTTAATAATTTACTCAACTTTCAATTACTGTTTATAAGAAATATCTTTGATCCCCAAACTCAAAACTTTGCACATTGTTTCTTATTCATGTATGCCTATTAATTGATACATTAAAACAGCCAAGGTTTTATACAGGGCTATATTTTAGTTAAAATAAGGCGAACAATTTTGAGTAAATTATAAACTAAAGTCTGAGAGTGCTTTGTTCAGTTTGGCTTTCACAGCAAAATTTTTCTTAAGATTAATGCCCCCACCATTATTCTCTAAAGATTGCCCCACCCCACCCCTCAAAGCAGTAATTATTTATAATGGTTCTGATTGGCACTCACAGCAGGATGTTCAATAGATTAGTCTCAACAATAAGATTTTCTCTAGATTACTACAGTATATTTATTACTAAATTATTACAGCATATTTATTACTATTACATCATATTTATTATTATTATTACAGCATATTTATAGTGCCCCCTTTCATATTCCGTGTTTAGGGGCACTTTACAAAGTGACAATGTAATCGTATAAAAAAACACAAAAAAAACCAACAACCAAATTATGGACATATCAGTTGTATGCAGTGTCTGTTAAAGCGACTTTAAATAAACGTTTTAAAACGGGTTTTTTATACTGCATGGAATATTATTCTATAAAACATGCAGTTGAAAACTAAAACAGCCCCCATAAGAGTCTTGCAGAAACTGCGAATGTTCGGCCCAGCAGAATTTTTCGTCGGAATAGCCATCCCAGCACAATTTGTTTTCAGATTAGTTCCCACGACACGCTTTTCTATAGATTGGTCCCAACAGAGGGTTTTGGTTTAGATATCCATCACATCAGGATTTCCGTTAGATTCTTTAGAATATCAATTATATCAGGAATTTCTTTCTTTAGATTATTATCCATCATAGCAGAATTATTCGGCACAAAAGCCATCACAAATTTTGGGTCAAAATAGCTATCACAGCTGAATTTTCTATCGATCGGTCCAGACAGGAATAATTCGTTCTCAGCAGGATTTTCTATACATTGCACCCAACAACATTATTTTTTCGAAGATTATCATTCGTATCAGGAATTGTGGTTAGATTAATCATCAGAACAGCAGAATTATTCGGCATAATAGCCACCAAAACAGAATTTTTCATCAGAATAGCTATCACAGCAGAATTTTCTATAGATTGTTCCCGCAGCAGGACTTGTCATTAGATTATTTAGTATATTCAGCAGAGGAGGAATAGTCATTAGCATATCCATCACAGTAGAATATTTTCATCACAACAGCCATGACAGCAGAATATTTTCATCACAACAGCCATACACAGCTAAATTTGTTTTTAGCTTGGTTCCAACAGCAAGATTTTCTACAGATTGGTATAAACAGCATGCTTTTCTATAGATTGGTTAAAACAGCATCATTTTCCTTTAGATTATCCATCATATAAGGAATTTCGTTAGAATATCCATCACAACAGGTTTATTCGGCAAAATAGCCAGCACAGCAGACTTATTAGTCAGAATAGCTGTCACAGCAGAATTTTATACAGATTGGTCCTAACTGGAAGAATTATGGTTAGATTATTCAACAGAGCTGAAATTTTCGTCACAGTAGCGGTTATAACAGACAGCAGAATATTTTTATCACAATAGCCATGACAGCAGTAGTTGTTTTCTGCTTGGATATCTTCTATAGATTGGTTTAAACAGCTGGATTTTTCTTCAGATTATCCATAATATCAGGAATTTCGTTACATTATCTATCACAGCAATGGTATTCGGCAGATAACCACAAAAACAGTACTTTCGTCAAAATAGCTATCACAGCAGAATTTTCTATAGACTAGTCCCAACAGCAGGAATTGTGGTTAGTTTATTCAGCAGAGCAGAAATTGTCGTTAGAAAATCCATGACAGCAGAATATTTTCGTCACAATAGCCATGACAGCAGAATATTTTCATCACAAAAGCATAACTGCAAAATTTGTTTTTAGTTTGGTTCCAACAGCAGGATTCTCTATAGATTGGTTTAAACAACAGGATTTTCTATAGATTGGTTTAAACAGCAGTATTTTCTATAGATTGGTTTAAACAGGATTTTTCTTTAGATTATCCATCATATAAGCAATATCGTTAGAATATCCTTACAACAGGTTTATTCGGCAGAATAGCCAGCACAGCAGACTTTTTCGTCAGAATAGCTATCACAGCAGAATAATCTATAGATTGGTCCTAAATTGAAGAATTGTGGTTAGATTATTCAACAGAGCTGGAATTTTCGTCACAATAGCGATTACAGCAGAATATTTTTTATCACAATAGCCATGACAGCAGAAGTTGTTTTCGGGTTGGATACCTTCTATAGATTGGTTTAAACAGCTGGATTTTTCTTCAGATTATCCATCATATCAGGAATTTCGTTACATTATCCATCACAGCAATGTTATTCGGCAGATAACCACTAAAACAGTGTTTTCGTCAAAATAGCTATCACAGCAGAATTTTCTATAGATTGGTCCGAACAGCAGGAATTGTGGTTAGATTATTCAGCAGAGCAGGAATTGCCGTTAGAAAATCCATGAAGGCAGAATATTTTCGTCACAATAGCCATGACAGCATAATATTTTCATCACAACAGCTAACAGCAAAATTTGTTTTTAGCTTGGTTCCAACAGAAGGATTTTCTATAGTTCGGTTTAAACAGCAGGATTTTACTTTAGATTATCCATCATATAAGGAATTTCGTTATAATATCCATCACATCAGGTTTATTCTGCAGAATAGCCAACACAGCAGACTTTTTCGTCAGAATAGCTATCACAGCCGAATGTTTTATAGATTGGTCCTAAATTGAAGAATTGTGGTTAGATTATTCAACAGAGCTGGAATTTTCGTCACAATAGCGATTACAGCAGAATATTTTTATCACAATAGCCATGACAGCAGAAGTTGTTTTCAGTTTGGATATCTTCTATAGATTGGTTTACACAGCTGGATTTTTCTTCAGATTATCCATCATATCAGGAATTTCGTTACATTATCCATCACAGCAATGTTATTCGGCAGATAACCACTAAAACAGTTTTTTCGTCAAAATAGCTATCACGGCAGAATTTTCTATAGACTAGTCCCAACAGCAGGAATTGTGTTTAGATTATTCAGCAGAACAGGAATTGCCGTTAGAAAATCCATGAAGGCAGAATATTTTCGTCACAATAGCCATGACAGCAGAATATTTTCATCACAAAAGCATAACTGCAAAATTTGTTTTTAGTTTGGTTCCAACAGCAGGATTTTCTATAGATTGGTTTAAACAGCAGGATTTTCTAACTGAAAGAATTGCGGTTAGATTATTCATCAGAGCTGAAATTTTCGTCACAGTAGCGATTACAGCAGAATATTTTTATTACAATAGCCATGACAGCAGAAATTGTTTTCAGCTTGGATATCTTCTATAGATTGGTTTAAAAAGCTGGATTTTTCTTCAGATTATCCATCAAATAAGGAATTTCGTTAGATTATTCATCACAGCAATATTATTCGGCAGATATCCACCAAAACAGAATTTTTCGTCAGATTAGCTATCACAGCAGAATTTTCTATAGATTGGTCCAAAAAACAGGAATTGTGGTTAGTTTATTCAGCAGAGCAGGAATTGTCGTTAGAAAATCCATGACAGCAGAATATTTTCGTCACAATAGCCATGACAGCAGAATGTCTTCATCACAACAGCCATATACAGCTAAATTTGTTTTTAGCTTGGTTCCTACAGCAAGATTTTCTATAGATTGGTTTAAACAGCATGATTTTCTGTAGATTGGTTTAAACAGCAGGATTTTCCTTTAGATTATCCATCATACAAGGAATTTCGTTAGAATATCCATCACAATAGGTTTATTCGACAGAATAGCCAGCACGGCAGACTTACTCTGCAGGACGGATATCACAGCAGAATTTTCTATATACTGGTCCTAACTGGAAGAATTGCGGTTAGATTATTCATCAGAGCTGAAATTTTCGTCACAGTAGCGATTACAGCAGAATATTTTTATCACAATAGCCATGACAGCAGAAGTTGTTTTCTGCTTGGATATCTTCTATAGATTGGTTTAAAAAGCTGGATTTTTCTTCAGATTATCCATCAAATAAGGAATTTCGTTGGATTATTCATCACAGCAATATTATTCGGCAGATAGCCACCAAAACAGAATTTTTCGTCAGATTAGCTATCACAGCAGAATTTTCTACAGATTGGTCCAAAAAACAGGATTAGATTATTCAGCAGAGCAGGAATTGTCGTTAGAAAATCCATCACAGCAGAATATTTTCGTCACAATAGCCATGACAGCAGAATGTCTTCATCACAACAGCCATATACAACTAAATTTGTTTTTAGCTTGGTTCCTACAGCATGATTTTCTATAGATTGGTTTAAACAGCATGATTTTCTATAGATTGGTTTAAACAGCAGGATTTTCCTTTAGATTATCCATCATACAAGGAATTTCGTTAGAATACCCATCACTAGGTTTATTCGGCAGAATAGCCAGCACAGCAGACTTTTTCGTCAGCAGGAATTGTGTTTAGATTATTCAGCAGAACAGGAATTGCCGTTAGAAAATCCATGAAGGCAGAATATTTTCGTCACAATAGCCATGATAGCAGAATATTTTCATCACAAAAGCATAACTGCAAAATTTGTTTTTAGTTTGGTTCCAACAGCAGGATTTTCTATAGATTGGTTTAAACAACAGGATTTTCTAACTGAAAGAATTGTGGTTAGATTATTCAACATAGCTGAAATTTTCGTCAGAATAGCGATTACAGCAGAATATTGTTTTCTGCTTGCATATTTTCTATAGATTGGTTTAAACAGCTGGAATGTTCTTCAGATTATCCATCATACCAGGACTTTCGTTAGATTATTCATCACAGCAATATTATTATTCGACAGATAGCCACCAAAACAGAATATTTCGTCAGAATAGCTATCACAGCAGAATTTTCTATAGACTAATCCCAACAGCAGGAATTGTGGTTAGATTATTCAGCAGAACAAGGATTGCCGTTCGAAAATCCACGAAGGCAGAATATTTTCGTCACAATAGCCATGACAGCAGAATATTTTCATCACAAAAGCATAACTGCAAAATTTGTTTTTAGTTTGGTTCTAACAGCAGGATTTTCTATAGATTGGTTTAAACAGCAGGATTTTCTATAGATTGGTTTAAACAGCAGGATTTTCAAATAGATTGGTTCTAACTGGAAGAATTGTGTTTAGATTATTCAACAGAGCGGGAATTTTCGTCACAATAGCGATTACAGCAGAATATTTTTACCACAATAGCCATGACAGCAGAAGTTGTTTTCTGCTTGGTTTTCACTGCAGGATTTTCTATTGATTGGTTTAAACAGCTGGATTTTTCTTCAGATTATCCATCATATCAGGAATTTCGTAAGATTATTTACCACAGCAATATTATTCGGTAGATAGCCACCAAAACAGAATTTTTCGTTAGAATAGCTATCACAGCAGAATTTTCTATATATGCATCCCAACAACAGGAATTGTGGTTAGATTAGTCAGCAGAGCAGGAATTGTCGTTAGAAAATCCATGACAGCAGAATATTTTCGTCATAATAGCCATGACAGCAGAATATTTTCATCACAACAGCCATACACAGCAAAATTTGTTTTTAGCTTAGTTCAAGCAGCAGGAATTTCTATAGATTGGTTTAAACAGCAGAATTTTCTACAGATTGGTTTAAACAGCAGGATTTTTCATTAGATTATCCATCGTATAAGGAATTTCGTTAGAATATCCACCACAACAGGTTTATTCGGCAGAATAGCCAGCATAGCAGACTTTTTCGTCAGGATAGCTATCACAGCAGAATATTCTATATATTGGTCTTAACTGGAAGAATTGTGGTTCGATTATTCAACAGAGCTGAAATTTTCGTCAGAATAGCCATTACAGCAGAATTTTTTACCCCAATAGCCAAGACAGCAGAAGCAGAGCAGGAATTGTCGTCAGAAAATCCACGACAGCAGAATATTTTCGTCACAATAGCCATGACAGCAGAATATTTTCATCACAACAGCGATATACAGCAAAATTTGTTTTTAGCTTGGTTCAAACAGCAGGATTTTTGATTGATTGGTTTAAACAGCAGGATTTTCTATAGATTGGTTTAAACAGCAGGATTTTCTATAGATTGGTTAAACAGCAGGATTTTTCTATAGATTATCCATCGTACAAGGAATTTCGTTGGAATATCCACCACATAAGGTATATTCGGCAAAATAACCAGCACAGCAGAATAGTTATCACAGCAGAATTTTCTACAGATTGGTTCTAACTGGAAGAATTGTGGTTAGATTATTCAACAGAGCGGAAATTGTCTTCAGAATAGCGATTAGAGCAGAATATTTTTACCCCAATAGCCATGACAGCATAAGTTGTTTTCTGCTTGCATATTTTCTATAGATTGTTTTAAACTGCTGGAATTTTCGTTAGACTATTCATCACAGCAATATTATTATACTGCACACAGCGATCCACCTACGTCAGACTTCCGAGAATGTTATTCTCAGACGGAGCTAGCTTGAGATAGGCAGCCTAAGTTTGGGATTCAATATTATTCGACAGATAGCCACCAAAACAAATTTTCGTCAGAAGAGCTATCACAGCAGATTTTTCTATTGATTAGTCCCAACAGCAGCAATTGTGGTTAGATTATTCTGCAAGCAGGAATTGTCGTTAGAAAATCCATGCCAGCAGAATATTTCCGTCACAATAGCCATGACAGCAGAATGTTTTCATCACAACAGTCATATACAGCAAAATTTTTCTTAGCTTGGTTCCAACAGCAGGATTTTCTATAGATTGGTTTAAACAGCCGAATTTTCTATAGATTGGTTTAAACAGCAGATTACCCATCCTATAAGGAATTTCGTTAGAATATCCATCACAACAGATTTATTCGGCAGAATAGCCAACACAGCAGACTTATTCGTCAGAATAGCTATCACAGCAGAATTTTCTAACTGGAAGAATTGTGGTTAGATTATTCAACAGAGCTGAAATTTTCGTCACAATAGCGATTACAGCAGAATATTTTTATCACAATAGCCATGACTGCAGAAGTTGTTTTCGGCTTGGATATCTTTTATAGATTGCTTTAAACAGATGGATTTTTCTTCAGATTATCCATCAAATAAGGAATTTAGTTAGATTATAGCGATTAGAGCAGAATATTTTTATCACAATAGCCATGACAGCAGAAGTTGTTTTCGGCTTGGATATCTTCTATAGATTGGGTTAAACAGCTGGATTTTTCTTCAGATTATCCATCATATCGGGAATTTCGTAAGATTATCTTATTTGGCAGATAACCACCAAAACAGACTTTTCGTCAATATAGCTATCACAGCAGAATTTTCTATAGATTGGTGCCAACAGCAGGAATTGTGGTTAGATTATTCAGCAGAGCAGGACTTGCCGTTAGAAAATCCAAGAAGGCAGAATATTTTCGTCACAATAGCCATGACAGCAGCATATTTTCACCACAACAGCCATATACAGCAAAATTAGTTTTTAGCTTGGTTCCAACAGCAGGATTTTCTATAGATTGGTTTAAACAGCAGGATTTTTCTTTTAGATTATCCATCATATCAGGAATTTCATTAGATTATCCATCACAGCAACATTTTTCGGTAGATAGCCACAAAATAGAATTTTTCGTCAGAAAAGATACCACAGGAGAATTTTATATAGATTAGTCCCAACAGCAGGAATTGTTGTTAGATTATTCAGCAGAGCAGAATATTTTGGTCACAATAGCCATGACAGCAGCATTTGTTTTCAGCTTGGTTCTTATAGGAGGATTTTGTATGATAAATTCATCATAAAGTGTTATGCTTTCTTGTGTTACAGAAAATATTTGCCTACACACTGGGTGTTTCCTTTAGAGGGGCCACGGTGGCTCAGTGTTCCACTCAGTGTAGACTGACAAAGGTCATCATGGCATGCTTTTCCAATGTTGTTCCCCCTAATAGGTTAGGACGGAGGGGGGGGGGCTTGGAATTTGAAATAAAGAATAGTATTTTGCAATGGTCATAATGGCATGCTTTTCCGATGTTGTTCTCTCTTGTGAATAGGTTAGGAAGGAGAAGGGGGTGGGTGCTTGGAATTTCAATCATATCACACTGCATGGTGTATACCTGTCCTAATATGCCAGGTAGGTGTAAAAACTAGGATGTTAAACCCCATTTCATTTCTTTACATCAGATTGGGCCCAAATGCAGCATTTCCCCATACCACAGAAAACATTGGGACCTTCATTTGCAAAAGAAAAGAGGCATAACAAAAAGAGTGATTGAAACATGCAGATGTATAACTTTATTTTCATATTTGGTCAACATAAAATTTGCCTCTCCACAGCATATATTTATTTTGTTCACCACAACAAATACTGTGGATTCTTTCAACAAAATGTTGCATATAAATTGTCAAGATTATTAACACGGAAGTTGCATACTGGAGATATGGTAAATGTAGCATTGCAAATAGAGAGTTTTTCTTGAATCTTCTTTTTAATAGTTTTGTACATAGATATACAACTAATTGGAATCCCAGTGCCTGAAAGAATAATGGTAAATAGTCTTCTTTAATAAATGAATTTAGTCATAGTGTAAGTGTACATAAATTAACTAAAATTACAAATTACCACCACTACCATCAAAGAATCATCAAATTGGAGACAGTTCCAGATGCAGGTTTACAACACAATGTAATGAAATTTTATAAATACACCTCCACATGACACAAACTAGGTCATTTTGGGAGTAACATAGGGTTCAATATTAGGAGTGGAAGGGAACCAGGAGAATCAGGATTTCAACAATTTGCTTGCGCATTGGGAGTCTTTAGCACCAGAAGGAAACCAGGAGAATCCAGAAAACCCAGGAAAAACCCAAAATAACCAGTCTGAAAGTTACGTTAAATGGTTTATGAGATAATGCTTTGTAAATGAAATCTGGGCGGACAAACCTCGTACTATATTCGGCTCAGTATAAAAGGGTTTTACAAGAACAAGAAATTACCTTATTGCTGACAACGTTAAATCTGCAGCCTCTTTTCTGCTTTTCTTTTCTCAGGACCGCACGCCTATAATGTTAACGATTGTTATTGTCAATGTTATATACTACATGAAATAAACTTAAATGGGTTTTAATTTCCAATATGGAGCTAATGAAAACAGGCAAACTCCATGCAATGAGGTTTGAGGGAAATTTTGCCTCGACATGGGGGGGGGTTGGGATGGCCTAGTGGTCTAGAGTGCCGCGCTTCGACCTCTAGCTGGCCGGTCACCTCTGGCTTGCGGCTGTGGTTTCAAGTCCTGGTGTGAGCGTATGTGGCATGGAGATAGGGGCGCCTTCTCAACCTCGTGGGTTTCCTCCAGGCACTCCGGTTTCCTCTCACTGCTAAAGACCCCTACAGGCACTCCGGTTTCCTCCCACTGCTAAAGACCCATACACGCAAGCGAATTATTGAAATAAAATGATACCATATGTTAGTCCCAAAATGACCTAGTTTGTGTTGAATGGATGTTAAACCCCATTTATTTCTCTCTCTCTCTTTTGCTTGGACATAGGTGCTATCAAACACAGGATGACCATGTCTAGCTATTGCTAACCACACTTTACACACTGAGACTTAGGGGCTCCCAATATTATAGAAATAAAATGAGGTATAATGTCCTATGTACTGCTCTGACTGCTATGAGGGATATTTTGCCTAGACAGTGGTGTTACGGTCTACACTTATATCCAATTCCAACTGGCAAAGGAACTTTTACGTACACGTCAATGTGTACACTGGACCTCTGTTAATCTTTGCATCCCAACAACTAGGCAGTTGTCCTTGTCAGGCGCTATGTTCTGCACCACTCACTAACATGAGTCATCACTGGGAACTAATGATGGGTACTTTATCATTTTTAGTATTATAGGCTGAATTGCTGTCAAAGGATAAAACCACTTACATCAATTTCTACTTTGACATTAGATTTTTTAATAGACTATCAGAGCATCATCCTGAAGAAAAAAGAAAATAGAACAAAATTAAATTGTAAATAAATGAAGCTTGATAAAGATGCATTGTTACTTAGACTATTTAAGCTTTGCTTAACTTGCCAAGCATGTGGCATTATCAACTCTCAAGTCCGTTGACCCATCAGCCATGACCCCTGTCAATAATAATAGTGCCAAATAACAATTGATACCTTCGGTACCGTAACATTACAAATTAGGTGAAGGTAAAAATAAAAATAAAAATGGAATTTTAACGCCACTCTTCAGGTAATGGCATAGCATGCCATTGCATTTTACTAGTTTATGCCCTATCCAGAAAAAATGTCAACATTTGAACATTGGTTTTTCATCTTTTTGAACTACAAGAAATCGCAGTTTGACTTTAGCCATTTGCCAGGGGATCCTTTACGTCACATGCACATCAATGACCATATATTGACGGAACCTTTGTTTTACGTCCCATCCGAAAGACTACACAGTTGTCCCTGTCAGACCCTCCGTCGATCAGCACTGACAAGAGGAAGTAACGTCGGAAAATCTCGATGAACTTCTCAATTCTCGCCCACTGACCAATACCGCCCGGTACAATTATTGTATTACATGGAAAGACATATTTATATTTACAGGCCAAACGACCGTATAGTATATATCGATATCAAAAGACACTTCCTACCTGGTGCATTGAAATTCTTGGTGTTTCGAGTTATACATTGTGTCGTCACGTGTACTTTTGTCGCTTTCATTTATTTCTCAGCTTCCTAAATGCATTAAACAGCTTGTACATCACAATTGACCACTTTCCAGTTCCGCGCCACCTAGTTAAATGGGTATCGCAATTCGCTGGTGAAGCGAGTTGCTAACGCGACCTTCACCGATCATGTCAAGGCGTGGTCATGCTTCTTAATTCCCGCCTACAAACGCGTTAGAATTACTGCTCATCTAGTTATTGGTAGCTCCTCCCCTTTTTTATATTTAGATAGATACGGTATAGCATCAACCAAACTGGAAGGTTCAAAAGGTGATACTTTATTTTGTCACATGACAATTAATACTTACGTTAAATAATGATAAATCATAATGTTGTATATATGCAATCTTCTGGCGACATGGTTGATGGTCGAATGAAGTAGAATATCCTATTTTTTGGTAACATTATAAGAAAACAACATCAGATTTCTTTCTGCTATATTAGAGAAGGTAATAGACCATCATACAAATTCTCGCACAGCTTACTGGAATCTTGGAGAAGACAGATACGGAAACTATTATGTAATCCGGGATAAGAAAACTTTTAAAATCGTTTTAGTTTTAGGTAGGTTAAATTTTTTTCCCCTTGAACACGTTTAGTCTATATCCCCAACCACTCAACTGGAAATTAGATACAAAATAGATACCTTTACTTGTCAAGAAAAACAACAAACAGAAATAAAAAATTATGTGATCATCTATTCATCACTCGGAAAACACGGCATCGTCTATGACGACTATGGTGGCCCATGGTCGCAATAGCGTTTTTTTTGTATTTCATTTAAAAAAATGAAAAATATTAGAAAAAAAAAAAAACTTTTTTTTTGTTTTACAAAATAAAAAAAAAACTTTTAAAATTGAAAATAATTTTTTTTTTTTTTTTAATTTAGAATAATTTTTTTTTTAAATTCAAAATAATAAAAAAAAGATTTAAATTCAAAATAATAAAAAAAAGATTTAAATTTAAAATATTTTTTTTTTTTAAATAATTTTTTTTTTAAATTTAAAATATTTTTTTTTTTAAATTTAAGATAATTTTTTTTTTTTTAAATTCAAATTATTTTTTTTTTTTAGATTTAAAATAAAAAAAAAATTTTTAAAAAATTAAAATAAAAAAATCTTTTTGAAAATTTAAAATAAAAAAAAAAAAAATCTTTTTAAAAATTTAGAATAAAAAAAAATCTATACCGTCGTCACCCATCGTCGCAATAGAGTCTAGAGTATCCAGACCCAGTATACAACTGTCATTAGACAAGCGAGACTAGAAACATTGTGGCCCATTGTTGCAGTAGTATCTCGATTATCATGTGTGGGATCTATGAAGAAGGTATAGACTCGAACGACAAGAAACGAGCCTGTAGTTATCTTACATCAACCTGTGAGTGACGGAACTTTGGCATGTTTATGTTCACCTGACGATGTCCTCCAAGGCTATTATGCTCTATTTTATCTTTGAAATTGATATTGTGTGCCATTGCACTTTCGGACCTCAGGGTGAGCAGGGATTTCACAAAACTAAAGCTAAAATCACTAAACATTGACTTTTACTAAAAAGAAGTGAAATTTTAAATTTTATAAGTTTCACGAATTTAATTTTAATCGATAATCTGAGCAACAGACACATCTTACATGCAGAGCCTTATATGTAGTTATGAGGCCCTGTCTGTGCCTGCAACATGTGGAGAAGTTACACAGGTCATGAGGTCAACCCACTACATTTTGTACGGTACTGTAAACAAACAAACGAACGTACTAACGAACGTAAAGTATGGCTTCAACGAACAGAAAACCTGCGTCGTATCAAGGCTGTCACTGTCTTTGGGATAACACCCATTCAGTAATATAACCCCCGATATATGATATATCCCCTGATGAAAAAATGTGATTTTAACAGAATTAGCAAGTTGTACAGGACATTTGCCACTCGAAGAACGCTAGGCCTATCTCATATCTGTCTATCAAAATTATGCCGTGTGGAAGAAAAACCTGCGTTTACACCAATAATCTCTTGGTTTATATATAATATTTAAATAGAGAAAATCCTCGTGTTGTTGTTATTCGACAAGAATATTGGTGAAACGCTGTTTTTTCCTTCGACGGCATAAATGCGACAGATAGGCCTAGCGTCGAGTAGCGTTCCTCGATAATTCTTTTAAAATCCCATTTTCTTCCGGGGATTTATTACTCAATGAGTGTTATTACACCGACAGTGACAGCTTTGATACGGCGCAGATTTTCTGTTCATTGAAGCAATATTTTACGTTCGTTTGTTTGTTTTTAAGCTGTTCCAGTACAAAATGTAGTTTGTTGACCTCATGACCTCTGACCTGTGTCACTTCTCCGTAGGCAGTGCCTTATATCTACAATCTACATTAGGCTCTGCATATTGGGCGTGCCTGTCGTTCAGATTGTCGATTATCTTGTGTGGGACCTATGATAGACATAGACTCAGCGACAACGAACAAGTCTATAATTACCTGACAACAAAGTGAAATTTTATTAATTTTATAAGTTTTGATCACGAAGATCGATTCTAACTTATAATTCAGTTTTCATAGATTTTATTTAAAATTACTTGTGCCTTGATGCGAGGTAACTATAGACTTCCAATCATCCAATCAGACTGTTGCAGCTGCATTCACAAACAATAATCGATGTCAGAAGAAGTGTCGCACAAAGTAGTGTGTATCCAGTCAAAATGTTTTAATCCAGTCAACTCAGTACAAATTCGTGGTATTAAATTAAAAGAAAAGTAAGAATAGCGTTTTATTAGGGTTCGGTGACAGTTAAGGAAGCAAAACTAGAAATGCCCGAAAAGAAATTAAGGTTTACAGACAGCGGCGCCGATTCTCTTCGAAAGGCGAAGAAGTGGGGCTGAATTTGTATAGACCCCAACAAAAATTTGGAATATTTGACGACCGCAAACACGTCTTACTGCTCTTCCAGTGGTAAAATTAGTGTTTTATTAGATGTAGGGCACTTTAATTTGCCAAGTTTATGAAATAATTTCTTTTTACTTTACCCGTCTGCCCGAAAAGTCATCTTGCCCGAAAGTTAGGGGGCAGCTGCCCCATCCCCACCTCCGCCCCCTGGCTCGTTCGCCTATGGGCCTCATGTCTACTATATATAAGGGTTTGTTGTTCAGATTATCGATTAAAATTAAATTTAAATCTTAGTTAAAATCGATCTTCGTGAAACTTATAAAATTTTAAATTTCACTTCTTTTTAGTAAAAGTCGATGTTTAGTGACTTTAGCTTTAGTTTTGTGAAATCCCTGCTCACCCTGAGGTCGTCGTTAGAGGTGCGAAAGTGCAATGGCACACAATATCAATTTTAAAGATTAAATAGAGCATTATAGCCCTTGGTGGACATCGTCAGGTGAACATAAACATGCCAAAGTTCGGTCACTCACATGTTGATGTAAGATAACCACAGGCTCGTTTCTTGTCGTTCGAGTCTATACCTTCTTCATAGATCCCACACATGATAATCGAGATGCTACTGCAACAATGGGCCACAATGTTTCTAGTCTCGCTTGTCTAATGACAGTTGTATACTGGGTCTGGATACTCTAGACTCTATTGCGACGATGGGCCACGACGGTATAGATTTTTTTTATTTTAAATTTTTAAAAAGATTTTTTTTTTTTATTTTTAATTTTCAAAAAAGATTTTTTTTCATTTTAATTTTCATAAAGATTTTTTTTATTTTAAATTTAAAAAAAGAAATAATTTGAATTGAAAAAAAAAATTTATTTTAAATTTAAAAAAAAAAAAAATTATTTTAAATTTAAAAAAAAAAAAAAATTAAATTTATTTTTTTTTTATTTATTATTTTGAATTTAAAAAAAAAAATTATCTTAAATTAAAAAAAAATAAATTATTTTAAATTTTAAAAGTTTTTTATTTATTTTGTAAAACAAAAAAAAAGTTTCTTTTTTTTTCTAATATTTTTCATTTTTTTTAAATGAAATACAAAAAAACACTATTGCGACCATGGGCCACCATAGACGACATCTTTGAAAAATGTTTTATCTTACCAAGGTTTCAAAGTTCGAAGCTGTTTTTATACGCCCACATGGAAATGTGGATATTGTCGTCGCCCTTTCCGGTCGTCTGTCTGTCTGTCCGTCGTCCACAATATAAATGGGTACCATCTTGTGAACGCTCTATAGGCTAAAGTTAATATCCGATTGCCTTTAAATTTATACACAGTCTTTAAGGTCATGATATGAAAAAGCCTATTGATTTTCAGCGATATCCGTTAATTACTGCCAGAGACCGATTTATGACTGTTGATCACTTTGTTGAACGCTCTAAAGACTAATTGTCATGGCGTAGGTACATATCACTTACTGTCATACAGCCGAGGCTAGATGTAGGTTCCAGAATCTGCCCAGGTTTGCCGAGTAACCATCTTGATAAACAAAGCTGTAGACCGAATGGTGTATACTTTTTATAGTCCACCTTGATAATGTGGAGGTATATTGCAGTCATCCTTGTCTGTTTGTATGTATGTATGTGTGTCACCTACGAACCACAATTCCTAACTGATGGTTTTGAATCTTTAAGTACTTATTCCCTATACCGTAAGATTGATCCTTAACATTTTTGGTGCATGCCCGACCCCCAGGGGCAAAGCCACGCCCATTTCTTGTATTTGTTTGTTGTCTACAGTCCATAATTCTTAACATATGATCTTGAAACTTTGAATACTTTTTCTTTATACCCTAGCATCCGTATTGTTTGTGGTGCATGCCCACCCCCCAGGGACAGAGGCACACACAATTTCTTTCAGCTAGTGTCGCTTAGTGTCTGCAATTCTTAATCAGTGTTGTCCTGAAAACTTTCCATACTTATTCCTTATGCCTTTAAGATTACCTCTGTTATTAGTTGGTGCATGCCAGACCCCCTTCGAACAGAGCCACGCCCAATTAACAAATCCTTTTGAAACTTTGCGGGCCTATTCGATATACCCTAAGGATGACCCCTATTGTTCTTTTGGTGAATGCCCAACACCAAGGGACAGAGCCACACAATATTTTTCTTTGTGGATCGTCCTGGAATTTGGCATATATGACGGCAACTATTGATTTTGGTGCATGGGTAGAAGCCACGCCCATTTTTTTTTCTTTTTTGTTTATAAGTTAAAGTTCTGAATGAATCATCTTGGAACTGGGCATATTTATTCCTGTAAGGATAGCAACTATTTATTTTGTGTCTGTAAATACTCTACAGGTTGCTTTAAATAACAGATTTTGTTCAAATTCAGCCTTTCAATCTATTCAATAACAGGATGGTACCTATTTATATTGTTCCATATCCAACCTCCTGGGGCAGAGCCAAGCCCATCTTTTGTATTCATCATCTACAGGCAGCAATTCTAAATGCATATTTATTCCTTGTACTGTAAAGACAGCAACTATTTCATTTTGGTGTATGCCCGAACAACCACTTTTTGTCCCCCGCCTTTCGAAGAAAGTTGGGGGACTATTAAAATGGGTTCGTCCGTCTGTCTGTCTGTCTGTCAGTCTGTCCGTCACACTTTTTGGGACACAATAACTCTCTTCCTAATTGAGCTAGAACGTTCAAACTTGGTGTATGTGTTTATTAGGTCAATACCTTGATGGAGTTCGGAGATGAGCATTTTCCGCTTAGGGTAAGCAGAGATTAGCAATTTGATTGGTTGATGCTTTGGGACACGATAACTTTAGTTCTAATTAAGTGAGATTGATGAAACTTGGTGTATAGTTTCATTACAGTAATATCTTGACTAAGTTCAATAATGAGCATTTTCTGCTCAGGGTAAGCAGAGCGATACACAATTTGATTGGTAGAGACTTAGGAACACAATAACTCTCCTTCTAATTGAGTTAAGATGTTCAAACTTGGTGTATATGCTTATTAGGTCAATGCCTTGATGGAGTTCGAAGATGAGCATTTTCCGCTTAGGATAAGCAGAGATAAGCAATTTGATTGGTTGATGCTTTGGGACACGATAACTTTAGTTCTAATAAAGTGAAAGTGATGAAACTTGGTGTATAGTTTCATTACAGTAATACCTTGACTAAGTAAGATCGATAATGAGCATTTTCTGCTCAGGGTAAGCAGAGCGATAAGCAATTTGATTTGCCGAGATTTTGGAACACATTAAGTTAACTTTCCTTCGAATTGAGTTAAAATGTTCAAAATTGGTGTGTATGCTTATTAAGTCAATGCCTTGATGGAGTTCGAAGATGAGCATTTTCTTCTTAGGGTAGGCAGAGATAAGCAATTTGATTGGTTGATACTTTGGGACAAGATAACTTAGGTTCATCTTGATTGGTGATTTTTATGCCAATATAATGATTGCATTCTCATTTAGTAATGGATTGGACAGTAACAGTGTATAGAAACGATTGACTCCGACACAAGGGCCCTTTCCCTTGGCCAGAGGGGCCCTTTTGTCAAGCGTGGGGGCCCTTTTGTCTGCCTTTAGGGTCCCCCTAACTAGGGTACATTTTCATTTTTCTCGTCGATTTTAGCATTTTTCTTTATAAAACACTTTTGGATGACACTTCGTGTACAGTTTGATTGCTCGATACGTTTGAAAAAAAAATAAATGTGCGATTAATTAATATGTGTCATCTATTTATTTGGGGATTTTGGCTGGGGACATCAGCCTCAACGTTGGCTTGTTTGTTAATATTTAGTCTCTAAATTTGGCAGAACAATCCCATCACCTAGCCTTTTTTGACTCTTTTCATATTACAGTCATTGTAGCTATTTCATTTGTCATTCACTTCATTTTACAAAGTATCATATCAGTGAAGCCAGGAATGTGAACATGTATTGCAGCGGTAGCGATGCTCTAGTAATTAACACATATTTAATTACAAATACAGGTTATAATCAATACAAAGAAATACAACTACTGTCTGTTCCAGGCAACACAACAACTCGAAAATTGCTTGCTATTTTTTCAATTTTTAATTTAAATGGTTAAAACTTAACGACCTACCTGGAATGGTCATCCCGTTACTTTCTATCGCACGTTTACCAATTTCAGATCAAGATATGTAACCTTTCTCTCTTGAAAAATCCTTCTTTATTTACTTCGCGGTATTGAAGTCTGCCATGCTTGACCTAATTATTTGGGATAAACCAAATCGAACAGGGGTGTGGATATGCCTTTGAGTCATTTCGTCCTATCTGAATGTTTAGATAGTTGTTTCGATCTAGTAGAATATAACTTGCTTAAAAGAGCTATTTAAGGGAAGTAATAGAAATTTGCTATTTGGTTTCAGACCACAGTTTTTTGTTCCACTGCCTTAAATATTAAATTTGGTATTACAGTATTTTTTTAGATAGTCTAGTCTATTTCTTTTTTGATTTAGTTTTTTTTTGTATTTTGTGAAATGCCCCTAAGCAAATGATACTTTGACAGAAAACGGAAAGGGGTAGTAGCAACACAAGGTCAAAGGCACGTCATTTCGTTTTTGTGTTCAGACCACGAGTAATTTTTTTTTTACATTTAATTTATTCATATTGATTAACCCTGAACTTTATTAAATTTCTGCAAGTCTACCTTTTAAACAAGAAAGCAGAAATAAACTGTTTTATAGAAATCATTTATTTACACAAATTCACAGAAAATGCTCCAACTATATACATCACTGAAGTTGTCTGGCCTACATTCACGCTATCTATTATACAATTTACGTACACAATCTACACATTTCACAACACTCGTGCTCACATCAATCTCCCTGCCAGTACATTTCGCATGCATCCACCTTTCACACAAATCAGAGCCCACCCAATCAACAATCGCATCCGACTCACTTCCCGGTGGGTTCTCACAATCACATACACTACAAAACGTCTATAATATCAGCACTCAAATCTTCATTCACAATACCACAGCCATCCCTATTCTAAGCAACATTTTCACTCTCACTCTCTCCACTGACATTCTGTTCACTCTCATACTCGAACTCACTGTCACTTCCGAATACAATGACAATGGGTGGTACTTCTTCATTTAATCTTCCCGCTTCCATCCACTGGGTTATATTTTTTACGATTAGTTATTTTTTTTATCTATTCAAAGACAATATCTGAAACAAACCGTGTGCGCCTGTCGAACGGGAAAATAAATAAAAATGGATACAGATAATCGATACTAGTCCATAAAATCATAAGATATCGTAAAATATTTACACTTCATCCGAAAGGTTACCATGCTATCTAATGCTGAAAATAAGTGTTCTGTTAGGAATATTTTAGAGGACATGCACTTCTGTGAATATTTCCAAAGAATATTAAAATACCGGAAACCAAATAAAACAAACCAAAACACACGCACACACAAATTGTTGATATTGTAACAATAAATGTATTTACTTTGCATGAAACCTTTTGAAAAAAGCTCTGAAAATAATCGAAATTAAGTATTACTGCCGCAAAATGACGGTGCGAAACCTCCCGCCCAAAGTATTATTAACCGAATGCACCCGATTTGTGGAATACCTTCTACCCCTATATGATATACGAGTGACCCAATTTACATATGCGCAGAGTCAATGTTTATGTTCTGAGAAATTGAATGTTTCGAAAAATGTGAAATTTACAAGAGAATAGAGGATTTTATCGAACTTATTGGCGTTAAGGTTCAACGAAGAAAGTAATGGGGTGATCATTCCAGGTAGGTCGTTCAGTTTTAACCATTTTAATTAAAAACTGAAGAAATAGCAAGCAATTTTCGAGTTGTAGTGTTGCCTGGAACAGACAGTAACACTGTTATGTTACACAATAATTGTCAATACAAAGAAATACAATATTATAGGCCTACAGTGAAATGAGTATGAAATTAAACAATTTATAAATATAATAAAACCAAAACTAATGGTTGGAGGAGCATAAGTTTCACTGTTTTGGCATGTTTTAGAATGGAAATGTTATCTGATGGTGTCCAAGCCACACCAGTTATCAGAGCCATGACTGCGAGCGAGAGGTGGTGACCAACCAGCTTGAGCTTGAAGTACAACTGGTCAGTGGTCAATCCGATCTGAGGAATGGTCAATTTATGCGAGTATATATTATGCAATACACATAGACCACAGCTTGCAATATACAAGAGTTAGAAGTAGCAAGTATAAAACCAAAATATTGATGCTTGTACTGAATACTTCAAGTTTATTACTTAATAAATACACAATAACTCAAAATGAATATATCACACCTTGTAATATACAATAACTAACAGTGGATATATATATATATATATATATAGTGATACATAGTCCCCAGAGAAGCACTTAGTGAATATACATGTAAATCACACCCTGTAATAAACAATGATACTCAGTGAATATACATAATAGTAAATCACACCTAGTAGTAAACACTTGGTGAATATAAATATTCCTGTCAATCACAAATTTGTGATAATAAACAATAAGGTCTATTGAATATACATGGAACATGCTTTAAAATATATACAGGTTTAGTGGGCTGTACGAAAGCCCAGAAGGCTCATTCCAAATTCCAAATGCGAAATGCGAAATTCCAAATTCATATCTTACCAATAAAAAAGAAAATTGGCAGCTCCCCTCAATTAAACAAATAAAAATTTATATATGTTGCAATTTTACACAACTAATTAGTGCTAGACCGGATAAACACCTGTTCCAAATTACTAGATTCCAAATTCCAAATGTGAAGAGGGGGGGTGGTGGATGGATGGCCGAATGGTTAGCATTTGCGTGCTGTATCATAAAGCCTGTCATTTAGTCAACTGGCGTGGTTTCGAAACCTCAGTTGTACGTGACAAGGAGTAGGGTTGCCTGTCTGACTGCTTAAGACCCCCACATGCAAGCGAATTATCGAAATAAAATTAAACCATATGTTAGTTCGGAAATGACCTACTAGTTTGTGTCAAGTAGATGTACATGAGACATAACAGTATGGACCTTTGAGTCTGTCTCATTGTCTGTTAAATTACTGGTGTAAAGGGTCTTTGTAGTTTAAAAGGCTCAGGTTGTCGATTCTGACTTCTAGCTTTGCCCTTTAATGTAGTTTTGTATCACAGGCACTTGAAAGGATTAAAATAAAACTTCTTACTACTGCTTGACTATATATATTATACTATACTATATAGTCAAGCAGTGGTAAGAAGTTTTATTTTAATCCCTTCAAGTGCCTGTGTTTTGTCATACCCCCGCGCAGTGTTTCGTTTAATTAGAACTAATCCACTTCACACTGCTATCTTGAGCGAACATTGTTGTGCTAAATTATTATTGGTCAGTAGTGCCATTACCAACCAATGACCTACATTGTAACAAACAATATTGGGGTTAACCAGACCTCAAAATATGTTACCGCAATGTATCTAGTGACAATCGCGACTTGTTTACATCATAACCCGCGAATTTTATTATGCTCGATTATCCAGTGCCAACATGTGTTCTTCATGGGCTATTTTGAAAATTATGGCGAAAGCGAGAAGAGAGGAGAGAATTGATTGGACGTTTAAAAGAGACACGCCCCGCCAATTTCAAGAATATGACTTCTCTCCAGCAATGGCATGAGAGGGATTATCTTACGTAGATATCTTGTGTTCCTTATTAAATATTAGATAATCTGAGTATGAATTGAGCAGTGAAAATATAATTATCTATATAATGCATATTTTGGAACTGTAAGTATCAAGTTAATAATAGAACGTAATAAATGATGATTTTATTTAGGAATATACAGCTGTTGTTAACTATTTTGCATAAAAATATATGTTACATCAATATTTAGCAGTGCATAATTATATGTAGTTAATGATAATGACTTTATATAATAACTTAAGAAGGTTGAACACATTAACTATTGACCTATGTCAGTGCATCATCGCATTATCGTTGCTCTCGAAAAAGTTATAACTAAGAGCTAAAGATTTTTAATTAGATATGCTTTGTTAAGCGTTTTACGCACAGTTTTGGAGCAGTTTTGGTGCTATACAAATCCGGCACGGATCCAGAGGGGGGGGGGGGGGGTCCAGGGGGTCCGCCCCCCCCCCCCCCTGCTCAGACTTGAAAATTTTTTTATGCGATTTTATGGGCGATTTAGACCTGTTATTTTGGAATTTACCTTCCGGAAATACGTCACAATGAACCAAATTGAATCTAATTTACCAAATGATCGGTTGAGCGCAATTAGTTAAGCAATTATCAAACCTAGACACCCCCCTGCAAAAAATCCTGGATCCGCACCTGCAAATTGACATTTATTACTATACATTATGATAGCTTTAGTGGTTTGCTTAACATCCACAGTTTCCAGTTTCTAGTAACAATATAGTATATTAATTTGATACATTAAAATTATTTTTCCAGAAAGTGATAAAATGCAATAGGCCTAAAACATTTTTTCTGTGTGTGTGGGGGGGAAAGGGGGGGGGGACTAAAATATAGTTTTCCATGACAATATCAAAGAAAAGTTTACTCACTATAATTCAGCTTTACTAATCTCTCATTACATCACATCAGTAAAACAGGTTCTTTACTCATATCACATCAATACATATTTACTGACATCACATCAGTGCATATTTACTGACATCACATGAGTGCATCTTTACTGACATTAAATCAGTGCACCTTTACTGACATCACATAAGTACAACCTATTTCATCAATACAGTTTTACTTACTTTAAATCAATACATGGTTATTAACATTACTTCACTATGTCTTTACTAACATTAATAATAAAACAGTCCCTGCCACCCTGTCTTTCAGGTCATTGCAGGACTTCAACTCCTATAACTATAAGCCCAAAAACTTCCTTTGTCAACAGCCATTTAGTTTATGCAATGTGAAAGAGTTTCATAAAAACATGTTAGTGTTGCTGGCTAGATGGCAGAGTTCAACAATTGAGCACAGATTTAACTTGAGATAATATTGTAATAGTCATTGTTTAGTTGTGAAGATATCAGTTATATAAACCATGTATGTGATATTAAACTGGTATTATCTATTTGAATATAAAGCTGTGTCATGTTTGAACATTGACCCCAATTAACCACATGCCTATCATACTAAAATCACAAGATGTTTTTTTTTTTTTTAGCACATATCTTAGATAATGTCAGAAGTGAACTAATAAAGATTCACCTTTTGTTAATATTAAGCTAAAGTTATAAGCTTAAAGTAGGCGTTATTTGGTAAGATACATAAGTCTTTTTTGTCCGATGTCGTTGCTTTTGCGTTGCCATTGTTTGAAATTGGCATCATTTTGAGCTATTATATAAAAAATATGATGGTTTTAATTTGATTGATTTTGCTCAAATATATGGATTGAACATCACTAGTATGTTTATTTAAAAACTGATCACACAATATTTTGTTATTTCAAAGACTTGTCTGAAAGTAAGATATTTCTCTGGGTGAAAGGACTGATTTGTTGTTTATTTTTGCACACCCACATTTTAATGTCAATTAGCCTTATCACTGTCAATCAAGAATTTTTTGTAAACACTATATATGGGTTCGTCTACTCTTCTTGACACCTTTTTTTTCAAATTTTTACTAATCGATCATTTGGTCCCTTGTCTATGTTTGAATAACAGCAAGACCTGAACAATTTAAGATAGTTCCATTTGAGGACTTAATTCAACATTAGAATTCTCTATCGAATTTGATTAAGTTTGCATGAAAATATTTGTTACATCACGATGATCTGTCAATATTTTGGCCTGTTTGATGTTTTTAGATTAAATACCAATTCTTATTTACTCTCATAATTCATCGTTATCTTCCAATTTACATGTAAATTGTACATAGCAGTATTGCTTAGTTACATTGTCTATAGTAATTTATATAGGTTAGATAAAAATCTGTTTGATTAGAACTATAAAGACCTTTAGTCTTCAATTGTCTTACTTGTTTAACTGGACGTACGACTCAATAGATATTAGGTCTGAATTGCAAAACTCAATATGTCCAGGTATGTTTTCTTATATTATTGTTTACTGATTGACTGGCATTAAGATTGACTGATCGGAAAAATTTATCTATCTGTTGATTTACTTATATAAATTTGTGAATATCAATAAATAGGCTGTGTAGTGAAAACTTTGTGTAGAGCAAAGGATGGTAATCATTGAAAAAGATTGAATTTAGAATAAAAGTTTTTTCATTTTTCTTCTTGAATATGGTAAAAATGTTTATATCTCAAAGACCATTAAGAGTCTTCACTTGTTTAAATAGAAAAAAGTAATAAAATCAGACGGCAAAATATGTATTGATAGTTTATTTAACTTGTCCGAGTCGGACAGATTACAATTGTTTATTCTTTATAGGCATTAAGGAACTCTTTTTAAACTTGAAAATAATTTACCGGTAATGGCATTGCCCATTGGTAAACTTTAACAACAGGTAATGAAACCACAACAAAAGCCAATAACTAAACATCAGATTTCTTTCGTTTGTTTGCAGAGTGATGTACGTGAAAAACTGATTTAAAAAATATTTTGAATGTAATACCATATAGTCATTCACACACATGAAACATCTCTTTTCCAAGGCAGTTAGTTTTTGATCCATTCATATGAATTATGTGCTAGATTATAATATGACTGTGGAGACCCTAATCAAAACCACATAATCAAACTAAGTTTTAGTTAGTTTATGGTTGTTTAATAGTTGGAGGATTTTTTTTTGAGACATCCCCTACCAACAAAATACTTATTTGTCCAGCTCTCTCTACTATTGTCAGTGTACAATGTTATTTAGTGATTTTATTTGGTTTTCATCAAATGTCTCCACATATAGCTCCGTCCATATTCCTGAAGCAATGGCCCGAGAAATCCCTCTCTGACCATTGCTGGAATAGCGTCTGTTTCTTGAACTTATGCGGGAGTGTGTGTCTATTCTTTCCGTTCATTGATAGCTATCACTTAAGTACAGCAACATGACAGTCCTTCATTTAATCTGCGTCTTCCCTAAAACTTTGGACAGTGATTTAAGGTATTAAAAACGGTGGAAGTATGTTCGTTTCCAAACAGTATTGTTTACATTTCATTCGACTTGATAGCCTCGTTTGTCACGCAATTAGTTTTACTGCAGTATTCTGCTATGCACAGGTTAATTAGGCATAATAAAATCGTGAGTCATGAGGTCATGTCATGTAAACATATTTGGTCCAATATTGGCAGCTAGTGATTGGTTGGTAGACGGACTACTGGCTAATCAAAATTTAAAACAACAATATCCACTCATAATAGCAGTGTGTAGTTGGATTACCTCTAACCAAATACAACACTGCGGGGAGTATGAGCTCTGTCATGGAATTGCATTACCGGGTACCATCAATTCTGAACATGGCAAAGGTCTAGATGTTCCCCCCCCCCCCCCAATATTTCGCCAACAATAATGATTTCTTAGGAGTGTTCATAGCCAGCCACATTCACAGGGGCACCAAAAAATTCTCTAGTCCGACAAAATTTTAAGAGCTGGCTACGGGCCCATATACCGGTGCCTGAAATGTGACCAGCTCTGGCTAAATTAAACGCGCATTGAATATCCCATATTTGAGGTTTGGCAAGAAACATGTAGGGAATGTATTTGCCCAATTTTAATTTCTAGCTTATTTCAGTATTTGTCTTCAAAAATGAACTTATTCGGTTTTTAGTTCTTGCTTTATTTACTTTCTTCATTTTATTCATTTTCAATGAATTTTTTTTTTTATGATAATCCTTAAAGCGAACTATCTTGGCCAAATTTATTTATGTTTAGTTAAAACAATATTTTTTTCATTTGAAACATGTAAGTTGTAAAACTGAAGTTCATCCAGATTTTCCGGCATGGTTTCTCCTTGTCAGAGATGCAGGACGGAGGGCCTGACAAGGACAGCTGTCTAGTCATTCGCATTATACGATAAACCGAGGTCCCATGTACACAGTGGCGTGCATGTAAAAGATCCCTTGGCAGTTGAAATTCGATATAAGAGTAGACTGTACCACCGTCGCCAGGGCAAAATTTCACACACAGCACACTGTATGGCATATGTCTGTCTTCATTAGCCCAGTTTAGGTGCAGAACAGTAGGACATTAAACCCCATTTCATTTTATTTCATTTTGTAAAACCAAAGACATACAGTTTCATGTGGAAGTGGTATATATGAAATACAGGTAGCAATTATTGGATATATAGAACAATATGTAAAAGGGAATAAAAATTTTTAGTTTTATTTAGATTAAATGTTCCTGGCCATTTTTATGCCAATACTGATATTGAATTAGCATTGTTTATAGGTGTTGAATTTAATTTCTACAGTTATTAATGAATGAGTGCTACATATAGGCTGTAATACAACATATTTAGATATAAGACACCTTTTATTTGTAATTAATAGATCTATTGATGTTCTTGGATGGTATGTAAGTTAGTTAGTAAATATATAATATGTATTAAATCAAAGTGTAATGATACATTTAGTTTATTGGCATTACAGGAATTTGATAAAACATTAATGTTAAAATCTCCTGTTAAAATCAAAGCTTTACTTATTATATCATAAAAATAAATTGGGTGTTTGGTGGACAATAAAACTTTGAATTAGTAATATATCTAAATCGTATTGGTGCAGATCGTTGCATTTGTGAAAAGAAAGGTTATGTTTTATAAATATTATTTTATCACCCCTGTGCCTGTTTCGATCTAACTTGGTTAGGAAACTCTGGAATCAGAAATGGAGTGATCCAAGTGTGACTGAGTTATACATCTGATATTATTACTTACGTCCAATTTGATTGTTGCTAATTTGCTAGTATACATACATTGTTGTGAACAATTGATATAATTGATATTATTTTGTTCGTTTACCATCTGGTCCTGCGTTTAATTTAATACATGCTCATAATAATAATGTCTTAATTAGAAGTAATAATATATAAGATGTTTCTAGGATAGGGTGGTATGTGTCTGATGGCCCATTGATTTAGAATGTATTGATACACTTTAATAATCATGTTTATCAGAGACTATGAACGGGACAAGAATAGAATGATTCAACACACTACATATATAGTTTATATAATTTAAAATTAAAATAACGTTTCCACACATATAGTGTCATTGGAGACATTCGAGCATAAATACAGTACATGAGCTGATTTAACAGCAAAAAGATATTTACACTGTTTTGTTACATGATACATGGAGTGTCTGAATTGAGGATGAAATCCCCAGAGAGGTTTTTAATTTCATTTTGATTTATAACAAGGAGTCTTGGTCCTGATGCTAAAACTTGAATATATTTTTTCTGTTATCTTATTATATATGTACTTTAATACTCCATGTACATGTATATTGATAATTAAAATATAATTCATTTATATAATTTATGTATCTTGCTTTTGGGAAGCCGATTTATATAAGCTTTTGGCTTGTTTTGGAATCCTGTCAATAAAATATTGTTTAAATGAAAAAAAAAATTGATTTGACCAGAAGTTTAATTTGCATATCACTTGATTTGAGATTTGTTTTTTCTTTCTTGTAATGTCTATCAGCAGGTTTGTTTTTTCGGCTTTGTTTTGCTATTTGTAGTCCCCCCCCCCCAACCCCTGTGCTTGCTATACCATCATGTTATTAAATTATAAATATCATTTTTGATTAACCAAGAACCAGTCACATACATTAAATTTAAGAAAAACTGTTTTTATTTTATAGTAAAGAAAAGCCAGTGGTACTGGTATCTATTGCAACTGGTGATACTATACCTAATGATCTAAAATCTGACAAGATGACTATAGAGGAAGAAGAACCCATTATACCACCCAAACGTGAGTATTGAGTAACATTATAGATACTTTCGTGCGTCCAGTGTGATTTGATGATTTATTTCAAATAGAAACATATTCAAACTAATTAATCTATCAAAAATTTGCTTCCAATCCCTCTCATACTTTTATTGGAAATAACCACTTGATAAATACTTTCGTGACAATGTATCTTTAACATTGTGAATATGATTTTGCTAGACTACAAATTGAACATTTTGATTATTAATTAGACCACACCAATTTGAATTTCTATTCTTAGAGAACACCTGTTAAAAATTATGCCTCCAATTTCTTTCAAATGATGGTTAATTTAAAAATACTTTGCTGCTCTTTAATGTTCCAAATATTTTAGTTTTGAAATTTTAACACATCACACACAATAATTGAGCAGGTTGTTGTATTGATCAACCCAGGAGTACAGACTCCTCATGGGGCTGTGTTCAGGGTGGGGGGGGGGTGCAGCTCCCAATCTCTGTTTCTTCTTACAAACCACTCATTATATTCAAAGTCACTATCGATCTTTTATGTTTATTATTACTTGTTTTATTATAGAAAATATGCCATGGTACAAAGAAGTAAAATGTTACAGTGTATATGTATTACTGATATTATTACTGACGTACCTACTCAATCAACTAGATCGTTACATGTTAGCTATAACAGTTAAACCTATGGCACAGGAAATTCATTTTGGAGATCTGGGCTGCATGGTGAACGAGACATATCCATCAGACGTTACTAAAGGGGCAAGTTGTAAAGCTAATACTACTGAAAAGTAAGTGGCATCAATAACAATCTTATGGATAGCAGATACAATCTATGTCCTCTATAACTTCACAGCATTTTAATTCTATATAATTGCGGTAGTTTATAATTGTACTCAATTTATGTCTTCTGTAACCAGGTAGCATATACTGTTTATTATATAACATGTAAAATACTAGTATTTGCTTGTTGATTACCAACAATCCAGAGATTGTTTCTGTCCAATGGCATGTTGATGACCGAGTCCTCTTGTGTTAACAGCCTTAGCCTTATAGTTTTACATGGTGGAGAACTCAAGGTACCAAATGAACAATTGAATAGATTTTGTTATTATATGGGATAGAGAAAGTCAGGAAATGTTTAATTTTGAGTATTTTATATTTTCAGTTGTGCTCTTATCACTAATAATGGTAGTGTAGAACATGTATGTAAATGGGATTATTTGGGATCAGGTTTCCAGTACCAACTTGTAGCGGGACCAATATTTATTGTTATTTATACATTTATGGGAATATTTATTGGATTTTTAGCTGACAGATATAACCGTAAAATATTGTTGGCGATATGTCTCATGTTTTGGTCAGCAATGACACTTCTGACAGGTTTTATTGGTGAATATTGGCAGTTGGTAGTCTTACGACTTGGACTTGGAGCTGGGTACGTCTTTATAGCTTTGTTAAAATATCATCAATTTTGTTCAGATGTAGATTGATGCCCCTGTAAAGGATTTAAATTGAACAATAAAAAGGAGGCTGTAATATATTGTCTAAAACATTCATATGCATCTTGCTTAAAATCTAAAGTTGAAATTTGTATGTTGTATTTTTACAGAGAAGCTGGTTGTACACCATTTGCTGCATCTATCATATCCGATTATTTTTCTGAGAATTTACGTGGATCAGCTTTAGGTGTTTATAACTGGGGTATATATACTGGATATAGTATGTCATATGCAATAGGTAACTTTATTACCTTAGCCAACATTAATAATCAGGTTAGTTCTATATAGATAATGATAATAACATATGATTGTCTTCTATGTAACTTAAATCATCCTCAGTATCCCCATTGGTTTTATTGCGACCAGTAGTCTTATGCCGATCCACTCCAATAAACTTCTTGCAAACTTCGTAGAATCAAGCTAGGTTCTAGGGCAGATAATTTGAATGTCTGAATCCTCCATGGATATACTCTGGGCACATGCCACAGGGGATACCGATGATGCACTAAAAAATGCTCTAGATAGCACATATAGTTACTATACTTTTTAGTGTTGCTTTCAAATCAATGAAAGTTCCATTTTCCGGAATGTGTCTTGGCAAACCATTCCTGATATTGAACCATGAATTAGTAGTGAATGTTTCCCATAGTGTTTAGTTTATTCTATTTTAAGATATGTATGATATAATGACAATTCTTTAGCCAAATATCTTCAGTGTGATCTGTTGATAATTACATTACTAGTAATTCTTTACACTCTGTTGTAAAACAAAATGCTAGGTATTGAAACTGTAAATGATAAATCAGTTTCATAGCTTTAGTATGATCCACTTTAAGACAATAGAATATTCTACATTAGATTGTGTAAAGTGGTATGGTTTGAATGACTAATAATAATGTATCCCAGTTTTAAACATTTAATTTATACTTAAAAGTCTTGGTTTTCACTGGGTCTAGATAAAACAGTTCATTTAAGTAGGCCTACTTGTATGCGAATCAAGCACCAGGGTTATCTCTGAAGAGAATAACCAGTAATGTTGTATTGGGCATATTGTTTTATTTTAGGGGTGGCGATGGACATTTTATATAGCTGGTATTCCTGGCTTAGTGCTTGGTATTGTAATGTTAATAACTGTAAAAGAACCAGTTCGAGGAAACATGCGAGCTTCAGAATCAGATAAACAAACTGCTGTCACAGAAAATGTATCAACTTGTACTAAGATATTAAATGTAGCTAGACCCTTTTTTAGACCATCATTATTATTATTATGTATAGCTGGTTCAGTCAGAAACTCAGGTAAATTGATTTTATTAACCCTTTAGCCTCCAATTGCCTAAACAATATTGACATACATAAAAATAAAATTATACAATATACTACCCTAAAATTAGGCTGCACTTATCAAAATGTTCATAAATTTACAAGACATATTTCAAATACATGTAGTCTTTAATGTGGTGATGCAGTAGAAGATCCTTAAAACCATATCCTTATATTATGTTCCCTGTATCCAGAATTTATGTGTATATATATATATATATATTAAAATGGGTTATGTGTATAATTTTATTTTTTAACTGTATGTTTGGGCTGTTTCAAATAAGAACTAGTCATCTTGCTGTTAAAATTTTTCAGAAAGAATTCTCAAAAATGGGATAATCAATATTTGTTAAATCGATAACAAAAACGTGTTTTTGGGTTGCAAAATATGTTAAAACATCTCCCAGTCGAGGTAAACATTCTACATCTGTATTTCATGCACTATTTTTGCCTTTGTCCTTTAAACCAAGTAAATAACATAAAGCCAAAAGTTTTTTTATCTTTACATAGTGCTCCTGTCACTTACATCATTTAATGCTTTTGCTTCCCTTCACCTACCTTATATTTCATACACAACATAACAAGCAAAGCTGTTACTGATAGGGAGGTGGTTGGCTGAATGGTTAACACATGCGTGCTGTATCATAGGTCTGTCATTGAGTCAGCTAGCATGGTTTCGATTCCCTGGTTGTAAGTGACAATAAGTAGAGCCACCTGTCCTCCAGCTTCCTTTTCTCTTCTAAAGACCCCTATGCGCATCGAATTATTGAAATGAAATTGAACCATATATTAGTCCCGAAATGACCTAGATTGTGATGAGTGGATGTTAAACCCCATCTTTCTCTCTCTCTTGTTACTGATCTGATAGTATTGTATAGATGTTACAATGATTGTTTATTTCAGGTGGTTATGTATGGGCCTATAATACACAACCATATTTTAATGCGTTGGGTACTTCTCTGGGTAAAACTAGTGATGAAACAAGTGAAATGGTAGGTTCCTATATGTCCTGGATACCTCTAGTAGGAGGTAGTATAGGTGTATTTGTTGGTGGTTTTATATCAGATAGAGTTGTTAAAAAGAGAGGACTATATGCACGTATAATAGTATTAGTTGCCAGTCAGGTATGTATATTGTTTACACGAACATGTAAGCTTTTATTGAGAAGGAGTATCAATATATATTTGTGATTTTCGTTTGTTTGGGGTTGATGCCTTCTGTAGGGCTGAAATTTAGGGCAGAAAGAAAGTTTTAGACGTAGAATGACGCATATCTGGTAGCATGTATAAAACTACCACTTCAGGTCACAAAACTTCTATACAGAATTATCACAGTTAGGCTAATAAACAACAGAGCAATTATCACATTAATGATGTATATATGGTATAGTGTTTATGGATTTTAATAAATTGAGAAAATTCTCCTTAATTATTTAGATATTTACTCCATATTTTATTTCTTAAAGTTCTCTTCACGCAAATGAAAAAGTTTATTTGTTATATTTTTAAGAAATTGTTTTCTATACAAGGGAATTGTGTAGTGTTAGTTCTGTTATTAATCTTGTTTTTGTTGTTTTTAGGTTTTAGCTGCCCCTTTTGCAGCTGGTACTTTATATTTTAATCCACCATGGGCCTTTATTTGTCAAATACCTACTTATATCATAGGTAATATATCATTTCTATTTAATTATTTACCCATATATTATTTTCCATACCTGTGTGTATTGCCTGGTTGCAATTTTCTTGTGGATGTTGAATGGGGGTATGGAAATTTACCTTTTTTGAATGAGTCATAAATGAGTCAAGCAATCTGCCAAATTAGCTTTGAAAGCCATTGAAATGAATAAATACCGAAAAATCAATCATTTAGACATTGTTTTGTAAATGATCCCCGCCCCTATAAACTACAAAAGATTAAATATGCAACTGCCTGCACGATTTAGCTGTGGGCATGTTTCCTTGCCTGGTAACCTATCTATGTAATGCCATAAAAAGTTAGACCTCTCCTTTAGAAGAACATCATATACTATCTAGTATATTCTTGTTTTCAGGTGAAATGTGGGTTGGAGTCACACTAGCTGTAGTTATAGAATTAGTACCTATTAATGCTCGAACAACAGCTGTAGCAGTTTATCTATTTATTATTAGTAATGTTGGAGGAAATGTACCATTAATAGTACCACCATTAAAACAAGCATTTTCTGGTCTTGGTTATAATAGTATCTCTTCACTTCGAGGTAACAATATTTATATTTTATGACATGTCTAGTCCATATTTGTTTATGTATGTCGGGAACTATAATGCTGTGGTCTTTAACCCTTTGAATCCTGAAAATATTTTGGATGCCAAATACAGACTTTACAGCGCAATTTTAAAGAAATAACAGCATAGTCACGGTCCCAAAATTACCCAGTTTGTGTCGAGCGAATGTTGAACCACACCTATCTCTTTTCAATTGTGATTTATTTGTGAATTGAAATTAATTGTGAAGTGAAATTAATTTGAAGTGATTTGATCTAGGTAGCTTATTGTAGTGTTTGTATGCTCCCTATTAAATAGACTTTTATTCTATTTTTTCAGCTGCATTATATATATTATATCCAGGTACATATATAGGTGGCTCAGCTTTATTTTTACTTACAATGTTTGTTGTCAAGTGGGATCAGGAAAATGCCCAGAAATATAATGCCATGGATCAATTAACAGGTAGCGTAAACAAAGCAAAATAATTCAACTTAATACTGGCTTCATTTGTGTTATTTAGTGAGTAAACCAACTTTTTTTAATACATAATCTACAGCAAGTAGTTTTCACATAGAACCAATTATCAAGACATGTTTAAATTAAGTTGAAAACTAGACATGTTATTGCAAATTGTTATGTACATTACTAATTAATCAATGCATCACAAAATGTACATTTCTAATTAATCAATGTGTTTCAAAATGTTTTTAAACTAACATTTATTCTTGAAAAAAGAAAACAGACATCATATTATGATTTAAGGTTGTAGATATTTTAATGTGAAATGAACATAAAATGAACATACTAGGTAAATCTGTCTTATTTTTTGTATTATATATTTAATCAGTAAATCATCTATTTTATAACAGTCATTGGCATTGCACAACATTCTTTAAACATCCTCAATATGTAGATTGGAACAGTAACATTTGAACATTGTTAAGAAAATATTTAGACAGTACTGGATTGAAAATAATTTGTTAGATCCTGCAAGCATTGAAAAACAAGTTATGGTGCCCCAATAAATTTTACCTATTCAATACTATATCATTACTAACAAATTATTATTAATGTTCATGATATATATGTATTTATCAGGCATCCTAAAGCAAGTGCTTATTTTGTTTAGTTTAATCCAGGCTAAATAAAATCTGTTCATTGAAATCAACGAAATACTAATCATACAACATGTACCTCATAATTCCTTTTGTACATATTATTAATACACTGGTGTAAATAATATATTTCTTTGTATAGCTACTAGAAATCCTCTTTAATTAGGAGAAAATGTTTGTACATATATGGATATATACATGTGATAGCATTTACTAAAATTTCATAATTATTTTTAACAATTTGGTATTCAACTGTATTGGATATTTTTAAAACATTTTTTTAAATAATAATTATTTTTAACAATTTGGTATTCAGCTGTATTGGATATTTTTAAAACATTTTTTTAAATAATAAAAAAGATTTATTTATTGGATTTAATTAAATGTGTTAATTTATTAAATTGACTTTAGATCAAGTATTTCATTTACAAAATTATTTTCACTCAAGCTCAATAAGATTCCAGGTTTTTGGGGGGGCTCATATACTCAAGCATAATTGTTGGCAATCATAAATACCAGAATAATCACATTTGAGAGAATACAATTAATAACTGGTATCACCCTTGGGTCAGTATTGGATGTGACAAGGTCCATGGTGCACAGAAAAAATACATTAGCCATATATATAAGGGTTTGAATAGGTTTATTATGATGCTTCATTTTTTACACGCTCACATTTTCATGTGGACGTATATTGTAGTCGCCCCTGTCTGTCCTCTACAGGTCACAATTTTTATCCGATTTTGACGAAACTTAAAAAAAAAAGCTTAATCTCCAAAAGATTGCTGTTCCTTTCGTTATTGCTATGTATCAGTACGAAACTTCATGGATAATGGCCCCCCGATTGTACGAAAAATACATTTTTAACTTGAGGACACTCCAGAGGTCACAATTTTCATCTGATTTAAAAAAAAATGTTTAAATATACTATTGTTACACCATAATGTTTGTTGAGTTCAAATTTTGTGAAAATCGGACCAAAATTAGTGGACAAAATGGCCGCCCTCGAGTAGATAAAGGTTGTGGACCCTCATGAGGACACAATGTTGATCCGATTTTTATGAAACTTGAAATGTATATCCCACAGATCCTGGTTACTTTCGATATTCGCACATATCAGATTGTAACTGCAGGAATTATGGCCCCGGATTTTAGCTTGTGGTCCCTATAGAGGTAACTATTTTAATCTGATTTAAAAAGCTGTTTAAGTATATCACTGTTATACCCTAACGGTGATTAAGATCAAATTTCATAAAAATTGGACCAAAACTCCCAAACCCAAAGATCTTGTTTCCTTTCGTTACTCGCTCGTATTGCATTTTAACTACCTGAATTATGGCCCTTGATTGTACGAGAAATCGCTTTTTATTTTAGCTAGTTCTCTAGGGACAACATATACTTGCTTCCCTCACAGCACACTATATGGCATATGCCCACCTTCACTAGTCCATTATAATGCAGACCACAATATCGATATATAAAATGTAAGACAAATAATTACTGGTTGTCCAGATAGAGAAAAAAGTATACTCTAGAAAACTCTTTACTAAAAAATCTTTTATTTCAGAATCTATACATAACAAATATTCATGTAGGTCATTTATATTCTTTTATAATTTATATGTAACACTATAATCTTCTACAGGCTCTAATCTAGAAGGCTGTATTTAGGACCTGCAATTTTTTCCTCATCCAGAATGGCTTTAAACTTTACAAATTTTCTCTTATATCACAAGAGTACTGTTCAACCGAGTAATCTGATAATCAGTACTGCAGCTCTGATACCTATACTGAAATATTATTGAATAATTGCCTGACTAGATGTTGTTTAACATCGGCTTCCATAGATATGAATCAAGTTACATAGTGGCATATAATTGGTAAAGACCTCGAAATCCTGTCAGGTACCAGTTCCACATTTAAAGAATTATCTGCTAATGCAGTCATGGTACTGGACAAATGTCAATGCTTTGACGCTCAACAAATGGACATTTATTTTTTTTATACACTGACATTGCGAGCTTAACTTAATTATGCTAAATACTCCCTTGATTTCTAACCTTTCATCACCAAAATATCCTAAAACATTATTAACAATAAACTAAGTAATAAAAAAATGTACAAATTTACATACAAGATAAAAAAAACAAGCCAACAGTAAGGCTGATGTCACCCCCTGAAATCCCCAAATAAATAGATGACACATATCAATTAATTGCAATTATCTTTATCAAACTTACACCAAGTTTCATCACTCTCACTAAATTACAATCAAAGTTTTTGTGCCTCAAAGTAGCAACCAATCAAATTGCTTTTCTCTGCTTCAAACTCCATCAAGGTATTCACCTAATAAACACCTACACCTAGTTTGAATATTCTAGCTCAATTAGGAGAGTTATTGTACCCAAAAATGTGTGACAGATCCATTTTAATAATCCCGCTTTTGAAGATATATAATCCCTTTTGTTCTTCTCTACGTCTTCGTCATAACGTCAAGCGGTCAGGCTAAATAAAGGCTAAAGTGAAACACATCGTATGCCCATTTAAAAAAAACTACTGCCGGATAATTGTAAGTGATAGACGCTTGACACAAATACAAAAGTTAAAGGGTTAAGTTGATCTATAATTTTCACATTGTCTCTCGCATTTCAACCATTTTGCCAGTCTTTAACCTTCTCGCCATTTTTTGTCAAAGACATGTTTTTCTCAATGCTCTTTACAAGACAAGTTCCTGTCTGACACGCAGGAGTGGCCATATCAATTAAATACAAACTAAATGCTCAAAAGCGGCTTATAAAAAAGATTCTTACTATGGTCGACTTGTGGTCCACTGTGATCACTTAGCTGTATAATGTTATGGAGACTATAGTCAAGAGAGACCGGTTATGGGTTAAATAAACTATTATAATTCATCATGAACTGTTCAACCAATTCCGTACAAGGTGATATCACAGAAAAATTAGATTTCCAAAATAAGTTCCAAATCAGTAAAAATAAAAACATGATTATTCATGTTTCCATATTTAAATCATGATTCTACCAAACTAGTAATTCTATATCAAACCAGTAAAATAATGATTATTCACAATTCTATATCAAACCTGTTTAAGAATGAATATTTATGATTCTACATCAAACTAGTAAAAATAAATCCATGATCCTATCAAACTAGTAAAAGAATGATTATTCATTATTCTATATCAAAGTTGTAAAAGAATGATTATTCATGATTCTATAACATACCATTAAAGTAAGAGTATATAACTCATTCAATAAATAATAGAGATCTGTGATGTTTAAATAAAATCACTATTAATAAAAACAAAATACATTCAATTACAAACAAAACATTCATATAAACCACTATTAGTTAATTTGTTTATAATTCTACACTAAATAAAACTATCTATTTCAATTTGTGTCTGTTGATCCAGGTACCCTTTCATGCGATTAAACTCTAATCAAATACTTAGACTTAAAAAGAGTTAACGCAAGAAAAATTCTGCACCACAGGTTCACTAAAAATATTAATTATTCTCTTGAATATACAGGCTTATATGCAATTTAATTCAATTTCATTTGATTTTAATTCATTGATGATAAACAATTAAACGAAGTCAACAATTATTAGATATAAACTTATTTTTCCAAATGAAAACATTGGTGGAATATAATTATAGTAATTATAATTGGCTATGTGACCAGGGTGTACGGAAGTATATTGGTGGCAATGGTGTGCAATGTGTTGAGTCAAAATCCTGCATGTACTTAGATGCCTGTAACAAAAAATACATACATAAAAATTTACTCATTTATCAAAAACATATACAACATATCAATCTGTCTTGCAGTGAAGACAAGTTTAAAATTATATATAACAACTCTTGTTCATATATTTTATATTAGTTTAATATTACAATACATCACACTGCATCGGTTAACTTTGTGAGACAGATGTATGGTGTGAATACAGTCGGTGCCCACTGGCCTTTGCAATTTTCATGTAAACATTAGCTTGGAAAATGTAAGGAATCCAGTTTTCATGTAAACTTTTGGTGTGGAAAATGTATGGAATTCAGAAAATATGGACATACTAACAAAAATAAGGAAATGCTATCCTAAATAAAATTTTAGAACTTTACTTACCAGATACAACACTAACTGTTTTTTCTGATCTTGATTTAAATTCTCTCCTAAATAAATAATTACATCATTATTGTTATTATTTAATATAGAAAATCCATATATTAAATGTTAAAATATAGTTAATAAAGGCAGAACTTATGACATAACAGAAGCAGTAACATATTGTAATTTGCTTAAAGTTTCATTTTTTAAAATATTTATATGAAACGATCTCCTATAAAGCCTTTCAACAAGCCAACTGTTTCCAATTAGTATGAATATTTGATTTAGCCTTGTTTGGATATGCATTTGGATGGAATGAAAAAACCAGGTCCTGTCAACATAAGAGTAGGCCGTAGTGCCACTGTTTGGGTAAAATGTCCTTTATAGAACACTGTATTGTTGGTGCCAGTCTTCAACAGCCCAGTCAGTGCAGAACTCCATTACATATCATTTCACAAGAACTTCCCATAAAGGAGGTTAATTCAAAAGACTTACCTATATTAATAGGATAGGTAGAAGAATACTTTTCTAAAACACTTTTACAATAATTACTATCAACCTGATGTGTCATAAACATTATTTCTGTAATATAAATAAACACAGCTAGTACTTTACTAACACAAGATCAATAATTAGGTATCAGCTCTTACTTTGTATTGTCACTACTCACAGGCACACTACCCTGAATTATTATTCACTACTCATGCAAATACACAAAATTAGTATTCATTTCACTACTGAAATATAACTAAGCAATATAACTGATGCAATTATAAGTTAAACTGTGTATTTATTCATATTTGCTTCTTGTAATAATAACTCTTTCAGGTTCGGCTTTTATAAACACGGTTGCTAGATGTAACTTTGGCATAATTACAGTTCTTATGAACTGAAGTTCTAAATGTTTTACCAATTTCTAAAACAGGAACTGATTTCATACATTTTGTAAACTTGTTCCTTTCAATGAAAGCTTCAGCCCCACCAATTGGAGTACAATGAACATGAAACTGGACACGATTGTTCTATGGACAATTATGAACTGACTGTAGAAGTCAATATTCCAAGCTAGCTGGTTCCTGGTTCATAGAGTGCTCGTATTTGGTAAGAATGACACAGCAGATGGACATGGTAATGGGTGCATAAAAATATCAAACCTTGATGGGAACTTTCTCCAGCCAGCCATTCATCTAATAAAGCTGATGCTGCTTCATTTATCAAATTAGGATATCTGACGAAAAAAAAATCACAAATTACTAAACTACACTCCCTTATAAAATCATGTTAAAAACAATTATCTGTAATGTTTCTGTTTGTATAAAGTTAACAACTATTCTTACCGTTTTTTCAACAAGTTCTGTAACAAGAAGTTTCCTCTGTTAGTACTTATATTTGGTGGATATCCTGGTGTAACACTGAAATACACAAATATTAGTTTATTTAATTACACGACATGGCAAACACATTATACTATATCTTAAATACCTTAAACAAAATGATTCATATGAAGAACTAAAATAATATTATACTTACTCTGTAGTAATAATTTCATCTTTAGATCTACGTATTATCAGTATTGGTCCAAGATACCTATAAGTATATTAATTATATGTACCCAATGTCAATATTATAAAAGTAATCAGTACCAAAATAATGGTAAAAGTAAAGTTAATCTCAGTATGTAACTCTAACATGTACTCGGCCCTACTATAAATATCATTAGACAAATAAATTGATCCGGGGGTCAGCTGTAACAATATTGCCTAAAACAAAACATACTTACTCATTTAACAGTTCAGAAACATTTAGATTCATATACTTTCGTAATGTGAAGGTCACCAAATTCTCTGTAACAGAAAAATATTTACAGAGATTATTCACTGCATAATCTTATAACCTGTTTATGTTCTTGTTTTCCAATTTTATCAACAACTATGTTCTGTGTTAAGTCTGAACATAAATTTATGGGAACATATGATATCAAAATATTCTTAATTTGCAACTAGATTCTTCCTGAAAACACAATGAACAATGACTACAAATTTGTAAAAGACTAACCATTAATTGTGGCCTGAGAATAATATAAGTACATATTAAATATGGTGTAGATAATAAAAACTTACTCCATGCCCCCGGCATCTTGGATGTTGCTAATGGAACTATATCATCAAAGGTAGCATCTAAAATCTACAACATTATAATATGTTTGAAGTATTAAAAAATAAAGTTCACTGAAAAATGTTGTTTTTTTTTTGCTAAAATATGTGACAATCATTGTAGGCCCCCACCTTCTCAAACAAATAAAATTTAATATTTGAGTTAATGTTTTGTATACATTGTTGATTGCGATCAAATATGTTGATTTCTTGCTAGTAATTGTATCAATCAAAGAACTTACTACTTGTTTGACATCTGGATATTGCATTGCTGCCCAGGATGCACTGTAGCCTCCAATAGACCAGGCAAATAAACAAATGTTTTCTGGTAAAAATCCTAGTCTGTGTATAGCATATTGCATAACTGTGTCAACAGCATTTTGTTCTTGATCTGGAAACGGTATTCCCTGTAAATTCAATTAAGTTACAATAGAAATGTATGAGTTTTAACATTTGCACTTATTTTTTAAATTTTATCACAATGAGAAATTTGGTAATCTTATCATAAATTCTGCCAGAACAAAATCTAATGGTGACTTCACACCTGGTCAAGCTCTTGTTCTATCTTGAAACTTCTTCAGGATTGGTAATGAGTAAATGCATGCATTTTTTAGAAATGCATGTCATGAATTTCTGATAAATAAATTTGACCCTTCTCAAAGCAAAATCTGGTATTTTTATTCCAGTATTTGCATGAGTATACTGGTTGATAAAAGTTTTAATATATTCACCTGATATGATAAATATATTTGCATCCATATCAATGCTAAATTAATAGGTAGGATAACCTACCGTACTTTCCCCATAGCCAGGATGATTCCAACCTAATACAGAAAAGCCTAATTCTGTGGGTGTACCAATACAACCTATTTCATAAAAACCAGCATTTCCTTCAAAACAAACCACCTGTTAAATATAATGCAGCCATCTTAATTTTATACTCAATACTCATTACATAAAAATTATAGTAAGTACACTACATTATTATCATCTATTTTGTACCATAAAAACTACCGACACAGGCAATGTAATACAATGAAAACACTTTTCATTTGAAATGGAATGTGGTTTGAAATCTCTGTCACACACTATTATACCTTGCTAATCTTGACAATACCAAGTAGAAGAATTGACATTTCAATACCTCTAATACAGGTAAAATATTGTTATATTTAAAAGATTTGTTCCTTACCAATGTTTGACCATTGCCACCATTTTGTCTTCTGTCTAGAAACATACTATCAATAATATTATCATCTTCTGTTAGTAGCTTAGCTCTTTCACCATTTTTCTGATAATGTCAACATAGACATATTAAATTAAATTATAAAGATATACAAACTGTATCAATACCTATTATAAAGATATACAAACTGTATTAATACCTATTTGACAATTTACCAGCGCTTTAGTGTTTCTGGTTAGTAATCTTCGACTGGGTCTGTGAAACATGAACAAGGACTATCAACATCACTAGGACCAGTGTTCAAGTACACTGAAAATGTTTGAATTGATTCACCTACATCAAGATTTCAGCACACAATATCTCTGATATTACGACACAGATAGGAATGATGTATACATTTCTAAACAAGTTCAAGTGAACAAATCTAAATAGCGAGCTGTACTCTTCATATAGCTCTCCTCTCCCTGGCAAGTGGTAACTAGGCATGAAAAATCCCAAGGCGTTTCCCTTTTGTTATATTCTAGTCACGTGTCCATTTCCATATCTACAACTGCCACGACTCTTTAATAATATGACAGCTTGTTACTTATATTTTACTTACTTCCTCTACTAATTTAGCTCTAGCTTGTTTTATGGTATCACCTATAAAATATATGAAAATAGACAACTATAGATCTGATGAGAATAAGTCAGTTCAATGAATGTAATTTGTCTGATTATGCTGGGAGAATACTCTTTGAAACATCGCCCTAATAAAATTGTAGCTGTTTTGCCATAAGTATGTATTGGTGTTCATTTACTTCTAAACCAATACCCTGTTTTCGAATAATTTATTATAGTATAAACTTTAGTTGGTTGTGAGACTAAATTCCATAAATTCCATATGTGTGGCTTGAAATATCTCTTGCTGATAAATTATTTTACTCCCCTCAATGAGTTTTTTGTCATGCCGAAAGAATTCAATTGTCCTCTTTACAGAAATATGACCTCAAATGCTTCTGGTTTGATGTCTAAATTTTGATTAACACCTTTTACACCATTCATCAACTTTTTTATAGGTTTCCATAAGACAGGGAGAGAAATGGGGTTTAATGACTACTCAAAACAAACTAGGTCATTTTGGGACTAACATGGTTAATCTTATTCAAGACTCATGCAGCTGGATAGACAACCATACTCCTTGTCACTTTCAAGTAGGGAATGGGAAACCGTGCCACTTGATGACAGACCATATGATCTAATGGGCACACGTTTAACCCTTTGGTCACCAAATCCTTTTACATAAGTTAGATTCAGGACACTGAGACTACATATAAACAAACAAGCAATATATAATCTTACCAACTAATGTGGACATAAGTGCTGTAGTTCCAGGATAAACCATTCTTCTACCAAATGTATGAATGGCAATGTAACTGAAAAATAATAATAATACAGAGAGAAGTTTAATTCCCACATGATACAAACTAGGTCATTTTGGGACTAACACATGGTTTAATTTTATTTCAGTAATTTGCTTGCATGTAGGGGTCTTTAGCAGTGAGAGGAAAGTGGAGGACCCAGAGAAAACCCAAGAGGTTGGACATGCGACCCAACTCCTTGTCACATACAACCGGGGAATCGAAACCACTTCAGTTGACTTAATGTCAGATGTTATGATACAGCCGCACATGCTAACCATTCGGCCATTCTAGACCCCTGGCTGGATAGAATACAAAAAATGTAATACAATGGGTTTAACATCCAATCGTTCTGCTCTGACTGGGCTAATAAAGACTGGCATACGCCATACAGTCTGCTATAAGAGAAATTTTGTCTGGAAAGCAGTGCTACAGCCTACATTTGTATTGAATTCCAACTGCCAAGGGATCTTGTATGTGCACACCAATGTGTATACTGAACCTCAGTTTTTCATCCCATCCGAACGACTTGGCAGCTGTCCGTGTTAGGCAATCTTCTGCACCACTAGTAAGGGGAAAAAACGCCACAGTATTCTGATGAACTTTCTCAGCCAACACCAGGAGTGAACCCACGACCCCCAGGCTAGAGAGCCAGTGTGGCTTCCCGTGTCAGAAGACTGTGGAGGAGTATGTTACATAAAGGCCTACCTGAGTATATGATAAGGTATAGTTTTAAAGGTAAATGGGGTGTGTTGAACTTGTATTTTACTTCTAGTAGTTTTCTTCTTTTCATCTCTATAATAGAACAATATTCATTAACAATCTCACATATTATACATTAAAGTTTGGTTTGTTTATACATGGACCGTACATAGATGAACAGGTAACGAGTTCCCTGGTTATATTATCTGCCACTCGATCGAAATACAAGATCTCAACGTCAACAGTAAACCAAGCGACATGATTTGCAACATTGCAGGATTTTATACAGTTTAATTTCTCAAACTCCTCCTTAGAATTTACGGTAATTCTTATGGTTACATGGTAAGTTTTCAACCCAATAAATTAGTAGTCTATCTATGTAAGGGTTGAAAATAAAACGGATAGAAAGATGAATAAAATTATAATGAATTGATTTTAGTCAGGTCTACTTTTTGCAGCGGCAGAGAATTCTGAACAGTTCGTTGGCATTGCCTGTCCATCTATATACAGAGCATGGGTTATAGAAATAAGGAATTTAAAGTTTTATCAACACAATACTTTGAGACTAACATAAAAACTATTTCTTTTTCTGATCATGTGTGAAATTCTATAAACCCCTTAAAGTTTGACCAAATTTCCACCAACAGTTCATTGGATTTCAGGGGAACCTGGGCTTTGCATAGTATTCCCTAAAACTTCACAACTAGGTGCTACCACTGGCAAGTTGGACTTCAGCTTAAAAAATCTCAATGTTTTTCTAAATTCATGTAATTGCTGAATATAGTAGTAATGCTAAGATATTTTACTTATAAATAGGTTGCATTTTTCTCAGATGAATTTACCTTGAACTGCCATCATCCCATCTAAAATCAACTGGCCATGCTGACAATTCACAATCATATCTACGTAATAACTTCTGTTAAAAAAACACATATATTTATAGAATTAATATTGAAAATTTGTCTGTGTGTATAAGATGGAGACTACAGTAATTCATCATTTTAGGCCATTAATTAAATAATTAAACAAGCAGCAAGAATTTTGTCTGAATATTTGTACAATTGGTCCTTGAAACCAAAAAGAGGTTTGACGCAGAATTTTATTGTTAGTGTTTTAAACAGAAACTGGATCTATGAATCATCCAAACAATTGTATAAATTTACTCCCTAGTGCTTAATGACGTAACAAAATTAATTCTTAGTTCTTTGAGGTCTTGATTATTAAACATGCCAAAGAACTGAATAAAAAATTTTCTTGTTTTTAGTGATGTAAGTCCAAACCAATTTGAGTCCCTGACTTCCTCTTATATCTTTTTTTTTTTTGAATTGTTTCCCTGGAGAAATAAAGAGGTAATTTTCATAGATGTTCCTCAAGAACAGACATTCAAGGGTTAACCAGTGTTCAATATTCAATGTTGCTCTCCATAACAATATTGCTAGATAGAAAATATCAGACAAATTCACTAGCATAATGAATAGAGTTACCACAAACTAAGCTGAAAGGTATGCAATTGCATATAATTTTATATCAACTGATTACAACTGACTCAATATAAACAAAATATTAATTAGATTAAAAACTTACCTTATTTTCTTGTGATAATGACCTTTGAGCTTCAGTTAGAATACTTATAAACCTGACATAATCACCATTAGTAAATCTACCAATACCTATTGACAAACAACACATAGAAAAACATTTACCTTATTATATCATACTTCTTAGTCTCATTCAACTGTAATAATGTGAATCCAGTATATAAAAAATTAAAATCAAATTTTTCCTTTCCTTATTGGTTCTTTACTTTGTAATGCATGAATGAAAGAAAAGATTTAATGGCACGTCAGCTCCAACCGAGTTATATTGCACTAAACATTCTTTACTTTGTAGAAATAATGCTTAATTTTTTGTCTTTTGTAAGTTTTCAAGGACAATATGGCCAATATTCTTCAAATGTTTATATTTGTAAAGACAGAATTACCTCTAACAAAATAAGCTGTTACATAAAACAGTGACAATGACAGCATAAACTTAGATGCTGTTGTTAATCCAACCACAGTAAATAAACCTGAAATTATAAGTATTATTTGAAATTAATGGAATCCTTTCATTTCATTGGCCGTGGCATTAATACTGGAGAAAAAATCAGTAACAACAGTTGTGAGCTCATGATATTTATAGAAACCAACCTAATAGCCATTACCTTACCTTTTCTGTAGAGGATTGGAAGAATTATTGGAGAAAACCAGCAAGACAATGAAGAGCAAAACTGTATCTAAAATTAGAAAACATGAGTTACTAGACAATGAAACTAAGAAACTAAGTCACCAGAGTAGTTTAAACAGCTCAGTCATCTTTCAAAAGACTATCTGGTTGTCATCATTGAGATGTATCAGATTCCTAAGAAAAGGAATAACTCTCAAAGTTATCAAAAGGTGGTTACCATGCTTTTATTAAGTAGTCATACCACTCATACCAGGGAATATTTTAACCGGGTTCGTATTGCAATTTGAGACTCAAACGTTCGATTTTGCGAATCAAATTCATATTTGATTAGCATTATTAGCTTAAAACCCTGCTTCAGCGCGAATCAAAGTTTTGAAAATTAATTTTAACTTTAAAACCATTCAGTATCGTAAAACACATCAAGACAAATCCGAAATCTCGCAATTTTATTGTCTATATCATCAAGACTCTTTACGTGCCTCTGCAACGGTCCAGTGGAACGAGAGCAGTACATGTTGACGTCTGCTATTTATAGACGTAAAAAGTTTTGATGACAGAGATGACAACACTACATACATGTACTTTCTTTCTATATCTGTTGTAGTCACATTCGTCAAGACAGACATTCAAAACACTACAAGATAAAATTACCGGATGATCGAGGGTACGTCACGAAATTCAAACACATGATATTATGTTCTATCTTCAAATTCGACATTAAAATTAGCAACAGTTCAAGATTGGGTGAGGAAATATGATGCAGAAAAGATCTGACTAGATTATGAAGTAAATAAAGAATGTCCAGGTTTCGTACAAAGAATAACATGTGGTCACATACTTTTATTTTTATTTTATATATAAATATAAACAACCGTTTGGTAATACAAATAATGTGGGTATTGTTATTGTCACATATAGGCCTAATTATGTGAAATAAGAATTCTATTACATACTAAAAAACTGCTAATCAATTGGTAAATTTTGCTACTCAATTATACAATTGATTAGCATTCTTACACAATTTTTCTGGAAACTGCTAATCAAATGTAAAAAAGTAAAATATTCCCTGACTCATACCCCATCAGTTTTCAGTAATCACAATTTGATATTTGTCATTAGTAATTGTTATCTCTTACACGTTCAAAGAAAAATGAATTTGTTACTTACCACTTTTAGACACCGATCAGAGCCTGATTCTATCACATTAGCTATATACTGCTGTCCCTTTAAACAAAAATTATCGTACCATTACATAACAAATAACACATGTACTTTTATGATTTTTCTTATAACTACATAAAAGTTACAGTCACCTAACATTATCAGTTTGGAAAATAATTTCAAAATACTTGTTTATTATTATTAAGGCCACAGGATATCGGTCGACTGAATGTACATGTACAAAGTTACAAGAAATATATTTTTTAAGTACATTTCAACTTGACTGTCACTCAATTTGACTTAATCAAATCTTATTTGTTTGTTGATATTTGACTTTGATAACAATTCCATCATTTTCATGGCAGATCAAACTTGATCAAATAGAGCTTTTCAGGTGGTCTAAGTTTATTAATTCTTGTATTCTGTTCCAAGATTTATAAGAAAGTTGAAAGTCAACAGTACATGTATGCAAACCTATTAACATTTGCTGCATATTTGTGTCACTTTAACCTTGGAATTTGGACAGGGCTGGGACCATTACATTGCCAATGAAATGAATTACATTACAATTACTATTACTTAATGTAATCTTTACAATTACTTTCTCATTTTTAGCAATGTAATTAATTACCATTAAGACATTGTGAGAAAGAGGGAGATAGGGTTTAAGCTCCACTTGACACATCCAGGTCATTTCGGGACTAACATATGGTTCAACTGTATTTCAATAATTCCCCAGTTGAACGTGACAAAACGTAGGGTCGCCTGTCCAACTTTACGGGTTTTGCCTATGTTCTTCCACTGCTAAAGACATGTACAAGTAAGTGAATTATTGAGATAAAATTGAAATGAAATGAGGTTTAACGTCCTACTGTTCTGGGCTAATGAAGATGGAAATACGCCATATACAGTGTGTTATAAGGGGAATTTGTCCCGGTCAGCAATACTAGGGCCTATTCTTATATCGAATTCCAACTTCAAGGGATCTTTTACATACACGTCAATGTGTACACAGGACCTTGTTTTTTTTGTCTCATCCAAAAGACTAGACAACTGTCCTTGTCAGGCCCTGCATCCTGCATCACTGACAAGGGGGAACCATGCCAGAAAATCAGAATGAACTTTCTCAACAGATGCAAGCTAGTGAGTCAGCGCCGTACCCACTTAGACACTGTGACCCCCTGAAATAAAATTGAACTGTGAGTTACTCCCGAAATGACGTAGTTTGTGTTGAGTGGACGCTAAACTCAATTGCTCTCTCTCTTTGGTGCTACAAAATTTGAGGCTTGTTATATAGGAAATATTTGTATGTGCCATAATAAGCAAATGAAAAGTAATTGAAATGCAATTGACCATTACATGGTTTTGGAAAGTAATTAACTATATTTCCATTACGCGTTACATTTGAAATCTTCCATTACTCATTACTAATACTATTGAAATTTTCCATTACTTATTATTACATTGTCAGTCATTACCCATTAGTAGGCCTATTATCCCAGCCCTGATTTTGGAATCCGTTAACCTATTCTATAAGATACATAATTTTGGTGGATGGCATTAAAGTGATAGTAAAAATCCTGCTGGCAGGAACAGCACACTGCATTATCATGTAAAGACGTTTTAGACGGAATTGTTGGATTGAAAAACAATGTGAGCATTATCATAGTCTATTACTCTGTTGATGCATGTCAAAAGAAAAAAACCCCAAATAACGGACCATAATATCAATTAAAATGAAATAATCAATCGCTAAGACTAGGAAAAACTTGAATAATATAGATCCACCAAGGTTTTGTTTGTGTAAACAATAAATCAACACCCTCAAAATAAACCAAACCCTATGAAAACAATATCGGTACCTGTACAACTACAATACTGGAATAAAAAGTAATGTTATCATGGCAAAGTTTAGTTGATTCCAACCATATATATAACAGGTACAAAGTCCCCCTAAATAAGTTTAGATAGACTTGATTTCTGACAGGGGGTCACGGTGGATATGTGGGTAAGGCGCTGGTTCGCTAGCCTGGAGGCCGGGTGTTCGATCCCTGCATTGGCCAAGAAAGTTCATCTCGATTTTCTGGCGTGATTTTCCTTTGACAGTGATGCAGATGGTGGGCCTGACATGGACAGCTGCCTAGTCGTTCGGATGGTACGAAAAACCGAGGTCCCGTATACACACTGGAGTGCACGTAAAAGATCCCTTGGCAGTTGGAATTCGATATAAGAGTAGGCCGTGGTGCCGCTGTCCGGGCAAAATTTCCCTCATAGCACACTGCATGGCGTATGCCCGTCTTCCATTAGCCCAGGTTAGGTGCAAAAGAGTAAGACGTTAAACCCCCATTTCATTTCATTTCTGACATGCCAATTGTTATAATAATATAATCCATGATTATCAAAACAGCCATTTTGACTCTTTCAATGTTTGGTTCGCTTTCATTTCAATGCCATTACGTTTACGGTATTTCTTTAGTTAAATCTGGAACAAATGTTATATTGGTAGTCCGTAGAAGGATTTAAAGATAAAATGTTTGCAACAAAATCCAATTACCTCAACTCCACTCTGTCTATGGATACGATATAGACGGGGTCCTACCAAACACCGGTAAACGTTCTCCATGTTGGATCAACAAACAAATCTAATAAGTCGCCTCGGATCATGAAGAATAAAAAATTTATACATATTGTGGACGTGGAGCACACATGGGGGGTTTCGCCATAAAAACGAAAATATTTGAAATTGAATTTGGACATAGATGTTTGGCCTTTTTGAATTAACAGTTAACATTCCTTATTAAATTTCAAAATCCCACCTCGGCGATAAAATTGGGATCCTGATAATCACCAACGTGAATGGTCTTTGTCAATAGCGCCAAGAGTATTGCAAACAAGGAAATATTATTTATATATTATTATATAGGCTAACAGATATGGATATTTTACATCATATCCAATATTTTAATGATTTCATAAAACAAAAATTGACGAAATTATGGATAATTGAAATATGGATAAAGCGACGTAATACCAGCACCGAGGATCTGTAGCTTTCATTTACATGTACACCGTTATATGTAGCCTACAATTCATAACTGAAACGGCCTTTGTGATTCTCCCAAAACGGCAAATGGCGAACGTAAAAGAAAAAAAAAAAAAAATAATAAAAAAAAATAGGGATATAATGCAACTTGATGATCGGCATTCTTGTATTTACCGCTCATTTTTTTTTTTTTTTTTTTTTTTATTCTTCTGTAAAATTTAGAAACGAAGAAGGCGTATATTCAGAATCCAATAATGCGTTATATAAAGGGGTCATATTCATCAAGTCGCATTATCTCTCTCCTTTTTGGCGTTAGGAGAATAACAGACACCGCAAAAGAAATGAAATGGGGTTTAAAGTCCTACTTTTACAATTTATAACAGACACTGACAAGAATAATTAATGTGGGATAAATAAATCTCATGTAGTTCATGAAAATAAATCCTATCTAAAATGAAAGATATACGGATTTTTAAAAATACTATGCATGTTTCCACAAACCATATAATATAGGGTACCAATGAGCATGACTCAGCTGCAGTAAACAAGGATCAAGGTACGAAATAAATTTAAAGACAAGGATCAATAAATGAGGAATCTGTATATTATGCTACTTGCCATATAGCGCTAGGATAAATATTAATACAAATATTTAGAAATAAAACTGCTCGCCCTATGAAATCTATGCAACTGTCTTAATTCCAAGAATTTTATGTTTTACAGTCAGTGGCGTGGAATGTTTGGAAATGTGGTACGGTAAACTAATCTGTAACCCACTAGATATCTACCCATATTTAATGTATGGCTGCGCATCTTATATGTATTCATTGCTGAAGACTACCTACATAGCTCTTTTTTGAACCAGCCAACTAGGTTCCTGCGCCACTGATTGAGTAGTTAGACGGGTGTTGGTGATCTACTAAATGACACACGAAGTGCCAATATATCACACAGGGTCTGGGTAATAATAAAAATAAAAAATTTATATAACACTGACAATTCAAGGAGCTGCTCTCGAGTGCTTTGCATAACCATTAAAAGGATTAATTTAAGCTTTAAGTAATAGTGAGCTTTCTAAAGCCCCCCCCCCTTGCTAATATTACGTGGCTGTGGACCTGTGGTCAACATTTCAATTATACACAATAATGTCAATTCCATAACGAAATCACTGAATTCTGGATATTTGTTAAATATTAATAATTATGACATAGCTTTCCTTAGCTGGACTATTTACAATATCTTTGTTTTTTTCTCACAGGAATACCACCCTCCTTCACCCCACCCCAAAAACCCCTCATTGTAATCAAACTTAATATAGTTGAAACAACTCCCGATTAGAGTTGATGTATATTTGCCCTCATTTCGAAGGGAGCAGAGGACTATTAAAATGGGTTTATTTGTCTGTCTACTCATCACATTTTTGGGGAAACAATAATCTCATAATAATTACCTAAATGATCTAGTTTGTGTTGAGTGGATGTTCAACTCTATTTCTTATTCTAACTGAAGTAGGCTGTTCAAACATGGTGTAGCTGTTCATTATATAGGTAAATACAAGTTTTATGAGGAACACTTTCTGCTTCATCACTTTGGGACATTATACACCTGATTATTATTGAGCTTTGGGGGGTTTGGTGGGTGAGAGGTCTTATGTGTCTGTCATTGAGACATTGAGTCAAGTTGCATGGTTTCGAATGCAAGCTTGTACATGACAAGGAGTATAGGATTGCTTGCCCCAAATCATAGGTTTTCACCAGGTCCTCCAGATGAATATTCTCCCACTTGTAACGACCCATATGCTCCCCAGAAAAAATACATCATTCACAACTGATAACAACATGAGAATCATTCTTGATATATTGTTCCTTTAATTTTAATAATCAGTAGACAAATTCCATAAAAAATTTATTTTATTTTATTAACTACTTAATGATATATGATTAATAATCCTTTCAGAACATTCATAAAGTTCTTTTTTTGCTTTATACACAATTCTATGTATAACATCAACAAGTTCTTTTTTTGCTTTATACACAATTCTATGTATAACATCAACAAGACTTTAGCAACCAATCCATTGCAATGATCGATTATTTAGATAAAATGTTCACTTGACATATCTCATAAATAGTAGGCATAAAAACAATTATGAGTTTGTAACAATAAAAAAATTAAATTATTCAGAGATATTCACAATAACATTATTCAAAAGCAAACTGAAACCTTTTGGTTGGCATCTTGAATTAGAAGCACTAACATGGCACAAAAGTATTAAGTCCACCTAAAGATACTGGCCCAACAACACACAGAATGCTGCTGTCATTTCACCTTGGAACATTAGTCACATTGTCTAAAGGAATCTTTGTATTTGAATAGCCTGAAAGTATAAAATCCATAATTCAATATCCACTATGTTCCAGAAGTAAGTTAAATAAGCATTTTCCTTATTTAGATTTAACAAAAATGATTTATAAGTGTTATATACATAGTAATTTAAGCAAGATGTCATTGGATAAAATAATATGGCTGATGAGTCATTGACAATAAAGTGTGCAGCATGAGATCAAAAGACAATACTGTAACACCTGAAACAATTACACTCTAACAGAGACTGACTCGTTAATGGGAAGAAGAAGAACTTTAGATGGCTGTAATATTGATTTGTATGTCAGCACATTAGTATGGCATACTAAAACAGAAAAGTAAGTAAAGAAAACATATGCCAGTAGTCTCCATCCTGTCACCCATCTGAGTGATGTCATTGTAGCAGTTGCAACTTCTGGCACAAAATGTACAAGTGTTTGAAAGCATTCCACTATACTTGATTGTGGAATATTTCTAAAATAACAAGACATAATCCAAAGAGTATTTTGAAATAAAAGAATCTTGTATAATAAACTTTACCCTTTTCACTTAGTCGACATGATTCTACAATTTTACCATCTGTAATTTCTTTTCTCATTTTACTACAAAAAACAAACTGGATCATGAACGTTTACATGTAAATAAAAGTAACAGTTAAAAGAACAGAAAGTGCTCCTTATCAAACCTAGTCAAGGTATCTATGTGATGAAACCATACACCAAGTTTCATCACTCTCATTTAACCAGAACCAAAGTTATCATGTCCCAAAGCATCAACTGCCATCAACCAATCAAATTGCTTATTTCTGCTTTCCTTCGCAATCCATCAAGGCATTAGTAGATGGAGAATTATTGTGTCCCAAAGTGTTTGATGGACAGTCAGACAAATGGACGGACGAACAGACCCATTTTAATAGTCCTTTTCGTTCTTCAAAAGGTGGGAGACCTTATATCAACTTACATATTAATTGGTCTTTCTTTATAAGATATAGGTTCTTTAGTTCTTCTTGATCGTTTAAATCTAAAAAAAAATATCAAATAATGCATATGATGATCAGCAGCTTTACAATTTTCTTAATTAAAACTTCAAATAATCAATTCAATTACATTTTAGCCTGAATTATGCTGTAAAAAATTAGATATTGTCCCTCCATAAAGTAAAGATTGGTGATAAATGGCTCTAATGAAAAATATTCTTGTAATAAAAATATATATTAATGTATAATTAGTACATGTATTACATACTTATTGTCACTGTCATCTTGATCAACATCTTCATTTCTAGATGGTGAATCAAAAGATTTCTTCGACTTCTTACAAGAGTCTGGTATACACATTATCTCATCATCTTCAGTTGTAGATATTTTTCTTGTAGGTATGATTTCATTTGCTGATTCTTTAATGTCCTCATTACTATATCTTTTAGGGGTTCTTTTACTGATTATAGGTGACTCTTCATTACTACTACTATCAGAAACCAATTTATGTAATTCATGCTGCAGATTAGATGATTTTTTCGATTTGGATTTTGTTGAATGTTTTTTGACCTCGTCCAAAACGTCCTCAGATTTTCCATCACTGAAATAAAACTTTCTCCTACTTTTTTCTTCATGCAATATTGGTTTAGGAAAAGATTTATCATCAGGTAAGTGAGTATCTAGCTTGTTAACTGGAGTATTGGGTACAATCATAGCAGTATCTGGTTTCTTCTCATCTTCAGATCTATGACTTTTCTTACTTCTTGTATTTCCTCTTATAGGAAGTGTTTCATCTTTAGATATGTCAACATTCGAACTGCCCACTGTAGGACTTGGTACAGCTGTTGTAACTGTAGTGGTATCTGCTTTCTTCACATCATCAGATCGATGTCTTGTCTTACTCCTTGAATTTCCTTTACTTATACTTTCTACTGGTGACTTATTTTTATCCCCTTTTGATTCACCTACATTTATATCTATAACACAGTCTTTTGTATTTACTTTAGTATTTGTCAGACGAACATCTTCAAGTTCATCATTTCCTACCATTGTTATTGTTTTTTTCTTGTGTTTAGATCTTCCTGTTTTTGATCTGGGTTTAGACAGGGGACTTTCCCGTTGTAGTGGTATATTAAATATCTCACAAGGCTCATCACTGAATAAACCGGGCTCCACATCCCTGGAGTCTTCCGTCTTTTTACTCTTTGATCGACATCTACTTTTTGAGCGTGAAAGAGTTTTACTCTCTGAGTTATCTCCTTTCAGAATATCTTCCTCTGATTCTACCACCAATCTATCATATTTATCCTGTTTAGAGATAACTTTTGTTTCAGGATGTTTGAAACTTGATTTTATTTTATTATCTGGTGTCTGGAACTCAAATCCAAATAAATTTTCAGGTCCAAATTTGTCCTTTTGTTTTGGTCTAAGTGACACAAGAAAATCTTCTGTTGACGCTTTTGTTTCTGGTTTCTTTAAAGTGGAGTTTGAATTGTTTTTATTCCCAAAATTTATGGGGCATTCAATAACTTCTGTCATTTCCATATCGGTATTTAAATATATAGTTTCATCGACAACTATTTCGTCGTCTTCACATGGCTTCTGTAGTTTCAATCTTAAACCTGGTTGTGGGAATGGTTGTTTGGTTGTTTTATTTTCTACAGTAACATCTGTTTCTTGTGTATTTGCAACAGGTGAAACGTCTTCGGTTTTACTCAACTCATAATCTTCTTCCATCTCACTAAAAACAACATTTTGATTTTGAAAAGTATCTGAATGAATTTGAAGACGAGGATTTTCAGTCGATTCTTCTGGAGTGTCTTTTGAATCACATGGAATTCTCTGAGGTAAACCAACATCACAAGGGTTATGATTGAATCTATTACTTGCTTTCATTTCTTCATCTAAAAAAAAACCCAACATAATATTAAGTTTGTTGCTTTATTAAAATACCCTAAAATTACAGATTAATAAAACATTTAAATATTGACAATCAGAATCTGTCAATCAGATTTATTGTGAGGGTTCAAGATATGATTCATTAAATGCTAAGATACAATTTTTGAAGATAATTAGCTGCATTTAAATAACAATGTCTCACTAATGCATTCATCATAATTTGGCTAGAGGGAGAGGGAACAAGAGAGAGAAATGGGGTTTAAATGAGCAAGCCCAGAAATATTTAGTGATCAAAACTGATAAATTTTTCTCCATCATAAGTTGAAATGTGAATACATTATTACAAACAATCTAAATATAATCAAATATAGAAATTTTGTTCTCAATATAAGTGAAGATGAGAACAGAGTAATTGAATACTAACCAACAGATGTATCAGCACAAACATTATTATCATCTATCATCTCTTCATCAGCTGATTTAATCATATTATTTAATACGGTTTCTAATCTAAAACATACAATCATATTCTATATCATTGAGAGACAGAGAGAGACAGTTTAACAACCACCATACAAACTAGGTCATTTCTGGACAGACCTATCCTATGCTTCAATTTTATTTCAAATATTCACTTGGGGGGGGGGGGGGGGAGGGTGTCTTTAGCAGTGGGAGAAAAGCCTCGAGGATGGACAGGCGACCCTACTTCTTGTCACATACAACCGGTCCATCAAAAAGCATGCCAGATGACTCAATGACTGACCTTATGATACAGCATGCAGGTGGGTGGCATGCTTTAACCATACTGTCATCCAACCCCCTCAATTTATACTGTACATACAAATATATAAGTATGTTGATTGGTCAAACAATAGTGAAGCAGTTTCAGACTTCATATTTGATAATCAAGACTTTAAGGATACATTATGGGGGACTAGATAAAGAGCTGACAGTTCTCACTAACTAGATAATGTAAAGGGAATTTGCTGAAAAATTTCAGTCATATTGATTCTCTCTGAACCAAGATTTTAGCGATTGAATTTTCGGCTTTGTCTTGATCTTCATTACTAAAGTCGGTACACATGAATGAAAGTTGAACAGCAAATCAGATCTGGATAAGTTGATTAATGTCTAATTTATAATTTAAATAACATTTCACACCTAAAGAAAGACCTGCAAAAGGCATATTTAACCCTTGCACAATGGATATTAAAGTGTCAGAATAAAGGGAATCACCATATTGATAATCATGTGATGGATTTGACATTCGCATAGATCATAAAATAGTGAGTGTATGATGAGTGCCCTGACAAGGTACAAAAGCAGTGACCAAGCTATCATTATGCACCATTAAGTTCCAGCCAACCTGTTCAATTTTCAGTAATGTTTAATTAACGTGAATGTTATGACTTTCTTCCCATATTAATTAGGATGACGTTTTTTCTGGCTACCAAATAAGGATTCAGATTGATTAAGTGAGGATGTTACCTATCTATATAAGATAAATGATCTTCTTCAATATTAACATCGTCTGTATTAACATTGTCTGTAGGTAAGTCCATCACCCTTTCTGCATCACTTAATATAAATCTTAGAAATTTGTAGGATTTCAAAGCATTATTAACATCTTTCATTGTTTCTAACACCAAATTGGTGAGTCCAGTCACGTGAACCTGAAAATAAATCAGAGTAATTTATATGTAGGAATGTTTATAAAAGACGAACAGGGTATTGTCTTCATTAGCCTAGTTTAGGAGCAGAACAGTAGGACATTAAAACCCATTTCTTTTTACATTTCTAGAAGTAGATCATTAAAAAAAATCTGATTGTTGTGACTAATTCCTATGCCAAAATTCACTTATGACCATTGCATGTACATTGTTTGCCTTTGGCCGACATACAATAACGAACATGAAACGTAGTTTACCATAATGGATCTAATTTTTTACAATCCGAGCTTGACTTTTGCATTTAATTAGATACACCACTCAAGCATATAAATTTCATACAGATCAGATGATAACTTTGTCATTCACAAAGTGCAACAAAGTGAATAACGGCCAAAAATGTTAAACAAAAATTATTGAAATTAACTAGGATTCTTCATCTCACTTATATAACCAATATTATATTCATTTCAAAATTAATTTTGCATGAATGTAAATCCCTAAACTTTAAGAACTTTTCTATCAGCATCAAATATCAAATATAAATCCTGTAAATACAAACTAGAAAGTTAATGAGCAGTCAGAACCTGCTTTTTTTAAATCACCTTTTCTTTCACCTCTATAACAGCCTGACATTTTTCTTCAGAATTTGTTAAGCTAGCTACTCGATCTAACATTTCAATTTCTGAATCAAGATTATCATTTTCTTCCATTAAAAGACGACACTTTGGCTTCATAATTTGAATCTCATTTTGAATTTTTAACTGTTCTGTTGAAAGAGCTCTATTGTTTAAATTGAGAGCCTCTCGAACAATCTTGGTACTATTGACTGAAAAACAGAAGATATAATAAGTTTAGCCATAAGATGGTTCCCTGGCTCTGAAAAGATTTCAGCAATTATTAACTCATAGCATTGGTTCAAGATAAAATCTAGAGTTTTTCTACTACTAATAAAAGTAACCACAAAATATTAAGATCTGCTCAAAACAATTAAAAATTAATTTGGCATGTATTGTATTTTCTGGCCAGTACTGTAATGAAAATTTGGACCTACTTTGTGTAAGTGACTTTATGAGCGATTATAATATGAAGTTGGTACATCAAATCGCAATGTATAACTTACGACTGATATTAAGTTTATTGTAGAGTGTCCTACTCCTTTTTTTCCCACTAGATTTTCCTTTCATTTGACTTCTCTTTAATCTCAAAATACCAGAAGACAATCTTGGTGTTGACATCATCTTTTTTCTGCTTGTTTTATTTTCTTGTGGTTCATATACTGAAAAATAAATCACTTGTTAGTTAAACATGCAATAGTCAAGAGTTAAACCTGTCTACAACTCTTTTTTATGCCTTAAATTATTATTATTTATAGTGTGCCCTTTCCTTAATTTGGCCTTTTCAAAGTGACAATGTAATCATATGAAAAAATAACCCAAAAAGATTATGGACATGTTAATGTTATTGTTAACAGTTGTACACAGAGAGAAAGAGAGAGAGAGAGTGATGTGGACTAACATGGTTCTATTTTATATATTTCAATATTGCGCTTAATCGCGTAGATGTCTTCAGCAGTGGGAGGCAACCGGAGGACCTGGGAGAAATACCACAAGGTTTAACAGATGACCCAACCCCTTGTCACATTGAACCGGAGGAATCAAAACCATGCCAGTTGACTCAATGGCAGACCCCATGACATGATGCAGCGGGCAAGTTGTACACAGAGTCAGAAGCTTGTTTTTTAAACGAATGAACAGAGATGATGTACAACAGCTAAAACTAAATGGTAGATTAAAACTGACACTCGAAAACTTTTAAAGGGTGCTGACCATAAAAGACTAGTTGAGCAGCTTTGGTTTGGGCTTAAAAAGTAGTTTATCTGATGTATGTAATGTTCGGCTAGGTGTATATAGTTCTAAATGATCTGTGAGGTATAGGCTAAACAAGAGTGAGATTATTTAAACATTTAAAAGTAAGTTATAAAATCTTAAAATCAATTCGTATTTAACATGCAGGCCTAACCTGTGTAAATTATATAAAACAGGAGTTATGTGGTAACATTTCTTAGTTAATGTAACAACTCTCACTGCAATGAATGAATTATATATAAACAAGCCAACAGTGAGGCTGATGTCCCCCGCCGAAATCCCAAAATAAATAAATGACATATATTAATTAATCGCACATTTATTTTTTTTAAACGTATCGACCAATCAAACGGATCACGAAGTGTCATCCAAAAATTGCTTATATCTGCCTACCGTAAGAAGAAAATGCTCATCTTCGAACTCCATCAAGGCATTGACCTAATAAGCATACACACCAATTTTGAACATTTTAACTCAATTCGAAGGAGAGTTATTGTGTTCCAAAGTCTCGGCAAATCAAATTGCTTATCGCTCTGCTTACCCTGAGCAGAAAATGCTCATTATCGATCTTAGTCAAGGTATTACTGTAATGAAACTATACACCAAGTTTCATCACTCTCACTTAATTAGAACTAAAGTTATCGTGTCTCAAAGCATCAACCAATCAAATTGCTTATCTCTGCCTACCCTAAGCGGAAAATGCTCATCTTCTAACTCCATCAAGGCATTGACCTAATAAGCATATACACCAAGTTTGAACATTTTAACTAAATTAGAAGGAGAGTTATTGTGTTCCAAAGTCTCGACCAATCAAATTGCGTATCGCTCTGCTTACCCTGAGCAGAAAATGCTCATTATCGAACTTAGTCAAGGTATTACTATAATGAAACTATACACCAAGTTTCATCACTCTCACTTAATTAGAACTAAAGGTATCGTGTCCCAAAGCATCAACCAATCAAATTGCTTATCTCTACTTACCCTAAGCGGAAAATGCTCATCTTCGAACTCCATCAAGGCATTGACCTAATAAGCATATACACCAAGTTTGAACATTTTAACTCAATTAGAAGGAGAGTTATTGTGTTCCAAATTCTCGACCAATCAAATCACGTATAGCTCTGCTTACCCTGAGCAGAAAATGCTCATTATCGAACTTAGTCAAGGTATTACTATAATGAAACTATACACCAAGTTTCATCAATCTCACTTAATTAGAACTAAAGTTATCGTGTCCCAAAGCATCAACCAATCAAATTGCTTATCTCTGCTTACCCTAAGCAGAAAATGCTCATCTTCGAACTCCATCAAGGCATTGACCTAATAAACACATACACCAAGTTTGAACATTCTAGCTCAATTAGGAAGAGAGTTATTGTGTCCCAGACAGACAGACAGACGGACGAACCCATTTTAATAGTCCCCCAACTTTCTTCGAAAGGCGGGGGACAATTATTAATTAGACATTTACTAACTTGCCAAGACCATAATCAATTCTTGATGCCATCGCATGCTCAAGATATTCAACATATTTGAATGACTAGCACTAATAGACAGCTAATGATTTCTCATAGCAATGATTTCAGTCAGAACGAAGTAATTTGAAATTTTCAACACATTCCCTTTTTATTACCTATTTTTAAACTATTATAATACAAGCGGGAACTTACATAATGTATCTTTAAAGCAACTGTTCTTCATCAGGGGATTTTGAATGACCATCAATATTATGGAAGGTGAATAGGAACATCTGTCGAATATTGGATAATTTCCATTCAGTATTTCTGAGGAATAATTACCTGAAAATAAAGCAACATTTTAGCTAGTTCAGCTCTGAACGTCAGTCTCATTACACTCACCCTGAGCGTTCAGAAACTGTTCCATTCAATCAATGTCGAAAGAAATTTGGCGCCCCAGTCAATTTTACTGGGCAACTTTTCACTGCTTAACGATGGGGTGTCAATCGGTGTGGACGCCTGTACAAAGTAAACGAACATGTTAGTGAGAAAATAAGACCTTGCTTACTTCGCTAGAGTCAGTATGAGCCACACAACACCCTGTTAAGAATACGTCCCCTCCTATCAAATTACAATTTCGCAGCCATGACACTCAAACTGTAGGTCGTAGGTCAACGTCCACATTCAGGAATGTCGCTCATACAAGAAGAAACGAAATGTACAGGCTTTACATTGTACAGGCTTTCACCCGGATTGACACCCCGTCGTTTAGCAGTGAAAAGTTGTCCAGTAAAATTGACTGTTCTCCGATTTTTTTCGACATTGATTCAATGGGACAGCCCCTGGACTACATTTTAGCATCCTCTGAGGATGTCCAACTTATTACCTAGTTGGATAACTTGTTTAATGGGTATCTGTTTAATCTTACTGAATGGAAGACAGGAGATAATGTACTGTTGTTAATACTGATATTATTATTACTTAGCAATTGATTAATGACAATACTACACCCCGGTGGCGGTATTCGCTTAGAAGTTTAGCACCTTATTTTTCGAAATCTTAACTACGTAAGGATAAAATCCAAATTTTAGTAGATTCTTCAAAATTTCGTGAAACATGCACCAGGAATTCATTCAATTCATTTATCATCACTGAGAGTGAGAAGTCAGAACATCGAACTTCGGTCGTCATTACTACTGTAACTACATATGTAACAACATACAGTTGCCCTTGCAATGATACATAAAGACATAACCTGTAAATATTTAGGTTTGCAATAATGATACTAACATCAGCATCGTTTGGATATCTAGATTAAAATCTGTATCACCAAAATATTATCAAATTTTCAGCCATTTTCAAAAATGCCGCTCTTCAGGAATAGAGTTGTGTAGTCTCTTTCGACCAGACAGAAGCCACCACTAAGTACTGGCTACTTCGGGCTTATAGAAGTCAATTCGGCCAAACATTGCAGGCGAGACGGTTTATTTTCACATGGCATGATAAGCACTATTCAATCGATGATAATTAATACCTTATCTTATTGGGATTGTTCTTTTTTTCCTCCAAAGTAATTGTTCAAAGAAACCATAAAACAGGACTATTTTTAAAAATCTATGAATTTACAAGTTAAAGGGCAATTTTTCGTACACTTTGAAACTCAAGGTCCGGTATGCACGAATATATATAGACTGGAACCGTGATCATTTGGATATATAAAATCGGATAAAAATTGTGATCTCTAGAGGGTCCACAATCTTGGTATTACCAGGTACATGTCCATGTTTTTCAACCTTACATGAAGTGGCCGTGTAAAAGTTCCACAATCTAAAAAAGCGATTTTGCGTACAATCAGGGGTCACAATCCGAATTTTTGGGTTATAAACATACATTTCAAATTTCACCAAAATGGCATAAAATTGTGACCATATAATCTTGGTATTAACATACTTTTAGACTATTTGCGTAGGCTACGCAGGAGTAGCCAATAAGTCCAGGTTTCTTTCGGATTTTTACTATATTCGAACTCAATCTTCACTGGGGTGTAACGGTGATTTTTTTAAACAGGTTTTAAAATTGAATACAAATTCCAACTTTTATAGGGTCCACGAGCTAAAAACGTGAATTTTCGAAAAATCTGGGGCCACATTCATAAAAATCGGATCCGGGTCCCCATTATACAGTGTCCTCCGCTTCTTTATCTCTCGAAGAAAACCAGTGCCGCTTTCTGTCACCCCGGAATTCTATCGGACATTTCTTGTTTTGCTTCCTTGAGTGTCATCGAGTCCCAGTCAATCGTTTTCTTTACACTGTTACTGTCGAATCCACTACTGAATGAGAATGCAGTCTGAGTCATTGCACTGGTATGAAAATCATCAATCAAAACACCCCCCCACCCCGGACCCCCGCGAAAGAGGGCCCTCAAAATGGTATAGCCTCCGCCGTGATAAACCTTAAAACGCCCCTGGACTGGATTAAGACATTAAACTAGAGCCACTCTACTTTGTGAGACATTTTTCGAGCATCGATTATTATTTGTGATAGTCGGATTGAATTTGTACTCCTAGTTGACTAGATTAAAACATTTATCAAGAGCCACTCTACTTTGTGAGACATTTTTCGGGCATCGATTATTATTTGTGAATGCAGCTGCAACAGTCTGATTGAATGGTTGGAATTCAAAGTGGGATTTCTGTTACAAGACTATTGGATACTTTTGGAGCTGCTTGCCCGGGCTAGAATTTAAAATGTAGAAACTGTAATTGTGGTGGTTAAATTTTCAAAATTTTCCCCGGGACGTTGAGGCCCCGATACCCCGCGACGATTGACTAGTTGTTTGGAATTCGGGTCAGCTAGGTGAGCTATATTGCATCAAATTTAAGTTGCTGTATTGACAGACTGGAATAGCAAGAAAACGCGTTTGCGACAGTAAAATTTTCGAAAGTTTCTACCAACAGGTCCGTGGACTGTAAAACGATCGATTAGAATTAGAATTAGGCTATATCAGACCACTTTGAAGTTGCTTTGTTCACGGGCTGAAAACGTGTTTGCAGCCGTCAAATATTCCAAAATTATCTTTGCGAGGTAAACTCCGTTTCTTCGCCGCTGCCCGAAAACCCAAATGTCATCGAGTCCGAACGCCTATATACATTTTGTTGGTAGTTTCAGTCCAATTTTCACAAAATTTGAAATCAACTGTCATTGTGGTGTAAATCGGATAAAAAAGAGGGACTACATTTAGAGGCCATTTGTGTTATTAGGTCCATGCCATAATCCATGAAGTTACCGTCAGATATGCGCGAATATCAAAAGGAACCGAGATATTTGGTTATAAAAACACACAATTCAAGTTCCATCAAAAATGTGACCGCTAGCATGTCCACAGTCTAAAAACGGGCTATATTCCATGAAGTTACGGTCCGATAATGTTAATTTCGGAAGGAGATTCACCTATTTCTATTTCTAGTGTGGCAAAATGGTATAAAAATTGTGACCGATGTGTTCACGGACAAATATTTGCGTTTAAGACCATCAATAGTCCTGGTAAAATTATTTGCAAACTACTGAATTAAATGACAACATGGATATTATGTCAATCAAAACATGACAAGTCTATACCGGAGTCAAGTGCTGTGGTTTTCATCCCCTTGCCCGCCAAGTCTTTTGTTTTCTCCTATAGCTACGAGAACGTAACTAAAAACGTTGAGATATACTGATGTGCTTGTTTTTAGCTACGATTTGATGCCCTTAGTTCCAAGTGGCAAACTCAATTAATTTATCAATGCATGTACCATCTTTAAAATAAGTTAATTTTATACTATTTGTACTTATTTCACATACGCAACTCAGTCTACTGAAACAACAATCATTTATCAGCAAATATTGACAATAAAGTAAATCAAGCCTCGATTTTATGTGCTAACAACATTTAATTTAAAATGTCGGGAAAAGTAATCTACTACCAAAAAGAGGGTATTTGTACCCGTGTCTGGTAGGATTATCTGCTTAATTGTAGTTGGATGTGGCAGAAATGTTATTAAATAGGCCTAACTATAATCAATCGTTGTTTTGATGAAAAATATTGTCAATTTTGCTTACTTTTTGCTACGTGGAACTAAATAGGATCATCTCTATCTCGAAACATATGGAGGGTGGAGAGATGAGGTTTGTTATCTAGTTTTCTCCCACTGCTAAAGACCTATATCATCACACTATATTCAATAATTAAATTGCGCATATAGTATATGCTCAATTTAATTATTGAATATAGTGTGATAAAATGACCTGGTTTGGGCATTAAAACCCCCATTTCTCATTAATCAATAAAAATACAACACGGTACAATTATTTATGACAAATTTATCTAAACAATAAAAAAAAACAACATTTAACAACAAGTTATTAGAGACAACATACATTTTATGGAATGAACAAATCTAGTATGGGGACAATATTATGAAGTTATTTTATAGATACATAAATTACCATTTACAATAAAGTAGTGATAACTCCCTGAACTTCTTCGTTTTTGAATGTTGTAAAATTTAAGCCTGGTCACTGGCTGTAAAGAATTCTGTGTGACTGCTTGTAGTCTATTATATGTAATAGACTTTGAAAGTCATCTGCAAGTAAACAACTTTGTACAGACCATTCCAAACCAATCTATTATCAGGGATGTGTGAGGTTGTATTCCAATGTAGCCTATAATAACCGGTATATATATTCCATGTATATTTAACAGACTGAGATAAAACATAAACAAATACGTCTCTCAGTTATCACCTTATTTACAAAAATAATGTAACTAATAATTTTTTTTATCAAATAATAAATTGAGGTAAACTTTAAAAGTCAATGTTAAGTTTTTTAAGCCAAGGGTAAGGTCCAGATTGTAATCAAGGATTTGATTAATTGTCTAGCCTGAACAAGTCCTTCTGGATCATCTGGACTTGGTGGATACATGTTAGCACAATGGGCTGTACCTGAAAATGATCATAATTTTTCACAGTGATTAAATATTTCAAAGAAATTTAAATAATGTATTGATTGGATGAATAACGAAATGACTTCAAAATGAAAATAATCTGTTTTTATGCTTATTTTTGGGGGGATTTTCTGAATACAAAATATTTCTTGATGGCAGGTAGAATCTTCTGCATGTACTGGAAAACTGTTCCAAATGACTACGTAAATGTTCCGAATTCGGGAACCTATGGACATTTGTTTGGTTCACTGAAGGGATATCTCCCTTAAGTGAAGGAATAGGATGCACAAGATGAATTTAGAGCATGTACAATCCGAAAAATACAGGTAGGTATGTTCTCATTACAGATAGAGTGAATGGAAGTCTCTACTACAGAGGTTTGTTCCCAAAGAAATTTCTTGCTGTGTTAGATGAATAAATGGATGTTAATGATTTATTAATATTAGTGATGAATGAGTTTGAGGATAATTTTGATAGAAATTTGAAATATTCTAAATAAATGAAATATGGTTGTATGTGTAGAAGAATAAATACATACCGTTTATAAAAATAGCTACACTTCCATCTGGTAAATCTAGAAGTTTACCTAAGGCATGCCATTGATCTATTGAGCCATTAGGAAAAATAATTCTTGATGCTTTAATATCCTGTGCACCATAGTTGGTGTTAGTTCTATTTATTCCTTTATTTATAAGATCAGCATTAAACTGAGAACCATAAATATCCATACACTGTTGAACTGAAAAACTATTTAAGTAAAAAAAAAGTAATAAAAACAATACACGTTTCAAGTTTCAAAATGTTAAAATTGTAATGTATACCAATAGAGAACATCACGCTGTGTTTAAGTGTGTTAAAACAATATATTTCCAATTATTGCAGGTATTATTCATTCTGAACAACAAGAATGAAATATATAATTATTGATCAACAAACACAAAGTGAAAAAGTAGCTTAATTTTGCTTAAACTTTGGGTAAATATATTTCAATTAATTATGATAACCGAACTGTGGAAAAGCTTTGAAAACCTTGGAGTTTTTTGTGCTTCCAAATAACTTGTTGTATGTGCTTGTAAAATCGTGTTATTTTTGAAACTAAAAATCGTGTTCTTTTTAGACACCGCTGACACCAGTTCTATATATATTATAGTCTTAATAAGATCTTAAAAGTAATATCTTACTTGAGTGGAAAGCCATGTCCGAATGGCTGGTCTTCTAAATCTGACGTCTGAAAGAATCCAAATTCTGTACAAGTTTGATACAACCATTGTCGACCTGTCAATAAAAGAACATTTCTATAAGATTAGTTAAAAAATAATAAGTACTTAATAAAATTTCTTCAGACACAAATCCAGAAATACAAATATTTTGTGTAAAGTGTTTATCCTCCCCTAGTCATAGTGAAAATCGACTCATCCAACTGCAATATATGACCATGGTCCGTACATAGATATGACACTTCCATCAATAACTTCCACTTCAGAGCTTAGTGTCTGTAAAAGTGACATTGTATTCAAATAAGCTTATGTGCGCATGGTAATGACAAGGAAGCAGTTTTATAATATTATGTACAGAAATTATAACAAATATCTATTTTTATATGTTACTGACCTCCTGCAGCAGCACTACTATTCCAGTCAGTTTTTCTTAAATCATCAATCATACTCTTATAGCTAATATCTAAACAGTTTTCACCATATGTTGATAATATCATGCTGTTTATCATTGCATATCTCTCAATGGCACTGCCTCTAGAAGTATCATTCATCACACCACATAGAGTGTCTATTGTAATATTACCACCAACACCACCCTGTAATATCAAGGGTTGATGGCTATCATTACCACCTATACCACCCTCTAATAAGTATGTATTATATAAACTAAATATTGTAACCACCTACATCACCCTCTAATAAAATGAACTGGACTAATGAAGACGGGCATATGCCATACAGTGTGCTATGTGTGAAATTTTGCACGTACAGTGACACTACGACTTACGCTTATATCAAAATCCAACTGTCAAGGGATCCTTTACATACATGCTGATGTGTACAAGAGACCTTGGTATTTCATCCCATCAAAATGACTAGACAGCTGTCCTTGTCAGACCCTCAATCCTGCATCATAGACAAGGGGGAATCACCCTTTTATATGTTATATATTAAGGGTTAATGACTATCATCACACAGTAGATTATTTGAGTTAAGATATAGATTAATAGCTATAGAGAGTAATGGCTTTCAACCTTGCTGAATCAACAAGACAGTGATACTGATTTCTAACATGGTGATTTAAGACACTGATATTATTCATATCAAGGAAAATATAGACGTTATTACAATTGGGGGATGTTTGGCAACTTTTTGAGACAATGTTTAAAATTGCTACACCAGTCATTGATTCTTGCTGTTTCACCAAATTAGTTTGACAACTTTAAAATGTGTATCAGCAGTTGTCATTTATTAGGTAACTGAATGCTTACAACTTGCCTATGTATCAACTATGCAATAGTTAAAGATGGAATATTTTAAAGGTAGGGCTTTGTTTTGATAAATACCTCGAAATCTCTATTGTCTCTATTATACTGCACAACACCTTCAAAATTACCGGCTAAGAGAGAATAAAAATTAGCTACATCATATATATTGGCAGGGTTTATGTCTTCACACAATCTGAAAATATAATCATAATCATACTTTTCTGCACCTACTCTGGGAGTCTTTAACATGCTGTAAATGGTACACACAATGGGGATACTCGATTCACAGTTCTGGAATTGAATTCCAAAACCGGTGTCAATCGAGTGAAAAGGAGAATTTCGGATTACAGCGCATGCGTCGACTGTATAAAAAGTATCCCAACCAATCATGACTGCTGAAACATATTTTTTTACCTAGGAATACGTCACGATTCTACTCACTCCACCTCAGCTGTCGGGACTGGCAGAACTGTAACAGGACTGAATTCTGCGTCACTCGATTGTAATTCTGTCGATTCAGGACGTTCTGGACTGTGAATCGAGCACCGCCAATACATAATACATTGTTTGATTCAATCCTTAAAGATACATGATGGGAGATTAGATAATGAGCTGGCAGTTCTGTTTATAATAGTTAAAAACTAGATAATGTAAATGGAATTTGCTGAAAATTTCAGTCAAATTTATCCATTCTGAACGGAGAATTTAGTGATTGAATTGTGGGCCTAGCTTCGATCATCATTACTACAGTCTAGATTATCCTTTTTTTGATTTAATCATAAAACTAGGATTGAGCAGCGAATTGGGTTCTAATCCAGAAAATTTCACAGGATTGTGATGTTATCGAGAGTTGATTATGGTCTGGATAAGTTAATTAATGTCTAATTAATAATTTAGGTAACATTTCAGGCTTAAAGAAAGACTCACAATAGGCAGATTTAGCTCTTGCATACTGTATGTTTAAAGAACATCTCTCATAGTGTTTAAATTCTAGCCTTTAAGAAACTTACTTGAACATAGTTTTTAGTTGCATTCTTCCACTGTCTGTTGTTATTAAACTTTCTACAGCAGCTGTAGCTTTACTAATTTCTGTATTACAAACTGGTCCTGTTGTCCCCAGTGATGCTTCTGTTACACCAAGATAGGCTAAAAAAAATTGAGAAAACATGTTATCACAACCAGGGTTACGCCAATGTGATTGACAATTCAAACAAAAATGCATCAACATCTTGCACACTTGTATCCAACATTGAATTTGTTTCCATGGAAACACAATAATCATTACTATAAAATATGTTTAGGAGATATGTTCTGGAATCTCTTCAATATATCCTTTTAACTTCATTCAGCATGGGATAATAATTTAAACTTAAATGGGGATAAACATCCAACTTTTCTGTAAAGATAATAATCTAAATTTAACGGATTAAACATACTTTTAAAATCGATCAATGCCAGTAATGGGGCACTTGTAGCCACTGCACCATATATTAAATGTGGGTATTTTAATCTTAACCATGCTGATAAAGAACCTGAAAGAATATTAAACATTGTTTACATAACATATTACATATAAAGTTCAAGACTGTGATGAATTAACACCTTACTGAAAATACTGCAGATTGGTAAAAGAATCCCTGTATCATGCAGACCGATCAGATCTCTGTGACACAGTTTTACATATAATACATGTACTTTAATCTTTTCCATACCTTTTCATGTAATTTTGGCTCTACCAATTAGCAATAATTTTTGGGAAAGATAAAACTATAGTTAAATTCTCTACTAGTACCTAAGTATTTTGTGATTTAGCTTAATTTTGCTTTCCTATAATGTCATTGAAGAGCCCATGAGTTCTGTGAGTTGTAAAGTAGTTGAACTGCATTGTCTATTAAAAACAGTAAATCAACAGCTTGATAAATAAATGTAAATGGATAATTTGAATGACACTGTCGTGCTAAATCCTTCTCATAATATGGTACTTAAAATATAATTTAATTATTGTATAGATCATAAGACACACTAATAAATATGTATACCTGAATAAGATCCACCAAAAGATATCCATTTATTATCATGCAGACCATATCTCTGTTTAGCATATTGTATAAAATTACCAGTATCTGCTAATGCTTGTTCACTACTCAAGAACTGAAGATTTTCTGTACTCATATCCCTTTAAATAATATAATCATTACAACAATTGTTTACAAGCATATTTCACACATACCCGGTATTAAAAACCACCAATCTTTTTAGTATTATTTAGAAAAAATGATATATAATTTTTTGGACAATACATAAATTGATTAACTAATATTTCACTAAGAAAACGAATCCAAAATATCAACTGCACTTAATCTCCTGACATGGATTTAATCAGAATATTTAACCGTTAAGTCTTATATCAATGGTGTAATAACTTTCTATTTGTGATAAAACAAGCCAACAGTGAGGCTGATGTCCCCTGCCGAAATCTCAAAATAAATAGATGACACATATTAATTTATCGCACATTTATTTTCTTCAAAAGTATCGAGCAGTCAAACTGTACACGAAGGGCATTCACTTACTATCAGATAAAATGAAGATTATCTTGTCCCAAAGCATCGACCAATGGCAGTGATTAGCCCTACTTAGCTTCAGCTCGAAATGTTAATCATTGAACTCAGTCAACTCAAGACACTCATCTAATGAACATCTACATCAAGTTTAAACTTAGCTTCAGCTCGAAATGTTAATCATTGAACTCAGTCAACTCAAGACACTCATCTAATGAACATCTACATCAAGTTTAAACATTCTACCTCAAAAAGAAGCAGAGTTGTTGACCAATCTTGACCAATCAAATTGTTTATCAATTCTTAGCCTATTCTGAGTTTCATCGCTTTCACTTCATTATAACCAAAGTTATTGTGCCCGAAAGCATCAGCCAATCAGATTGCTTATCTCTGCTCACTGTAAGCAGAAAATGTTCATCATCAAACTCCATTCAAGGCATTCACCAAATGAACGCCTACACCAAGTTTGAACATTCTAGCTTAGTAAGAAAGAGAGTCATTGTGTTCTAAAGTCTCGGCCAATCAAATTGCTTATCGCTCTGCTTACCCTAGGCAAACAATGTTCATTATCTTAGTCGAGGTATTGATGTAATGAAACTATACATCAAGTTTCATCACCTTCACTTAATTAGAACTTCAGTTATCTTGTTCCAAAGTATCAACCAATCAAATTGCTTATCTCTGCCTACCCCAAGCAGAAAATACTCATCTTCGAACTCCATCAAGGTATTGACCTAATAAGCACATAAACCAAGTTTGAACATTTTAACTCAATAAGAAGGAGAATTATTGTGTTCCAAGGTCTCGGCCAATCAAATTGCTTTTCGCTCTGCTTACCCTGAGCAGAAAATGCTCATTATCGAACTTAATCAAGGTATTACTGTAATGAAACTATACACTAAGTTTCATCACTCTCACTTAATTAGAACTAAAGTTATCGTGTCCCAAAGAATCAACCAATCAAATTGCTTATCTCTGCTTACCCTAAGCAGAAAATGCTCATCTTCGACCTCCATCAAGGCATTGCCCTAAAAAGCATATACACCAAGTTTGAACACTTTAACTCAATAAGAAGGAGAGTTATTGTGTTCCGAAGTCTTGACCAATCAAATTGCTTATCGCTCTGCTTACCCTGGGCAGAAAATGCTCATTATCAAACTTAGTCAAGGTATTACTGTAATGAAACTATACACCAAGTTTCATCAATCTCACTTAATTAGAACTAAAGTTATCGTGTCCCAAAGCATCAACCAATCAAATTGCTTATCTCTGCTTACCCTAAGCAGAAAATGCTCATCTTCGAACTCCAGCAAGGCATTGACCTAATTGAACATTCTAGCTCTAGCTTAGGAAGAGAGTTATTGTGTCCCAAAAAGTGTGACGGACTGACGGACAGACGAACCCATTTTAATAGTCCCCCAACTTTCTTCGAAAGGCAGGGGACAAAAAAAACCCTTCCTAATTTAATGAACAATACCACTAATTTCCATAAAATTCTATAAAAAAAATCATGTAGTTAAATTCTAAGATCTGACATTTTTGGCATTCAATCCTAATGAACAATCCCAACAAGCTTGAGAAAAAATTTAATCTCGATTTCTAGCTAAGCTGTATCATATTTTTGAATAATATAGTTTAGCTAGAGCTGAAGAGTTGTGTTAAAATGGAGCCCATAGATACTTACATAGTAGGGTGTGACTTGCCATAAAAACGATGTTCTATAGAAAACATCATAGCATTTAATGCTTGAGCATAATTGACCCATGCTCCTTCTACCATCCATATAGGGGCTAATGGTCCCTCACCTCCTAACATAATAAATACTGGACCTCCCTCTTCATAGAACTGGTCATTTACAAAATATCTCTGGAATAAAGTTATATCTTTTTCATGTTTTATTAATACTGTTATTTTTAGATGTTGATAACACACAATGTACAATTTAATTCTTTAAAAACAAAGTTTCTCTAAAATTAATCCAAATTGATAGTCTTACTCTTATTGAGATCATTTATAAAGACAAGGGAAACACCAGTTTCCTATATTTTACTTCCCTGTGCATGATTAGTAAACAAAAGGGTTTTTATCAGGTAAATTAAGTCCAGAAATGAACCATAACAGCTGGGATAGCTCCAAGCAGGCCCATAGCCAGCTTGAAGGCTTCGGGGGGGGCAGTGAAGTTTCTAGGAGGGGCACACCCGTTACTGTCTATAGTAGGTATTTTAGAGTTATGGTTGGCAAATTTTCTTTCGGGGGGCAAAAGAGGAGTGACGTGGGCTTAAATTTCAGATCTCCACATGGAAGTTTTGAAGTGACAATTTGTAATCGCGGAAGATGCAAAAGACACATATCTGGGGAGATAATGAAGATGTCATTTGATTTACGACAATTTCAGGCACCGCCCACCCCACCGTGGTGCCCACCCCCTAGTAGGCTAGTACAGTAGTAGTAGTTCAGCTCTGACCTAGGTCTCACTACATATACGTTCAGAGCTGAACTACACACCCCCTTGATGAACGTAGTATAGTGTCAGCAATAGAGCAAACACAATATCCAGAAAAACTCTTTATACATGTACCTGTTGCCAAGTCTTTGTGTTGGCATCATTAAAATTGTCGACTTTTTGTTCAAACCATTGATCCTTTGGCAGTGGTGCAGTCGTGTCTCTTGCTTTTGGTTTTCCCAACATACCATTTTTTGGACGACCGTTTAAAAAATGTGGAATTGTAGCTGTACATTGTGCTACTAATAAAACAGTTACAAAAACTACTGTGTCAATCTTCGTTAACAACATGCTGGCCTGGTTTAATTGAGTATGTTTATCAGCAGAGTCAGCCGGTAGAAAATACACAAATGATAGTCATATGATTGTCATGTGACCGTTTAAACCGTTCACGTGAAAGAAATTATTTTACCGGAAAAATCGTCTGGGTGACCAAGACTTTAACAAGTAGACAAATCGGCACACTAAAGCGCAAAGTGTAATATATTTAAAGAGACAATTCAGCCAGAGTCTATCAACTGTTTTTTTTTTTGTCTGGAAAACCAACCAAACGCAGTATCACGAGAAGACCCTCTAATTTTGTTTTTTTAAAAAATCACCTTTTTGGTACAGTAAATCTATATTTTAATATCTGTACACAAAATACACCGTTTCTGACGTACACTTCCAGTGATTATACGTGCAACTACCTACCCGTCTTGGCTTAATTCGTATTCCAGCGCTAAGGGAACTGGACTTTCGACTCGGGGATTTCGTTCGGATGGGTCAATAACAACAGAAAAACCCCGATATGCAAGTGTTAATCAATACACACCAGCCCTTTACTTTCCCTTCCCAAAGGAGTGTCCAGAAGAATATTCTGATCTACTAATAGGCCTCCTAATAATACAGTTACAAATAAATTGAGCAATAACGTTTGACGTCTATACTAACATGGTTGTTTTTCTGTCAAAACTTGAAATAGTATAGTTTTTTTTTATATTCTATACAACGTTATCAATCAAGAATCAACACGATATTGAAATGACAAAATATTATATGTTTTACATTCATATTGCGTCAGATTTGACTCCAGTTTGAAAAATCAAAGCAGAAAAATGTAGGTGTCAATGTCATGCAGTTTTGGCCGCATTAAAATTTATCAATAATGTTTTAGTACTTAAAGGGGTATTATAAATATATTCATCAAGAAAAAAATTCATCTACTAGTATAGGACTACGAAAAGATATAAGAATGAATTTTTTGTTTTCAAAAATTAAGCGCAAGCCGATTTGTTTACTAATTTTAGTTTAATCATTTTTAAGAAGACAATATTGAACACGCAATCGGTCATAACTTAACGCCGTCTTTGTCTATATAGATGATGCAGATGAAAGTAACGCGGCCAGCTGGTTAAAAATAACTATGGCGGTCTTTCATAGCAGAATTTTTTTTGAAAGTATAGATAGTTGTGTCATTTTAAAGTAAGGCATTGTGCGAGTAAGTAATGTCTATATTACAATCTGATTTCAATCCCTCGATTTAACTGTGTATTCGAAATGGGACGAATCAAACTTATACAAATATTAACTTGTATTTACAAATAAGAAAATATCTCCATATAAAAGCGCAAAATGTCACTTTAAAAAAATCTTTTGGCCAGTTTCCTTTAAGGTATATCATTGATATTTTTAGAAATCTGGTTCATTAGACTAGATTACATGCAACTTTCACCCCAAACAATCGAATAAACTTACAATATACCCAAACATGGCGTGATTCTCTCCTAAAAAATGGTTTAAATATAAACTTATACCGTTGTCATAGACGTTGATGATTTATTTACAAGATATAATTTTGAGATCGGTAGTACGGATACTATAGAGAGTAGAATGTTAAATTGTCAAATTACGCATCTTTTATTGGGATTTATTGTCTTATTAGGGGTTTTGGTGACACCAGACTACGCAAGAAAATGTAAGTAAAACCTATTTCTTCTAAGCTACATGTATAGTCTACGATATGATAGGATACGCGCACTGCGTGGCGGAAAAGCGGGGGAAAGGGGAGAAAAACCACCTGAGCTGTGAATTCATAAGACCAAGTTTTCCTGAACCAGTTTTTTGCGTAGATTCCGAATCTGGGTAGTGATCAGGCGTTGGATGGTGATCAACAAATACAAAAAAATATAAAGTTCTTTCAAAATGAAATTCAAAGAAATTTCAGTTTTTGAATTTTTTATTAATTGTATTTATATTATATAGTGTCATGTGATGGAAATGTTTTTCATTGTGAGAGACATGGGCAGTGTGTACCCATGGGATGGAAGTGTGATGGTGACGAAGACTGTAGAAATGGTGCAGACGAAAGCAATTGTCCAGTCAGTGAGTGGTATACAATTTTTTCGACAAGTAGTCAAGAAAGAAAATACAGTGGAATATCCGAAGAAAATCTAATTATTTTTTGATATGGAATAGAGGCAGAAAGAACGGCTGTTTATCTAAAATTCACAAAGTGCTGTCCGGATAATGTCTTAAAGTAACAGTTACTCCTCGTTTTTTCATCAACTTGAGATCACAGGCTTATTCTTATACCCACGTTGCACACGTTCCCATAACCTTCTCCCCGATTAGTAGGAAATGAAATGTAATGAAATAGGGTTTTACGTCAACCTTTCTGCTCCATTCGGTCTAATGAAGATGACTGGTTCTCTACGGGCCACTATATTACGAGTTCCACCTGTGAGAGGTTCTTTTACGTGCATGTCAATGTCTACACAGGACCTCGTTCTTTAGTCACTCACATCCGAATGGGCACTGTTCCATAATCGTTGACCTCGTCCGACAATCTCGAGGAACCTTGGCGGGCATCACAGCCAACAGTGGGGTCGAACCTAGCCAGCAGCACCTTTACTACATGAGCGATGGCAACTCCTCGGATCAGTTTGAGGATACGATTCTTCGTGTTACTCATTCATTTATCCTCGATGACCTGAAAATTATGATCATTTACGGAACATCGTGACTAAAATTCGAACGATCAGTTCCCCAGATTGGGTATTGGCGATTTTGATTTGTACGCCCCGACTCACCACTTCTACGCAAGAAGCAAATTAAATCTTTAACTTACCCAGTATCATATTTTATCTTAATTATTCTCAATATTTATTCTTCAGGTACTTGTTCTAGTCATAAATTTACCTGTCAGTCAGGTGATCACTTGATTTGTATACCTCAAAGTTGGAGATGTGATGGTGAGGGCGATTGTCCCGATAATTCAGATGAAATCAACTGTGACTCGACATAAATTCATTTCATATTTTTGTCATTAACTACCACGATTTTATTGAACGTTCAGCTTATTATAGCATGGTATTAATTTAAACAATCTTGAGACAGGGCTGCAATATAAACTAGAATAAGTGTGGCTAATCAAAACCATCAATTTCTGATATCAGTGATAGTATAACCCTCATTTAAAATAAACCGTGTTACAACAGCAGTTTCATTTTAATTGTATTATATAAAAATATTTTTGTTATAAGTAATCAGTGTCAATAAAACGTTAAGAAACTGAATACTGAATTATTTTATATCCGCCGGTGGTTGTTTGTGGATACTATACCAGGGGTTGCACATAGAATAATTTTGCAGATCAGTGCTTCCGAGAAAACTTGTCAGTAAGGGTCAGTCAAGCTGAAGGAAAGTGAAAGCGAGAAACAAATTGGTTATCCATATCCGGGATGCGAGTTAGGGTGCAGTCTTAACAGAATAAAGACACCGTATCAGGGCCACGGGGAAATAAGTAGATATATGCTGACTATATAGCTCAAGCTAGACATTTAGGTGTGGGGTAAAATGTCTTCAGGGCTGGGTAGCTGTTTGTTCATTAATGCCACAGCGAGCTTCCTGTGCTGAAAAGGAGAAGGGTCATTGCAGCGACAATTCAGTGAAGCGACCGGAAGTTATATTCGTCGGTCTAAAAACTTTGTTTTGCAACAGAAGTGTAAATGGACATCTCACACTAAATACACTATTTGACAGTTTACCCTCAAAATAATTTTGACCTAAAACTGAGCCTAATAATAAGGTGGCTGAAAACTCCCAGAGAGCTCAGACGAGTGCATGTCTATCATTTTAGTTTGATAGATGACATTATCCAAATGGTCTGTTGTCGATGAGCGGGTTGCAAAATGCAGACGTTATTTTTCTGCTTGTCATGTCGCTATTATTGGTGGGCCATACTGATTCTTTTTGTCTTTCTTAACGGTAAGATGTTTTACACTCAAATATATCATTCTATGAGTATCGGTGAGCATGCTTTTCTCTTTCTATGGATACAGTTGCCGTGTAGTTAAAAATTATTTTACTAATTTGAAAGTCAGATCAAAATGGATGTTATTACTTTCGCTACAGAAAAAAGTGTAGGCCTACACTTATTTATACAGAAAACTCGCAAGTTATAACCTTTGTAGCGCCACGGTGGCTATATATATGTAGTATGGCTGGGTAGCTAACCAGGTCGGATTAAATCTGGGTATTGGCCTTGAAAGTTCCGAGGGAGCTTTGCTTTGTCGGTGGTCCAGAACGGGGGGTGTAATAGGGAAAAGCGTGTAGAATTTTGGCAGACACGAAAACCTGAGGTCCAGCGTACACGTTGACATGCTCGTAAAGTCATTTTAATGTAGTGTCAAGTATGAAAATATTTCTCTGACATCTTACAAAAAGGTGCCAATTTAGGGATGGGTTCGATCACCTGTAAACTTCATTCCCGACATATTTATACAACAAAAGTTGTTTCGTTTACTCACAAACCACGGGTATCACTCACCCAATTTCTTTAAGGCTGAACATTCAAGAGCAAGTTTCGGGAATAATCACGAAGGGAAACATACCTTAATTTTACCATAATCTTATTTGTTAAATATTCGATCCCTGTCTAAAACAATGTAAACGTCAAAATATTGTATTGACAAACATACTGTATTGGCAACAAGAGTTCCATCCACGTTTTGACCTACATACCTACATATGGGACACAATTATTTGGTTATGATTAATTTAGGTAAACGGGGGAAAAACATCATTGATATTGAATGGAATATTTAGTACAGGATTATTAACGAGGGACATTTGGGGAAAATATTTTGGTTTTATCTCAAATGCCTGGGGTGATCTAATTAATGAACGCAAAGTTTCACCTTTAATATTTTTTTAATTGTTCAACCTATTTAATTTATAGTGAATTTGGGATGGTGATGATGGGTTGTCAACAACAAGTGTTGAAATATTATCTAGAAACAGACAGTGCAATTTTTCTATACACTTTTGTATGTCGTCTGTTAACGCTTTTCTTAAATGGGGAATTATGTAAGATATAGATAAAGAACTGTATTCTCGGTATGGTACTTCAAAAAAAAAAAATAATGCAAACTGAGATATATTGAAAATTCTATTCAAATTACTTTATTTTGAACGAAGTTATTAATGGTTTTTGTATTGACAAGATGTGTGCATTGACCTTAACCACCGTACGTGCCATTCGAGTCTTAGCCTAGCTTCTCCATTTTTGAATTAAATCATTTTGATGGTCTAACCTACTTAAAATCGGAACCATCCTGTTTAAACGAGTATAACCCCTAACTCGATATGATTTATGTAATATTCAATAAATAGTGATGTTATCCTGCCGTGAAAGTATGGGATCCGATTAAAGTTACATTATGGGAGATAAGATAAAGAGATGGCAGTTCTCACTATAATAGTTAAAAACTAGATAGTGTAAAGGTAATTTGCTAAAAATGTCAGTCAAAATGGTTATTAGCCGAGAAAATAGCGTTTGAAATATTCACATAGCCTCGGTCATCATTACTCAAATCATTAATATAAACAGCATAGTCTCGATTATCCAGTTGATTGATTTAATTATCAACGGCCATTAAGCGGCATATAGGAATTCAATCCGCCAACATCGAAGGCTAGCCTTGAATTCAAGAGTTTATTATGGTCTGGATATGTTAATTAATGTCTAATTGATTATTTAGATACCATCTCAGGCCTAAAGAAAGACCTGTAATAAGCAGATTTTGCTCTTGCATAATGCTATTTTAAACTTTTAAAAAATTCGTACCTGAGTCGTGTTCCTCATGTTCGGATGCCTTTGTACTAAAAAATAGAAACATAATCTACAAGACAAAAGTGGAAGTAATTAGTAATGAATGATTCACAAACAGCAAATAATAATAATGTAGAATAAACCATGGACCTTATAAAATTATAAGGTCCATGGAAAGACTACGGAAAACGAATGGCGTATTACACCGAACAAAACTGATTTGAAATTACAATAAGTTGTTTGAAAATTTAATGTAAATCGCTTTATACATTAATGTGCCTTTAGATTCATTTAAGGTTCCAAAGAATAAAGCCATACGCACTTTAATGCTTGCGAGGTTTTGTGCGGATTCGCATGATATAGTTTCATGGTGTGTTTGTGCTGGTGCTAATTCAGATTTGTTTCAATTATCGCGTTGATTCCTAAAGGCGACTTAGTCTGACAAATTCAGACATTTTCAAATTTTTTCAACCAAATTTGACAGGTATACGTTGCATGAATGTTGCTGATTAAATTATCTGGGACAAAAATCCCAAATATCAAATTTGTGGTTTCGACTTCTTGATTATGCACCAAGATTCAAGTATAGAACTAGTACAGAAGGGTCGCTTTTACAGCAAAGTTTACAGCGATAACTTTCACACAAGATATTTACCTTATAATTTGATTAAATGTTTATCAGTTATTTTTGAATTTGAGTAAAGTAAGAATGGACCAAAATCTGAAACGTATGTATGCAGGGCAAGTCATATACTCGGTCAGACCCACTTTCAACATTCTATTCAACTTACTACTTGTATGAATTTACTATTATAATACGATATCATTCAAAATGATTTGAACTAAATTGACCTCTGCAAATATTTATCTTGCAATAAATGTAGAGATTCTGGGCTTAGTGAAAATATTACCATAACATCTGCAAAGGAAAAAGAATCAACGACACGATGGACTAAAATTCTAATTCATAACTATGGAAAATATTCCATTTTATGGAGATAACCGTGTTATTGAGCTGGTTTAATATTATTTATCACGATTATTTAGCTTCCTCTTTAACTCATTCTCCCCCCCCCCCCCAAGTTAACAGTATTGTACTCTATCTAGCCTTCATGTTTACTATGACGGAAATAAACGCCAGAGAAATTGTCACTACTGTCTAAAGGCCGCGCCAACTGTGAATTGAAAAACAATTTTAATCTGGTCAAAAAGTACTGACTGTTGCCTCATTGCCTCTATCTAGTGTGGCATCAAGGTTTAAATTAGAACATATTATTCACAGTGATATGACAATAAACGCACCAGTGTTTTGAAATATGCTAAAATGATTGTTTAAGTATACTTGAATTCACAATCTGTTTCATCACTAGTATTAACACTAGTTGTCATACAGGTGTTCAGCAAGGTTCGATATCGTGGCCTCTTTGGTTTATTGTATATGCCTGGTAATATAGCAAATAAACATATATCACTGATGAATTTTTAAATTCTTGAAAAAAAGTGGTAGTTCTTCTTTCTTTGCTGCACTACTATACTATTTATCAAAGTTTAATTTATTTGTTAATTTTGAAATGCATTGTCAAACAAACCCGGCATTAAGTTCAACTGAATTGCTCGAAATTTAAGATAATTAGTTTGTATTTTTGTGACGTGCAGGTAATAATTGGATTAATGGATGTACACAGGATGAGTTTACTTGTAATAATGGTAGATGTATACCAACAACATATGTTTGTGATAGACAGAGAGATTGTTCAACAAATGAAGATGAACTGGAATGTCACTGTAAATGTTTTAGATTTAACAATTTTATTAGTTCGATTCAGTAATGGGGTACACTGAAAAGATAACCTTATAAAAATCACCATAAAATGTAACATTACCCCCAAAAGCTGTTAACATGATTGCGTTTAAGTTATTATCTATTTTCATCTATCATAATATGTCTCCTACTTTGAAAAATTATGCAGCGAGGAACAAGCTCACATTTAAATTTATACACAATATTTAAGGTCATGAGACAAGTAATTGAAACAAATTCTAATTATTTCTGTTAAATACTTAATAAGTTGTTACACGTGATCATATTTTTGTGTCTAACTGCCAAAAAGAAACAACGCGTGTTGAATGTTGACTGTCAGGGCGAGTTCGAATTTTGAAAAGCACGCAAGTGGGGCATCCTAGGAAATATCCCGCTAAACAAATATCCTTTAACTTTTGACTTTGCGAAACGGCAATTGATCCATGTTATAATTATTGCCAGTGTTGTATTCACGAAAGCGTACATCTACACATTGTACATGTAGGTATTGAATCAAAATTAATGATATTATAAGGCCAAATTAACATAACAAAAATGTATAATTTTAAATAAATTCGTCGTTTTGATAGTCAAAAAGTCCAGATTTAGTATTACCTCACATAGCAATACGTTATAGTAAAATGTTCTAACGATGTGCCACCGTAATATGATATAGTAATGAGCTATAACGATGTGGCATATCAATATTTTATAGTAATTGTAGCAATATGATATCTAACGCAATGTGTTATAACATTAGTATTATATATATATATATTTATTCTATATTAAAGTTGCTTGTCCCGATAATACCTGGCAGTGTCAAAATAATGATTGTATTCCAAATATATGGCGATGTGACGGTATTGCTGATTGTCCGGATGAAACTGATGAAGTGGAATGTTCCACTGCTTCAAGTGTATGTCAATTTTTTAAATGCATATTATAAGATATATAGCTCCAGTAACATAAAGAACTGTGCACACCAACGGAATAGTTTCTGTGGAATCAGATTTTATTAACCTCGTGGACAATTGGGTGGGATGCATTATGTATCGCAGACCGATGAAAAATCACAACGGAAAATCCTTGGTGTGAACAGGACTTTAGTGTTGACTTTTCTGGCGGTCAATGTCGCGAACTCTCCAGTAGCTACACTATAAAATCCCTACCCCCAGTATAAGCATTCTGCACATAGAGATGAATCTACCCCATTCCACGAGAATAGTTCCCTGCCTTAAATAGCCGACATATCCAAAAGATCAGTATACTGCTACTTCCCCGCTTCATATCTGTCATACACACAAAGACATAAATATTTGTTTTTTTAAAATGGAAGCAGAATAAAAATTCAACACAAATGAGTACTTAAAGGGACAATAACACTCTTGCTGGCTTGGCAGCTCTAGAAAATAAATAATATTCTTATTCTAAGTACTAGATGTTTATGTGTCCTACCTGTTGCGTAAATTATCCATTACCCTTTACTTGTCCAGAGGGTTCGAAAATATTTTAAAATCCAAGTCACATTTGAAAAGGTTTACGTTAACCTTTTCGAATCATGTTGTTGAATTTTTCCAATTTTTAAAATTAGGTGTGTTAAGATGAAATTTGTATCATCAATTAATTTGAATATTGTAAAATAATTCGATTTGTTGACCAGAATAAAGATTGGGACATATTATTCAATTACAACAAGAGTGTTATTGGGGCTTTAAATGTCGGCCAGTCTGTTGTTCTCAGTATAAGTATAGTGCCGGGAATAACTGATCTTATTACAACTACTAATTTGTTGTTTAAGTTTAAATTCAGGTGACTAGCCATAAGAAGTGACACTATCTCTCCCGGTGTCGCTTGTGCTGTTTGAGGTTCGGGAAAGCAACCGTAAAAGCGGCGTCGGTAGTCACCATAAGTCCCAAGTTTTACATCATATAAACTATTTTAAATTTATGTATTACAGAGCTATTGATCAACACTAAATTTATAAGTAAATTGTGTGGTTTCTCTACTTGCTAAATGTTTCAGCTCCTTATTGGCTCAAGTTTAATGCTGCTTGGAGCTCCCGTGGTCATATGGGTTTTTTCTGAGATGATGTTTTGACCCTGGTGGAGCACAGGAAAACAGTATCTAGTGCTCCGGATAAATATTTAATAAACAAGGTCACGTATACAAATTTTACATCGCATGTCGAAATCCAGGCAAATGTAAATTCGTCATCGCTGATGCAGTGGAGAAATTCTCCAATTTTCATTCATTAGTTCCGTGGTGATTTAGGATGAATTGTTTATATATGTTAATGTGGCCGTTTAAAATGCCGTCGCCCATGTCCGTTGGTCGGTTCATAGTTCGTAGTTCTTGTTAGCAATGTAGAGACCACCCTTATTGTTCACGTTTTCGGCCTTCTTAAAACATAATGTTGAGAATTTCAGCTTTCTAAAGATTTCAGGCAATCTTTTACTGTGTTATTATTTCCCTTGAATCGATTTTGTCGATATTTTCTGGGTTTATGTTTCTAGAAAACGGGGTTTACACCAAAACTAATCTGAGTGGTAGTCAGATTCTAAAGTCTTGTCTGGAACTTTATACAGGACAAAGTATTTATATTTAATACAAATACATTGAACTTGGTTGAGCATCAGGTTGTCAGCAAATATACAAGCTACAATTATGAACTCATTTGTTTAAATCATGGACTATCTACCTTATTTACGAGATGAACCCCGATGATTTTTTAACCAAATCTTTTATTGTACTCTTTAAACGAAGCTGGTGGTGGGAGTATGTTTGTTTTCACTATGTATTTATGTATGTGTCTGAATGATCATCGGTCGGTGGTGGGTTTGTAACTTTGACCTGGCATTCATATAACCTATGCCCATCCCGGTACAAATCTGTTTGCGTGCTCGATATGTTGATGACAAGTTATTCACAAACATGTTTTATCTTTCAAGGACAACGAAGCCAGTTTGAAGGTTGGACCCAGACAAGTGGACCTAACCCTGACCCCACCCCCTGATGTTAATGATCCTAATTGCAATAACCTCAAAAAGTCAAAAATATCACTAACGTCTTGATCCTTTTCTATCCCAAGTCCATTAATAAGGAGATATGATCACCTTTCTGGAACACCGGATACCATTTCTCATTAGTAGAGTTCATATATCAACCACGTCATTTGTGTCATTCGTGTGTATCTGACTGGGAAAGCGATGTGTATCTCCCTGACACAATACTATGTTTTAAAGAAATTATAACGTTTAAATATTAAATATATTCTATTTTGTAATTTTACAGTCAGAATTTGTGAATTTACCTGTTTCTACTGGTGATAGTGATGTCATTATAAACAATAGTAATGGCTAAAATGCCTAAACTATGTGTAAACTTAACGTGTATATAAACAAACATAGGTCATAACCTATATTGGTTTATTTACCTACAAGAGTCAACTTCACGCCGAGTATTTTTGTTCACCAAGAAGACTTTTAACGGAACCAGAATCTAATTGTTGGTGATACGTGATTTAAAGGGAGAAAGACTAGATATAATGTTGTGTTTGTTCTTTTAAAACCAGGAATTTTATTCATCAATGGGAGTGAAAGGACCGCGTAGCTGGAAATATTGGTGTTTAAAAATGTGAATATGTCTTCGTAAACGTTTACAATGACAAAAACAAAACCTCATAATTGTTTGACATGTTCCTTTATATCATAGATAATCTACAATAACTGCTACAACAACCAGTGTTTAAGTTATATCAGGGGCGGATCTAGGAATTTTGAAAAGGGGGGAGGCGCCGCAAAATGAAGGCACTGACCACCAAGACGGGGTACGCCGCTGAGAGGAGAGGGGGTGGGGGCCCCAAGAAAATTTTCCGTCATTTCCTTGCATCTGTAGCCAATTCAAGAGCTATTTGGCGGACATTTTTGTCTAAACGTTCGGAAATCATAGAAAAAGAGCCTCAAAATCGAGCAAAAAAGCTAGTTAAAAGGCACTTTCAGTAGTAAAAAAGGGCACTGTCGAAAATTAGGGCGGGCGCAAGGGGCGCCCCCCATTGAATCCGCCTCTGTATATATTTTTATATTGATACAACTATATGCGCAAACATAACTATTTATGTCAGTCGCCCCAGACAAGGTTTGTCAAGAGGTCACCGAATGCTCACATTGCGCAAACAAGTGCATTCAGCACAATCCAGCGATGACTGTGTGAATTGCTCGCTAAAAATGTAACTCGTTTACATTGAAAATTTTCAAAAAGACCTTTAAATTTTGTTTAAACTTTCTTTGCTTTTTCCAATTCCTCAAACACACACACACACACAGCAATTTAAATACTATTTGGAGATCGAGAATTGGAAGAGCTTTGAAAGAGAGATTTGGAGGGAATATGGTGTTTTTGCCCTCCGCCTTTCGAAGAAAGCGGGAGACTATTAAAATGTGTCTGTCGGTCACACTTTTTGGGGACACGATAACTTGTTTTCTAATTGAGCCAGAATGTTAAAATTCAATTAATTTTCTCTGGGCCAATGTCTTGTCACATTATTTTAACTGGTGGAGGCTGATGAAACGTGGTGTATAGTTTCACTGCCAGGTAACTTCCAAAAATTGACTAAGTCCGATCGTGAACATTTTCAATCAGTTTGACTGCTCAATATTTTTAAGAAGATACACGTGTAATTAACTTTTTGGATTGTGGCGGAAGAGTTCAGTCTCACTATTTCCTTGTTTTTTATTGCTGCGGGCGACACTGTCAGCTTGTTAATAAACATTTTTTATTACTAGTGTACATTTTTAATACATATTTAAACGGGCATTATTAGAGATTAGATAAAGAGTTGACAGTTCTTGCTATAAAAGTTACAAAATGTATATAAATTAGATATGCTGAAAATTTCAGTCAAATTGCACCAATCTGAACTGAGATATTATCCATTTTATGTTTATTGTTTTTTTTTAAATGTCTTCCAATGCGCTAAATATCGCAGGCTAGAGAAAGCATCGATAGCTGATTTTATGGAGTTAATTAACGTCTAATTAATAATTTAGATAATATTACAGGCAGATTTAGCTCTTGCATAATGTATTTTTAGTACAACGTGTTATGCACAGAATGCAGACAGGCTGCGAAACAAAGCGTGGCCTAACATTATCGAAACAAAAATATTTTTTCGGAACTTAAAACTTTATTTCCGTCAAACATTGTTGCGATGATCTATTTGGTCTATCATAAGAGACTATTTTGGTCGATAGGGTCTATTAAAGAGACTAAACGATCTATTGCATTGGGGCCACCAAGAGATAGGAACTGTCCTTGATCGGAGAATTTCCGCTGACATTATTCGTATGCTGTTCCATTGCAAGATGAAAATACCGTTCATCCCCACCTCTGGTCTAGGGCTATTTTGGAATCCCTTTTCACTATTTTTCACCGTGATTCATCTTTGTTTTCAAAAGGAATCATTTCTTGTCTCGATTGACACACATTTAAAATGATTCAACGGTATTTTTAAGTAGAAAACATACACTATGCACAAAATACGTTTAAAGTATTAGCCATTACGAGACTCAGATGCACAGATCGCATGTTTATCTAATTGCTAAATTCTACTTGAAAATAGTGTTGAACTTCTATAAATTTGTGCCAGCTATGTTGAGAAATGGTTCCTTTTGTGAAAAAAAAAAATCACGGTGAAAAAAAGAAGATAAGGGTTCTAAAATAGCCCGCCCGAGAAGAGCGGTATTTTGCCGTATTTTCACAGTGCTGCTATAAAAGAGGGGATATAAACTGTCTGCGGACATCGTCGAGTCAGAGACAGTTCCTACAGCAACTACATGCACAAGAGACTACATCAACCTGATTAAATAGACCCTTGCCTTTACTACACAAATACAGATCTATATTTCTTTTCGTTTATATACTTTCGATGGCCTACACACCTTAGCGTGAGTTCACGTCAGCGGTCTCACGAGTGACTTTTAACCTTATGATGTCAGACACTTGATTAACCAATCAGCATTGATGTTATTAGTGGATTACCCACAGTTTGGTGCAAAACAGGCCTAAAGCCCGCTGTAACAGACTGTTTCATTGGCTGCGTCAATCATAGTGTAGTAAAGACAAGAAAACGAAATTTTGAACTATATCAACGAAACGAAAATATGATCTGTGTGTAGTGTAGACCATTGAAAGTATAAAAAAAAACGAACGAAATATAAATCTGTATTTAAATCAGATTGGGTCTGTTGATTGCTAAGATCTATGACTAAATCTATTTGTTAAAGGGACAATCCCGATAAGAACAGAGTCTCAAAAATTTAAGTCCGAGCCTTTATGAAATTTATGGACCAAAATATAGAGGCATGGTGTCTTTACCTTGGCTCAAAGTTTCAGCTCAAAATATTGAGTCATTTTGAAGTTACTGTCAACACTGCTTATCCGGACACGTAACCCTTTTAAGATTTTGGGTCAATTTTTTGATTGGGTGACCTAATAATCGATTCCCGTTTCTTGAGAGGTCAGTACAATGAATGACCCATGTACTGTACTTGATAACAAAAGGTAAATTTCACCTACATATCATTTTTATAGAAAAAAGTCTGGTTTTATCCAGATACTGTATAATACAACAGTCTCCATTTCCAGACGCAGACTGTCAGGTTTAAATTATTTACAAGTATATCACAAATATCGGATTAGTTGGTCGGTCTTAGGTAATGGGATATAAGGAATTTTAATACAAAATTAAGCAGTTTTATTCCCCAAAAAGTTATCAGGATTGGCCCTTTAAGGCCAGCTCAATGTTCGTCAAGGTCGCTGAGATGTACAATCCTGGCGTTTGACTAAACTTGAAGTAGGCCTTATCAAATAGAGCTAACCATTATCGATTGGGTCTATCAAAAGATATTACCATGTCCGATGTCCTCATTAGATTTGATTGGTCTTCTATCATATGCACCGACAAACTGTAACCTAACTACCCAGACAAAACATTCTCAAGTTTCACAGCATATACTAGTACTAATTACACAATTCACGCATGTATATTTTAATCATCTGTATAATAAAATTCATTTAATTTTTATTCTTGAAATGAGTTCGTGTATTTCTGACAAAGAACCAAGGTGAAAGATAACCCCGCTAAAAGATTTGTTCTATTTGACGCAGAAAATGGATAAAAGTCGCTATTGGGCGACATGTGACAATCCCTTGATTACATCATTATAAGCTCACATTAAAATGTTGTCATTATATAAATATACACCCTTGCATGTGAGCCCGTCTTCTACAATTTGTTGCAGTAACATTAGATATTCCACAGTGCCCTTTTTGCAATATCTTGTGAACTTTCTAGTGGCAAAATGAAGTTATCCCAGAATGTGTCTGAATTGGATTCTTTCGATTAGTGCGCTGGAGAATTCTCTCGATTTCCGAGATTATTAACAGTTTTTAAGCATTAAGCACATTCCATACAGCTAGTCTGGCATATTATATTTTTAATGTTTAGAATATTTGGAACGCTCTTATAACAATGTTATCGTCTGATTTACATGACGCTATTAAGGTGAAATGAATTTAGGCGATTTAAAAAAAAAAAAAAAAAAAAAAAAAAAAAATTGTCTTTGCTCACTTTGTCGAACTTGTCTACTTTATAAGTGCCTTTAAGTATGAAGCGCGTTGAAAGCTACTGTTTCTGTATAAAGCGCCTCTGATATGATAACATTCCTTAAATAATACAAAATCCACAGTAAATGGATAAACTTGGGAATCGATACCCAGAAACATCTATGGGCCTATACAGCGTCAATAGCGGATATGACCATAGGCGTACGAGCTCGATCTGCCCTCCCCCTCCCTTCCCTCAAGAAAATTTTGGAATATTTGACGGCCGCAAACACGTGTGTCTGCTGAGTGCTATTATAACTCGTGAACAAAACAACTTCAAAATGGTCTAATATAGCTTAATTAAGGTGGCTGACTCGAATTTAACTGCCGCAAACGCGTCTTCCTGCTATTCCAGCCTGTCAATACAGCAACTTCAATTTGGTCAAATATAGCCTACCTGCTAACCCGATTTCCAAATAACCAATCAATCGTCGTGGGGTATGGGGTAATTTTGAAAATTTAACCACCGCAAATGCGTTTTCTGCTATTGTAGCCGAAATCCCACTCAGAATTCCAACCATCCAATCAGACTGTTGCAACTGCATTCACAAATACTAATCGATGCCCGTACGCCTATGGATATGACTGCAATTTACTTCCCTTGTATGTATATACTAAATAATCTTTGATTTTTTTAATACAAAGGATCTAAAGCCTTATGTAAACTAGACCGGACCGGGTTAATACCCAAAGAGGTACTAAGCATTTAAAAGTTGTCAGTGCCCCCACATATATATATTCTAGTATGTATTTCAAAATATAAACAACAATATACCACAAACAACCGCCATGCACATGATTAGAGTTTTTTCTGGGATTGTATACACGTCATTGGTTATAAATATTTGCTACGAAACAAACAACAGTATGGAAAGACAAAACGATGGAAAACTAATTGGAAATTGTTCTGTGGTGCCCCATTAGGCATTACAACCATTCTCTAGCACGTGCGTATAAAATGGTTATTCCACTGAAACTGTAGGTGAATACGAAAACAGAAAAGTGAAGTATGGGTATTCTGTCCTCATTGTGTTAACAGGCAAACTGGATTTCAGATAATTGTTTTATCAAGATACTTTTACTTGTCACTTCTTTCTGTCACTATTTTGAAAATGATATCTAAATATTACATATAATTGAATAAAAGGTATATCACAGAAGTTTGTTACTTATAAGTCAGTCACATACGTTTCGGGTGACCAAAATAGTAATAAAAGATCGTGTAATGATTTATTGCCGCGATTATCACAATCGCAAAGTGATTTGTCTAGTGTAAACATGTATGTTAATGAAATGAAATGGGGTTTAACGTCTTATTTTTTCTGCACCGATTGGGCTAATGAAGACCGACATATCCCTTCGAAATAATAAAGACGTACTTAGGCGATACAGTATGTCAAGAAAGATTTAGTGCCCAGACAACGGTGCTACAGACGTCTCATATTATTTCGAATTCCAGCTGCCAAGTGTTCTTTAACGTTTGCGTCAATTTGTTCACGAGACCTCGGGTTTTCGTCCAATCCGAATGGCTATACATTGTCCATTACCAGGCCCTCTGTCCTTCACCACTGCCAGATAAACCAAATGAACATCAGGAAAGTTTTATCGAAAGGTCATTCGCCGAGGATTCAAATATCCTCGAAGGTCGCCTGATCGGCAAGACATCTGGAAAGCTTCGGGATGTCTACCTGGTAAAACATTGCTCGCAACACCTCCGAAGCGTCTCCGCCGGGACATCGGAAAACCTGTGCGCGACGCGACATCCCCGAGGAAGACAGATATCCAGTGGAACGTAGACAATAAGGAAATTCGGCGAAATCGGCCCTAAGTTTACCCTAAACACAGTAGCCTTCGGCCCAGTAGTGACAAAATCGTGGTTACATTGCTAATAAATTTATGATGTACTTTCGCTTTCCGATATCAACATTTTGCTTATTTTCGGTGCAGAAAAGCAGAACGTGTAACTCCAATTCATTACAATATTCCGACGATAAGCAAGAGTCATGCGACGATGAACAAGAGTCACATCTATTAACAGTACTATCAAAATAACATACACATGTTTAATAATTGATTTTATAAATACGTATAATATATATAACTATTTCAGTTAATAAGCTATAAAATTGTCAGGTGCGTAGTTGCTTCGTCTTTTTGTTTTTTATAGTCTAGAGTGTGCCCTTATCGGACATGCTTCATGACCTCCTCACTCTATGAAGATCAATTAATGTTCTATTTTTTTAATTGGTCCCACTCTCTACCTCAAATAATTCTCTATTTGATGGTTGCTTGTGCGTATTTTGTTGATCAGTCCACGTGAAGTTCAACTGGTTGTTCGGATTTAGATGGACGATGTCGTGCACTTTTCTGATGAGCTCTTAATCCAGCCAGTTGAGAATAACTACTTCTACATATATTACATTTATATGGTTTTTCACCTGAAATAATAATACATTTAGTTAGATTTTATAGCTGTGTAAAGAGATATCATTCTCGACAAAGTATCAGACTTTCTCCATAAGCATTGCCGATGGACGCGTGGTTCCAGGAGAGGCAACGGAAGGACTATATTATTACAATAACCGTAACATTTCTAAAAGAAAGCTATCCGTGAGAATCCCGCAAACTTGTAAATTTAGCTCGATGTATAGAAGCTGTGGTGGTTATGTGTCACCGATAACTGTCGAGTTCCTTTCTTCTACTGGAAGTAATCTACCAAGTTTATAGGGGGTGGTCGGCGACATGAATGTCCCGAGAGAAATACAGCAAAGAGAATATTATTAATGCTCGTTCAAACTTAACATTTGCATTGAAACGTATATTTACCTGTGTGAAGTCTAACATGATTTCTTAATGTTGAAGACTGACTAAATTTTCTATCACAGAATTTACAAACGAATGGTTTCTCCAGGGTGTGAATTCTCATGTGGGATCTTAAATTACTTCTTGAATTAAAACCTCTACGACACAACACACAATTTAATTTGCTTGTTGATTTTGACGATGTGCTGTCTTGTATAACATTTACCGGCGATTCTGAAAGAAAATGTATTATATTCTTAAAGGGCATATCTACTGGCGTACGTAATAAACTATATTGTTGGTGGGCGCTGACTAAATTGACTGACAATGGAAAACTAGACCGGAAAAACTGTGTAACTTTCTCAGTGAACATCAGGATCGAATACGTTACTTTCTGGCTTGCGAGTCAGCACCATTCTCACTGCTATCTGCATAAGCCGTCATACCCCGTTTCATTTCATTCCCATTCTTACCGAGTCACCAAATGAACATAAAAAATTAACCGCCTTTTCCTCAGGTGTTTGGAAAAGATTAAAGGCGAGCGCCAACGCGAAACCTGACATTGGTATTTTTAATTCAACAGCGTTGAATTTATTCACCGCCGTGAAGTATCCTTGTAAACTATGGATTACAAATATACATGTATTAATTATCTTCTATCTTTCCAAATCTCCGAATCAACATTTATTTTGGGTATATATACCTGCTTTAAATGATAACTTTCTATTCATAATTTTATACCAAGAGTTATTGTTTTACATCAGAGTTTATCATTTTACACCAGGAGTTATAATTTACATAACACATTTTAATTTTGCACTACACAATATAGTTTAGCAGTGCTCCCCCCCCCCCAAGAAAATCAATAAAACAAACCCCAACAACTATAAATTACAACTTTTTGAACATTGCAATTTTTTATTTAAATTTTACACTGTCCATTGTAACTGTTATCGTATTATTATAATTATATTGTAATTGATATTAATAATTGTACCTTCAGTTATTGGACTAGCTGGTAAAGTAATTGGTGTTGGTAAACCTAGATATAACGGTAATGACCTACCATACCACACAAGAAGTTCTTGACGAGGTGCAATATCCTGTAAAACAAAACTGAAATTAGCAAATTGCCGATATCTCCACGAAACTTAAAAGACATTTTCAATTTCAGGTCGTTTCAAATGTATTCAAATTTTATATAAAGATTTGCTATTTTAATGTAAGGACGGTTTTTCTAATGTAAATAAACGCATCTGGGTTTTAAACGACATTCATTGCCAATAGTCCGGTATGTACCAACATATATATACTATATCATTAAAGATGGTCGTAGAAAATCAATGTAAACTGAAAATAATGGCCATGACTTCAGCTAGAAGCGATCGATTTATACTTTTGACTACAAATCTATATTTTCAAAACCTGTATTATGACATGCTACCGTTTTAAAGAAATTAATAATCACCAATCTGATTATAACACAGATCCTATTTCGTGTCGTTTTTTTTTTTATAGCTCAAACTTTGATTTTACTTGTCTTCACAACAATATGATCTGGAAAAGTTATTATATATTTATATATATAAAGCGGTCAGTTACGGCAAGTTCGTGGTGTGCTCTGTACAGAACTGTGGGTAAACTCATCGAAACGTCAACGCTGACTGATTAATCAATATCTGACGTCATAGAGTCAAACACCGCTCGTATAACCCTTGACGCGAGCTCCCAATGCAACTGGTCAGATCTTTATATAGTTTAGGCGACCGCAAGTATAACAAAACGAAACGAAATATGTATCTGTATTTTAATCAGATTGGCTGACCAAGCACTGGACCCGCGGAGTCTTAAGTTCATTTGATATTAATACCTTTATGGCTCTGTAGAATATACTGTGTCCAACTTGAAAGATTTCTAGATTCTGTTCTTGTTCATTTCTGGCACAGTTTACATACGATAACCAACTAGCTTTCGGAAAATTAGTGCCCCCATCAATAAAATATAATACGTCTCCTTTATCATCAAATATCTGATAGTAAAAAATATACATTAGTATTCGAGATTTTTATCGAAAGAAATTCAAATAAATTTATTTAAATATTGGCCATCCCATTGTTTAGAGACTTGATTAAATAAATAAACACATTATTCGAGATTTTTATGGAAAGAAATTGAAATAAATATATTTAAATATTGACCATCCAATTGTTTAGAGACTTGATTAAATGATATTTTATAGAACACCCCCCCCCCCCCCCAAAAAAAAAAACAACACGTAAAAGGCAGATTTAGCTATCCTGATGTACTTTACATAATGCATTTTTAAAGAAAATTTAGCATCGTATTGAACTATTTCCAGTTGTATTCTTGTTACAAAATAAATAAAAAATCGCTCTTATTGGTTTAATTTAAAACATGTTGTCATATTTATAAGGCACCACAAATCTGTTTCTGGTCCTTTAATCTGTGTCCTGGAAGATGCCGTACAACATTCCACATTTCGGCACAAATAAACTATATTGATAATATCTTTCTTACTACATACCTCCCACATATTATCGTTATCATTATTAGTATCTATATCTGTTAACTGTAAAACACGACCTATAAATGGTCCCATCTCAGTTCCATTTTTTATCCACGTGGTCGATGTAACACCAACATTACAACCTGGTATATTAGATATGCTAATTTCTACTTGTTTAGGTCTAGCAATGCTTGATATATCTGTAAAATTCAAACATTTATGGTTATACATTGACGTCTAATAATACTCGAGATAACAAATACAAACATCATATTCCTAGTTATATTGACCAATCTCAACTGGTTTAAGTTTATCAATACTTGATATAAACAAATAAAACATTTCAGCATTGGGTGTGTTGAATATTAAATCTTGCATACAATGAAATGGGACAATATTCATGATTTGTGTTTCTAAATGACAGTTTCAACGTTTCATACACGGAAGCAATATTCTAAACAGATGATTGTATTTACGTTTTTATATCTATACTTCATTATATGGTTTTGCAATCGAAATCACACAATGTCCACCTGAGCTCCAATCAATCAGACTGTTACAGATGCATTCATAAAAATTTCACTTCCAGAAAAACAGATGAACAAATAATAATGATGCCCGAAGAATTACATAGATTTTAAATGTTTTATCCATTGGTCAATTTCAAGAAATTTCAATTGCCGAAAATTGACGACATACAATAATGATTGATCCCCGTATATATTGATAGTGATGTACATAAAAGATAACACAATTATACGTATGTTAATTCTAGAATTCGGGTACCTAATGGCGGTATAGTTTATTAGAGGTCTTCACAATAAAAGCGCAGATATTTATATACTTCTAATCGTTGTTACGACATTCAATGAAGTGCGAGGATATAAGCCCTCTTAAGATGGCGGTGAATCAAAAACACACTCGTTTCGACAAGCACTATTGGACAATAAACATATTCATTCGGGCCACTTGATCATTGAGAATGGGGGTGTAAAAATACTTTCATTTTGCGACATATGTTCAATTATGAAAGCCCAGCTCCAGCCCAGAACCATTTCGGTTCGTATGTTAAATATGAAAGAACCTGTAATTCAAGATGGCGATTATTACCCTACCCGTATTGTATTCTCTCATATTAAATCTCAATTCCCAAGTTCTAGTAAAATTATTTTGTTTAAAAATGGAATCGAGCTCCTCCTCGAGTTAAGCTTGTTGGACCGGTTGTGTTTGAGACGAACAGAGGTTTGCTTTTTTTGTTCAATCACTACCCGCATTATTAGAGCGGAGTCTGTCAATAAAATGGTTGGTGTAATTATTTCCATGTACGAATTATTCTCTAAAGAATTTAATTCAACCCGCCATCATGTTCTTATGGTGTTATAATATTTTCATGTGTCTGAACTGTGACTCGAAGTCTTCAATTTTCTTCGGTTTTTCAGTTTTAATATCACTTAGTTTTCAGGGACAGACAACTGTCACCCGTATTAGTATCACGCGCGTGATTGGTTGTCACGTGTGATACAAGGGTCGTCTCTTTTATTTAATGAGAAAATATAGCAGCAATGAATACGTATGCCATCATAATAATTAAGTATGAAAATGCATTACATTTAATTAGGAAGGAGAGTTCTTAAAGGGCACTTTCTATCAATGCCCCATGAATAATTGTCTAAAGGATTACATATTATACCGCAAAATAATAATAAAAAAAACGTCAATGGCATGACAAATAGTTGATATGGCGCGAATCATTTTAATCGGTTATAAATAAAACAGACCATTTGTCAACATAATTTCAGATAACGTTCGACGGAAAGATAAGAATATAATTAATTTGAGCAAAAGATATTAATGGATAACTTATTCATCTGAAAAATAAACCAAATAAGGAATTTGTATACTATTTGTATAGAATGGAATAACCTATGTGGAAAAGTTGAATAATTGTAATTTATATGGTTACGTGTACACGAATAAAATCTTGGTAGTGATGTTTTTATCTACTCTTCCTTCAAATTCCAACAAACTTTTAATGGTTCCTTTGCGTGTAGTCCCGTGTGTACACGCAGTTGTGCCTCGTTCGACAAATAACCGAAAAAACCTGAAGTGTTCTTTACTTTCAAAGTCGGAACATTCTAGTAGCGAGGGCCCGTTCCACCACTCGAATACCTCAGCCGCGTTAAATAAATGAAATGAAATGTTTGATGTTTAACATCCGACTGGCTAATGAAGTCGGGCATACGCCATACACTGTGCTATGAGGGAAATGTTTCCCGCGCAGCGGCCCTATAATTAATGACCTATACTCTTAAATCGAATTTCAACTGCCGAGGGATCTTTTACGTCGATGTCTACGGGGCTTCGGTTTTTGTTCCATCCGAACGACTAGACAAATGTCCTTGTCAGCCCCCGCCCGTCCTGTACCACTGACAAAGGGGAAACCACGTCGGAAATCCCTATGAACTTTCTCATGCAGCGGTCGAACACAGGATCTCCAGGCTATCGATAGAGCCAGCATCTTACCCACATAGCCACCGTCTGGATCCGCGCCTGAGTTGACTCGATGGGACCATATTATGATAACCATTCTGCCACGCATCCCCCCTCCCCCCAAAACCTCCCTGCAGTATAGCAAAATCTAAATCTAAAAACAATTGACAGTATTTATACAACATTCAGCGTCTTCTACAGATGGAATAAACGTGATATGGTCAAAGTATTATCCACTCAAATCTGTTGATGGGCCTCTTTATAATCCGATTGAATCAAGACCGGGAGATTATTTATCGTCATTACCTTGTTATCTTAAATGTTAAATAACAGTAGAAATTTGATTTTTTTCTCTTTTTTTCTCGTAAAATGCAAATGACGCACATGTATAGGTTTTAATATTTAGAAATATATATAACATAATTTTCTATAGCTGGAAAATTAATACATGTCGACGTTCGATCAAAAAAAGAGTACAGAATCTATTGCAAAAGAGAGAGAATGAGAAATGGGGTTTAACGTCAACTCGACACAAACTAGTTCATTTCGCGACTAATCTATTTTATTTTAAAACATCTGATGCTAAATATTTACTGAAATTATTATTTTTTTTTTTTTTTTTTTTTTTTTTTTTTTTTTTTTTTTTTTTTTGTAGAAAACCATAGATATAAGTTTTCCTATTAAGAGAACTATTATATTATCGCAATGCCACGAATAATATCGCCCTACTTGAAATATAAATGTTCACAATATTCTCCACCTTATTTATAATATACTTTGGCTAGTCCAATAACAATAGCAATATGCGTTTGTTACAATATTCAATATCATCACATGGCAAATACATATTATTATTACACAAAGCATATATAAAATTTGCGCACTTGTCTTATATATATATACATTTAATTGAAAGGAAAAAAAACTACCTTGTTCAGCTGTTGCAGGTGCCGTAGATCTATATACATGACCAAACAAACTCATTCTTAATATATCAACAGTAATCGACATCGTAAATAATGATGATCGGGTCGAAATTATTTCTGATTCCTCAGATTTACGCACACAGTTTTTATTTTATTATTTCAAATACACGTCGTCTGTATTAAAACTAATTCACTGATTTAAAATTTGACATTTATGAGCTGGGTTTAATCTTCAGTAGCCAATGAAATGAAAGAATACTGGATATGGTTGATTTAATTATGTAGCGACAACCAACCAACTGAATGATTTAAGTTGCAGGTTTTATCCCGGTTTAATGCCAATAAACAATGATACTACCCGCTTAAAGCTCTCTCATAACACGAGGCACCTCTTCGCTCCGGAGCTAGCCCACAACGTTGCCAAGAAAAAAGACTTGCCGAAATGACCCGCATAAGCCTTAATTTGATATTATGTAGTTGAACAGGCTTCGATTAGAGAGCAGTCGAAAATATTACGATGGGGGTTCATTATTTTAAGTTTTTAAAGTGTCTTTTGGTAGCTTACACGTATGTCTTTATTATAGTTAAGATGTAGAGTCATATTTATTACTAAATAAAAAGAAATCTGTAATGTGTAAACGGTATACAGTATAAAATAAGGCGTTTTCTTTTTTATAAAAGTAGTAAAAAAAGTTTGTACTGCTTGTCCGGCTATATTAACAAAATATATAAATAATTAATTATGCGAAAAAACAGTTATTGCCTGAAATTGTATATGCATACATTTTTATGCTAGACTATAACAGGTGTTTCTTTAACCATATCAATATAATGCATAAACAGTATTTAATATAAAAATTACAGTGACAGCTTTATCCAACTCAAAACCTAGAAATATTTATATTATAATATGAATAGCAAAGTGTTTAAACATTAAAAATATTACTTAGTGCAAGAAGAGTTTTACTATATAATTATTATAGCATAAATAGTAGTAAAGTGTATAAACAGTTCTTACCATACAACAAGTATAAAATAAAACTGTTTGCAAAAACATTGTATATCTTTGAAGGTTTTAGAATTGTAGTTTATGAACAATTCATAAAAATAAAATTCAGTGGAATTTCAAATATCTGAGCACGTGTTCAAATGAAACTTCGAACCCCAAATTCGCCCAAACTTACAATTTCTACCAACAAATTACATTGTTATATAATCACTGTAATTTTCAAAATATATTATACTCAAACTAATCAAGAATAATAATTATTTTTATTTTTAACGAAATCAAAGTATTGCATAGAATGTAAAGCAGTTTATATAATTTTAACGAATGATACACCTGTTATTCACACATAATGCAGTTTTAGTCAATTAACTGCTGAACGTAATTAAGTGCTGTGATATACTGATTTATTCACTGCTTTTATTAGTTACTCGTGTAGTCGATTAAGATATACATTTAATCATTTCGGTCCATGTAATACATATATAAAAATTTGGAATGACAATCCGTTACATATCAATTCCCCTTTATATTCATTGTAATGGTCATTGATGACATGTCACATATGGTCAACCTGACATGAAAGACCAATCAACCGCGGCCCAAACTTACCAAACCTGTTTTAACGCAAATACATGTATATATTATCCAAATATTGTACAGGTCGTTTTCTGAAATGCCATTGTGAATTTTTTAAAACTTGCTAGTTTATACAAATATGACTAAGTTACACACAAATGAAATTAAATGTGGTTTTAACTCCTACTTTTCTGTTCCAACCGGGGTTAAAAAAAATACCCGAATACACCATGTTGATTTCTATGAATGGAATTTTGAGCGTTTACTATAATACTCTAATCTACAAAGGCTTATTTTTTCGTGCTTCCTAACATGTACACGAGACGTTGTTTCTACACCAATGACAAGATGAAACTCCGCTGGAAAATCTCGAGGACTAAGTTACACACAGACATGTTCTTATATAGATTGCCAACTGAATATCACATCGGTCAACATTCAATTTTCAAAATTCCATTGATATATTTTGTCTATTTATACATCTATAATTTAAAGCTGCAATTTCATACTTTTAAGTTAGGTTTTTAAAATGTATTAAAATAAAGCCTTAAACAGGATGGTATCTATAAACAGCCCTACCTTGTTAATATGGCGGTATATTAGTGCCAAAATTCTAACATGCTATCGTCTAATTTCTTACTTCTGTTCATGTAATTTCTAACCTCCATTCATGCAACGTCTTACTCCCATTCATGTAATTTCTAATTTAAGACAATGTATAATTCAACTTCTTTATTTGTTTAGTGTAAATATCAATTCTATTTCATCTTATTTCTAATATTGGGGCGAAAAATGTCTACTTCATTGTGGTATTACATGTTAAGCATGAACGGCAAACAAATTTAGAATTTTGTTACTTCTACCTAGCAACCATCATTATGACATCGTTTGGTGTCGCCACTGCGTGCTCAATTGGGTGATGCGCACCTTATCGGGACCATTATTTGGTATTCTTCGTTTGGTTGAAGGTTGGAAGGCGTGCTAAGAGAGAGAGAGAGAGAGAGAGAGAGAGAGGCCACTTAGTATTAAACTCAGTATCTGTGTAGGCCTATTTATAACATTTATACCCTGTCAGGCGCGGATCCAGGATTTTTTGCGGGGTGGGGGAGGGTCTAGGTTTGATAATTTCTTAACTAATTGCGCTCAACCAATTAACGGGGGGGGGGGGCGCTCCCCCAGAAAAATTTGGTAAATTAGATTCAATTTGGTGCATTCTGACGTATTTCCGGAAGGTAAATTCCAAAATTACAGGTCTAAAAATCGCCAATAAAATCGCATTTCAAATTTTCAAGTCTGATCAGGGGGAGAGGGGGGGGGGGGGTCCGGACCCCCTGGACCACCTCTCTGGATCCGCGCCTGCCTGTGTTAATATAGACCAACTGCATATAAATATTAATTATTGGATCAACCGTAAAAAAAATAAAATAAAATTCACCAAATCCCGTTTAGCTTATATTTGAAATAGAAAATGAAATGAAATGAAAGAGGGTTTAACGCTCTACTGTTCTGTTCCTAACCGGGCTAATGGAGACGGACATACACCATACAGTGTGCTTTAGGGAAATATTGCCCGGAGAGCGGATCTATGACCTGGACTTATATCGAAGTCTAACGGTCACGGGATCTTTTACGTGCACGCCAACATGTACATGGAACCTCGGGTTTTCATCCCATCGGACGAGCAGGGCCGCCTTTCCAACCTCGTGGGTTTTATCCGGGTCCCCCCACTGCTAAACACTCCTATGCGCAAGCGAATTATTGAAATACAATTGAACGGCGTTAATACCGAAATGACCTGGTTGGTGTCGAGTGGATGTTAAACCCCATGTCCCCATCTCTCTCTCCCGATGTTGTTTCCAATTTTAACACTCAGACAAGCCATTCAATCTGACGAAGAGCGAGTCGTTTGTATCAATAGAATGGTCCCGATCAGGTGCTCAATCGCCAAACTGAGCACACGGTGGCGACACCAAACGATGTCATAATGATGGTTGCTAGGTAGAAGTATCAAAATTCTAAATTTGTTTGCCATTCATGCTTAACATGTAATGCCACAATGAAGTAAACATTTGTCGCCCCAATATTAGAAATAAGATGAAATAGAATTGATATTTACACTGAACAAATAAAGAAGTTGAATTATACATTGTCTTAATTTAGAAATTACATGAATGGAAGTTAGAAGTTACATGAATGGAGGTTAGAAATTACATGAATAGAAGTAAGAAATTAGACGATAGCATGTTAGAATTTTGGCACTAATATACCGCCATATGTTAAAGCATAATCATATTGGTCCTATAATTCACTATTGCCAGTTAAGAATTTGGCAAAAAATATCATTTTCAATTTCAAATTCAAACGTTTGAAGATAGCTATTGCATGGGGGTAATGGAAAAACAAGGGAGGTAATTGTGTTATTTCCGATGTGAAAGATTTTTAAGCGTCAAAAATAATGCCTGTGATGGTATATATAGTGAGTTGACAACCAATTATTGAGCAAAAGACATAGAAATAAATCTGTTTTGACTTTCTTAGAAAATATGAAATTCCCGCTTTAACTATACCTTAGTCGTGTGACATAGGCCTCGATGTTTGTGTGTTTGTAATATATCTTTTTATTATAATCTATAGCTAAATTATATTTATGTGTTTTTATATTATATTTCTATATCAATAATTTATCTATATCTCACCCATTTAATATAGTTAAATTGTCTTTATGGGTTTTTATCTATTTTATCCATTTATAATTATAGATACCAAAAATCAATCTATCACCCTTCAAGACAACCATAAGACACTCAAAACGTGTACAATGAGACAACAGAGCGTTTAACCAGGGGCGTACATAACGATTTCGTTGGGGGGGGGGGGTAGCCAAGATATAACCGACTGATGCACATACCCCCCACCACCTCCCAGTGCGAGTGACGCAATCCGGAGCCGAGCACCACGTGCCAGTTTTCTAGAGTTGACATAACATCTGTACAATCAGACGCCCCACGCCCCACACTCCAGCGGTACTACAAAAAGGACAGTTCACTATAATCGTGAATATGATAGTGCTGAGACTGTATAGGACAATTGAGGAGTAGAGGAATGATTATATAAAATTTGAATCAATGTCATGGCAAATGGAACCAAATTCTCGTTAACGAGAGTATGAGAAATGGGACAGAATCTTCAGGCCTATCTATCAATTTCGCCTGTTTGTGATTGTTTGTTTATCCCGTTAATTCATTTAGTCGGAAACCGACTGCGGTGAGTACTTTTTTTGAGACCGACTATTTTTTGCCATGGTAGAAAACATTTCATAGAACAACATACTCACAACAGAATAAGAGTGGCAAGCAGACGTGATTATTGTGTACTATAGTTTTGTGTGACGTATGCAATTTAGGTACACGGATTCACGCTACTTAGTATTTGGGATCTATTCTGGCATTGTTTTTGAGACCGACTGCAGTGACTGCACTTATTTTAAGACTGTTACATGTCTGTTTGGTCTTTATTGAGAGGATGGTTATAATAAGATATAGGCATAATCTTGGTAACTGTATTTATTCCAACTTCCATTACAGATCAGCTCATATGATCACGTGACATATAGAATTACAGTAAACCTGCTAATATTTGATACCACTACATCTCCCCTCCTAAGTTTTTGGATAAACTTTACAGAAACAAAAACTTATTTATACATTACACAAAAAGAATAAACATTCCCATTTACGCATAATATATATTCATCTCCCCCTACCATTAAAAACTAAAATTAGAAATACAAAATCCTAGGTATTAAATTGAGAGAAACACATCTTATGTACTATGTGAAAACAAAGAATTATATTTGATCAAGTTCAAATGTTTTAGTTTTTAATGTCAGTCTTGAAACCGGGATGGTAACTTTATCTCACGTTTTGACTTCCTTAAAGAAATACCATCACCAGAGTGTGAATTATTCTTATTTTCCATACTATTGTTAATTTCAGCATTTGGCAGTTTATTTATGTGAAAACGATTTCGTCTAAAGTTGCCTGTTGAAGTTTCAATTGCATAATGTACCCCCCGCCCCCTACATTTACGCCCCTGCGTTTAACTATGTAGCAAATGTTAATAAATTCAGTTCAAGGCAGAAATACCTAATTGATGTATTCCTTTTTTGGTTCTAAATAGATAGGTAAATAATGTTTATAACAAAATCAATACCTCAAATCCCAAAAGAAAATTTATATAAGCCAAGTAATATTATATACTGTAGATTAAAATTTATATACTTCTTACAGGCCCGGCGGATTTAGCCCCCCCCCTAATAATTTTGCCGCAAGTATTCTTTTCTCCAGCTTATGGCGGCCTCTGGATCCTCGCCTATCAGAACCTAGGATTGAAGCCCACCCAATCAAGAATTGCTTCCACCGGCCCTGTCCTAAATACTAGATAATATTTATAACAAATGAATTCAACAAATATAAATGAAATGCTATATTATAGATTAAAAATTACATACTTTCTAAATAGATAAAGAATCAAATGAATTGAATATGACAAATCCAAATGAAATTTGTAGGCCCCGAGTTCACAAAGCATTCTCAGACTTAAGTTGAGAATTTACTCAAAATTGATCACCTTATTTTAACTAAAAAAAAAACCTGTATAAAACTTTTGTTGTTTTAATGCATCAAATACATCAATAAGAAACTATGTGCAAAGTTTTGTGTTTCTGTATAAAAGATATTTCTCATAAACAGTGATTGAAAGTTGAGTAAATTCTCAACTTAAGTCTGAGAATGCTTTGTGAACTCGGGACCTGGTTATATTACAGATTAAAACCTATAATATAAATTCGATAGATAATATTTATAACAAATGAATAAAGCAATTCCAAATGATTATGTTACAGATTAAAACTTACACACTCTCCAAATAGATGATATTTATAACAAATTCATATGAAAATTTATATAAGCCTGCAGGTAAAAACTTATATCTAAAAGAAATGAATGACATGCTTTTGATACAAATAATATTCAATTGAGTTTTATTTTACTATGTTTTAATTGTTGCTTTTTAATGAACATATTGTGAAAATTAATCGTGTTAACATATTGTATGAAGCGACATCTGTCATACCCCTATATTTTGATTTCACAAACAATGCCTATCTCTTGAGACTTCTCCTATAATAATTAGTGACGTCATTAATAAAGGGATCATATCCGAAGGAAGAATTTAGATTTTATATAATTATTTCGTGGACATTTATTTTTGGCATCTAATTTATTAAGATCTTTACGGTATTTTAAAACTATTTCATTTCCTTTTTCAGTAATTCGTAATGTTAAAATGTGTGCTATTCTGTAGTACCATTTGGTGCGAAATTACATTATGCAAATACAAGAGGACATGATTTATAATTTGATAAATACATATTTTATTTGTCGACTCTGTTGTTTTTAAATTCACAGACAATGTATGGGGAAATATGATGGCTTAACTTAAAACAACATTTGTATTTCAGAATTATTGATTCCTACTTCATAACCCAAATACATAGGAAGTATATGCTGGTTATTTTGATACCTTAACTAAGCTTAGATTAATGAACATGTTGATCATTTATATTTTTCTTTGTTCTAAAACATATTATATCATATTAATTGACCAAATTAGGTAACAATCCCTGTCGATATTCATGGTGGAGTGAATGCCCATTCCATATTTGGAATTTAGCTGGTATCGGTTGTTTACGTAAATAACACAGACAAAAGAATAAACACAGACAAAAAAATATGTACAGGCCTGGAAATAATGGTTTTAGGTGTACCTGACAAAATGTCAATCACAATGAAATACTACCTGACATTTTCAACTTCGTGTCGGACCTGTATTAATAATATCAATAAAATAGACAAATCCGTGCCGGACAAAATGACAGGTACCAGAGGTTTTGTGCCTGACAAATCCTGAATCTGTGCCTGACATTGTCAGTGACAGGTGCCTTATTTCCAGGCTTATAGGTACCTATAAAGTTGGGGGTGAGCGCTAGAGTCAGACACCATTTTGTAGATTCTAGCGTAGTCAGATGCGCATTGGGTTCTTTAGAGAGCAGACACGCAATGGGTTCTCTAGTCGAATATTTCACCATGCAGCGGTTTCCTGTGTCAAGCCAGGGCTGAGGTTGGAGAGAAAGTTGTGTTAATTTTAAATATTGTAATTTGGACTATTCCTTATTATTGTTGTGACATAAAAACGTGAAGAAAAAAATATCATTGTTCCTGTTACTTTTTTAATTTCGGCATCGTGAGAAAACACAATGGTCAAGTCCTATGAAGAAAGATACAACAGTGGCCAGCTCAGAGCGAACCAACCCCTAGACGATTGTGTAGTCGGATAGTGCTACAATTAGTGGGGGTTGGGTGGCTCAGTGAGCAGGCCTAAATGAAATGGGGTTTAACTGCTACTTTTCTACACTGACACGGCTAATAGACATACATCACGGGCAAGGGTAACAATTGGCGCACTTTGCCCATCGGGGAAAAATCGGCTACCAATGATAAGGGAGGACCGCGCCGCAAGATATCGTATCATAGAAATATATTTTTATGGGTTATATAACATCGTCAGTACTGGCAAAACTAAGCTTTTCAATATTTCTGTCAATATTAGCTCCGTCCCTGTGATTTGCGGAGGCTGTAGTTGCAGGCAGTGTGGCAGTGTCTTCGGATCGAACACAAGATCTTGGCAGCTGTAATACCTAATCAAAGCGGATCGTGGCACCGGGCTAGTTTTCCCAATGGCAAATTGTATGGCATAAGTTATTCTTCATTTTCCCAGTTGGTGTAGAAAAGTAAGACGATAAACCCCATTTCATATTGATTTAATATCCCCAAGAACATCGCCATCTACATGAACTTAAACGAAATAATATATAGCAGGTTATAATTTTGAATCTAATATACCGCCATACTGTGTTAATTTAAAGTAACAAATTTTAATGATTCGTGTTTTCAAAGCCGAAGACTTTGGATGATTATTGAGTTAGAGACTTAGCTAGTTTGATTAGTCGGGAGATTTCAGGGTATTAATTCATGAAATCATTCTACACAACCATACCGTATAAGCGAGAATAATATACGCCTATTTTAAGTATATTATTAAACTGTTGATAGGGTGTTTTCACTTGCATATTATTTGTCTCTCAAGGAAGTAGGCTATACGCTGTTAATAAAATAGAAAATGAGAAATTTGTTTCAAGAAATCCACTTTAGATTAACAATTTATGATTTTATATGTAACTCCGTGTTCTTGATGAAATTGACTTGCCTCTAACATCAATAAAACCATCATCCTCAATTTATGACACCATTAGATGGTAAAACCACTCGTGCATATTTATTCATACATCTATAGAGTGTTGGCTCAACTAATTTTAATATGTTTTGAGTCCGCAATATCATCATACCCCCCCCCCTCTACTGGGATAGGCCTAGTCATTTCCTGTAGTTAAAATGTTTTGGTAAGGATTTGAAGCAAACTTGTGTACTGGATCCAAATTGTATACGCTTTTATCACAAAATGCGCAATTCATATTAAATTTTGCATAATTCTGTCGCACTATTTTCACCAAAGTTCATTATGGCCGTTTTGGTTTTTGGTAATTACGACCACATCCTAAAAAAAATATCTGGGACCGGTTGCTAAAAACTAAGTTATTTTAACGATCCGTTAAACTAAAGGCCCCCGCACACGGGCGCATTTTGCATACGCATTTAGCACCGCGCTAAATGCGTACGCATTTGACGCAGAAATACAGCGTCCGCAGACGAGCCGAAAACGACGCTGCGCGAAAGCTACTGCGGCAAATGTGTCGTTCACGTGACCACCACTCATCCGAAAATGGCAGCGGTCTCGAAATTCTACGCATTTTGTATGATATAGGCAAGGATATTCTCCATAAATCGACGATTTTATCCTCTAAAATTGCGTCATTGACGAACTCACTGGGTGCCGCCATTTTGCAGTAGTGATGACGCATGCGCATTGACGACGAATGAAACGCAAATAGCGCTGAGTCGCCCGCAAACGAGAGCGCAGTTGGCGCTGCGTCGAAAAATATCAAACATGACAGATATTTGGCGAACGTCAAAATGCGCTCGAAAATACCCCCGCACACGAGCCGAAAATGACGCTGTGCCATTTGCGTACGCTGTTTTCGGCTCGTGTGCGGGGGCCTTAACGGATCGTTATCTTTCATGAGTCCTTTGTTAACGGTCCGTTAAATTTCTGTTGCTATGGAAAGTCAATTTCAGTATCCGTTAAAGTTAACGGGGCTTCCAGCAACAAACTTTCTCTCCGTTAAAGTTAACGATCCGTTTATTCCATGTTAACGGATCGTTAAAAGTTAACAGAGCTTTGAGCAACCGGCCCCAGGACTCTATGCTACAGCCGCGCAACTAATGATGTTATTATCTGTTATCAATAGTTGCATCCAATGCCAGTCAAGTCGTCCACAAGCAAAGTCGTCCACACCAAAAACCTGGTTAAATAATAAAATAGTCAACGAATACTAGCTATTTCTTCCATATGATTAAATTGTGTACGAGTCTTATAAATACATTTATGCTGTCATCCAATAGTAACTGTAAATTTTCCCGCGGTTAGACGCCTCTGACCAATCAAAAAATTGTTGTTTGATCACTTACACCCTTCAATCGAGAAATCAAGCTTCTCGTGCGATTTTCTATAATTTAACTATAAGTGTGTGTTTTAATGTAAATAGAAATAAGTATGACACTACCGTTAAAGAAATGTGTAGAATTCGGATGCAAAAGTACCGGTATAAAATTGAATATCAAGCCGATCACGCCCCGCTCGAATTTCTTTCACACATTCACACTAATTTACGCTAACTTTATTACAAAAAAAATCGTCAATACTAATCAAACAATCAACAATGATCATACAATACAATTAACATCCGTGATTAGATCTGAAATCAAATAACAAAATAGTACTAGCTATTTCTTCCATACGATTAATTGTGTACGAGTCTTAGTTGTGGACGACATAACCAATAGTTGTGGACGACTCCACCAACGGGTGTGGACGACTCCACCAACGGTTGTGGACGACTTCACTGTGGACGACTTTGCTTGTGGACGACTTGACTGGTACCCGTTGCATTCATGGATGACACTGGTTTACCGAAGATGTACAAAGAAATACACGGTTACAGTTATGTAATTGGAATGCTGGCCCGTGTCGTTATCGATATCAACTTGAAAAACTAAAATATATTTGTGTATGTGCATATGTTTCCCAAAAACTCCATGTATTTATGCTTAGCCTTTGGTCTGTTTTGGCTTCCGTATGTTTTCACTGACCTATTTACGATTCACCATAAGATGTCGCTGTTAGACCATTTCAACCAATCATTTGTCAAAGTGAGCACGAGGCTTTTGCGTCTCTTCCCTTACAAGCCGCCATTTTGTTCTCGATGGATCAAGCAGGAGGTGCAGGAAACGCTTACGCTGATGCCCTTGCACGTGCACGACAGGTATAATTTTGTTAACCAATCACAATTTAAGTCGCGGAAACATATTTGTATTTTATTACACGATTTATTGTTGCTCAAAAGGTTTCTGTAAAGAATTACTGCTTAATAACCACGCGGTCGGTGCACAACACAGAACAAAATGTAATGAATGTACCACAGTAGGCCTACATGCATAACAAAAACCGGTCTTGTCTTATTTGAGTAAAATTTGCTAGACAAAAGTGTATGTCATTCGTTACGTTTTGTAAGGAGAGTAACTTTTAAAATAGTATATTTGGCGAAGACTATCGATTCTCTAGCTTAGTAGTAATGCCTCGTTCATGTCGGCTATCTCTCCAGACATGTTCTGGCCATGCTGGCTGCTCTTCGCTCTGCGTGCACGTGTCCGTGGTATATAGGACTCGATTATCAGGACTTACGCCACTTACGGAATAACCAGTTTTTTGGGGGAATTTTTTTTGCTATAATATTCAGAAATTACGTCATGTAGCATCATTCAAGCCTGTCTGTTGTATTGTCTAGTAGTGTAGGACAATACAATAGAGGTCTAATTGTTTAATTGTTGCCTTGTTTCATTTGTATGTCCTGTGGGAGGCAAAACATTACTGTCTGTGTGGTGGTGTCTGGTAGTGGTAGGGGTCTGGTACATTAATAATATTAATATCGCGGCGTATTAATATTGTACCCCGTCATCTCGTAAAAGTCTTGACAGTTTACTATGATAAGTATAGTATGTATATGACAAGTCTTAACTTGCTACCTCAAATTTAAAGTCCCTATATAAACAGTCAGGTTGTATTAGCAAGCATTTCAAATTATTAAAAAATTAGACTGAAAAAGTTGTTAAGCCTGTGCCATTAACTGAACCATTGTTTTGAAAACCTTGTAAAAGTAGGCCTAGTAAAAACAAAAGGAAAGTAACTACTAAGTACTAAACCAAAATATACCACTTCTAACGGTATAGTTCATAATGTAGCGAAGCAAAACTAAAGTAATTTTCCAAAACTGCTGTAACAACACGAATCAGAAATATTATTGTTATTCAGAATCGTTAACAATAGATTTTTTATGTCTTTAATAGTAAGTCGTTAGATGGGTCGAAAATTTCATATGCGATGGCTGTTAATAGCATCATTGACTATGCCGCCCAGTTTTCTCGCATTGGGTGACTAGCCTGCAATCAGTTCAGGACTAGTCACTTAAGCTTTCACATTCGTTGTTGAGATGAGGAATTGGTGTATTACCATAAGTTATGAAATTTAAATATTGTCTTTTTATTTTAGATAGCAGCTAAAATAAATCAACCAGGTGCTGGTGACGCTCAGCCACAAGGAATAAAGCGACCCTTTGAGGATGGTCCAGGGTTTGGTAATTATTAATTTATTGAAATTCTTTGTCACTGACCATGTTGCAAATAATTTATAAAGTAAAAAACGAATATGCAGTAAGCTTATGTCTTCATTTAGACACTATGTCGAAAGTGTTGATGTACAAAATTTATGTGAAGCTTTTAATCTATTTTTGTAGAAAAAGGTAAGGTAAAGTTTTCTTCTAGATGTGAAGTTAAGTGTGTTCTATTCTTCCATAGTGACTCCATTTCATTATTGTGCGTGCAGTGTTTTTTTTTTTTTTTTGGCTTGTCTTACCTCCTTTAGAAACATGGATTGAGTCAGTGGTTTTCCTTTTTTCTGTAGAACACGCATTGTGTTTATACTTCCCACTTTGACGCTTTCATCTCATGCAGCCCTGTAAACCTGGTTGGCTAAGGAGATCAGCCCAAAACTCTTCCTTTTCTTTCTGTTTGCAGGTGAGCCAGATACAAAGAAATCGACCGCTGCACTAAACGATCGTGAGTGAATTTCTAAATTGTTCCCTACAAGCATAGTGCACACGTTAGTCATTGGCAAACACTTCATATTTGAAACCAAATTCTATCTACCACTGCCTCATTACCATTCTGTGACAATTGTCTACCATACCCTATACATATTGTTTTCTAGTCAACCTTGCCCTGCAGTATTAATCATGTTTGTTTCCTTTATAATGTTTTTTTTCTACTAGAAGTGTTGTATTTGATTGTGCACTTTGTCTTTTATAGACTCAACTGACACTATATTTTGTTTTGCTTATTTTTTCAGCAATTGGAGCTCAATTAAGAGCTATTCAAGACCAACAGAGGTAAATATTACAGACACCACTGTACTTGTATGAACTGGTTAAATTGTTATGGAATAAAGTAATCATATTTGGTCATGTTATCAGGGTTCAATTTAAGCGGTATTGCATTGCTAAAAGCGACCCAAATCGCGGTAAAAACGATAGAATTATTTTATTCATTGGCCAAAATTTGCTTTCAAACTTGTGAAGTGCGATTCATTATATTTTGGATGAATGTGGGGTATAATTAGGCCTATGAAAAAATCAATTTATAAATGCAGGACTAACTTGCTTAATATTCCAAGTTGTGGTCGTGATTAATTTGAACCAGTTTTTATTTCAATATATCCGATAACTAGAAGACAATGCAGACTCTGTTTTTAATCATAAATGTTTATAACTTAACTGGAAACTAAAAGTAAACATCTCGCGAGACGCGTTCAACGATGGCATATTCTCGGGTTAATAATTTGAAGGCGGGGAGGGGGATGTTTTTAAATAAAGCCACATCTACAAATATTTTGATTGGAATAGTGTAACTTAAAGTACATGTAGTTTTGTTATAGACGATTAGTGCGTCCGGCATCGTGGAGAGACGGTAACTGATTTTTTTCTTTTTTTTTGAAATGCCAGTTTCATCCTGACATAAGCCGAAGCGGGGGTATACAACGAAAGCCGGACTTCGGCGGGAAAAAGTATCCACTTACACCCCCCTCCTCCCCCCGAAAAATCAGAATTGCAAATTTTTGTGATAGCCTACGATTTACTGATCCTCAAATCTGAGCAAATGTTATTCAAAATTTGAATTGATTAGCCAAAATGTGAATCTGTCACAAAATTTGGCACTCATCGGTTTTAGACTAAATTGAACCCTGCATGTTATAATATGAATATTACTGAGTCTGCTATTTTGTGTGGTCATGGTTTTTGCTCAATTGTTCAGTCGACTGAGAGTTCATCAGGATTTTCCTGTGTAGTTTACTTTTGTCAGTGGTGCGGGGCTTAGGTTCTGACTGTCATTCAATAAACATGACTCATGTACACATTGACATGCACACGCAAAGACCCCTTGGCAAATGGAATTCGATATAAGGGTAGCCTGTAGCCCAATCATCAGTGTCACTAATTAAATTCTGGTAATTTTCAGTGTTCTGAACCCCTCAAACATGCGACGTACAGGAGGTAGTGATGTGTGGTTTTTCGGTTTAACCGTACGGTATCGGTTTTTTCAAATAAACCGAAAACCGAACCGTTAAAAAAAAATAACCGTGCGTTTCGGTTTTTTTCCAAATTCCTAATTTTTATGTAGCCGTATTTCGTTTACTTAATAATTCCAAAATTTTAATGTAGCCACCACTTCCGTTTTTATTTTCGATCAACCAAAGCCCGTATGTATAGAATAATAGAGTGTTTAATCAGTCTGGTTGGCCTAGACTATTTATTTTCTCAATTCGGTTCGGTTTACAATCCAAAATTTTATGCAACCCAAAGCCTGTTGTCAATATCGAACGATGGCTTCCTCTAAAAAGTAAAATGCCTCCATGGCTTGCTCAATAACTATGAAAGATTAGATGACACAAAATGTAGATTTAATCTTTGTAAAAAAATCTATTTCTGCTGCATAAATTATAAGACTATAATTTAACAATTTTGAGTCAGGTTTAGAACAACATTTGAACAACACCCGAAAACGGCAATTGCGTAAGTTTTGTTTTTAAGTTTATAATTTATAAACGGGAAATAAAAGACCACATGTTTCGATTTGTTGGATTGGTATTATTTTTTTACAGTAAATCTAACTTTATTGTTACTGATATTATGTCGTTATATTAATTTATTATTATGCCTATGGCGTTGTGTGTGTCAGATCTTTTTTTAAAGTAACTTTGTTATTACTATCAGTCATAATTAAAGTCATATAACAGTAAAAAAAAAACCTTGTTGTTTACTATTTACATCAATATTTTTGATATTTTTTCTGGCTTTCAAGTATTCCTATAAAATAACCATAAATCAGTACATACATGACACAGTGTTTAAATGCATAAAAAAACCGAAAACCGAAACCAAGGTTTTTTGCCTCAGAAAAACCGAAACTGAAAGAAAATTTAAAAACCGCACATCACTAACAGGAGGTTTATAAAGAACATTTAAACGTCAAGTTTATTCTATTGCCATTCTCGACAAAATTGTCACGTTTATGCATGGATCCTTTACTGCATGTACAATTTGTAAGAAATAATATTAATAGGTATTACAATTAAGGCTTTGATTTTTAGGGGAAGTTCAGCTGCACAGGCTGCGCAGGAGGCAGCAGCTAGAATAAATCAGCAACTAGGAGTGGGACCAGCAACTGCTCCCCCTGTAATTGGCAACCCGTCTCCGCACGCACAACTTGGCGCAGTCATGGAAGAAACTTATATGGTACCTGACAAGATGGTTGGGTTAGGTAAGTACGAGAGTTTCAGAGATTTTGTATCCCACACTTTCAAAGAAGATCAAGACTGTCTGTTACAATTGGGTTGTCTGTGGGTTCATCTGGTTATAGTTGTAAGTGCTGTTGATATACAGAAACACCAATATGCTTCAAGCTGTATTTATGTCAATTTGAGACTTGCAAACATGTTTTACATGTTTTTGTACAGAAAAACAATGTCTTAAAATATTATTTTAATAATTCAATGCTATGTTATTCTCAACTTTTAGGCATCTAAAACAATAGGATAGGGTTTGAATTATATAAATCGGTTTAAAATCGATTTATGTTTGAAAATTCAACAAGCCAAATATAATTTGGACATAATCTTGATGTCAATTTATTGTCTTGCCATATTAACAAAAAAATAAAGTGTTTTTTCAATCTTTTATAGTAATTACTGAGTGTCTGTATGTTTTTGGATTTGGGGGGGGGGTGGGGCGGCATCATCCTCTCTTTTGCTATTGATATTTGCCTCTTCAATTGTCAGTTATTGGTAAAGGTGGTGAACAAATCACACGATTACAGATGGAAACTGGTTGTAAGGTTCAGATAGCACCAGGTATGTTCAAACTTACCTAATTCATAAATTGTATTTATCAGCATGTGGCCATGTTCAGTAGTGCATGACTTGAGAAACAAGAAAAGATCAAACTTTGACTTTAAATGTATACAGTGTTTAAGGTCATAAGACGAATAAGCCTTTTGATTTTCAGTGATTTCCGATAATTAGTGCCAGAGTTATCTCCCTTGATCACTTCAAAAAATCTTGTGGACTCTCTAAAAGCCAAAGTTAATATCCGATTGACTTAAAAATTTTTTTACAGTGTTTAAGGTGATAAGACGAAGCCAATTGATTTTCATCAATTTCCGATAATTAATGCCAGAGTTATGGCCCTTGATCACATCAAAAAATCATGTGGACGCTCTAGAGGCCAAAGTTAATATCCGATTGACTTTAAATTTACACACACTGTTTAATGTCGTGAGACTAAGAAGCCTACTGATTTTCAGCGATTTCAAATAATTACTTCCAGGGTTATCTCCCATGTTCACTTCAAAAAAACTTGTGATCCGATTGACTTCAGATAGATACAGAGTTTAAGGTGTTGAAACGAACAAGTATTTTGATTTTCAGTCAATGAATTTTGATAACTGAACAGCTAAGTCCATGATGTTAAATGTTTCCTATACTAATTGTTAGCGTGGGGCAAAACTTTATAAAAAGCAAACAAATTCTAATGATTTTCAGATAATTACATAACAAGTTGTTACTCTTAATCAGATTTTAGTGTATTACAAATGTTTCATTACCAAAAAAAGTAAAAATATGCGACAACCCTTGACTGCCCGGACGATTTATGAAATAAGTTTTCAGTGTGGTTCTTAATGTCTGAATAGTTTTGAATGGTTACATCCACAGCAGGCTTATGATATAATATGCCTAGTCGTTCGGATGGGTTGAAAAACCGAGGTCCCACGTATACATTGGAGTGCACTTAAAAGATCCCTTGTCATTTGGAATTCGATATAAGAGTAGGCCGTAGGCAAAATTTCCCTCCTAACACGCTGTATGGCATATGCCCGGCTTCCATTAGCCCAGGTTAGGAGCAAAAGAGTAGGACATTAACCCAATTTCATTTCATTTAAAACAATGTTCTTCGATGATAAAGTGCATGAAAATTATTCAATGTTTACTTGATTATTTATAGATAGTGGTGGTTTACCTGATCGGGCCTGTAGACTTACTGGTACACCTCAAGCCATTGCGTAAGTAGAAAGTTACTCAATAATACTTAATTTTCCAAACTTTAGCCATGAATGAATTAAATGACCCAGGCTTTTTGTTGGTATCGGTAAGCTTGATTTATTAAAGAAAATTCAAAAGAAGTTGTCGTTTATCCAAATTCTAGTCAAATTTTATTTCTAGGGGTTTAAAGTAGACGTATTTTACTATGCTTTGTATGTTTCAGGCAATGTAAACAAGTTATAAATGGTATAATAGATAGAGCACAGAATAATAACATGGATCCTATGAATATTGGTGAAGGACAGACAGTAATTGAGATGTTTATTCCGGGAAATAAAGTGGGTTTAATTATAGGAAAAGGTGGAGAAACTATTCGAAATTTACAGGTAATTTGTAAAGTATACTTTGGAAATTTGGTATTTCTAGAAATGATTGAAGAGTTTAGATGTAGTAAAAAAAATCCTGGTGAGTGTAGTATGACTAAGCATGGCCTTGCACAGGGTGCCATAGTTTTTATATGCCCACATGGAAATGTGGACGTATTTTGCTGTCGGTCCGACCATTGTCCACAATTTCTTGTAAACGCCATATAGGCTAAAGTTGATATCTGATTGACTTTAAATTTGTACACATTGTTTAAGTTTGTGAGACAAAGAAGTCTATTGATTTTCAGCGATTTCTTATTATTACTGCCAGAGTTATGGCCCTTGATCACTTTGAAAAATCTTGTGAACGCTGTCAAGGCCAAAGTTAATATTCGATACAGTGGTTAAGGTCATGAGACGAAGACGCCTATTGATTTTCAGCAATTTCCGGTAATTACTGCCAGAGTTATGGCACTTAATCACTTCAAAAATCTTGTGGACGCTCTAGAGGCTAAAGTTAATATCCGATTGACTTTAAATTTATACACAGTGTTTAAGGGCATGAGACAAAGAAGCCCAATATATACTTCCAGAGTTATGGTCCTTGATCACTTTGAAAAACCTTGTGGGTGGTCTAAGAGGCCAAAGTCAATAACCGATTGACTTTAAATTTATACACAGTGTTTAAGATCACGAGACGTAGAATCCTATTGATTTTCAACGATTTCCCATAATTACTTTCAAAGTTATCTCTCTTGATCACTTTGAAAAATCTTATGATGCTTTAGGGGCCAAACTTATTATCCGATTGACTTCAAAGGGATACAGTATTTAAGGCCTTGAGAAGAACAAGTATATTAATTTTGAATGAATTTTGATAACTGAACAGATAAATACATGATATTAAATGTTTTGTATACCATACTATATGTTAACATGAGCCTGAACTTTATAAAAACCAAACAAATTCTAATGATTTTCTGAGTTGTTACTCTTAATCAGATTTAAGTGTAATATAAATGTTTCATTATCGACACAAGTAAAAATATGCGACAACTCTTGTTGACTGCCCGGACGATTTAGCTGCTGTGGGCGTATGTTTCGTTGCATGGCAACCTATCTTAATATTAATCAATGGATTTTATGAAGATTTTGGCACAGAATCCACATTCAAAGATTGATGTCTGCGAGTGTTTCTTTATGTGCAACATTAAAGTTCAAGGAATTCGCTAACACCATTTACTATAAATGGAGTTTGATAGTAGACCATGTTACAAAAAGACCATGTTCGAAAACAAAAAGTATGAGATACGACAGGTGTTCATCGGATGTACTTGTAAGTTTAAAGCGACATTATGCAAGATTAGATAAAGAGCTGGCAGTTCTCACTATAATTGTTAAAAAACAGAAAATGTAAAGGGAATTGGCTGAAAATTTAAGTCGAATCAATCCACTCTGTACTGAGAATAAATCGATTGAATTTTAGCTCAACCTCAATCATTATTAAAGTCAGTACGATAAATAGCATTGTCTGGATTACCCATTTTATGATTTAATCACCAATAAGGGTGGAGCATCATATTGGATTCAAATCCAGTAAATATCGCAGGCTATAAATGACGTTGAGAGTTGATTTATGGTCTGGATAACTTAATTATTGTCCCCCACTTTTTGAAGAAATCAGTAAACTATTGAAATGGGTCTATCAAACCTTTTGGGGAAACAATAACTCCTAATTGAGCTAGAATGTTCAGGCCTAGAGAAAGACCTGGAACAGGAAGATTTAGCTCTTGCATAATCTGTTAAAATGTATGAAAATGTTGATGTATATTTGCAGGAACAAAATGGTGTTAAAATGGTTATGATTCAAGACAGTAATGCACCTACATCACAGGAAAAACCTCTCAGAATAAGTGGACCAATGGACAAATGTCAGGTTTGTCTTCTAAATGTTTTTTTTTTCTGAAATTTGATTACTGTGATTGTTAAGATGTGATCAAAGAGACGCTCCATCTGCCTGACCCAGATTTTTTTTCTGGAGCATATCTCAAAACAGTTCCAAGATAATATCTTTCTGAAACTTTGTACACACATCAACTGATTAAGTTGTCTTTTGTTATTTAGGAATTTCTGGGATATATATTTTATATTTTTGACTTTTAGTGTAAAATTTTGTCTCTAAGCATATTTTATGAACTGTTCAAGATATCTTCATGAAAGTTTGTACAAACATTGACCTATTATAGTATTTATCTTATTTGCTAATTCGGAATTTCTGGTGTTCAATTTTGTTTCTGGAGCATTTCTCATGAATGATTCAAAATGTTTTTGAATATATCTATATAACACTTCCACATTTTTTGATGACTATCCTATGATACCGTTTTCATTTCCAAGAATATTTCATTATCTGTCAAAGAAATCTTTATGAAAATTAGTACAAACATCAAACTATTATAGCATTTGATTTTTCTGGTATATAACCTTATTGTTTATCAGCTGATTGAGGTAGGCAAAGGTTGTTGTGCAAACCTTAAAGGGAGTAGTGACTCTGCCTTGTCATACTACTGCAATCAGAGTATGAATATTCTCACTAGTCCCATTGATATTCCAAGAAGTAGTTTTTCTGTATGTGTTCCAAACAAGTACAAGTTAATAGTCATGGCTAGTTGCCTTGTTAATAGTGTGCAGATGATAACTTAGTTCTGTATTCACTCTCGTCTCCATTGTAATGCAATGACTCTACTTACCTTGTGTAATATTGTTATTTCAGAAAGCGAAAGAAACTATTATACAGTTATTGGCAGATAAAGACATGGATGGAGTAAGTTATTTTTTAATAAAATTTATAAATGGATGCTCTGGTAATGTGATATAGAAAAAAGGTTCAAGCTGCAATAATCAAGCAAGATCATCATAAAGTTTGTTTCTTAATGAATATAAATATAATTTAATATTAATTTGTTTTATCTTGTAGCCTGGTGGGTTTGGCGATTTTGGAGCTGGGGGTGGTGGTGGTGGTGGAATGGGTAGAGGTGTTGAGGTAAGTAGATATTAAAACAATACTAAAACTGATTCAATCTGTTATTTGTTAAATTTATACTGATTTAAGATGCAGTTCTAATGGGGTTGGGATGGCCTAGTGAACTACAGTGCCGCGCTTCGACCTCTAGCTGGCCGGTCACCTCTGGCTTGCGGCTGTGGTTTCGAGCCCTAGTGTGAGCGTATGTGGCATGGAGATAGGGGCGCCTTCTCAACCTCGTGGGTTTCCTCCGGGCACTCCTGTTTCCTCACACTGCTAAAGACCCCCACGCGCAAGCGAATTATTGAAAATAAATTTAACTATATGTTAGTCCTGAAATGATCTAGTTTGTGTTGAGTGGACGTTAAACCCCATTTCTCTCTCTAATGGTGCGAGATAATACTCATTGGGCTAACAAAAAAACAACATTGATACCATTTCCAATTTTTAAAAAAAGCAGACCTACCAAATTCAGTTACCCATCATTTCGGTCTTTTCCAAGTAGTTCAATACATAAAATATTTGAGTAAATCGATTTTATATTTATTACAGTTAATCGAAATCTAATTTTTTGGGTTTTTTTTATGTACAGATGCCTGTACCCAGAGAAGCTGTAGGTTTAGTTATTGGTAAAGGTGGGGAAATGATCAAGAAAATTCAACAAGACACAGGTGCTAAAGTTCAATTTCGACCAGGTAGGTTTGATTTTAGCCTAGTAAATGGATGTTGGCACAGAATCCACATTCAAAGATTGATGTCTGCGAGTGTTTTTTTATGTGCAAGATTAAAATTCAAGGAATTCGCTAACACCATTTACTAAAAATGGAGTTTGATAGTAGACCTTGATACAGATAATAAAACTGTAAATGTTAACTGTAAAATACACTATTAATCTTAACTTCAAGTAATATTGTGATAGTGCCATTTGTATTACATGGTCAGGGAATTTTCATGACTGACTGATTAATGGGATTGACCTCTTAATAAACCTGTGTTAGTGCTCATATCAAGTAAATTTTCCACGTGGAATGGTGGATGCATTGCATCAGTAAAATTGGCTGTCGCTGAAATTTGCTTGGAACAGAAATTCCTTGATTCAAATGTCTGATAGACTACACTCTACCAGTGTGATGTTTGATCATATTTTTCCATTTTTATTTCATCAGAAAAGCACATGCCCAAAACTTCACCACTTAATTTGTTATGAATTTCATGGGGTTTAACTCTGTACTGGTATATAATATAGGAGGTGCTAAAACTTTGCTTTAGTAACAAAGTGGCTATGGAAAATAGATGCCAAAGTTGCTATTGAAAATAGATGCCAGTTGATTGTGCCAAAATTTGGCTTTGTTGGTACTTTTAGTATATTCATCTATCATTATCAAATAATGTTTCATTCTTTTTATGTGGTTGATTGAGACCAGATAACTAACTATTGATCTCAGAATTATTGAAGATGCCATATACTACCAGATGGCATCATTCAACACTGACTGTTTAAATTTATAACTAAATCAGTGACCGAATTAGTGACTGTTGATTGAAGAAATGAAACAATAGAATTTCTACATTAGGAAATTTAGCGTGACTGCTTGAAAGATGTTATTAAATAGGAGTGGCTGTTCGTACGGATTCTTCTGTACTATTGATATCCCTGTAATATGTATAGTATTGTTTATATTATAGATGATGGACAAACACCAGAAAGAATATGTTCTATATCTGGTCCTCCAGAAAAGGTTCAACCAGCAGTACAATTTATAAATGAATTATTAGAGAATGCTCAGGTTAGTACTTCTATCACATGAAGTCTGCATATAAAAGTACACCAGACTGCTCCACATGAATTTATTGAGAGTTAATGCTACAGACCAATTTAGACCACCACTTAAGACACAGTTGATGTTGAGAAACATAAAAACTGAATAATTGCTCTTGAATTTGTTATTTTATTTCAGATGGGCAGAGGTGGTGGAGGAGTATTTGGTGGAGGTGGACGCGGTGGTGGACGAGGTGGGGGTGGTGGACGTGGCGGAGGACGTGGTGGTTTTAATGGAGCAGGAAGAGGTCGAGGATTTGATAACTACGATAATTTTGATGAAACTACCTTCCCTGTTCCTGCTGATAAGTGTGGTCTAGTCATTGGTAAAGGTAAGTGAAGACACTTTACAGAAATGTCAAAAATTGTCACTTAAATCAGCTGATTTGAATATGATGCAGGGTATGCCGCAACTTCCCAGTAATATAAATTTCCCAAGACCATTTGCTGTCCAACCAAAATAGGACAAAATGTCACTTGGTTATAGGTTGTCAGTTTTTATTGAGCCACTGGTGCCACATCATTAATTTACTAAGTTCACATGGCCAGATCTTCTAACATTACAAGAATTGAGTTTTATTTCATACTTTGCATGTCTTAACCCTTCCTGAGCTAACCACTCCATACCCATAGTGGGCTATGCAAATATTGAGTAAACGTCAAGTTTTAGACCCTGTTGTGAAAAAACCTTAATAACTTGAATATGAATGTGACCACAACTGTAAAATGGCAGATGTATATCCATAGTATATGACTTGTGGTTTTTGCATATTTTCAGTTTAGCTTTTATGGTTACCACTGTTTCAAAATGGCTGCCTTGTTGTCATAAATGAAATATTTGATATTTTCTTGCAATTAAAAATGTGCAGGAATAAAGCTACATGGATTATTAGCATGATAAAATATGTTTTGTAAGAATAGTATAGTTTTTTTTTTGTGGGGGGGGGGGAGTCACTAAATTGTGATGTTTTTTTTTCTCAAAACGATACCAAAACGAGCATTATTGACATTATTTTTGTTAGATAACACAAATATAAAAATCATCAGTACACAAATTTTATTAACAAAAATAAATTTTTGGAAAATAACAATAATATTTACCAAAATTAACCTTACGGTTGCCATAGTGACCAATATGACCCTTTCATGTATAGGTTCATGTTGGCAGCGATTTACGTGCCCGGCAGCATAAAAGCAGAAGAATAATTTCCCCCTGGAGTCTTTTTTTTTGGTTTTTATTTGGTGACGAACATCTGAATTTTCATCAAAAGCGTAGTATAGTCAGTACCCGAATCCAAAATAGGCGTGATGGCATCAGATCGGAACTCAAGGCTAAATTTCGCCGAAATCTTTTTATTGTGAAGGACGCCATTACTCAGCTGTTCTGACGCTCTGACGGACTGCAAAATTATCCCGACTATTAGTCTGGATCAGTGCAGGAAGGGTTAAAGGAACCACAACAAATACCTACAATAAATGTTTTCTTGTCCAATGCTTAAATAATCTAGGCAAGTCTTACTCAGAAAGTTGTTGACTGATTAATCATATTTTATTGTAGGTGGTGAAACAATCAGAGAAATCAACAAAATGTCGGGTGCTCATGTAGAATTAGACAGAAACCCACCTCCCAATCCTATGGAAAAAATCTTTATTATTCGAGGTAGTCCACAACAAATAGATCATGCAGTGCAAATGATCAGTGAAAAGGCTGGTATTCAGGTAATAACTTAATATTGATTAAAACTTACAATTGACTCAAATCATTTTTAAATAATATTGTGTAAAAGATGGTAATTCTTTAATGTGTATTTATGTATGTAGCTTTGATGTGAAATCATTAATCAAAAGGGGTATATTCTTTGTCATGAATATTTACCCAGGAAGAAAGTGCACATCACTAATTTCTGAAAATTTTTAGCAAGAAAATGTACTAAAAAATGTTAGGTACAATTCTGGACCGTTATCCTTCAGATTAGTGGTCTTTTCTTTTTTCCTGTACACCTATTTATTTTTGTATCTTTCTAGCAGATGCAAAAATAATATGCTCATAACAGACATATTTATTGTATCTTTTCTTGAAGTGAACTTTAAAAAAGCTAAAGCTACAAAAACATAGATGTTCAATCTTGACATTTTGTTTCAGGGTGGACCTGGACCAATGGGTGGAACTCCTGGAGGAGGACCAGGACCTGGTGGTCCTAATCAAGGTGGCCCTCAAGGCCCAGGTGGTTTTGAGCAATATGGTGGTCAATATGGTCAACAAAAGTAAGTCGCTATATTACCAGTTGACAAAATACAATAGGACAATTAAACAAAAACAAAGAAAGTTTAAACAGATGTTCCAAAAGGACGAGGATATACCACCGACTTATAAAAATATGTTTAAAACTGGGTTAAAAAATCGGACTAATCTGAAGCCAGCGGCTCAGTCAGTCCTATTCAAGTAACACATGAGTAAAACTGGCATTCGGTTTTAATAAACCTATTTTGAATTTATATTATATAATTAAAGTTGGGCATGATTCAAGATAGGTGTAAATATACTGAGGGCCATAGAAAACGCATCACTTAGTATTTCGTATATGGATGTTTAATCTGTTATCAAAGGTACAAAGTCAGAGGGGTCAAAAGTGTGACAAAGATGGTTAATTGTCAGTAACACGTGTGTCCTCCACTGGCTCTTACACATGCTGTGCAGCACTATTAACCATCTTTGTCGTACTTTTGGTTTTGACTCCTCTGACTTTGTACCGTTGATTACAGATTAAACATCCATAAGTGTACAAATGTGGTGTTATTGATGTGTTCCCATTTGAATAGTATTCACAATAAGAAGGAAAATAAATAAGATATGTTTACAGGATCATTTTGTTACATGAAAAACTAAGTGATGTGTTTTCTATTGCGCTCAGTATATATATCAAATGCAATATTTTCAATTGAATTATGAAGTGATATAATGGTATCTATTAAAATTTCATTAGTCAACCACCACAACAATATGGTGGAGGTCCACAGGGATGGAATAACTATGGAGGTGGTCAACAGTTCCCCCCTCAACAGGGTGGTGATCCCAGTAAGTATAAATTCTACATTCCATGCTTCTTGACAAAGCTAATTTAAGAAAGTTAATGTATATTATTTGCATTTTGGGAAAACTTTCAATTCCTTTATTGTAGAGTTACACCAATAAAATTGTCTGCAGATGTCCGTTTTTCAAGATGTTTGAAGATTGTTTTTTTCCTTCTAGATGCACCAGACAAGCAGGCACAAGATGCAAATGCAGCTGCCTGGGCAAATTACTATGCTCAGTATTATGCCCAGTATGGTCAATATGCTCAGTATGCCCAACAGCAGGGACAGCAACCCCCAACCCAAAGTCAACCGGGACAGGCGCCATCACAACCAGCTCAGCCCAGTGCTGGGGCACAACCAGGTATGCATAAAAATTACTGAATCTGCTCATTGTTTAAAAGTTTACATAAACTTGTTAATCTTTATCTTGATATTCCCCCCCCCCCCCCAAAAAAAAATATAAAATTTTTTAAAACAAACCAAACCGCTTCAATTTAATTAAAAGGTTGATAAAAGGGTTATGGAATTGTTGAACGACACACATACTCTTGAATGATTTGAATCAATGATCTGACTGATGTTTTGTATGGTACATTTCTATTTTGCAGCTATTAACCCCCAGACAGGTCAACCTGATTATAGTGCTGCATGGGCTGAATATTATAGACAACAGGGCTTACATTATCAAGCAAACATGATCCTTCAGAATTCTGGTGGTGCCGGAGCTCAGCCCCCTCAACAATAGATGTGGAGATAAAACATGTAGCAGGTATTATATATATATAATAAAACTCTTAACTAATAATGGCCATTTCTTTCAGATGCTGGCTGTTACTACTAGTCAGTGATCTGATACTGTTGCCTAGTATGGTAAGTGTTGGTAAATAAGGACAAATGTTTAAATATATATAATTTAACAGGTTGGAAGCAGCAAGCCTGGTGGTAAGAGTTTAGTATAACAAGTGTGGTTAGGGAGATTGAATCATATTGCTTACCTTATTCTATTTATCCAGGTACCTTGTCCATTGATGTTATTGATGCTGTTAGATTGATCTTATGATAAACCAGTTGATGCACTCAAATCTTCATTTTATGCTGTTGATGTCTTCACATACAATGAAAAAGTACATATTTTGTTTTGCCTCATTTTATAGAGAACTTTGACTTGATCATCCATTCATCATGTAATAAAGCCACATTCCAAGGTTCTCAAATTTGTTACTAAAAGTGCTGACTGGAAGTAGATTTCCTGTTTATTAATGAGGCTGTATGAAGAATCATTATTTTATTTTCTATGTACCCTGGGGTTTTATTTAGTGTGGCCTATAAATGGCTGTATTTATTGTATATTAGATAATGATAATAATGCCCTTATTAACATCAGTGTGAGACTGTCTCTTTTTTTTAAAACATAAGAAATAAATTAAAAAAGTATTATTTTACATGGTTTGCAAACTCATTTTATTTTCCTAATTTGTACATAGCTTCCCCTTTCCCTAATTGATCTGACGACAGCCATCTTGCAAACATATATGCTTTTGTGTTCCGTTGAAATTTTAGTCATACAATAATTGAATAAATGTTAACATGTCATAATTTTATCTTTGTTATTTTATGTGTGAATTCTATGATGAATTGAAAATGAACATGACCGCATGCATTGTACAAACATTTTGTTGCATCATAAACATTAGGGGTGTAAAAATCTTTGGCCTTATTGTATCACAAGTTAACAATTCCAGTGTCTAAATGATTCACATGTTGAGTATTTTTATATACATTGAATTACCTGATGATTTACATATGAATTTTACACCCCTAGCATTCTACACAAAACATGCATTACATGTATATATTACACTGTTAAACCTGTTTTCAGTGGCTGGACCAGAAGGTAAGGTTATTGTTGAAATGATGTTCTTGTTGTATGCATTGAATTATTGAGCTACGGTTGACATATTTTGATTGTTTTTAAAATGAAATGGTTGATGAGATATAAATAGTGCCATATAAACATAATTAATACTTCTTATTCATCTCTAGGCGTAGGAGTTCAAGGACCAACCAGTAGTGAAATTTCCACATATATAAATGCTGTGTTTATAATATATAGAAATGACTACTTTATTCAATATGAAAATTGTTGATGAATGATTCATTGATTTAGTTGGTGTGAATATCTTTGCGTATTTTGATCTTAAAATATATATTCTTTTTGCGTATATCCAAAGACTGAGTATATTGCTATCATATAAAGAGATTTTAATACATTTGCTCAAATTTGAATTTTTTTTTTTTTTTTTGAAATGAATATAATTGTTGCTCATAATATACTCCATCTATGCACTATAAGATATTTTATATTTTTTTTATTTTGATTTGATTCTTTAAAAAATAACATTCTTTCTTGATTTACATTGATGTATAATGCATGATATGATCATATTCAAATAGTATTTTTAAAGTCTTGACAGTTTGCCGTGTCCTTTAGTCTTGAGGGTTTGGAAGAGGTCTCTACCTTACTCCATCAAGTTCTACTCTACTACACCTGTAGCCGAACACATCCTACTGGGGGTAATGGAAAATTTGATTTTTTTTCATTTATATTTGTTGATTTTTGAAATATTTAAAATGCAGTATTGAGAATCTTGAAGTTGACATAAAGTATATTTTTCCCTGCTTTACATAATATAAATAAATTTCTATAGTGAATTATATAAAATGCATTATTTGATGGAGTTAATATGAACTTGAATTGATTGATTTTTAATGCTCAAATTGTTATAGGCAATGTCAATGAAAACATTCCTTTGATTATTCAATGCTCACAATATGAATTGGCTTTCAATTGAACTTTACATTTTGGAAATTTTGAAAGGTCCGAATTAATCAGGTAATTCATGAAATTTTATGATGGAACAATAAATAACCCTGTTAAAGGTGCTTGTCTTGTATGATTTCTAGAATATGAAATTTTGCAATGTTTTTTATTTGCAATAATATACAAGAAATAAAGTAGTTAAAAGAGTTGAAATGGTTGGATTCAATGTATTGTTTTGGTAATTCTTGCATACAAACATGAACGTCATGAAGGAGTTGAAAACACCAGTAATATATTATAAAACACTGGACACAATTTCAAACAGCTGATAATATACAAGGGTTATCACAATAATCGACCTGATCGCAAGCTTTCTGTCCACCTATAAAGTCCATGTCACGCCATTTCGAATTTCCTGCACGAATCTCTGCGGTGTGATCTTTTGGATAATCGTGAATGTTTGTAGTTTTAAATGCGCTTCTTAATCGTTCTGATGTGCTATTGAGCCCACCGACGAAAGTTTTGAAATTTCGAACTGTACTAAATTAACCGGGTCATTGGCATGTATCCGTGCTTGAGTAATAGTGCACGCATTTTAGCTGTCTCTCCTTGCTATAATAAACTTTTGGCAAGTGGAATTTTTCACACGTTATCCGTATCGTCACGTGATACGTTTTTGCACCGTGTACGTATGGGCATCTGAACTTAGTTCTATTACAGCATAGATCAACATAGTAAATATTTGCAATGTCCCATCTCCCTAAATCTAGCACGTAAATCAACCAGCATGCAGACAGAAAAAAGTATAATTGTGCGAAAAGCTCACACAAAAGTTAGATACGTGCTGTTGTGTCGTATCCGTGTGACATACGGTTATGAGAAATAAACACGCAGTTAATAAATTTGACATCACAAGCTAACCCGATTCGGACCAGGAATTGACGCTTGCCAAATCTATTGCTCAAGTGACTAAAACTATGTGGCCGATATCGTAACAAATCGTTCATGATTATTGCATTTTTCGGGAAATCGGATTGAATAGTCCCGTTCTGTCAAACGAGAAGGCGATCGGCACAATAATTTCTGAAAACGTCACCGTAGACATTCTTGCACACAATTCGCCCTGACGTGACATGGGCTTTTAGTAAACCTTCAGAAAACGTATGTAGTTAGTCTGTCTCGCATCTTGACTATTTGAACGAATGCATATTTCTATATGGTGGGGCCGAAGTCAGTTTGCGGGAAACCATGGTTGTGACCACTTTCTTTGATTGTAAAATAAAATCGCAGACTGAAGTAAAAATTAACTCTCCAAACTGAAACTTGAAATACAGAATATCCCACCCCCCTCCACGAGTTTTACAAAGGCCCCTATTTCCATTACAATGGGGTGGTATTGAGAGTTTTTGGGAATGGATTTATGAGCTTAATAATTAACATGAGGGGGGATTTCGGCATTGTACCCATCGTGTTTTGACAATGCCTTGAGAATGCGAACCCGGTTCCAAAGAGTAAAACGATACAAAAGATGTGTGCAAAAGTTTGTAAAGGTATTGCATGGCTATGGCCGATATGTTAGCACATACGCTATGTATCATAAGGTTTGTCAATGAGCAACTGACGTGGTTTAGATTCTACGGTTGTGTACGTGACACGTAGGGTCGCCTGTTCGATCCCGTGGTTTTTCTCTTGGGCTTCTGGTTACCAAAGGCCCCTACGCGCAAGCGAATTATTGAAATAAAATTAACCATGTGTTAGTCCCGATATGGCAGTTTCTGTCGAGTGGTGTTTAACTCATTCCCCTCACTCTATCTCGAGCGTCAGGTTATTGCAGTCTACACCGATAGTATTTAATGCGCCTGCTCTCCAGATAATGTCACCGTTGGTGTCTAACCTCGTTCTTAGAGAGTTATACAAATTGGGCTGGAACGCATCATGGTACACAAATACTGGATTTCAGAAGCTCATCTTTTCCTGGTAGGATCGGAACATCAATCTTGATTTAAATTGACAAAACGCGTTTGCAAACGTCGAAACTGGGTGATATTGAGTTAGACTTGGCTACGTTAAAATGAATGTTTAAATTTAAGATCCCAATTCCTTTCGATATTCGCGCATTTCGGTCCATGATTTATGACCCTTGGTCTGTTTAAAATATCTTGTGGATATCCAATTGGTCATGTGATAAGTCTGAGTTTAAGCGATTACCAACATTTACTGACAGAATTCCGGACCTTGATCTCTTCGAAATATCCTGAGGTCTACACTAGAGGTTAAAAATCCATCTCATTCATTCATTCATCTATTTACTCGGAAGGCTAAAGTTAATATAAATTGTTTAAGATGAGACAAATATTATTATATGAAACGCAATCTGAAGTTTCCTTATAATTACATTATATATGGGTTATTACTCGTAATGAGTTTTCCATGTCCTAAAGGTTCTCACGAAAGACAAAAAACAAGCCACAAAACTTGACTTCCCGGACGACTCACCTGCTGTGGGCGTATGTTTCTTTGCGTGGCAACCTATCTTTAGCGTGGGTTATAATTTTGATCCGATTTTAAAAACCGTTCAAACATCGCCGTTAAAACATAATAATGGTCGTCCACCATACGCAAATGCATGTGTAAAAGTACGTGCATTTTATACCAACATGTAGCCAGCCGTTCGTGGTCTCAATATTTAATCGATTTTGATGAGACTTATGTTAATATCCAAATATCTCGTTTCCTTTTGAGATTGGCACAAGTCGATACAACCAGGGTTATGGCCCATTATTGCATAAATCGCTTTTGTGCGTCTCCCATATTCAATATTCTGGGCGTTTTAAGGTGTATCATAGCGGAGGCTATACCATTTTGAGGGCCCTCTTTCGGTGTGGGGGGGGGGGGTCTTGATTGATGATTTGCATGCCAATGCAATGACTGCATTCTCATTCAGTAATGGATTCGAGAGTAACAGTATAGAAAACGATTAACCCAGACCCGGGATGGGGGAGCATTTCCCTTGGCCACAGGGGCCCTTTTGTCTGCCCTTTGGCCCCCCTAACTAGGGTACATTTTCATTTTTTATACGCCCACATGGAAATGTGGACGTATATTGCCGTCGCCCCCGTCCGTCCGTCTGTCCGTCGGTCCGTCCGTCTGTCCGTCCGTCCGTCCGTCCGTCCATCGTCCACAATTTCTTGTGAACGCACTAGAGGCCAGGGTTAATATCCGATTGACTTTAAATTTATACACAGTGTTTAAGGTCATGAGACGAAGAAGCCTATTGATTTTCAGCAATATCCGATAATTACTGCCAGAGTTATGACCCTTGATCACTTTGAAAAATCTTGTGAACGCTCTAGAGGCTAAAGTTAATATCCGATTGACCTTAAATTTATACACAGTGCTTAAGGTCATGAGACGAAGAAGCCTATTGATTTTCAGCAATATCCGATAATTACTGCCAGAGTTATGACCCTTGATCACTTTGAAATATCTTGTGAACGCTCTAGAGGCTAAAGATAATATCCGATCGACCTTAAATTTATACACAGTGTTTAAGGTCATGAGACGAAGAAGCCTATTGATTTTCAGCGATATCCGATAATTACTGCCAGAGTTATGACCCTTGATCACTTTGAAAAATCTTGTGAACGCTCTAGAGGCTAAAGTTAATATTGGATTGACTTTAAATTTAAACACAGTGTTCAAGGTTATAATACGAAGAAGCCTATTGATTTTCAGCAATATCCGATAATTACTGCCAGAGTTATGACTCTTGATCACTTTGAAAAATCTTGTGAATGCTCGAGAGGCTAAAGTTAATATCCGATTGACTTTAAATTTATACACAGTGTTTAAGGTCATAAGACGAAGAAGCCTATTGATTTTCACGGATTTCCGATAATTAATGCCAGAGTTATGGCCCTTGATCACTTCAAAAAATCTTGTGGATGCTCTGGAGGACAAAGATGATGTCCGATTGACATCAAATTTATACACAGTGTTTAAGGTCATGAGACGAAGAAGCCTATTGATTTTCAGCTATTTCTGATAATTAGTGCCAGAGTTGTGTCCCTTGATCACTTCAAAAATTCTTGTGGATGCTCTAGAGGCCAAAGTTAATATTTGATTGACTTTAAATTTACACACACTGTTTAAGGTCATGAGACAAAGAAGCCTACTGATTTTCAGCGATTTCAAATAATTACTTCCAGAGTTATCTCCCTTGATCACTTCAAAAAACCTTGTGACGCTACAGATGCCAAACTTATCATCCGATTGACTTCAGATTGATACACAGAGTTTAAGGTGTTGAAACGAATAAGTATTTTGATTTTCAATGAATTTTGATAACTGAACAGCTAAATCCATGATGTTAAATGTTTCCTATACTAATTGTTAGCGTGGGGCAAAACTTTATAAAAAGCAAACAAATTCTAATGATTTTCAGATAATTACAAAATGAGTTGTTACTCTTAATCAGATTTTAGTGGATAACAAATGTTTCATTCCCAAAAAAACTAAAAATATGCGACAACCCTTGTTGACTGCCCGGACGATTTAGCTGCTGTGGGCGTATGTTTCGTTGCCTGGCAACCTATCTTTCTCATCGGTGTTAACATTTTTCTCCCGTTTTATTTTTCTAATTTATTTTGATTTTTTTCTCGAGGAGACTGGCGCCTCAGCTATAAAACGCCTCTGATGGCAACCACTTGTTATGCCAGAATGTGGTTCAATATTGTAATCAGCCAATCAATCCGTCTGTGCTTTTGGAGAAAAGCTGTTAATAGACAATATCCCAATTTTTCAAAATAGGATTAATATTTTGAGAGTTCTGTCTATTTTTTACGAAACCCGTCTTCACTGCCTTGTAATATAGGTTTGCAGTCATAATTTCTATTTGCTTGGAAACGCCGGGAACAAAAATCCGTGGCTATTAAAGAAAAATGAGTGTTTCAGGTGCGTGAAATTACGGCTGAACAAAGTTATTTCCCTTTATGGTGCCCGGTAAGAACCAACCTGTTTCACAGAGAATTACTAACGCAATATTTCACAGAGAATTACTAACGCAATATCCCTGTGACGGATGGCTGTCTAAAACACGTGCGTTGACTTGCACGCCTCGTAGTCATTGGCTCAACGGCTCGTGCTATGTTTACTTAACACCTAACTGCTTCGGGCAAAATGATGCATTTTACTCATTTTAATACCCATTTACACTAAATAGGAAATATTTTTTAACTACAAATACTTCAAACGTCTTTTTTTTATTTTTCTTTTACCGCAAAAAAATGTTTAAGAATTTAATTTGTCGGAGTAAAAAAGTTAATATGCCGTACTCATTAAGCCTCGTCAATGTCATGCTTATCAGTGATTGTAGCGGCCAAGCGAATATTCACTGCGGGATCAGTTAGTAAGAACCTGCATGCAGGGGCGTACATATCGATTTCGTTTGGGGGGGTGTTTAGCCAAAATGCGACCGACTGATGCACATACCCCCGCCCACACACCAGTGGTACTACAAACTGGGCAGTTCACTATAATCGTGAATATGATAGTGCTGAGACAGTATAAGACAACTGACGAGTAGAATAATGATTTTAAAATGGAATCGAGCGCCGCAGGCGCGAAAAAATTTCAGATATGTAACCGAGTAGAAGAATGATGTTATAATGGAATCGCGCCGAAGGCGCGAAAAAAAAATTCAGATATGTAACAGAGCTTTTAAATATTTGGGACTGGGATTGATAAGAAATGGGACAGAATCTTGAGGCTTATCTGTCAATTTCGCTTGTTTTATGATTGTATGTTTATTTCATTAATTCATTTAGTCTGAGACCGACTGCGGTGAGTACTTTTTTTTTGAGACCGACTATTTTTTGCCGTGGTAGAAAACATTTTATAGAACAACATACTCACAACAGAATAAGAGTGACAAGCAGACATGGTTATTTTATACTATAGTTTTGAGTGACGTATGCAATTTAGGCACACGGATTCCCGCAAATACATAGCATTTGGGATCCATTCTGGCATTGTTTTTGAGACCGACTGCAATGACTGCACTTATTTTGTGACCGACTATTTTTCTCCCTTGGTGAAATTTTGTTGTTAGACCAATTTAACATACTTACAACAGAATAAGAGTGACGTATGCAATTTAGGCAAATATACAGTATTTGGGATCTTTTCTGGCATTGTGTTTGAAACCGACTGCAGTGACTGCACTTATTTTGAGACCGACTATTTTTCTCCCTGGGTTACATTTTGTTGTAAGACTAACATTGTACTCACAACAGAATGAGAGTGAAACACAACATCTTTTCAAAAATGATAAGTTGACAAGGTTATTTTATACTAAGACTGCTCCTATTTTGCGACCGACTGCACTGATTTTGCAACCGACTATTTTTATACTAAAGTTTTGCGTGAGTAGCGTAACGTATACAGTGAGTACTTATTTTGATACCAACTACCTCTACTTTGTGACCGACCGCACTAATTTTGCGACCGACTATTTTTTTGCGTGAGTAGCGTGACGTATACAGTGAGTACTTACTTTGATACCGACTACCTTTACTTTGCAACCGACTGCACTGATTTTGCGACCGACTATTTTTATACTAAAGTTTTGCGTGAGTAGCGTGACGTATACTTATTTTGATAACGACTACCTCTACTTTGCGACCGACTGCACTGATTTTGCGACCGACTATTTTTTTTTGCTGGGGGGGTGTACCACCCCACCACACCCCCCCACATTTACGCCCCTGCCTGCATGGCCACTAAAGTCCAATATTTATATTATCGTTAAGGGTGGCAATTTCTAATATTTGAGGCTTATATTATTACAAATATTAAATCTGAAACAACATTCATATGATAGTAAATATGTATTTTTCTCAATAAAAAGGATAAATGGCAGAAACTAAATACTGTAATAAGACAATTGTAATGAAAAGGTTAATGTACGGTCAGTGAGAGGAATTTTGACCTAACGGCGACGTACTTGATCCTATACGAATTGGAACGGTTTCACATGCACCTCGGTTTTACGCCCACCAAAATAACTACACCCTTGTTGGTTTCGAGGTCACGGGTTCGCTGCCGGTATTGTCCGAGAAAGCTTGATATTTTCCGACGCCCCCTCCACGTTGTCAGTGGTACAGGAAGGGGCGGGGGCTATTAAAGACAGCTGTCTAGTCATTCTAATAGCACGAAAACTGAGGCCCGTGTAAGTATGGCCGCTGTCCGGGCAAAATTTCGCTCATAGTATATTGTATGGCGTATGCCTGTCATTAACCCAGTCGGAGCAGGATGTTAAACCCTATTTCATTTCCCTCCGAAATGCTCATCTTGTCACTGTGGTGTTGATTCGGAGCAGTAAAAGCATTATAAAACATGACATTTGATTTCTTTTCTCTTTATTACAGTATGTGTCATCTATTTTATTTTAAATATTTGTAACCTCAAATTGTATCTGAAATAAACTTCATATTTGACCAGGGACCTTGACTAGTGCCCATGCTTTGAACACTGACATAATGGCATAATCATCTATTCATGACCGATAATCTGTTTAATCTGGTATTCCCTTACTCATAAGCAAAGTCGTTTCGCTGCCATCTGGGTATTTTAATGGCAATTTTAAGCATTCGAAAACCCGTGTGTGTGTGTGGGGGGGGGGGGTCACGTGTCTACGTGGGTGGGATCTGGCTCGCTAGCCTGGAGGTCGGGTGTTCAATCCCTGCATTGGCCGAGAAAGTTCATACAGATTTACCGGCGCTGTTTCTTGTCAGTGATGAAGGACGGGGGGCTTGACAAGGACAGTTGTCTAGTCGTTCGGATGGTCCTGAAAACCGAGGTCTCGTGTACACATTGGCGTGCACGTAAAAGATCCCGTGGCAGTTGGAATTCGATATAAGAGTAGACCGTAGCGCCGCTGCCCGGGCAAAATTTCCCCCATAGCACACTGTATGTCGTACGCCGGTCTTTATTAGTCCAGGTTAGGAGCAGAACTGTAGGACGTTAAACTCCATTTCAATCATTTTCATATCCGTCTGAAAACTAAATTAATCATCGATGATTTTATGAATATTATTCAATACAACTCGGCTTTGAATTTGACAGTATTTAGGCATTGACAGATGACATGCAATGCCAACAATATGCCCCTTTTCACGCTTACGGAATCGAAAACTCCGTGATTGGCGTTTAAAATTGAGATCCTAAAATTATGTATTTTAAGGGCAAGCTTAATGAACTTCAATTTATGAATCTTGGCCTTTATTTACTGTCCCTTATGACATATGCTCGGTGCAATATAGCCGACTGGGCCTGACATGCCATAAAACCCGATTTCATTAGCGCAGGTAATAATGGAGTTATCTCCCATCTACCTTTCAAATCGGCATTAGGTGAAGTCTTAAATTCGGGACACGTTTCCAGAAAGGCACTTTAATCTTGGAATTGCTAATAGGGGCAGACCACAATCGAATTTTTTGGCTCCAACTTCTTTGGACTGAACGTTTTGCACTACAAAGCATATTCTAGACATTAAAATAACCGCGGTACATATCACTGTTACCAACCTCGTGATTCTGTTACCGTCATGTCTCAAAACCATGAATATTTACTAAAAAAAAAAAAAAAAAAAAAACCTGGCAGAAAAAGTTGGTGCAAACATTCTTTATGGATATAGACCCAAACATCAAAGACCATATACATGTACGTTAAAAAGAGAAAATGGAGAGAGGGAATTGCTTGACGCGCTGCAATCATTAGAAATCAATGAGACAAACTTAGTTAACGTCCACACAACACAAACTAATTGGTACAATTTTATTTCTAACATGAAATGGGGGTTCAATATCTTACTGCAACTTTACTTAAATAATACACTTGTTCGTATAGGTTGTCAAACTGATCAGCAGTCAATATTCTCTAGGCCGCTACAGTGACTGGTAAGGATGACATCGATGCGCCTGGAGGTCGGGTTTTCGATAGGCTACCTGCATTGGCCGAATAATTTCATCTCATTTTCCGGCGTGGTTTCTCCTTGTCAGTGATGCAGAAAGGAGGGCCCGGCAAGAACAGCTGTTTAGTCGTTCGGATGGGACGAAAACCAAGGCCTTGTGCACACATTGGCGTGCACGTAAAAGATCCCTTGGCAGTTGGAATTTGATATAAGAGTAGACTGTAGCGCCGGTGCCCGGGCAAATTTTTCCTCGTAGCACACTGTATGGCATATGCCAATCTTCCATTAGCCCAGGTAATGTGCAGAAGAGAAGGACGTTAAACCCCATTTCATTTCCGTTTTCATTAGCCCAGTTTGAGCAGAAAAGTAGAACGTTAAACTCAATTACTGAATAGTGTATTCAGTATTTTAACACTGGGACATTGCTCTTGTGGAACAACGGAAATTGCAGACAATAAAACTAAAATACGTATTTCGAACTGCTGGTATCTATCTGCAGTTTGTACGATGAGCAATGAAGTAATATTGGCAACGTTATCCTTCCATACTATCGGGCTAATGATGACGTGCGTGTGGGCTAATGCATATGGGCAATGGGGGAGGGGCCTGTTAACTTTCTCGGTCAACGCAGGAATCGAATATGGGACATCCAGGTTAGACAGCCAACTTCCTACTCACTGTAGCTCGCTCAAGCATAATACTAATAGCCACAGTAACGAGGTATACACCGGCAAGCCGTAGTGGCTTACTGAGTAAGCATTCCTGTTTTTTTGCCTTTTCATACAGTTACCTGTTCTGTCACAATTGGTAATGACGTGTGTAAAATCTCAGAAAAAACTTATCACGTGTTTGGTGTTTGTTTGCGGTTTATTATTGTAATATTTTGAATTACATGGGGGGTGGGGGGACACCAACATCTGACATGTACTTGTGTGTCTTAATGCGACCCTGCATATGAACCTGGAAAAAAGTTAAGACCAATTCCCCCCACCCTCCCCTTTTGGATAAAATGATCGTTCGTGTGTGATCGCAATGTACCATCACAAAGCACATGAAAAGTTACCATTCATGAGTGACTGCTTTGCTCCAACACAAAGCAGATAAAAATGTTCCAACACACTGCTACCATACACAGTATCCACAATGGTATCGTTCCGTTCTACGCCACCAAACCTTGGGTCCATTCACGAAGGACGACATCTAGTCAAATTATCCGGCCTTGATACTTGTACTTTTTTGATCGACCAATCGTGTGGGTGAAGGGAAATTACTCGAGTTATGTAAGTTTCACCTTATTCCAGGGCTGCATGAGAGACTGCTTTGCTCCAACACAAAGCACACGAAAAATGTTCCAACACACTACTACCATACACGGTATCCACAATGGTATCGTTCGGTACTACGCCACAAACCCTTGGATCCATTCACGAAGGACGACATCTAGTCAAATTATCGGACCTTGATACTTGTACTTTTTTGATCGACCAATCGTATGGGTGAAGGGAAATAACTCGAGTTATGTAAGTTTCACACTATTCCCCCAACCCATCCCAAAAATATAATTTGACAATCTTTCAATTACAAAATAATGCACTTGATTATGATCACGCTGTGGTGCTCTTAAGATACTGATCCGTCGGTGGCGCCACCACTCTGCTCCGCCCCCCTTTTAAAAATCTACAAACGCCCCTGCCGTATTACCGCCATATCCGAATGTATCCAACTATATATTGAAGGGGCAATCCCGATAATATTGTAAAGAATAAAACTGCTTAAATTTGTGCTAAAATCATCTATCTTCGAGCCCGCGGCGGGGGGTCCGGGGGGCCCTCCCCCGTGAAAATTTCGAAAATTAGAAGCCCAGAAACGCAATCTCCAGCAATCCGAGACAAGAAATACGGTAATAAAATATGATTAAATTTTCCAACTTGACTCTTTCAAAATTTTTTTAATTGGGTCAGATGAAACAATTTTTCCACTTAACAAATGTTTTTCATTTTTTGAGTAATTTGATTGTGATTTTGGCGCAAAAACTTTTTGGCGCATAAGTATGGCTACTCATGAACTCATTCTCACCACGCCCCTGAACTATACCGGGTTCGATCCCAGTGCTCGAATCACGGGACGAAACACCGATGTCTCGTCTACACATGAAAGAATCTTCGACAGTTGGAACTCGAAATAACAGTGGGTTGTAGGCAAAATGTATCCCACAGCCAGTCTGTATTATCCCGGTCGATGCAGAAAAGTATAAATATAAAGCTGCAAAACCCCTTTTCATTTCTGACGTTCTATTCGTTCTTTTTTCACACAGTGTCTCTAGTACGAAATTATAACTACACGTAAATAAACCTACAGGCCAATCCCATTTCTATCTCTCTGTCTCTTTAAAATATGTTTGACGCACGTGTTGGAAAGCATTGCGGCATATCATCATGGTTATAATCTGTCGAAAGTTGAAATGTTTTTGTTGAAAGTTTTTTTTTTGTAAGGTTAAAACACTTGTAATTTACACACGCGCCATAGTATGGTCATTTATGGAAAATACCCCTTCAACTGATTCTTGCGGGGTTTAGTGTACTTTATAACATTCTAAAAGTTTACCAAAGTAGTACCCCGGAAAAGTGTTTTTTCAAGGTGGTGTCAAAAATGGTCACCGAAACGTTTTATAATGGTCATAAGTTATGACTCATAACTATGTAACTATCAACTCAAATTGGATGATCTTGGTGTCTTTTACTTGTTTTTTGGGGTTGGGGGGATAAAGAACACATTGATATCATTAAAGATAGGTTGCCAGGCAACGAAACATACGCCCACAGCAGCTAAATCGTCCGGGCAGTCAACAAGAGTTGTCGCATATTTTTACTTATTTCGATAATGAAACATTTATATTACACTTAAATCTGATTAAGAGTAACAACTCAGAAAATCATTAGAATTTGTTTGTTTTTTATAAAGTTCTGGTCCATGCTAACATATAGTATGGTATACAACACATTTAATATCATGTAATTATCTGTTCAGATATCAAAATTCATTGAAAATTAATATACTTGTTCTTCTGAAGGCCTTAAACACTGTGTATCACTTTGAAGTCAATAGGATAATAAGTTTTGCCCCTAAAGCATCACAAGATTTTTCAAAGTGATCAAGGGAGATAACTTTGGAAGTAATTATGGGAAATCATTGAAAATCAATAGGGTTCTGTGCCTCATGACCTTTAACACTGTGTATGAATTTTAAGTCAATTGAATATCAACTTTGGCGTCTAGAGCGTCCGCAAGATTTTTTGAAGTGATCAAGGGTCATAACTCTGGTAGTAATTATCGGAAATCTCTGAAAATCAATAGGATTCTACGTCTCATGACCTTAAACACTGTGTATAAATTTAAAGTCAATCGGTTATTAACTTTGGCCTCTAGACCACCCACAAGGTTTTTCAAAGTGATCAAGGGCCATAACTCTGGCAGTAATTATAGGAAATCACCGAAAATCATTGGACTTCTTCGTCCCATGCCCTTAAACACTGTGTATAAATTTAAAGTCAAACGGATATTAACTTTAGCCTATAGAGCGTCCACAAGACTTTTTGAAGTGATCAAGGCCATTACTCTGGCAGTAATTACCGGAAATTGCTGAAAATCAATAGGCGTCTTCGTCTCATGACCTTAAACACTATGTATAAATATTAACTTTGGCCTTAACAGCGTTCACAAGATTTTTCAAAGTGTTCAAGGGTCATAACTCTGGCAGTAATTATCTGAAATCGCTGAAAACCAATAGGCTTCATCGTATCACGAACTTAAACAATGTGTATAAATTTAAAGTCAATCGGATGTCAACTTTTGCCTCTAGTGCGTTCACAAGAAATTGTGGACGATGGACGGACGGACGGACAGACGGACAGACGGGGGCGACGGCAATATACGTCCACATTTCCATGTGGGCGTATAAAAATGATGTCGACATATTATGTCCAAAATGGCCGCCAACACCTCCAAAAGACCGAAGGTCTATAACCATTGAATCAAATTTGATGATCTAAATGTCTATCCCCAGATTTTGTTTCGATTGTTTGTCTATTCGCCTTCGTCAACAAGGTATTTTAAAGTGATCAAGGGCAATAACTCTGGCAGTAATAATTGGAAATAGTTGAACATGACTAGAATCCTTCGTCTCATGACCTTAAACATTGTGTATAAATCTAAAGTCAATCGGATATTAACTTTAGAGCATCCACAAGCAATTGTGGATCCCGGGTGGGCGGGGTCGACGACAATATGCGACCACATTTAAAATGGATAATCGGGACTTTCATTATTATCTTAACAACGGTAGCAATGACAATCGAGATTACACTGTTCTTTTTTAAAACTATTACAGCTCTTACATTATGCCTCTTTAATATATTTTTATCAGTCTCGGTCGCTATCATAGAAAAATAACTCTTGCTCAGTTTAGAATAATTATCTAATGATATGCCTACAGGAACCTATCGATCAAACGCGCCAAGTTAAATCAAAACTTTGCCGATGTGGGCGTATGTTCGGTCAAAAGAACATGAAAGGGGAAAAGACATTGCCTACTTACGTACTTAGTCAATAGTTGGAATATGCATGTCAAATACGATGTCATCGCCGCCATATCAAAAATAGAAGTCTGACAATCGATGCACAATTTGTTCCAGCATGATTGGGCGGAGTCTTGGATCATTTCAGCAAATAGATGAGTACCCCTATGGTCCCTGTTCGTGGACGTCAGTGATAAAACACACCTTTACCCAACGTATTTTAGGTTGCAGCAGAGTTTGTAAATACCGGCCCTATAGTGTCTATGGAGCGAGCGAGTGACAGTTCTCTGCACTGGTTACATTGCCTTACTGTCCTAAACCAGGATAAGAGAGACGATTAACGTATTTTAATAAAGCAAAAAGACTAATAAATTTTAAATTTTATTTTAAGTGTATCTTATATATTTCTGTACAATGAAATATAAATAACTACATACATATTGAGCTACAGCTCTCATTCTCATTATATATATAAGAGTATATTACAAACAGGGTATTTATGTACAATAGATTAGACAAGATTTAAGAAATGATTATGTATATACAAAAGGACAGAAGAGATTCGAGTTTCTTGTCAATTATTAAATACTATAATACATATTCATAAATAGTCCTTCCTATATACAGTTTCATAATATTGTCAATTGCACTTTGCCACATTGTCCGTGTTTTAAATTGAGGATTTCAGCATCCAGTCAGCACTAAAAACTCCACACAAAACAATAACATTAAACAGCACTAAGTCTTTTAAAAAAATTTGTTATAGTCTGAAAGTTAAATTAGCACTTTTTCATACTTTCTTTTACAAAAGTTAATGATTCACTTTTCACACAATAACACTATAGATGGAGTTGTCACTACTTGTACTGCTGCTATACTGGGTAACGGTTCCTCGAATACTGTACACTCTCTGTTCTAATAAATTCTTCCACACGTATTTCTCTTCTGTTGTTGATGAACAAAATAGTAATCGTTTAGGAGCTGGTAGACCAGTACACGGGCTTCTAGGACAGGTATGAAGCAAAAATTCAGTAGCTAAAAATAGAAAGAATGATATAATAAATATTTATATTCATAAAATTTAAATTTATGGTGTCTTATGAAATTTTATTAAAATTTTATTAAAATTTCTATTCCAGATACAATATTGGTATATTAAGCTTAAGTTGTAAGAAATTTCAAAATATGCTTACCATGTTTGCAGTTAGCTTCAACACCACATAATTCACGTAAAAATATAGGTTCTTCAATAACTTTCATATAACCAGATCGCTCTCTTTCTACTTGTAGAATAACATCCGAAAATAACAGCATATGGATCTGAAAAAATGAAGAAGAGCACCATAAATATTTATTCAAAATAGACAATGTACACTGTTATCGAATTTAAATCTTATATGTGAATAGAATCGAGCTATCAATATTAAAAGATAATTACCTTGACCCACTGTTTTCCTTCCCATTTAAAGATGTCGCCACGGTAGATCAAATGACGTTCTTCTTGGCACAACTGGAAAACTGGGATGTTAGCGGAGAAAACTAGACGATCTTGAATCTTCATGACTTCAGAATCAACAGATCGAACGGTTTGCATGGAACAGGAGGTTGGTACCTTACTAGAGGTGCTTGAACCACTGGAAGAAGAACCATACTTCATGCTGCCAGATCCTGTACTGCTACCACTGGAACCAAGACTACCGGCGCTTCCTTTACTTCTCTTTGATGATAATGAATTCAGACTTTGAGCTCGGCTGCTGCAGTTGGTAATGTTGTTGACGCTTTCTTGTAGACCTTCAACTACGTTTTTCAAGGATGGGTAATCATCACTGGCTGTACTGGTGTTGGTGAAGATATCTCGTAGACATTGGTGGAGCTCTTTAAGATGGTGGATGGGACGGTAGATGAAGGCACTGATACTAGGTTCACCAGGTGTGAGGGCTGGTTCTTTCACAAATCTCATAAAGTCTGGGTTTCTCTTCAGGCCGGACAAAACTCCATTGGCATTACTAAGACCCTGGGCGTAGATTTCGTAGGCTTGGCACAGCATATGGAGTTTGGATTGGTAGATGAGGCCCATGACTTGGTAAAAATGACTGCCTTCGCTGGACTGTGTATCGTCGGTATCGGTGTACATAGACGGGGAATTGTCTTGCATCTGTTTGACATGGTACTCGGAGATGGTAACCAATTTCTCAACGTTCTGGAAAAGAGCGGAGTGTTGCTGGGCAGCTAGGATACAATGACGGAGAGGTCGAGAATATCTTTGAATACCGGCATGCATAAAGTCGATAAAGTCTAATTCAAGGGAGAGAAGTCTGTGGACGGCCTCTTGTTTACGTTGTTCGTTAGCACTAGAGTAATAAGTCTGAAATGACAAATAAACAATCATAAATAAACAACTGTACTTGAATAATATAATATTAATATCTTTGGACTGATAAATATTTAGATTTTTAGGCAATTTGGATTTTCTTGCTCAATTACAGGCAGGGTATGTTTAATTAAATTTTGGTTGCACTTTAATAATATGTAATGAATTTTTACCTTATGTCCATTACAAAGAAGAGGTAAAGGTGTGCTGGTAGTAGCTATATAACATTCTTCAGGATCATCAAGGAAAGCGTTATCAGTATCCACAGATATCTCACAATCATTCCTCATCTCTCTAGACACATCACCATCAGTAGAATCTAAATCAGTACCATGGTAGCTGTTGATGGTTTCATAAATAGGTTCTGTAACATTCTGTCGGATTGGTTTCTCGTATGTGGTATTAGTAACTGGTTCTTTCTGTCTTTGAACATCGAGTACAAGCTTGTTGGCACTGCGTCTGTAAACACAATAAACATGAAATATTAAATAAACGCCAAATGAATGATATAATGTACCAACACGTCTGCTTGCTTCCTATCTAGCTGTCTGGTATCTGTTGTCTTCGATCAGACATGTTTTCGTATCCTGGCTGATAATCTTGATTGGATTTGGTAGATTATCAACACTCGAATAGTAGTAGATTAGATTAAGAGTTTAATTATTAAATGAGGATTAATCAGACTAGAGAACTTACTTGACAAGCTTGGCAACACTGACAGCGGTAGACCGTGAAACATTCTGACCATTAACTTTTACAATAATATCTCCTTGTAATAACCCGGCTTCTTCTGCTGGGGAAGCTACAAATATACAAACATATTTAATTAAATAAAGGTATATTTTACATTACACAGACTTATCATGTATCAACAATTGAAAGAAGTAAAAGCTCGTTTTAGGGTTTTAACGCCCCGTCTCCACAAGGTTAAAATCACAGACAATATACGAAAGCGTGGTGGTGTTTTTTTTTACTTTTAAATGAAACTAAAGTGTACTTACCACCATCAACTCGACCAACTTTAACTGGGAAAGATTCAATAACCGAAAAACCAAATCCATTTTTACCACGATACATCATAACAGTTGTTGGTTCACTACCTTTAACATCTTTATTTATCTGTGGGATATTAGCTTGTGCTGAAAATGAAATTGATAATTGTATAATTTACAATTTACACACAATATAAAATTCAAGTTAATAAACAAATAGTGATTGTTTCCATAATAAGTGTGTTAATACAAATTTCGTCAGATAATGAATGGATACAATTTAAATTGTACTTACTGTAGTCTTTAAGAGCAGGTTTCTGTGTTTTTGTGATCTGAAGATGTTTTTTACGACCGATTTCTTCTGTAAGTAAGTAATACCATCCATTCACTTCTTTCTTGGGATTCATCAAATGTTTTACTCCAAACGACATACATCCGAGGAATTCACTCAAACTGCAATGAACATTATTTTTCTGTTTAGGCATTTTGTCTTATATAAAATCATGTATATAGATAGATGTTGTCTGTAAGAAGACTGATGTAGTAATGAGTTAACCAGGCCTGTGGTCAGTGTTATATATACCGATACAATAGACGAGGTGACAATTGATTGTGGCAGCTTACCTATACACATAGGTCAATACAGGTGGGTTCATTAACAAGCACCCCCTACCATGTTCTGCTTGACCTGGTACCACCTTAACTAATCACTACAATAACATTGGTCTATCACCATTTAACTCTCAATTGCGCTGTTACTAATAATTTCGTTCTAATTTACTTGTGAATTATTGGATTTTGTCGATGTCTCTACCCAATTACAGATTTCAAAGCTTTGATCAAGAAAGTATCTTGGTAATTTCGACAAATTTTACACCCTGTCTCAACTAAATGACTTTACTAATTTGTAGACCTCTGAATTCTATATGGTGTAAATCCTATCTTAATGATGAATTAAATGAAAAGAATTTGTAAAAATGTTACAAATGTTTCACTTACCCACTCTTTTGATCTTTATGCCACACTGATATAAGTAATCTTTTGTTGTGATCTTCTTCCAAAATTTCACTGAAAAACATTAAAATATGAAATTTAAAGCAAAATTAATAAAATTGACCAAAATCAATGTAGCCTATGCCAGGTGTGCTTGATCCCGTAAATCCCTTCTTGATCTTATGTCAATAATTTGGATAATATTGAATCTGGTTAAGTGACACAAATATGTCTAAACAGCTAGCTAAACATGTAGATTGACACTTGTATTAGTTAAGTGATGGATCAATTTCAGCTCAAATCTCGTTTATTGCTACCTAAATTTGTTTTGATTTATTTAATGGGTATGGTAAACAATAAAAGTAATAGATGAATATTGACTATGAGTTAACTTACAAAGAGAATTTGTCGTCATATAATGGGTTGTTGGTGTTTGTGATAGAAGCAGTTTTACATCGGGTTCTCTTAGACTCATCTGGTACCAAGGACATCTTAATATACGAATCACACAATGGTTTCCAACTAGAGGCAAAATTTCTTCCTTGCACCACTGTAAAATAGAAAAATAAAATTATTTAATCAAATTATTAAATGAAAATACGAAATATATTTTACCAGTGCTTGTACAGTTGGGTTAAAAACATAAATTTTAGCCAATTTTGCAATGCGAGAAAATAACTTACCATGAACGGTTAATAGTCCGAAGTTCATATAGGCTGATACCTTCAACTGACCTGTAAGCATAAAAAATATACAATTAAACATTTAGTTAACATTAGAAGGAAATGAAGATATATGACTTTTAACAGAAATATATATTCGACATGGTTAGCCTCAAGTTTTAAAATATACCTTTCATCACGAATTTCTTTCGTTTAGTTTCTCCTAAAGCATCTAAAACCATTTTGAATATATATTATTTACGATGTGAACAGTTGAAGAGATAGAATGATACTGGTCTTAGAACAAAACTTGTGTTTTATATATTAAATACTTGAGTAGCTTGGGGTAGAAGATGTTTTAATCAAGATGATGTCAGTGTATGTTTGTTTGTTTTACATGTTTGGCATATTAATAATCAAATAACAGAAGATGCAGTGATGGTTTGTTGTTTTAATTGATTGACATCTTGATTGATTCATCACTACCTGTATCTGATTAAGTAACTGAGTACTCTTTACTTGTCGCAAAAAAATTTAAATATTGTTGAAATATCTAAATATTGTTGAAATATCTAAATAATGTTGAAATATTTAAATAATGTGGAATTTGCTTTAACAAAATAATGTTCATGTAACATTTAAGTTAATAGATAACTTGGACAGTAGGCATGTGTACAAAATGATTGCATGACAACTAAATGGTGTGTAAGATTTAAAATAATTATGTAATGTTTTATAAATCATATTATGGAAAATGCAGTTTAATTTTATTTTTGACAGAATAAGAAAATATTCTATGTGTGTTGAAAAGTTTCTCGACGCGAGACACACGACAAGATTAATGCTCTATTAATCAAATGTAGATTAATCCTATCTTAATCCTCTCTTAATCCCTGATTAATCTGTTACCAATGTCACAGCTATGCCCATGCTTCTATCTAATTATATAGTGTTAAAATATTTTCTGCATTAACTTGCACTATATTTTATATCATGTGTTAAAGTATTTCTCACTATTAAAATAATTAAAAAATGGCCACTGAAAAATCAATTATTCCAAACTAAAACACCGTTTCCATTGACGAAATTTGTGGCTAGAAATCACTTTTAGTTATTTTCACAAGTGGTAAGTTAATTTATTCATTAAATAACATTATACAACATTCATTTAACTAATAGACTTGCGGGAATTCCTTTCTGTGAGGTACCAGTTCCCCTAAGGTTACTGAATTTCCCCATCAGGGACTCACATCAGTTCAGTTGACGAAAACTTAAAGCATTTCAAATTTCGACCAAGATTTTCATAAACATACCACATGTTTATGTTTGGGTCTTTGTTAGCGATGACACAAAGGCTACGGTAACAAACTACATCGCTTATTATGTCTTCATTCTAGTTTTCAACAAAAGTGAATATTGATGTGAATAAGGAAACGGAATGTCAAATCGTAAAGTCATGTCATGTAATTGTTCACGGTCTAGGTTTAACACCTGTTTCTACCATCCACAGTGAATACCATTAAAAAAAATTCAGATGTCATTTCTCAAAACTTAGTAACATTAATAGAAATTGCTATCCAATACATAACTATAATGGTCATTGTACACAATTGATTCTAATCTTAGGGATTAAATGGTTACGTTACCCTAAAAAATGACAAACGAGGAATTAACATAAAAATTAACCACTGTCACTAATGTTTGATGGGAGAGAAAAACTAACCTCGATGTTATCCCGTATCCAGAAAAAAATCATCTAACCCCCAAAAGTACAAATTGAATTGTTAAATACAGTTGTTTAATTGAGATGGACAGATTTAATTTCAAAGAGAAAGGGTCATTAATTAGCACAGAACTCGAGAATGTGATATGCAACTAGGGGGGTATTTTAGAAGTGGCCCATAGGGGGTATTGCATCCCTACTCCTGACTACTACATTAGCTAAACCCTACAGATTTATCTGCCCATAATCTAAGCAGGGGTACGCTATATAGAAATCTCCCACGGCGCGTTACAAGATGTTTATTTCAACACTATATCTCTAAGCCAATATTGCCCAGTCCTTTCATCTACCCAAGACTTATCGTCTTTCCAGAAGGCAATCAAAATGATATAGAAAACCGTTGAGAAAATCATAATTGTTTCGTGATTAACCAGTTTGTCTATCAACAAGTGTAGGGATACGAGAACCCAGGGAAGCTTTGATATTCTAGTTTTCCAATGTGGTGACAAACTTTCTAAATTTAATAAGATAAACATTATTTCTTGCTCTTTGATCTTGTATTCGTATCAGAAAGACATTACAAATATGGACCCTAACACCCTAACATATGGTCGTGCAACTAGATTACATATTTTCAAAATGGATCAAATTCTAGTTTTCCAATGTGGTGACAAACTTTCTAAATTTAATAAGATAAAACATTATTTCTTGCTCTTTGATCTTGTATTCGTATCAGAAAGACATTACAAATATGGACCCTAACACCCTAACATATGGTCGTGCAACTAGATTACATATTTTCAAAATGGATCAAATTTTTCTCACGGACAGTGAGACCTGACCAGGTTTTCGGATGTCAATTTTAGAATATCAGTAAATCGAATTTCCCTATTCATTATTGCTTGTATTTGTCTTGTCCCATCTTTTAATTTTGAATAGAAATTAAATATAGTTAATTTTCCTGTGTAAATCTGTCTTGAATAAAAGATGACTAAGGTTAAAGTGCAGAACCCTGTAGGATTGCCTCAATACCATGTGGAATAATAAAGTCTATTTGCTATTTAAACATAGTTCAAAGTCAGACCAATTACACGTCCACGGAGACTAACCGACGTGAAATTAAGTTACTGTGAAAACAATTTGCTAAACAGTTTGGTCACGTTATATTTGTACCTATCGAAACGTTAAACCCATACAGACTTCCTCACAAAACCAAACTATTATATTTAATAAAGTTCATAGACCCTATGAGCTTAAAACGGTGAATTTACGTATGGATGGTTCCATGAATAGGATTTTTTTAGTTTGTCAAAACAAATTTTGAAATTCCTACCTGAAGAAGCTGGGCATCTCATGATGGCGATTGTCTAATAGCACTAAGGTATAACTGATAATATTCCACACTCGATTAATCAAAATAGACTTATCCACAACTACACATTACTAACAGGCACAGGTATAAAGGGAGAAGTGAACTCGAGAACGTCTAGGATTGAAATGATACCTGTATTCTCATTTTCATTCCTTATATACGAAATCCATAAAGACAATGGCAATAAACATGCATGACGGTACTACCAGAATAAGATATCCTTAATTATCACCCCCAATTAACAATATTTAATGACAGGTAATTAGTGGAATACAGTAAAACACAGGTATATGACCACATCCTGCTTAATACACATGTGGCACCCATAAGTCACACACCTACTACCTGATACTATGGAATGTCATTTAACCCCCTACTCTATAATCCCCCGTGTGACACCTATCCCCATACTTAAAATATATATCCATTCATTGAAATAATGTTCTGAATATATTAAATTTGGTTATCTGAATATTCACTTGTAACGTACATAATTAGAACTTCGTGTTCTGACTATATTTTAATTACGTCATCTGACTTTTCTCTTGTAACATACATAATTTGAATATGTAATACCTAATTTTAACAAAAAAAGAACCGTCGACAATTCAATTAATTTCTTCTTTATCTTACAAAATTTAAATATTTTAAAAACTTTGTTTTAAATGATACTGCTAGAAAAAAGTAGGTGTTCAGTAGCCCATATCATAAGTGTATTGATTTCAACAATAAAGAATTTGATAGATAATTTAATAAGATTAATGAAATTTAAATATTCTAGAAACTCTGATTCAAATGATATCACTATTCATATGAATAAAATAATCGACGTTCAGTAAGGTAGATTAGCTCGATACAGGTGTTTCTATTATTAGTCTATGTATTTTGTTACGGCTTGTGGCTGACATACGACTATTGTTTTAAGAGCGATAAAAACAATATACATAACACATACGTAGGTAAATCACCGGTAGTAGGTCTATGTATATTGTCCTTTATAAAGTTACAATACTTTTTAAATACATTCGTTAAAAACTGTTATTTTACAAACTATTACAAATACTATTATGCTATAATGTTAAAGAGCGCGAAAAATCAACATATGACACACTTCAGTATGACAATGTTTGATATTTGACAGTGAAATAAGTCACATTTAACAGATCACAGTTGGATTGACAGTTTATATACAGAATTACGAGCTAGCTTTATTATTTGAATATATAGTTTATTACAAATATCTGTTGATACATCAGCATCAAATGTATTTGAACGGGTTTGGAAAAGCGTTTAAGCAATGGGTATGGTGATTTTCATTCTAGTCAGGGAAATTATTATTGAATAACTTAGTGTAGGTTGCAAATTTTATTGCAATAAGGCTATTAAAATGTGTGTCTTGTTGGCATGTGTATATCATGTGCTCTATCTAAATATAAATTAATAAAATTAAATTCAACCAATATTTGGATTGTTAGAAACGACATGTGTATATCATGAGCTATACCTGATACCATGTACCTGTTGTATTAGTTGATAAAATCATCAAATCATAAACTAATTAAGATATAAATTCAATCAAGTTTTTATAACCGACATGTGTACATCATGAAATGTACCTGAGTTCCCGTATCTGTTGTATATGGTTAACTATAAATTAATTACTTTAAGGAAACCATAAATTAATTAAGTCATATCCGATTTTGATAACATTGACTAGTATCTCAACACATGGTACACATCTTAAATATTCTAAAGCCTATGTGATTGTCATGTCACGTCTTATTTGTTTTTCTACTGTGTATTTCTACAACAGGTAAAGCTATATGTATGAATGGGTGTTGTGTACGAGACTATGTATGTCTTGTGTGTATTTCTATCACAGGTAATATTTAAGCCAACTTAAAATTCATCCCAAGGAAAATGTGTTGTATGTGTTTAAATTGGACCATTTGCTAGACCAAATTGATCTAATAAGCCATTATGCTTAAAGTAACAACATCAAAATAACTTTCTTTACATTAAGTGATGCTATAGACAAATGAAATGAAATGTGGTTAAACGTCCTACTGTTCTGTCCCGACTGGGTTAATGAAGACGGACATACACAATGAAGGGTGCTGTGACAAAAAATTTTGCGCGGGAAGAGACACTATGACCTACGTTTATATCGAATTCCAAATGCCGAGTTATCTTTAACGTCTTGTTTTTTATGTCCCATCTGGATGAACTTTCTCTGCCAATGTAGGGATCGAACACGTGACCTCTTACCCACTTAGCCACCGTGAGTCCGATGTTGTAGAGAGGTAAACAATAGGCAATATTCAAGAATAATAGGTCCTTAAACGTAATATGGATACAGACTTTTTGCAGTAAGACAATTACATATAACTACAAGAGTTAAACTTTAATAATGCCAAGTAATTAATTATACTCGATATACAATAGTAAGTCACGTAAACTCGATAATTATCATTTTCCTTTGATTAATCGGCATTTAATTTTTGGTCTTTGAAACTTTAAACTTGAAAACTTGAAACAATTAGATCATCCACATTATCACGTTTAATTAATCATCACAATAATCGACTGATCAGCAGGGCCATTATTCAATATAATAGTAATTTTCTTTTGATATTCGAGATGAAGTCATTAATAACTTATATCTAATTGTTCACGTAATTAATTACTTTTTATGCCGTAATAATTACTTTTTATGCCGTAATAATTACTTTTTATGCCGTAATAATTACTGTTTGGTCTCACAATGCACAAAATATTAGCAATTGGCATAATATATGTAAGAAATTGGCCATGTAGCAATTATTCTAAATGATTTCCGATATTTCTTTAAAAATTTATCCCCAAGACAGGCGACTTCCTACGAAACAAAAGTCTTACCCGTGTCAAATGCAGATTAGTTAAATTTAAGATATAGTAACGGCTTAAACAGCTGGAGAGCTAAACAGTCCAGCAGAGAAAGTTGTATTGCTCTTTTAAAGGTGACAATCTCATTGTTGTCATTCTGTAAATACGGATTAACATTTCTGGATGGTATGGGGTACCAGATTACGAGGCAGGGGGAGAGTTTAATATATAAACATTATGTTTATATCTGTGTTTCTCCAAATGACCAACCAGTTTAGCGGTTTTATGCCCAATTGACACTAATTCTACCAGAACATATGTTTTGGTGGATTTATAAAAATATAGGAAGGAACCCCTGTGGAATAGTAGACGATATACTAGACAAGACGTGTCTGATATATTTAAACAGAAAGCAGGAAGGAGCGTCACATAACTTGACAGTAATTTAAAAGACATTTGCGAAACGAGTTTAAATTCAAAAGTATAAAAAACCCTAAGAAATTTAGCGAAAACAAATATTGGCCATAATTGCTTGACCGTAATTTCTATTGACATATTTTTATTTTCTTTGGTATGTGAGTGTGTGCGTGTGTTTGATACAATGACTAAAGAAATGTATCGGAGCTATGACGATTCTACTGCGACTCATTGCCGTAAAACAAGAGTTACCCACCTTGATTCTGTAAAACTTTAGTCCGTTTCTTTTCTTGACCAATACCAAAGCAACTTGGATATATGCCGTCTGGTCCTAATGTCGGTGAATCATACAATTTCAATCTCTTGTAGGGACTGACAATTCTATTTTCTATATCTTCATGGTCGCTTCCATCAGACCCCACCTCTCTCCGCTTCATACAGTTTTCCATCATAAAATTCTCCATCGATTCTGTAAACATAAAAATATCCATCTGTAAACATTCATCGATATGTCCAAACAAAACGCTACTATAATCAAGTACAGGCAAACGCCGTCACTGCCAGTGAAACACTAAATGGCGCCTACTGTTCCCCTAAATGTTTATTTGAAATTTGATTCATCAGAAAAAATAATGCTAAACTAAATTGTATGTAAGGAAAACTGATGAGTTTTTGATTCTAAATTTAATGACGGTTTGATAGTGACACTTTAATCATTATATATTGTTTGTTCTTAATTTCTCGTATACTTAAACAACAACATTTTATTCATTTTAACTATGACAATTAGTTTCAGATGATGATGCGATGTTGATGATCTGAACACTTCATTTTCCTCCTAACATTTACTTATGCTAATTGTTCTGCTTTGTTACGCATCAACAAAACAATAGGTTTCCATTAAGGACAAAATCTCGACTGCAATAAAGGGGTTTGTTTTACTTATACAAAATATATAAAAGAAATCAACAGTCGAATAAAAGAGATTAAATTGTGACACTTGAATAGATCGATCACCTTCGCATTGTTTATGTATCTGAATTACTAAACAATATAACAGTTTACATGTAATTATTTACACACTGAGGAAGTTAAAAGGGAAGACAACTCTGAGAAAAATTGAATAAAAACGAAACCCCAAACCAGGCTACCAACATAATGAAATGTACTTATATCATACGACGGTAATACCAGAATCTGTAAACTGATTCATCGACATATTTTGTTCGTAGCATTTGTTTTATCAAAATGGTATAAACGACAGAGTTCACAACCGTCATATGAATATTAAAACGGAAAGCCGTCTCCGGCTATATAGCCTACAGCCAATATTGTTTGAACCGTTTATTTTACAAGATCTTCACACTGATATTTTAAATTCAAACCTCTTGTCAGTTAACAAATGCTGCAAAAATGTCGCTAAGCTCCGAGCAAACTAGTACACCCGTTCTATATCCTGTCCTTGGGCTTACCTCGGCACTCACAGAATTCAGATCCCCACTACGAACAAACTTAACTGAAAGGAGTATTTGACCCCCTAATGCCTAGGTTCGTAAACTTGGGCTAAAGGTTACGGAATCAAGCCATGCTTGTTCAAGATGACACTAGGCCCCAAATTTACTCAAATAAACGGAAGATATTCGGTGATAAACAACATCTAAACCTTGTTTAAATACGGTATTTAACGTGTAAACTGTTGACATACCGATTCCACAATCCTCACTTTAAACTTATAATATTATTTATTCTACATATATTTAAAGATTCTGAAGGTGTTAACCACTGATTAGGATAAGACAAAACAATTAAATACCCTTAAAAATCACAGCAAAGCTTCATTACAAAAACAAGAAGATAAAGCTGTGTATAGGGCCAACTTTTTGCCATGCTACAAAGCAACGCAGTATCGAGAAATTGTAGAACGTGTTGTTTGTTCATTAGAAGACTATTCCAATTGGCGTACGTGAAAAATAACGAACCTAGAAGTTGATGGCCGTTATGACCACACTTCGAAATTTATAGTTTCGTACTATAGAAAGAAGAAATGTATCTTAAATGACACGATTTGAATAAAGCTAGATTAGACGCAAGATATATTTCTATATATAAGATTATAATTTATTTAATTTGGTATAGATTTATGTACTGTCGAAATCGACTAACACACATTCCAGAATTTGGTATTTCCGATAGTTCACGTCTCAATGAATAGAATGGTAATTATTTTTTGTATTTTTCAATTAGAATTTGTCACGTCAATGTCATGGCCGAAAGTCAACAAGGTTCAATTTTTAAAAGAAAACAATAGTCATTGATGACTGGGAGACCTCTTGGTGTTAGAAATTGTTACGCTTACACAAATGTCACCACCCGACCGCCTAGAAAAACCCCGATTCAATTCATCCCCAGTATAATTAATCTAATAAGGAAGAGCAATTTCCCATCTTGTCGTCAGAGAAACCAGATAGGGTGAATTATGAGAGGTTACCCCCCTTACCGCCTTTATTCAATCACACTGTATAGAAGTGACGGGAATGAGTGACAAGTGAAATCTCTTCTAACCAGCCCTCCCTATTAACATTTCACCAGTGTTATTTTCTCGATTCAAAACTTCTACCAAGTAATCCAGAGACTCAATATTGGAAAATTTAACAACTTTTTCTACAAGTGGGATTTGAATATGATTGTATTTTGAAGTTTAATGGTGTTATTATATTACTGGTGACAGGTCAACTTACAATCAAGTGAAGGTTCACACTGGTATCTTTATAATAAAGTCAAGTCGCATTAAACTCCTTGCAGTAATTAAACATTGAATAAGTCAGTATTAATAAACTTTTTTGTTAAAATTTTAATTATTATACACAATTTTGTCAATTTTGGATATGGAATGTGGAATATGCACATCTATAACATATCTATCCCGTCTGCAATACTTTAGGCGCTATTGGCAAATGTTCAATTTTGTGCATCCATTTAGTTCTTTGGGATTAACTTTGCAAAATATACCATTCCGTTTTTTTAAAAAAATATTTAATTCCTTAATTATAACAGCCAAGAATACAACAGCTCATAGTCTGACCTAACCTGTATCTAGTTTTACAAAAGAATGTTTTTGAAAGCCCAAATCAAACAATGGCGTAACCATAGAGGCCTTACAACACTGGAAACTAGTTTTTGTGGGCATACCCCAGGACTTCTTCAGCGGAAGTAAGATGAGACACAGTTTATCAGTAAAGTTATAACCGTAAAATAAATGTACTATATAAAACTAGATGAGGTTTGGTCAACCAGAAACCCAATGAACACTAACAGTGGGACATATGACCCCTGTCACATATAATTAATAACTTGTAAACTAGTTAAGTGGGATAATCTGGTCACTACTTCCGAATGAAAACAATTTTAGTTATCTGAAAATTTGAATGGCAGCAGTTTTTTAGAGCGTGTCTTCTATCCGGTACGAAGGCGTATAATTCTATAATATGACATACTGAACTATACTAATTAATTCTTATTGGACCATTTCAGAAGAATTCCAGAATAATCACTCTTTTTGTAATAATAGCGTTTTCTATTATAAAATCATCATCTCTCTCAAAAGGTTCAAAACTGTTTTTAATTGGCATAGATACTACACAGAGACTTTCTCTACATCTTAAAAACAAAAAGTATGGTAACCCATATATAGCGACCTTCTACAAACAAACAGTATTGTTTTTTAGGAACAGTAGCTGATGACAGAAACACAACTTGTTACTTGTATTGAGTTACCATCACTTGTCTAAAAAGTGAAAGATTTATGACTATCATGTTCTGTTATTGACGGTGACAGATCATCTGGCCGTGGCTATCATATTAACTTTACAGCTCTCTCTCTCTCTTTTACATCAGAACTACTGTATGACCACGTGGCCATGTCTAGAACACATAATACCACTTATTATCTTTATAGAACGTTCACATAGCTAACAAATTATGTTGTGCTTTGTATTTGAAGTAGAAGTTGCTCTATCTGTATATCTGATACTTATTCGCATATCTAACAATTTATGTTGCGCTCTTGTGTTTCAAGTAGATGTTTAAGAAATTAAATATGAGCCATATTTCCATCTATAGTTAAATATGTCACCCATCCAACCCCATTTACTTTAATTCACAGATTGAATGTTAAATACGTTACGATCCTTAAAATCCATTTACTTTTAATTCACAGATTGAAGGATCTCTATTAACTGACAATTTTAACCATATATTATCTTCATCAAATCTACTTATAAAATATAAAGTACTCAATTTCCTCTCTTCTAACATACTATGTTTTTCTTTTATCAAAAACATTTGCTTAACAAATGACCAATGAGGACAGCGAGTCCCTCTTTGTAAATGCTTTAACCCGAGTGTCAATTTTAAAGGACCCCAATATCATTCAGTTCTGTAGAGCCTTTCAAATTTCTCTCAAACAATTTAACCCTTGTCTTCCGTGTTTTGTGTTTCCTTTTTGCTCGGATCTGAAACTAGTTGCCCCCTGCTGTATGATCCTGTATAAAAATGGCCGAGAACTGACACTAAGAGATTTAAAGCCCCACCGTGTTTTATACAAGTGCTAGTGGCCCAACCAACTGCTTAAAGAATGAGTTAGCAGGTGCCCTTTAGGGTGGTCACTACTTTATGTAAACGTCAATTCAAGCTTGAGGCCAAATGAACTCATTGGTGGCCATGTGGGGTACATTTAATATCAGTGCTGTTCCGTTCAGGCTTATCTTGACCAAATCCGCCTTCACTCTATGTTATGACGTACTTAGTCACGGATATCAAGTATATGACTATTAATTACTTTATGCCTGAAGTTATGGCTTAACTGTTATTGTTTTTTGGCTACATTAGTTTAAAATACTGTAACTAAATGTCTGGATGCTGTTTTGTTTTATTATAGATCACATTTGGTAGATTTATAAATATGTTTGACAGCAATGTGATGGGTTACGTTTCATTAAGTCTTTGCTATTTTAGATTAGGGTTAGAACTTGCTTTCGGCATAATTTCGTGTTACTAAAATGATTTTATATTCAATGACATTTTGTGGAGATTAATACGTGCACTGCTTTTGCGTAAGGGGGATGTTAAAATCCTGGGAGGGCTGAAGAAACTCCTCATATCCACGAGGCTAAGTATCACGTTAGAAGAAAGAGTACGGTTTTACTGTTGATTGTTAAAGACATAAAATTCTCCTTTATTATAAGATTATCGCAACGTGTGCTATCGGATACGAGTAGTAAACAGGTAGTCGGGCTGTGGCCATATTAAAACCAAGAATACCTTTTACAACGTGATCTTGTCAGATACCTCATAAAACTTGATGTAACTGATTGCTTTAAGCAGATAATCATTTAAATCTCACTCCTAGAGTCTCTCTTTTAAAGAAAATTCTTCAAAGAACAATCGAAGTAGAAACATAACTATACCAGGTCCATTACCTTTAAAGGTCTTGTTTTACGACCTCCTCCTTTGCATCAGTGAAGAGCAAGGAGTTTAAGAGATGTGTCCCCACGGTGTGTATCCGTGTATAACCCTTCATTTCCCAGGCTTCAGAATCAGAGAATTTACAAGGCGACAAATCAAAGTAACAACATTATATAAGGTTGTTTTGCACTGCTAGGCTTGATTGAATTTTAAAAGTTTATACAAGTTTGAAGTTGTTAACGCAAAAAGGGAATGATATTAATATGAGTCTTATGTTTTCTTACACTTCAGCATACCGTCATCATGTAACTGGGTTTGTAGTTGATTTGATCACATGCTGACTTCAAGCTTATAAATCTGTCTACTTTTATCTTTATCCCTTGCACTCCAAAGAACCGTGATTCTAAATAATCTTTAAACAATTCTTTGCTTCCCGTTTGGACATGGAATTCAGAAGCCGATAGAAGTTTTTGATTTTATTAGTTTGGGGGTTCATTTCGTTAGCTAAGTTTAAAAAGTGCAACTAAATCTTTTGGTTCCGATACTACCCTTTAGCACATTAATAAATGACCGATTAAGTTTTCCTACAAAGTTAATTTTCAAACTAAAGATATTTCCTAATTATATTCTCTCTGACGAATCTTTTGTCATGGAAATCGAAAATGGTCATATTATGCTTAGCAAATTTCTAATCTTCGGATTAATATTTTTTATATCAAAGCTTCAACAATACATGGATCTCATACTGACTCTTTATGGAGTCGGAATTTGCAGTCTGTTAAGGACTGGTTCGACTAATGTCCCCATCAAGCAACTCCTTCCTTGGGTGTTTATCCTTTGAACGCTAATGTTGAAAGGGTTCGTGTTTGACCCAGTAACAATACATGCAGTCAACTGTTTCTGCATCTTTTTTGTCCTGCATACGAATGAGTTGATTATAATTATAAGATAGCGATTACTTTACTAAAGACAAGAAGATCACCCAAACGTCACAGTTGAAACTACAATTTATAAAATCAATAATCTTTTCTACAATAAAAGAAGAAAAAAATTCCCAAACTAATAATGAGTTTTAACAATGAAAAAGATAATCTCAATTATTTTAATCTGATCAAAGTAGAAGGTAATTATAGGGCAGATGCGGGTTTCAATTTCTGATGAACATTTAAGGGGAGGTTTTTTGCTTCAGGGGCGAAATAACTGATACATGTACACTCAGAGCCTAAGTCAATAATAAATGTAGCCAGCTCCCCCTGTTCATAGAAATAATTATTCATCCAATTATTTTTGAATTTATCGATCAAATAACCTAAGAACTATTTTCGTAAATTTAGCGATAATTTTCATATTGCTGGAAAATGTTTTGTAAATGAACATAACAAAACCCACATACCCACCGACCTGGCCAAAAACAAATGGCTAGATCAATGTGGGTTTTTAAGTTGTAGTTGTTTAAAAGAGAGCAACAAATTTCTTCAGGCTACTTTTCTATAGAACTACCTGGTATTATACCAGAAAATCCTTGAAACAACATTGACTCTTTTTAAACTATAGATTCCATTAAGAAGGAATGTTATTTTGAGTGAAGTGATCAATCCAGTAGATGTAGATAGGGTGGGAATTTTAGCTGGTATTTGATGGCTAGACAGTAGCTAACTGATTAATCAAACAAAGAAAGCTTTAGTACCTAGATTAGTCTATTGTTCCTCGACAATTAGCTACTGGTATGTTCTTTATGTATAATAAAAGGTTGGATATCACACTAAACTACCTGTTGTATTTAACTTTAACAAGGTTCACATTATCACCCATTGTATTAGTTTAACAGTTTGATTCTATTCTATCAATACCTTCATCACCATCCACATCACTGGTATTTGGTTTGAGTTTTGTGACACTTCAACATTTCCGTTTATATTTACATGTTAACAACATTCACTGCCTTTCATCCTGTACAGTCTACATACAACCCCACTTGCCGAATCCTTTTATGACTCATATTAAGACTAATATATTATTCATTCGATACTAGAAATGTGTTTTAATATCTGGGATAATCACTGCGCCATGGTCATTCATCATGGAAGAGGACTGGGAATGGCATCACCTGCCTCATGACAACCTGCTGTTATTCACAAATAAAGGGACAAAATGATTTGATTATCAACATGAAATCAACTGCTCATCACCTTCTAATCATAGTGTAGCACATAGAAATATTCTGTTTTTATAATCCAATAGACTCATTTATCAAAGTGAACATCACGTTCTAGGAATCGTCACCTGTTCTCTTTAATTTGGACGATTTTCGTGCGATGGAACAATGAAAGTTTCAATATTAGACTAACCTTAATCTGACCTCCAACAAGGTTTCTTGTTGTTTTGTTAAACTGATCGCCTTGTTTCTCTCATATTGAGGTATTGTAATATTGATCATAGTGATATGATTGTGGCGTGATTGAAATAGTAGAAGGTATCTTGGCGCTGTTGGGAAGGCGACTTTGATCTCACACGAAGTCCACCAAGCTAAAGGGATACTAAGTTACCGATTTCGACATCATTGAATGATTTCCTCCGATAATCACGGTCATTGTGTGTCATTAAAACAGTTTAAGGTATTACATGAGACCATATAAAAAGATTTTGCATATAGCCAAAGCACCATAAAAATATATTTAATTGTTTTTGAGTTGTAACAATAGTTTGCAATCACGTTTTTATAACATGCCGCTGTATGTGTAGAGCGATCAATGGGAAATCGTCATGAAAACACTGTAAAATATTCAGATTGGTGTAAAAAGGGTTGCGATTGGTAATATAAACATCACAAACGCTTTGTCCGTCAACAGTAGTACCTCCAGTATTTGTTTTAAAGGCGAACTGGACGTTTTCGAAGTCTTTGAAGATGCCGCGGACTCTGAAGTAGCCGGCATAGTAATCAGTTGTATTGTGGATACTATTCGATTATCAGGGTAATGTCAATAGATTTAACATTCTGGATTTAGGCAACAACCTAAAACATTCTAAACCTGGGTAATGACCAAATAGACATGTTTATTTTAACTATTCTACTGACAAGATACAATTTCCACTTAGCACAAAGTTTTAAATTGGTGTACTGTTTTGCAAAAATAAAACTATCTAGTCATAAATGCTAAACTGGAATTAGACAGAGTAATTGGAGATAATGTACCTTAATTAAGAATGCACCCATCTCCATTTAAAAGTTATGAATGTTATAGCAACACAATCTTAATGTATTTAGGTGTCTAGAAATTTCCCGGGGGTCAAAAGCCGGTTATATTGTAGGTTTAATCATTGTTCAGAAATGAAAATCATATCGTCTTAAGACATCAAGATTTTGACAACCTTTAAACGAAAGGCATTGTACGATGTGTGCAGGTACTTGAAGTTGTTGATAAAGATATGACTGATAGCTCAACAGAAATTTCTATATCAAACAAACTTAATTTGATTGACTGATAAATGATAGGGGGTTCGTCCAACTGAGGGTCTTCTCGACCTCAATTTACCAAGACAACAACACAGGTCGCAATGACTGACAACACAACCAAACCAACATTGCTTCAGCTACAACCCTTGGGGGTGTTTGGGGGACAATGGACCTCCAAGGCCTGTATGGATAAGTACAGGCAAAGCAATACCGATTAAATCATACGGAAAACTAGTTGTTATTTGGATATCTTGGGGAGGGGCACTATAATCATTTCAATGACGATATACTTGGAAGCCAGGCCACCGCCTTATAATCATGCCAAGAAGATTCAGCATCCATAAGAGAAGTTGTATTCGGGTTTATTGTGACATACTGGTTCAAGTAGAGATTTTGAAATTTCCTGAACTGGAATAATTGTGAAGAACACTAACTTATAAAAGAAGCACCAGCGTACCTAATCATTAACGCAACAGTGAACAGATATTATAAAACATTAAGTAGTCAAATAATAGAGGGTGGTCTATAGTAAAATTTTAGATTTTAAATATGGTAAGGTTGAAGAATTGCAACATTTTAACCACCGAAAGAATGATGTTATCGTAGGTGTCGGGTTCGCGTTTAGGTGGAAGATAAATAGGTCAAGCGAAACACTGTTTTTATTTTAGCGTGACTGGAAGCCAGTGATCATTAGACGTAAAACTTGGTGGAAATGTGCTGAACATAAAGAGTCCTCATCTGCCACTTGAAACTTTCGTAATGAAAAGAATGATACAGCAGCAAAATACAGCTCGCCGGGACCTAATGAAACACGCCAAATTGAACTTCAAAGACCCCGACTGACATGGCTGATGATCCCAATATTCAAATCCCTGAAAATCCGTCACCTATATGTCGTAAGTTTGACAGATTGGTTTGGTTCATTAGCTTAATAACGACTTTTCGACTTGATATCACAAAAGATTTATCTCCCCCCGTTATGATCTCTTTATGAATTCCACGCAAATTAAAAAGCCGAAACCAGGTACAAATCTCAATAATATTAGATGCGTAATGCGGTTAATATTCCATTAATAACACCTGGGACCACGTGATATTTATAAGAATTTAACTGAAGTATTCAATATGACTGAAAATGGATGTCCACTCTCGTCACGAGACCGTCACAAAGGGAACAATAAAATAAAATATCATATGACATTGGGGTTGCACAGGGGTAACTGTTGTTATTCTTACTCTTCAGTTTGTTCACACGACACGTTCCCGACAGTTCATTACAAACGTGACTTTTTCATGTTTAGATTTCACGTGAAGATTGAAACTGTGGAAAATGCATTGGGGGGCCATGATATTGCATTGTAATGAAATTTTATGACTTTTACGAATGCTGCTGCACGCTATTTGCTAATTGGTTATTTACTAGAATATATTTAAAATTACCAGAGCATGACACACTACACCATTTATATATTCAACTCGATTCATATCAACACCTGTTAGAAATTTTCATTTGAAATTTAACACGAAAAATCACTTCATATATATAAGATTAATACGAGTAAGAAGTTAATCCAAAATTAAAAATGTAGCTAAACATTACAAATTTTTATGCGATATACATATCTAAAATAAACAAAAAAATAATGGGAGAACAACAATTAGCCATTAAATTTTTAAAAAAATTTTTTAGAGCAAAATAAAATATTTCAGTTATATATTTTTTTGCCAGATTTGACAAGTATTGTGTAGATAAAAGTTGAAGACAGTATTGTAATATACATGTCAGATTGTCAGGGATGTTGGTACGACGTGAAGAATTTATGATGTACTTTTTATTGTTGTCTGTTTATGTCTACTAGTATATAGACAAACAAATAATTGAAGGCAGGTCACCGGGTTCAGCATCTTGATGGATGTACACATGTTAACTTCACATTAATTAAAATCAGTTGTTGGTATAGAGGGATCGTAACATTTTATGAACAAAACTTGAATTTTAAAATACGTTCAATATCTTGCATGTAGATAAGGGTTTCAGAGAAGAACCTTAAACATCTAGTTCATTCATTCCTAGTTATTTTGGGAGTATTAGTTTTAATTAAATTGTACATCCCTTTTTAAACCGAATCTAGGCATGTATAGGAACGTGTTTTTGTGGTTGGTAAAAAACCCCATCTTATTATTGCGCGAAAATCCCCAGTGTCAAACTAAAACTGACGTGGTCACAATTATATGGGGTACAAGCTTATACACTTTAAGCTCAAGTCTAATTAAAAGGACTATAGGCGTATCAACCAATGTTGACATTCAACACAATCTACTAAAAGAGGGTTTTCACGTCTGTGTTAGTAATTTCGCTTAACTAAGTCCTGCCATTTTCACCCCATAATGAAATCTATCGCCAGTTAGTGAAAGGGGCATGAAAAGATGAACTTGAGAAGAGAGGATAAGAATCTTCATAAAATAGCCGTATAAAATATATTTGTACTTCGTAAGAGCATGTTAAAATGTCCCAATGGAGATTATGCGAAAGGACTTAACTTTTTAAGACCTTGTTGCTTTAAAAAAAAATATACCCGTTTGGAACCGCTTGAACACCATTTCGGGTATTTAGAAAGTGCTAACACGACGTATTTCGAAAATTTGATTCTTTCTGAGAGAATAAAAAACGTGGACATACGGATGTCTTGACCATAATGCCTTAAAGATTTATGGAATTGTATAAAGGACATGGGGTTATACATTTCCGTATTATAATTTACACCGAATTTACAGGATGTGTCAGAAAGCTGACAGCTTGTCGTAATGTTATGGTGGCTGTATCTCTGTCTATCTTAGTTAATAGGTGCATTTAGGAGGAAAATTGGTAAAGCCAGTGGAAAGATGAGATGCAGGTTGACCTACACGATTTAACTATCTGGATGGTCAGTTCCCACGTTAATACTACCCTGTATTTCGGCCCTTTATCAGCAAACCACTTACCCACTGATAAAGTCAATAACAAAAGACCACAAGCCTGCAGAGTTGAAGTCAATAAAAAGAATGTAGACTATGTATGTATCTGTACCCCACAATGCGGTTAACCGCATCCTGGCGACCTTAGGTCAACTTCATATCTTTAAAAAAAAAAAACCTCCAAGAAAAGTAGTGTTTGATTTAATTTCTGACTAATCCTTTTTCTAGCGCTACTGTCGATACACAAAAGTGTAGTAGTTTACAAATTATATGTAATGTATGTATATTTGTACATTGCAGTGTATATTGACATAGTAAGTAATGTTGACTGTGTTATATAGCCCTGTTTCTGACGTGATGTAAACAACCATTCAGATTACAATAAACACTTTTAATCAAATACTTAGTTTAGTATTCTATCTGATAATTTCATTGATAATATATGTGTAGTAGATAAATTGCAGATCCGTTTTTAAAAATGGTAATAATGTCATGTTTTTAAAAAATTCTGATAATGACATTTAAAAAAAAAAATCTGACAACATTTTAAAAAAGTAAAAAAAAAAAAAAAAAATATTATAATGACAAAGCATAATAATTATTGATTTTAATAATACTCGTTAAAAATAGATATTGACAGCGCATTTTCATAATAATTAATAAAATTTAATTAATATGCGCGTAATATATAATTAATTGTTTATCAACAGCCTGCATTGGTATTAAAACTGATATTTAATATGCTATTCTAATTATTGTTTTATGTCATTATTTTTAGCAGTTTTTATGTATTTTCTTTGATAATAATTTGAGTTTAGCACACGTACATACTAACTAAATATATGGCAATAAAATGTTTTGTTCGTATTTTTAGTTTGATAAACACAGATGGATGACATCTGCTATGGTACAACTCCTGTACTAGACTTTTAAACTTCAAACATTTTATACAAGAGCTCCATTGTGTCTGACATATTTCGTCTCCAGTTGTCGAATGCACACAGCCATGTTGCCAATAAGCAGACAGTAAACACAGAGAAAAACGCGTTTAAAAATGACATTAAATCTAACTTACCGTTTTATATTATGTTATATCCACTGTTAAATATTACAGCCTCGGTGTCCTTATGCTTATATATAATACATTAATACGTATCCATAGTATAATAACAAAATAATCCGTGAAGGAAGCCACTAAAGTCCAGTTACTGTTCTTTACTCATAGGCCGATACAAAAGTAGAATACTGTCTGCTTGAAGTTAACGTTGTATTCACCGCCTGGTGACGTCATGAACACAGCGCCCTCTATTGGTTACTATTATACGCGATTCGCGGGAGGACAGATGCTACGCTCGTTTCAAATGACTGACTGATGCCGGTTGAATGGGTCCTCGCTATTTTACTACAATCTATGGTCACGTGACCAATTCTTCTGCAGTCTGTAATGTGCTATTTTAAAAGCGCGAACAGAAAACAACGCGTGCTATGGCTAGGCAATGCAAACATTTTACTACAGCAGGTGTAATAATTCCCTATAATATATGAGCTTGACGAAATATGAAAACATTACAGCTTAAAGAGAATAGGAGTCGAATTTTTCGTCTTGGAATACAATAGGAAATGATAACTCCATTGATGTGCTATGGAGCGTTTAATAGTTTGTAGAAGACGTGTAGTCTATAGCTCAAGGCACTACCTACATAATCTATCTTATATTTTCAATCACCCATCTGTCTTAATGATAGTTTTGAGCGATGATAAAGACTTTAACTCTGTCAATTTTACCTCTAAAGAACCCTTTACTTATATAATGAAGCATCTCAACATACTTTAGATGTAATCAAATACTTATATATATTAACGTTGGACTACAATGTATACATCATACAATTTTTGTAAATGAAAAAAAAAGAGAGAAAAAAAGTTTATTATGTTGATCAAAAACGAAAGAAACACTGTAAAGAATCAAATAAATAAATTTGAATCTGAACAACTGTTGATCAATATTATCTTTGATGTACAAGTGTGCATCCCACATTTTATATTTTGAAATAAACATATTTTCATTTTACAATTAAAAATTCCTTATTTTGAAAATGTAAGTATGCCTAATATTTTTTTTTAAAGAACTTAAAAAAAACCTTTACCTTAAAATTAATGTACATATAAAACGAAGGCACGGTTAACAGAACGTGTTTTTTTTTTCAATTATTTGTGTACAAATTAACAATAAATAGATTTTTATATTCAAGTTACTTGAAAGCCCAAGGAAGTCTTCGACATCGAAAGGGAATTCTAATTACGTGCGTGTTACTAATTTTCGAAAACAAATCGCGATGAGTTACGTCCCTTTGCCCACAACTACCTGTGGATTCCAGCTGTTATCTGGAAAACAAGAGACCGTTCGTATGATAATGTAATGTACGATTAATGCTGTAAGATTTATGTAATATTCATAGTATTCTAGTTTTGAGACATTGGCGCTCGTTAAACATTTTTATTTATCACGTTGCAGTCGCAAATGTTCTATTTTAATGAGTAGGTACTTTTGTATACGCTGAAATTTCCAGACATTAATAATTGAGGCTTTTCTGATGGATGTCGTTCACGAGCCAGATTATGCCTATTTTCTATCTACAACTACTTCTTATTTCTTTGGCCAATTCGCATATAACGTATAGTGATTCCTACATGGATGACATTTGTTGTTGATACTGAGTTATGTCTTCCGAAAGCAAGTGGAATAACATAAATAGAGTTAAGTAATTAATGAAATGGGCTAAATAAAATATTTAATTGAAATAAGATCTTAGTTCTAAGCAAGAGACTTGCTTTATTTGCTAAAAATTGTTTTCTTAGACGAGGATAGTACATAAGAGCGATGATATATATGGAAGACCCAGGGGTCTCGTTATAACGTAGACTAAACTAAGCGTCATCAGCGATTGGTGTTTTAGTTTAATTAACAGGCAATTCTCGTGACATAATTCTTATCTCGACCTCGTATCAAATTCTTATCCAATCTTGTGTTCAACATTCGCGTATCTTAACGGCGTTTAATTATTTTGATAAACTTGCATTTGGACTAGTTAGTTTTATCATGTACCTTATAAAACGATTTACGTGACAAAAATCCAAAATGGTTCCATTCGACTTTTATCCTCAAATAACGTCTCGTGAATTTTGAATAAATGGGATATATCCTATTCGACTGAAAATACTTTGAAAATTCACATGGATTTGTTAAGCAATCTATGTAGAATGGTTTAATTTTGCGATTAAGGATACAATAATTCAATGATTAAAATTTAATTAAAAAGACGATGACCTGTTTGCAATTAAGATATGAGTGAGATTAGTCATAATTTAATTACACTGGGAAAATCTTACTCGATGTCATAGCAACGTATAAATTTACAACGTGAGTAATAAAACTATTTAATAACTCGCACATCCCATTGCTGCTGTAGACCTTTAGTCAGTCATATTTGTTTGTTGATTACCTCGCTTATGTAATTAATATAGGATGATATTTGTAGAATAGAGAAAGACAATAGGTCGATGGACAAGAAATTCTTGCTGTAGATTGCCAATACACCCATACATCAAAGTCATGAACAGGTCTTAATTTCAATTAACTCCTTGACCCCTCAATCTGACATTGTTCTATGTCACGGTAAACATTAATGTCTTGATCCATAATTTATGTGAATTTTGTTTCACAGACTACAACAAACGTATAATTAGACAAATTGGAGAGATTAATATTTTAAAACATAGATTTATTGATTATAATATAACTCGACTAAACGTTTTCCTGCACTGCAGTAAAGATAGAACGAGATTTTAATATCTTCAAATAAAACTTAGTACAACCAACTGCCATTGCAGGTAATACATCTAACAGAATCTAAAAAAAAAAACCGACACAACAATAGAAAATCTAGTAATCCCAATCGCGACACCAAAGGTGATAAACAACAATAGCTTACACATTATAATCCAATAATATTATATTTATAAAACATTTGTAAACACCATGATGTAAGTAAATTTAAATAAAGAGCTACATGTAAGTACAATATAAAGCTATAAACAATATTATCATAAGATGTCTAGACAAGAGGTATTCTGGACACTTGGTCTCGTGCCGTTAATACCATAATCTTAATCCGTATAATCCCGTATCTTCACCCCTTCAATCAATTTGTTTAAACTTTATGATGGCCAGTTTAAAGAATGACTGAGGGATTTATTAGAACTAATGTTAAGTATTTTACATTATAGGGCCAGACGTACATATGTACACATACCTATAGTAAACAAACAATCCATTCACTTTCGTATTAAAAATGCTGTATGTTATTTTATTCTAAGTAATCCAATGTGTACTGTTTTCGTATACTTAGTACTTTCACTCTTATGTCTGGCGGTCGTTTTGTTGTTGTTTTTAAAATTTTATGTACAAACACCTTTGCTATGAAAAAATGCCCTATTCGCGCTGAACAAAAGTAACTAAATATATGTATTTATTATCAGTTTTATAATATTATCTTTAAAGTTAAGAAGTTGAGCCAGACTAAGATGTTCTGGAATTGCGACAAAAACTCATTTTACAATTTCAGATTTGAAGGTATTCTGACAAACTTCTAATTAATGACAGATAGTTAAATATAAACAGCTAAACACAAGAAAATGTTAATTGAAACCTGTGCTGTTTATAACTGGTGTTAATATATTAGTCGTGTGCTACACGTGTACATTATTTACATTTTCTGTAATAGTCTTTGATATAATAGTCGCAACAGTAGTAAATATACTTTATACACTTAAACATAGGTAAATTAACATTATACTAATTACATATAATTTATACACTAAAATAGACAATACAGAGTATTGTGTAAGCAAATAGATGACTTCATATTCGGGATGGTTATCATTGAACTTTTTGTAAATAAATTACAGTTATATAGCCTCCTTTTTTTTTGTAACATAAAAAAAACATATAAACTGACAGAGGTCAGTAAATATGTTATACAGTATAACATATTTACTGGCCTGTGTCAGTTTATATGTTTTTTAATGTTACAAAATAACTTATACAAATGTACTTCTCTGTGAATTCAGTACGCTGAAACTGATGCATTACGCTCGAACTTTATCAAATGTTCATAAAATCTAAATTCAAGCGCGTGAAATTTCATATACTAAAAGATACGTTAGCATTTGGAAGATTTTCGCTAGTCGGTAAAAATTAATTCGTCGCGATTAAAGTTACAATTTACGAGCCATGCAAATGTTTTTGTGTTTCTTCTAAGAGTTTTAACGAAGATTCGTTCATAGAAACTTTATGCTTGGATTTTCGATAATGTCGCGAGTCTAAAGTCATTTCAAAATCATTCAAAATTAATTAGGTGAATCTCAAGTCATTCCAAATATGAAAGTTAATTAGGTGAGTCTAAAGTCATTTCAAAGATGATATCTATCATTCAAAATAATTAGGTGAACTTGGTATGATAGCATTTAAAATTAATTAGGCGAGTCTGAAGTTATTTCAAATAAGATATCACTCAAAATTAATTACATTTATTTTCTTGATGAAGTTGTATATTCCTCTTTGATAAACATTTTGGACGTACAACTACAGGTTTTGGACGCCGTTTTCAAATTCTAATCTAATTAGAACTCGAATCTTATTTATGTTTTCATCGAAGAAGGGGCCAATTCTGTTCCAATCTCTATTTTGAAAATGAATATGTAATGGCAACACTGACACGCGTAACAGCTCTTATAAATATTTGAAGGATTTATCCAGATCCACCTGATGTTACTGACAAAAGATGAGCTTATATGAAGGATGCTACTGTTATTTCAATCTAGTTTGTTTATATTACATTCATTCTTTGTCCCTCTGTTACATCTTCACTGACACCAGTTTTATTTATTTAAAATCGCCCGCAAATTTACACGTTCATGCTACTGGCAGTCAAGAGTTTATAAAACCCAGCTACCTCATTATTTGTGACGTCATATAAATTGGATTAGTGTCAAATATCGGTGACATCATGTTGAGATGGGTGTATATGTATCGTGAATATTAACTTAATCAGAAGATGACGACCTTCAGATGGACTGTTACTCAGCTCTACTAAGCTAGAACCCAATGATTGTAATTGGGAAAAAGTCAACAATAGGAATGTAGTTTTACCTAAAATCAGATTTTGATTTCTAACTAAAGTTAAAACTTTTGCCTGTGCCACCAATATCTTTACAAATAAAAAAAGTATACGAATTATAGAATACAACCATGAAACACCTTGGGTTATCAAAATTCAACATCATCAATGATATGGACATCTGGCATACATTAAAGACAGAAGGGTCTTTAGCAGTCGGCAGAAACCGGAGGACCCGAAGAAGACCGATTGGGTTGGATAAGCAACTCATTGTCAGGTACAAGCGAGGAATCGAAACCAGACCACTTAACACAATTTCCACTTTAACAAGAAACTAAACTACAGAAAGTTGAGAATAAAATTTCTTTTAATTTAATTAGAGGGCTCACGGATTGTATCTATGAACTTATCTATACTGTACAGTGTGTAGATAAAACGCACACATAACTATACATTACTTTTATTTCTTGGTGATCTAATTATTGTAGTCTATTGTCAGGTTTACTGGAAATTGATATCCTGTGAACTATGGCAATTACTGCCCTTTCTTCCGCCACAAACATTTTCATTATTTTTTATTTCCTTTTGAATTGACTAAATCAGTCTCATTATACCTTACATCATTTTAACTCGTCCGTATTGTTTCCAATTAAAAAGAAAATGAAAGGACATAGACGGCCACCTTGCTGAACGCCGAGGTCACGAGTATCAAGTTTCCCTTTCAATAGTAAATTTTACGGACATTTTGAGAAAATTAATAGACAAGGACCAACCACGTAAACACTGTGAATATCTTTGTTGGCTTATCTTTATATTTATGTTAAGTATGATACCCGTAAAGGTGTATTTCCCTGTCGCCACACACCTGTTTTAATATTAACCAACAGCTTTTTGACTATTTGTCTATGTTTACTTATTGTATCGAGAATAAGATATTGCGTATTTCATGGGTTTTTTTTTCTAAATTCGGTGATATTTTATAAAATCCCGACAATGACTTATTTTAGCACACCATAAAGATAAAACTTAGTTTAGTCTTAAATCTTGAAACAGCGGAATTATGTATATTCTGCGTTTTAAAGTTTGCGTATGGAATTCTTTTAAAAGTAATATAGCATTTTCAACGATCTACCGATGCTTTTATATTTAACGATGCTTATATGCAGTGGGTAAGGTAAGTAAATGATTGATGCTAATCATTCTAGGACGACATTATCTGTCGATATTGAAAAGGACGTCCGCCTTCCATGTTAAGTTGAATTGATCAGTCGTGTCATGTCATTAGCTATGAGGAATTGAATGACAATTTGATCCACCGATGGTTGTTGGGGAAGAGAAGATTTCAATGTGATAAGTATTATCTCTAATCCATAGTATACAAGCGAGATAAAGTCTACGTATATCAGTTACCATATTTAATTTGAAAGAAACTGATCGCTCCTTTCTGTACAGCGTGTCATGTTAACAAATTGAAATCTGAAAGGCGTGTCTAGGTGCATATAGACTATAGATCTTGTCATGAACTAGTCCTTCATCATTAGCGATTTTCTTTGACAGATTGAACTTTCTGGAGACCTGCTATTGTTATGCTGTAAGAAAACTTTCTCTTGCTGAACAAAATGAATGAGTTTACGACTGAAAACATATGCAAAATGCAGTCCAGTACGTTTCTAAAAAAAACATAGATAAATCCGAACGTTGATTGACGCTGCACTTAAAGTATTATATAATATCATTGTCGAATCACGTGTATGGGTTGTTTCCCTTAGATGTATAACCATGTCAGGCGTTTGACAAATTTTTGTAGGGATCATGTGGCTAAGTGGGTAAGGCGCTGTCTCGCTAGCCTGAGGTCGGGTGATCGATCCCTGCATTGTCCGAGAAAGTTCATCTCGATTTCCCGGCGTGGTTTCCCTTTGTTAGTGATGCAGAATCGAGGGCCTGACAAGGACAGCTGTCTAGTCGTGCGGATGGGACAAAAACCGAGGTCCCGTGTACACATTGGCGTGCACGTAAAAGATCAATTGGCAGTTGGAATTCGATATAAGATTAGGCCGTAGCGCCGCTACGCGGACAAAATTTAGCACACTGTACGGCGTATGTCCTTCTTCCATTAGCCCAGGTTAGGTACAGAAGAGTAGGACGTTAAATTTCATTACATTTCACAAATTTTTGTCAATCTGTTTTAGTGAATGAAAGATGCATAACTTCCAAATGATCAATCATTAAATACATGATACAAGGTACATGACACATATTTTGGGTAAGCAATTATGCTGAAGGTATTAATATAATATTAATATGTTTAAGGGGCCCATTCCAGAATCGTTGAGTTGGTATTCTCTGAGAGGAACATCATGGAATTTTCTACCTAGACGCAGTACTCTGTTTGGCAGTAAATAATTTTTTTTAAGAAATATGCAAACTATATAAAATACAATTAACACATTTTATACTACTATTAGCAGGTAGGTTCTCGGGAAGCTTTTAAAAGGAATGTTACGTAAAGGCAAGGGAAAGCAATGAAGCCCATGAAATAAATCATTTCTTCGTGGCTGTTCTGAAAAAAGGTTCCGTATAAAGCAATAAACCAAATACATGTAGATGCCCTCTCATCCAAATCACTTGTACAGGAAAACGAGAAAAGTCGGGTACGAGCCAAACTGCGACAACGATACTGAAAAGGAAAATATGTCTAGTTCTTCACTGTCTGGAAAAATTCAAGGCCAGTAAAGGTAGGCATAAAATTATGGACTGCCAGTCTCAAAATGACCAAAATAAAAAATCACCGTTTATTCACATTACGAAATACGGAAGTCGTGCTGGCTCGGGGAGTAAGAATGCTGACTCGATAACTTGGAGGTCTGGGATTCTCTTCCGGTTATGGACAGTTTAAACTCTTAGTGGGTAAGGACGGGGGCCTGATCACGACAGTGTCTAGTCGTTCGGATGGGACGAAATAACGTTGACGTGCACGTAAAAAAGCTCTTGACAACTGGAATTTAAAAAAACAAACCAAAAAACAGTAGGCCAAAGCACCGCTGTCTAGACACAATTTCCCTCGTGGCAACCTGCATGATCTTCAGCTGTCTTCATTAGCCCAATCGGTGCAGAAAAGCAGGATGTTAAACCCAATTCTTTTCAAAATGACCCAGCTGTGCAGTATGAACTTTAAACTCGACAACTCCTACATCGTTACTTTTAATACAATACCTAATCTACTATACAGATAAGATATCATATTATACACACATTTACTTTTGTAAATTAACTAACCTGTGATCAAATATCAAATATCACAGGAGTATCACTCAAACCATGATAACATTCACACAAAATCCAATTAATTCACGGATTAGGAAATGAAATGAACAAATTTTGTTACCTGATATGGATAACGTCAGAATCTGGTCACTTGAAGTGAATACTGGTCGAACAATAACACTTTGATGAAAGAGAGAGATTTACTTGATAAATGAACAAACACCTGACTTTTATGATGGCATATCTGATTTGTAATATCTAGTCAGAGATAGGGGTGCAGATTATACTGGTCATTCTGATCAGATTTCATATAGAAGTAGTGTATAACCACATGTTCACCGTAAAGTCTCCTTAATACACTATTTAATAGAAAAAGGTTGTATCTGTAATGCGTATATATCGTATTTTAAATATGCAATAATGAGAATCAGGATCAGATTTAATGAACACAAACACACCCTTTATGACCTGTGAGACGGATCCCGAGACTTACACAGTTGGCCTGTCCCTTCCTACTGTAGGATGTCACCGGCTTGTCCTCCCGCACACTTCGAAACAGAGACCTTATTTCAAGAAATAATGAATTGTCATATATTAGTGGCCAAAGCACCAATCCATGGTCTAAATAACAATTAAACGAATTAGCATTTTTTTTTATATAATAGTATATTGACCCACTAATCAGGCGTTCTTGGTTCGATCCCGCTGTTGACCAGTAAAGATACTCGAGATTTTCCAGCCCGGAATCAACTTGTCAGTGGTACATGACGTGGGTTTTGGCGAGGGTATGTCTTATAGTTGTTCGGATAAGACAAAATGCAAAGGTTATACCGAAATAACAGTATGTCATAGCGCCGCTGTCATAGAAAATTTCCCGCATGGTGTATGCGCGTCGTCATTAGGACGTTAAACCCCTGTCCATTGTATGCTCTTATGAGCGAGGTTATCAATTTGTTACACCATTTCTCATTTGGTACAATTATATCAAATATTTGTTGTTATTTTTGTATTGTCTGTTCAGTAATGTGATACATTTATAATACATGTACATCACAGGAATTAGTAGTATGGTGGTGTATTTATCTCTATTGTCTTTATAAAAATATGCATAAAGAATCACTGACATTTTATAACACATGTTGATTTACATGTAACAAGAGACTCACAATCTTATAATTTATGATACAAAAATAACTCAATAGTCAAGAATTCTATGATAAAAAAGATCCGAATGAAACACTAACCCCTGCAGTATATCACAAATAACAAGATATAAAGAATTTATGGTCGCAACTCAATTCTGAAATTTGATGTCATTATTCCGGATGAAATTCTAAATATTTCAATTGAAAGAGATTGAGTGCCTATGTCCAAAAACCCAGATGAATATTTCATAAAGATTTTTGACAGCAGTCGTGCACTGTTTATTTTAATTCATCATAATTTACAATGCTTCAGATTTACGACTTCCGTGCTGTGATTCCTGAATCGTATGCCTTAGTATCTGATGTATTATCCAAGATGAGCAGTAATGTGATAGTCAAGAGGAATGTTTTTAGGAATTTCATCAAATATTTATTGAAGACTGTTTATTGTGATGCGTTAATGATGTGAAAGTTCTTACTCTTTGCTTGCTGGTATATGGCTTCATAAAAAGGTGCGTTATTTTCCCTGAAATACGCACTATTTCCTAAAGAATAATTTAAATTTTTAATACCTTCTCCTGACATCATTCATTAGTCCTGTTTAGTCATGGGGGCCATGAACAGTAGTTTGTGTATATACTATAGCGTTCGTTTAAACCTCATTATCAATTTGTCTACAGCCGCTCCATACATATATTAATTGATCATGTTCAGAAAATTACACGATCGTTGGATTCTATTTGAATAGACTATAATTTATTTTCAGATTTTATATATAGCGTATTATAAAAATAGCCAATAACACAATGTACAACTTCATTGCACATTGATAAAATTACAGAATTCCCATGACTTTTTGACTGAATAAAAAAATATAGTAAAAATGTCAATCAAAAGCAATTTGTCATGCCATTCTAGACAGAAAGGAAGCTGGCGCCGTCGACGGTGGTTTTAGAGGATTTAGTGGACCTACATATTGGGGGATAGATTTCCCGAGTCATCGCTAGACAAAACATTCTCGACATAGCAGTCGGAGGTAATATCCAGCTGTGTAAATCCTCACCAATATCCACTGTGGTCAAGAGGTCAATAAATATATATGATCTCTTTTTCAGCCACAATAACAACTTCTCGCTTGAACACTCCGGCCAGTTCTTACATCGTCCATCCATTTCCTAATGCCTAAATTTTAGAATTACCACCGACCGTCTCACGACAAGGCGTCTTCACCACTAACATTCCATATTGTTAGTTATAATTCATATAGTTTTTATTTGTTGATATTTAATTTAGACACAACTCTATTAGCATCGTTAATACGGCGATTGTAAAATTTCCAATTACTAAACATCAATAGACCATTTAAGAAGGGTATAGTTAAAATATGACGAACTGCGTATCAAATTATTCTGTCTTGCTGCGAACCTATTTTTGTTACCAGTAGAAATCTGAACTTTAGTTGCAGGTATCTAGTAATAAATTAATTATATTTTATTATAGACTACAAGTACCGTACAGAATCTTTTCTGGAGTTGACTATAAATTAACCAATTCGATTTTTAAATAGCGCAGTTCAATTCGTTTAAAGGCGACAATTCACTAAATGATTTGGTAAATTCTTTTTTATATCACGTTGATAATAACTCATGCACCCATAATTCCGATTCTGCAGTAACCGCACAACTCTTGACGCTTTGGGGTGCCCAGTGAGACCAGGCGATGTGGCTTCGATCCCAGTGTTGGCCGAGAAAGTTGACTGGGATTTTCCATCGTAATTTGCACTTGTTAAGGGAAAAAGACGAACTGCCTGGTAGACATAATTAAATGAAACGAATTGGGTTACTCTTACTGGGAATTATACGCCATACAGTGTGCTGTGAGGGAAATATTACCCGGATAGCGGCTCGACGGCCTACTCTTATATCGAATTCCAACTGCCAGGGGGTCTTTAACATACACATGGGACCCTGTTTTTTGTCCCACCCGAACGACTATACATTGTCTCTTCCCAGGTCCATGGTCATGCACCACTGATAAGGAGGAACCACGCCAGAAAATGTATAGACTGTATAGTTTCAAAAATTATGATAAGTTATTTTGTTAGGTCTAATGTGCACATTGTCTTGAAGCACATTCGCAGAAGGCAGTCAAAATGATAATTCAAATCATTCGTTGATTTTCAGATGGGGGGGGGGAGTACGAAACCTGGCCCGTGATTTTTGAGTGGAAAAATCCCCACAAATTCAAACTAGTACTGTAAATTACGATTTCCAACATAATTTTTTTTTGCTCTCCTTTCCCGCGAGAATATATGAAGCTTAAAATTGTTCGTCACCTCAAAAACAAAAAGAGAGGGAGGGGGCTCCGGGTGCGCCCCCTTTGGATCCGCGCCTGGCACATCGATTGCATTGACGTTGAGATTGCTTGAAGTTATAGAGGTATATAACCTTTTATCAGCTAGGTGTTTAAACACAGTGTATAATTATATTTAAATACAGCAACTGGTTGATTAGTATAATAGATCGTATCTTCTACACATAATCGCATACGCGAAAGAACCCTTGACAGCTGGAAACTTTAAATAAGATTATCCCGAAGAGCCAATATCCAGCTAAAATTTCCCTCCTAGCACACTGTATGGTGTATAACCGTCTATTTGCGGAGATGGAGCAGAAATGTAGGGCGTTAAATCTCGGTCATTTCGGCATAATATAAGTTGATAATCAGAAAGTTCGTTGCTCTAAGCTTTAATCCAAACAGTAATACTTCACGAAAAACTCTAAATAATTTTGTCTAAAATTGCACCATTTCACATTTTTAAATTCCGAATATGCAGCGTGCACGCATCTATACCCCCCCCCCCATTTGCTGATATTTGAACAAGAATTTCATAAAACTGAACAAATGTTTTATTGACAGATGAAATATATTCTAAATAGAAAGGTATTTTATTCATCTAATTAGATGTTCATTTCTTCACTCAAACACATGTAGTCATTATTTGTAAATAATAGACACAAGTCACAACATGGCATCTAAGATAAATAGCACACGCGCTCTTATATATAATTTACTTAATCCAGAACACGCCATTCCGCCAAACTATTTATGGCACTAAGTACTAATTAGAAAGTTTGGTATCACTGGTTTCACTAAACAATATCAATCCTTTAAAAAAAATACCCCATGATTATATTCTTTCCTGGTATCATTTTAGTATTCCTTGTATTTTTTCCTCGACGACATCTAGTACGTTATGCAAAAAGACCTCTCCATTTTTTCTTAGAATAATCCAATGTATTTTCTTTGACACGTCACAGTTGTCATTTTTATGAGGCATTAATTGCGAGCAATTTGTAGAGATATTATTATGGTTTTTGTGTTTTACATTATAAAGTCTCTTTAATGGAATATGTGTGTAACTATGCATAACTGATTGGATCTGTAATAATACTTTGATCGATGTTCATTTTTAAAAGATATAAATGATCTGTTATTAGTATTATTATCAATAACCATAAGACGCTTGTTAATTATTCACGGACACTGACAGACGGCCATATAGTAAGGTTTTATAAGATCATATTTATAATTCTTTGACAGTAACTTTCAGTTTTTCATATCGGTGAGCATGGAGAGCAAAAGTATCTCCTATCTCAGATCTAGAGCTGACTAATTCTTTGAAATTTCACACGATGCTAAGACTCGGGATCATAACATCAAAAGATCATTCATGTGCAATTTTTCATTCGTAACAATTAATCGATTTTGCAAACAAATATGGGTGTATGTTAAATTGTCAGTTAAGATTAAAGGATATCGTTAACAGTGTGGAAGTTATCTAATAGCGACCAATTTATGACGGTCAGAGCGGGAACATTCAAAGGTGGCCATCTTGGATTTGGTTCATTGGCCATGTTCAACGTTTTGCACAGGGCTAGAATGGTTGGGTGCTTTTTTAAGCTGTCGTAAGAACACGTCAAATTCATCTCACTTTATGAGTTTTGGGCACTTGTTTCCAATGATCGTATATTGTAGTAAATCTGGGCGGTCTACTTGAAAGTATTTTGTCCATAATAAAAAGATTACTGGTAAATGTTAGCAGACGTAACCTCAAGTACGAAACTAACCAACACCCATTCGTGTATTATTGCATAAACTATTGTCTGTAGGACGGTAGATTACAAACAAATAGAATAAGATTAATGTTAATCTTTCGACTATTTTGATGTCGTCATCATTTTAAAACTGATATATTTTACGACCTACTTTAAAAACCATTAACTGAATAGCATCGCCTGGAATTTCGTATTTCTGGATTATTTTAAAATGTAACCTTTTCATGGTTAATTAAACACAGCCATGGGTTTTACTATTATTATTTCATTCCAACCAATTGCCATTAAGTTTTTCAGTCTTTCGTCAAATGTTCATTTAAATCTGAGATATTGAAACTAATTATAGATATTTTTCATTCCCTGAATCATCGTAAAAATACTTCTATATGAAAATTTAAGAAATAAATATATTTGAAAGCGAGAAAAAGTCAGAATTTCTCAAGAAATGTTTGATGATCTCCGACGAGTTCGTTTGGTTGGTTGCCGCAGGTTGTATGTCTAAAAATGATGATATCTCACGACCAGCAATAATCTTAACTCATTATAGACACGACCTGCGATTAAATTTCACCATTAAAATGTCACATCATGGGACTCGCAATTTCTCTAATCATTGACCATAACGTGAAATTATGAAGTGACCAGTGAAAGGCCGTATGACCCCTTGCTGCTCATCTGATTAGTAATTGACCAGGTAACAGGCAATGGCCTTCCAATCGACTGGACACTGTTTGTATTATGTGATTAATTCATTTTAGCAGGTGCCTTTTATGGTGTGCCGTATGTTCCCCAGCACGTCTAATATAAGGGGTTATAATATTGAATATCTAACGCCCGACCGCTTCAGACAAAACATCCTTCAAACAAACTTCTCTGTGGCACCTGGTTTGTTTCTTTAGCAATTGTCTTGTATCACCAATGGTTACCTCTCATAAGGAATTTGTCAGATTCGCTCCGGACCGTGATCCCGCATCAATCACAGACTGTAATTTGCTACGTTTGATTACACTGTTCAAAAATTTCATAAGCCTTGGTAACTACTCTGTTTTCGGTTCTCCGGAACAATAGAAATGGGCTGTTGGCCGATATGGTTTTTTATTCTTTCAGCTGCTCCAATCTATATAGAAGAATTTGTTCTTATAATGAGAAGGCGGATGACTATATTGGTAGATTTTATCTTTTAAGACCCTTCTTTTTCTTTGATAAATATTATCTTAAAGATGTGAAACTACTAACTTGGAGATGTGGGCATTTTATCTGACGGCGATAAATTCTTAATATAATAGTGGCATGCTATGGTGTGAAATGTAGAATGTTTTCGTTTCACATCGTCAAAGGCCATATCCAGTGATAGATTGATTGGTTGCATTGGAATCTACAATTTTTATCTGATATATTTTTTGTTTTGTGTCGTTCAGACGGCAAGATATAAACTAGTTCAAACATTTTAAGCCAGTAGTGTGTAACGTTAACACGGACTATAATACTCGGTTCAGATGCTTATAATTATAAGTAAAATAGTTTTAAAAAGCAAGCTTAATGATTTAAGCTCGTCAAAAGGTTATTGTGCCAGCTTAATGATTTTAACCTCGACGGTTTTGTTAAAAGATATTGTTTATTACGCATGGAAAGCTGGCGTCATTTCTCAGTTCAAGCATGCGCCAAACCTGCTGAAAACAGCAATGTTACGTTAAGTTGGTCAAGATCTTAGAAAATAAAGCATTCTCAAAGATATGTAGAGAACCGAGGCTTTAAAACTGGTTTATTTACCTCAAACTGACGTAAAAGTACATATGAATTCAGGACTATGAATTTCGTCCTATGATTTGGATTGTTCGTACTTGGTTTTATTTTATTTCAGTATGGAATTTCTTATGTCAACACCAGAAATCTATAATTGTACAATATGTTAAATTCGTTCGAGTTTATTCTTGTCCGTCATCTTCTGTTATTTCTGAAACCCCCATTGGTTGTATGTATCTGTTGTAGCACCATTTGCCTAATCTTTGAGCAAACCATCTTAATCGAATACCTCTCCGCGAGAGAGAGAGAGAGAGAGAGAGAGGGGGAGAGAGAGAAATGGGGTTTAACGTCCACTCGACGCAAACTAGGTCATTTCGGGACTAACATATGGTTTTATTTTATTTCAATAATTCGCTTGTGCGTAAGGATTTTTAGCAGTGAGAGAAAACCGGAGTGCCCGGAGGAAACCCACGAGGTTGAGAAGGCGCCCCTATCTCCATGTCACATAAGCTCACACCAGGGATCGAAACCACAGTCGCAAGCCAGAGGTGACCGGCCAGCTAGAGGTCGAAGCGCGGCACTCTAGACCACTAGGCCTCCCAACCCCCCATGTGTATAGTAATCCATTTACTTTTACACCAGCTTTATTTTAAAAAACAAAACAACATTAATTTAATATGCTTCTTGATTTCTAATTAATAATTTATGACTTGAAAATAGCAACAATTATAAATGATGTTATTATTATTGCTAAAAACTACAAGAGAACATTAAACAATAAGATATTTTTACTATTCAAACTTTCAATAAATAGAGTTTTTGAATATCTTTTCACATTTTTATAAATTATTCACGACATACATTATATGTTACGATAATATGTTTTTTAATTCAAGGAAGAGAACAAATCCCACAGTGAAGATCCATGACGAGGTGATTTTGTTTTATTATGAAAAAAGGCTACAAGTTTTTTCCCTATTTTGAAACATCTTTATAACCATTGTTTAGTCTGTAAATAATTTGTGATCTTTTCCTCAATGAATGAACATTTTGGAGCATATGGTAAAATGGATTAGTTTCGTGGAAGATGAATAGAAATGATCGTTTCCATCCTTGTTAGACACTAAATAAATGGTCTGCTGACACGCCAGTCATTTTGTGACAATCTTTTTATTCTCAATTCGACACAACTTTCAGTAGGTTTATCTCTTATAGATTGACAGATAGGAAATATGTTTAGTAAAAAGGTCGATTAGCTGTTCATTCAAAGATTCAAGTTGCCAGATGTCGATAGTATTTCAAAAATCTTACTAGAAAATTATATTTATGCAAATTCTTAGTTAACAAATATTACGGAATGGTTATTTTATAAACTCGGACACACATGTATAACGACAGTGATTCCAAATCAGTAGAAAACAGTTCAGACAGTCCCTGTGGGTTTGAATTTTATTTTGAACTGTTTTCTCTTTAGAAATAGCATGGCATTGTTTCCAGCTATCTTAATTCATCAACTATCTCATAAATTTTCATTATGGTTGGTTCCATATTACAATAAACAATATTATAGCATTTAGACGGATGTACACGAGTTTATAGTGACATTAAGCATTATTAAGACTATTAATTCTATTTTAAAGACTAATATAATAGAGTTTTATGAAGAGTGTTGAAGTTGATTTATGAGTGACACTTTACACCTGCATCTTGATATTATGAATTAACAACTCATACGCAGATTAAATCTAACAAAGATTAGTTGATTTTATACCCGAATAACTCATTTTATAAGTATTTCATGCTTGTTAATTTACACAATGGCCGTATTATACAAATCAAACTAACCGTTCATATGTTTTTTAGTTTTTTTGTTTTTTTTAAACTTTCGACTTTCACATGGACGGTTCAAAATTAACTCGGATGAATTAATTTTAACGGGTCAAAGTTAACTGAAATGGAGTTTTAATTAAAGATTTTGACAATTTACCTGGACCCCTCTGAAACTATCATATATTTTTTTTTGTTTTCTTATCACAGTGTTACGTGTGGACAATGCATTGAAAGTAATGGAATGAGGTTTGTTGTCTTGTAACACATACCTACAAAAATATGTTTTACATTATGTACCTTTGTCACATTTCCATGTGTCCACCGACAGGTGGCGCTAAAGTAAAACGGGAAATTCAAAACCACATGAAGTTGAGAGTGATGAAATGACAATTAATTTCTGTGTTCACTGCTCGAACAATTCTTTGTTTCATTAGCAATTTTGCACACATTATAATATTATAATAATATTAGCAAACCGAATATGAAAGAGCTTATTTATCAAGGCTTTGTTTCTTATTAACGCCGAATAAGAGTAACTCCTAAATCAGCCAAACAATTTTAACTTCCTTGTTCTCATAATCCCGGTTGGTCCAGAATGGGTCGAAATGAATTGTTTTATTGTGTGATTAACTGAAATGTAAAAGGTGAACTGAAACGCAATACAGATCTAATCGTTTGTCTTGTAAGAGTAAATGACGGGCGATATACAGTTACAAACCCTTTTTTGTACCTTTTTATATTTTTTAATGTTTCCCCCTCCTTCCGTATTAAACTTTCAGTACAAAAAGATATGTCTATTTCAACCGTGACAGTATAATAACATACCGAGATCATTTGTCACTGATTACTGTTATACTCATATTACTAATTCATTGATACTTTGATTCAATTCCAACTTGCTTACTGATTCTAAACCACTCGATACCGTCACAATTATTGTTAAACACTCGTCTGTTATTCAAAACATAGCTAAACACCAGAATACAAAACCATAGCTAATCAATGTACTTTGGTGTGATATCTATATTGTTTATTTTTGTTTTTGGTATAAGTTAAGATTACCGCTCAATTTAAACATGTATCTATATTGTAATATCAAACAAGGGCAAACCCTACTAGCCACCGTGCTTCTGTATTCCATTTATATTTTATATTTCGGACATTAGATTAGTTAAATTTGCATATCTCTATACACGTTATCTACCTCAAAAAGAAGAGTAATAGACAAGGGAAAGTTTGTTCGTTCTTTGGACCTAACCTCTGCTTTCACCAAGGGTGATATCGCAGGTGAGAAATGAGATATTTTATAAATTATACCTTCTTTTAAGCTGATAGAATTTTTCAGCTCTTTAAAATTGTAGTATTTCAATGACACATGATATGATTGTTGTTTTTTCAAGTATGAGGATTAACTCCACTTTCAACTCAAACTTTTTAAAAACAAAGAGACTCTTTAATCACTGTATAGAATGGCAAATTAATCTTTTTAAAAGTCTTTAGAATTATACAAAATAGCAAACTTTCACACACATTCAAATGATTTTTCTCCTAATTACAGCTTTGGACCAGCGATACAAATGTTCTTTTAATCCAAAAAGCTCTTCAGATTTCTAAAATTTAAAGTTTTAAACTAGTGTGGCTTGGGGAAATTATCCGCCCCTTTCTACCCCCCATCGCGCCTAGATCTGATACCTTTCACTGTCTGTTTTGTTTCTAGCCTTTGAAGCCCCAGAAATAACATCACGGCGACAAAAATAACTTTACAGATCTTAAAAATACATCACTCTCCCAATTAATTCAATTACCATAACAGTTTCCCCCCTTCCCTTCTCTTATTTAACTCTTCTGAGCAGGCGAAAGATTTATCTAGAATTGAAAATGAAAATAGTTGTTTATTTTTAAAATACACAGTGAATAATCATCGTTTTTGTAAGCGTATTCTTTCTGTATAAGACTACAACCGGTGATTTAAATTTGAAAAATCGAGGTACCATCGCTAAATCATGGTGTCCTTCTGTGGCCTATGATTTTAATAATTTTATGTCGTAATATAAGATAACATGCTTAGGAACACGAATCCTAAATCATTACAACGAGCAACAAACGTATTGAAAGTGCTACACCATAAACATTTGGAGACCCAAGTATAAATAAATTAGATTTATAACTGCTTCCAAATATTGCATGTTATCTGGTAATTTTACGCAAATATCAAATCTATTAACTGAGTGTGGCTTACATACCCAAAACTTAGTTTTATATAAAATGGTTTAGGAATTTAAGTCAGTGCCATTATCGCCAATGTCATTTGACGCCGACATCTTTTCTACAATGAGGTATATTTGAGATCTGGAGATAACAATCTCGGATTTGATAGAGAACTACACACGGAGCATAAGTTACGACTGAAAACCAGACTTTAATTCATAGAGATGTTAAAGGTTATCTGTGTAAGATTTCCAAACCAGATCATAACTAGCAACCAGAGTTGTTAAATCTGACGATCATTGTTCAATAAACAAACGACTTATTTCACCTGCTCCAAGAAACTGGAAGATTTCCTCCTGATTTCACTGATATACAATCTTTATGGTATGTTTATTTCTAACTAACGACCGTGGGGGTCGAGGCGAAACAAAACCCCATCTTTTCAGCATTAATCTGAGGATCAAGCGAGGTGTTTATCTCGTGAGTAGAATAAGTAGGGGAGAAGAGTTCAAGAAGTCAGAGGACAGCAAGATGTTGTATGGATGGCTCTATCGTTAGTTAAATCCCCGTCTTTCTTGGCGATATTTATCATTATATTATTCCACTTCATTAGATATGTCAGTTTAGCCACGTTAATCGTCATACAATACAAATTATAAATCTATAGTCTAGTTCCATATCTTCAAACATTCCTATACTTTCATCGTCACTCAGTTGATAAATTAGGATATTGGTCTAGCTTTGTCTCTCTTCAGACATAATGGGTTCTAATTATGGTCTTAGCATGGGAAATCTTGAAATTTTAATTAACAATTTTATTTTTTTATCTACCGTATATTGTCGCAAAATCTGAAGAAAAGTAACTTACAAGGAGACCATACAGCATCTTTAATTATTTTTCTCTTTTGACATGAACTTTGTGGACACCCTTTCTGATGTCTTTAATGACGGTCAGGGCTGTTTTACCGCATAGGAATATCGAATGAGTCTTTGAGAACTAGATTCAATTAGAGAGTTATGTTAAAATACGGTTCATGTTGTTAAATAGCAGTGGGTGTTAATAGAAAATAAGGACTCCTTGCATATGTAAAATGAACGTTTGACGTGGGCGCCCTTTCTAAAAACCCCTTCCTCACCACACAATGGCGACTTTCAAACCCTTGTCTACATTATAATAGTTGATTGCAATTTGTTCGTTATTCTCAAAACGACTGTAATGGGCATGGCTGTCATGTGAATGGTTTCTTGATTATGCAAAAACATTATGTAAGTTGGAAAATATGCATGAATTATTAGAATTCCTTTCTATAAGAATCTCTATAATTAGATCTAAGCAGTACTGGGTGTCGAATATGAGGTTGAGTGTGTATCTCTTTCTTTCACATGTCGGCACTTTTCAGATAGTTCAATTTTTTTGATGACATTTTTGTGGTTATTTTTCTCACTAGGTGGATAAATGAAACATTGAATCAGTCAGTTCATGTGACAAAATAAATCATATATTAATAACACAGTAATTCATTGAACCTTAAAAAACACGCCCAGCTAATATAGGAATATAATGGTTTGGCATAACACCTTTTTGGGATACTCACTTTTATATTGATGAGATTTTAACTTGATTTGGTTGACGAACAGGTGTATGTGTATATGGTGATGGGTAGAGGTCGGGTATCTTTTTATACTTGTCCATTAATCATGTTAATAGAAAATGTCCATCTTATATTAATACAATTAAATGGGGTATGGTTTAGGATGATTACCTTGTTACAATGATTACCTAGCAAGACAGAACAATTGTTTTTCAATATCATTACCAATCTCATAACATATGTCCCAATCTTACGGTATATGAAATTACGTCAAATCCGACACACCTGTAAATGGATACTTTAGAGTGTCACAGAATCTAAGAACCGTTTCTATTTCTTGCTATATCTATAAATTCGAATGAATCGTCAATTAATGAGCCTTTCGACAGATTGGATATAAAACTAACATTCGAAACAATTTTGCTCACATTTGCTTTTGTGGTCATTCCGTAAATGGAACTTAGACAAATTCAATTTTGGTTGTACATCCGTTAACAAAACAAAAGAATACCCCCCCCCACCCCTTCAACCCAACCAAAAAAAAAAGAGAAAAAAAAGAAAAGAAAACCGTTCAGCATCAATCCATTCATTTTTCTGATTCGCCCCCGTGTTTTGTGTGTAGCAGTGGTGGTAAGATTCACACCAAAGCATACAGTTGAATATCACTCAAGTAGAAAAAAAATGCGCATGTTTTTTTTTATCATAATAATACATTTTGAGTTAATCAAAGATTCATTTGATCACAAACGAAGAGATATGAATAAAACGCCCACAAAAGACGTGGTAAAAAAATACTATCGGTAAATAGAAAATAGCAGAGAAAAACATAGGGTGTAGTAAGATGAAGTCTAATCACCGTGTATGCTTTAAAATGGACTATGAGTTATAACAAAGATATTATAGATTAATAGTTCACTAGTTTTCTTTGTCGGCAACAGGTAACAATACCAGAGCATCTTTTCGTAATTATATGAAACCCGTGTAGTGGAAAATTAACATTGATGTAAAGAGGTGATCGTAGCCGCCCCCTGCACCCATTAAAACTGATAATGATAGAATGGTGATATATATATCAAAAGTTATCTCTAGTGATCTGGTAAAAGTAGAAACATTCTCCTACTTTTATAGCTGGATAACTATACGGTTCTCACAAATAGTATCATATTTAAATACACTAATAAACCAGTAAGTATACCATTACAAATAAAAATTCCTTCAAGTTAAATATGCACTAGTCCAGCTGCTTCAAGTTGCAATAAAGTCTTTGGGTCGACACGCCTTGGTCTGTTCTATGGATAAACTCATAATATGTCAAATTATGATAGACAAAGCACTATAGATCTAATCGGTAATTCTCAAATCGTCCACACTGTGGGAAGATTTTTTTCAAGGCCGTTGTCCTGTCATCTAATCTTTACTAAAACCCCGTTTACATTACAAATTTTAAGCGTGCCAGGTACCGTTCCTGGTACGGCACGGCTAATTTTTTTGTAGTGTAAACGGGTAAAACACAGGCGTGCCGTACCGAGAACCGTGCCAATCTGGCCCACTGAAATGAGGTGGTCTCGGAACCGTACTAGGAACGGCTCACTTCAAATTTTCGTAGTGTAAACGCTAACCGGTCTGAGTACGGATTACTGCGCATGCGCCATATGAACCTTGACCTTTTTTCCCTTCAAACCTTGACAGTTCTGTCATCAGTTCTGTCAAAATGGCTGCTCAAACTAAATCAGTCATCATAATTGTTTTCATCTGGGTAATTTGTACAGGGGTTGAAATTAACTTTACTGTGAAGAGTTCCACATTTGGCACGCTTGGCACGGTTCTGAGACCGGTTATTTTTGAGTAATGTAAACGGGTCCATTTCTTGAAATTTATCGCGGCCTGGTACCGTACCTAGTACGGCACGCTTATCGCGGCCAAATGTAAACGGGGCTATAGACCTCGGGGATCACACTTTGGCTAAGGAATTCACCCGCCGCGACACCCGTAATATTTTGAGAAATATTGATCGAATTATAGAAATCATACCGTTTTATTTTAAACGATTCAAAATAATATTTCTAAATGGTGGAGAATTTGTATTCTAGAAAAGGTAAGAATACCCGGGTCAGTGAGTTACAGTTGGTCAGTGAGTGAAGGGCTGGCTCACTAACCAGGGGGATCCGGGTTCGATCCTGGTGTTGGCCACGGAATTTTCTCGGGACTTTCCAGCGTGGTTTCCCCTTGGTAGCAATACAGAACCTAGGGCCTGGGCAGTGTCTAGTCAAGGCCCCGCGTACTCAATGACGTGTAAGAAGAAGAAGAACCATTGACAGTTCAATCATAGCACATTGAATGGTGTGTATGCCCGTCTTGATTCCCCCGTTGGTGCAGAATAGCAGGACGTTAAAGGCCTATGTTATTTTAGTATATACTTTGCCCCCTACATCACCACTTTTATCACTAAACTATTAAAATATATACAGACTGAGAAGAAAATCAACTGTTGAACAATAAAATGATAAAAACCACTACTGTGCCAATCGTGTAATGGATGGGCGCTTAATATTCGTATTCCTATTTCTAGTTCTTAATCTTCCGATTGTAATGTAGTCATTTCAAGAAAGCAACCCTAAACCAATCCAGCCGCATCCATTAGCATTTTGTAATTAAACAAGTAACTACAAACTATAATATAATGTGCAACATCAAACCCAATCAAAATTTCCAATCAGTCTACGCTGATTTATTTTTAAAACCAAGCATTTTATTCTTTTCAATATGAAAACACAATCAAATTCTCCATTATTACAAATCGTCTCAGATATCAGCCCAATTTTATTTTCTAAAAAAATCAATTTTGGCCAGACTTAAATCTCATTGAAAATGGCGCCTAATCAGAATATTTTGATAGAAATCACGTCCAGTATTAAAGATGATGATTTGAATTTGTTCCGTTAATTCACTGTTTGTTTTGTTTATATTGCTAGTGGAACATATCCCCTATTTCCAGTTGGCTGATTTCTAGCTGTACAAGCCGCGGTAATAAGGACCATCTTAGCAGGTGTGAGACCCGACCCATCAGCTTTACCAGGCAACCGTATCAAGTGCACCCAGATATGTCGGATTATAAACAAACAAAGTTGAATTGAATGGCTGGATGTCTTCAATCTGAGAACATCTTTCATCTTATCGTGTATAATGTTGTTTGATTAAAAGTTTATGATTAATATAAGCATAACAAGGAGGTGATATACTGGCGTTTAACCGTAAATGATATCCGTGGACTTGACTAGATTTTGAGAAATCCATACTCTACTAGAAATATACAATTCCAAGAACTTTATCTGGATAGCATCATTGTTTTATGTTATGATACTAACAATGGTTTGCTTTCTTAAATTTGAATTTCGCTATCTTATCCCTCCCTAGTTGATGATATGGTATATATTTTTCAAGGTAGAATCTGCTCCTAGATCTAATGAGTATCGCATTTGAACTCATGAACATGGGATCGGGGTGTTGAATATTGAGAATTACGGATTCATTTTCGGATTTTGTATTTCTGAAAACCGGTTCCCACTTGTTGGTGTGTCATTGTTATCAAACAATTTGGCAGTGATAACGGGTGTCGGGTACGAGGCAGGGGATTTTGGAATCCACACAGTTTGACAATCGGTCTTGTATTTTTGAATTTAACAACTTCTGAGTAGGGCTGGTGTGAGAAGGTGGGCTGCTGCCCCCCATCACGATTATTTATAGGAAGAGTTCGTGTTGAACTTTAATATTTTAAAGATACCATATTTGACTTGATATTATTACTAGTAAGATGACCATAAGCCTATACCTTTCTTATTATTTCTCCATTCCGCGTTCAGACATCAGTGCGTTTAAGATTTTTCAATTTATAATACACGTACATCATTGAAAGCGATAGCGTTATCTTGATGTACCTGTTCGCTGGCGAGACTAAATACGCCACTTTAATTTGTGATAGTCGGGATGTGATTGTCTGTGAAGAGGTATATAGTAATTTATAGTGGTATCAGGTTGATGTTTTTTATCTAAACTATTTACGTCTGTGACTAGTTGACGTATTGAACACTATAATTATAGGCGACGAACAAAGGTTTGTTTCCGTCAAATTATCTCCCCTTTGTCTAGGCCCGCATAAATCAAAGAGTAAAGTTTCCCGAACTTATCACCGTAAAATAAGGTAATCGTTTGATTAACAGTGATCATGCAACAGTTACATATTAAAGCAATGAAGCGGGGCGTAGCGGCTATCTGATCAAAGTTACGACTCCTCATAACATCTTATTGGATTTGGCATCATCTATCATTTATACTGTTAGTAGAGGTTATACTCTTATTACACATTCCAATACTACAAGTCAAAATATATCTACCGTAAAATTGTTGTTTTCAAATAAAAAGAGGGATTACCTTTGTGCAGTTTATGTACCATTGTAGTCAAATGATTGATTAATATTTATAGCAGTACCCCCTTATTTTATCCTTCGGTGAACTAAACTTTTAATGACAGTATAGTTTAATTGATGGAAATTCCACCTACATTGGAAATGAAATGCTGTTTAACGTCCTGACTTTACTTCACCAACTGGGATACCGAAGACTGATATGCGGTATAGTATTGAGGAAGTTTTCCCGGGCAGCGAAATTGTTGCCAATTCTTCATCGAATTACAAAATTACATCTACATACGACCTCGGTTTTTGCCCGGTCCAAAAGCTTAGACAATTTCCCTTCCCAGGGCCCACCTAAAAGGAAAGAACTGGCTGGAAAATTCCGTGTAACTATCACGGATAACAGAGGGACGAAACCCGGGACATACTATGGTTAGTGAGTCGGTACCTTAATCGCTGAGCAACCTCTATATTGTAATTCATGGGAGTCAAACATAAACTTGATTTTATATAATATTATGCATTCATTGTTAATCCCCATGTATCCTATTTAGTAGTAAATATCCCCACCAAGGATATGAGTCATAAATCATTGAACAATCTCATCTGTTTATGTTTTCGCTTATAATGAATTACTTCCAATGAATTGCTTTGGCCTATATCCTACAATATTTTTTCCAGAGATACAAAGTATCATATTTTAAAGCATTTGCTCTATAATGTCACATTACCAACCCACAATGTTTAAATTAAATATACATGTGACAGTCTTTTTTTGTGAAAAAAGAAATTCCGGACCATCATTATTCCCAGCATACGGACCCTTGTCATTCAACCTAAGACTCGATGAATTTTCCAACCTTATCTTTGAACCATTGGAACAAGAACAAGATAATTTGAAATTAGCTAAGAAAACAGAAGGAATAAAAGAGTATCGTCAACTGACTAATTATTTTGGTAACAGACTCTAGATTATAAGATATGATCAGTCATTACATTCGGGTATTGTTACAAAGTTAAATTGAGAAGGCGACCGCTTGACCACAAGGTTGACCAGTGACCACTAACTACCGTGTAACTCATCTTCTGTAAATAAACAAAAAATTCCACACGTAATGACGAATGGTGAGTTAGCAACACCTGTTAACCGATCTGTATCACTTGAACCGATTATAGAATCGATTATTACACACCATTTAATACAAGCGTAAACAAGAGGTATCGTCTATTCATATAGAACGTATTAGAACGTTAACAGATAAAATCATTATAACAGCAACATGTCTAAACGTTAAAAGATGAAATCATTAAAACAGCGACATGTCTGTTTCAGTGAGAAAACAGAAAATCATGTACAGCTAAAAATTGATCACAAAAATGGACTGAATCAATATTTTCTATCATAATTTATTAAAATGAAATGAAATGTGGTTTAACGTCGTACTGGGCTAATGAAGGCGGACAGACGCCATACAGTATGCCATGTGGGAATTTTTCCCGGACAGCGGCACTACGGCCTACTCTTTTATCCAATTCCAACTGTCAAAGGATCTTTTTGCCCCATCCCAAAGACAAGACAGTTGTCATGCCTTCCACCCTGCATCATTGACAACTGGGAACTATGTCGGAAAATCTAGATGAACTTTCTCGGCCAATGCATCTATCGAAAACCCGACCTCCAGACTAGCGAACCAGCGTCTTACCCACTTAGTCACAGTGATCCCACATTGAAATTATAATTTTAGAAGTAGAGAGCCACAGAATAGAATTTAATGAAATGGGGCTTAACGTCCTATGTTTCAGTAAATATAGATAATTATGGCATATACATAAAATTTAAAAACTGCAATGAACCGTAAACATGGAACATTCTAAATCTCTAAAGTAAGAGGGTACACCGAAACTTAAACATAACAATTGATGTGTTCAAGATATTTTATTACATGTCATCACTTGGTATGTTCAAGGCATCCCATAGAGGTTATCTATTTAGAACTTGGCACCTACACATACTGGCTACTGTTTGAATCACTATCTACACGTCATATTCATATCTCTTAAATGACATTTAGTACTTCAAATGAAACATTTATAGCAATGTACCTACAATAACATTCTTAAAAATTACCACGTTAATTTTAAAATAGTAACAATGTTTGTCGAAACCTTAAAATTTACCTCGTTAATTTTAAAATAGTAACAATGTTTGTCGAAACCTTCAGCATCATTCATTTCATTTTAATCATGTATTTACACAACTATACTTACTCAGGCGCAGATCCAGAGGGGGTGGGGGTGGGGGGCCAGGGGGTCCGGACCCCCCCGCCTGCTCAAACTTGAAATTTTTTTATGCGATTTTATTGGCGATTTAGACCTTTAATTTTGGAAATTACCTTCCGGAAATACGTCAGAATGAACCAAATTGAATCTAATTTACCAATTTTTTCTGGGGGAAATCGGTTGACCGCAATTGGTTAAGCAATTATCAAAACTAGCCCCCCCCCCCCCTGCAAAAAATCCTAGATCCGCGCCTGTTACTACTATGAACCCATTGAATCTACTTTGAACAGGTTATCATGTACGTTCTAATTATAATGTACTGATTACTATTTCCTGAATATAACGTACATTTCAACCATGTCATTCATATCATGCCCTTTCCTGGACATCAGACACTGACAGCCATATGTACTGGATATCATATACTGACTAACATGTCCTTTACATCATGTACTTACAACCATCCTCTAGCATGTACTGAGAAAACGTCAATCATAATATACACGTGCGTACAACCATACCCTCCATAATGTACACGGTACCATGTCCTCCATAACATGTACGCACAACCATATCCTCCATAATAATACCATGTCTTCGATTTTATTTTACCATTATTTATAAATAATTACTCTTATTCTTGTATCCTATTTCACAACCATGTTCTTAGAACAGTATTTAATTTTCATCCAAATTCCATTACAATGTCACATTTATCAACTTTATAGGCATCCTATTTTGTAAGTTTTGGGTAAGTATTGGGTCATGCTTTTTTTGCGTTTTATACTGAAATCTTTATAACCTAACTGATAAACACCAGGGCAGTGTCTGGGATCTTTGCCTCATCAACTTCTCAAGTTTTATGCAAAAACTTTTACTTTATTTCTCCTACAGGTTATACGTTTATCTGGTGACCACTTAAAAACGTCTTTAAATCTTTCAACATCACATTTACATGATATATGAGCTTACTCCAAAACGTCAGCGAATCTGTTTGAATAGGCTATAAATGGGAGATATACGGTGGATGCTATTAAGGATTCTATGCTTCCCTCATCTTGTTTATTGTGGTGCATGATTGACCAAGCATAGTTCCATAGGTTAAATACATATGTACATGTACTTAGTATGTTGACTATATGCAGAAGAGGGTTTTAAGTGCTTCAACCTGTTTTTCTCATCAATTATAAATACGAAACTACGGGAATTCAACATAAAACTGATTACACCAGAATGATAAATGGCGTCGTTTAAAGACAACACTATTCATTGTCAATTGTCGATATACACTTAGATGCCTATCCACAATGTTTGCGTGTCCTTTGGTCCCCTTACCAAAATTTTAAGAGGTACTCGTCGTCAATTACGTTTCGGTTCAGTTTTCTTTCTCGTACGTTTTAGTTTTTCCCAGGTATATAAATATCCTTCTTTTCAACAAAGAACCACGGTGTTTTCGAACCCTGGGACAGCGTATAGTCGTTCACATTGGTGAGCACGTAAAAAAAAAACCCTTTGACAATTGTAATTCGGTACAAAATTAGGCCGCATTTCCGTTGTGCGGGCAAAATATCCCGTTTTCATTAGCCCAGTCGGAGCAAAACAGTAAGACATTAACCACCATTTTATTTCATTTTCTGGTTCAGTTGCTGAATACATATACATGATAATTAAACGAAAATTCTTTAATTACATGTTTATGCCATTTATATCAGCTGTAAAGCTCTTGTAACAATTGTGCAGAAAAATAGGAAGTTAAACCTCAATATATATCATTTCATTTCTAATAATATTTGTCACCCGTTTTTTTATGCTTTCAAAACTCAACACTGATGATCCTTTATGCGTTACGTTGCAAACTATTAATTCTTTTAGTGAAGCCCCTAACATTAAAATATGTTTTCCACGGAGATAAAGATGACCCTAACGGGGTTTTAAAACACAAACAGATGTCGATTGTGTTCGCTTCAGTGGATAGATTTAAGATAGAGTGGTGATCTGTATAGGGGGTTCAGGGGATATTTTTCCCCTACATTACCCCAGCTTACACCATATTGCTATTTATCCCGCCCTTCTCACTCGATCTCATTACCACACTATGAAACTGACTCAAATATGTTGGGTGAAGCAGAAAATATTATCAACAGATGTCGTAAAAATTGAAGGTAGGTGTCGACCTAATGACGGCACTAAACGATTACGTTATTAATGAGGCCTTATGTTTTAATGTCGACTCATAAAAACTTGGTTCGATACAATAGCAAACTATAGATCAACCACGTGCCCTGGGTGTTCACTTTCTAATAATCAGCGGGTAATTCTTCATTTTTGTTAAACATATGTCTCGCCTAAGCCTTTTACTTATATGTTTATAGTGTCATGTTCGTCTCTCTTAAGCTGACATCTCTGTAAGTCTGACGGGTGACCATTCATTATGGTATTTATACGATAATAATGACACAGACCCCAGAATTCACAAGTATATTACTAACTAGTAGACATAGTACTAATCTATTATCTCTATAATGTGATAATCCTACAACACTATCGTCAGTCGCAGTATGATTTATAGGTAGACATTTTCATCCTAGGCACTGCAATTTGGTTAATGGACCCAGGGTCGCATCTAGCGGGGGCTCGGGGGTACATTGCACTCCCATAAAAATAAGGCGCCCCGAGAAATGGCGCCGCCCCCGCCATCCCCCCCCCCCCAAAAAAAAATAATTATTTGACAATCTTTCAATTATAAAATAATGTATACACTTGATTATGATCACACGGTGATGCAATTAAGGTACTGGTCAATCGGTCAGTTTTAAGGGTGCCCTGATCCAATCTTTCTTATATCACTTACTTGGCGGCTATGGCGCCCCACCACTCTGGCATACGGCCCTGAATGGACCAATAAACGGAAAAGGGTTTAGCGTCCTGCTTTTCCGATTCAACCGGGGTAATGAAGACGGGCATACGCAATTCAGTGTATCACGCGGGTAATTGTTACCGGACACCATATAATATGTATTGCAATTGTCAAGGTTTCTGTTACGTGTACGGTTTTCGTCCCAATCGAACGATTAGACGCTAGTCATTGCTAACCCATCCTTCCTGCAACAATGGGATTAAATGGATTAACTACCTATCCCAACTTTGAAAGAAAGATGTTGGTTAAAAAGAAATTATGACTTCAGAGTTTTTTTGTAAATTCGTAAGATGATAATGCAACACATTATTTACTATTTTCGTGAATCTATGAAATATTATTGTCACACCAATGTAAGCGATCTAACTGCATTCGCCGATATCGAAATTTAAAATTTGCCACATTCTTTTCAAAAAGATTTCTGTACCGAAGCTGAGCCATTGTCTTTAGGCCTATTATGTTGAGTGAAACCTTCTTGAGCAACTGAATTGATCATTCCTTGTGGAAGTTACGTCAGTAGTTAGTGAATATATTAACACTTTATTGTACTTTAATCTTGTTTAATAGTTTCAACATGCAATAAATATGTCTGTTTCAAGTTGGCAGTTCAACATTTTTCATGCTTAACGGGATCTTAATGAAAATAAGTTGTTTGCGATAATCGTTGTGAAACATTACAAATTGTTCTGAATAGAATAACGCTCTGTTTGTTCAGCGAATAACTTTCTATGCGAAAGTCAAAAAAGTTGTCGAAGGATGAAAAATGTTAGCAGATGGCTTTGCCGTAAATCTGCCCTGCAACAAGTGTCCACTGACATTTTGTATTTAGCCCAGTTCTTTATTTAATTATTCATTTGTTATCCCTGTTGAATAAGAATTGTGAAAGCTTGAGGGAAATGGGCAGCCAGACAAACTGTTTACTTCTCCTTAATCCTACTTCAGTTAGAATTACCAAACTTCAACTTCTACAATATTTATGTAACGAATACCCTTCACTTTTCATCGCTAACAATGGCTGTTGGTTGAAATGTGTGAGTTTGACAACACAATGCAGTATTGATGTGTAACAAAGCAACAGGTCGGACAACTCCGAAACGTAATTATTTTATCGCTTCCACTCGTTCTTCTTAATATTTTCATCCTTTACACAGCCTTAACCTTTAAAAAAAGCTGTACGATTTGTTTTCGTATTTCTTGAGCCATGTTTTTGTTTCATATAACCTACTTCAAACTTGGATGACGATATTCAAGCTTTTGGTTTGTTGTGTTTTGTTGGGCTTATCAAAATGTTTTTACAAATCTGGTGTAGATTGACTTTTATGACGTATTACGTAGATATAGGTAAGTATAAAACTGACAGTAGATATTAGATAATTGAACGTGTGCATCTACTTGACTTTTATAACATTATCGTTTGTTCATTTTTGTTAGGTGAGGTCAGTTAGTAATTAAAAGTAAATTTTACGAAGTTCATCTATTGATGGGGCAATTGTTCCGTTAGTTAAATTTCAATTTGGACATTTGGGGGAATGTTCTTTTTTTTTTTTTTTTTTTTTTTTTTTAAGTACTTAGTTAATTTATAACTAATGGCGGATTCAATAATAGATAATGAAGATTAAAATTCGTTTTAGAGCCCCAGGTTTTTTCAAAGTACTTAATTAATTTACAGCTGAAAGCGAATTCAACTAATAGATAAGGAAGATTATAAGTCGTTTTAGAGCGCCATGATCTTCAAACTCTGAGTTCCAGAACTTACTTATGCTGTCAAATAAAATGTGGCGTAATATCTAACAAAATGACTCACAATGATTAATCTATGGAAACGAAATATATAATATGTATCTAGTCCATTGCATCGAATGTTAAGAGTTCATTTCAGTATGGCAATATAAATTCAATGGCATTGCTAATTTCATTCGCGGCACATATTGATGAACATCGTGAAACCTATAATTTTGAGAGAGAGAGAGAGAAATGGGGTTTAACGTCCACTTGACAAAAACTAGGTACTTTCGGGACTAACATAATATGGTTTAATTCTATTTCAATAATTCGCTTGCGCGTAGGGGTCTTTAGCAGTGGGACGAAACCGGGGTGCCCGGAGGAAACCCACGAGGTTGAGAAGGCGCCCCTATCTCCATGCCACATAGACCCCCTACGCTCACACCAGGGATCGAAACCACAGCCACAAGCCAGAGGTGACCGGCCAGCTAGAGGTCGAAGTGCGGCACTCTAGACCACTAGGCCATCCCAACCCCTCTATAATTTTGAACCCTTTTCCCTAATTTATAAATTTAAAGATGCATTGTTTAAGATTTAGATACAAAATTGCCCATTCTTGCTATACTGGTTCAAAATTAAATAATGCAAAACGAATATATTCAATTTCAATTAAATTACTATATTCTGGGCGAAGTTGTTACTGTTTGTAGTCTAGAACATTTATTATTCTATCGTCCTAACGGTCTTTTAATCTATTTAAATCTCCGACAACCGAGAGAGAGAGAGAGAGAGAGAGAGAGGTGGGTTTAACGTCCACTCGACACAAGGTAATCTTGGGACTAACATATGGATTAATTTTATTTCAATAATTCGCTAAGGGGTCTTTAGAAGCGGGAGGAAACCGGAGGACCTAGAGAAAACCCATAAGGTTGGACAGGCGACATTATTCCTTGTCACGTACAAGTGTTGATTATTGGTTTGTCATGTGAATAAATGTCTAAATGATAATTTATATAACATTTGATGCCAAAATAAAGACCTGCAATTGGCAGATTAAGCGCTTACATAATGAATGTTTAACTAATCTTTATAAGAGAATGATCATGTTAGTACGATATTAGTAAAGTATAATTGAAGATGTACATACGTGGGGAATACTCTATTACTTTTTTGTTTTAAACTGTTGTGTTTTTTAATGTGCTGTAAAAACGATATACACGGGACCACAGTTTCTGGTCCCACCCGAACGACTAGATATTATTCCTTGCTTGGCAACACCAGTATCGAACCTGGCACTGCCTTGTTATTGAGCCAGTACCATAATCGTCAAACCTTCATGTCACCATCCCTTTTAATGTTTGAAAAATTAGATTTGAAATGGGAAACCTAAATGACGCACACGTCACTGTCCGGTCGGATTATGTACATACCAAATCTTATAGCTCAATAATGTTATGACAAATGACAAAAGATGACGATTTATTGGTCATAAAGTATGATTAATTATTGAATACAAAAGATATATCAAACAATATCAATATACACGCTATGTATTATATATATAATTACGTTTCTTTACCTATATTTGACAACTCTTTGAGTTTATTAGCAATGTATATTTACACATGTATGTGAAACCCCACTAGTCGTTATAGTCACATACTGTCAATCTGAAACATCTTTCAAAAATCTAACTTCAAACGATCTTCAAATCCCTGGGTAGCAGTAAAACATTTACAAAGACATTATCAAGTGCTTGAATAGGTACTTCATTTGACAATACTATGGCATCTTCCTATCACCCTTGCTACATAAAAAATGTTAATGAAGCGTGTTGAAGTAGTGTATATCATTTTTCATGTCTTCAATAGCTATACAAAACATACACCTTTTTATGCCAGAACCTACAACACATATATTGTGTGATGAATAGACAAAACCCACAGAGAGTGACACCGGCTTTTTTAACTCGATAAACGTCAATAGACATACACTTCAAAAGTTACACTTTTCTTTTCTAGAGTTTTGTTAAAACCAGACATGCTCAGTATCATATCTCATCGATGTTAAATCTATAATGTATAACATTAGGCATGCTCAGCATCATATTTCATCAGTGATATATATATGAAACTAGACATGTTCAGTATCGTCTCATCGGTGTTATATTTATAATGTATAAAACTAGACATGCTCATTATCATATCTTATCGGTGTTTTATCTATAATATATAAAACTAGAGATTTTCTGAAATCATATGAAATGTCCGATATTCTGAGCTAAACGGGTTAATGAAACTAAAAGGGGATTTGACGCACCATTGCCCTGATTCAACTGGGCTAATGACGAAGGGACCGGCTTAATGAAGACGGGAGAACTATACAGAGCGATATGTGAGTAATTTGACAGGGTTCCGTCAACGAATTTCAACTGTCTAGGGTTCTTTTAGTTGCACGCGTACGTGTTCGCGGGGTGTTAGTTTTTAAAACTAGACATTACATCATATCTATATCCCATCTTTATAAACTACAAAACCGGACATGTCTTTATTTATAAATATCATATCTAACATCTTAAAAGATAATTAGTCGGCAGGGAGGGGAGGGGGTATTTACCTTTTCTATAACATTACTGACAGTCGCAGATATATTTGATGACTACAACTCTCAGAGTGCGGAACGCGCCTCAAACCGTTATCCCCAAATTACACGTTATTAATAAAGTGCTGGACCAATTTATTCAATCTTAAATATCCCAGAAACAAGAGATAAAGAAACATAAGATAATGAAACATAATTGCGTAATTCCATTGAAATGCGGCAAAGTTCGACGAACAAAAGCAGTATCATTTTCCCCAATATAAATAAATTTTGTACTTATCAGAAAGTTTTAAATAAGTTACAGTAACCTTAACGTTAACACTACCTGCTTGTCACCATAAAGACCATAGTATTTTAAGAAGGAAATCAACAAAATTTACATATTTAATAAGAAAGTGATAGAGACTAGGGGATATCTATATAGAGTTGTATACAATAGATACTATATAGCACAGATTGTGACACGTTTTGTCCATCAAATGTTATGCTAATCTTACTTCCGGTGAATCACGACACCCAGCAGTCGGATATTTTGGAGCTATCAGACAACGATTCGTTCAGATTAGAAATATGTATGACATACCGTACAAAAGACAATTAATCACATTATCTATTTAATTAAACAGTACGGATATCATTATATAATTGTGATTACGAGATTATTATGAATATTTAGTACGGAATATATATTTTACGAAGAAAAACGTTTCACTCCGGAATTCTTTCAGTACGAAGACGTGGATAGGGTTGATTAAAATGACTCATTATTTTTCTTGGACATTTACGGGGATAATAATGTTCTAACTCAATCTTATTCGATCAATGGTATCCGCCATTTTCTGGTCCCATAGCTTCAAATTGTTGCAGGTGTCGAACACGAAGCGTATTAGCATATTATATTCACTCAATCTGTAGCATCTTATACCACCTATTACCGAGCTTATCCGTGAAAGCGATACCCAGTGACAGATTCACATATAGTTAACATTTTGTATTAATATTCGATTTATTCTGAGAATCCATTAATTGTTTATTTTATGGCGTTATATACTTTTATAAAATCTGGTAAATTCTGAGCATGGTATGACATACCCAGCAATTTCAAAGATCTCCACTTTAAAACAGACGAAAACCTCACAGAAGTTAAGAATAAATAAAAGCCAGACAGACTAAATGATACGTGACAAATCTTCACTGATCTTTCGTCTTAGTGGTCTATTTGATTGACCTTTTTCTAATTCTTCGATCAAACCAAACTGACCTCAAAAGATCACGAATTTGCGAAGGATGCAAGTGATGAAATATAAGTTGAAGATGTGGTGAGCTTGGGGGTATTTTGGTTACTGGTTCAACTTAACCTCAACTGACATGTCAAGATATTGTGTTATTGTTCAAACATAGAACACAGTTTGATATCACATCATTAAAACTTCTCTAGTTTACACTAATATTACTTCCTATACTCCTCTTCTGTATTTGAGTAAATTGGCTGAAAGAAATTGGAAGCTGGACGAAGTTACAACATTAAAATATCAAAATATTAGTAGATTCTATATGTATAATATACCCATCCAATACATCAAATTTAGTTTTGAATGTTAAGAATCTTGAATGCATCTGATTTAATTTACACTGATATTTTCTGTTGTTAATTAATAGAACCTTTAACAGTTGAAAATCGAAATATGACAACGCCGTAGTGCCGTTATCAGGGCATTAGCATGGTTTGTTCAATATCTAATTTCATTTGTGGAAAAATCTGCGAAAATACACTGCCAGATACGAATTCACTGATTTTGAATCTGCTTCTCTAGGTTAGTTCTTTGATGTAAAATGATATAGTGTTCTAAAGTGGGAACTTTCTGAATTTTATATGGGTAGACACACAGAGCTATCGAGATCCTTAAAATTGTCTTTGTAGTGAAACATTTACAATCGGCCTATTCAAATCATGCACTATGAAGCACACACCATGCCATAGATCGTTCTCAATACATGTCGTAAAATGGTGTCAGACGATATCTTGTCTCAATTCACGATCTACAGACTCATCAAAAATAGTAACAAAATTAATACCCTATTTTGTCACAAATATCATAAATTTCAAGAAAATAATATCCTATCTATTTTGTCTATAAATATGCCATTGTTAGTTTTCTATTATAGTTTCGTAAAAACACCTGCCCGTTTAATCTTATAGAAAAGAAGCGTGGCGTTATGTGAACGGCGCCTGGTCATGAAAAGAACGTTCCGATATACTCTAACGGCGAGAAGATGATTTAAAAATGTACTGGTGGAAAACTGGGGTGGAGCACCTGTCTCTAAATTTAGTTGATTATAGATATGTCACATCGTATTAAATATTCACACGTCAACGTAGTGTATAAAACATCAAAATCCATAATTTCATTGTTGATTTGAAGCAGTGTTTGAATAGTCTCGTAAAATATTCATCAATAGAACGGTATTCTCTTTAATACCATTCCGATATATAGGCCAACAGTACGTTCAAATTTGAAATCTTTACGCGTGTTTTACCGGTTTTCGTACACGCACCTGCGATCGCGTCACATCACATTTTTTGTGGTTTATGAATTTTCCGCCGTTACACCAAATTGCTTCATATATTTAATTGTAGAACGGGATACTGGGTTTAATACAACTTGGCTTAATTGTAATAATAGACGGGTTTACCTTGTAGCACCTGTCGTGGTTAAGACTTTTTATAATATTCGCACCCTTATATGAAGAAATACACTATCTTTATGTTTGAATATAATATTATCTATTAATTATTTGACTACTATTCAGGTCAACATTTAATGGCAGTATTTTGTTTTGACAGTTTCTAATTATTGTTAGAAAGGGATTTTATCGTCGGGGTCAAAAGAATGGAGTCAGTGAATAACTTATAGAAGAACTCAACGAACCACTGAACATTATATTTAGAGATTCCCTCAGTGGGTTAAAATGGTGAAACGTCTTTGTTGTGTGCCCTTATCGTCTATTTTATGTTCTTGAGATCTGGGATTATATTAGTATTCGTAAGTTATATAGTTGTTAAATTAGGGTTCCGTAGAAACTCTTATTGTATAAACTATCATTTATTTAGATATAGGCAGTGGGAGGACAAATATTAAAGTATGCATTGTTTATATACGTATCATACTAATTTATTCCAGTCCCTAGAAAGAAAAACAACTGAATCTTGATTGGCCATGAATTAAAATATTCGATACATTCTCTTTATTATGTAGTTTAATTTAAGTGCAAACCACATTATAGACTAACATCATACCCATTGAAAATAACCTTGAATTCCATTCCAAAAATAGTCTTGCTTTCACTCTTATAAAATTGCAACTATTAATGCATGTGTAAAGATACGCGGCAAGGAATGAAGATTTTACTAGTTTAGGGTTATTTCAAAATGAGGGTTCATTTACGTGCAAGTCAACTTGTACCCGGGATTCCCATTTTCGGACAATCCAAACGACTAGACTCCTGGTCAAGTGGAAACCAGGTATTGTATGTGAATCATGTCATAAGAAGTATAAATTATATTTATTTTTACCGATTTATTTTATTTACATCTTGTATTTGTATTGATATGTGTTATTGGTTATCTTGCACCAATATTGAACTTTGAACTATGACTATATAATATTCATCACAGGTACATCTTTAACTTCTTTGAATTTTCCTGAAATATAGAATTTAATGTGAATACAATTCCAAATTACTTTAAAGGTAATTTATACATAGAGATTTAAATAATTTAACACTAAAATTGATAATTTATTGGTAATTTATTTAGATATTTCACAGTTGTATTCTGTTAGCTGACACCTTAATAGGTATATATAATTACTTATAATCAATGGTCATTTTCCACCTCTCATTGCTGGTGACATTTTGCTTCAAAGTTTGACTATCACTATTATCATATCATATTAATCATCAAATACATCATAGATATATAGATACCCCTGACTTATTTGTATTTTATGTGATTTATGATATTACTAATGTATGTCTAATTATATTTTATCCAAATTATTGTTTAAAATTATAAACAAGTAAGTAGTCATGGCGACCCCGGCACCTGTCAATCGCTTGGACTTCAGGAAACTTATCGCTGGCCATAAAGAATCCTTTGCATGCACTGCAAACGTTCCACAATGCTTGACATAAGTGTTCAGGACTATGATCCATTGCAGTCCACACAGAATTGACACATTTGATTCATTAAAATGTAGCTGGGACAACAAACTAATGACTTGAAACTATAGCTTTTGTCTCTGAGCTTCGGTCGCGTCTTTATGCCAGGTCTAAACCATCCACATGAGGGGGGGGGGGGGCACTCCAGATAGGGTATGTTTATTACCAAAACATCGACAGCATAACTAATTTCAGGAGTTCACATCTCAGGAGTTCGCAGGATCTTCCAATTATATGGCTTGTGATTATCCGTTCTTTTAATGCATTGTTACTTCTTTAATTGGGAGATTTGGGAGTACACGAAGCAGGGTATGCCTATATTTTAAATCTAGATTAACACCATTGCTTTAAAAAGCAATATACCACGTATGTTTTGTGGCAATTTTAATACCGCACATTATTTCTATAAAATAGTAGTCTTATGTTCCTTGTGATATTTGATTTTAAAAACATATATTATGTACTTGGTTTGACTTCAATAAATGTATTTATCGACGGCTGTGGAGCGTAGACACATTATAGAAGTTATTTTACATTATTAGAAATTAACTATATATATATATATTGATCGTAAATCTACAATTTTGTTGGTAATGTAAAACTAAAGGCAGGTGGAGTCAACTTTTTTTATCTCATACAATAAAACCCAAAGGGAGACAATTTTACGTATTGATTTCAGCATAAACCTGTTTTAAAATCCTAAACCGACCGGGCTTTTTGTAACACCTGGAACTAAATTCAGTTGTTTTACGTATCATATCACTTATGGGATTAGATTATCTCTAAATACAGCTGCTATTCGGTAGTTAATAAAATTTAAAATAATAAAATTCTAAATATTTTAAACCTATATGCATGAACAACAAATAAAAATACATGTTCTCTTTGACTATTGATTTTTATCAACTAGGCACGTGCCACTCTTTTTTTCCTGGGATTCAATAATCCATTTTTATTAATACTGCTTTAATAAACTCTGTTATCATGAAAGGAATGTTGTATTTGTTATTGGCAATACAAATATATTTCAGATATCCAGACACAGCGTTTACCCTCGATATTACTCTTTGATCTCTATTGTTACACGCAGATGTGGATTTGTAATTCGGCATATCTGTGTGGTAAATCTTAACTTGACTCCCAATCATTAAAACGTTTGTTTCAAATGCAAAATAGAAAAACATCTTGGTGGGTAACATGTGTTTTTACATACACGGTTATTGTTTATCTCCCCTTTATTTGATCGTAAAATTATTGTTAATAACACAGTTAATAATCCGATCTGTTGTTGAACGTACAGACGTCCTTTCACTATCTTAATATAATCACCGGACGTTACCTTTAATGATATAGGCGTATGTAGCCTACGTTTACTGACCTCCGTCTTATATTTATTATAAATACGAAACTATATAATTGATAAACGATAATCTTTCATTATAAATCTATTTAATGATAATATTGGTATGTAGAGATATCTGTAGACACGTGTGCCTCCCTTTGTTCCTTTCTCTTCATCAGTTGGGTCTACTCGATGTTGGTCATTCATTGCAGACTGTTTAACAATAATGAATATAAAAACTTGTTTAATAATAATGCTATTGTATACTTATTTCGATTAAGGTTTTTTTTCGGGGCGAAGACTCGCATAATGGACGGTGGAGAAAATACCTAACGACGCGATAATGGACGTGATAAATGTTATTTTTTAATACTGTTTTTATGTTACCACGTTTTACAATAGAATAAACAAATTCAACGACTGTATCATTGATTTAAAGAAGTCAGCTATCTGAAATATCAAATCCAACCATCGAATATGTTTTCTAGCTTATAAAAAAATATGTAACAAAAAGGCTCCAGAAGTCGCGAAAGGGCCCATCTTGCTTTTATACTAGAGTTCATCCCAAGGCAACAAAGACCCTGTTATGAGGATGGTTTATTCAGAAGTTTTGATGAAGGGAATTCTTACAAAGATAACTAAATATAGTTATTTTAAAAATAATTTAGCCAGAAGCGTGTCCAATATCATCATTGTCAATACTTGCACAATACAGACAATATAAATTATTAAAATCAATAACACTACAGCTGCAGTCGCAGTTGAATAAATGTGAATTATAATTTTTCTTTAGGAATGATGACGTATTATAGGCTATCCGTTTTGACACATTGGAAACAATGGCGGTTTTAAGCTTTAGTCGCTTTAGGGATTAAGACATGATCTGAATATAATCCTCGACTATAAAAAAATGAGTTTTAATTTCTCTTTAGGAATGGTGACGCATTATAGCTTATCAATAACATTAAAAAAGAATTATAATTTTTCTTTATGGATGATGGCGTATTATATGCTGTCAATTTTGACAGACTGGAAAAATGGCGTCTTTGAAGCTTTAGTCATTTTAGGGATTAGGACGTGATCTAAAGATCATCTACGACTATGAATCGTGAACTTCTCTACATTTTGCTACAGTGTCAATTTATATGTATGCATATAACAAGAATGTGCGAAAGTAAAGCGTGCTTATTTTATATTTTGTGAAAGTTGACGTGACGACAGATGGCGCTGTGGTATCGTGTTGGGTATCAGGAGAAAGATTGTCAGAAATTAGAGCTGTATTGTGAAATCCCGGGGCTTTACTTGCCAGCTTTTGTTTACAGTAATCCCTACCACTTACTGAAACTTGAAATGTTTCAGTTAAAAGTCTTTATTCGACAAGATCAAGATGTTCAAGCAAAAGTGATACTGCCACCCTTGGTGTTGTCGAGAACTCAAGTCGCCCGATGAAACGTTTTATACAAACAAAATACACCTCCACAAACCACCATTTTCCTTCCAGGAAGAACCCACCCACCCCTTTCCTTCCTCTTCTCTTGGTATTACTCTTAGTAAGGCACAAGAATCGTCGCTGTATATAGTCATGGGCTTTTGTTTCTAAGGTTCCAGTGTCAATGTTCCAAACTGTACCCGGATTGACCGTTTCCTGCATTTGTAACATACATGCATATATTATTTAGGTCCACATTATATAAAAATGCCATTTATCTCTTTGTCTACTTTATTTCAAATCATTTTCATGGACAGATTTTCAGCAACATAGTCCGTGAGTTATTGGCACAATTCTTAGATTTAGTATACGTGCATGTTATTTTACATGATAACGTGGCATGGTCAAAGTCGCTTTCTTGTAATTAAAAACGGAAAAACGCCAAGACAACCCCGGTATGCGAGAAAGTCAAACTGCGTCGCTGGCTATATATAAATAAAATATGTCGATATTAATGCAAACCGCGCTCCCATATTATAAACCTTTCTATACCTTAATGAATTGCTGATTTGGTCTTTAATCATTTGAAAAATGTTAACCGAATTAAGTTTAAAACAAAGAATAGTCTATACATTTCTATTGTACATAAACACTGCTGATAACGTGACGTTTGTTTGACATTTAAAGGGTCATCTGACATGTGCAGATAAGAATGTGTTCTTTTAGAGTTATCCTCACTTCGAAATATCCGTTTATTTACATAATTATAAAATACACAAATATGTGTTATAGGAACGTGCCAGGCATGTATATATGGTATAACTATTATCAACAAGTAAACAATGACTTACTTAGTCACAATATGATAGGATGGTTTGCCTGCTGAGAAGAGAAGCAATTCATTAATTATCACGAAATTTGCAGTTTGATTTCTGCAGAGGATGCTGTCAAGATACAAGATATAGCTGTTCGGGTGGTAGTAAACATGTTGACAGTGCTCACGGAAGATCCCTTGGCAGTTGGACTTCTAACAACAGATTCCACCTGCATAACTAAAATAAACATTTTAAACCTTTCTCATTCGTGCCTTAAGATTTCCGTAACTGTTTATCCATTGAAAAGAAATAATGATACCGATGTATAAAAACAATATTATAAAACACCTTATGGTATAATGCCGTTCTTCAAATTAAGATTTAGCTGTCTTAATACGACGTTTACAGAACATTGAAAATACTTTTTGGCCTTAACATGCCCTGGGAAAACATTTAAGTAAAAGTGACTAAAACCGAAAATCAGAGATTTGAATATTTCAAAAGGTCCAAATATATTTGACGTTCTGTAATTTATGAATGGTCCTTGAAATAAAAGGGTTTATATAATATGTGATTATGTTTCTTTAATTGTTATCTACTTCACCTTAATGACAACTTACTCACGCCATTAATAACACCCTATTTAGCAAACTTAACACTTACAGGTAACATGGGTAAGAACACCCATTTAACAATATATAATACTTGTATTTATATACTTTATATACCTGTAATTTATTTACAACTTACCTATACGAAACCGCCCTTTGATGTTTCGGCATCCAACTGTGTTTGGGGTTACAATTAACAGCTCAAATGAATAGTTTAAGTAACATAAGGTGAATGAATAAAGGACTTGTACTTTACTTGTATGTAACATGTTGAATTTAATTTGTCATTTGTGTTAACATTGAACCCCTACCTGTGTTTCTACTTACTATTTATATGTATATATAGCACACTGTATACCATGGTATTATACAAAAATACATTTAACAATACATTCCATCATTACTTCAAAAACATCATCATTTTTATCATTTCAATCAACAAAGGGCAGCTATTTATTCTTAAAGCATTTTGGAACGACGATAGTTTTATATTAGTTAAGAAACAGCGCTGCATAATGTAATTAATATTAAGTGTCAGGAGTAAAGAATAATAATTTAAAACAGAATTACACTACATTACGGAACTTTACCAATTCAAATAATCATTAAATAAATCAGCAAATTTTATTCAATTTTGTCTTTAAAAAATCCTTTTTTTGCAGACTCTTTTTAGTTGTCTGGATATATTGCAATGCATTTGTAATGCTTTAACTATAATTCTTTCAACAGTGACAGGCGATACGTGTTGACTCTTACACATTTTCATGTTACGTTGAAAGGAAGACACAAAAGTTTGCGTAATACGTCATCAGTTCAAGTGCGTAGAAATTGAAAGTAAACTGTGAATAAAATTACTTTTGTTTACTGTCTGAATAAGTGTGCTGTTCACAAATTACTCTGTTATTATTACACCCTTTAAAATGGTGTCATACTGATGCAGAAACCAGTCGACGTCATTCGCTTCATTAAAAACCCCTTCGTGGAAAATCTGACACTTTCACGAAACAGGTTGATTTTTTGTTGCGAGCAGTCGGGGGCCTGCCCCATGAAATAAACAAGAAAATAAATATGGCGACGGATTTTAATCTGACGTTTTCTATGACAGATGGACGCTCGTTTTCTTTTACAAAAAACAATCTTAATCGTTGAGCACATGATTAATGTTGCCCTCCGATTCTACAGAGTGATAAAATAGAAATTACTGTTTGAGATGAAGTGTCTATGTTGTACGGCCGTGTCTCATATTCTAACACATTAAGTTCCATCTTTTATATTTACCGTGAAAGTATTAGATCGAGCCACCATGACAGATCACATCTCTTAATAAATGTCGTCTGCAATTCTATGCTATGTAAATTTATTCAGATTCTTTTCATGGGCTATCACACTTAAAAAATCATTAGAGTTAATAATTTGTGAAATTTCCAAATTAGCACCAATTACTGCCATGCATGTTATTAAATGTGTTTATACTCAGAATAATCTATACGCGGCTGTTCTTTTGTCGATGTGCAATTTCAAAAAGGGGAAAATTAGACTCAGCATTACCATATTAAACGCATAACCCATCTTTAAATCGCTGAAATTGTGTCTAATTTTGAAATGTGTCATTTGTATAAGTGGTAGTGATAAACAGTGTCCATATTGATAGGTAACTAAATATTCATATCGATGTGGGGATCACGGTCGCCTGGAGGTCGGTGTTCGATCCCTGCATTGGCCGAGAAAGTTCATCTCGTTTTTCCGGCGTGATTTCCTTTTGTCAGTGACGCAGAAGGAGGGCTGACATGGGACGAAAAACCGAGGTCCCGTGTACACATTGGCAGTTGGAATTTGATATAAGAGTAGGCCGTAGCGCCGCTTCCCTCATATTACACTGTGTGATGTATGTCCGTCTTCCATTAGCCCAGGTTAAGTGCAGAAGAGTAGGACATTAAACCCCATGTCTATTTTCTAAATATCTGGCTCGCGGTCAATCTGATTAAAGCACATATCTTATTTCTTCTCTTTTTATAGTTCAAACTCCCATTTTACTTATCCTTATGTAGGGAAGGACATCTAAAATACAAAAAAAAATAAAAACCCAAAACAAAACAACAAAAAAAAAACGAAACGAAATATAAATCTGTGTTTTAATCAGATTGGTCTTCCCTATAATTACTGACAGAAGAGTACTACTTTCATCACCGACTTAGGCAAACATTATTTTACTTCCTATATATATTCATAATATGTTTCAGAGCTCAAAAATGTGAATAATCTGGGTGTATCTCCGTAAGTTTGTCCATTGGTTTACAATTATAGCAGCTTGTTTAAAATTAAATATTATAAAAAAGAAAATTTTATTATGAATTGAAGAGCAGTCAGGAAACAGCGTTATAAGATCATCTGACAGCATGTGGATTTTAATGTACGAATACTACATCATACCCATTGCTCACTGTTAGCCACACTCCACTCAAGTTAATTGAAATACAACAAACAAATATGTTATGATTGACAATAATGTAAAATCATAAAATCACTCCAAAACACAGAGTAGAAAAAAAACCTTCTTATTATTAAAGCACTATTCTGGTTAGTACGAGGGAAGGTGAAAAGGTCAGATTCTAATATAGAAAAACCTATAGCTTCTGGTTCGTACAGATTAACTCGAAAAACAAGCATTCCATCATGACTAATCTGTAGAGATTAGGTAACGGAGAATTCAACCCTATAGCTACTGTAGAAATTACATCACATCTCTTGCTTAATCTTACAAACGCGCACAATGTTTAGTGGGGGTCTTTAGCACTTAAATATTACGTTCTGTATAAACAGCGCCGAGATTGTTTTGTTGTATAAATGACCCTACCCGAACTGGACTTCCAAATACGCCGATTAAGCAAGCAAACCCTATTCCGAAATCTTTTTTTCAACTTTAATCGTGTAATGTTTTTAAATTGTTATGCATATCTAAACAAAGCTATAAGTATCATGACTAGATAAAACCTACTAAACTTAGAACTAATGTATTCATCAAATGTATAAATTGTTAAACATTCAATACCCAATACGATATTAAATAGTGATTTTTTAACATGGTAAATATGATGTTATAAAATCATATTGCGGTGCAACACAATTCCTTGAATTTATTCAATTACAGTTGCAGCGACGGACGTACAAAATTCGATAATTTAGGTATTTACTTTCCGTTTGAAGCTAACCACCTCTATGCAATTCCCAACCTTGTAAGGTGCAAATTTTGCTGCTGACTTAGTTGATTTTGGAAAGGACACGCCACAATTTGCATATCTGCAAAAATTCATAGCAATTTTCTGGGGTGCATCTCTTCCAGAAAATCATGAAGCTACCACCGCAGCTGTATCCAAAACGTCGAAACTTGTATATCCTAAAAAATACTTATCTTTGAAAACAAAGATTACTACTGATATCAAGAAAGTAGATATAACAATGCATTTGAATTTTTCCAAGTTTTAAATAAAATTGAACCATGAGTTAATCTAATTAAATACCTAATTGTAACGATTAACATAAGTGTGGAAGGAAATATAGGTGCCAATTACAAACCAATTACCATTAATTAAAAACCAAACAATAACGCCATTGAGTAAGGTGTACCACTGGCAGCATTCCAGGGGAAGTCACTGGACGTAACCCGGATAACTTGCCCTCCCAGGACAAATTTGTCAAGGATTATGAGAAATGCTGAAAAACCTCCTTGTTAATAAACACGTCGATTGTTTGACACTAGTGCATATTTGATAGATTAGGTAATATTTGATGTCTGTATAGAATCAGTCTTTGTGTAGAAGTTATGCCACTATAAGCACTATGTATTTAGATCGGAACGATATGTCAATTAAGTCTAAAGCAAGTTCCATCCTCATACTCTGATATTTCAGATGCACCCCTTTTCTATTTCTATTTGGGGAGAGGTTGGCAGATTTTCTCTACAAAAGGAACGCCATATCTGTATATATTTATAGGTATATATTTAATTGCCTTTATACTACACTTTCCCCAAAATATTCTCACTGACCAGCAATAATCTGTATGCGAAGCTTCATCTTTGTCGTAAATATTAGTCGCTTTCTCCTATCACGATTTACAATAAGATTATTTATATTTTTTAAAAAAAAACTATAGGATGCAGAATGCAATTTATTGCTAACTTTCCAAATTGTGTTTTCAATAAAGGCCCGGAGACTCACGGGACTTTGCTAAAATACGAGATATTTAAATATCGGAATTAAAAGACAAACTATTTAGTTAAACAGACAATAGACTGAACGAGTAGGTCCAATGTTCAGGTGACCATGTACCATCAAACTCATTAACCCCGATGAACCCCAATCTGATTACTGTTGACCTTTCCAATTTTATACACCTCGCTTCATATTCAATGGCCATTTTGGGTTGTTCATTTCCTTTATTAAGTCTTGACCAGTTCATCTGTGCATCTGAAGCACCATAATTATCAATATTCACACAGACTTGGCTGCTGTATAGGAGTAGTAAATATGTCGTTTAATAGCCTATCTTGTAGATTAGCGAAAATCTGCTTCACACCACATTATTGTTCTTTTAAATAATTTCAGAAAAATCCCTGCTTTTTAAGAGCCATTAAGAAACGCCTTGACCATTTAGTACAACGTGTAATAAGTATGTTCGTGTATTTATGATTCTATCAAATCTCTGTTATAAAGTTCTGATAACTCAATTTTCAATGTGAAACATACTTATACCCCATACTCTTTTTTGAAGACCAAATACCACGTGCCTCACATGTGACATGGATGTTGTCGTGTTATCTGTTTCACTAACTTTAATATTTTCGATTGTCTGATGTACTCGTGTACTATTTTATTATCCTTAGAGTTTTAATTTCCTGATGTAAAGGTGAATAGATTTTGATAATAAATAGGAGACATCGCACATAAGAAACACTGGCTCATCCAGTTTAAACGCAATTGGCCCTTGCTCAATTAATACGCAGTTTGTTCTGTGATTTGTGTGTTAAAGCAATATCAGGCCATGTGAAACAAATATAGGAATTGAAATCGTTATTACAAAGTAAAATACTAAAGCGATCTAAGAATATTTAGAAAGTATAATATATTTGATTATATTATTATCTGTGTTGTTTTTTCTTTATTCTTCATAAATTAACGTATTGCTTATTAACTATATATTACTTGAACAGATCCTATTTCAAACCCGAAGTTAAAATTGACAAATTTATTTGAAGCAATGGAACCACAGAATTTCAAAATTAACAAACAATTATGAATTTATATAAATCCTGATAGGTTATCACGGGACATAAATAGTTGTTAGCGGTGCCAGATTATTAAGCCACAATTGTTTGTATATAATGTATTTATAATACGGTAGTAGTAGTAATGTGCTGATAATTGATAGACAATGATTAATCATCGTCTGTATCAGCTACCAGAACTACTACTGACATTTCAACCGCCCCTGGTCATACTATGTACTCGTCATTTGTCATGCTACATGTTCTATAGCTAATAATATAACATTAGAAATATTCACTAGAGGATTAAATTGAAATATGGTCACACCTCATATATCATTGCATATAATGTAGACAATGACACTAGGTTATCTAGACTCGGTTTACATATTTAGTATTAGTTGTTGAAATATTGAGATAACCTGTTACATAACCAATGGGTGTAGACAAAATGCAAGATCATTTACTGTGTTGACAAGCACCATGTAAAACATTTTAATTAATTGATGCTAGCTAACCGATAGTGCATGCAATTCCAAATTGCATAAAAGGGTCAGTGCTGAGCTATGAATTATAGAATATTTGAATGCATTATAACTATTAAAAATACATAATAGCCATCGAGGCATAATTAAGGTAGAGCATAATTAACATTAAAATATAATCATGAATTCGTATGTTCTAATATTAGTTCGTTTGTACATAGGGCACGTTTCGGCGGAATACACCCGTAAAGACAAAAGTCATTAGTTCGCTTATGATTCACAAGCTGAATATAAGAAGAAAGGCAAAGGTGCAAATTAAATGTTCAAACAAAAATAATTAACGTTCATTATATTTCAATGGAATGCATCATTAGTTTTTTTCATAAAAGTTTGCTGTTACTATTTATTCACGATGATAATTTTAATTTTTTAAAATGATCAAGCTGATTTGTTTGGATTTTATATTTGGTTTATATTATAAGAGATAATACTGAGAATAGTTATTGTAATATTTTCACTTATAATGCACCAGTGATATCTGTGTATTTTACTCATCTGCCAGGTTTTTATAATTGGACTTAGGGGAACCTCGCATCATTTAATATACAGAAGCTGACAGCTGTCATCTTTTATCGCTTCAACGAGTAGCCTCCCTTTTCTGTTTATGGATTACTAAATCTGTTTGATATGCTGTAAACCCACAGTTGTATTAAGTACAAATTCTATAAAACATATGACGCATTTCAATAAGCCAAAGACACAGATGTAATTATGTCACTTATGATGATGTATCTGAGCAATATTTTACAATTTAGTTATCTGACTTTTTTCAAATCCCATTAATTTCATCAACAGAAAATATTTGTGTAAAGTTAGTATTTGAAAGTAATGTGTTCTGCATCGATTGAGACTATGAAGATGGGTATACGCCATGTGGTGTGCTATGGGGAAATTTTCGCCAGAATTTAGAATTCCAACTCTTAAGGGTTCTTTTATGTACACGCCAATAATCCGATTTAAGACTGCACAATTTACTACAAAACATAGAAAGTCAATAGTATAGATGTATTCTATTAGAGAAGAGCATTTGTCCAAGGCCCAGATGAAAGAAAAAATTTCTCGGAATGAATTTTGGAAGCACCGGTACAAATGATTAATTAAACCACAATGATTCAGTGGCATATAGATCTGATAAAATAGGTAGCATGTCCGGGTACAGGTTCTGTTAAAATCTAAATGTCATCGGTATGATTGTTATCATTATTTCGCGCGCCACTGTAGACGAGGCAATATGTGTCTAAGGTTTAAATATGAATTAAGATTTCATTCAATCTCTAATATAGCTGTTCGTTTATTGACATATACTCGTGTTAGCTTCCATCATCCTCGTTTTGACAAGTTTGTGTTTGTGTGATTGCAATCTACAACCGACAGATGGAGCTACTTGAACGTCAATATGGCTACCCCTCTTAACGATCCATGCAACTCAATAAATTTTAATCCTTTGTGTTGTAGTACTTGAAGTGGTCACAAGATTTGTGTTGATAGAAGTTAGCACCTGACTTAATATCAACCTGTTTACATGGAAACCCCCTCGTCATTGTACACATAATCATAGAATGGACCAGAATAACAACTTTGCAAATAGGGACTACAGACAATTTGGGCCAATAACCTGACCAAAACAAGGGCCTTTCGATGTATTTCCGAGATACAGTCAACGTATTATTACAGTGATATCCTGCAAAATCGATTGCATTATATCTTTAATGCTACAGCCAAGCTAAAACAATAATATGTGAATCCTTATGATTCTAAGAATTGCCGTTCAATTTGGCAACCATGGGGTTATGGTAAAATCGATTTAAAAGAATTGAAGGTTTTCAGAATAAGGGTTCCTAATTTGAATAAATCCAAAGAAATTAAACATAGGATTTTGCGCTTAACTTGTATTTAATTATAATGAATTCTGTGGAAGAATTAAATTGATATCATTGCTGTATTTAATTTGTAACACAGATCTATGATTTTAGAATTAGACCCTTCCTATCAACACAAGTATGCGTTAACCGATAAGAGAACGTTCATTATTTGATGTTACCTTAACAACAAAACGGATGTTTGAGTATGTTAAAATATGCATAAGCAGGGTGAACTAAAATTATCTTTGAAACGCCCGAACCAGAAAACAAAGCGTTTAGCCCTTTTGTGTTATCTTATGTAGCTTAGAACTCTACGCCAAACGATAAAAGTTCAGTTATAATCTTTAGCTTGAAAAGCTACAAAAGAGCAGTTAAGACACTACAATATCGTACGCGTTTGGTACTAAGCCAGGACGTGCTGTGCACATCGTATTAACCTTAGATTAAGGCCTGCGAGCCCTTAGTGCTCATCTACACGAAACTATTAAAAGAATGTCAATAACACCACGCTCTGTGATATTGAACAATTAATACGTCATCATCACCTGGACCAATTGTCAAGCAGATTTACCTCCCCGGTTTCTTACGTCACTACTTAATGCTACCAGACGAAAGATTTTAGGCTTTACGATAAGATTTAAAATCACGTAGCATGGAAGATAAATGGAATAATTATTAGGCTAGCAAGTTGTAGGGTGATAATTAAAATAATTAACGAACGACAAGTGCTTGAAGCGAGCAATAATTGATTAATTAAACAAATATGGCACCAATTTCAAACCATACTGCTGACGACATTTTCATTGATATGTTCACTAAATTATAGATAATATTAGTATTAAAAATATGGTATATGACGCTCATAATATGGTAAGTAATTTAAATCGACATTTTATCTGTAATTTAAAAGACAATGTTTTACTGTGAAGTTATCTTTAGAAATGTGTGAGTCCCATATTTAACAAAAATGTTGTTTCATGGCGTAAACCGATTAAAGCAATCACATACAATTTGGATGAAAATATCTTGTGGAGAATGCGATTCAAATGTTCTTTAAATATATGTCTTCCCTTTTTTCAAACACCCTAAACTACCTTTGTATATGTTATGATATCTAATAAAATCTAAGTAGGATAATCCTCGGAACAAAGTCACTGGAAGTTGGATTAAACCAAACACATGGAGGCTAAGTATGCCAACCATAAATCATATCTTTAAAGTCCATTTAGCACGCTATTAATAAAATACAATAAATTAGACCGAAAGAAAAACAAATAGTAAAGACTTTAATAGATCTTGTTGAACATTCTTTGTACAGGGCTGAAATTAATGGACGATATTTATGACGAGATTTGATTTATAGGTCGGTTATGGTTTTAATATTTTTGAATGGCCACTTAATCGGTTTAATACTCCACTCTTTAACGCGGATATAAGGATCAACATGTTCTTTTTATGAAATTTGTAGATTCTACTGAACGGTAAAGACTATTTTTTCCGAAATCCTAGCTTTAATTTGTAATATTGACCTAATTATAATCGTTGATTTTAATCCCCAAACTTCCGATTGTTGACCGCCATTAATTGGAATCGACTGAGTTTTAAATATATAGTTGGGATGTTTTTTGAATGGAGCATTTCAGTGTAGTACAACATATAAAGAAATCAAAATCATAATAATTCCAATACTGCACGGCGTAAGTCAGGGATATTTACCATGACCCTTCACATCAACTTGACGAACAGAATTATCAGCTAATATAAAATATGTGACGAAATTACTTTACGCATTTTGGTGAAGGATCTATTCTATACAGCATAGTATGTATCTCAAAATGGCAGCATTCGGTCATTAATGAATTTTTATGACACATTTGTTATAACACCAATTTTAAAACATGTTTTGGAGTATTTTTCATCTACTCTTCTTCTTTATTAATCTCCGTAACTTCAACAAATTTATTCTGTTTGACGTTCCTCTTCATTTTATATTCCGGTGAGGTTTCTCTTTGTAAGTGGTGTAGATTGGAGGGTCTGACAAGGACAGCTGTCTAGACGTTCGGATCGGACGAAAACTTGAGGACGTGTGTGTACATTGGCGTGCACGTAAAAGATTCCTTGACAATTGGAATTCAATAAAAGAGTAGGCAAAATTTCCCTCATAGCACTTTTTATTGCGTTAGCCCAGTTTTAGGAGCAGAACAGTTGGACGTTAAACCCCATTTCATTTCATTTAATTTCCTCTTATTATACTCCTGTCTTTTACAACTTCATATTTATTGTCCGACTTTCCTCATAATTCTAATATATTTTCTCCTATGACTTGTCTTTTAGTATGGCTCTTTTATGAGTTTGTTTCACATAATGGTTCATATGTTTCATATTTGCTAACAGAGCTGTTGAAAATTAAAACAACTGCAGTTGTATGTGAATTTAACATTCTCTACTAATTTATAACTCTTGCTTGTTTACGGTGTTTTCATCAGACCAGGATGTTATAGAACAACTTAGTACTGGTAGACTTAATTCTAAACCAAATGTTTATTTCTAGTATTGTCCACGAATACATATTGAAGTATTTGATGATTATTTGTTCAGCTTTAGTTATTGATGTATTAGAATCAGCCGGCGGCCAGAGATCCTACCTGTATCCAATAATCGACATTCATACTTTAATTCTTGGACCAACCAGTCTTGATCAATACAAAATAAAGGGTAAACATGGTCTTTAATAACAAGTCGTTAGTGCGAACAATCACGGCGTTTGAATTAGTTAGATTTACTTAACAACAACTAGTATCTATATTAGTAGTGGCCAAGCTAGCTATTCTTTGTTTTTTATGCATTTAAGTTGTTGTAAACTAAGAAGTCACAGGCACGTTACTGATAAATTGTTTCAGTGACATTTAGTAATGGAAAACAGGTCACAATTCTATGGAATACAATTAAATCGAAACTTTGCTTATTAATAAACAGTTATTGTTTCCGTATAATTTTGACCTGTGTACGTTATTTATAAATACATTCTTCTGTCAATTTAACTAATATACGCATGTGTTAAATAGCTTTATTTAACATGAACACCCACGTGGGTGATATCACAGACAAAATATACGGGTTGTGGAGGGTGGATTTTTAATCGTTTTTTTTTTGTTGTTGAAAATTAATACATATATAACTTGTTTGCATTTTTAAGATTCCTTCATGACTTTCGTTAGAAACGAGGACCATTAAAAAATGCAACCCGTCTCATGATCTAAGTGATATTTGGAATTACACATATTATTACAGTATACAGTAGTAATCGAAACAACACCAACTTTAAAAGTATAACACTCTTACAATTTAGACATAAAATTACTGGCGATTGTCGGAAATCTGAAGAATCATCCTACTTATGTACTTATCTGGCAAAGTGTGACAAATGTTGGGTTTAGCTATTTGTTGACTTATTTTATCATTTGATTAGTCAGTAAGTTTCACATTTTACGTGTATTATCTGATTTGATAAACTGGATAGCCAGGGGCTGACAGGTTAGCCTGCTAATCATTTGGCACTCGCGCTACCTTCCACTGATTACCAAGGTCTTCTATCTTTGGTTGTATTTTGACAGCTTGGAAGATACCAGGATGGAACAGACCCCGGGGCCAAACCAAACCCACGCCATATGTCTTGACATTAGTGCTATGGAAAGATAACTCCTGTCTAAAATACTGATTAATGTATGCTACCTGTTACACGTTCAATATGTATATACATCAAGCATTCCATAAACTGCAAACATAAAGCGAAAATAAGTTAGCTTTACAAACGCCTTAAATTATATATATACTTCGATAAATAAAATTCTCCTGGGTACGTTAATCAAATGAAACTAATCAAATAAAAATCTAAATTGGGCGAGTCACGCGCGATAGGCCTCCCACTCCCACGCAGACACTCTCAACACCATCATGGCCATAGCAAATTCGGTAAAAACGCTGGACATTGTGGGAAATAAATCATTAAGAGTAATATTGAAAAGCAGTAAATTTCTCTTTTGTAGACAATTAACATATGATAGATATGTTATACAATATTTTTCTTTTTTTATGTTTTGGGGAAAAGTTAAATATGGAATCTTGTATTACGATAATGCTATATACCGAGATCTGATTGTTCAGCGGGGGTTCAGTGAATAAACAGTAATTATTAATACATTCCACAAAATAGTATCCTATGAATTTCAGTACTAAATATCACTCAAACAATTTAATCCCAATGACAGTGGCGGTTGTACTGTCCGACTCAATCTATATCCATACCATATACATGCGCTATTAGACACGGATCGTTCAGTTCTATGATAGGACTTTGAGAAACAGGTAAGGGGAGGAAACTGTGGTTATACTCCGTTGTACTGTTTCACGATAGATTTTTTTAAAACAAAAATCATAATGAAATTTTATGCGTTTGACGAAGATCTATTTTAAGTTAAAATTGAATTTTAATAGATTTTAGTTATGATTGACACCACGTGCGTAACTGAAAACTGTTAACAGGTTTAATAACGGTTGCAATATCAATTGGAAGAGTTTCATACGTTGTTCACGTTGTTGCAATGTTTGCACATGGCCAGACAGTCGTAGGAAATGAAATAATATATACGTTTTTTGCATATTATTTGTTTCGAAATGTATCGGCGGGTTGGCCTTGAACTTGCATACTGCTTCCGTGGCCTTGGAATTTGATTTACTTGCAGGTCTAAAGGAAAATAATGCGTACTGATGAACTACATCGCTTGGATTTCGTAATTTTATGGTATTTTGGATAACATAAACTATGGTACTTTGAAATTGACAGTCTGCCAATCTCTATCTTATTCAATTAAAATGATTTTTTTTTCAAACTTAAAACACCCCTGGCCCCTAAAACGTCTCTGAATTGGGTTATTAACCTGAGCCTTCATTAAGAAGTTATAATAATTCTAAGATGATAAAATTTAATTTCCAATATGCCTATAACATTTTTCTATATACACATTTGAGATTACTGATTTATCTTTATAGAAATCATTTTTAACCTCAAAACCGTGGACATGAAGAGTGTTTTCTTTCCATGACATTAGATTTGAAGTGAGTTCAGATTTTCTTTTAGGGTTTTTTGTTGTTGTTTTTTTTTGTCTGTTAATTATTTAAAAGTTGTACAATTTATACTTGAATTATATGGTAATATATAAAATAATAACAAAGAGTTTTTGTTTACTGGGATGTTGAGTGGTTTTTTTTCTTGGGACTGTAATTACGAATTACTGAAATTGTCTTGAAATAAAATAGATGGTAGCTGTATTCCCCCAATCTAATTAAAATATAGATCTATATTTCGTTTCGTTTTTTTATTCTTTCGATGGCCTACACTAATGTAGATCTAACAAGTTATAGTGGGAGCTCACGTTCTATGACGTGAGGTATCAAGCACGGGGCATTTGACCCGATAACGTCAGTCATTCGATTAACCAATTAGCGACCGTCATGCTTTTTAAAATTTGTTTTGATTTCTATCCGATGGTAATATTTACCCACAGTTCCACGCATGGAAAGGTCAAACGGTCGATTCGACAGACCATTTGATTGGCTGACCCCTCATTTTAGGCAGAACGCGACTTAATTTACAAGTCTTCCAGATCCAAGAGTAGTAAAGACAAGTAAAAACGAAATTTTGAATTATAAAAAACGAAACGAAATTGGATCTGTGTTTTAATCAGATTAGTATTCCCCATGCCACGAAAAGAAATTGAATGAGGATTTTTTTTTTTTTTTGTAAATTATTTGACCCGGGCCATTGACAATATTATCTTTATTCCAAATAGCTGTACATGTCGCAATAGATCCAACAACTCATTCCTAATCGATGTTTTTGTCGTGATTTTAAAGTCCCTAATGTTATATCTGGAATGTGTTTAACAAGTTTTATCAGATATGTGATAATGCCTGGTTGACACCAATATTGTCCTTGAATGTTAACTAGCCAATAGGTAAGGGGAGAGAACTGTGATTATACTCTTGGTCAGTCACCACTTCCATCTAAACTATCAACACAATCGGACAAATAAACACATGGATTTAATCAGGCTTTCTTTCAATGATCAACGCGTTTACGAAGGTTTTTATCTGCTGTTTTCTTTCGGAAGTTGTAAAATATACGAAGATGTTCTTGGCGCTTTGAAAACGAACATGAAATGAATAACATGTGATAGACGAGGTAAGGGTTTCAACTTTTAATTGCAATAAAGAAAGGAATATATCCTGAAATTATCAATGGCAATTAGTATAAAATGAAAAGTTCAGACTTAAAAGTTGAATACGCACTAATTAAAAAAAAAAACCCAAAAAACCCAACAAGGCTGTCCCTCGAGATTAACCACGTCAAGTCGAAGTCATTATAATTATACTGGCTGCTACGGCGAATATAGAAATGAAGACAAAACTGAAACACGACTTGGTGTGATTTGTACGTTCAACTAGGTAAAGCTGTATTCGGAATTAATATAATTTAAAACCAGAGCCTAATTGTCCGGGAAACATCTTTGGGGGAGGTAAAGCGTACACCCATTCCTTGGAAACTGACAAAAACGCTCTGAATCTCCTCCGGTCTTCAACCATCTAAGTGGATATACGACGAAATATCCACCCACACGTATCTCCATGGTCTAGGCTCTTTATAATCGTTGTCCCCAATTAGGTTTTCATATACTTTAGGACTACTAATAATTTATATTAAATAAAATTCAGCAGAATGATTTCAGAAGTTAGAAAGACGCTATACTTCTTGGTATGTAAATTTCTGAAAAACTTCTAAGTGTGAAATATGCGTGTTCTCATATCCACAGAAGGGGTGATTCTGTTCAGGAATAGGGAATGGTGAGATTGTTCAGTGGGTACACACACGCTTGTTCGTCGGTAAACCACATTGCTACATGATCGGGCTTATAATAAAATCCACAAAGACTGATCTTACGGAAGGAATGGATTGTGACCTCTTCTTCGCTTTTCTTACTGTATTGGAAGTCCGGTAAAGGAGTCGATCTTGTCTGTCTGGGACCAAATAATCTTTTACTAAGCTGCAGCCGTTACCCATTAAAGGCTCCGGAGAAAAACGAACCCACAGAGTAGTTGTTTGTAATTTCATTTGTATGTTTTTCGTAACCGACGACTCTTATGCAGTATCCCACCCGTTTCCTGTCACCGGACTAAATGTTTAGTTTGTGTATACATGTATATATTTACCCTTTCATTGTCATCGCCGAGCCCTCTTATCTATTTTTGATGGTTTTGAAAATGTATTTATTCACGATTTCATTAAGCTAATGCATAAATTATAAGAATGATTCGTGGTGTGAGCGACGTAGCCATCCCATTCATTAATACATTATAAGCTTCTTCGCGCGAATCTTACATAACTGTTGTCTTCTATATTTTGATCTTGCCTCATATGGTCTAATTCTTTAATCATAAATTGATATTATTTATATTCACATTATATAACTTCTGCATGTTTCGTGTAAGGTCTCGGCGTGTGTTAGTCCATATTCCTGAAGCAATGGCCCGAGAAATCCCTTTCTGGCCATTGCTGGATTGGCTTCTGATACTTTTGAGGGAGTGTGTCTTTTCTTCACGTTCAATCAAATCTACCACTTGAGTACAGCAACATTACAGTCCTACGTTTAATCTGGGTCTTCCCTGAAAATTTGGACGGTGATTTAAGGTATTAATATATTTAAAAATGGTGAAAGTATGTTCGTTTCCATACAGTAATATTTACATTTTATTCTATTTGATAGCTTCGTTTGTCACGCAATTAGTTTTACTTCAATATTCTGCTATGCACTGGTTAATTGGGCATAATGAAATCGTGAGCCATGACGCTACGTTATGTTAACATATTTGGACCAATTTGGCGCTCTGTTTTAAAAGTAATGTTTTAGTAAAGTAATTAGCGATTGGTTGTTAATCGGTCTATTGACCAATCATAATTTAGAACCAGAATTTCCACTCTTTAAGTAGTGGGATTATATCTAATCAAACGGAACACTGCGAGGAGTATGGTGTTAGTCGGATCCATTAAAATAGAAAAAGTTGGGTCTGTCACCTCCCTAATTAAAGTTCTTTAGCCGTGTATTGCAGTAACACTGAACGGTTCCATGGTTGAATGGTAACTGCCCATCGAACATTAATGTATGATTTATTTCTGTGAAGACACAAAGATCATTCATAGAAAATTGCAAGTCTTGGGGAACTCGCTTGGATTGTAATATAATTAAGAAATATGCACCCCCTCCTTTTACATCAAAATAAAGTATAGAACTATGTTGTCTACCACCAATTGGAAATATGTGATATAAATATAATTTGAACATGGATATCTATCGTGACCCTAATTGTAAAAATACGCCTGTAGTACCGTGACTTTATGTAATATACCGAAATAAGCAGAGAAAATCAATGAAAATTAGGGGATGAGCCTGTTATCCCCCTTTCTACATATTATGAACTACCAGAATATCACAGCACCAACTGGCGAGTTAGACGAAGGTGGGTATGTATACGAATCCCCACTACACTGTTCTGAAAATGACGTCTTACTTATCACTATCAAGAATCGACAACAACAAACTCGCCAGTGGGTAGTGGTAGATACCGTGAGAGGTGGGTTGTAGAGATCGTAAACTTCTCCCCCCCCCCCAAACTGCATTTATACTTACTGATGGTGTTTATGCATATAGAAGTAGGAGGGGGGGGGGTGTTATTTAACAAATTTTCTGAAAGCCAAGCCGTACAAGTGTGCAGAAAGGTAGAACGTTAAAGTCCATTTCATTTTTTTGTGATTTAACGCATAATTTGGTATACACGTACAATGTCCTGCTCCACCGACAATTGGAAGGAAGCTACGCTGGAAAATCCCGACGAACCGTTGGTACCAACACTGGTAAGGGACCCCCGGACATCGCAGTCAGCCATTGATTCACCATAGCCTTAGGCAGCTGTTAAAAATACCCAGAAATAAGTCGAAACCAAATTGCTCAGTATAATTGTTTACTTCAAACCTGGCCTTTGAATCGATGAATACAACATTGTCAGCCTTTGATATGTTTATATATACACAAAATACACCTTTCTTTAGTTATGATAACGTTTTAAAAATACTTTTGATTTAATTCGTTTCGTTATTAATATTAGAATAAGACAAAACTACAAACGAATAATTATAAACAACAATAAATAACGTACATATTATTAATGATTTACATCTTTCATTAATCCATTGTTTTGTTTACATAGATATAATGGTGTACATTTTGTTTACTTCTGTAAAAGGTGTTTTATTTTATACATGTATATTCCGATGTTTGAATATAGCGTTAAAGAAACACAAACAATCATACAGTTGTTATAAAATCATACAAGATAACAATTTTAAATAACAGTTTTAAATAAAATGACAGTGATTTAACTTAAAGGGTATTCTCCGTCAGTAACAAAGTCATAATGGGTAATTGCAATCCTTGTATAAACAAAAATTGTTTACAATACAATGTAAAACTTTTTCAGTTCTTTGAGCTTTACAAAATACAACAAGGGATGTATTACCCCCATTTTTAATACAATGTTCGATTTGTGGTACGGGATCTAGATCTGCATATATGTTGTTTAGATCTTAAAGTTGCATGTCAACTCTACTGGTTGAATCTTTTATTTATGAAACCCATGTGGAAAGATAGCGCACGAATATTATAGTAGCAGATCGCCTTTAAGTATACAAACAAGAATGGTTATACTTAAATATATTTTAACTAAAGAAATGTTATCATAACCGTATACATCATTCGTCGAGTTCACCATGTTGGAATTAATCATTTGCATAAATAAAAATCGTTTCTTTGTTTTGTTTTTGTTTAAATATACATGTAGATAAAATACTCCATTTATTACTCATAGTTAGATTTAAAGATATTATTTGTTCTTAAATTAAAATAACCGTAGGCGCTCCCTAATAATTATACAATATAATTAGATTAAACCCATTCCTAATTCATCAAGTGCTCGCTTCTCTCCATCACGTTTAATCAACCCCATTCCCAATGAATCTATAGGTCGTTTATGATATCTGTGGTTCTTGTCGCCCTGTTGTCGCTTGATCAGCCCCATGCCTAGAGAATCCATAGGTCTCTTCCTAATCAGACCCATTCCGAGTGCATCTATTGGTCTTTTGTGGTATGTTCTGTTTTTGTCACCATTTCGTTTTATTAGACCCATTCCTGGAAAAGAAATTGATAAATATTACAGCAGTCCACACACCGTTGGTATTGTCGATATGTCATGTCTAGACGCTCATCCCAACCCTTCGTTGGAATACCTTTATGTCATTTTTAATATGAAATATTAATCAAGTTTTATTAATGAATAAACATTAAAGGATAATATCGACATCCACAATTTGCCCATATAATATTATGTGATATAACTCAGTAAAAAGATTCCAAATATAATTTTAACAGCAATACCATCTCGATCAATACATTTCGCGGAAGGATGTGAAAACAGATTACGGCAAAGAACTTATTTTAACAAGTATTATATAGACAAGGGACCGATCATGGTGTCGTCACTGCCATCTTGGAATTGTGACGTCATATAAAAAAGCAAAGGCCGCCAGTTAGGCTTGAAGAGCGTCGCCACCTAGATGAGTAGCGTACAGAGATCAGTTCCTGGTCCAATAGAATAATAGCTATCAGATATAATATGAGATCTGTGGACGCCAATATTGTCCTTTATTGAACAACACGCCTTGACTGTTACCGCGACATCGTATTCTACTAGTGACGGTGTGGTTAAATATGTCCAAGCTACTTTGTAACAGATTTATGCTGACAGATAGAAATTACCACAGGTTTTATCTTTACTTATGAATTCTAACGATTAGGACGTCAATGGTAGGTAACAGGGGTTAATGGTGTCCTGTGTGATAAACTATAATGGTGCACAACCAAGTGCCATTTTATAATTGGCTGGACCATGACTGGTAAATTGCTGCCCCTAAATTCACGTAGTCCGCCTAGTTATAATAACTCTCCTCCACCCGCCCACCTCCTTTGGCAATGACAACTGCTGTTACCATTTTGGTGTAGAATCAAAGAAGAGTGTTTTTAAATAACAATTTCTTCCAGTTATTACCGAATATTCATGCGGCGGAAGGATAGGAAAGTATCCCTCGATTGCCCCCTGATATGACGTCACTGTATATAGACTACTTTGACCAGGTCTAGATTATTCATGGTTTTTTTTAGCAAATGATTGCGCTATGTTGGTTCTTTGAGTGGGTTTACAGACTAAGCAAGGACAAGAAGAGTTAAGGATTTAACATTGGTGTTTTGGTCATGGATAACCGATTGTGTGTCCGATTTAAATATGTCGATAAGTACGCCGTCTATTTCGTTACTGAATGCTACAAACTGTACTATAACAATGTTGTTTTTTTAATTGTCAAAAGAATAAAATTAATTTCTGTGTTCTTTGTATTATTTCGATCATCTACGTCATCAGCGGTTGATATGAGCCGAATATATCGACCTGGGATGACGTCATCAGCGGTCATGACGTCATCAGCGGTTGGTATGAACGGATATCAATCTATGATGACGTCACGAGAGGTTGTTATGAGATATAACTGCTATGGACATCAAAGAAAAAAACTACACCCTGTTGTATATAACATAATAGTGAATCATTTGATTCACGACTGAATACTTTCGTGTTTTTAAAATACGTTCAAATTTTAAATGCCGTTTGGTCCTGCAAAATCTATTAGCACAGTAAGAAATCCAAACCAAATTCTTAGTAATTCAATTCGGTGTTGGATGCCAGGCGACACATTACTTATATGTATAGTAACCATTTTTTACTACAACACACAATGGCTATAAATGAAGACTGGTCCTGTGTGATGTCTTCGGGGATTTGCGATAATCTACATCATGATATAAATCCAGTATTGAGACCTCAATAAATTATTAGCCTGTATCTCTAGAGGCCACAAGACAGTGTTATTAATTAAAGCACGACACTAACATTGTGAGGTTAGGCTATTTATATTTTCATAATAATTGTATGAACTAAAATAAAGAATCTGAATACACCACCAAGAAATATTCCTCCTATAAATACGTCCACGCCATGGAAACCTATGTCGGCAATGTCCTATGATCTTTAAAGGTTATTCTATCAAAACGCGGGACATTATTTCATGGTATTCTATCTGCACAATAATCCATATCGGATAAATTGGGTCTTTATGAAAATAGAAAGCACAGCATGTGAATAATCAACATAAAACAGACAAGAAATAGAAATTGAGTTTTGTTTCACGCAGCACAAAATAGGTTATTTCGTGAGTATCATGTGGTATATTTGTATTTCAATAAGTCTCTTGCCCGTAGTGGTCTTTCGCAGTTTAAGGACCCTACCATCGTAGGATCGATTAACACGATATTTGCATCGACCCAAGACATGATCTGAAGTGCATGGTTGCAGATTAAAGCAGCTTAGTCTTTAACTCAATATCATCCAATGCCTTCGACATTGGAAACACAAACTATTTGTCAATTTAAATCAACATGGATGCTGTGATCTTACCGGTAAACGACGGTTTTCTGATATCCAATATTTAAGACAAAATAAACATTTTACCATTAGTACAAAAATCGTGTACCATGTTTTTTAGCGCCACTTCTAACAAGGGAATCGAAGAACGAGGCTACATATATTTCATAAGTCATGTCAAACGGTAACGACACATTCTTATCTCGAGAGCAAGAGCAATAAATGCTATCACTGTAGACTGGAATAATCCATCGTCGGTTACCCAGTGTACTTATTCCGTTCTACTCCACAATACCCTGGGTTAATCCATAGGGTTTCCACGATATCAAACTATCTGATTGTAGTTAGTGTGTACGAACCAATCGAAAAAAACAGTTTACAAACCAGTCCTAAGTAGACGCTTAGAACTACATTGTTTACAAACAATATGGCGGCTTGTTTGATCGATTATGAGAAAGATTTAATATAAAAGATTTGATATGCACAGAAAAAAATGGCAGGGAAAGTTCTGTCATGAAATTCTTAAATGACACTGATTTTTCTACTACGCGGTAGGTATTTTTCCCAATGACATATTATTTGCAAAGTGTTCAAGAACGGACCGAGGTCACCATGTGTAGGGAATTCTTTGTTGAGTTACCAGAGGCGGATTCAAGGAAGGGGGGGGGGGGGCGCCCACCCCTAACGACAGTGCCCTTTTTTTACTACTGAAAGTGCCTTTCAACTAGTTTTTTGGCTCGATTTTGAGACTCTTTTTCTACGATCTCAGAACGTTTAGACGAAAATATCAGCCAAATAGCTCTTGGATTGGCTACAGATGCAAGGAAATGACGGATAATTTTCTTGGATCCCCACCCCCTCTCAGCGGCGTTCCCCGCCCCCCCCCCCCTTTTCAAAATTCCAAGTAACGCTTTATGAGATTGGACGATAAAAATATCACAATCCGCCAGGGGAGATAACATGAAATCGTGGAAACCCAATGGATTAACCCAGGGTATGGTGGAGTAGAACGGAATGAGTACACTGGGTAACAGAGGATGCAGGCCCGTAGCCAGCTCATAAAATTTTTATTTTTTTTTTGGGGGGGGGGGAGGGGGGCTATGGAATGTTTTGGAGGTGCTGAGGGTGTGGCCGGCTAAGAACACTCCTAAGAAATCACTATTTTTGGCGAAATATTTGGGGAGGGGGGCTATGGAATGTTTTGGCGGTACTGAGGATGTAGCCGGCTAAGAACACTCCTAAGAAATCACTATTTTTGTCGAAATATTGGGGGGGGGGAGGGGGGGGGGGCTAACCCGTTGCTAAGGGCCCGCGAGGATGGGGATAATCAGACACTAGAGATTGCCATTCGGTTGAGACTTCGCCGTATTTCGCCGAACCTAAGTGATTTGAAATTAGGGAAAAAACGGAAACAACTTAATTATATACATTCATATATCATTATTGTGTTTCGAATCATTTGTTTCAATTACTAGGTTCCAAACATTAGCGATTTAACGCCTTTAAAGCCAGCGGACACTGTCTATTCCACTTAATACCTAAGAGTAGATGCCTTAGAGAGTTAATTATTAGTTTGCCATGTAATAAATGTTTACATAATAGTTTAAATAACGTTTGAAGCCAGAACAAATCACTGCGCTGTGCAAATTTTTCTCTCAAATAACACAAATGCTAAAAAGGTTGCGTAGAAATTCATTTGTTATAGTGTTACGTTCCGCTAGTTTTCTATTCTCCCAACTGTAGAATCTTGTCCTATCTCGCACATTTAAAGTTCATTTCTTAAAAAAACGCATCGCTTTCTTAAAACTGAAAATAAGGTAAAAGGTAACGTAAGTGAGTACCCTAAGGAATAGTGATACAATATTTATCACTAACAATTGGAATAACTGAATTAACACCGATAGTTACAACTTACAGTCATCCAGGGTACTGACCTCATTAGGTTTTCAGAATCACAGAGGAATTCGTGGTGAACGTGGTTGTAGATTTCATCTATAATTAGTAATTAATATTGATGAATTTATAAGAGTCAAGGCAATCGCCAAATTTGTTAACAGTTGTCTAAACACGGATATTGTGGTCCAAATAGCCTCTATACGTGAACAGTATTTTCAAATGATTTACATGCAGAAAATTAAATATGGAAATTCAGACAATTACAGGAACCATGACTGGTATTAGAGACTGATTCCACGACATTGTATAGTGACATTCGTTGTTTCTTTTTTGATATATAATATTTTGATTGATTGTCAAATGCGCTGTAACTATATTTAGGATAGTGTAAACGCGGGTTACTAGGAAAAGGGCACCGCAGTAGACAAATAATAAAATAAAATGACAACGTCTTTGGAATCGTTATAAATTTGAATGCCTGATTGTGCTATTCATTGGAAAGCAACGGTATCGAGCAGGCAAGAAACCTATTTTGTGGCGTTCCATGTTGAAACATAAATACAAACCATTATTTACAAATCTATGATACTTTTTAGATTGATCTGTTAGGATTAAATAGTATGTGAAGTGTTCATTAAAAATGTGATGACGCCAATCTTTTCAAAAGTTGAAAGTTTGTTAACTATGCTAAAATTAGTTACCCTACCAAATTCTACTTATCCTATCGGGGTCAACAGGTATACCGCATTGACAGAGGTATTTGGCCCGGAGAAATTCGACTGTTCCAGCTCAGAAAGACGACCATACTCCATATTGCGCAAACACCTTGGCTCGATGGCAGAACATATGAGAGCGATATACCCTTTTCTCACCCAACTATGAAAATATTAGATTTTAAGCGATTCTAATTTTATCATCGATAAATTGTAATGTGTTATGTCGGTCAAACCGGCAACACGACGCCATACTGATAGTGATTAACTAGATTTATTTATCATGTGATTAACAAATTGACGAATCGCCATAGTAGATGTATCCGTGATGCCTTTGTCGGTTCCATTTCGCCTAGTTAAACAGTCACACGAAATATATTAACGTAATGTTGTTTTTATGGCAACGAGAATTTTATTTCATTTATATTCATTGTGACTCAGTTTGTGTCTTATTTTTAGTTCAGTACCGACGATTCTCGATTTGTATTTCGAGTCTCGCATTAATTAGCACAATGCCTCTAATCAGCACCGTGTTTCTAATTTGTCATCTCGTCATTGCTAATGATACCCAAATGTTGTCTAAAAATTAATTGGGTAGCTTAAGCCAATGCACGGGCGATATAGATCTACTTTCCATTTTTATTCAACGTTCTTGGAATTATGCGTTGCATACAATGAGTGAATAGAGCCTGTTCATCCCACGTGGTGTATGGCGGTATTTTAGATTCAAAATTCTAACATGATATCGTCTAAATTTCTTACGTCTATTCATGTAATTTCTAACTTTCATTCATGTTATTTCTAAAGTAAGACAATGTATAATCCAATTTCATTTTTTGTTCAGTGTATATCATAATTCTGTTTCATCTTATTTCTATTATTAAGACTAAAAATGAAGAGAAATTAAAAATTCCATGAACAGAAGTTAGACGAGAGCACGTTAGAATTTTGAATCTAATAATAGAGAGGTTCCGCAACCAGTACGAACTACGTACTACGAACACAGCTTCGTATTTCGTTTTTGACAGATTTCCGTTTCCGCCAAAATAACGAAGTCCGAAGTACGATTTTTAGTTCCACAGTTTTGTTAAATAAAAAGTATTAAATCAAATGAAATTTTAGTCCCCAAGAAGCTCATTGTATTGTGTTTCTTATCGCCGACTGCCGAAAAAAACAAATTTCACAGAGCGAAAATTTGCCCTAAACCAAACCACTAAGCGACCACTTTGACGCTGATAAACCTCCTACTGAATTGTAAATGTTCAATCTTACTATAAAATCGCAATAAATACAAATTTCATCCAAAAATCAACTAGAAAATCACGATACCGTACTTCGTTTTTTAACCACGAACTTTTCTCGATTTCTTCGTAGAAAATTGACGAACCGAAGGCCGCTTATGTCAATGACATCACACAAAGTGATGACGTCAGCACATAAACACTTCGTAGTTCGTAGTGGTTGCGGAACCTCTCTAATATACCGCCAATCAGCCAAGCTACCGCCATTATGAAGTCGTTTGGTGTCGCCACTGCGATCCCATTTGGTGATTGCGCACCTGGTCGTGACTATTATGTTGATATAACGAGTAGTTCTTCGTCTGGTTGAAGGTTGTACTAGGTGCTGAAATTTGGAGAGGGAGAGAGAGAGAGATTCTTGATAAAGACGAGATCATCCTCGAAACGCCGCTTAGTATTAAACTCAGTAATTGTGTATCCATAAAATTGTACTCTGTGTTATTATAGACCAACGGTATATAACTATTAATTGGCTCAACTTTTTATAAAAATCAAATTAAATTCTCCAAATCCTTCACTTGTCTTTAAAAGAGATAGTATTTGTAAACCATGTCGCGTTCAATGTTGTTTGGAGGTTGGGTGGCTGAATGGTTAGCACTTGCCACTGTATCATAAGTTCTGTCATGGAGTCAGCTGGCGTGGTTATGACAAGGAGTAGGGTCGCCTGTCCAACCTCGTGAGTTTCCTCCTGGCCACCCGCATCCCCCCACTGCTTAAGAACTCTTTAACTAGTTTTGTGTCGAGTGTACTTTACCCCCACCCACCCGTCCCCCTCTTTCTCGATGTTGTTTTCAATTTTCACTCCGCTAAACCATTCCGGATGCACGGTGGCAAAGTGGAAGATGCTTGTTCGATCCCTGCATTGTCCGAGAAAGTTCATCGCGATTTCCGGCTTGGTTTCCCTGAGTCAGTGATGAAGGACGGAGGGGCTAACAGGGACATCTGTCTAGTCCTTTGGGTGGGACGAGGACCCGTATATTACACATTGGTGTGCACGTAAAAGATCCCATGTTAGCTGGAATTTCCCTCATAGCACACTGTATGGCGTAAATCCGTCTTCAATAGCCCAGTATAGGAGCGGAATAGTTGTAGGTTAAACCCTCATTTCATTTCATCTCGCTTAACCATTAATCCTGGCAGAGAGCGAGTCGTTTGTATCAACAGAATGGTCCCGATCGGGTGGTCAATCGTCAAATTGAGCATAGGGTGGCGACACCAAACGATGTCAAAATGATGGTTGCTAGGTAGACGTATCAAAATTCTATTTGACGTCCATACTTAACATATAATGCGACAATGGAGTAGACATTTTTAGTCTTAATAGAATAACTAAGATGAAAAAGAATTAGGATTTACAATGTCTTAATTTAGAAATTGCATGAATGGAAGTTAAAAAATACACGAATGGAAGTTAGAAATTACATGATTGAATGGAAGATAGAAATTAGACGATAGCATGTTAGAATTTTGAATCTAATATACCGCCATAGTGGAGTGGTGTTTACATTTTCGATGCTATTTCAGACTATTGAAAAATACAGAAATAGCTTTAAGGGAATAATGCACACCGAAAGTCTCTGCAATAATGACATATTCCGTGCGTTTTCCAGTGTATATTGTCACTGTTATTAGTAGTCTTAGTACTTGAATCTTCTACGGTATATATCTATACGTGCGCTATACTAATTCCTATCTACACTGCAACAAGTTCCGTGATAACCAGGGTGACGTTACTACACATACTAAAAAATATAAACAAGACCTTAGTTAATTATTCACAGTAATAACATGTTAGCATGTGCTGACAGAATGGATTAATTTTCAACCTTGACACGATCGAAATATTTATTTTCAATAAGTCGGTTAATAATTCTGCTTTTATTATGGTTGTTAAATATTATCTCCAGGTTAAAAGAAAACATACTGCATATAATCTACTGGAACATTTGCTGATGTTTACACCATTGAATAATATTATTTTCTGTAAGGTTTTGTTTTTAGAGTCATTTCAACCAGGTCGTTTCGCTGTTCTGGCCTACTTTGAACAGTTCGTAATTAAGGGTTATTTTTACGCACACACCAATGCGAATACCGGACCTCAGATGTTTGGTCCCCGTCGAACGACAGGCTGTGTCCTTTGACAGGGCCTCCGCCCTGCACCAAAGACAAGGAGAAACCCACAGGATCTTTCTCGGCCATCACCAGGACCTGTTGCGTACCCGAAACCAGTGTCTTATTCACTCAATGACCGATTATAATTGATTTTTGTAGCCGAGGGCGTCCAAATTAAAAATCTGCCGGGTGAACCTCGGTCACCCTTGAGAGTTTTGAGAAATTCAAGACGGTGCCCAAGACGGCCCTATTTCAAACAATCCCCTATAACTATAACCACAGGATTTAGTCTAGGATGCTAATTTTGGTGTTTAACTGTAATTTGCGACCAGGGAATACAATGAAAGCATTTATTATATGATTAGATGAGCATGAGCATCTAAGTGATACGATTCATGCATATCAGTGGCTAGACATTTAAAAAACCAAGTTCTACCGACAAACAACCTCCACGTAACTAAGTAATACATGTATTAAGTTTAATCCTTTAGACTGCAACCTGGTGGCAACGCAAGCGCAAAAAACTGCACATTCTAAGTCATCCCTAGTGCATCAACATCCCATACAGTCAGCCAACCTGGCTCATCAGATACGGATGTAAGAGTGACACACTATATGTAGTGCGCGTGCTTGTAACTGCACTAGGGATTGCTTAGGATGTACAGTATCATGCATTTTGTGCTCTCACAGGTTGTATCGAGATATATGTACATAACTCAAAGCTTAAACTTAATAATCTGCCAGCTTAAACTTAATAATCTGCCAAGTTTGATTTTTTTTTTTTTTTTGGGGGGGGGGGGTATTTTCGTTTTAGTTGTTAGAATTTGTTTTTAAAAGTTCAAAAAACGGCCTGTGCCCTCTTATTCTCGACCGGCCCTTCAACCACTACTAGGCATGTATGTGGTGTTATCGTATAACTCAATGGTCCTGTATCCAGAAATATTTGTTTCTAGATGTAATTTGATTGCGTGAAAGAATGGCCATCGACGAGTTAAAGGATCATGTTCTCTTAACAATTTGGATTTTACTATTATCTTATCACCCCACAACATAATGTATTCCTTAACCCCCAAAACATACCTTTAGACACCAAAATTATCATCCTAGATCAAGTACTCTGGGGGTATAGAGGATTATTTAATACGGCGGCCGTCTTGGGCGCCACCTTGAATTTCTTAAAATCCTAAGGGCGACCAGGCAGATTCTGAAAGTGAACACTCTACTAAAATAAGCCGTGAAAAAAACTTTGTATACAATTTCCAGGATTACTCGAAATATTGTGTTTGGAGAACGGACTAGTAAGTGGTCTTTATTCCATTGGAGATATAGGAGTTTAACTTTTGAATACGTCAATTACTTTGTAGCATATCAATCAAGATTTTCACAACCTCAGAATATGAACCGTACCTTCTTTCATCGTAAATTGCTTTTAAACGCGCTACAGGAAAGACCTAATAATTTTTGTCTCAAATTATTTATTCGGCAGTAGGTAAGCACCACATGACGATTTCCAGAAGAGAAGGTGTGGCGTCACCCTAGGCGCCGATGTCGTAATTTACATCAGGGAATTTCAACGATACAAAATGACGACATATATTAGGGATAATTCAGAGGGTTGTTATTTTTTATAATGAATAAGACTCGTATTGATATGCAAATGGCTATGTATAAAGCTGGATTACTGATAATGTTGGTACGCATCAATATTAATGAATGATGTTTGATTCTAGGTCTACTGTGCTCTTTATATTATATACAACATCGATTCGGGTGTGTAGGCCTACTAATTACAAATTGTAACATTGATAATAATATCCTGGTAAAAAAAACTAACCTACCGTGAGTAACGTGACGTAAGAATCATGCAGTTTGAAGCCAGAGTGTAGGCTGCATGGCTGTGCAATTCTCTTATATCTTTCAGCGTTACTCACCCAATGCATCAATTGGTCGTTTATGAAATACTCTATTAGAACGTAAATTACTCATTTGACCTGTAACACTCATACCTAATCTATCCATATACCGCTTGTTGGATTTCTTCACAAGACCCATCCCTATGGTATCTAAATCTTTCTTTATAAGCCCCATGCCTATACTGTCGAGCCCTCTTCTTTCTGCTGAATTGCTGTTTTTCTTAATTAAACCATATCCCACATAATCCAGATCACGCTTCTGTGCCGTTTCTCCACTTTCTGATGAACTATACTGTTGACTGTCATAAACATCGTTGCTTTTTTTGATGAGACCCATACCAAGGCTATCAACAGGACGTTTCTTAATTAAACCATAACCAAGTTGATCGATTGGTCGTTTTTTAATCAAACCATACCCAAGCTGGTCAATCGGTCTTTTTCTAATCAGGCCATAGCCAAGTTGGTCAATCGGTCGCTTTTTAATCAGGCCATATCCAAGTTGATCGATGGGTCTTTTTCTGATGAAACCCGAACCTATTTGATCTAAACGTCGTTTGATAAATCCACTGCCTATAGAATCAAATGATTTTTTTATAAGTCCACTACCTAATTGGTCAACTGATCGTTTTTCTGGTTGGGTCTTTTCCGCAGACCTGCAAAATACGAAAAATAATAACATAATTAAGGAGTATAAACAAAAGTCTGGCTTAACCCACATACTTGCTTTTGGCATTTCTGTGGGACTACAAACGTCCATATTGTCCCATTTGACACATAGTGATAATCAGGTTCAACCAAGAAAATTAAGACGCATAACCAGAATTCAAACGGTATCCTACGGAAGACGGGGAGGGACATTCCAACTTCAAAGTTCCGACTGCAAACTTCTAAGTTCCAACTTCCATGTTCCTACTTCCAGCTTCCAATTTCCATGTTTCATTCTCCATTTTATCAGTAGCCACGTGTGTGTAAGATTGTGATAATAGCTTAAATAAAGCAAGTTTTTATCAATATTTATAGTTTATAAATACACTTAGTACAGGTATCTACCAAGGACCGACAGGGACATTTCAACTTCCAACTTCAGTGTTCCGTGTTCCAAGTTCCAAGTTCCGACTTCCAAGTTCATAGTATCACGTGATAGCAATACGGTCAGATGGCCAGAACATCACGTGATTAAAAAATTAAAATGAATGAGCTTAAACAACTATAGAGAGAGAGAGAGAGAGAGAGAGAGAGAGAGAGGGGGGTTTATTTAACGTCCACTCGACACAAACTAGGTCATTTTAGGACTTACATATGGTTTAATTTTATTTAAACAATTCGCTTGCGCGTAGGGATCTTTAGCATTGGGAGGACGGGAGTACAAGGAGAAAACACTCGATGTTGGAAGGCGACCCTGAATTCCCCTTGCCACGTACAAAAGGGGATTCGAAACCACACCAATTGACTCAACGGTAGGCCATATGATACAGCGTGCGCACGTTTTTAATAATTTCCATCTACATGTAAGACAAATAATCAAGAACTAAACCAAAAGTGGTTTTCACTTCACTGTTTACAGCAGTGTCTAGATCTTGACAGATGTAATTTTCCTTTTTATACGCCTGCTTTTTCACGTGGACGTTGGTTGCGTTCGATACGCACACCGGACCGTAACCTTCTGGAGTATGGCCCCTGGTTGTACAAAAAAATCACATTATTTTTTTTTTTGTTAGCTCGTTCTCTGTCCATGTGGGCATATCTTGCATTGCGATCTACTGATAATTTTTAGCTTTTTTATTTTTATATATGAATTGTGTTATGCTTATTTTGGCAAAATACATAATACAAGAATAATCTGTTTCATTGGAAAGCTTTAGATACAGGGATTGTAATCCTTTTAATAACTGTTCAATTAGTAATATGCATTATCAGATAATTTACAGGATTTAAATGTTTTAAAAAAACACTACCACCAGAACATGTAGTAAGATTCCTAATTGACATTTAAAACACCTATATGTACATGTATGGGGTTCCTAATTTTCGACAGTGCCCTTTTTTACTGCTAAAAGTGACTTTTCTCAGACCCAAACATGTCCGTTCCGAACGTTTACTTAGACGAAATATCAGCCAAATAGCTCTTGGAATGGCTACAGATACAAGGAAATCACGAATAATTTTCTTGGAAGCCCCCCCCCCCCCCAACCCCCATCTCCACGGCGTGCCAGTCTCCGCGGTCAGTGCATCCATTTTGCGTCACCCCCCCCCCCCTTTTCAAAAAATGCCTAGATCCGCCCCTAAGTATCATTTATTTTAAAAACTAAGACGTTGTAATTTCCATTTCTGTGTTTGGTTTCTGACATGGCTGCTATATGCTTGCATCCTGTTCACAAGTAATGAAATAAAATAATTTATTTCATATTTATTTCTTTGTTAATAAACAACGTTAAAAATAAAATGGTTTACATTTATTTATTCACCAATAAGAAAGGGCATTACATTTCCCAATAAAACTTGTTAAACATTAGCTGTGTTCCTCGCCTATTACATGCCGTTCTTTAAGCATGATTGTAATTTGTCAGTGCTTGGTACCTTACCTTATCTGTACTGTAGCCACATTTCTGTAGGGGTGGGGGCTGGAAGCTTGGATATCGAAAAATAAAGACATGATTGAAGCACATTTTTGGCGATTCTCTAGAAACTCTGCTTAAGATTGAATATGGGTTAAACATGCGTAAACGGTAGATTACTAGAGAAGATTTGAATTTACTTCCCTAATCCAAGTTTGTTATTGAGGTAAATGATAATGTGGGGGTTTACATTTAAATAACTATTACCTATATTATGTACAATTTCGAATAGTCTTTTTCGACGTTCAATAGTAAATGTTCAGTGCTAAGAGCACCTGACGATAAATTTTAATTGTTCCTACTATTAATTAGATCAGGTTTCGCTACAGTTTTTATATTTTACGCTGACATTTATTGCTTTAAATCTTCCTAGTGCTAAACGGAAAATTTGACCTTTTAACCTCTAGGATCACAAAGAAAAATTTAGCAAGTTTACATTTTTATTGAAAGGGTGATTACTTTCGATCATTTTTAGCTTATTTTCATGATACAAAACTGACTGCGCATTCAGTTTCAGTGCAAATGAAATCATTTGACCTTTGACTGCCATTATCTCGAAAACGCTCCCAACGACGGACTGGTTACCACTCGGCATCATCTTCTACGCCAAATTTTACTCTATATGTTGGGTCTGGATTTGTGCCCATTTGATCCCCCCCCCCCCCGCACTGAGCGTCCGGACTACTAGTTCCAGTTGGAGAACTGGCATAAAACAGTATCGCAAACAGTCTTGATGAATGGTATCTCCAGAGTCACGTAAATCCGCCAATTGCTCCTGTATTGCAAAATAATAAGGTTTTAACCCATTCAAATTTAATACCAGATTAAGTATGGTCCTGGTGTAGAACACTGACGCCTGATTAATCGATGGGTCTAACGACGATATATTCCATCAGGATCAAGGACTCGCATAATTCCCCCCCCCCCTTCTTACTGGGATGCCATAATTAATAAAACAAATTTAAGACAAGCTAGTACTTTAACTTTTACATATGTAGGCACTGGTACTGGTGCCTGATGGAATTCGTTAAATTCGTCGTAGCTCCGCTGTTCAGGAAAATTTGCCACCATAAACCTCAAGAAAGAACAGTATGACGTTAAACTCCATTGCATTTGATTGCTGTTATTTCCAATGTGTATTATTACATTTACTACCAAGTTGTAATAAAGAATAATGATTCACAGCACACTCGGCACAAATCAGGTCATTTCGGGGTGGGTGAACACGTGGCTGAGTGGGCTAAGTGGGTAAAAACTAAAGTAAATGTATTGCATAAAAACGCCCACGAAGAGCAGCATACAATTACAAAAAATTACATTCATACAAAGCAACAAATATACATGTAACATAAACGCTGGCTCGCTAGCCTGGAGGTCGGGTCTTCGATCCGGCGTTGTTTCACCTTGGTAGTGATGCAGAACGGAGGGCCTGACAAGGACAGCTGTCTTGTCATTCGGTCTAGTCATTCGGATGGAACATAAAACCGAGGTCCCGTGTACATATTGGCGTGTACATAAAAGATCAATTGGTAGTTAGTTGGAATTTGATATAAGAGTAGGCCGTAGCGCCACTGCCCGGGCAAAATTTCCCGCACAGCACACTGTATGGCATATGATCGTCTTTCATTAGCCCAGGTTAGGTGCACAAAAAAGTAGGACGTTAAACCCCATTTCATTTCGGGGCATATGGTTCAATTATATTTCAATAATTCGCTTGCACGTAGGGGTCTTTCGCTGTGAGATGAAACCGAAAGACCCGTAGATAACCCGGGGACTGGATAGGCGAGCCTACTAACTGTCACATACGACCGGGGAATCGAAACCAAGCCAGTTGAATCAATAACAGACCTAATGGTACAGCGCGCACACGCTAACCATTCGGCCACCCCTCCGACTTAAAACATAATTCAATTAGTATTAGATATCTATACTAAGTGTATTTATAAACTATAAATATTGATAAAAACTTGCTTTATTTAAGCTAGTATCACAATCTTACACACACGTGGCTACTGATAAAATGGAGAATGAAACATGGAACATGGAAGTTGGAAGTTGAAACTTAGAAGTTCGAAGTCAGAACACTGAAGTTGGAATGTCCCTACCCGTCTTTCGTACTCCAGTCTTCACTTGCACAGTATGCGCAGAAAAGTAAAATATTCAACCTTATTTGTTTTTAATTAAACAATATCTGTAAAAATATAATGCGTTTAGGTAAGGACATCAAACACAAAATTTGAAGAAAAGGACTAACACCTGCTTCGGTGAATTTGGCTGTTTGGGTATAATCGCTAGATTTGCTTCATTAGTCTTTATTCCATTGGGGATACGAGAGTTTAAAATTTAAAAACGTCAACTTATAGTTGATATGTATATGGCTAGGTATAAAGCTGGATTACTAATAATGTTAATACCCAACAATATTAATGAATGATGTTTGATTCTAGGTCTACTGTGCTCTTTATATTATATACAGCGTGTAGGCCTACTAATTACAAATTGTAACACCGATAATAATATCCTGGTAAAAAACTAACCTACCGTGAGTAATGTGACGTAAGAATCATGCAGTTTGTACGATGGTGGCATGAGTGACTGTTTTTATGAAATCAAATACCAGCGGGAATTTATGTTTTCTTAAAGTTAACTCAAAAATCTCAATTTTATCATAATTCCGAGAAAAACAGACTTTATTTTGCCTTGCCTTAGATCATAACATACACATCAATACTAAAAGCGTCGAAACATGGATTTCTCCCGAAATAAAGTCATCAAAGATGTTTTGGATTTTATGTTGCTCGAGATTATTTCTACTAAAAAGGCAAATACCACAAATTATAGTAATTTTCACTCTTTCTAGTCAACCATGAAAGGTTTTGTTAGCCTGGAAGCTGATATGTTTGTCTTAAAAGGTCAACTTTCAAACAAGGCAGCATAAATAAGGGATTCTAACAAGTTCACAATCAAATGAAAATGGCATCAAGGTCGGGTATAAATGTATCATTTTTCCAAAGCCATTGCAGATTATCGGTAATGGTGGCATTCAATGACACCATTATTTGGTGATTTAATATTGATCCCCTTTATAAAACTCAGCACATTTTTATGCCAGTGTCATATATTCAATCCGACTGAGAATCTTATTTAAAAAATGATATTTTAGAATTGGCGTACTAAGTATCATTAATTTACTGTCAGGGTTTAATCAGGGATCTGGGAGAGTTTACCAAAGAAATGGTCCTTTGGCATGGTAGTCTGGGAGATGCTTTTGAATGGACCCCAAAAGGTCGTCCATTTAGTCACACTTTACGCAAGGTTTGCTATGAATTCTGCGAGATTCTTATATAACGACACAAAAATACACAAACACCGACATAGGCGTACGAGCCCCCCGCCCCCCCCCCCCACCAAATATTTTCATGAAAAAAAAATAGAAATCTGAAAAGAGCTCAGAATTGTGAGATCGCTCATTAGCCGAGGAGTTTTTGAAAATGGGGTGGGGGTAAGGGTATGGCCTTGTCGCCTTGTCGGGGAAGGCTATGGTCTTGTCGGGAATGAATGCCCAGTTTGGCGGGAAGCGTCGTGCCGTCTGTCGGGTTTTGAATATTTTTAATAATATGGAATCGGAAAGAAAGCAGTCCAGTCAATGATGAACACGTACACCATCTGAATAGAACTAGCACTTACACATGACCTTTCTCAGTTCTTGAGTACTGTGTTCCTGTATACTTACATCCAACTCCATGCACCGGACGAGCCCAGTGATAGGCTAGAAGTGAGCAGCTGAAATTTTCTTTTATAATAACTGGTAAGGTTGTAATAATATGGTACTTGTTGTCACATATAATATACATGTACGATGGCCCAATAGGCCGTAAATAATTCGATATTGAACCCTTTTCTTTGGAAATAAATATTCATGGGTGAATGCAAGGTGCCACTGGCAAGAATTATACAAAGATAGTGTGCTCAACAACGCTTATAATATATGGTCATTCATATATTAAAAGTAGATAAAGTATATACAAGTCTTCTATACATCTGAGATCTGGATAAAAAAATGTGAAGTCTCCTAAAATGAAAAATGTGGCAGAAGTAAATCGTTCGATTTGTTCTTGTTTTCGAAGTAATAGAGCTTGTATTTTAAAGATGACTTTTTACCAGTTTTTATGCTGCTACTGACATAATTTACTACCCACTTCAAATTACTAGAAAGTATTCGAAATGCCTGGAAATCGCGTCTACGGCCGTCTGGTTTTTAAAATTTTTTAGGGGGAGGCCCCCCAGACCCGGTCTTGTTTTCGAAGTAATAGAGCTTGTATTTTAAAGATGACTTTGATTTACTAGTTTTTATGCTGCAACTGACATAATTTACTACCCACTCAAAATTACTAGAAAGTATTCGAAATGCCTGGAAATCGCGTCTTCGGCCGTCTGGTTTTTAAAATTTTCTAGGGGGAGGCCCCCAGACCCCCCGTCTTGTTTTCGAAGTAATAGAGCTTGTATTTTAAAGATGACTTTTTACCAGTTTTTATGCTGCAACTGACATAATTTACTACCCACTCCAAATTACTAGAAAGTATTCGAAATGCCTGGAAATCGCGTCTTCGGCCGTCTGGTTTTCAAAATTTTCTAGGGGGAGGCCCTCCAGACCCTCCGGCGGTCGCTTCGCGCCTCCGGCGCTCCGCGGACTCTAAAGAAATATATTTGTCGGGAAAATATGCTGGCCCCCCCCAAACAAGTTCGGCCTCGTACGCCTATGAACACCGATTGTTTGAATTCCTTGTCAAAATTATTAACCATGGTTCGCTTTTGTGACCCCTAAAACCAGCCAGAACTGTATGTCGTCGCAGGGCTATCGGAAGTGTCGAAAACGAAATGACATTTCGATCAGAAGAGGTCGTGATATTTTCTTTATGACCTTCAAACCCCGGTGCACTAGCCAACCTGTTGTCATTTTCCTTATTTAAATTTAAGAACTAACTCTAAATAATCCGAAACTCGACGGATGGGGATATAATTTAACAAAATTAAGCTACCCCTTAACAAACTTTACATTTCTGGTATCGGCTAACAATCTTGAAGAAAAAATGGTGTGGCGACATGGAATCAATGGAAAGAAACAGGAACTTTATATGGTCAAAACGTCCCTAAGAATTGATTGTTTTGAGTACATCTTTGACCCGTCTCTAAAGTTTATTGTGTATGGACCGAAAGACTATAATTAGCCTGTCAGTCTTGACTATGCTGTCTTTAAATATTGTTTTGATAGAATTATTCGACATCGAATAACCCAAAAAACCCCTAAAACTTCACACCACGCTGAAGTGAAATTAAGAACGAAATGACATAAAATAGAAGAGAGATGGGGTTTAACGTCCACTCAACACAAACTAGGTCATTTCGGGACTAACATATGGTTCAATTTTATTTCAATAATTCCCTTGGGCGTAGGGGTCTTTAGCAGTGGGAGGAAACCGGAGTGCCCGGAGGAAACCCACGAGATTGAGAAGGCGCCCCTATCTCCATGCCACATACGCTCACACCAGGGCTAATTCATCGATAAAATTGGTCAATAATAGGTGATTTTAGGTCATGTTACATTAAACACAAATAGCTGACGAAACCCTATGATTTTGATTCCGTTCTGTCTTAGTTAGCATCCTGTTTGCTAGCAGCTACAAACCTACCAAGTAAATAATGCTTCAACCAGTCAAGCTTACCCCTGATCGAATTAACCATTATACATAAAGTTTCCATCTGATCTACATTTGGAGTAAATTTCGTTTTCACCGATGTAATTCAGATGAGAGCAGCTTGTTGGGGCCATCATAACTTCCAGATAAAGGGGGAAAATAGACCACTCAAGGAGTATAGCATAAATAGACTAAGAAAGGCCGGTGCTCAAGGATGCTTATTAAGCTCTATAGGCGTAATGGGTTCATATTACTGAATAAAGCAACTGCATTGATTCATGTTTAGCCTTTAAACGCCTAATTGAAGTACCTTTCAACAAGACATGTGTAACTCGTCTATTCAGAAAAGACTCCTGGGTTATCGTCAATAGCTCGTCTAGTATTGATTCCGGTGCTTTCCTCAGGGGCAAGTTCCTTTCAATAGTATTTGCTAAAAGATTTTTGCAGAGGAGTCTCAGCTTTTTAATGAGAAACAAAGAAAAAACTTCCAGGAATCAACAGAACACACTAACATTAATATATTACCCTTCTACACGATGTTGAAATGTGTTTAATTTTTAAAGGGTACATCAAAGGCTGTGATGTTGACATATACTCTATCGAACGTATGTTTCAATGTTACTTTAAGATGCGGATGAAAGGAAATGGTGGTAGTTAAATATTTAGTTTATAGAATTCTTATAATGTTGACAGTGATATTAATGTGATCTTTATGGTAATCAATGTTGTAATTTACATTTAAAGGCATATTATCACAATTGGCTTATTAAGTTAGAATTTAATATCGGAGCTGATTCCACTGGGCGTATTTCTCAATGATACCTTCCAATAATATACATTTATTTTTGATTTGACGAAATTATAAATCTAAGGAATATCCGAAACGAGACAAGAAGAAATTATGTGGACGAGTTCGACACGATCTCCATGTGCATGTGGGACGTCCGAGTAAAAGAAGGAAGAAGATTGCTTGTTACGACGAATAAACGTCGGAGCCAGGGCATTAACAAGACTATGTGGCGCCCAAGGCAAAAATTCACTATAAACAAGGGCAACAACAATAACCTTATATATTATCAAAATCATTATAAATCAGCGCGGGCACGAATGGTTAGCGTGTGTGCGCTGTATCATACGGCCTGTCATTGAGTCAACTGGCGTAGTTTGAAATCCCCAGTTGTATGTGGCAAGGAGTAGGGTCGCCTGTCCAACCTCGTGGGTTTTCCCCGCAAGCGAATATTGAAATAAAATTAAACCACATGTTGGTCCCGAAATGACCTAGTTTGTGTCGAGTGGACGTTTAACCCAATTCTCTCTCTCTCATGCAGATAATGATACAGAAACATTCTGACACAGACACTACATACGAAGAATTTTGGGTATTATTTTTTGACGGCAGTTTCGTATATATATATACAAGATCCCAAAAATATGGATATTCATTTTCGCAGGACAGTTTCGTATGTATCAGAGGAGCACGTAAAATCGAAGAATAAACAAGTTATTATTGTCCCTTTCGAAATCCATTAAGTGAAGACGATATGTTAAGACTACATTCCACTCTATGCATATTTGATTGACTAGTGTATTGATACACATAATCAATAGCAGCTTTAAATAAATATTTAAAAAGGAAAGCAGAAAAATCACCTTTGTATGTTGACAACCATGGAATAGTAACATTTTTTAACGGAGCAATAACAGATTTTCAATAATTCAATAATCATGAACCTTCTGCGTACGAACTCAACGATCCGGTGTTTAATTTAATAAACATTTTTGTATTAAGCATTGGCATAATGGTCATGTGATTTCATATCTGTACAAACGCTAGGGTCATCTCTGCTAACAGCTGTAACCATACAAATGCCATAAAATATCCCGCAATATAAAAACAACCAAGACAATAAATGGACCTCTTATTATATTAAAATCACAATATTCCAGACTAAAAAGCAAACATACTATATACTACAAAATAGCATATTGGTTCAAAAATTATTTACATCGTAAGTTATGAGCGTCTAAAGTAATGTAGAGTGTAATAATAAAGAAGACTTTTCGGCTCTTGGTTGTGTTAAATTTAACCGAGTATGTTGGAGCATAAAAAAATCTGTATTTTTGTTTTCTGGAAGTTTAACTAAACAGCAGAATTGTATGTTTTATGGAACTGTTTTCAGTCTGAAATGAATGAAAACGCTCGGTTCATGTAGACGTACCATACAATAACATGACACATTAGCCCACAAACATAAAGAAAGCACAATGTAATACTAAATAAGCATTATCGTAATTAATCTTATTGGCACCGTGTCATGACTTAGGACAATGATTAAAGATACGAAGCCAAGGAAATGACATCGATATATTTAAAAATATGTAATTTCATTCAAAAACCTTACATACATAAAGTCCGATTGGGAAATTTTCAAGAACGGGGGCGTCATGGGTATACTTATCCTGTTTGGGGAAAATAATGTTTGATACGATTATGATCTTTTCCGATTAGAGGTGCAACATGATCCATATCGATATTTATATATTGAAAGTTAAATTCGGTTTTGCTATGTGTCGTGTTCGAGTGTAAGCTATATATGTAAAATCTTCAAATGAGAAGATGTAACAGAAATAGTGAATAAATCCTGCTAACTTGGGCGATCATTTGGTCCATGAGTTTGGCAGTCTAGGGCCACTGAGTAGATGATAACATTGAAGTCTCGTGAGCGAGTTCAATATCTGATTAAAACAGGGGTCCTATTTCGTTTCGTTTTTTTTACAGTTCAAAATTTTGTATAAATTGTCTTTAGTACACCATGATCTGGAAGAGTTGTTACCATTGACGTATTCTGGATGATGTGAGGGATTAGACAATTAAACGAATGAAACGATCTGTTACGGTGAGCTTTTGGCCTGGGGTGCAAGGAGCGATGGGTAACCCAATCGACATATCAATGCTGATTGGTTTATCAAATGTCTGACGTCATAATGTCAAAAGCCGCTCGTAAGACCCCCCAAAATAACTTCACGTAGTGTAGGCCATCGAAAGTATAAAAAACAAAACGAAGTATAGATTTGTATTTTAATCATATTGAGTCGAGTTAACATTTATCTTCGGGTGATTCCAAGGCCTCCTTGGTTAGAGCACACTAAATGATAGTAAACCCGAGACATCGACCTATACCCTTTCAATGTATTTTTAGACAAACTCTTTGAGAACTTGTTAGTCATACCAAGTTTCTAAACCAAAAACGGTTTTCACCAAGAAAATTGCTCGATAATCTGATTAACCGCTGATTCTAAGAAATCTTCGCATTTTATTTTATCTTCGGGCATTACAATTTACTTGTAGAAAAACAAAGGCGCTTTAAAACAGCCTTACACAAGAATCCAAACTTGTAGATATAACCGGAAATGTGTTTAAAAGAAGTCGTGGTGATTAACTTATGTTTATCGTCTGGGTCAGTATAATTACATAACCCTTTATAATTAATTCACTGTCTTCGTAAATTGTCGTGTTATAGCTGCTTACTTTAACAATTCCCAGTGAAAGCAGACTACTATTTACAAACAAAATCATCACCGGAATTAATGAAACTGTGAGGGGAAGAATCCAATGTAAGACCATCATCTTCAAATACAGGGACATCTTAATGAAATAGACTGAAGGGCGATAATGAGTTTCTGGTCACGCTTGTTGGTGCTCATTATCACAACAGTCCACGTTAATTGTAAATATTATTTACTCTACCTTACACATTTAGAACGCCCTTGGCTGCCGTTAACTGGTCCCTGAAGGGATCGTATCACAGTCTGTTTGAATACGAGAAAGAATCTAGAGAAATTACCAAACATAGCTCATCTTTCATTGGAACTTCTTCTCGAATACTTTTTCTTTTCCAATCGAATTTATTGACTGAATGGCCATCGACGATCATTAACCGGTTTTTATTAAGAATATATAAGGAGATACAGGTGACTGTTTGACAAGAAGAAGTGATGCCGAGTTCAATTATTAGGATATACAGGGTGCCAAGAGAAAACCGATAAAACACTATATGTTAGCTTAAAGTAAGAAAAGGTTTCAAGTTAATACGTGGAGATCAATTAAAGGATGTTAAGATGGTCGAAATAGCGGAGAGATACTTCAGTAGTAATCCATTTAACACTTTAAGTATACTTGCTCGTTTACGAATCCTCTAAAACAAAGGTATTCTACCCCTCATGCGTCCCATTTAAAATTTAATGGTACACATTTATTCCATAAGACGACATTAATATGGATTGTTAACGATATGCAGTAAGCTAATTCGGGTTTTGTTTGGTTTTTTGTGAGAGGGGTGGGGTGGGGTGCTATCTGTAATGGAAAGTTGCTATGCCTCCTGAAATATAGTGACCATGACCATTTAACCATAGTTATCTCAAATGGAATCTAATAGTCCTCTCAAATTATCTTATATCGAATGATTTGATCACAGTAGCCATTTGTTTTTACACTTGTATTATTATCAATTGCTGATATAAACTCCCCTTCGCTAATCCCTAGTCTATGACCTTATTAAATATAGTTTGGTTGCGATTGGCAGTGTGCGATATCTTGTTAGTAATGATATATTAAACGTTTTCTATCAACGATTCATTATAAACTAGTTATCTTATCGTGATACTAGATATTAACAACTGTCACGTATAAGAAAGTGTCCCCCGCTTAAGAACAAACATGAAACTAATTGACCGAAGTTTGAGAAGTGTTTATTCTGCCCCTATTTTACAAAATCGGAAATATTTATTTAGTCTCTGTTTGTATGGAAAATTTAAAATTGATTAGAACCCCCTTACAGAATAATGTAATATTGTGGCCATTAAGGGCAGAGATTTAGTTTCAACATAGATAGTCCTTTGTGTGCAGAATACCGCCCACGATTTAATCAGCCACGACGATGTTTCTAAAATAAGTACGTCATGGCCTTACACTTCAAATGCTCGAATATCAATTTCATATTGATATCTATCATTACTATGAGCTAAACCCAAAAGAATAATACACAAATATCCACAATGGCAGGTAATTTTTTAAAATATTTTGATTGGCCCACAAATCACAACCGGACATGGTTACTATATATAGTTATCATAGGTTGTTGATTGTTTAACTTTGGTGACATATTGTATTGTTGGTGGCGACAAGAGTCGGATACTATATGGCGTGTTGTTTGTCTTATGAGTGGACATAACTGGTAAAATATTGACATCTGAAATATTACTTTAATTAAATTCGCTAATGATTGATGCAACCTATCCGTCATACTAAACAATGACAGCAATTGGCATCCATCAAACTAAACAATAGTTTTATGTTATTCTGATTATTCTGAATTCTTTCGGGAATAGGTGACCTGGCGTCTCAAGGTAAAGGTTAGAATATCTTATGTTTCCGAACAATAAGAATACATTACAAGCTCTCAAGGTTGAAAATGATTTGCATTATAAAGGCGCCTAGGATCAGTTTCTTAACATTCTGGAAAAAACGGATGAGTTTTTCATTTGCTTTTGATTTAAATGCCGTAACATTGTGTCGTGTTCTTGGTTGTTTACTGTAAATATCCAAAGACAACGCAGCGGTTCTGGAGATATATGTTTGATCTTATGTAATGTAGAACATGGGCCCGGGTCTGGGCCTCGACTCTAGGAGCTCTGTTCCCCATGCGAGAGAAAAACCTCCCAAAACCTGCTCTTCGTATCAATTTGTAAATATCGATGTATGTTAAAAACTAAAAAGCCCCCATTCCCCCAAATTACGTAAAAAAATATTAACTGCTTTCCGCCCTACCCGTAGCCTACCATACTAATAAGCTCCTTCTCAGTCCACCCTAGATGTAGAAAATCGGATCCACTAAGACGAAACAATAAAATGCATATTATAATTACATTACGCAGGTGACAGACTTTACTAAAACTAGATATTGTGATAGTATGTTCTTGAGAACTGAGATACACATTTCCGTAGTGTAAGAAAACATAAGCCTTCTGGTATGAAACATAAATCTGCTATTTGAGCATTATTTCCTGTTGAAGGAAAGGCTGATGAAAGTCAGAAACACAAGATGTCTTTCTTTCTAAAAACAAAACGGGTAAAATGTAGGAAAACTAGCACTTAGATTCTTTGTTCATATATTGATTTCTGGTATTCACAAAACGAACTTACAGCAAGAAAATCTTAATGAAAATTCTATAAGTTAATCCATTCATTCTGTTGGCCACCAATTTCTTTATATTTAGATTGTAAAAACTTTAATATTTATTTTTTAACTTTCAACAACACAAAGACATAATTAGAAACAAAAATAAAACAAACAGAATACTCAGACGCGTATGCTTGACTCAATATACAGTATAAGGCGGCAGTTAACATTCACAGATCGATGAACTGATTTTCTCTAGATCAAGGATGACAATGACTCTCAGATTTTAAGTGGTCATGTATGCATGTGTGTGTGTGTGTGTGTTTTTTTTGTTTGTGTCTGCTTTTGTCAGAAAAAAATCCATAACTCCAGTTTGTACTATCGCTCTGAAAACTGAAACTACATCTCCAACTGAATTTAGTTTTCGTATTCATATGAAGTTTAAACAAAGATATTAACAGCAGTATGGGAAATATTTTGCTACTATTAAAGTGAATTATGTATATATACAATTTCGTCTTCATTAGCCCAGTTTAGGAGCAGAAAAGTAGGACGTTAAACCCCATTTCATTTCATTTCGATAAAGAGATGATCCATTGTCAAATGATAATAAACGAAGTCTTGATTGTCAACCCTTTTATGTAGCGACGTCCGTTGTAAAGTTAACTGATTATTCAATATCTGAGCCACCAATAAGCTCGCATACAACACTTTTATACTTCTGTATCTTTTAAAGATACACTCCCGCAAACAAACTGGCTGATTTGACAATATATTTGGACTAAAAACATAGTCAAATTAATTTATTTATCATAATATTTTTGATTCAAATCCTTTCCAAAACATTGTAATTGCCAAGGAATGCCTCTCCTATAAAACAAAATCGACCAAAAGAGGCCATGTTGGTTTCACGTGACTTACCCCTCTCAGTACCTATAGCAACTGGTGCGAAGTCGGAGGACAATTCATAGCATACACAAGACAATGTTGTCTTTACTCGCTGACTATTACAAATCTCTATTTTCCATATATACCAAATTTGCCATACTTTTATTGGAAATAACCACCCGATAAATACTTTACCACACGACACAGTTCTGTATTACAACCTGATATACATCGTACTTATAGGTATTTTTAACAGTCTGTTAGAACCGTGTCATTTAACTTAAAGGAATGATGTTTTTATGACCTTTCCATACGACTTCATTTTTATTACTCCAGACGGCGGACAGCCCACTAATAAGTTTTATTTTAGATGTGCGTCATTCTCAACCACATTAGCTAACTGTTAATTTCATAATCCAATGCTCTTAATCACAAATATATAGCCAGTACTCCGAAAACTTGAATTGCATTAAGATAAACCGATGATGCCATAAGTTCTTGTTTCGATTCATCGATTGTATTGAGAACATGGCTAATTTGAGAAAGAACCCCCATATGATAAACATTTATCTGCTATGTTTGTCTTTGGGGATCAATTGTGGAAGTTGACCGTGTACAAATGTACATGGTGCTAATCTATATCAAGTTAATTGCAATCATTGGAAAAGTCGGCTAGTTGCCCTTTACGATACAACATGATTCTCATGCTTCATTGATGTGTCAATCAAATATCAATAATATGTCAATAGTCATGATTATGTAGTTACTGATTATTTGACCATCTTAATAAAGATGGATGCTACATGTAAAATTAGCCAATTTGTTGCAATACCAGTCTTGTCTTAGTGGAATGCGCAACATACCTGATCGTATACAGTCCAACGTCTTAAATTTGTTTTACTGCAGTGACTGTGTGTAATAAAACACAGGGGAATCTTGAAAATTCATTAAGAATGGACTGGATGGATATCAAAATTATTATTACTTTATTTATCTTAGGCACACATAAAAGTAATTTTGATAGAGGGCGATGCATAGTGCATGGTCAATATTTAATCTTTATTCTTTCATAATCATAACAAAACGGCCAAATACTTTCTTCAATACTTATTCCATTTTAGTTAGACCTCATTTGACTATACCCAAACTTCCAACGTTTTGTAAAATTCCACCAATTAATAATCGATTTCTCGTCCAACCATGAGAGTTCAGAACAAAAATATACTCACGGGGTTGAAATATTGGTTTTCGTTGGAATTAACCCAAAAATATTTTAGTAGTTGTTGCAAAAGTGGTAATTCTCACCCTACAACCATAAAACTAGTGGGTGGGTATTAGTTAAAACGTACTTTATTGACGCCTGTCAAAACGATCGGGAACAATTTTCTAAACCTAAGAGTAGCCCTTTCCATACATATTGTTAGAAACATGAGTATTAAAAGGTGAGTATTAAAGGGGGGGGGGGTAAACATAACTCGACAGCGACCAATCCTAACTAATTAGAGTCTTTGATACAAATACTGAGCATGTTCAATCTGGCTTGCAAGCAAATGCTGAGACAATCTTTACTAGCCATAGTGCAGATATGACAATTACAATACTCTTGAGTGAGCCAATGCAAGGCGTTTTGATAATTAAGTTTATTACTGATGTTTTGAATATTATTAAGATATAATTGCATATATTGTTTTGGCGAGATTGATAATTAGTCTTTTTTTAATCCTAGAGTAAAAATCTATAATAATGTATTGCTTGAGTAGGGTTTTCTTCAAATTGTATCTATTTTTGTGTTTCCTGCTATCCTGATATTTTTATTGTGAACCCCTAATATATTAGCGGGCTCCTTGAAAATCACTTGTCGAACTGTATGAGTTAAGTCAACAAGACTAATGTTTTTTAGTTGACTATTAATTGATCAACTTTATTTACACTGTGGCCTGTTGATCTAGTCTAATCAATGTAACGATTATCAAGTCAACAGATTGAATCAAGTATTATGAAATATGGATAAAGATTAATGCGAGACAAGTAATGCGGGTCATTGATGTTTTGAAGATCATTTCCGTTGTCACAGAGTCTATGCTTCTTTAATTCAGGATCTAGAACGTTTGACGACACATAGCTCACATTCGGGACAAAAGATCTACACTCCCTGAAAACCTAGTCGTACTTTATATTTTGGAGTTTAAAATTACTTATGAAAATGAAATCCCACACTCCCTATGTAACCGCACCCTCAATATGTGAACTGGATTACGCAGGAGCCAGTCATACAATTTAATTTGGACTGTTCACGATTTTGGCGAATATTACTGAAGAATTGCTTTTAGACCAATGTTCATATCTTGAATATAGTTTTTCCGGTGCGGAACTGGTTCCGTCATCAGGTAGAGGTCATCTGTCTTTAAGAGTTTCGGCACCAACTGAGTTGATCAGACTCTGCTAAGAACCAGTTAGCACTTCCACTGCTCTTCCCTCTTCCTCCACAACCTGTTGGAGGCTTCATCGGATTGTTTGCTTACTTTGGTACTTAAGGTTTTGCGTGTGATGCCTAAGTTCCTAAGTACTCTCCAAATGTTTCCGACACAAATTCTCGGCACCCCATCTCCACAGGAAAATTTCAGGATTTCCAACCATTCTGGTGGCACTGCTCGAAGAGTGGCTGATATTTTCTCAATTTCCTTGCATAGACCTCTTCCATTCGTGCCTCCCAGGGAACGGTCAGCGCTACTAGAACATCCTGCTTGGTTTCTCTTGACCACAACACAATGTCGGGTCGCATGGTTGTGCTGGAAACTTTTTCAGCTTTGTATTCAGGTTTGCTTGCATCTCCAAGCCATGTGCTGTTGTCAATATTTCACACGTGCTTCTTACAAACTTGATGAAGCCTATGCCTTTTTGAACTGCCGTTTTCTTTCTTCTCTGGAAGTCAAGACTCGCTGCTATCTCGCAGCACGTGTGGAATCTTTAGGTTCCAAAGAATAGAATTAGAGATCGAGTTCCTTTAATAGACATCTCCATACAATACCTATTAGAATTACATAAATAAGTAACGCAATGTCGTGCGTATATGTCTGGTGAGGGTGCAAATTTCGTTATATATTAATAAGTTTCTAAACTATTGTGTAAACCCAAATAATTTATTATTTATATATCTATATCCGCCTCCTTCTTTAAATTTTCCGTGTTTCCATCGTGGAAAATACGTATACATTCAAGGTCAAATATAGATTTGTTTATCAGGGGACTAGATGAAAATTTGGTTGACAGGGCTCTAATGAGTTTTACCCAGTTTTTGATAATCAATATCCTGTTTTACCTTAGATTAAACGATCAGTAGTTACATGAATGGAGTGAAGATTGGTCAAAATATTCAAAGATAAATTATTACAATTGATGCAATTTAAATAACGTTTAAGATTAATACCATTTTTTTACTGTTTAAATAACGTTTAAGATTAATATCTTTTTACGGTGTTATCCACTATACAGGTTTAAGAAAACAGCGTGTTTCTTTTTATTATAGAAATCACATTTAACTTCAAAAGATATGTCTTCCACATCTCCAGTTATTTTCAACTCTTCAATCCCCGGTGTGAGCGTATGTGACATAGAGAGTGGGGCGCCTTCTCAACCTCGTGGGTTTCCTCCGGGCACTCCGGTTTCCTCCCACTGCTAAAGACTCCTACGCGCAAACGAATTATTGAAATAAAATTAAACCATGTGTTAGTCCAGAAATTACCTAGTTTGTGTCGAGTGGACGTTAAACCCTTTACATTACATTTTGTGCCAATACCTCCAAAGTAAATCGACTTTCTCTTTAAGAATTACATATGACGTTTAACGGGGAGGTTAGGTGATCTAACGCCTGCCCATTAGATCATATTGGTCTGTGACAAGACGCGTGTGCGTGGGAGGAGTGGATGTGGGCTGTCCAACCTCATGGTTATTTTTCACATCCTCCCACTTCCAAAGATCTCTACGCGTATGTGAATTTTCCGGAATTGAACTGGTATGTGTCGAGTGAACGTTAAATATATCCCTCTCCGTCTTTCTCAATCGTCCTTTCTCTAACGATTGATAACAAAATACAGACATTATGGTCACATACGCGTGTGTGAATTTTCCG